>CM053030.1:164049066-165287400 GCA_028564925.1 Lithobates sylvaticus | reverse complement strand
GGGAGGAGGGAGGATGTTAAGAGACCATACTGAAGACTGCTTCAAAGAGGGTGGAATTGGGAGGGGGGGTGAAATCTCTAGCTGCATCATCTCCGCTACTGTGTTCTATTAACTCCTGTAATCTAGCAAATTTATTCAGTGACCAGTGCAAGGCGAAGAATACAAAATACCCTTTAGGCCTTGTTCACAGGGGCGTAATCCAATGTACGCCCCTGAGAAGGCTGTGCTTACTTACACAGGGATGCACAGGTGTCCCATGCAGGTAGGCCCATTTATGTCAACTAGGGCGCAGTGGCTGCACGGACAAAGCTGCTGCTTCCAATTTGACAGCTGTGTGGATTCGCAACCCTGAACGCAGACAGCGGGAAAACACGGCCCTAACACGAGTGTTCGATGTAGTACGCCTGTGTGATTGAGGTCTTAATAAAATCATATCTGTACAAGGTAGTTCATAATGCATTTCTATGTGTACTGCATTTTGTTCTGTGCATTGTTCATTGAATGAGCCTTTATAGTCACTATTCACATTGGTTTATTATTATTATACTAAAAATCAAAAGGCCTGTAAATAAACCTACGGTAATAGTACAGGCAAGTCCCCGAGTTACATACATTCAACAACAGGAAGGGATAGGAAATCTACCCCTAAGGAGGGAAATTCACTCCTGTAAGAGTTATCCAGGGAAAAAGGTGTCTCCACTGACGCTTTATCAACAATCCTTGTTTCCATGACAACCCAAAAGTTTCAAAATCCAATTATCATAGGGACAAAAAGTGAGGTGAAATCTTCTGAACAGGGGCACAGACAGCAAAACAAATGCTACAGGAGTGTTAACCCTTCCCTATGCTATCAAAAACATTCAATTATTTTATTTGGCTTGGGTTACACTTAAAAAAAAAAAAAAAAAAAAAAAATGTACCTGTCCTAACTTACATACAAATTCAAAATTAAGAACAAACCTACAGAACCTATCTTGTTTGTAACCTGGGGACTACCTGTACACTACTTCCAAACCAGATCACATGAATACTAAATCTTCAAATCCAGCTACATACAGTTACCTAGAATAAAAAAAAGGCCAGATTATATGACAGGACATCAGTATCATTCTGGGTCATCTACCTGTGTCAGAATCTCTCTCTTCTTCTCTAGGTGGGCTGATTGTGAAGGGGAGTTTTCTTTTCATTGAAGATTTTTCTTTCATTTCTTTTCCAACTTCATTCCTATCCAACTTAGGCGTTCGGGTGTAGGATGTGATTTTCTCCTTATTCTAAAACAACAGAAACAAATAGGATTCTGGTAACGGTAACATTTAAGTTAACAGTACAGAAAATGGAATGTCATATAGGAGCATACAATTCAACCTAAAAATGAAATATAAATAGGAAAAACTAGTAGCGCTAGTGTGAAAAAAATATCATACAAATTTCAAAGTACAAAAAAGTGATATATAAATAACTGAATAAAATTACTTATTATTAAAACAATATCGTGCATAAATCACCCAGTGACAAGTGATACACAAAAAAAAGTCCAAAGTTAAATCCAATTAGGTGATTCCAAATATATCTTCAAATAAAACCTTCAATTAGAATCTTCAAAAAATCTTGAATCAGCCACCACACCATGCGTTTGTGACACCTCTTGAGAAAGTCTATACGAAACATGTCGGGCGTGGCTACAGGACAAACACTTGTACTAACGTGAGACGCTACTCTACTTAGAAGTTATACTGCCGCCAGGAGCAGAGACCTAGGAGTTGGTGAGAGACTACGGTTACGTGCACACTTCTGGTCCGCCGTGGCCGCAGTACACCACTGTACCATTACAGTTCGTTTGCTGTGTTTTATTGAAGGCTTGATTTTATTTTGCGAAATGTGAGTTTTACTATTGGAAGTGTTGGTGTGATTTATTAAACTGGTTAAACTTTATTACACTATGTGGAGCACTTATTTATTTTCTTACATATGGAGTCACATTGATATACAATAAGCCGATCGAGTGGATGGACACCATTAACCCCTGGAGTGGGTAAAATACGCTGCAGCCAAACACGAGAGTGGGAGGCATTGTGAGATGGTGAGTGTGTTCTTCAGAGGGAGAGGTGTCACAAACACGTGGTGCGGTGGCTGATTCAAGATTTTTTGAAGATTCTAATTGAAGATTTTAGTTGAAGATATATTTGGAATCATCTAATTGGATTTAACTTTGGACTTTTTTTTGTGTATCACTTGTCACTGGGTGAATTATGCACTATGTTGTTTTTTAAGTAATTTTATTCAGTTATTTATATATCACTTTTTTTGTACTTTGAAATTTGTATGAGATTTTTTTACACTAGCGCTAGTAGTTTTTCCTATTTATATTTCATTTTTAGGTTGAATTGCAGGCTTTACATTTTTATATTCACATAAGTAGCAGCTGTTTTCAGGAATGTATTTATTTTTGTATTTCTTCACTGGTATATTTAATATTTAAATTCACACTAACATTTGGCGCAGTGGGGGTAGAAAATATATCATCCTTGAGATGTTTCCACAACTTGATTGGCGTCCACCTGTGGTAAATTCAGTTGATTGGACAGGATTTGGAAAGGCACACACCTGTCTGTATAAGGTCTCACAGTTAGCAGTGCATGTCAGAGCACAAACCAAGCCATGAAGTCCAAGGAATTGTCCGCAGACCTCAGAGACAGGATTGTATAGAGGCACATATCTGGGGAAGGGTACAGAAAAATGTCTGCAGCATTGAAGGTCCCAATGAGCACAGTGATCTCCATCATCCATAAATGGAAGAAGCTGGGAACCACCAGGATTCTTCCTAGAGTGGGCCGCCCGGCCAAACTGAGGGATGAGGGGAGAAGGACCTTAGTCAGGGAGGTGATCAAGAACCCAATAGCCACTCTGACAGAGCTCCAGCATTTCTCTGTGGAGAGAGGAGAACCTTCCAGAAGAGCATCCATCTCTGCGGCACTCCACCAATCAGGCTTGTATGGTAGAGCAGCCAGGCGGAAGCTACTCCTCAGTAAAAAGAAACTGATGAAACAAAGTTTGAACTCTTTGTCCTGAATGGCAAGCACCATGTCTGGAGGAAACCATGCACCACTCATCACCTGGCCAATACCTGTTTTTTAGCAGCAGGAACTGGGAGACTAGTCAGGATTGAAAGAAAGATGAATGCAGCATTGTACAGAGATAGCCTTGATGAAAACCTGCTCCAGAGCGCTCTGGACCACAGACTGGGGCAAAGGTTCATCTTCTAACAGGTCAACAACCCTGAGCACACAGCCAAGATAACAAAGGAGTGGCTACAGGACAACTCTGTGAATGTCCTTGAGTGGCCCAGCCAGAGCCCAGACTTGAACATCTCTGGAGAGATCTGAACATGGCTGTGCACTGACGCGTCCCATTCAACCTGATATGGCTCTTGAGAGATCCTACAAAGAATGGGAGAAACTGCACAGAAACAGGAGAGACAAGCTTGTAGCATCATACACAAAAAGACTTGAGGCTGTAATTGGTGCCAAAGGTGCTTCAACAAAGTATTCAGCAAAGGCCTTGAATACTTATGAACATGTGATTTTTTTCGTTTTTTAATTAACTTCTTTAACATTGCCATTATGGGGTATGGTTTCTAGAATTTGAGGAAAATAATACATTTAATCGATTTTGGAATAAGGCTGCAAGACCCCTTTCACACTGGGGCACTTTGCAGGCGATACATCGTGAAAATAGCACCTGCAAAGTGCCCTGAAAGAGCTGCTGCTTTGTCTCGGGGCTTTCACACTGGAGCGGTGATTTGATTCTTCCATTCATGCACCAAAAATAAAAGGAGCACAAAATTGATAGAAACTAAGTATCAGATGGTCGATAGTAGGGGTTATAAAACATTATAAATTTGACTTTGACGGCTGTCACAAAAGGAAAGGGTATGTACACAGTTTCCAAAGCATAAGGGCCCCTTCACACTGGTGCAGTTGCTTGTGCAGTACACATTTTGAAAAAATGCATATCGCATTTTCAGTACATTTTTTATACATTTTTTGAATTCCTGTCTCCTACCATGCACCTGTGAAACTGGGACATGCGACTCAAAAAATGCACCAAACACACACAGCAGTGTGTTTTTAATGCATTTTTGGTGCACTTTTGACAAGCGCACCAAAGATGCAGAATGCAGGACTTTTTAAACGCAGTGCAAATGCAGCACAGCAATGTGAACAGTTACATATAATTTAAGGGGGACTAATTTTTCATGCGCTTTTGTCGTCGCACTGCATAAGTGTTATACGGCTGGTTCACACCAGATGAGATGGGACTGCATTGGGGGGCTACTCCAGCGCAGTCCCATCTCATGGGTAAGGCATGTGCTTGGTTCAGGGCAGTGCCTATGTGCCTGGTTCAGTTCAGGTGTAGTGGTGTGGATGCATGATGTGCTGGAAAAAAAAAAAAAGTACTGTACGGCACATGAATATTATAAAATGTCTTCATGATCTGCCAAGCTCTGTGCATTACATGCTTTTTTGAATGTGTTTTTGATGCATTAATGAAGCTTGACAAAAGCCGTGTGTGTTGATTTTCTCTCTGTTTTAAAGGGGGCCAGTAGAACACTGGCTCAGTAGTACCCTTGTTCAGCAGATCCCCAGCTTTGCTGACTCCCCCACCCAGAAGTAGCCCCCAGCTCTGCTGATCCCCCCCCCCACCCTGGCTAATATTAGCCCCCTGCTCTGCCGATTCCCCCCGCTCTGTTGATCATCACCCTGCTCAGTAGTAGCCCCCAGTTTTGCCGATTCCCCACTCAGTAGTAGCCCAACTCTTCTGATCCCCTGCTCAGTAATAACCACCAGCTCTGCTGATCCTCCTGTCTCTCTGGTTCCCTCTCACCACCCGCTATATTGCATCCCCGCTGCACGTGTGATAGCTGCTAGTTTCTCCTGCTCTGGTCCCCAAACTCTGCAAATCCTCTCCTTCTAGTCCCCGCTCACCTTCCGCTATGCCGTTTATATTTGGCACACCACGTGTGGCGTCTGCTAGTTGCTCCGCTCCGGACCCTGCTCACCTTCCTGCTGCTCCATGCTGCACACCTGGTGTAATGTCTGCACCAGACAGTTCCAGTATATATACATGTGAACTGGAAGTGACTGCTGATGGTCTATTTCTGGTTCGCTTGGTTTCCCAGTGCATCCCGGGTTATCTCATACTTGCAATACCGCCTAAACAAAGCAAAGCAAAACGCTGAATAAAAGCCCCAAAAGCTGCAGGCGCTATTAGCGAGTGTTGCCTTGGACTTCAATGGAGGCTTTGGGGATGCTTTGAAGCACCAAGAAAGCAACATGGGGTATGATTTTTGAAGCAACACAAATGCAACATGTGAACAGAACTGTAAGGACTGTAATTTTATTTAGTGAGAGGTGCTTTGACTGGCATTCATTGTGCTTTAAAAAAGCATGTCAAATGCCACATTTTGAATAAAGTGTAAACTAGCCCCTAAGAACGTGCTTAATTACTGTGTTTCCAATAGCAAGACATATCTCGCTTCCTAATCTGGGGGCCACACAGGAAAATCTCTTCAATGTTTCACAAACAGAAAAAGAAATTTCACCTAGTGATCTGGCCAGTAACACCGCCTGTATTAGTGCCTCAATTCTGGATGAAGAAGCACGGGGCACCTTTTACAGCAGCATTGTTAATCTGGGGGGAGGGAGTGTTCAAATTACTAGCATTATTGGATAGACTAATTGAAGCCAAACTCCAGGTCATACTTTATAAGCAGTTACAGCAACAGTTTTTTCCTTTTGAGATAAAGGTTTTACGCAAAGTAAAAGCTGGCTATTGTAAGCACCCCTGTCAGTAGTAAATGCATTTGTCTCATCCCTTTAACTGCTACATCTGCAAGAGAGCTTGTTTTTCTGAAAAACAACAGACTTACTGACCAGGTTTCCAGGTGAAAATAAGGGAATAAAAGTCATTAGATCCAAGAAGTTGCATTATAACAATGTTTGCTTTTGTTATTTTTTCCACTCCAATGGATAGGAGTGACAAGAAAATTTGAAGGAACCGGCCAGGTATTTTTTTCTAACAGTAAGTGCCAGTGTTGTGTCGAATACTGTCCGCCCTGTACTGCGCTTGCGCAGTACAGAGGACAAGGAGACGCCGAAATTCTCCGAAGATGAACGGCGCCTGCGCACTGAGTCCAGTTTCAAGCCCCACCATCCAAGTGGACATAGTTAGAATAAAAAATTGCAGAGCGAAGCAAGGCCATGCCCGAAGCGTGGCAAGCGAAGCGAGCCCGCGAGGGGCCCTGTTACTAAGTGCTCCCGTATATCCACTTGGATGGTGGGGACTTAAACCTGGACTCGGCAGGCGCCGTTCATCTTCGGAGACTTTCGGAGTCTCCTTGTACTCTGTACTGTGCAAGCGCTGCGCAGTAGGGGGCGGACACTATCCGATGGGGGGACAGTTTTTGGCAGAACACCGTTGTGCGATGACACTTGTGCGATGTGGGAATCTTGCGAATCCACTGCAGGTTCCCCTATCGCACCCGACTCGCAAGGCAGTTCACACTGTCATATGTGAACTGCGGGGAGTGTCAATACAATGTTAATGACACCCCCATTTCAGCTCGCATATCTCACTGCGAACTGACAGTTTGGACATGAATCGGATTGCATTTATTTATTTTTATTTTCAGACACCCTAGAGAATAAAATGGCAGTCATTGCAATACTTTTTTTACACCATATTTGCGCAGCGGTCTTACACATGCAATTGTTTTGGAAAAAATACACTTTTTTGAATTAAAAAATAAGAAAGCAGTAAAGTTAGCCCCATTTTTTTCTATATTGTGAAAGATAATGTTGCGCCGAGTAAATTGACACCAAAGATGTCACGCTTCAAAAAAGTGTGCCTGCTCGTGGGATGGCTACAAACTTTGGCAATTAAAAATCCCCATAGGCGACATTTAATTTTTTTTACAGGTTAACACTTTTGAGTTACAAAGGAGGTCTAGTGCTAGAATTTTTTGCTCTCGCTCCAACGATCACAGCGATACCTCACATGTGTGGTTTAAAACACAGTTTTCATATGTGGGAGTGACTTACGTATGTGTTCGCTTCTGCGTGCGAAATTGGAGGGATGGGGCGCAATTTTTTTTTTTTTTTTTACACTGTCCTTTAGAAAAAATAAAAATAAAAATTTTGATCACTTTTATTCCTATTACAAGGAATGTAAACATCCCTTGTAATAGAGAAAAAGGATGACGGAACCTCTTTAATGTGAGATCTAGGGGTCAAAAAAAAAAAACCTTAGATCTCACATTTAAAAAAAGTTATTTTTTTTATATTTTTAAAAAAATTGTCCCTTTAAGGCCGTTGGGCAGAAGTAACGTTTGATGTCGCTCCTGTCCTCCAAGGGAATTGAGTCGAGTGGGGGCTATTATTCCTTCACTTGATTTCCTGCCCATCAGGGGAAAGCATTGGATCGTCTCCGCCGCTACCGACAGTTTCGGTAAGCGGCAGAGACGACCAGGAGGTGGCGGGAGGGGTGTGCACCTCTCCCGCCTCCAATAAAAGTGATCTTGCAGTGAGTCCGCTAGAGACCACTTTCATCCTATAGCGGACTATTCGCTGTTGGAAAAAAAATACTGGGGTTATGGCAGCTATCTGTTGCCAAAACAACGGTATTTAACGTCAAAGTAGCATCGCATAGTAGCCCATTATGTGTCACTTACCTGACACAGGAGCCAGCGATGTCACCGCTGTCCCCTCTTCCACGGAGCGTCCATCTTCTTTCCAGGTATCGCTGCTCCAGCGCTGTGAGTGACCAGAGCAGCGATGACGTCACTCTGGCGCATTTGCATGGAAGGCATAAGTGACGGCATGTTTGCCTTCACTTGCTGCGTGCCCAGTGCGCATGCGCCGTAGACAGCGGTGCCCGTTTTTTTGTAAAATTTGCACGGTTAAGGAGATATTTCTTGGACCTACAGGTAAGCCTTAATCTAGGCTTACCTGGAGGTCAAAGTGGTCTGTGAGGGTTTACAACCACTTTAAGACTGTTATTTTACTGAATTTGAAAGGGGCTACTTAGACACTCTTCGCGTTAATAATTTGTTTAGAACCTTTTGTAATTATTCCACAGTCACCAGTCAGGTTGAAATTATGTTCTTTAGCTGTCTCCACTGTAGGTTGGAATCTAACTACTTTTAAAAAATAAAATCCTCCTGGAAACTATTGTTGCCACCTGTCCAGGATTCACTTGGACAGTCCGGGTTTTGAATCATGTGTCCAGGTTTAATTTCCCCCTGAAACCCAGACACATTATTCAGGCCAGACTGTGGTTGAGGGATGGGCAGTGTTTGAGTACTCAGTACCATTCAGGGGACGATCTGTGGTTCCCCTTCTCTCCCGGTCCCCCTCCCCTCACCCCCAGTTTCCAGCTTTTCATCCTCACGTATCCCTGGCAGAGGATGTTGATGGTATTGGCCTGAAACCCGGACACATCATTTATACAGGACTGTGGGCATAGCTTTAGGGGGCCATGCCGACTCCGTCACACATTTACTAGAACGGATTGGCTGCATTTTACTTCTGTAGCAGCTGAATGTTGGCTTCTCCTCCTCTCCCTCCTGCTGGCATTCAGCTGCTGCAGGGGGAAAACACAGAGGATATATACTAGTAAATGTCGCCACCACTGCCCTTCTTGACCAGCTTCCTCCTCCTCCTGCTGCCCCCAGGGCTCCTGTGTGCTCACCTTTGCTGTGCACCTCTAAAGTGTTTGGGTTTGGCTTGAAGAAAAGGTGGCAACCCTGCTGGAAACCCCAAAACCCTAAATGTTCAGTATCAGCTTCTGGTAGGAAAGTCAAGCTCTGGAATGCCCTCTTCTGGCTCTCTTTCACAGTTTGTTGTTGCTAATTGAGACAGCCAATAGCAGGAGAGGGCAAGCCAGAACTTAACTTTCCAAGCAGATGTGACAGTTTGCATAATCGACAGCCCCAGGTTTCAGGGCTCCTGGAGTGTCTAAGAATGATAAAAGCACATGCCAGCATCTTTTGGTGCCCGCATTTCCCTGAAGCTAGCACTCTAGAAAGTTTAGTGTAAGAACAGATTTATTCTAGAACAAGTAAATATGGCTGAACGGTTTTAAATGGTTGTATAAGTTGAGCTGGGCTATGGAAGAAAGTTGAATCTATGTTTTTATTGTGTAAATTCAAAATCTGTTTACTTATTGATCAGAAAGTAACACTAGATGCTTTTCTATTTTATGAGGCATAGGCTAAGAGACCTTGTAATAGTGTGTGGCTTAAAGTGTTAATACCCAGGACCCTGCATTCACTATATCTGGTCTCCCACAGTACACAGAACATGGAAATGCAATAGTTTTAGTAAACAAACTGCTAAAAACCTTTTATCATCAGCAGTATATAGCAGTCATGTGACTTTTATCAGTGTCTGGTCGAGCACTAGTTAAAGCTTGTAGGAGGGGTTTTTATTCTCCTCTGACTGTCCTATGAGGCCGCATGACCTCTGATCCTCTGTCTGGACAGTGCTGATTGGCCCTGTGCTGATTACATGCACCCTCCCACAAAAACAAAACAAAAAAACCCTCTAGAAATACACACCAAACTGAGCATGTGCAGAGTGCTTCCAAGGCTCTATACTGTCAGGAGATGGACTGGGGACTGTGGAAGAAGGGGAGGATCAGAGAAGACTGATCAAAAGCCTTTTTACACAATGCAGAGGATTAACTCCTTAGGTTTCACAGAGAGTATAACAAGCATGCTTTACTTCATTTACAGACTGATTTTACTGTGGGGGGTTTAGTAACACTTTAAATGTTTGCCAGTGGTCATGTGCAGCGCTGCACCTGCCAACATACCAGATTTTGTCTGCTTGTGATCTATAGTCCTCATCCTCATGACCAGTGATTGTAAGCACTTCCCACAGAATACTGATCGCCCAAAAAGTGACTAGTCAATTATTTATTGAATATTTTAGTGCCTGTGGGTTTTTTTTTTTTCCAGCTCTTGAATCAGGTCAACTGCAGGTCAAATACATGGAACTTTAAGCTTCTCAAACTGAGACCATCAATACATATCTATATATTGTAAGCTTTTGAAAGTCTGATGTAAATGTAATATATACAGCTATGCTCATAAGTTTACATACCCTGGCAGAATGTATGATTTCTTTGCCATTTTTCAGAGAATACGAATGAGAACACAAAAACATTTTTCACTCATGGTGTTTGGATGAAGCCATTTATTATCAATCAACTGTGTTTACTCTTTTTAAATTATAATGACAACAAACTATCCAAATGACCCTGATCAAAAGTTTACATACCCTGGTGATTTTGGCCTGATAACATGCACACAAGTTGACACAAAGGGATCACCTGTGATCTGTTTGCTTGTAATAAGTGTGTGTATAAAAGGTCAATGAGTTTCTGGACTCCTGACAGACCCTTGCATCTTTCATCCAGTGCTGCACTGATGTTTCTGGATTCTGAGTCATGGGGAAAGCAAAAGAATTGTCAAAGGATCTGCGGGAAAAGGTAGTTGAACTGTATAAAACAGGAAAGGAATATAAAAGGATATCCATGGAATTGAGAATGACAATCAGCAGTGTTCAAACTCTAAGAAGTGGAAAACTAGGGGTTCTGTTGAAACCAATCACAAGTAGACCAACTAAAATTTCAGCCACAACTGCCAGGAAAATTGTTCGGGATGCAAAGAAAAACCCACAAATAACTTCAGGTGAAATACAGGACTCTCTGAAAACATGTGGTGTGGCTGTTTGAAAATGCACAATAAGGAGGCACTTGAAGAGATGGACTGCATGGTTGAGTTGCCAGAAGAAAGCCATTAATACGCAAATGCCACAAAGTATCCCGCTTACAATACGCCAAACAGCACAGAGACAAGCCTCAAACCTTCTGGCACAAAGTCATTTGGAGTGATGAGACCATAATCTAGCTTTTTGGCCACAACCATAAATGCTACATTTGGAGAGGAGTCAACAAGGCCTATGATGAAAGGTACACCATTCCTACTGTGAAACACAGAGGTGGATTGCTGATGTTTTGGGGATGTGTGAGCTACAAAAGGCACAGGAAATTTGGTCAAAATTGTTGGCAAGATGAATGCAGTATGTTACCTAAAAATACTGGAGGAACATTTGCATTCATCAGCCAGGAAGCTGCGCATGGGATGTACATTCCAACATGACAATGATCCAAAACACAAGGCCAAGTTGACCTGCTACAGCAGAATAAAGTGAAGGTTCCAGAGTGGCCATCTCAGTCTCCTGACGTCAATACTATTGAAATCAACCCTGGGGAGATCTCAAAATGTGCAGTTCATGCAAGACAGCCCAAGAATTTACAGGAACTGGAGGCTTTTTGCCAAGAGGAATGGACAGCTTTACCATCAGAGAAGATAAAGAGCCTCATCCACAAATACCACAAAAGACTTCAAGCTGTCATTGATGTTAAAGGGGGCAATACATGGTATTAAGAATTGGGGTATGTAAACTTTTGATCAGGGTCATTTGGGTAGTTTCTGCTGCGATTATGATTTAAAAAGAGTAAACACACTCACCACTACCTCCTCCCCAGTCACCTCATTCTTATTCACACCCAATAACCCAGATAGCTTGGCATCACAGATGTCTCGCTTCTGGATGGATAAGGCCCTATTCCGCTACGGTCAATTGGTAGACCCCAGAACCAGGTCCCTAAAATCCTTCCAAGACGCCTTTAATATTTCCAGACAGGCTTTTTTTAGCTACTTGCAAATATGGCATAATGCGCAATCTTTGCTAACGAATCTTCAATTCTCCCCCTTAACTGAATTTGAAAAACTGTCTAGGAGGGCTCGTCCCCTAAAGGTATGATCTTGCACACCTATCAGCTCCTGACCATGGATTTATCACCAGCCAGCCCACGGCATGCCTATATGGGCAAGTGGGAGCAGGCCCTGGGTGTAGACCTACCCCTGAACGCGTGGCAGCTCATATGGTCGCAGGCCTCTAAGAGCTCCATCTGTACACTCTATAAAAGAGAATCAATATAAGATTCTATTTCGTTGGTATCAGACCCCTGACCTGCTCCACTCCATATACCCCTCGGGCGACCCTCAATGTTGGCGATGTCGTAAGGATAGGGGGACATTATTTCATGTCTATTGGACTTGCCCTCTACTCTCCCCCTATTGGCAGATGGTGCACTCCCTGCTTCAATCCATCTTTGGTACTGGAGTGCCCTTCGATCCGATAACTTTCCTTCTGGGCCTCCCACCCACCTTCTCTAAACTATCAAAAAAACTCTTGGCACACGTGCTAACTGCAGCATGGTGTTTGGTGGCCCTGAGATGGAAAAAGAGGGAACCCCCCTCACTATTTGAGTTGCACTCCATGATCAGAGATGTGAAAAGAATGGAGTACCTGACGCCCTCTCTAAATGACACTCTTGATAAACACAACCGAGTTTGCGGAGCCCTGGGTCCTATTGGAGACTCCAAAACCTAATGCTCCGTAGCCCTAGATTTTGCTGAGGCTGCTTGTACCCATGACTGGTGCCTTCCAGGTGGAACCAGGCTCTAGGGGTGGGTGGTTGTCCTCTCTTCTTCTCTCTACTTCACTACCTCCTTTCCAGCTTTTCCCCCTTTCTCTCTTTTATCGGACTCTCCTCAACCCTTTCATTATATCTTCCTTCTCTTCCATTTGTTTACGCGCCTTTACACAGGCAAGAAATTGTTGTACTATCTGAGTAACTCGATAATTCTGCATACCACCAATGGTTGTAAGCTGTGCACCTCCGCATTGAACTATGCCATTGACCAAAATGTTTGTTGATGATATGCCAGAAGTACTTTCACTACAACAAAGTGTATTGTCCTGTACCTTATGTTTGAAATTCCTTTTTTCTTGAAAAAAAATCAATAAAAATTGTCAGTTCTCAAAGAGTAAACACAGTTGATTTATAAAAAATGGCTTCAGCCAAACACTAACCATGAGTGAAAGAAAAGTTTTTGTGTTATTCATATTCTCTTAAAAATGGCCAAGAAATCATAAATTCTGCCAGGGTATGTAAACATGATGAGCACAACTGTATATATAAAGCTCTGCGTAAGTTGACAGTGCTATAAAAGTACCTGTACTAAATAAAAATAAATAAATATGCAATAGTCATTTACCCAACTACAAGAATGACTAATACAGAACATTGTGTAGTCTTAGGCCTTGTGTGCACTGGCACTGTCAAACCTGCAATTTATTTATTTTGTACAGAATTTCAAAAAAATGTAAATAAAATAAAAATTTGTAAAAAAAAATGTTTTAAATTAGGTAAATATGATATTTTGCATTCTGCAGCAAGCGCCTTTTCATGGCTTCCTATGCTTTCACATGCTGTAAAAGCCAGTTGCGTACTAACATAATAGTTCAAGCTGTAATTTACATACATGAACTGAATGACTCACTCCATCTCTGGACAGTTCACTCTGAAGTTTCAATTCGCTAAATCATAGCTTCAAAGCAGACATTGTTTGCTGTGCAGTCTCTTTAGAAAACCCAAATGTTTATTTGTAAGACAAAGAAACAACCGTTTAAATATGTATAAAAACTTTGAGAAAAAAACCTTCTAAAATAAAACCGACTCAAAGCCATTATAGTTTCCATTTAAACTAACAGCCAATACTACAATTAAAATGTTACTAAACCCAGGACCCTGCATTTACTATATCTGGTTCCCCAGAACATGGAAGTGCAAATATTTAAGAAAATATAGGCTGCTAAATATCTTTTCTTATCAGTGTCTAGTTAAAGCTTGTAGGAGGAGTTTTCAATCTCCCCTCATTGTCCTTTGAGACTGCAGGACCCCCTGACCCTCTGTCTGGACAGTGCTGCTTGGCCCTGTGCTGATCGCATGCACACTTCCAAGAAAAAAAAAAAAACTCTCTAGCAATACACACCAAAACTGAGCATGTGCAGCTTGCCCCCTAGCCTCTGTACCATCAGCAGATAAATTGGGGACAGTGGAAGAAGAGGAGGATCAGAGAAGACCAGATCAAACAGCCTTTTTACACAATGCAACCCCCTTAAGGTTCCACAGTGAGTATAGCAAGCATGCTTTACTGCATATACAGACTGATTTTACTGTTGTGGGATTAGTAACTCTTTAAGTATACCTACAACCTAAATCTATTTTTCAGTTTGTTTGGCATCATGCCCCACAGTACACAGTTCGCAAACCTCTTTTTTGCCCTGGCTTCAAAGTTTTTTACCTGAAGATTATACCAGTAAAGTACTTCCTCTTGCGGACCAACAGTGCTAAGCCACTGCCTGACAATTAGCAGCTGTACTGTAAGTTTGCCACGGTGTAGCTCCTTCAGTTGGCTGTTGGCCTGCCTGTGAGGTCTGAGCAGGCCAGCAGTCAGTTGAAGGTATGGACATGGCAGGCTGACAATGCCAAGCCTCGGACTGCATTAGCAGCAATGTTGTCAGCCTGCCATGTTCACACATTCAGTTGGTCACTGGGCAGTCTAGACAGGAAGTGCTGTTACTGGCAGGATTCTCTAGGTAACAAACATTTTAACACGATCACAAATTATTTTTTTGCTCAAAGTGATTGTAAGCGATCACCTTTTAAAAAACAACCCATTCTGTTTAAAAGAGAAATGAAAGGCAAAACATCTGTGTATGGATATAAAAACATTCTAAATACCTTTTTCCACTTTACTTTAAATGATCACATTCCCTCTGTTCTCAGCTGCATAAGAGCTGGGGGAGGAGAAACAGCAGCACACCGAGCTTCCTGGTGAATAGCTGCGCGGTGGGGAGGGGAGAGAGGAGTCAGGACAAGTCTCATCAATGGAGAGCAGGCAGAGTTCACAGCACAGCTAATAAACTGACCATGGTGTGCACTCTTGCTTAGTGTGGTCCATTTTAAATAGGAAAGCAGGAGGGACTGGCAGGAGCACCAGGGATTTCACACAAAAAAAAAAAGCAATATAAAGAGAACAGGTGACCTTTTCATACAAGTACATGGTACAGCAGGCACATATCCGGAATATGAAATGTTGGGGTAACAAACAGAAAACTGTATAGAGTGAGGCATGAAGCCAAAACATACTTAAAAATATATCTACATTTTACATACACTTTAACCACTTCCCGTCCAGCCTATAGCAGAATGACGGCCGGGAAGTGGTTGTTATCCTGACTGGGCATCATATGACATCCAGCAGGATAACAAGGTGTTGCGGCGATTGGGGATGGCGCGCGTCCCCCGGAAACAATGAAATTGGCCGTTTACCACTTGATCGGCTGTGTCCAATCACAGATGGTCACATATGTCAACATTACAGAAGCGCGCCTAATGTGCGCCCGCAGTGATCACGGATAGTGCGTGTTCCTTGGACATAGCCCATCCCCGATCAGGGTAAACAACCAATAAAATTGTCCGTTTACCTTGTGACCGGCTGTGTCCACAGCCAGTCGCAAGTGTAAACAGAGAGGTTGCTATCTGATTCCTGCTTCTCACACCGATCGTTTGAGGGGAGAGCAGGGATCAGTGAGTAATTTAGGGTCATTTAGGGTCTGTCCGATTATATTACCTTACTGTACACCACACAATACCCCCCCCTAACAGAGAACCTGTCACCAGAGTGCTGTCACACAGTCCATCTTGATCTGTCACACAGTACCGCCATCGGTAACGCCATCAATACCGTCACACAGGTCTGCCATCAGTGACTTGTCAGTAGCACCAGCAGAACCGCCACACAGGCCTGTCATCAGTACCGCCATCGGTACTGTCACACAGGCCCATCAGTACCGTCACACAGGCCCGCCATCACTGACCTGTCAGTACCACCAGCAGGACCGTCAAACACAGTATCGCCATCATGTCTCAAAGAGTTTACACACCTGAGGAGGCATATAACATCCTTACTATGTCGGATGATGAGAGCAGCAGGGAGCTCCCATCTTCCGATTCTGGTTCGGAATACAAGCCAGTAGTGGATTGGAGACCGACTCAGTGGAGGAAACCGACCCTCTTAAAAGAATAAAGATCAGAAGACCTGCCTACCACCAGCAGCGCCAGACCCCAGGAAGAGGAGCCCAGTACTGGAATTACACACCCAACCCAAAGAATCCAGGCCCATTCCTACCTTCCCGATGCCCTGGCAAACCCCTTATGGTTGCCTGCCAGTTTAGGGTCTGCTATAATCCCCCCTTTCACTGCACAGGCAGGTGTGCAGCTCAACACTACAAATTTTTCCCAATTCGATTATTTGTTTTTCCATAAAGATTTGTTGCAGTACACGGTGGACAAAACAAATCTCTATGCAGAGCAATTTATTGCATCCAACCCCAATTAGTCCTACACCCGTATGTTCCATTGGCAAAGTCTCACACTAGACAAGTTAAACTAGTTTTTGGGCCAAACGGATTGTATGCCTATTGGTCCACCCACCCCATGCCGATAAATTCTGCTGTCATGTCCAGGAGAAATGATGATCCCAGTGTTTCTTAGTGTAGCACTCTCTACATAGGGTAGGTGCTAGAGGTTAGGATTTTTTTAAGTATAGGTAAATTTAGGCAGCCCTAGCTGTTTTGGTTTATGTGGGCTGGGAGTGGCTCAGTGTTGGCAGTTGGTGATTCACAGGAAGCATCACTAAGACCTCCTTCTTTCTATAGCCTTCTAGAAGATACTGGAAAGAGGAGAGGTGGAGCTGTCTGGAGTGTGTTAAGGAGCTCTGACAAATAGCCAACCTGGATTGGCAGGGGGCAGGCCTCCTTAAATACCCAGATTCAGCACAGCTGGGGAGGAGTTGTTGGGTGAAAGAACTGAGGATGGAGTACTAAGCTGTCAGGGTCTTCAAGGGAGCTCCCCAGCCATATGAGGTGGAGGCGGTAACCTTGGGCCTGGGACTTGGGAACAGGACGGAGCCTTTTAAGAACTCATGAAGGATCTAGGACAGGAGGCCCAGGCTTAGAGAGGACAGCAGGAGCTAGTACTGCTGGGAAAGTCTTCAGGAGGGAACCGCCAGTTGCAGCCAGGATGGCTGGTGAGTGACATGTGCAGTCGAGAGGACTAGAGAGGCATGCCAGAGAGGACTGTGAGGAAACAGTCAGAGCCGGTTGTGGAGCCAGTAGAGAGGATTGCAATGTCATGGGCAGTGAAGTTGGGCAGCTGCAGCCAGGAGGGTTGGCAGGGCCTGAAGAGGACTGACTGGGAGCAGTAGTCCACCTTTAGGACAGCTAGCACAAAAGACTTTCTATTTTCTGCTACACCATAGGGGCCTGTGGTCCCTGCCTGCAAAAGGACAAGTTACTGGGGCTGGCTGAGTCAGAATCGGGCCTAACCACATGCTAGCTGTTTCTGAGAGTCAAGAGTTTTGCAGGAGGGAGAGAGAGAGAGCAATAGTCTGCAAGCAAGAGTAGTGCAGGGGTCTGGAGAAGTGTTGTGTACAAAGTTGTCCCAATTGAGTGCTATACAATCCACCAATTGAGCACTACACAATCCACCAATTGTCTGTTCCAAAATTCCACTGGGCATCCCATATATTCCTTTCCCATCCAAGTTCTATTCCCTCATTAAAAAACAAAAAAAAAAACAAGCATATGGACTGTTTTTTGCCTGAGAGTGTGACTGTGGAATGAACGCCGGGCTGGGCAGGGTGAGAGGTGGGCCACAACACTCAGCTGCTCCTACAGGGGCACCGCTACATTAGCTTAGATTACTTGGAAGAGCATTATATTAAAAGAGTAAGTACAGTCAAAAACATTTAAAGTTTTGGTCAAAGAAGGAACTGAAAGAGGTTGTCAAATTTTTTTGATTCTATCCCATTGGGGTGATTCCATATACTCCCTGGTTCCAAGAAGACACTATGAAAGTGAAAGCACTTCTATACTAGCTGCCACCAGAATACATTCACCCACCAAGCGTTTCCAAACATTTCCGCCTGGCCCAAAATGGCTGGACTGTGGGAGCAGGGAAGTGCTTTGTCCCAGGCTTTGGGGCTGTGTTTGTATAGACACCGCTCTAATCCCAGCAAGGAGCACAACGCAAGGGTGGTGTTGTAGCGCCCTTGCAAGGGAATCGTTCCACCTTAACGCAGAAAGGGTTATGCAGGAAATCTAGGGACCAACTTAAACTGGAATGAAAGCAAGGATTTAAATGATGAAGAAGAGGCTGCATGATGAGGACGTTTTTAAAATCAGCTGTTGAAACTGCTTAAAAACAATTAAGGGGATAATATTACTTTAAGATGCTGTAATTTCCAACAACATATATTCAGAGGAAGTTAGCAAACAAAAGCATAATTTAACTGGCTGCATCTGATAAGTTGTTCTAATCAACAGAAACCATAAACCTGTCCATGATCCTGGTAAATCCTGGCTAAGTGCAGAGTTTTGTTTCTTTTTTGCATTAAGCAGTCAGCAGTCTACCTATCAAATGGACCAACACTGCATGAAAGGCCTCCTTGCGCCATCCCTTTTTATAAATGCACGGAGCCTTGCTAATAAAATACATTATGTAACACATTAACAGAAATGTTTAGTGTGTATGGGGAATATGAAGAGGAAGAGAAGAAGAAGTGACTAACAGCTTTTATGAGACAAAGCAAGACAGATGTCTTCTGAGAGAGCACTGACACAAGCACACTTCATAAAAATTAGCTTCTCTGAAGTAAAAGTGACTCTTCAAGGTTACCCTGACATAAAACTTGTGAAGCAGCTGCTGCACGTGGATGCTGCATATCTCATCTTACTTTCAGAAGTTAAAAAAGACAGGATCTACAAACTGTCAGTGTTCTGAGGAGTTCAAGACAGTCAGCATCCAAACAAATGAGATCAATTTTAGCATTTTTATTAGAAGCTCAACTCAAACTTTAAATAGATTATAGAATTTTAACTGCTAAAAAAGCAGACACTTTACCAAATATAGGGTATGTTTTTTTCTGAGTACCCAGATAGAGAGATGATCTATAAAACTGGACACTAAAATTTGACTAAACCATAAGTACAAGAAATGCAGTCAAAGACAGAAGGTATGAAATGCAATGGAACAGCTACATAGATTACAGTACATTTCACTTGAGAGTGCATGTAGTGAAGTACCAATGGAATGCAGACATAATCTTAACAGGCAAATAAAATATGAACAACATCATTACATCAAAGCAAACCAGTCATTAGAATGAATGAGAAATCTGTCACAATTCTGAATACATATACAGAGCAATCTTTTGTTATTAAAAGATACAAAAATTAGGTCTATAGCTTGATACAACATCCTAAAATATTAATAGTGGTATAGAAATTATATTTCAGATATTACAAAGAATGGTGCAATATCTGCTGAGAACAATACCACATAGAACTGGCATTTGGCGAACATAGAAATTGTGGTGTGAACCAGCCATAAATCCAGAAAAAATATTTAGCCAAAATACAATATGTATAGGAGGCCTCTAATCTGCCAAAATGCAATTCTGTGCAGCCAATTTTATCATTAAGCCTAATCAAGAGCACTTTGTAAAACAAAAAAACAAAAACAAAAACAAAAAAAAAAAACAAACAAACAGCCCAGACTGGACAATGAAAAAGCAGCACATTAAGGAGGTCACTGCATTACTTCTCTGCTCTACCTGAATCCAGCTATATAGAGGATTACAGAAGGCAACACAAATCTGGATGCTTTCACTAACTGAATTTTAAAATACACTTTACATTTTTAACTATCCAACTACGTTCTCTGGAACTTTATAATATTTGTTTCAAGGATAAGTATGTGACATCTACAACAATACGGATTTCCATAGCCCTAGCTTACAAAAAGGCTAAAAAAAATAACTATTGGAAAACCTGTAGAAGTACCAGGATTAACGGTTAAGTGTGAAGATTTGTACAGTCAAATAATCATTAACTTAGTTACATATGTATATTTTCATTTTGTGAGGCTTTACTTGCATACAACAGGATTAAATGTTGAAATGAAAACCTGAGCAGTAAAATGAATCTGAACAATAAAAGGCCTATGTGTAAGAGACGAAAGCAAGTTCTTCAAGAAACCCACCAGCTGTTTTCCATGCATTCCAGCAAGCACAGGAAGACATCCGGAACATCCAGAGCCAGCTGCTTGAGACATGGAAAAATAGGATTTATTTTGCAAAAACAACCTATTTAAGGGAAAAGCAAATGAAAACATCTGGTGGTGCCTTAAAATCAGTTTATCCTATTCTACAGAAATGAGAAAACAAGTTCTACAGAAAGCAGTTTCACCTACCTTTCTTCCGGTTTGTTTGTCTACCATGATGTTGCAGTCACTGTCAGAATTCTCACTTGGGGTTACTTTTGTGGATAATGTTTTGGGCATCTTATTATTCATTCAGTTCCCAAACCAAGTCAGCTTGATCATTATGTGCCTACAAGGAAAGAAAATATTTGCACAGAAAAGTTACAAATTGATTATGCTACAGCCATCATTTTCCAACCACACATTCATTCAAATGATAATTACTTAAATGAATGTCAACTCTTAAGCATACATGTTGGAAAAGGGAAGTTAGATGCAACAACTACCGAAAACAAACTGTAAATTTTGGAACAAGCATGCAAACCATTCCACAGCCAACCTGTAAAGTTAAGCTAGGTGTACACCACATGTATCAAACACAAGGCCCGCCGGGCCATTTCAAGTGGCCCTAGCTGCAACACCCACCTCATCTCTGTCCCCACCTTGTCTTAGCAGTTGGCAGCAGAAGGGAGGACAGAACTCCTCCTACAGATCCTGTACCTCTCTGTAGCTGCAGCACCCCCTAGTCTCCACCTCCCCTGGTCTCAGCATTCAGCAGACTCTGGCAGCTGACTCCCACTCTCCTCTGATCCTCCTCCAGACCCAGCACCTTTTGCTTCCCAGCTTCACCCCCAGATTCTTTCTGAAGTATGAAACGGGGGATGGTGTGGACATCTGCTTATAATTAAGAGAACAATACAATTATATTCCAGCTAAAAAGGTTCGTACACCAGTGGTATCATCCAAAAAAAAAAAACTTTATTGGAGACTGCTCTATCAGAACACCATGGCAGAAGCATCTTCTGTCTGACCAGTCTCCAAAAAAATTTCTTTTGGACGTTACCAACGGCGTGCAGAACTCAATTTTCAGACATGCATCATCTGCTACAGGTGTGTGAGTGAGCTGGTCTGTACCTGTCCTTCACAGCTTAAGTCTTAGGTTATTACTAAAACCAGTAATGATAGAATGCAGAGGCAATTATTAAAATGATAAAGAGTAGATGCATTTATATATAGTCTTACAGATAAAACCGGCCCTTTGGGAGCTACCATAATGCTGATGTGGCCCATGATGAAATGGAGTTTGACACTCCTGGAATACACAATTCAATGTCTCCCTGATGAATATAGTGTTGGGACTTGCCTTTTGTTCCAGTGTCATACTGAGCCATCTGGTTGGGGTGGCATCCAAGTCTACCTTGTAACAAGCCTATACTTTATTAGGAGAACTGGTTGGGTTTTAAGCAGTAGGTGGGGCTATTCCATCTGAAATCGAAATACATATTTTCCCAAGACCAATCATCTTGGACTATGACAATCAGACAGACTATATTATCCCCTTCCTGCCAAGCTTACGCAGATGTGCATACTCGGCTTTCGGGGGTTATACCGGGATGATGCCCACAGCTGCAGGCATCATCCAGGTACCGTTTTTTAAAGCGGGCGATCGGCTTTCCAGGGATAACAACCGATGCGTCCCCCCCTCCCGCCGCTCTTCCTGACGTTACGCCGCTTCCGGCGGCTAGTGACAGACTGGCACGAAAACACGGAAGCGACGTCACAACATCACTTCCTGTTTACTGGCTGCCAATGGCGCCGGATTTAAAAAAATATATAAAGTATTCAGATATACCCTTTTTCTGTGATCTGAATACTTTGAAGTGCAAAGGAGGGATTGGAGGTATTTTAGACCCCCGATCCCTCCATAAAGAGTACCTGTCACCACCTATTACTGTCACAAGGGATGTTTACATTCCTTGTGACAGCAATAAAAGTGATCAAATTTTTTATTTTTTTTAAAAACACAATTTAATATAAAAATAAATAAAGTAAATAAAAAAAATTACTAAGGCAGTGAAACTGATCAAATCACCTGTGCAAAATAATGGAAAGCATGAAAACATGACCTGTTGGGGCGCCTTGAGGACTGGAGTTGAGAAACACTGCTCTAGACAAGAGTCCACAGAGCTAAATTAAGAATCCTTATGTTTCACTGCATGTTTCACCTGAGCGTCTGACCAACCAGTTAAAGTGAAGCTATATTTTTTGCCAAGGTTTACTTTTTAATTATTTATGAATAGATCTTTATTACTGGTATTTTTGTTTTTAAACAAACATCACTTTGCAGAGCATACTTCGTTTTCAAATAAGAAAGCCCAGCAGTACCTTCTCCCTCCCGGAATGTCTGTAAACAGGTATGCGTATGCATTGTGATTAACTTATTATACATAAGCCAACTGTTAGAATGTGAAAACAAATAATAATATCTCCACGCTCACCAACAATAATACAAAAAAAAAAAATATACAAAATAAAAATGGCGCCAATCACTGTTGTGCTTTCCCCACTATATCCGTGCAGCGCAACAAAATTGAAATGAGAAAACTGTGATAAAATAAAATAAAAAAACTATGTGATCAATATAATAAATCAATACTAGTCTTTTCTTAAATCACAACCTCAATCTTCTTATAGAGGAGTTTTTCCTTTGAATATCAGTGCATATTAGATCATATGTCACAGTTCCTCATAAGTGCTCCAATATACAATTTAAACGCGCTCCGCCGATGTGTCCCACTACATTTCACTGCGGCCGCAAAATATGACCTACACTTAGGTAAGGTCACCATGCACATTCTCAGCAATCTGGGCCAATACAGTGCAGTAATCCACCAGAAGAGTCTATGCCGGGTTCAACATGTAGTAACACTGCTCACCTTTATTAACTTAAAAAGAATAAAACATTACTCAAAAATATAGTGCACTATAAATCCAGTGCACTAGATAAAAGCGCCTTTTTAAAATATTCTAAACATTGACTCCTTAAGGATAATCATCACTGAAAATCACACGTAAAAATTGCCATCCTCGAACTTCCAGGCGTGATTACGTGATACAGTAACTTCCTCAGAAAAAAAAAAAAAAAAAGGGAGCCAAATAGATATTGCAGAATCATGCGTGGCATTCAGCATTTTAACCACTTGATGACCGACTCACGCCGATTTAGCCGGCAAAGTGGCACGGGTGCGCAAAACCACATACCCTTACGTTGCCTGCCCCCGCGGCGATCGGATTCATTGCAGAACTGATCAGTCTTCAGGTCCAGCCCAATGATTTCTGCCCTGGACCTGCTTATCGGTTCTGGTGAATGAAAATGCTTCCCCTGCCTGCAAGTGTAAACACAGGCAGGGGAAATTATGTAATCTCCCTCTCTGGAATTATTTTCCATTCCAGAGAGGACGTTTTACAGCGAGTTGCACTAACACTACACTGACACGGTACAGGTAGGCACACTTGTCAATCCCGATCGCTTCACCCCCCCCCCCCAGTTAACCCCTGCACTCCCTGTCCATGTCACCAATTGCAGCTTTCAGATTTTTCCACTGATCCCTGCATTGGGTTTCACTTGTGTAAACAGTGTTAGGGTAGTTAGTAGTAGGCGCAGTTAGGTTTATGGTCCCCCTCCCAATAAAGGTTTAACCCCTTGATCACCTCCAGTTAACCCTTTCACGCCCTGTCTCAGTGTCACTAATAGATCTTTTTCTGATCGCCGTATTAGTGTCACGGGTGACGCTAGCTAGCCAGTTAGTTGATACGTTTCACCATCAGGTTTTGATAGTGTCGGGTACCCCCATATATTACCGAATAAAGGTTTTAACCCCGGTTTCCCCTAGTTAACCCTTTCACCAGTGATCACCGTATTAGTGTCAAGGGTGATGCTGGTTAGTTTTTTATAGCGTCAGGGCACCCGCCATATATTACCTAATAAAGGTTTAACCCCCTGATCACCCAGCGGGTTTTAGCGTCAGTTAGGGTCTGCGTCGCCCCAGGCAGCATCAGATTAGTGCCAGTAGCGCTAACACCCACGCACACACCATACACCTCCCTTAGTAGTATAGTTTTTGAACGGATCAATATCATTGATCTGATCACATCTATACTAACGTCCCCAGTAGTTTAGGGTACCCAAAAACACAGCGTTAGCAGGATCAGCCCAGATACCTGTTAGCACCTGCGTTTAGCCCCTCCACCCAGCCCAGCCAAGTGCCGTATCAAATCGATTACTGTCACTTACAAAATGCATAACTGCAGCATTCGCAGAGACAGGCCTGATCCCTGCGAACGTCAACAGTTTTTTGGTAGCGATTGAAGCAGTCGCTGACAATCAGGTGCTCGTTTTTTCCTGTGAGTTTCACTAGTTGTACCAGTAAATTTAGAGGCCACAATGTCCAATCAAAAGGTACACTAGTGAAGAGGCCTACATGTTTCTGACCATGACAGAGAGTGAAGAGGAAGTCGCCTATCTGTCAGATTCAGGCTCAGAATTACCTTCCAGTAGACAGCAGCAGCAGCCTGACAGATAGCAGGGACCACTACTCTTTCGTCAAAGCTAAGGTCAGGCATACCCAACCCCGTTCTGTTGAGGTGCAAGAACCCCAGGGCTCTCGAATGGAGCAGTGAGCCAGTACTAGTGCCGCTCATCCTTCTGGTTAACTGGCAAGCACCAGCGGCCTAGTACACCCTGGTCGTACATCCAGCACTGCAGTATCATGTGGTGACGTGGCGAGTCCCATAAGTGCAGTTCAAGCTGGTGCGGTGGCTAGCACAAGTAGTGTCCCGCAGCCACCAAGAAGACAAACACAGGCCCGTCGAGCCCATAGTGCCCTTTCTGCTGCATTTGCCAATCCTAATAGGGAGCCCACCACTTCTGCAGCACCCGTACTTCCCCCATTCACTGGCCAACCCGGAAATACAGGTGGAAACAGTTGATTTTACGTCACTTAATTTTTATTCACGTTTTTTCACGGAAGATCCCTATAGATCTATTGTGGACCAAAGCAATTTGTATGCTGTTCAATTCATCACCGCTAATCTCAAGTTGACCCTTGCCAGATATTGGAGACCTATCGTGGTCTCCGAATTTAAGACCTTTCTGGGCCTATCCCTCATGGCCAGAACTAAAAAAAAGCGAGTTACGGTCATATTGGTCCACTGACCCAATTCACCATATGCCTGTGTTCTCTGCCTCCATGACCAGGGCTAGATGCGAGCAGATCTTGCGATTTATGCACTTCAACGACAATGAACTCTGTTGTCCTCTGGGTGACCCTGAATACGATCGGATCCAAAAAAATCAGCTCCTCGTAAACCACTTCAACCAACAGTTTGCAGCCTTGTTTACTCCCGATCAAGTTGTCTGCGTTGAAGAGTCCATGATTACGTTTTCTGCCCGCTTGTCATTCAAACAGTAGCTTCCCAGCAAGCGTGCCAGATATGGGGTCAAGATGTACAAGCTCTCTGTGACAGGGCAACTGGCTATACATATATTGTTTTTTTGTTTTACGAGGGAAAAGAGATAGTCACGTGGAGCCAGAGAACTGCCCAAACTACATAGGGATCACTGGCAAGATTGTGTGGGATTTGGTGTCACCCTTATTCAGAAAGGGGTACCACTTGTACGTGGACAACTATTACACGAGCGTGCCACTTTTTAGTCACTTGTTTGATCATGGAATTGGCGCATGTGGCACCATGCAATCTAATCGCTGGGGCTTACCCAGCGGCTTGTAGATTCCAGCAGGTACAAAAAAGTAACTGTATACTTATTGCAATTGGCTCCGCTGAACTCTTATGTGCTATACAAAGTGTCAGGACAAACTGGAGCCTTCCTTAAATTTCAGGAGGGGATCATCACAGCCCTTCTGTTCCCAGACGGTGCTGTGCCCCACCTTCCCAACGCAAATGCAGTGAGCCGGCTGCACAAGAGGCATTTCTCCCTGGTACCCCTACCCAACGATCACCCCAAAGAAGATGTCATGTCTGTAGCAAGCGCGGATATAGGCGAGACACCCGCTATTATTGTCCCCCCTGCCTGACCATCCTGGTCTTTGCATTGGTGAATGTTTCGAACGCTACCACACACTAGTGGAGTATTAGCGTAGGATACAGCAAGGCACAGTCTTGGGTACACTTTCACAGGGTCTCCAAAGATGCCATCGCATTTTGAGAGACCCGAACCGTTAAAGTTACAAATAAAAGTGTAAAAAATAATTATATATATATATATAGATATATATCTATATATATATATATATATATATATATATCTATATATGCATGCCAAAAATTGTTGTTGTTTTATTGCTCTCTCTATTGTCCTGCTCTTTTTACTATGTTTACTATATTTTTATCAGGTTTGCTTTTCAGGTATGTAATTCTTTTATACTTTACTGTTTACTATGTTTTATTGTTAACCATTAATTTTCTTTTCAGGTACACCATTCAGCTGCAGTACTGATTTATTTATCTTGACAGCAACAGCATTTGCTCTCACGATACATAAATCAGCGACTCCAGCGCTGTAGGAGGTGAATTTACCATCAGTTAAATAAAAAAATAAAAAAGGAGGAGCATATATGCCGAAGCATGGGGGCAGGGGTAGAGGGGCGATTTTCCCCTAACGAATAAAATAAAGTGATCTAGCGCATAAATATAAACACAATCCTAAAAACGTGTAATTCAAAAAGTGATGTGATATCAATATAAATATGAGTGCATTTAATAAAACAATCCACAAGTGCACCAATGGTGATGAACCAAATAAATAAATAAACGTGTATGGTCTCTAAAACAGGTTATGGACAAGGTCTCTAGATAAAAAATTGTTTAGTTATGGACAGTTCAATCGATGGATCATGGTGGGTAAAGTCCCATAAAAAAGAGGATTCAGTGTTGGATGTTCTCTTAATTGATGTCACCAGTGGGAGAAAACAACTGTCAGCAAACAAAGTAACTGCAATCCAACAGCGGGCTATCTAGCCTCTCACCTCATAGATTCTTTCATTTAGCGTGTAGTCTAGGCGAATAAGCTCCTTCCTTATTCTTTGGATTTCTTCCCTTGTATAGAGGAGCCTTCCCCGGTGTAGTGGAAGATATCACTGGGGCCACTGTCCAGCCGGAACCTAGATGTAAGGGTATGGCCACTCTCCAATAATAAGCCGCCAACCGGGGAGATGGCAAGGGAGAAGACAAAAACAAAAAGGAATGCCTCCAATGGTGAAGTAAGTTGATAAAAGGGGGCTTTATTCATCAATAAATCATATAAAAATGTAGAAGATGGACTCTTACAATGTGCAAAAGACAAAACAAGCAAGTAGCAAACAAATGGCGTCTGAACGCCGATCTCACGTCACTTCCGGTTCAAAGGGTGACTGTTTCCGATCCGTTGAACCGGAAGTGACGTGAGATCGGCGACTGTTTCCGATCCTTTGAACCGGAAGTGACGTGAGATCGGTGTTCAGACGCCATTTGTTTG
This sequence comes from Lithobates sylvaticus, assembly GCA_028564925.1. Taxonomy (NCBI): domain Eukaryota; kingdom Metazoa; phylum Chordata; class Amphibia; order Anura; family Ranidae; genus Lithobates; species Lithobates sylvaticus. The sequence continues at coordinate 165,259,781 of CM053030.1, read as the reverse complement.
CTACTTGCTTGTTTTGTCTTTTGCACATTGTAAGAGTCCATCGTCTACATTTTTATATGATTTATTGATGAATAAAGCCCCCTTTTATCAACTTACTTCACCATTGGAGGCATTCCTTTTTGTTTTTGTCTTCTCCCTTGCCATCTCCCCGGTTGGCGGCTTATTATTGGAGAGTGGCCATACCCTTACATCTAGGTTCCGGCTGGACAGTGGCCCCAGTGATATCTTCCACTACACCGGGGAAGGCTCCTCTATACAAGGGAAGAAATCCAAAGAATAAGGAAGGAGCTTATTCGCCTAGACTACACGCTAAATGAAAGAATCTATGAGGTGAGAGGCTAGATAGCCCGCTGTTGGATTGCAGTTACTTTGTTTGCTGACAGTTGTTTTCTCCCACTGGTGACATCAATTAAGAGAACATCCAACACTGAATCCTCTTTTTTATGGGACTTTACCCACCATGATCCATCGATTGAACTGTCCATAACTAAACAATTTTTTATCTAGAGACCTTGTCCATAACCTGTTTTAGAGACCATACACGTTTATTTATTTATTTGGTTCATCACCATTGGTGCACTTGTGGATTGTTTTATTAGATGCACTCATATTTATATTGATATCACATCACTTTTTGAATTACACGTTTTTAGGATTGTGTTTATATTTATGCGCTAGATCACTTTATTTTATTCATTTGGTATTGTGTTTAGTGAACACCATCAGGTTTGGCTGCTATTTATTCCTAGGAAGATTTTTTTATCTCTATTGGTTAAACACACCTATTTATATATTTTATTGCATACAAGGCTGTTTATGCACAGGCACTTATCTATTTATCACATTGTACACGTGTGGATTATTTAGTTCCACTATCCAGTAGTAGAGCGCGGAGGTCACCCTTTATTATGATTTTCCCCTAACATTAGGGGTGGATTGCCCCCATGCTTTGGGATATACATTTTTTTACTCTTTTTGGCACAGATTGTTGTGGTTTTATTGAGTTAATGTTTTATTGTTACCATTGTTTGCTTTTCAGGTACACCATTCAGCTGCAGCACTGATTTATTTATCTTGATAGCAACAGCCTTTGCTCTCACAATACGTAAATCAGCGACTCCAGTGCTGTAGGAGGCGATTTCACCACCACAAAAAAAAGGAAGGGTTTAGCTATCATCTTGGTATTGTTCTTTTCAGCCAGCGGTTGGCTTTCATGTAAAAGCAATCCTATTGGCTAATTAGCCGCTAGATCGCTTTTACAAGCAGTGGGAGGGAACACCCCCCGTCTTCCTTGATTTTCTTGAGCTCTCCTGTCCCACGGGGGAACCTGATAATGCAGCCAGTGGCTCCGACAGCTGACCATAGAGCTGATCGAAGATCAGAATGGTTCCAATCATCTCTATGGCCTAAGAAACCGGAAGCTACAAGCATTTCTCGACTTTGTTATGCATTATCCGGTTTTGCAGGATATAAACAGCACCATTGGAAAAGCATCTTATCACATCAATCTTAGTGTGGTCAGATGCTTTGGAGGGCAGAGGAGAGATCTTGAGTCTAATAGACCCAATTAAAAAAAAAAAAAAAAAAGGAAAAAAAAGGAAGGAGTACCTGTCACTACCTATTGCCATCATAGTGGCTATTTACATTCTCTGAGATAATTGAAAAAAAAAACAAAAAAAACAAAAAAAAAAAAACACCCCAGTCCCCCCATGCTTGCGCGCAAAGGCAAACACAAGCGTCGGTCTCGTGTCATATGTAAACAGCTATTGCACCATGCATGCGAGGTATCCCCGTGAATGTCAGATCGAGGGCAGTAATTTTAGCAGTAGACCTCCTCTGTAAATCTAAAGTGGTAACCTGTAAAGGCTTTTAAATATGTGTGGCATAAGCTTCTAATGCTGTGCATAAAAAACCAGGACAGGTCAAACCCCCCCACCTCCCAAATGACCCGTTTTTGGAAAGTAGACACCCCAAGCCATTTGCTGATAGGCATGTTGAGTCCATGAAATATTTTATATTTTGCCACAAGTTTCGGGAAAATTACAATGCAACTGCAGCAAAAGGTTGTTCTACAAAGTATTGACACACTTTTTACATATTTATTTTGTAAAGAAATTTTGAAAACCATTTATCATTTTCCTTACACTTCACAATTATGTGCCACTTTGTTTTGGTCGATCACATAAAATCCCAATAAAATACATTTACGTTTTTGGGTATAACATGACAAAACGGGGAAAATTAATACTAAAAAAGTATGAATTTAAGGCACTGTACAGGTCAAACCAGCTTTCAAGCAAATATTCAACAGCAACTAGAGGGCATCCAGATGATTTCTGTGTGATCCCACATATTACATGAGCAAATAGCAGGGTGGATAAAAACCTATGATTAAAAAAAAAAAAAAAAATTTTCTTAAAATTTTAAATTAATTTTTAAAATCAAAATTTATTTTAATAAAATGCTTTTGGGGTAAAAATCTATCTAAAAGATAGTTTTCTATTTAAGATACATTAATAATTTAGTTTATTCAGCATGAAATGGAGCTTAGTAGTTATGTAGCATGAGGCTGTATATTCTGCAATATTTAAATTTTTTGGTAAACTCATTCAATGAATCCAAGCTCTGCAAGCTGAGATAACATGCACTGAATTGATGCATTCACACAATTTCACAGTAACCATGAGATAAAAACAAAGTTCAGGAATACTCCTTTATCCCATATTGTCTTGCAAATCTATGTATACTACAACCTGTATGATTAAATCGGTTCGGATATCGCTGTTTTACTAAACTGACAGCTTATTATTCTAAAAAGGAAACTTTCATTTTGTTTGTAAATATTTAAAATTTCAACTTCCAGCAAGAATAAGTCCTTACATTTAAAGAACACCTGTCATTTCAGATCCATCATGGCAGCGCCCGTTAGCGGGCATCTACTCACCTGCTGTCACCACGTTCCTCACCTTGTTGTGTCGGTGAAGATTGTCTGAGTCAACAGCGGATCAGAGGAGGAGCCACTCCGGGACAGAGATGACAGTTGCCCTTTAAAAATTATGGATTTAAAATCGAGCCTTTTTACTAGTGATTTAAATCGACTTGATTTAAATCAAATCCACCCTGACAAATAGAGATTGAGAATTTTGGATTATAGGGATTCTAAAGTCTAAAGGTCTTTTACCTTAACCACTTGCCGACCAGCCGCCGTCATTATACTGCGGTGGGTCGGCACGATCCTGCGAGCCGTTGTAGCTGTACATCGGGGGTGCCGATGCTCGTGACCGGCTTATCAATGCAACTAAGCCCCTGGCTTGCTAAGGAGGCACTGAGGGAGAGGCTAACAACGCTGGCAGGGGATTGCCGAAAGAGGAGGTAAGGGACCTTTTGGTGCAATATCGTTGTAGAGAGAGATCATACTTTACCTACTTTTTTTTTAAATTTAAAAAACAAGAAAAAAATACAATCTCCATACACTTTATACACCGTGAACAGGACTCCTTCATATTTCCTCTTCTGGTTGAATGTTCTTAGTGGGTTCCACTACACTGTAAGGGTTAAATGCTTGCTTAGGCAGAGAATTAGGGCATAAATACTTGCCTTACGCCTTGCCAGCTTTTTCCAGCCCTGAAACCAGCCCTCTGTAGCTGCTCTGTAAGCTGCAAGCGGCTCTGAATGTAGCCTACTCAGTGTACCATACAGGTTTTTTCCTCTTGGTATGGAATGTTAGGAAATTAAATAGAAACAGATATTTCACACACATATTATGAGTACTGCTCATAACTTTTTTGTGAATTCTGAAGCAAACAGCAATTTTTCCCCCCTTTATAAATAAACCCCTAAAGTAAAACAGTGGAAAACAGAAATAATGCTTTTTTTTACTGGTCAAAACCCGCTCCCTCTTATATTGGAACCACCTAGGCAATCCCAGCGGAAGTTGGCCCCGCCCTCCCCGCAACCTTCTGAGACATGTCCTAGGCTGCGAGACCATTTCACAGAGTGTAGCGCATCCCACATACATGACAGTATATGTAGGTGCTGACTTTTTTATTTATTTTTTAAGGCTTGATTCACACCTATGCATTTTTAGTGCTTTTTACATTTTGCAGATTTGTACTACAGCTCATTTAACAAGATTTCCTATGGAAAACGTTCTGTAGAGAAAATCTGCAAAATGCAAAAAGCATTAAACATGCATAGGTGTGAATCAAGCCTTAGTGACTGAAGATCCTAGTGTATTGCCTTAGTTGAGCTTGCCATAGATGGTAGTTTTGTTTTTTTCCTATTTCAGCCAGTGGAATAGAATCAGGGTGGATGGAGGAATTCCTGACCAAAGAGGGTCACTTGCTCGGCACTGCTGCCATCCTTAGAGTGCCATTGTCACCGCCCTCCTTTCCATCTCATGGAGACAGAACTCCTGACAACCAGCTAAAACACATGTGAATTGTGCTACATTGCCAGAGGGATTAGAATTCTGTTCTGCCAATTTTGGGAACAAGCCCCGACGCCAAAGACCTAAATATGTTTTTAAAAATGTGCAAAGCGGTAATAGAAGACTGAACAGGGCATATACATTCCACTACACTAGATGCAGTTTGGCCAAGAAAATGTTTGAGGTCATTGTGCATTTAACAAATACTCTATAATCAACAGCCTTCTGTGAGATGGATACTGGCATCCCGCTGCCCGTTTTCCTCTCTCCAAACAGTAAAAATCACAGCACAAGCTGCAGAAATGAAAACTAAATTCCAGTGTCTGAAAATATATGCACATTATAACTGCAGTCTAGCTTTACTAATATATCTTTACAGCAAATAAGCACCTGGAACTCTCACACAGCGTCACATATAAAGAAAGCACTTTCAAGTAACTGAAAATGTAAATATAGAACTGCACATTCCAAAAGTATGATGTGAAAGCATGCATATAAATATATGCTGAAAAACTGCCAATAGCTGTGGTTACATGCACTAAACCATAGAGAAAATTCATTTTACATGATAGGAGATGGTAATATTTTCCCAAAGAGAAAATCCACCAAAATGTTTTACCTTGAAAATCAGCGAATCTGATAACTGAGCACTTTGATCAGTCACAAGTTTTTATAATGTTTTATCCAAAAACTGTACAGTACAGCGTCATGCCTTCTCTGAATATAAGTGATGCAGGCCATTGAAACTACTACTATTATCACCCCCTTCCCAGGCCAATTTTCAGCGCTGTAACATTTTGAATGACAATTGCGTGGTCATGCAACACTGTACCCAAATTACATTTTTATCATTTTTTTCCACACAAATAAAGCTTTCTTTCTGTGGTATTTAATCACCACAGGGGTTTTTTTTTTTTTTTTGCTGAATGAAAAAAGGACCGAACATTTGGAAAAAAGAAAAAGAATCCTTTTTTTTCGGTTATAACATTTTGCGAATAAATAATGGTTCTTCATAAAATTTAGGCCAAACTGTAAACTGCTACATTTCTTTGGTGAAAAAAACCCAAGTCAGTGTATATTAACCACTTCCCATCCAGGCCAATTCTGCTAGAAAATGACATAGAACCCCCAAACATTATGTATATATTTTTTTAAACAAAAACCCTAGAGAATACAATGGCGGTCCTTGCAACTTTTTATCTCGCACGGTATTTGCACAGCAATTTTTCAAATGTTTTTTGTTTGGAAATGATGTAAAAAAAGAAAAAAACATTAAAGTTAGCCCAATTTTTTTGCATAATGTGAAAAATAAAGTTACGTCGAGTAAATGGATACCGAACATGTCATGCTTCAAAATTGCACAATGCTCGTGGAATGGCGCCAAACTTCGGTACTTAATAAATCCTCATAGGCGATGCTTAAATTTTTTTACTGGTTACACGTTTTGAGTTACAGAGGAGGTCTAGGGCTAGAATTATTTATCTCGCTCTGACGTTCGCAGCGATACCTCACATGTGTGGTTTGAACACCGTTTTCATATATGTGGGTGGGACTTACGTATGCGTTCGCTTCTGCATGCAAGCACACAGGGACAGGGGCGTTTAAATGTTTTTTTATTTATTGTTAATTTGACTTTTATTTTTTTAGTTTGACACTTAAATAAAAAATAATAATTTTTGATCACTTTTATTCCTATTACAAGGAAAGTAAACACCCCTTGTAATAGGAATATGGCATGATTGGTCCTCTTTACAGTGAGATATGAGGTCAATAAGACCCCACATCTCACCTCTAGGCTGGGAAGCCTGAAATAAAAAAATAAAAATAAACCAACGATCTCGGCTTCACAGCCAAGACGGCACCATTCGGTTGGATGCAGAGGCCGGGCGTGACATCATAACATCGCGCCCGGCCTCTGATCAATCCTAGAGACTCCGGCAACCATCTGGTCCACTGGAAAGCTACAAGATCACCATTCGGGCCCGGCAGATCCGTTCTCCGACTCACCGATGGAAGCAGTGAGTCGGTAGAAGCACCAGAGGGCATCATTAAGATATCGGCTTTTTCAGCCGGCGACTCCCTACACCATAAGAACGATCATATCGGCTGTTCCGCCGCTTGAACATTCTTACGGGCGGCGGGAGGGGGAACCAAAAGCACACTTTGATAGCCGCAATATTGCAGTGGTTTCACTCCAAACCAGGAACCCAGCCCCCCCCCCCAAAAAAAATGACATGCCAATTGTGGCATGTCAGGGGGTGAGAAGTACTTAAAGCGCAAGTTCCACTTTTGGGGGGAACTCCGCTTTAAAGAATATTTTTTTTATGTTTAACACAGATCGGAGGGTATTTATTAGTTGTGTTGCACAGCAAGGCAACACTAAAAAAAAGCAATTAGAACTGGGAGGCAAATTTTTGATAATTATGCAGTGTCATTCATAAATTTCTTTCTACTCAAAAGTAGCACTGCAACACATGAAAATCTACTCCTGTCCATTTCTTAAAGAGGAAGTAAACCCTGATGGGTTTTAGTTCTTTTGTTCCCTGCAAAGTAAAAGCATAATGGGCTTGTATGCATCGAAAACGAGCGCATTATGTGCCACTTTCCTGCAATCGTAGCCCACGCTGTCCTCGCTGCAGGCCGCATCCATCTTCGGCCCTCTTCCTTCAGGGGCTGCGGACTCTGTGTAATTGGCCGGTGCCACGTGACATCACTCCCGCCACTCGCTCTGGAGGGAATGGCTTGGAGGGCCGTTAATTCACAGAGAATGCGCCGATGACATCACGGTAAATATCTCCTAAACGGCGCACGTTTAGGAGTTATTTACAGTTCCTATAGGCAAGCCTTATTCTGGGCTTAACTATAGGTACAAGTTCTAAAAAGGAGTTTACAATCACTTTAATTGTACAGCATTTTGATGAAATTCTGTCAGTTTGCTTTCAAGCCCAGGCATAGCAAAAACACATAATTATCACATAGATTTTGCTGACATGCAGCCCGATTTACAGGTTTTCTTTTTCCAATTTGCATGATAAATGTCTCTTAAAATACCCAGGAACACCAAGCACATTTTTAGATATAATAACCCATTACCTCTAAAATCACAGACCTAGGCCAGTGTTAACATTGCTAGGTTTACATTCAGCTTGTCTACATTCTGCACTGTAAAGTTGAGAGAGCAGTAATCATGCAAATCAGGACTTGGAACATTTACTCCATATAACAGTTTGATGTATTGTGTTCGATGCTAGGAGCTATAAGATAGTTTTGATAATGCACTGCACCATGTAATCACTAGAGAAAAAGGTCTCCAATTCCTGGGGGAAGGTAGCCTTCACATAAAATTTATTAAAAAAAAGCTCTTTTGGCCATACTTCTCACGTGGGTCACAGGCGTGCACTTACTTGTGCTCTCCTGTGACCCAGAATCAGTGGGCTAAGGTCCACTGACATCACAGACCTGCTCCAGACTCTGGAAAGATCCCAACATTGAAGCGGTTCTAAAGGCTTAAGGTTTTTACCTTTGTGCAATCTTTGCACCTTTAGGAGGTGGACATCCACCTGAACAACATGGAGGAGGAGATCAAAGATCTCTGGGTGCGCCTTTTTATTTATATAAAAATACATTTACTAGCAAACCCCTGATAATAAGTAACAAGCTATCATTTCTTATGTAGCCACAACCCAAAAGCCTTGTGACCACGGCATGTGTACACCCCCGGCTGTTCCCTCTGCAGCTAAAGAGGAAGTGGTTGGGAGGTACGGTAATAAAAAACTGCAGCTCAGCTGAGGGGTTTTACTTTACCCTAACCAATAGTGTGAACTAAGTCCTAACACACAAAACACAAAGTACCACAATGACCCCCCTCTGTCCAGTGCAATTCCAGCATAGACCAACCAGCTTTACAATACAGAACCCCCCCCCCCCCCCCCCCACGGCCCTCTGCTCAACTGCTTCGCCCGCACGGCCCTCTGCTCACCTGCTCCGGACAGCTCTCACTCTAACCATACTCTATTAGTATGCCACTGGGGAGGAGCAGTTTAGCCCAGGGTCAGCAATGCAGAGACGCAATCTACCCATCACCAGGCTATGTTTGACAAATACTGTACATCGCAATCAACAGTTTGCCAACCCTGGCCCTAGACTAGAGCCTATGAACTATGAGATCCACTCCAGATTATGTGTCTGGAGTATTTTTAGAGAAAGAATATAGTTTAGTGTCATCTTAAAATTACATTCTTACCATTCTAGTGTCAGACATGTAGGTTGTTCATAATCCAACAGTATACTTTGCATAAAGTTATGCAACAAAGCAGTCAAGATTAAAAATTGCTGATGGAAACAGAGGAATAATATCACAGTACATTGCACACAGTGTGTACCCAAGGATTGCTGAGGTATCATATATAGCAATAGAAACATCTTTCCAGTTGATAGTAAAGCATGTTCTAGGAAATTAAAAAGCTTACAAGAACCAGCGAGTTTTATCTAGGACACCTGGGGTGGAAAAGAAAAGGAAATGGAGCAGGGGAGTGAATTGGGTTGGGGGAGGGGGTGGAGTGCCACTGGTAGATGAATCATCCTTATATATGCCAAAATGTTTTTATATTGATGTTGTATATTGGCTATGTATTAATTCAGAGAAATTAGGAACTTCTACATATTAGTATTAGAATTACTATCATTCTCCCCATCCCCACCCCATTTTATGGAGGCAACATGCCGTCATTTAGATTGTGCTGTACTATCTTTTACACTTTTGTCATTGGGAATCAGATGCTGGTATCATCCCATTTCTGCCTGTCTCTGTAAGGAGTAAGAGAATGGCAGCACCATGCAGGTCTGTTTCTTTTTGTCTGAATACATAAACATCAGCACTATGATTTCACTCATTTTCTTTACCATTTCAGAATTCTGCTTTTTGGTCCTACTGATGGTGTTTTTACATGATAGTAACTGGAATGAAACGGTCTCTTAATTTCAGTTTTATTTTATCTCAAATTCTTTTTTTTTTGTTCAGTAAAAAGTGCTGGGGTTTAAAAAAACAAAAAAAGGAGCTTGGTAATAGTTGCAATTTAGTCTAATTTATTTTGGTTCTCATTCATCTCTGGAAAGAAAAAAACATTCATAAGCATAATCATAACTTGGTACTTGGCCATCTATGAACAATACAGCATATACTATGTTTGCCATGAGCATATACAGTTGTGCTACAAGTATTAAGGTGCCAAATATGATCCAAAAATGTGAATATTTCTATATCACTGCTTTTCTGGAAAGCTTTACAAATCAGACATATATGTATGAACAAGTAAACCACTTTCTATGAAATGGCAAAAACAGAAAATGTTATTTTCCAGAAAACGTGGAAATACTGCCCAGGTCTACATAATCATCTTACATACATAGGCCTTATATTCTGCAAATAGAAAAAAAATGGTAATCACTACTGCATGCTTCAGCTTTGGAGAAGACTCCTTATTGGTGTGTGTAATGGGACTTTCCATTTACCAAGGAAGCTTGTAGCAAATGTTAAACTAAACCATATACTTAAAAAAGTGAACGCAAGAAGTCTGTCTTTATTAAAGCTGAAGTCTAGGCAGATACTAAAATAAACATGAAATACATATTTACACATAAAGAGCCTGAAATACCTAAATAAACCTACATACCTTAAAAGAATGGCTGACCAACAGTTGCAAATCGCTTATCAGGTAAAACAGTTCACAGTATGTACATACAGTATATCCTGTGTATTTAGATGCTTGCCTGGAGTTCAGCTTTAATGAAAACTACTTTCTAGTATCTCGTACTATGATGGCCCAAGTGATCTGTGCGACTGTGAGCTGCCAAACACAAGCTTTTCCACTACTGCATACCTCTGGTGTGGAGCTCAGTTGGTGGTTAGGCGTTATCATGTATGAACAGAGAAAAGAACAGGAGAGGAGAGGATATCTTACAGAAATGGGTGTGAATCCGAAAAGCATCAGAATCGTACACATGTTGACTAATTTTGCCAGAATTATTATCACTTACTTACAAAGTTAGTCATCCAGCTAGGATCTGTTCTAAGAATACAACAGTCATGGGTTTACAAAAAAAATAAACTTGGGAAAAGAGATAAGAATACTAAAAAGATAATAAAATCAGTACTTAAAGTAGAATTTTAGACAAAATCCAACTGCTCCCTCCCCCTCCTAAAACCTATTATGACTAACCTGTGCAAGAAAGATCTGTATACTTACCTATTCTCAGACAGCTCTAGTCCAGTCACAGGATATCCCCTTTGTCAGCCAGCACCGGATGCAGGGGAGAGGAGGAATCGCTGTGAATGGATGGGCCATAGGGGCCTATGAGTGACATTGCTGCTCCCAGGCATTGCCAAAATGTCAATAGCGCTCTCCCTTGCAGCCGACACTGGCTCACAGGGGAGATCATGTGACCAGATGGGAGTGACCTCAAAATAGTAAGGCTACACATCTTTCTTAGGCCCCTTTCACACTGGGGCGGGGAGCCGCGGTGACGGTAAAGCAGCGCTATATTTAGCGCTGCTTTACCGTTGTTTTAACCGCGGTATTCGGCCGCTCGCGGTGCGGTTTTACCCCCCGCAAGCGGCCGAAAAAGGGTTAAACACCCCCGCAGAGCGCCGCTTTGCGGCGGTATTGCTGCGGTTTCCCATTCAAATCAATGGGAAGGAGCGGTATAGGAGCGGTGAACACACCGTTTCTATACCGCTCCAAAGATGGTGCTAGCAGGACTTTTTTTGCCGTCCTGCTAGCGCACCGCTCCAGTGTGAAAGCCCGCCGGCTTTCACACTGGAGTTAAAGGGGCCGGATTTTTTCAGGCGGTGACCAGGCGCTATTTTTAGCGCTGTACCGCATGAAAAACGCCCCGGTGTGAAAGGGGCCTTACAGATGTTAGAATAGCTGTTGAGCTGGGCTGGAGAATTTTTGAACGGCGATCTGCCTTGTTTACATAGGCAGATCGCCGTTCCGTCTGTCTCAGGAACAATCGGCGGGTCCCGGCGGACATCAGGTCCGTGGGATCCGCTGATTGGCTCCCGCTGTGTCCAATCACAGCAGGAGCTGGTCGCCGGCGTACACTCCCCAGACCTAGGAAAATCATGTACAGGTACGCGAGTGAGCGCTAAAAAGGCCACCCTGCCGCAGTATATAGGCGTGGGGCGATCTGGAAGCGGTTAAAGCTTCCCTTTATGCATGTGGATGACGGCACTGTACCTATTTTAAATTTAAAAAAACATCCAAGTACCTTTTTCCTAATTGATATACAGCTGTCCCATGACCCACATGTTTCCCAGCCTGTTTGCAGGGAAATACAAGGAGGAGCTTCTAGTCCTCTGCTGCTGGTCGCATGTTAAAAAAAAAAAAAAAAAAACAGCAGCCTTTGGAATACAGAGTAAAAATAATTAATATCAATAAACTATTTTAAATCGTCATACAAATATATATTTGAAATTAAATCTTTATTATCTTTTTGGCAATAACATGGTGTGGGTAGATTTCTGCCAGTCACAGGCTGTGTCACGCCCCTCCAGTCTGTCTTAGAACAGGGAGGTGAAGCCTTGGTCAATCTACATGTAATAGAGAAGGCAGGGAGTGGGCTGTCATGTATACACCCACTCTATAGTCACATGGGCTCCTCAGATGCTGCTGCAGTGGGGACATGAGCAGGAGGAGAAGTCTTATTAACTGCATAAGGTTTGTATTATCTGGTGATCTAGGCCCTGAGAGTTGGACTAGGTATACACGTGTAGCGTTCTCCCATTCAGCCAGACAGCAGGAACTTCACTGCCAGCTATTATAGTCAGCTACATATTCCCGAATAACCAAACCGTCATTGCATTTGATAGGATGCAGCCACTGTTGATGATTGCATTTCCATGTTCTGTGTACTGTGGGAGACCAGATCTAGTGAATGCAGGGTCCTAGGTTTACTAACCGACAAAGGCTAAATATGTTCCTATTTAGGCAAGGTTTACATTTGTTGTACAACCTTCCCGGTCAAAAAATAAATGGCAGTATATACATACATACACACAAATAGGCTAATGAAAATCAGTTCCATAAGATATATTTAATATTGCGATATAAAAGGTCATTAATACTTTAGTGTGAACAGTTCAGTAACCCAGGTAGCAAATGCATAAAAATAAATATTTCGACACTCACATTTTTTTTCCCCCTGAATCCTAAACTGGACAGTCTCCAGAAATTCGTATTCATTTCTTCAGCTCTATGGAGTTTCCTTTTACATCCATTAGAAGCAGCAAGTATAAAAATATTTTTGATGAGCAGCCGTTTTTACTGCACTTTGCTGACTCGATAGTATTGACCAAATATTTCATATTTTTTTTTCCATTTATCATCAAGAAAAGTTGTAGCTGCTTTAAATTTATTATTCCAGGTCTTATGCACAGCCATCTCATTACTGCAGGCTAAAATCTCAGTTTGTGACAACACTAAGGCCTGAAGAGCAATCTGCCAGTCTTAGCTTCTTAACCGGTATCATAACACAGGTTTATGCCAGTGGAGAAATTACATGCTTCACCTAACATAAACCTTTGTGTTATGACCCCAAAGGAAGAGCCTCAGTGACCGATTGGGCTGCAGGCGCAAAATTGTCAAAAACAGAAAATCTAATCCACAGGGAAGACACGATCATGTCTGCCACATACATTTGTAAACCCCCCTATATATTTACAGCACAATCCATAATATATTTTCTAACTTTTCACACAAAAAGAATCATTTTGGTGTCAGGGAAATAGAACATCATAAAGAATTCCATTTTCTTGCACCCTTATACAGGTTCTCTTGAATTTCTAAAAACGAATATTTAACCACTTGCCATCCACGCTATGGCCGAATGACGCTCACAGCGCGGATCTCAATTCCTGTAGGGCGCACTATGATCACCGAGTCACTGAGATACGAGTAGGCCCCTTACCATGTCATCAGCTGTCAGCCAATGACAGCTGATCACATGATAAAAACAAAAGCTTGGTGATCGTTTTTTTTTTTCTCCTCACGCTGACAGCGGAGGAGAAAAAAAAATCTGATCACCGGCTTATCTTAAAGGGACATCGGTCCCACCTTGCCATCCCCACAAGTGCCACCTTGCCAATGCCCACCAGTGCCACCTTGCCAATGCCCACCAGTGCTGCCAATCAGTGCCACCTAAAAGTGCTGCCCATCAGTGTAACCCATCACTGCCACTGCCTCATCAGTGAACATCAATGACGGACAAAAATTACCCATTTTATATTTTTATAACAAAATAATAAAAAAAAAAAAAAAAAAAAATTTTTTTTAAATTCGGTCTTTTTAAAAAAAAATTAACAAAAAAATAAAAATAAAAATCGCAGAGGTGATCAAATACCACCAAAAGAAAGCTCTATTTGGGGGGAAAAAATGATAAAAATGTTATTTGGGTACAGTGCTGTATGACCACGCAATTGTCATTCAAATGCGACAGCGCTGAAAGCTGAAAATTGGTCTGGAAAGGAGGGGTTTAAGTGCCCAGTAAGCAAGTGGTTAACCTAACCCCATAAAAGGAAAAGTTTTTTTAAAGTCGCTATACATACCTTTTCTGCAACCACTCCAGTCCGGTCCCACGCTGAGCCGGCTTCTGTGTATAGGTGTGTGCAGGAGAGGCAGCCGACAACGGAAGCCCCATAGTAACTCTATGGGTAACTTTCTTTCTAGGCATTTCACAGCTGCGGTTGGCTGTCTCCTGCAAACAGCATCCGCCACTGGGTACCGGACCGGCTTCAGAAAAAGCATGTATAGAGATTTTTGCTTTACAAGGCTAGATAGATTAGTTTTAGAATGTGGCTGTCTGCCGATTAATAATTTGTTAGTTTTTGGCTTAACTTCTACAGCATCTGTGTTTAAAGGCCTAGTTTACCTTTCTTTTTTTAACAAAACCCCCGTTGTGATTAATAAAAATAAAAAAATGTACATTTATAATATTTTTTGCATTGAAGTCTGTAAAGCAGTGACTGAACTCTGCAATCAGTAGATCATGCATGCAGCCGATTCTCTTGCTCCTGCAGATTATTCCTCCATACGAGGTATGGACCTTCAGCTAAGGTGCCATGATAGAACAGATTTGTGTAAATTTCATAGCTGTGCGGGTGGATCCATAATACAGCTGCACTAAACTCAAATAATGTCAGATGAGGACAGATAGAAGAATCCCCAGATTCTATAAGGGGGGGGGGGGGGGGTTTCTGGTTTTGGGGTGGGGGGCTGCTGACTGACTATGCTTTACATTACACCCTAAATTTGGGTGTATCATGAAATATTGGGGCGACGATGTCTGGTCAGGTCTGTCATGCCCCCCCCCCGACCGATGGTGCACCAGCTGCCACTGTTTAGCATTACCTTTTCTTTCATATAGTACTTGTAAAAAAAAAAATGAAACAGAAGTAAACCCCTGTGCATCCTTAGTACTAAATTGTATTTTCTATTTTAATTCTTCTTGGTTTTACAAGGCCAGAATCCCTGTTTCCTCGTAACATTTCTGGGATTTTTTGATTTTTTTTTTTCCTCGGTGGGAGGATGCCATGCTTGAGAGAGAACAGTAGTTCTCTGTACGATTACACACAAGGCCTAAATGAATGACGACAACTGCAGTCTCAAACAAGTTGCACTTCCATTGCAAGTATATACTGTATGTGTTACTTGATTACATTTAATTCAAAATTTATACCCAGCCTAATTAGATTTCTTGGCAACTATGTCTATGAAATACTACCCCCAAAAGGAAAACCATAAGTGTAAACTATCCCTACTTCACAACAGTGTCAAGCTGCTACTGACTGATGCCTTCCCTGCTTAACGTGACAAGGCCTGTGTGCTGTAGTAAGCAACAGTAGTATAGGTCAGAATTAGGGATGCACCGATACCATTTTTTTTTTTACAATGAGTACAAGTACTGATACTTTTTTTTTTTAGTACTCGCCGATACCAATTACCGATACCTACCGCAACTATTTTGTTTTAACTTAAGCTGTCAGCAATGGCACAAAGCATTGAAAAGTTATTTACAAATGAAATAAATATTTTTTTTAAATTTAGCGCTTTTTCAATGTGAAATGTGTAAATATATGTTTATATATATATATATGTGTAAAAATATTCACTAACAAAGCAAACAAAAAAAAAGTTAATTGTTTATAAAACAGACGTGAACAAAAGAAAAAAAAGCAGGAAAAAAAATAATAAATTAAAAATGTTTTTGTTGTGTTAATTAGGCATTCATGTAGTTATAGTCCTGTGTTGATTTGCCTTACCTTGAAATGATGGGCTAACATGTTTTGGCTGCAGTTTGTAGTGTCATGGCTGATCAATTTCCCTATGCCCATGTATTGTTTCAGCTAGCAGATCCCTAAACTCCAAGAGGTCAGTACAACATCCTGTTCAAGGTCACAAAGTATCCAATGCATGCCTTGCTACCTCCTTTGTGTTTCAAACATAATGGTGTATGTGCTCATGCTAAAACACTGCATGAATGAGTGCTCTCTAAATCCTTTGCATGCTTGTGTCTGTGTCAGATCCAGTTACTGTGTAGTCCTCACTTGCATGAACACTAGACAAGGAGACCCAGGGATTGTGGAATATGTAGTTTCTTCACAGAAAGATCATGCATTAACCTTTGCAGTGCCATGCTGCAAGTCTCATGTTTTAACACTACAGGTCAACAAATGACACCATAAAACTACATATAACCAATGCACGTCATGCAGGGAAAAAAAAACACAAGGTTCAGGTAGGAAAGTTTACCAGGTTCCTAAATAAAATTGCAGCAGGTGCAAGGGGTAAGAATCTAAAAAAGGTACCTACATATACCTGCAGCAGCCTTATTCTAGGCATTCCTAACAGGTAGAGCTTTAGCACTTTCTGATCATGCAGAAGCTTGTCCATCACTTCCTGCACATTCCCATATACAGTGCCTTAAAAAAGTATTTATACCGCTTAAAATTTTTCACATTTGGTCATGTTACAACCAAAAATGTAAATGTATTTCTTGGGATTTTATGTGATAGACCAACATACAGTGGCACATAATTGTGAAGTAGAAGGAAATAAAAGATTAAAACATTTTTACAAATAAATATCTGAAAAATGTGGCGTGCAATTTGTATTCAGCCCCGCTGAGTCAATATTTGTAGAACAACCTTACGCTGCAAGTCTTTTTGGTTTTGCACATCTAGAGGGACATTTTTGCCCATTCTTCTTTGCAAAATTGCTCAAGCGTTGTCAGATTGGATGGAGAGAGTCTGCAGACAGCACTCAATTGCATTTAGGTCTTTGACTGGGCCATTCTAACACATGAATATGCTTGGATCTAAACCATTCCATTGTAGTTCTGGCTGCATGTTTAGGGTCATTGTCCTGCTGGAAGATGAACCTCAGCCTCAAGTCTCTTGAGCCTCAAGACTCCAACAGGTTTTCTTTTAATAGTGCCCTGTATTTGGCTCCATCCATTTTCCCATCAACTCTGACCAGCTACCCTGTC
This sequence comes from Lithobates sylvaticus, assembly GCA_028564925.1. Classification (NCBI taxonomy): domain Eukaryota; kingdom Metazoa; phylum Chordata; class Amphibia; order Anura; family Ranidae; genus Lithobates; species Lithobates sylvaticus. The sequence continues at coordinate 165,242,809 of CM053030.1, read as the reverse complement.
CCTGCTAAAGAAAAGCATCCCCACAACATGATGCTGCCACCACCATGTTTCATGGTGGGGATGGCGTGTTCAGGGTGATGTGCAGTGTTAGTTTTCCACCACACATAGGGTTTTGCTTTTAAGCCAAAGAGTTCAATTTTGGTCTTTGACCAGAGCCCCTTTTCCACATGTTTGTTGTGTCCCCCACATGGCTTCTCGCAAACTGCAAACGGGACTTCTTATGGCTTTATTTGAATAGTGGCTTTCCTCTTGCCACTCCTCCATAAAGGCCAGATTTGTGGAGTGCACAACTAATAGTTGTCCTGTGGACAGATTCTCCCACCTGAGCTGTGGATCTCTGCAGCTCCTCCAGAGTTACCATGGGCCTCTTGGCAGTTTCTCTGATTAATGCTCTCCTTGCCTGGCCTGTCGGTTTAGGTGGACGGCCATGTCTTTGCAGGTTTGTAGTTGTGCTCTTTCCATTTTTGGATGATGGATTAAACAGTGTTCTGTGAAATTCTCAAAACTTGGAATATTTTTTAAAACTTCTCCACAACTTTTTCCCTAACCTGTCTGGTGTGTTTCTTGGCCTTCATGATGCTGTTTGTTCACTAAGGTTCTCTACCAAACCTCTGAGGGCTTCACAGAACAGCTGTATTTATACTGAGATTAAATTACACACAGGTGCACTATATTTACTAATTAGGTGACTTCTGAAGGAAATTGGTTCCACTAGACTTTAGTTAGGAGTATCAAAATAAAGGGGGCTGAATACAAAAACGGACGCCACACTTTTCAGCTATTTGTAAAAAAAAAAAAAAAAATATAAAAAAATTTAAAAACCCTTCATCCTTTTCCTTCCACTTCACTTTGGGTTGGTCTATCACATAAAATACATTTACGTTTTTGGTTGTAACATGACAAAATGTGGAAAATTTGATATGAATACTTTTTCAAGGCACTGTATTTGCATATCGGTCAGCACATTATTTTGATGGATCAATGGGAATGTACGGGGAGCAAAAGGCAGTGGCAAACTCCAGCACTACTCAGAACAGGGCACGTTACTGAAGTACATCTCTGGTCAAAATGTAAAATCACATTTTCATTTCCAAATTGAATTTCAATTATGTCTAGCCTACTCATATTAATCTGAACAAACGTGACACTTATAAAACATACTTTGTGAAAATTTTCAAACGTGTCACAGAATTTACTTCCTTTTATTCTGTAACTCATTTTTATTATGATCTGTGAGTAGGCACTGCTGAGCCACAGATTTCACAGAGCCTGCCTTCTACTACAGGAGGAGATTCAGGAGGCGGAGTCAGTAAATAAATCACTGTTTGCAGGCAGCAAGATACCATGACATATGTAGTCCTTAGAAATTGAAAGTTAACAAAAGGAAAAGATTTATAGTGGATGTAAACCCGATTTTTAATTTTTTTTTGTCTGGCACAATATAGAGTATGGGATTTCAGATCAGCTTTGCCCAGTCCCACAAAGAGTTAATCCAGCTCTGAGCAATCCTCATATCTTTTTTCAGTGAAATTAAAACGGACAAACTGAAAACTTTGTCCGTTCTTCCCCCTTGCTGTGATTGACAGGTGATTTACATATATTATGCACTAGCCTAAGACATGCATTATTTTTTAATTCCCACCCCCACTCCTTTTTTCAGCAGCTCTGCAAGGATTGGGTGTTCCACACCTCAGCATGATTTGGCATGCTGAAGTCATGTGGGGACTTTTCTGGGTTTTGACTGGATGTTAGTGATCATAGCAGAATTTCAGTGCAAGAAATACACAGGACAAAATGCATGTTGATAAGGGGAGTGTAGAGGTGGGCGGGGAGTCTACCGACATCACGACTCCACCCACTGAGCCCTGGAAAACAGACCCACCCACAAAATCTGCAGTTTTTCGGGTCTCATAGCAGACAGAGGGGAGACATTATAAGAGACAGAGAAGTATACATGCAGGAGGCATGTATATCCTTCTAGATAACCAATATTGCAGTCGTTTAGAAAGGATGAGAGTGGGTTTACATTCACTTTAAAGCATGTAGGGAACCCAGGAAGTTGTAGAAAGAGCATGTCAGCATCACCCAACCTAAAAGTAAGCTTATATTGTGCTGGTACAGCACCAATTAAAAAGGCCTACTTTTCCACCTTCATCAAGTAGTACAATTTATGTAAAAAAGGTTGAAATCCACTGTTGTCAACAGTGTGTGATGGTAATGCTTTTGTGGAAGATAAACAGAGATTTTGAATTTTGTTGCGAGTGGGAGAAAGATTACATATAAAAACACACTTCCACAGTGTATACGGTATATTTAATGGTCAAGTGTGCATTAATAAAAGCACTGCATAATGACGACTGCTTAATGCATAGCTATAACTCTCCTATACTTCTGCTCAAGAGGACTGTGCCCAGCAGGATGAAGAAACTTGCAGTATCATGAAAGGGAACAGATTAATGTCCCTGCAGTGAACTCTGTTTTATATGCTGGAGTTCACTGCTACAGAAGCGACTGGAATTGAAACAACCCTGGTTAGATCATCCACTGAAAAGCCATGAGCTGTACCATTACATTTTCTTTACCCTGCACATCTGTTCCCATAGCAACTAAATCCAACTGATCTGCAAACCACTACAGGCTTGTCAATCAAGAAATGTAATTTGCAGCACAACAGCAACAAAGTGCTATGTTTACAATGCGCTTTAATTTATAAAACAGTTATAATTACAGAACAAATGTAGCCAGCAGCTTTTATATTTGTATAAGAGGTATCACTTTGAAAATAAAAATATATTATTATGCAACATAAGCGGATTTTAATGAAGCAGAATCGTGAACTCAACAAAAGGCATGCATTGAAAAAAAAAAAATTATATATATATAAAAAAGGAGCATTCATAAAATTTTGAAACCAATGCTCAGTTTACCACTCAAGACATTTCTACTATGAAAAAAAATAAAAAAATATATATATATATATATATAAAAAATAAAAAAAAAAAAATATATATATATATATATATATATATATATATATATATATATATATATATATATATATATATTTTTTTTTTTTTTTTCTCCCCTGAAAACAACAATGATATCAAATAACACTCACACGGTTCAATTTTGGGTAACATGGGTAAAGGGAGCAAAAAAAAAAAAAAAAAAAATTAAAAAAGTGCATCAAATGATCGACTCAGGAGTCTTAATATAGTCACAAGTAGCAGGAAAGTAAGCAGCATCTGATGCATTTTAGAGGCTGAGGATCCCCCTTCATCAGGGCCTAGACAAGGCATTAAAAGCTTCTATTAAGCTCAAAACAAAAACTCCTGAAAATAAATCTGACAGGCGAAAGCATCTTAAATACCTGTATTGCTAGCAGGATCATCTCACAATATCCTGCCAGTAATATAAGCACCAACATTTAAGTCATTACATCCTGCCTCTGCCATTCCTGCAGCGATGGCGCATGAATGAGATGATGTATGGTGAAGTGGGTGGGGATCTGTACTGCTGCGTTGACAGCACGTGGTGCAAAGAAATGCAAGTGATAAGGTGGCTGAAAAACACAATACCGCTAGACATCTGGGATGAACTTTGTCAGGGATCTCCCGCTGTGTCCATCAGATTAGGCGACCCGTCATAATGTGTAACGGAAGTGACGTTTCGGGAAAAAAAAAGTCCCTGGCCCTTTCCATAAAATGCATAGATGTTAACATGGCCCATAAACCATGTTAAATGGACTGTAGTGTGTTTCTGCAAAACTGAAAATGCACTAAAAAAATGCATAGGTGTGAACCAGGCCTCAGACTGACAAACAAGTGGTCTCTGTTATAATGAATAAAGCCGCAGCCTAAAGTAACAGAAGGCAATGTGGCACAGCTAAATAATAGAAAAGAAGAAAACAACCACCCCCCAGGTGGTAAAAAGTGAGAAAAAGAAGGTAAAAGACAAAAAGGAGGAGATTAGTGCGTGAGCAAATCCTGAGGGCCGAAAGGATTGAATCTTAAAATGATGCATCACCACACGCAAAATAACCCAACTATCACACCCAGAAGCTTCTCTCCATTGTTTAACCACTAGCTGACCGCCCACTGTCAAATGACGGTGCAGCTACTGTGGCGGGCCGCCGTCATATGACGTCGTCTACAATTTGGCCACTGGGGGGCGCGCGCCCGCCGCGTAGCTGGGGCCCCGGTGCGCGTGCCCGGCGGTCGCGATGACCGCCAGGCACCCGCGATTGCCCGGTAATCGAGCAGGACGTGGATCTGTGTGTGTAAACACACAGATCCACGTCCTGTCAGAGGAGAGGAGACCGATGGTGTGTCCCTTGTACATAGGGACACCGATCGGTCTCCTCCCCCAGTCAGTCCCCTCCCCCCACAGTAAGAATCACCAAGATAGGGTACACATTAACCCCTGCAGCGCCCCCTAGCGTTAACCCCTTCCCTGCCAGTCACATTTATACAGTAATCAATGCATTTTTATAGCACGGATCGCTGTATAAATGTGAATGGTCCCAAAAATGAGTCAAAAGTGTCCGAAGTGTCCGCCGCAATGTTGCAGTCAAGATAAAAATCGCAAATCGCCGCCATTACTAGTAAAAAAAAAAATAACAATAAAAATGCTATAAATCTATCCCCTATTTTGTAGACGCTATAACTTTTGCGCAAACCAATCAATATACGCTTATTGCGATTTTTTTTACCAAAAATATGTAGAAGAATACGTATCGGCCTAAACTGAGGAAAAAATTTGTTTAAAAAAAAAAAAAAATTGGATATTTATTATAATAAATAGTAAAAAATATTATGTTTTTTCAAACTTGTCCCTCTTCTTTTGTTTATAGCGCAAGAAATAAAAACCGCAGAGGTGATCAAATACCACCAAAATAAAGCTCTATCTGTGGGGAAAAAATGATAAAAATTTTATTTGGGTACAGCGTTGCATGACCGCGCAATTGTCATTCAAAATGCGACAGCGCTGAAAGCTGAAAAATGGCTTGGTCAGGAAGGAGGTGTTCGTGGCTGGTAGGCAAGTGGTTAAATGTAAAACTTCCCAATGACAGTATCAGGTGATAGACACTGACCATTTCTAGGGGCACTATATCCCCCCCACCCCCCTAAAAAAAGCAGTATCTGCTAGCACTATTCATTCCCCCTTTGGCTAGGTTCACACCTGTGCAGCCGTGCTGGCCACGGTTTGCGTGGGCACAAGAGCATATCCATTTGAATAGGTTGCCTTGCCCCATGACACGTAGAAAATGTTCCTCCACTATTTTTTAAATTACATTCTGTGTGGGAACCGAAGTTCCAGGTACAGCTGCGATTTCCAGTGCGGGTGGCATGCCATTCAAATAGCACCCACCCGTGGGTCCTGCATTTCTCTGTGTGGGTAGTTGCCACTGCTATTTGTGTGGGTCCTGCAGGAGCACCACCCACACAGATGTGAACCTAGCCTTCCAGTGACTTGACTAGGAATGTTCAGGAAAGCCAAATATTCCAACTTAGTCAGGTCTCGCAGGTGTTGGAGGCCAGTTGGATTTTGCCTTCATAGAACAACCAAGTCTATGGGCAGCCTACAATTACAGTGAGTAACACCTCTTTAAAAGGAAAAAAATAATAAAAATGTAAAGAACAGAAATAAAATGCAATAAAAAAAGATCAGAGATTGATGACAAGGTCTGGATTACATAGGGAGGCTTTTCATTTTGTGGGCGGGAAATAAGATAGCAGTTTTACACAAATCGCAGATACCTAGCACAGGCTAATCCCTAGGGGCTGAATTCTTCGCATCCACTCTTTTTTCTTTTTAAACACAGTGAATTCATTTGCGCTCCACATAAACCTCAATGAGCGTTGATTAAAGTCAGAAAGCTGTTCTGCATTTCAGGCAGCAACAACAGGCAACAATAGCATACAGTATTCATGGCTTTGCCTACAAAGAAAAAAAACTCTTCTAAGCAAGAACACTGCTGGCAGTTATATTGCAAATATCTTAAGTAGCTTTGAATTGCACATTAAAAATCATATGATATGGGGATGACACACACTGAAGCCTGAGCATCATGCTTGGGGGGGATGTATATGCTACAGATTTATGTGCAGATACTACGCTGTTCGGAATGGTTACCATTTTGTGGGGGACATTTAATAATGCAGATTCATCTCTTTAAGAGCATTATGTAATGCATAAAAACCAAGCCAAATTCAAACAACTGCCAACAGGCCTGGTCCATGGTTCAGTTGGCACTCAGACAGGTATACCCAGCTAAAGAAACCTGATGATACAACCTTAATACAGTTTGCCTCTCCCCCAATTTACTAAAATGTATATATTGCGGCTCCAAGTCCTAAAAGTTCTCATTCCCTCCCCCATTTTAAAATGTAATGATGGTGCCAGCAACACATTTTCTGTACTAGGGCGAGAAAGCTTCATCTCTCTGAACTAGATCTACAGAGAAACAGCACTGTCACCCTAGACCGCTTGCTCCTGATTAGGGACTACAGTAAACCCCACTTCAATGCAGCAAAGGCACTGTGGTGTCAATTTACCACAGGACATACTCACTGGATCAATAATTTATTTTTGCACATATGGATTGTATTTAATTGTATATTTAACAGAGCAAAGCCCCAACGCAGCCAAAATGTATTTTGTTTGGGATAGAGCAGGCAATGACGGGTTTATACAGCTGTCTCTGATCTTATAAGGTAGAGTTCCCCTTACTTCCTATTAGGAAGTGATTTTAAGCAGTGTGGGGAAGGAAGGGTTAGCTGTTAGAACATCTAACAACGGTTTTATCGCATTATGTGGCTTACTGTCCCCAGTGACAACGGCTCCCTCCATTTGTGTACAAATGTCAAAGAGACACTGGGGGAGATTCTTCTAAAGTGGGTGCACACAGAATCTGGTGCAAATGTGCATAGCATCCAATCAGCTTCCAGGTTTAAGCCCCCCGTTCTCATCGCGAGGGCTCAGCCCTCGTTCACACTGAATGCGGGTTTGAAATTGTGCGAGTTCAGCTTAACTTGCACGATTTCAAACCCAATTTCTGTGCGAGTTTGGGGGCGATGTGAAAGACATCTGTGCGGGTTAATGCACAGCTGTCTTTTGAAATCTCCCCGAAGTCACCAAAAGTAATGCAGCAACTACTTTTGGAAATCGGTGCAGCGCCGCAAAGTCAGCGTCTCACTGATTGGGACAGCGATGTTGCCGGCAATAAGCTGCTTGTCAAATCACACAGATGTGAATGGGGGCTCATTGTCAAAACTTAATAGAACCAGCTAAAGTTAGATGAATGAAGCCGATTAGCTGCCATGCAGAGCTGTTCCAGATTCTGGATGCTACAGTTTTGATAAATGTCCCCCAGTGTGTGTTGCAGTGAGATGCAATGAAAAAATGTAGAGCAGGAACAATTGTGCTGCAGCTCATAATTGGGCTATAAAAATACAACATGAAGCAACGCACAAGAAAGCACCGCTTTGCAAGTATCTGCAAAGTATTTATTTGTGGTTGAACTGGATGGACTTGTGTCTTTTTTCAACCTAACTATGTAACTGCAATGTAATAAAGTATAAATGGGCCCTTATATTTGAAGGTTTTGTGCTTCTCAATGTGCATTTAAGACTATATAACAAACTTAAAGTGGTTCTAAAAACAACTTACTTGATCCAGCACTGTGCCCATCTGCAGCAGCTCTCTCAGGACACAGAAGCATTGGCGGTAGCCATTGTCTCCTACTGCTGTCAGTCAAATCCTGAGAGCAGAGAGTGGGGAGAAGCCATGCTGTGTGTGTCTATGGATGCACATAACTTGGCTCAGGATCGCACTTGCATGTGTGCCTCCATAGCACACAGCTTGCTGTGGGGGCACACGCAGGGAAGGAGGAGTGGAGAGCGTCGTTGGGGGGACCCCAAAAGAGAACGCAAGAGCCGCTCTGCGCAGTACAGTTACAGAGAGCAAGTATGTATATGTTAAAATAATATTTTAGGTGAAAAAAATGTAACTTTAAAAAAGGCAATATAATTCAGTCTTATTCCAGCAGCACCACTGCAAGTTTCTTTACAGAAACAGCTTAGGCCTCCCCCAAAAATATCAAACCGAAAAAATAAAATAAAAAAATAGGTGGTATTAATTTAATTTTAAATAAAAGTGAGTAGAGCAGAGATCATTCTGAAGATGAAGCAGAGTCTGTAAACTCTCTGCAGCAGCTGTACAATTTCTACCGAACACTTATAACTTTGGCTGATTCATCTTGCCAATGATACATGAATCTGAAATCTATGACTACATTTAAAAACGGAAAACCACAAGATGCATTTTTTTTTCCTTCTTTTTTGACAGTAAAGCTCTCTTTTTTTCTGCACGCAGAGAACACATAATTATACAATAGCACAGAAACATTTATTTAGATCAACTTTCTTCCACAGTGCTTTTCTAGACTTTGCAGCAATCAGAGTGGATGCGTTCAGCAAATACTTCTGGTAAACTGAAAGTAACAAACCAAAAGAACAGCAACACTTCCCTCAGAAAAATAAGTACATTTTATGGTTTACTCCCAGAAAAATGTTCCCTGCATACAATTCCCACAATCCAGCTGACATTTATAATAAAAAATAAAAATAAAATAAAAAAAGTTCTTGCTCATTTTTATGCATTAGGCTCCATGGGATGAAAATGTATTAACGTGGCTCAGCAAACAGTCACAAAATAGAATACACATCTGCAAACCACAATATCTACCGACATGCTGCAATAGCTCAGTAAGAAAGGAAACAGGTTCAAGCATTTGTTGTATTTTGTGTATGCTAGGCTGGGGAACCACTGGGACAAAGTTACCATCTGTGGTATGACTAAACGCTTCCAAGTCAGCAATTTTTCCCTGTGTCATTCCATTTTATTACACACAACTTAATTCCTGATATTTGATTTGGTTTATTTGTATGGATGGATTGCATGGGTTGTTACCAACATGTGGTGACAATTTCATCTCAATAGCACCTTTAGAAATATATTTACCTAGAAAAATGGTGACGTGTTCCATACTTATTTTACTCGCTATATATGTAAAGTGCTGCATAAATTGACGGCACTATAGAAGTACCTGTAATAATAAAAAAAAAATACTCAGTAGGTCTAGGGATAGAGGTATAAGCTGTAATACTTTCCATATTCCGTGCAATTGAAGCCTTCCGCACGCTTCTCTCTCACGCTCTGGGTTGTGGAGGGGATCTCTCCTTTCTCCCCCCATTGTACTTGATGACACTGCATGCGACTGTCTAAGAGAAGAGGCTTCAGGGGACTTTGTCACCCTATCTGAAGGAAGCCTGCCAGAGCTTATTCCTCTACTAGACTAGAAAGAAAATCTATGGTCAAAGCATACACTTTCATTCTATAACTCAATATAAGGTTACTTGGGGGGAATCGCCTTTCATGTTGCTAGTTGTGCTTTCCACAACTTCTTGGAATCCCTGCATGATTTGCTCTTCTCTACTTTTTCCTTTCAATTTCTGAGGACTACATATCCCATGATACCTTGCTGCCTGCAAGTAGCGATTCCATTCCTGTACAGACTTTGGCCCCTGAAACTCCTCCTCTCAGCACCTCTGTAGTAGAAGGCAGGCTCTGAATTCTGTGACACAGCAGTGCCTACTCACAGGGCATAATGAATATGTGTCACAGAATTATAAGGAAGCAGATATGTGGGGATCTTCACAAAATTTAAAAAACGTCAAGACTGCTCAGTAATAGGAATAGGCTAGAAAACACTGAAATATAATGCAAAAATTAATATAGGATTTTTACATTTTGACCATAGATACTCTTTCACAAGCATCTAACTATTGGAAGGGAGGGAGGGCCCAAATGCAAGGGTATTTTCTTTTCTACCTGGATTGGGGATTTAAAGGAGAAGTACAGCCAAATTTTGTTCGTTCTGCACTCCTGTGACCTGTTCTCAGTAGACAGTGGGCTGAAGTCCGTTCTCTGCTGACATCACAGAGTTGGCCCAGGCTCATCATCACAACCATGTCGGGATCCACCTAGATTCCTGGACCAACACCCGGCTCAACCTCTCAGCAAGCCGATGAGACTGAGCCGGCCGCTCCCGCCCCCTCCACAGCTCAGAGCGAGGAGGGAGCAGAGAGCTGTGATAATCGAGCGATTGACAGTGTTCGATCGATTGGTTCTCAGAGAAGAGGCGTAAGGTGAACTTACACCCCCCCCCCCAGTCCTGATGACCTGGAGCATGGCACTCACCCTCACAGGTCTGGCGCTTAGCAATCCCCTCGGCTTAATCTCTAAAAATTTACCTCGTTAGGAGGTACGTTTAGGAGCATTCTAATTGGTCGGCGACGACCAGAGGCCGCGGCGTAGCCCCTTCCTGTCACTGTGGGCAAAGAGGAGAGAAAGCCGCAGCGATTTCGAATCCCCGGACCGGTACAGTGGCAATATGAGCCGTCAGTGTGGGAGATTGCCAGCCTCAGGTACAGCGGGACCGGGTGCGATGGGGTCCAGTGTAAGTTCACCTTACAGATTTTTTGTAAAGGTGAACTTGCACTTTAACAAAGATTTACGACATGTCATGGAATCCTAACACATTGGAAGAGGCTGCACATTTTAGGGTGTGTGAAACTGTCAAAGCACCATGCAGCTGCATTTAAAAAAAAGGGACAGGGTATTTTTCCCTGCAGGAAACGCATTTACAGCAGCCCATACAAATATATATATATATATATATATATATATATATATATATATATATATATATATATATATATATATATATATATATATATATAACCACCTGCACACATGTGAACCTAGATTGAAGCTGAACTCAGGAATAGCAAAAAGTCCTCCTATGCAGTGCGGCTATATCTACACTGCAAGGGATAGCTGATCATTTAAGTCTAGGGGACCAGGTGATTAGGTTTTCCTGAAATGGGTTCAGAAGCTGAGTTTAAAGGCATTCCAAGCACCAAACGCTTCTAAACGTGTCTCATTTACATTTTTTTTTTTTAAACGCTTCTAAAAACGCAAATGCGCAAAACGCAGCATGTAAATGCGGCAAAACTGACGTTTTAAACGTGGGTTACTACAGTGCCTTGCAAAAGTATTCACCCCTCTGCATTTTTCGTGTTTTGTTGCCTCACAACCTGAAATTAACATGGATTGTTTGAGGATTTGCATCATTTAACTTACAGAACATGCCCACAACTTTGAAGATTTTTTTTTTTTTTTTAATTTATTGTTAAGCAAACAACAAATAGGACAAAATAACAGAAAAAGTCAATGTGCATAACTATTCGCCCCCCTAAAGTCAATACTTTGTGAAGTGAAAATACATCTACCATTTTTTGTGACAATTTATTGAACACCAATATAAGCGATAGTCACATATGTGACTAATGTATTGCTTTTAATGATTATGTATGCAGTACTCATTAAAGTCTCCTAAAAAAAAACAGGCTGGAAAAACATGTAGAGCTGGAGTTACTGCACCGGTATCATAACCGTATGAATAGTGTTTAATGATTTTATCTGTGAAATATTGTTTTTAAAATCAACGTTAAAATAACATTTTGCTACTTTTATAAATAAAAGATTGTTGGTTTGACACCTCCAAAATCCCATTTTTGTACCTTCAAATATTTAAATTATGAAGGGATGTGGTGCCTATAACTGATACCCGGCAACATGTCCATGTTATTCATACACCTGTGCAAACGGCTGTCTGCGGTTTGCAATCAGGGACATGCACCTACAAAGCTGCCAGATTTGGACAAGCGGATGTGTTCGTTCATGCACAATAGACAGGAATGAGACTGGCTGCACGTGCATTAGGCTCAGGCAAAGACAGCCCTTCGTATGGGTGTACAGATAGTTACGCCTGTGTAAATTTGTCCCTAAACCTATGCTTAAAGAAATCCGCAGGCTTTCTTTGTTAAAGTGTTTGTAACCCTAAATAAAAAAAATATATCGATCCTGTTCCTTTAAAAGCATGAACAGCAGCACAGTGCTTGTGCTGTGTATTTGGGCCCCTTGTATCACCTGAAATACCTGGCTGATCCTGCTCTTCCCATTGTAAACTGACCACGGTTTGTCACGGCTGCTGAGCCCCAACACCGTGGTCAGTTTATGTGCCTCCATCATCCGCAGCTCTCCTTTGTCCTCCTTCCCCCTGCCTGCTCAGACTGCTGCTATAAATTCTGAGTGTCATTTCTACAATCCCCTCTATTACATTAACTGGTGTGCCCAGAGTATGTGGTTTTGCAAAAATAAGCCGTTCTATACTATATTTCCGAGCGCCGCTCGTCTTCACATGGCCGTCTGCCTCTCTCCTCTTCTCAGCTGATGTCAGCAGGGGTTTCTCGGCCCCTCCCACTGTAGCCGTCAGACTGGGAAAGGAGAGAGGCAGCCAGCTGGTCGAGTGATGAGCGGCGCTCGAAAACACAGTATAGAACAGCTTATTTTTATAAAGCCACACACATCAGTTCATGTAATAGAGAGGATTGTAGAAATGACACTCCATGGCTTAACGGCCACTTTAAGCCTCTTGGTTTTAATATAGAGTCCCTGACTGGGAACAAAAATGCAGCAAGTAAAATCAGAATTGCTGATCTGCATACTTGCTTCAAGTCCGTGATTTAGACACAAAATATTGATGTAAATAAATCCGCATTGGCAGTTTCCCCAAAAGCATTTTGTAAAGGCGAGGTGAGCAATGGCAGTGCGTGTACTTTTAGCATAGGATTCATGAAAATATCATGAAATACAGCATGTCCATGCTTTGAGATTCAAATCACCACTTTAGATCAAAGGTATGAGATTTCTACCTTGTTTACAGGACTTTCATAGGTTTAGGTTTAGAAATGAGAACCAAACATTTCCTACAGTATTTTTCAGAACTATTTACTGCCTTAGGCCTCATGCACACGAGACGCTGTAAAACGCGCGTTTTCAGAGGCAGTTGGACACTTTTTTCAACTGCCCCTGAACGCATGCAATGTTATCCTATGTGTCCATGTACACAGTCTCGTTTTTTCCCGTTTTTATGCAGTTGCATTTAACCTCGTTTTTCCAGAAGCAAAAAAATGCGTTCAGACACTTTGCTTTTCCACGTTTCAGACGCAAAACGCAGCTAAACGCGGCTCAACGCAGGCACCTGCGTTTGCGTTTATAAGCCTTTTTAAATGGAACCCAATTTTTTGGAGCAGAAAACTCAGAAATATGATGGTAAACCATAAAAAATACTAGAAAAATGTGTTTAAAATGTCATAATTAGTTTAGATAGTTCATAGAGCATATATAATCACTAATGTATACATGTTTGTGAAATATCCAACGGACATTCGCTGTGCCATCAACGGATGGGTCCAATATCGCCAAGCTCCGATTCTGGACCTCTCATGCAAATTTGCGACGACGTTGCTGCCTCATCAAGAGCGACATCAGGAGCATTTCCTGACATATATTCAATACGGGATCCATTTCCAAAAAAAAAAAAACACAGAAAGAGAGGCAAATGCAAGTGTACAACTGCTCTCTCTGCTGCTGCTGCTCACACAATGGCAGAAATAGTTAATAATACATGCTTTCTGAGCTTGGGGAGGGTCTATATAATGTTATCTTTACAAATGCTTATAGACGCAAACGCGTCTAAATGCAACATTAAGGCCCCATGCACACGAGACGCAGATGTAAACTCTGCTGAACGCATGTTTTAAAAAGCAGAAACCTGCGTTTAAAAACGCATGTTTTGCTGTGTTTTCATGCCGCGTTTAGCTGCGTTTGCGTCTATAAGCATTTGTAAAGATAACATCATATAGACCCTCCCCAAGCTCAGAAAACATGTATTATTAACTATTTCTGCCATTTTGATCAAAGTGAGCAGCAGCAGCAGAGAGAGCAGTTGTACACTTGCATTTGCCTCTCTTTCTGTGTTTTTTTTTGGAAATGGATATGTCAGGAAATGCTCCTGATGTTGCTCTTAATAAGGCAGCAACGTCGTCACAAATTTGCATGAGAGGCCCAGAATCAGAGCTTGTCGACCCATCCGTTGATGGTACAGCGAATGTCCGTTGGATATTTCACAAACATGTATGCATTTCACAAACATGTGTGCATTAGTGAGTATATATGCTCTATGAACTATCTAATTACGACATTTTAAACCAATTTTTCTAGTATTTTTTATGGTTTACCATCATATTTCTGAGTTTTTTGGTCCAAAAAATTAGGTTCCTTTCAAAGGCTTATAAACGCAAAACGCGGCTAAACGCAGGTGCCTGCGTTTAGCCTCGTTTAGTTGTGTTTTGCGTCTGAAACGCAGAAAAGCAAAGTGTCTGAAAGCATTTTTTTGCTTCTGGAAAAACGAGGTTAAACGCAACTGCATAAAAACGGGAAAAAACTAGACTGTGTACATGGACACATAGGATAACATTGCATGCGTTCAGGTGCAGTTGAAAAAAGTGTCCAACTGCCTCTGAACGCGCGTTTAACAGCGTCCCGTGTGCATGAGGCCGAAAACACAGCAAAACGCGCGTTTTTAAACGCAGGTTTCTGCTTTTTAAAACATGCGTTCAGCAGAGTTTGCATCTGCGTCTCGTGTGCATGGGGCCTTAGACTGATTTGAATACTTAGCTTGAGGGTGCAAAATATTTTTATAGGTTTGGCTGTGTTTTAATGGCCACTGTTCTGCTTAAAGGTAAATCTATGTCCTTGGCTATCTTACAAACAAGTTTACTTCCCAAATTGGCATGTATTTGGTTTCATCTTACCATCAACCATGACAAGCTTCTTATTGCTACTTATAAAACATTATGCGATTGCCATTAGGCCGAAATGAACACTTTACCAAAACACACAGTAATGTAAATAACCTGGCATTTTAAATAGCACCCTAATACACTAAAGCAATGCACCTGCATTAGAAAAGAAGGGTCATGCACAAAGTGACACTAAACAATATCCTTATTCTCCAAAAATAATCCACTAAACCACACCACTGATGTCAATCACAGCCAGTGAGGAGAGGCGCTCTAGGTGTTTTATGGATGCTGTAAGGAAATCGCCATCGCCACAGGTTCGCACACAGACACGGCGCGCTGGCGCACAGGTGCGCGCTCGTGGGCAACTGCGGGTGCCCGTATATATACTTATAGTGTAGTATAGTTTACTTTAGGGGCTTCCAACCACCGGTCCGTGCTGATCGGTCTTCAGCTGTTGTGCCGTTGCTCTGAAACCCGTTTGTCCTGCTGATACCTGTTGCTGACCTTGGCTTCCGTTGACCCTGTCTGTCCGATCTCTGGTTCCGGATCCAGGCCTTCTCCCCGACTCGCCTCTGCCTGATGCTCAAGTACTTCACTGCCCGCCTGCTGACGACCCGGCTTCCTCCCTGACCTGCTCCAGCCTGAACCTTGCTGTCCGCCCGTTGACGAACACGGCTTTCCTGACGACCCTGCTTCTGTGCCCTGCTCGGCTCAGCACTGCAGTCCGAGTGTCTGCCACCTCAGTCCTGTCAGCTGCGACCTGCTCTGCGACTACAGTCCTGCAACCAGCTGCGACTTCCTGCTGCAAGTCTCCACCTACAGGCACTCGTGTGCTTCCGGTCCTTTGGCTCCTTCTGTTCCACTCTCAGCGGAACCTGGACCGGAGATACAAGAGAGGCCGACCTCGTCATTTCAGTCTCCCTTCAGGTATGTGACAGATGCATAGAGCAGCAGCTCGGAAGCCGACAACACAGAGCGGTGCCCCCAGGGCAAGTGGCTTTCCCTGGGGGTACTGCTCGAGGGGGAAGGAGCCAGGAGCGCCAGCAGGGGACCCAAAAAGAAGAAGATCAGAGCTGCTCTGTGCAAACCTCTTGCATAGAGCAGGTAACAAAAAAATAAATAAAAAAAAATGCATTAATACCACTTTAATGGCGCTGTAACTTTTTTTACTTCCTTCTTGTAATATCCACCATGAGCTCCCAAACTTCTACTTTTCCTCCTTACTTCAGTTTGTATGGAACAAGCAGTGCACATTTGTTATGGCCTTGTGCACTGCTCTATGCACACTACAAATCCAATAGTCCAAGTCCATCTTGGGAGTGAGCAAGAGAACGTGGCTACGTTCCTATGTGGTGAACAAATGTAGGCAATAAGAAGTCAGGGTACTTTATTGAGTCAATACGTACTCAAACAGCCTTTTTTTTTTTTTTTAATTCGAGTTTAGTGTCAGGTTCAGCATGAGTGCCGTCGCAGCACTGAATGGGATGCCTTAAAGTGGTTGTAAACCATTGAAGGAAAATATAAATCGTATCTTTATATAAAAACTTTGCTTGCCATTTTTCCAAAGCACCTAGTGTGGATTCTGGCTGCTGTGTCTCCCCCCCCCCCCCCCCCCCCCCCCAATCTGTATCGAGCATGCCTGACAGTTTTCCTCTACATCAGGCAACCCTTGTCCCCCCCCTCCCCAGTCCCCTGAGCAGGTAACGGACAGCCTCAGATGAGGCTGTAGATGGAGGCATGTCCATTGCCTCCACCAAGGTGTCACATTTCAGTCAGCTCTCTGCTTAGCAGTGTATGATGTCAGATCTCACCTGCTGCTTCCTGTAAGCTGAGAAATAGCATCTGAACGCTGTACTTGGTAAGGCTGTGGAGGAGAAAGGTCTGCAGATAAACAGATATAGTTTATACGAGGGAGGATTTGCTTCATCATTGTGCATCACCTGAGGTTAGTCACTTTAGTGGGCTTATGTAACAGTTTATTGCTTTAATCCTTTTGCTGTCAGGTCTGCACTGTATTACATTCAGTGGAGCAGAGGGGACAAACCCAGGGTCTCTTAGACCCCAAATCTCTCCTTAAAGAGAACCTGTCACCAATAGATCATCACATAGGTGACCTTTTGCCCCCTATTTGATGGGGGGAAAAAAAAGTTGTAAATGCAGTTTTTTTTTTACCTTAATGCATTCTATTTATTAATATAAAAAACATTCTGTGTGCAGCAGCCCCCATAATACTTACCTGAGCCCCTTCTAGATCCAGCGATGTTGTAGATTTGTCTCGGCTGCCCGGGACTCCCCTCCTCATTGACTGAGACAGCAGCACGGCGCCAATCACTCCCACTGCTGTCCATAAAAGTCAGCTAATGAGGAGAGAAAGGGTGGGGCCAGGCCGTGGCTCTGTGTCTGAATGGACCCAGGGAGCTGCAGCTTGGCTGCCCCCAAAGTAAGCTGCTTGCTGTGGGGTCACTCAAAAGGGACCTGAGAAGAGGAGGATCTGGGCTGCTCTGTGCAAATCCACTGCACAGAGCAGGTAAGTATAAACAGGTTTGTTTGTTTTTTTTTAAGTTAAAAATAAACACAAGCCTTTAGTCCCACTTTAAAGCCAATAAGTCCCATATTGGTCTCATTGGGAAATAGAGCTTTTTTGTTTGCAGCGTCTCCTACATTTTTGTTCCATAGACCATTTCTCCTCAGGTATGGATCTCTGCAGCTCATTCATATTTTCCATTGCCTTCCAAAACTGAAAAAAAAAAAACCACAGCCTTTCCTAGCCAGAATCTCAGTTGTGTCACATTCTTTCCATTTTGCTATATAGATTAGGGATTTAAATGCCCCAAGGGTTATTTATTATTAGTGGCTTAACACTCGTGTTTTTTTACAGAAATGCATCTTAGACTTGCTTTGTCAGCTTCTTTGTCATGATGATGTGTTTTCTTTTAATACATGGTTTGCTAACAAATTCTGAGGTCTTTTTAGAAATAAGCACATTGCTGCATCCTCTGCTTGCAAATCTTTGCACAGTTTTTACAGCAAAGGGGACAATAGTGGTGGTGTAAAAATCTAAATTTAATCATTTTAAATTTCAGGATTTAACTAGATAATTTAGAAAAGTCCAACAAGGATCAATACATTAATGGATAACTGTTCAAGATATGCTAAACACAACTTTATAAAAAAAAAAAAAATAAATAAAAAAAACACCACCACACAACCCTAACTCAATCTTGAGCTTTTTACAATAGTACCAATTTAATAATGCACTTCTGTGTGTGTTTGCAACATGTAAGCAGTGCCATGTCGGGATTGCCCAATCTTTTCTGAATTTGGAGTTAGATTAAAATACTTGAATGTTATCCAGGCATCTTAGATTTCCAATTAGCCAATGTGCACATTTTTAATGTAGTAATGTCTCATTTCCCAAAGTGAAGCAATCAGCAATTTTAGACTGTTTCACCGGCATTATGTGCTGAAAAGCTTTGGGATAATGGGTTTAATTCTTTTAGCAGCGTTTAGTAGCAGGGGCTTTTAGAGGCAGAAAAAATAAATAAATAAAAACCCATACCCATTGCATGAACTGCGCATTTAAGATATCCCCAGAGTGGCTCAATGATATTGAGGTCAGGAGACTGAGATGGCCACTCCAGAACCTTCACTGTATTCTGCTGTAGCCAATGACAGGTCGACTTGGCCGTGTGTTTTGGATCATTGTCATGTTGGAATGTCCAAGTACGTTCCATGAGCAGCTTCCTGGCTGATGAATGCAAATGCTCCTCCAGTATTTTTTTGATAACATACGGAATTCATCTTGCCATCAATTTTGACCAAATTTCCTGTGCCTTTGTAGCTCACACATCTAGAAAAACATCAGCGATCTACCTCCGTGTTTCACAGTAGTACCTTTCATCATAGGCCTTGTTGACTCCTCTCCAAATGAAGCATTCATGGTTGCGGCCAAAAAGCAAAATTTTGGTCTAATCACTCCAAATGACTGTGCCAGAAGGTTTGAGGCTTGTCTGCGTGCCGTTTGGCGTATTGTAAGGGGGATACTTTGCGTCATTTGCATAGTAATGGCTTTCTTCTGGCGACTCGACCATGCAGCCCATTTTTCTTCAAGTGCCTCCTTATTGTGCATCTTGAAACAGCCACACCACATGTTTTCAGAGAGTCCTGTATTTCACCTGAAGTTATTTGTGGGTTTTTCTTTGCATCCTGAACAATTTTCCTGGCAGTTGTGGCTGAAAGTTTAGTTGGTCTACCTGACTGTGGTTTGGTTTCAACAGAACCCCTCATTTTTCACTTCTTGATTAGAGTTTGGCATTCTCGATTCCTTGGATCTCTCTTTATATCCCTTTCCTGTTTTTATACAGTTCAACTACCTTTCCCCGCAGATCCTTTGACAATTCTTTTGCTTTCCCCATGACTCAGAATCCAGAAACATCAGTGCAGCACTGGATGAAAGATGCAAGGGTCTGTCTGAAGTCCAGAAACTCGTCAACCTTTTGCGCGCGTGCGCGCGCACACACACACACACACACACACACACACACACACACACACACACACACACACACACACACACACACACACACTAATTACAAGCAAACAGATCGCAGGTGAGGATGGTTACCTTTAATAGCCATTCAAACTACTTTGTGTCAACTTGTGTGCATGTTATCAGGCCAAAATCACCAGGGTATGTAAACTTTTGATCAGGGTAGTTTCTGTTGCGATTATGATTTATAAAAAGAGTAAACACAGTTGACTGATAATAAATGGCTTCAGCCAAACACTAACCATGAGTGAAAGAAAAGGTTTTGTGTTATTTATATTCTCTGAAAAATGGCCAAGAAATCAAATTCTACCAGGGTATGCAAACTTATGAGCACACCTGTATAACCAGTTTCCTGGGTTAATTGCAAATGAACTTCAAGACAGTTGCAGAGCTCTTTAAGATCTTTTCATTGAAAAGTCTAAAAACCAAGAACTACCATAGTGGCAGGTGTGAGATTCCTTATTTCAGGTCAGATTGCAAAGTAATATTCAGACTTATCGCATTATATATATATATATATATATATATATATATATATATATATATATATATATATATATATATATATATATATATATATATATATATATTAAAAAAAAAAAAACACAACACTTTTAATCTTTTTGAAATGTCCAGAGTCAGGCTTCATATATTACGTTAACACGACAGAGAGAAGGGTGCTGCTTCTTTCACCAAAATAATCAAGTACCTGCAAATGGGCAATTACAGAGAATTTTTTTTTTTGTAAATGGTAATACCTAAACCGCTTAGGCCCCTTTCACACCGGGGCGGTGAGCCGCGGTGACGGTAAAGCAGCGCTATATTTAGCGCTGCTTTACCGTCGTTTTCACCGCGGTTTTCGGCCGCTCGCGGTGCGGTTTTTACCCCCCGCGAGCGGCCGAAAAAGGGTTAAACACCCCCCGCAGAGCGCCACCGTAGCCGCGGTATTGCCGCGGTAACGCCGCGGTTTTACCGCGGTCTCCCATTGTAATCAATGGGAAGGAGCGGTATAGGAGCGGTGAACACACCGCTCCTATCCCGCTCCAAAGATGCTGCTAGCAGGACTTTTTTTGTCATCCTGCTAGCGCACCGCTCCAGTGTGAAAGCCCGCCGGCTTTCACACTGGAGTTAAAGGGGCCGGATTTTTTTCATGCGGTGAACAGGCGCTATTTTTAGCGCTGCACCGCATGAAAAACGCCCCGGTGTGAAAGGGGCCTTATTGTACACAATTTTTCAAGGAATTCTACCCACACTACCTCTGAAAGTAATGTAGTGCTATACAAATTTATAGCATCTGGATCAATAAAGTTACAATCAAATAAATACTTAGGCCCACCTTCCAAACATGTTGTTATGTTGCTCAGCTTTAGAGATCGGGAAAAAAAATAAAATAAAAAAATAAAAAAAAAAGAAACGATAAAAAATAAAAAAAAAAGAAGGACGACTTAAAAGAATAATGTTCAAGGCAAAAGGCTGAGTGTTTTCCGGTGAAGTGATCACCCACCGAGTAACAGCAGACCCAGCAGTATAAAAACAATACTTGTAAACAGTAGCAATAGAAGTAAACATTCCTTGTAAATAGGAATATGGCATGATAGGTCCTCTTTACAGTGAGATATGAGGTCAATAAGACCCCACATCTCACCTACTAGGCTGGGAAGCCTGAAATCAAAAAATCTATTAACCTTCTATGAGGAGGTGAGCTGCCATCTAGATAAAGGAAGGCCCGAAGATGTGACATATCTGGATTTTGCAAAAGCACTTGACACAGTTCCCCATAAACGTTAACTGTACAAAGTAAGGTCCGTTGGCATGGACCATAGCGTGAGTACATGGATTGAAAACTGGCTACAAGGGCGAGTCCCGAGGGTGGTGATAAATGAGGAATACTCGGAATGATCAGGGGTGGGAAGTGGGGTCCTCAGGGATCTGTGCTGGGACCAATCCTGCTTAATTTGTTCATAAACGACCTGGAGGATGGGGTAAACAGTTCAATCTCTGTATTTGCGAATGACAATAAGCAGGGCAGTAACTTCTCCGCAGGATGTGTAAACCTTGCAAAAAGATCTTTACAAATGAATGGGGTGGGCAACTACATAGCAAATAAGATTTAATGTAGAAAAATTACAAATAGTGCATCTGGGTGGCAAAAATATGAATGCAATCTACTCACTAGGGGGTGAACCTCTGGGGGAAACTAGGAAGGAAAAAAGGACCTTGGGGTCCCAGTAGATGATGGCATCAATGGCATGCAATGCCTAGCTACTGCTAACAAAGCAAACAGACTATTGGCATGCATTAAAAAGGGGGATCAACTCCAGGGATAAAGCGATAATTCTCTCACTCTACAAGACTCTGGTCCGGCCACACCTGGAGTACGCTGTCCGGGCACCAGTCCCCAGGAAGGATGTACTGGAAATGGAGTACAGAGAAGGGCAACAAAGTTAATAAAAGGGTCTGGAGTAAATTGGTTATGAAGAAAGGTTGTTAGTACTGAACTTATTCTCTCTGGAGAAGAGACGCTTGAGAGGGCATATGATTTCAATTTACAAATACCGTACTGGTGACCCCACAATAGGGATAAAACTTTAAGAGTTTAAGACGACACACGGCCACTCATTAAAATTAGAAAAGGAGGTTTAACCTTAAAATTCGTAGAGGATTCTTGACTGCAAGAGCGGCAAGGATGTGGAATTCCCTTCCACGGGCGGTGGTTTCAGCGGGGAGCATCGATAGTTTCAAAAAACTATTAGATAAGCACCTGAATGACCGCAACATACAGGGATATACAGGGTAGGGTAGAAAATACACATGCAATACAGCATGTACTGACAGCTTTTAATGATGTGGGTTTAACGACCAACTGAAGTCCCAAACCTTTTCTCTCTCTATAGTCCTGTACATTCACATATGATCGGTGATGGATTTTTGCCTAAAAATTTGTTAAATACAGCTTTTCTGTCTCATGACCTACCACTCAAATAGTCTATGCTGACAGCACTTAAAAAGTGGTACTCCTTGTATCGTTTTTTGTTCTTTAAAAATAACAAACATATACTTACCTGCACTGTGCAGTGGTTTTGCACAGGGCAGCCCTGATCCGCCTCTTCTCGGGTCCCTCCCTGGAGCTCCTGGCCCCTTCCTCTCGATGAGTGCCCCCACAGCAAGCAGCTTGCTATGGAGGAACCTGAGCCAAGGCTCTGCGTGCCCATTCAGACACAGAGTCACAAATGTCTAGGCGTTTTAAATAGCATTGCTGGAGGTAAACGTCAGTTTTGCATGTGAGCGCCGGAATAGGTTTGTTCTGTTGTATGGACTTAAGGCATATTTATGCATTTTTTTTTTTTTAAGGTGTTCCCCCAAAATATCTTGTTTGTCTATTGTATGAATTCTGACCAAATCCTTTTGGGTGGAGCACCCCACTCCCTCAGTAAGTACCTCTCATTAGTGACCACCTGTGTCATGGATGGAGACCTCATGTTCTCCCATATAGAGGAGTGTATGGCTCCCTTGGTTCAGAGAAGCAGGATCTCCCAATCTATGGATAGTGTAGGACCCACTAATCATGGGGTACTTTGTCGCAGTAAGTGGGCTTAAGCACCATATAGCAATATGGTGTGACCAAATCCCCATATTTTTTGAAAATGTCTAGGTGTTTTAAATAGCCTTGCTGGAGGTAAATGTCAGTTTTGCATGTGTGCGCTGTAATGTGTTTGTTCCATTCAGACACAGAGCCGCGGTTCGGCCTCACCCCCTTTCTCCCCTGATTGGCTAACTGACTGACAGCAGTGGGAGCCAATGGCACTGCTGCTGTCTCAGCCAATTAGGAGGAAGGGTCCCAGACAGCCCAGGCATTTGTGCACATTGCCGGATCGAGATGGAGCTCAGGTAAGTATTAGGGGGGCTGCTGGACATTGAGTTTATCTGAATGCAATAAGATAAAAAACCCTCTGCCTTTATAGTCACTAATAACTGCTACACCGCTCATCACAATTAGCATTCTGTGTAAAAGGAACCAAGACACACTGGGATTGAAAATGCATCAAAAATGTGCATGCAGAAATGTATCCAAACACATCCCGACTGCATTCCTGTGGTGTGAACAGACCCTTAGGAAGACTAAAACCATGCCTGACGAAGTTTAAAAAAAAAAAAAAAATAGAAATATACCTGGGCTGCTAGGAAACCATGAACCTGGATGATAAAGGCAATCACAAAAGACTGCGGTTATTGTCAAAATCACAAACTTGCAACTGAACAACTACCGTAAGAACAACAGTGATTTGTGTCACACAAATACTATGATTTATAGTAAAAATTGTAGTGTAGAACCTTTAGGAAGCCTGAAACAAAGGGCAGGCAGTGCACATACATATAGCAAATAAAGTAGAAATACTAAAAACCTAAAGTGCTGAGCAGCCAGTTGAAAAACTGCAGAAATAATTCAAGGACACAGGACAGCTGCAGTACCAAATGAGAGCAAAAAAACAAAAAGGTTTTGACTACAGCAGGAAATAAACATGGTTTTGCAAAGAAGAAAAAAAAAAAAAAGCCTCAGTACAGATTATTATATTTAGGGTGCTAAATTTAAACACCCAGTCAGGAGCAGAAAATTAAGCAATTTTGCCTAATAAAAGGTTTTCACTATATTTTGTTTTAACACTAAAAGATGTGGCCACACTACAATGTTTAGCACTTTAAAAAAAAAAGGTATATAAAAGCACAAAGCAATTAATATGCAATGGGTATTGTTTCAGACGTATGTGCTCTGTGTAGGTCAGCATCACCTTTGCGTCAGCAAGAACACTTCCCAACAACTATAGCTCAGTCTGTATTCTATTAAATGTCTACGTCGTCTAGGCTGAGAAACATCCAATACGTTATTTCAACCATAATGACAAAGAAAAGTAAAATACCAAACATAAATGCATGAGGATGTCAAATTCACAGCAGCTAAAACCATGAGAACAAAAGAATACTTGAGCAAGCATATACCTTTTCTATATGCAGCTATTCAGAGGACAAAGAAAAATAGGTTTACAGTATCCATTACATTTTGGATCATTTGTGATTTAACTACAAAAGGTTATTGATTTTAAAGGGCAAAGAAAAAATAAATAAATAAATAAAAAAAGAAACAAACAATAAAACCTATACAAGATGGACTATGATAGTCTCATGCTACTAAGCAATTTATCGGCTTGTCAACAATCATCTCTACAGCACATTGTTTCACTGTATTGCAAAGGAGTGTAGTGAAATTTGTCAGTAGAAACCGTTTTAAGTGAACCATATATTTAAAATGTTGTGCGAAAAAAACTAATTAAAAAAAAATAAAAATGTAATATGTGTGTAAATATAAAAAAAAAAAAAAAAAGCATGCACACACATTTTTCCCACATTACAAATTCATACTTTTATATAAAAGTACAATGAGGGGAATTTACTAATTGGAGCAAGCTGTGCATGACAACCAATCAGCTTCTGACTTTCATTTTCAATGCTTACATAAAAAAATCTGAATATTGAAGCCGATTGGTATTGGGATTGATATAAAGCTGGCATTGTGCCGTGCCAAGGCATGCGGTGCCACCCTGTCCAGGGCAGAAAAAAAAGACTGCATTTTTATGCACTGCAACGGACATCAAACCAGTTTTGTGTTGGGAACGCTCGCACATTGCTTTCTATGCACCCCAGCAGTGATCTGCTTTTATCCAGTGTGTAAACAATGCAAGTCACCACAGATGGTTTGAACATACCATGAACACAAGACTAAAGCCGCCCATAAATTCATCTTATTTTTAATTGAACCAGCAGGTTGAATGAGAAAAAAAAAAAAAACAATCTGATGTTGTTATCTTCCCACTGTGCTATTGTGTTCTGGTGTCGGGGGGCATCACCTGCTGTCAGAATACACTGATCAGTGTCGCCGGCTATAGCTGACGGCACTGATCAATCAGAAAAAAACCTGAAGGCTGGTAGTACAGAAGTCAATTGGTAGGTGCCCTAAGTGCCCATACATGGATCGAAATATGACTGGTTCAGCGGGGATCCATGTATGGGCGACTTTATTCAGTGTGTAGCTATGAAATTGATCCCATAGTTACTACAAAGTCAATTGGATCTGAAATGACAGGTGCTCTTTAAATATAAGGACTTATTCTTACTGGTAGTTAGAATCTTTAATATTTGCAAACAAAATGAAGGTTTCCTATTTAGAATAATAAGCTGGCAGCTTAGTAAAACAGCGATATCAGAACCGATTCAATCATACAGTTTGTAGTGTACATAAATTTGCAAAACAATGGGATAAAGGAATATTCCTGAACTTTGTTTTTATTTCATGGTTACTGTGAAATTGTGTGAATGCATCAATTCAGTGCATGTTATCTCCGCTTGCAGAGCTTGGATTCATTGAATGAGTACCAAAATGTAAATATTGCAGAATATACAGCCTCATACTACATAACTAAGCTCCATTTCATGCTGAATGAACTAAAATTATTAATGTATCTTAAATAGAAAAACTATCTTTAGATACATTTGTACTCCAAAATCATTTTATTAAACTAAATTAGATAAATATAAAAAAAATTTAATAATAAAAAAAAAAAAAGTAATTTCAATTTGTCTCAAAACTGTCTAATCTGTCAAAAAAATTTGTAGTGTATGGGTATTTTCACATATTTTCAAATTGGTCACACAATACCTAAAACAAAATCCTGTTCTAAGATATTTTCCTACAATATGCTGCAGCCTCCAGCATTGTGGAGGAGGAGGATGAACCTTCATAAGCAACACAAATCGTGGGACTTGATCAAAAAATAAATCTTGCAACATGTAAGAAATTTCAGCTGATACATTTTAAAAGAAACCTTGTTAGTGCACAAGTTGGGCAAGCGCATTCCTTTTCAGTGAGTCTTCAACTTGCATCCACAGACCAAAAATAAAAAATTTTCCACAGCAAAAGCAATGCACTTTTTATTGCATTAAAACAAAATCAATAAAGTAAAATGTCACTTCAATTAGGCCCCTTTCACACTAGGGCGTCGGCGGTAAAGCGCCGCTATTTTTAGCGGAGCTTTACCGTCTTTGCGGGCGTTTTCGGATGCTAGCGGGGCACTTTTAACCCCTGCTAGCGGCCGAAAAAAGGGTTAAAACGACCCGCTGCATCGGCGCTTTGCCAGCGCTGCCCATTCATTTTAATGGGCAGGAGCGGTGTATACACCGCTCCAAAGATGCTTATAGGAGGCGGGGTGGTAACAATATGGCTCAACTGCACATGTCTTTCTGTCCTTCATCTGCAAGTCTAAATGAGGCCCAATAACAGATCAAGACAAAATTAAAGGAAATGATTTCTAGTATCCAAATATGTATAAAGAGTCCATTCATGCTTCATACATTCTTTACACCCAGTGCATGTTCACTTCAAATATTAAAACTTACTTGTGCTCCCCTTCCACAACTGCACACATCACACTCACCAGATCTTTATGCCTATCTTTTCCAAGAAAAGCAAAAAAGCTCGTAAATGTTTAAAATTGCTTTCCCATTCCCCCCCCAGAAAAAAAAAATACCTAAAATTTCCAGGACATTGTGTACACTTTTGCTTCCAATACCAGACCCAAGATGGACATTATCAAGAGAAAAAAACACCATATAGTGTAGCATGTTAAATTTGATCGTTTAATAAAATACAAGAAATATACTCACAAAAGCCAGGCTGACGGAAACTGAGGATCTCTTCTTGAAGTTGTTACCATAGCAACGAAACGCATCAGGTGGATCGACAGTATGAGGCGAAAGAAACCTAGCACTGGAGGGCAGTAGTCTGAGTCTGGAATGGAGTCACTGGTGATCTCAGTGCAGTAAACACGCATGGGTTGCCTGTCTGATATTGGCAGGGTTTCTCTCCTTTTGTGACTATATTTCTTGTGCATTAAAGTGAAAATTAAAAGTCAGCAGCTAAAAAAACTGTAGCTGCTGAATTAATAAACAGCCACTCAGCTGTCCCACACGATCCAGCGGTGTGCTTACCCCAGTTTTCTTTGTGTCCTCCCTCGCCGACATTTTCACT
This sequence comes from Lithobates sylvaticus, assembly GCA_028564925.1. Taxonomy (NCBI): domain Eukaryota; kingdom Metazoa; phylum Chordata; class Amphibia; order Anura; family Ranidae; genus Lithobates; species Lithobates sylvaticus. The sequence goes on along the minus strand of CM053030.1, from coordinate 165,215,406 downwards.
ATGGCCACCCGGCTGTTACAGCTTCACAGCTGGGTGCCTACTGAGCATGTGTCCCAGAAGACTTTCCCAACGATTGAAGCAGAAGTGGGAGCAAGTACCTGTCAAAAATCGATTACCCGCTTCTCCCCGAAAAGCTCCATTTCACAAACAGGAGCTGGGGAGGAGGCCTTAAAGCGGGATTCCACCCTAAAGTGGAACTCCCGCTTTTCGGAACCCTCCCCCCCTCCGGTGTCACATTTGGCACCTTTCAGGGGGGAGGGGGGTGCAGATACCTGTCTTAGACAGGTGTCAGCAGCCTCTGCTGCTGACACCGCTGGACCCTGGAACAGGTAAGTGTCCATTTTTCAAAAGTCAGCAGCTGCAGTATTTGTAGCTGCTGGCTTTAAAAAAAAAAAAGTTTTCAGTACAGTCCCTCTTTAAAGAGGAACTTCCCCTTTTGGGTGGAGCCCTGCTTCAACTTACACTATATGGAATTCTCTCTCTTGGTGTTAATTTTGGGTCTGATATTGAAAGCAAACAGTGTATGGCGACTGAGATAGTAATGTCCCAGAAAAGCAGTTTGAAACATCCATGAACTCATTTTCCTTTCTTGGAAAAGATAGGCATAAAGATCCGGTGAGTTTGGTGTGTGCACTGGTGAAAAAGGTGCACAAATAAGTTAATATTTGAAGTAAACATGCACTGAGTGAAAACAGGGATGCACCGATATAACTGCCAAAAATTATTGTCCAAAAATAGTCCAGAATTTTCATTCCATGCACTGATGGAAAAAAAGCATAGATGGACTATTTGTACATATCTGGACACTTTTTTGGATCAGATAGTAGCATGCAGTCTATCTGGATTTATTTTGGACATATACATTGGGGTTGATTTACTAAAGGCAAATCCAGTTTGCACTACAAGTGCACTTGAAAATGCAGTCGCTGTAGATCTGAGGGGAAGCTCTGTTGATTTTATCATCCAATCATGTGCAAGCAAAAATGCTGTTTTTTTTTCCTTGCATGTCCCCCTCAGATCTACAGCAACTGCACTTGTAGTGCAAAGTGGAGTTACCTTTAGTAAATAACCCTGTGTGTTTATTTGCAGTATTGATGTTTATTTATATGCAACACTTTCAATTCACTGAGTGAGCCATATGACCCACCATCAATACATTCACACCATGCCCCTGGCACCACTAAACTGGAATACCCTACTCTCATCTACTGCCACAAAAGGTGCCCACTCAAGTCCACCCCATGCCCCCCCCCCCAGTGGTATTCCTACAGCCTCACAGCAAAGCGCCAGGGCACATCTGCCGTGCTGCGATAACTGGAAGACCTAGCTACCTTTTGTGATGTCCTGGAGATCCCCGCTACCCAACTCCCTGACTGGGATCTTGTGGCAACGCCACCTCCCAGTCTGGCAGAAGATCCCCTCACCTAACCGTCCTCGGGGCACGGACACATCCCGTAAAGCCACCAAACACAGAAATGGCTGAACTATATCTACCCTCTGTCCGGTGGTACTTGCTCACCAAATGATCTACCACCCGATCGCAGCTGGTGACTCTTCCCTGACCACTGTTTAGCTTTCAGCCCCCCCCCCCCCGGGTTAATTGACTTGACATGACGACACCACACCAGATTAAGACTAAATCAGGCCGCTTACTATCTCCTTGGTGGAATTATACACTAATCTCTATAACAATCCCAGTATCAATAGTAACCCCCCCCCCCCCCCCCCTTTCCCACCATATAAAACAATATCTCGAGCGGGATCTCCCAACTCAACCCTCAGACCCATCATCCCTAAACGCACCTATCACCAAAGAAGAAATAGAGCACACTAACAAATCCCTACCTTCTCATAAAGCCCCGGGCCCAAACAGACTACCTTATGAATATTACAAATAATTTCTCCCTCTCTTACGCCCCTACATCTGTAAACTTATCAATGCCTTTCTCCGGGACACCCCCATTCCACTGGAAATGCAGCGATTCTTTATCACCTTGATCCCAAAACCAGACAAAGACCCCTCCCTGTGTGCCAACTACAGACCCATTGCCCTTTTGAACTCAGACCTTAAAATTTTCACCAAACTACTTTCGATCCACCTGAATGTAGTCCTTCCCTCCCTTATCCACAAGGATCAGGTGGGCTGTGTCCCACTCTGACAGGCGGGTGACGACACTAGAAAAGTGATTGATATGGCTGACGTGGCGAATAGGGATAGCTCGGCGTCCTTGATACTTAGCTTGGATGCCGAAAAGGCCTTTCATCGCCACGCTACACCACATTGGGTTTAGAGGGCATTTCCTCCGAGCGATCCGAGATCTCTACTCCAACCCTTCATCTCAAGTTAACCACTTGCCGACCTCGGCATGTACATATACATCAGCAGAATGGCACGGCTGGGCAAATGGGCGTACAGGTATGACCCTTTGAATTTGCTGCCGTGTGGTCACGCGACCCTGCCGGGAGCTATGTGGGTAGGATCTCGGGTCCCGATCGCCGCAAGGAAACCCGCAATCATCTCACGGAGCTGAAGAACGGGGGGATGCTAATGTAAACAAGCATGTCCCCATTCTGCCTAGTGACACTGTCACTGATCATAGCTCCCTGTGAGTGGGAGCTATGATCAGTGAAGTGTCATTCGTAGCCATGCCCCCTAACAGTTAGAATCACTCCCCAGGACACACTTAACCCCTCCCTAGCCCCCTAGTACAGGGCTTGACAAATTTTCTTGGAATCTAGGAGCCCGCTAAAAAAAGTTAGGAGCCTGTTTTTTTTCTTTTTAATGAACAAAGTTTTATTTTCAAAGATAAAAGTAACCAAATCTTAAAGCGGGATTCCACCCTAAAGTGGAACTTCCGTTTTTCGGAAAACCCTCCCCCCCTCCGGTGTCACATTTGGCACCTTTCAGGGGGGGGGGGGGGGGTGCAGTCTTAGACAGGCATCTGCACCCACTTCCGAGTTTACGTCAGTTCCTGTCCCGGCGCGCTGTCTGCTGGGACACATACATGTCCCGGCAGACAGCGCTGACGATTCTCATTGCGCTGCGCGACTCGTGCATGCGCAGTAGGGAACCGGGAAGTGAAGCCGCAAAGGCGACACTTCCTGATTCCCTCACCGAGAATGGCGCCGGCAGCAGCAGAGAGCCGAGCAATTGATCGGCCTCTGCTGCCGACATCGCTGGAACCTGTGACAGGTAAGTGTCCATTTATTAAAAGTCAGCAGCTGCAGTATTTGTAGCTGCTGGCTTTAAAAAAAAAAAAAAATTTCAGGTACAGTCCCGCTTTAAATTTACAGAGAAAACTGTAATGTTCAAAGGAGTGTAGCAACGGTGTCCTAAAACAGATAAGGCACCTCATCCCAGAAATTTGGGCATGAAAGGGTGAATGGGACAAGAGGGATTATCACAGTGCCAAGTACAGATCACAAAAAATGTCTATTATAAAAGAGAATTAGATTTTATGAAAATGTATTAGTACATAGCAATAGAGAAAAAAAACAAAAAAAAAAAACTGTAATGTGTTTGTGGGGGAGGGGTGTATAAATGGAACTGAAGCTGTTCCAACTAGCTGTCACTATCAGTTGTCAGGCAGAGAGCAGGCAGGGGGAGCCCTCATCGCAGTCAGTGACTGCTTGTAGCAGCCCCGGCCACCAGTAGAGGGTGCCAGTTCCCCTGCAGTGTGAGCAATGTAAGGGCAATGCCCTCAGTAAACAGAGTGAGCGGTGCACCTCGCTCCAGCAGGCCTCAAAGCTGCGGCCTCAATTACTGCCCGGAACGGCTTCTTAGTCCATGCATCTGGGGGGGGGCACATGGGGACAAGACACCTGCCGCAGTCTAGCCCAGGAGCCAGGCCGATAATTCTAGGCGCCAATGCGACCTGGCGTCTGGGGATTGTCGAGCCCTGCCCTAGTGGTTAACCCCTTCACTGCCAGTGTAATTTTTACAGTAATCAATGCAATTTTTTAGTACTGATCGCTGTAAAAATGACAATGGTCCCAAAAATGTGTCAAAAATTGTCCGATGTGATCGCCGCCATTACTAGTAAAAAAAAAAAATAATAAAAAATAAATTATTAATAAAAATGCCATAAAACTAACCTGAAAAAAACGCATTACTTTTTTCTATAATATCCCCAAAAAATATATAAGAAAATTTTCCTCAGTTTAGGCCAATACGTATGCTTCTACATATTTTTGGTTAAAAAAATTGCAATAAGCGTTTATTGATTGGTTTGCGCTTATTGCTATTTTTTTTACCAGAAGCATACGTATTGGCCTAAACTGAGGACATTTTTTATTTTTTTATATATTTTTTTTGGATATTATAGCAAAAAGTAATGCATTTTTTTCAAAATTGTCGCTCTTTTTATTTATAGCGCAAAAAATAAAAACCACAGAGTTGATAAAATACCACCAAAAAAAAGCTCTATTTGTGTGGAAAAAAAATAAAATAATTTTGTTTGGGAGCCACGTCGTACGACTGCGCATTTGTCAGTTAAAGCGACGCAGTGCCAAATTCGTGCTCTGGTCTTTGACTAGCAAAATGGTCCGGGGCTTAAGTGGTTAAGACTCCCTTTGCCCTCTCCTCCTCTTTCTCAGTGGCTAATGGTAACTGGCAGGGATGCCCACTTTCCCCCCTGCTATTTACACTGTGTGTTGAACCCTTGGCTGCCTCTATCCGCAGGAACCCGGACGTTCGGGGCATATCGGTCAGAGGTAGGGAGTTCAAAATATGTTTGCCAACGACATTATCCTCACGCTAACCCAACCTAGAATCTCCCCCCCCGAACCCCTACATGCGGAACTTGACCGCTATGGAGCCCTCTCGAGATACAAAATAAAAGCGTCTAAATCAGAGGCCTTTCCAGTTAACATTCCTGAAATGGAGGATGCCCAGCTGAATGCCAACTTCCCTTATAGTTGGAAACTCACTGCCTTGAAATACACATCACCCCAAAAGGTACCACCGTATACCAGGAAAATTCCCCCCCCCCCCCCTCCACTCTGCTACTGCAGTGGAAAAAACACCATATCTCCCTCCTAGGGCAGATCGCCTCAAGATGACGATCCTCCCAAAACTTTTATACCCATTTCAAACATTGCCCATACCCGTTCCCTTAAAACCACTTGAGAAGGCTCCAATCTGACCCGCTCCAATATATTTGTAACTACAAAAGACATAGAATGCCTCGCTCGGTACTAATTGCGGCGCGCACGGATAGAGGCCTTGCATTTCACAACCTTAGCAAAATACTATTAGGTGACCCAGCTGTGTACAATAGCCTCATGGTTTACCCAACGATCCTACAACAAATGGACAGAAATCGAAAAGATATGGCTTGCTCTGGTACACCCGAACAAACTACTTTGGAATGCGAATGTAGACCCCGACCGTCTGCTGGGCTCCATGTCCCAACTTCGGCGGCTCTGGCGTAAAACTGTCGCATCTCCATGAGCTGTCAGAAAGATCACTTATGACCTAGTTTGTCTGTAATTCCAAGGTGCTAGATAGCCTCACCCACTTGATCTCCTCACCGTGGACATCACGGAACCTATTCCACTTTGGGAATCTAGTAGACCCCCGATCACGCAAACTGTTGCCTTTTGCCGAACTTCAGACCAAATTCGATCTCCCCCGCCAGGTGTTTTATGGGTACCTGCAAATGCGCCATTACGCCCCAAACCTGCAATTTTTCTCTCCAACCCACTTTGAAGGCCTAATCCTAAACAGGCTCTGCCCAGAAGGGCCTAATTTCCGATATATGCAGGATACTAAATGCCTACCCCTTAGAAGTGCAGGGCAAACACGCCTATATGATCCGATGGGAGAAGGCACTCAATGAGGAGATCCCTATAGAGCAGTGGCGGGTGATCTGGTCCCAAGCAGCGAAAATCTCACTCTGCACACTTTATAAAGAAAACGCTTATAAAATCCTGACCCCAGATGTGCTCCACGCCATCTACCCCACTAGCTCCGACCACTGCTGGCGTTGTCAGGGAGACAAAGGCACCCTCCTCCCCATCTACTGGAGCTTCCCACTGATCACCCCTTTTTGGAACTCAGGTCAACAGCTGTTGGCCCATCTTTTCTACCATGAACAGGTAGAAGAGCTAATACGATGACCTCTTACTTTCTTTTCCCCTCACTTTGAGTACTCGTGACTCTTATTGCCTTACACAAGTTGATACATATTGTTGAGTAAAACCATGATGCATATACAAATGATATGATAACACCAGATATGCAACTACTATGCTCTTTAACGCTGAGAGTGACTGTATAAACAGAAATGATACATAATACGATCTGTACCTTTAAAAACGTATGTATCCTTGTATTGCAATACAAACAAAAAAAAGTTATTTGGAAAAAAATAAAAAAATAATTATGATCGCCATTCAACCTCCCTCACCAACTTAATCAGGCATTTCCACAATTCATGCAACTAGCACAGAGCCAGAGCGAAAGTGGGCTGTATAAAATATTTACTGGCAGTAAAAAAATTAAATAAAAAAGTTTCACTAGCCACAGTTAAAACAACAAGGGCAGATGATTTAATAGAGTATTTTTTGTTAGAAAATAACTAAGAACTCCCAAACATTACATACATTTTTTTAGCAAAGACCCTAGAGAATAAAATGGCGGTCAGTGCAATATTGTGTGTCACACTGTATTTGCACAGCAGTCTTTCAAAAGCATTTTTTTGGGAAAAAAAATAAACTTTAATGAATAGGAAAAAAAAAACAGTAAAGTTAGGAGGAAATGGAACAGTAAAGTGAACCCCATTGTTTGTATAATGTGAAAGATGATGTTACACCGGCAATGGTGATCTTATTTTGAGCACAAAATTAAAATTGTGATTCTCATTTTACCAGAAACGTGCAGCTCTAGGTTGGCATAAGAATGAATTACAATGCACACCACGGCACATACCACGTATGCTTGCACACGCACAACTGTAAATAAGGCCTAAACAAAACATTTGAATCAGAAGTGGAAAATAAGCTGTGGTTGCCAGGAGAATTTTGTGAAATCTGTTAAGGTCGCTCAAAGATTTTTTTTATTTCATTTTTTTACTGCAGCAGTGGAGGAATCTGCCTAGTTAGAGTTAAAACACATGCTACAAAAGTATTTACAGAGATCTTCACTGGTTTGTGCTGCCTATTTGTTGCCACATCGAACTCAGAATATATTGGTTTCAAAGACACAGCAACATTTCAGTGTGCACTAGAAAAGAAGGTGGAGCAGTCAACTCCATGCCAGATACAAGATCAGGCACAAGCCAAGTAGGGCATGAATACAGAAGCAAAAACAGCAGTAAGCATGAGTCAATGCCATGTCAAACTGCTGCTGGCGAGCTTACTGCTAAGATGTGCCATTTCTTCCTTTCTATGCGGCATTCATGCCTGAGTTGCATTGTCTCTGGATGCTCGCCTGACGAGGTACACACCCCCTTTATTCCCTCTGCTTCTATTACACAAAATCATAGACAGACCTAAAAATTTATTTTAGCTTTATTAATAGATAAATACAGCATAATATTGCACAAGCATCTGCAGCAACACAGGATTCAGAAGAGGACAAGGGACATATACACATTTATTATAAACAAAATAACTGAGGCTGGCATACTTTAAAGCCTTTAGGGAAGGTTCATTACTTCACACGGAATATAAATTGTAGGAAACGCAGAAGGATAAACTTGCTATTAATTCTGTATATATTTATTACCTGGGCAGGGTAACCTGTGTACGTGATAAAAGGGAAAGTAAAAGCACAGACACAGAGGCTTAGCTTACAGCAGCCTGGAGCGATAGTAATGCAGGCAGATGGGCAGTGACACATTCAGCAGCCATTCCTGCTGCTCTTTCATGACCAATCCTCAGCAACAAAACACCCCGCACAGCCACAACACCACCTCCACTGGCACAAACAAATCATCCCCTGTACAATAGTGCACAGAATACAAATACAACTTTACCTCTCCAGACACAGATCTTGAGACAAACAAAGGACACCATAACCTGTGCTGTACAAGATGATGCCAGGGGGGACATCTCTTACCCACAAAGGTAAAGAAGCAGCAGCTCCTGCACTCTAGTGACCTGGCTGCTCTCCTCTGAGACAAAACACAGGAGAAGAAACATACTAGACCACAGAAAGAAGCATTGGTGAAAAATCCAGGAAATACTTGATGACACAATTGTACACAACTACAAACTAACCAAGCTGATGTTTTGGAGAAAAAAAAAAGGGAAGATCAAAAACAAACAAGCATACAATTGTACAACTACACATAAATATTCTGTGTAAAAATGTATGTAAATGGATACAAAGAATTGGAACAGATCAAAGAATTTTCACACTGCCACCTTAATAAGTATTTACTGTGATTGCAGAAAAACAGTCCCAGAGGAAAACCCAGAGCTGACCTCTCATTTTGTATAGCCTGCATCAGCATGGCATGCTTTTGTGTCACCTTTTCTCTCTGCCTTTGTTTTGGGAAAGCTGAAAAACATAGCCCCTAAAGCACTCAGGATTAATATAGATAATCTGCAGCTCAAAAAATAGAAATGTGGGACAAACTGGGGCACGAGCACAACTCGGCCCCCATTCAACGCAGCCAGGCGATTTAGAGGCTCTTGCAGTATAGGTGCAGAATTCTGTGTTTTTGTCCTCGTGGACCTTTTTTCAAATGGGAGCACCTTACAAAATGTGCACAAACACGTTTTTTTTTATTTCCCAGGCACTCCCATGGGGGATAGAAGGGGATGGAAATGCCTGGATTCTGCCCCATAGAAGCTTGTACAACTTTAAGCTTCACATGACACCACGCTCAGGTATGAACAGGTCCCTTTCAGAATCCAGGTATCTTTATCTTGAGTGTTGTCGCACTTTGTGAAACACGCAACTAAACGCTGAGGTGTAAAAGGGGGCTGAGATCTGGGCTCTAAATGCCAGGCAAACTAAAAGCATCAGGGTCCAAGTGACAATCCCTAATTCTAGTTTATGAAGTACCCATGTATTAAAAAGGCAGTATTCAGCCTGCTGGGATAGAAAATAAAACACTGATGTAGAACCCCAGAAATACTATCAAATGCGCGGCATGAATACGTGGGGCCTGACAAAAGGACTGAGCACCTGCTGCCCCAATATCATATCATTTATCCCATATGTAATGAATTATGATTAGATGTACGTTTCTCTAGTCTTCATCTATTGGTGGGAATCTATATGGACGTAATGTTACTTTTATTCATACATAAAAAGGCGTAAGACCCCATCAGCTACGGAATCAACATTATTTATATCCCCTTGTTGGGCATTTAAATATAGGCATTCATCTGTACTATTTAATCATGTTCATCGGCATAAATTGGTGTTTATACTTAAACCAGCCTGTTTTAATAAGTTTTAATTTCTACTGTAATAAAGTTCCATTGCTTTTGTTAAAAGAAAAAGAATTTAAAAACATTTTTGTACCCATTTTGTCCAAGCAATACACATGTTCCAAACAGAGCCAACACTAACAGGTTTCAGCCTATCAAGCCTTACCATAGGGCAGAGCTTGACACATTTGCTTTGAAACAAGAAGCCAGCTAAAAGTTAGGAGCCAGTTTTTTTTTTTTTTTTTAACAAATCTTACGGGTGGAACAAGTTCCCAAATGTGAACTCATCCTTTAAAAGCCAGAGACGTTCTTGCGTTTTTTGCAGACGATTAAAGCAATTTTAGGCCTGAAGATTACATAAAATCCCCAAACATTATATATTTTCTGAAAGCAAACACCCTGGAGAATAAAACGGTGGTAGTTACAATGTATGTAATACGATATTACCGCAGAGGAGGAAAAAAAAAAAAACACACACTCACTCTAAAAGTAAATTTTAGGGGGCACAAAAACGCAAAAAAATTACCAATTTTTTTCGTAAACTATAAAAGCTGAGGTTGCTCTGAGTAACTAGATACCCAACATGTCAAACCTTAAACATGTTATCACCCTATATATTTTCCATAGATGAAGCTTTAAAAGCGCTACGAAGGAGGTCTGGTGCTAGAATTACTGCGCTCATTACGGCATGCGTGGCGATATGCAACATGTGCATCGCAATTGCCATTTTCAAGCATAGGCGTCCCGCCGAGTCCGTTTACATTTGTATTGTATTATATATATATATATATATATATATATATATATATATATATATATATATATATATATATATATATATATATATATATATAACACACACACACATATATATAATATATATATATACACACACACACACACACACACACACACACACACACACACACACACACACACACACACATATACATATAATATATATACACACATACATATTATATATATATATACACACACACACACACACACACACACACACACATACATACATACATACATACATATATATGGGGGGGCTCAATTTTTATTTTACTTATTTATTTTTTCTATTACATAGGGGACAAAGTGTTTTGTGACAGGTTCTCTTTAATGAGACATGCAGGGTCTAAAAGACCCTGCATGTCTCCCTGTGCTCCACTGAATGTAATGCTCACACTGCATTACATTCTTTCCTGGCCTTGATGGCCAGGGAAACTGTCAAATGGGACCCGGAAATTACAACACGTCACTTCTAGGTCAACAAGTAAAAGGGGAGGAGAGCGGGTGTGCTTGTTGTCCTTCCCCTTCCCTCGCAGCACCTACTATGCCAGTCCCAGGCCTGCAGATGGGCAAGCAGATTCCTACTGCCTGAGGTTGGTCAAGCCCATGAAACGCATTAGTGTTGGCTCTGCTTGGAACATGGGTAAATAAATTGTATTCATCCTTACCTGGTTGCTGACTTTATCTACCATGGAAGGACTCTGTTGTGGGGTGGAGACTGCAAGTCAGGCACAGGGAATGGAAACAGATCTTGCTGGCCCAGCTTGCAGTGCCATTATCTTTTATATTTTTGTATCTAGTGATGACATGAAATTCCCAAAAAGCTGGCCATACATGCATCAGGTTTTTTCTTTCCAGCCAGCAGGTTTAACAAAAACCACTGACCCGATTCACTCATCCGCACATTTAGGCGAATGGGAAAATCCTCCCTGCTGTATCATTGTATTCTGTGACAGCAGGACTCTTCCTCCATCAGAATACACTGATCAATACAGCAACCCATTGACTGCAAGCATTAACCAAATAGAACATTTTCCAGCAGAACTGTTCATAGAAGTTGATCGCTAGATAAACTTCTAACAAATGGACATACAGGACTTACATTTTTGCCATTTCCTGTTGAACTGGCAAAATTTTGATCCAAGTGTGGGCAGCTTTACATCGGCAATGATTTTTATTTCCTGAAATATTTGAGATGTTGCCACCTTGCTCAGCCTCAAGATTCCAAATGCACACGTTCCTGTAGAAATGTATGTGTATGTAAGTGGGTGTTCCAGCGACTACTGACTGAAACCATATACAGTATCTCACAAGTGAGTACACCCCTCACACTTTTGTAAATATTTTATTATATCTTTTTATGTGACAACACTGAAGCAATGACACTTTGCTACAATGTAAAGTAGTGAGTGTACAGCTTGTATAACAGTGTAAATTTGCTGTCCCCTCAAAATAACAACACACAGCCATTAATGTCTAAACTGCTGGCAACAAACGTGAGTACACCACTAAGTGAAAATGTCCAAATTGGGCCCAATTAGCCATTTTCCCTCCCGTTGTCATGTGACTCGTAAGTGTTACAAGGTCTCAGGTGTGAATGGGGAGCAGGTGTGTTAAATTTGGCGTTATTCATCTCACACTGGTCACAGGAAGTTTAACATGGCACCTCATGGCAAAGAACTCTGAGAAACTGGAAAAGAAAAAATTGTTGCTCTACATAAAGATGGACTAGGCTATAAGAAGATTGCCAAGACCCTAAAACTGAGCTGCAGCAGGGTGGCCAAGACCATACAACGGCTTACCAGGACAGGTTCCACTCAAAACAGGCCTCGCCATGGTCGACCAAAGAAGTTGAGTGCTCATGCTCAGCGTCATATCCAGGAGGTTGTCTTTGGGAAATAGAGGTATGAGTGTTGCCAGCATTGCTGCCGAGGTTGAAGGGGTGGGGGGGGTCAGCCTGCCAGCGCTCAGACCATACGCCGCACACTGCATCAAATTGGTCTGCATGGCTGTCGTCCCAGAAGGAAGCCTCTTCTAAAGATGATGCACAAGAAAGCCAGCAAACTGTTTGCTAAAGACAAGCAGACTAAGGACATGGATTACTGGAACCACGTCCTGTGGTCTGATGAGACAAAGAAACTTATTTGGTTCAGATGGTGTCAAGCGTGTGTGGCAGCAACCAGGTGAGGAGTACAAAGACAAGTGCGTCTTCTCTCCCGGTGGTGCATGGTGGTGGGAGTGTCATGGTCTGGGGCTGCATGAGGTCTGCCGGCACTGGGGAGCTACAGTTCATTGAGGGAACCATGAATGCCAACATGTAATGTGACATACTGAAGCTGAGCATGATCCCGCTTTGGAGACTGGGCAGCATTCCAACATGATAACGTTGCAAACACATCTCTAAGACGACCACTGCCTTGCTATAGAAGCTGAGGGTAAAGGTGTTGGACTGGCCAAGCATGTCTCCAGACCTAAACCCTATTGAGCATTTGGAGTGTTGAAGACTGCATGGTCCCTGAGGAAGATCCACACTATATGTGTAATTGAAACGCGTCGGCCTTCCATTTGCGAGCCTCCTTCCTTCCTCCAGCTGGTTTCCATACTTACCTCCCATACATATGTTAGATATGAGAGAGAGAGAATGTCACCAGCACACCATGGATCTCCAGAATGGGTCTAAAACTTTATTAACCACCTGATTACTTTGCACTTAAACCCCCCTCGTGACCAGACCAAATTTTCAGCTTTCGCCGCTGACGCACTTTGAATGACAATTGCGCGGTCATACAACACTGTACCCAAATTAAATTTTTATCATTTTTTTTTCCCACAAATAGAGCTTTCTTTTGGTGGTATTTAATCACAGCTGGGGTTTTTATTTTTTGCTAAACAAACAAAAAAAGATGGAAAATAAAAAAATAAAATAAAAAAAATCATGTTTAATAGTTTGTTATAAAATTTTGCAAACAGGTAATTTTTCTGCTTTATTGATATGCGCTGATGAGGCGGCACAGGTGGGCACTGATAGGCTGCACAGGTGGGGACAGATAAGTCGGTACTGATGGGGACAGCAAAGATGGCACGGATGGGCATTGATGGGTGACACAGATGAGCACTGGCAGGTGACACTGATGTGCAGCACTGGCACTGTGGGCACTGAGAGGCGGCACTTTAATGGGGCAAAGGTGGGCACAATGGATTGGGCACATTGCAGTGAGAGGGACTGATGTCCCTCTCACTGCCGCCGGTGATCGGCTTTTTTTTTTTTTTTCTCCTCGCGCTGTCAGCACGAGGAGGAAAAAAAGCCGATTACCGGCTCTGTTATCACATGATCAGCTGTCATTGGCTGACAGCTGATCACGTGGTAAGGGGTCGAGATCCTTACTCGGATCTGTGATCCAGCGAGTCTCACAGACTCGCTGATCACAGAGCGCGCGCCCTTCAGGGGGCGCGCAGGCAGCTCGTGGCCGGGACGACATCAATAGACGTCGTCCCGGCACATCAGATCCGCGCTGTAGCCGTCATTTGGCTATAGCGCGGATCTCAGGTAGTTAAGCAATCACATAGTTACAGCAGAAGGAAGGTTTCATTCAGAGCCTCGCAGGACCCCTTCATTAAAGAGGAGGTTCACACAAAAATGGAACCTCTGCTTTTCGGAACCCTCCCCCCCTTCGGTGTCACATTTGGCACCTTTCAGGGGGGGGGGGTGCAGATACCTGTATAAAATACAGGTATTTGCACCCACTTCTGGGCATAAACTCCCCGGGGGTCCACGCTTGTTCCCGCCCCCCCCCCCCCTCCCACTGTCTGCTGGGAAACACACAGTTTCCCAGAGACAGCAGGGACCCTCCGGATTGCGCAGTGCGACTCGCGCATGCACCCTAGGGAACTAGGAAGTGAAGCCGCAAAGCTTCACTTACTGATTCATTTACCGAAGATGGCGGCGGCAGCACCCGAGAGCCGAGCAACAGATCAGCTTCGGGTGCAGACATCGTGGGCGAACTGGACAGATAAGTGTCCTTATTTTAAAAGTCAGCAGCTGCAGTATTTGTAGCTGCTGACTTTAAAAAAAAAAAAATAATATGTTGGCGGACCTCAGCAGATCCATGGTGTAGCGGCGACGAGGACTGGCACAGTGTAGCGGCGAGGTGGAGACGAGGACTGGCACAGTGTAGCGGCGAGGAGGAGACGAGGACTGGCACAGTGTAGCGACGAGGACTGGCACAGTGTAGCGGCGAGGAGGAGACGAGGACTGGCACAGTGTAGCGACGAGGACTGGCACAGTGTAGCGGCGAGGAGGAGACGAGGACTGGCACAGTGTAGCGGCGAGGAGGAGATGAGGACTGGCACAGTGTAGCGGCGAGGAGGAGATGAGGACTGGCACAGTGTAGCGGCGAGGAGGAGACGAGGACTGGCACAGTGTAGCGGTGAGGAGGACAGGCCGGTCAGTGCTCCTCTCTCCTCAGTAGTCAGGCCCTCTACTCACACACTCCCCCTGGGAAGTCAGGCCTCCACCTCCTGGCCACATAGACAACACGGGTGACCCCAGTGACGTGACCCGCACCTCCTGTCACCCCTCCCCCTCTGGTAGGCCTGCGCTCCCCTCCCCATGTGACCCCCCCAGACTGCTCACCTGCTAGCACAAGGCTGTGTCGGGCTCCCCTCAGACTCGGACGTTGAGCGGTGTCGGGGTGAATAGCCGTAAGGCGCTCAGTAGCCCGGCAGCGTTCACACAGCAGCGCTCACACCCCTCTTCTTCCCTCTGTCTCTCTATTCCACCCTCCCCCCTTCTCTCTACACACTCCCCCCCTCCCCACCACACAGCCCTCAGCGACCCGAAACTGATTGGACGCAGCTCCGCGGCCCACGTGACTGCACACCGCCTAGTCCCATTGGTGGGCTGACGGGGCGGAGCAAATGCTGTCACTCACAGGCACATACAGTCTGCGGCGAGCGCGGGGTGACAATGACAGGCAGCCCGACTTATCACCCACAGAGGAGCAGCGTAATGTGAGCGTGCAGGGCGCAGACACGCGGCAATAGCACACGTTCACATTCCCCACAATCTATTCTCAATGCTCTAATAAAGCGCGCGCTCGCTGTGTGCCTCTGTTCGCAGAGCCCCTCCCCCAACCCTACGTCACGGAAAAGGCAGCTTCAACCCGCTACGAGCTGGCAGTTAGAAACAAACCTGCGGCCTCCGATTGGTTGCTAGGGTAGTGGCGTCACCCGGGAATGGCTGCCCCTGGAAGAAGGTTCTCGAATTGCAGGAGGGTGAAGAAGCGAAGAGGAGGCGATTCCGGCTGGCGGGTTCGGGCGGTGGAGGCGCCGGGCTTCTGCTCAGCGCTCTGGCTGTGTCTGACGTCCTCAGAGTCCAGTGTGCTCGTCTCCATTGCAGGGTCTGCCTTCACTATTGTTGTGATGGCGCAGTGAGTATTGTCTGCTGGGCTGCCAGGGCGCATGCGCCAAGTCTGGGGGTGTCACGTGACTTGCCAGTTGCGACAGTGACGCAAGCAGCAGCTGTTATGACAGATCTGAGCGGTATGTGTATAGTGAGGGCCCACATTCAATGAGATAATGCGTGCCATGGAGCTGGGGGAGCCTTCTTCTCAACTAGGTGATTCTGATCAGGGAGAGGATCGTTAGGATTGGGGATGTGACTTCCAGCTCGCTTTTTGTTGCTTACGCTGGGTTCACACTGATGTGATGCGTCACATCGCATTACTGTGCAAATCACATGCGATTCTGTGCAGTGGGATTTGAGCCCATCATTTTGTATGGCTCATGTCACGCCACATTTGCACGAAAAAGGGGACAGGCACCTTTTCTTTTTGCCTGACTGCAATTGGATCACATGGGTGTTCATACTCATGCGACAATCGCAACAAATCGTATGAACACAGCACAATTGCTATGCGGTGCAAGAAACGCAAAGATTACAGTGCATTTCTCGCATTGCATCAGTGTGATCCGAACCCTACTCCGGCTGTAGATTGTACATTTAGAATGCTGTTTTCTGGCTGAATGAGTCAATTTATTAAAGGGCATTCGTTATAGTGCAATATGTGTACACAAATATTTGCAGCAGTTCTGTTTTGTGGTGAAAGCGGTAGATTTAGTCTAGGTTCACATAGGTACAGGGGCCCCTTCAGTTAAATGGGCTGCTGTACTCTCAAGAAACGGTGTGTGGCCAAAGAGAGAATGGACACAGATTTACTTTCTCAGCTGTGCCTAAACTGCAAATGCTGATTTAGGGAGGTAATTTAGGATCATTCACACAATGTAGGGGAATTAACTACAACTGGTGCACATGGAATCTGGAGCAGCTGTGCAGAGTAACCAATCAACATCTATTTTCAGCTTGTTCACCCTTAGGCCCCTTTCACACTGGGGCGGTTTTCAGGCGGTACAGCGCTAAAAATACACCGCCTGAAAAAAACCGGCCCCATTCACTCCAGTGTGAAAGCCGGCGGGCTTTCACACTGGAGCGGTGCGCTAGCAGGACGGTAAAAAAAAGTCCTGCTAGCAGCATCTTTGGAGCGGTGTATTCACAGCTCCTACCCATTGATTTCAATGGGACACCGCGGTAATACCGCCGCAAAGCGCGGCTACAGCAGCGATTTGCGGGGGATTTTAACCCTTTTTCGGCCGCGCGGGGGGGGGGGGGGTAAAACCGCCCCGCGAGCGGCCGAATACCGCGGCTAAAACGATGGTAAAGCAGCGCTGCTTTACCGTCGCCGCGGCTCCTGCCCCAGTGTGAAAGGGGCCTTAGGGCTCTTTCACACGGGACGGATCTGTAATGATTCGCCCCGTGAACATCCACTTGCTCAGCGGGGATCGCTCCGTTGATTCCCGCTGAGCTGGCGGATGACAGGGCGGTCCCTGCACACTGTGCAGGGACCGCCCTGTCAGATCTCCGCTCTCCTCTATGGAGGATCGGATGAACACAAACCGTCTGTCCGTGTTCATCCGATCTGCTCTGCAGACGGATAGAAAAATAGGGTTTTCCTCCGTCTGCAGAATCGGGCCATAGCGGAGACAGACGATATCGGTGTCAGCGGATGCTCATCCGCTGACACCCGCTATACCATAGGCATGCATGTATATATGTATGTCCGTATTTCATCTGAAAACAGATGGATGAAATACAGACATACGGTCCGCATGTGTGAAAGAGCCCTTACAGTGATACTAAAGTCACATTTTTCTCTTTTTTTTTTCTTTAAAAATAACAAACATGTTATACTTACCTGCTCTGTGCAAGGGTTTTGCACAAAACAGCCAGATCCTCCTCTTTGGCTTTCCTGGCCCCTCCCCCTGTTGAATGCCCCCACAGAGAAAGCAGCTTGTTATGAGGGTACCCGAGCCGCTGCTGTCCATTCATACACGGAGCCGCGGTTTTGTTTGGTCCCCCCTTCTCTCTGCTGATTGGCTGACATTGACAGCAGCGGGAGCCAATGGCACTGCTGCCGTGTCTCAGCCAATCAGGAGAGAGAGTCCCGGACGGACATTGCTGGATAGAGATAGATGGGGCTCAGCTAAGTATTAGGGGACTGCTACACACATAAGTTTTTTTTTTTTTTCTAAATGCATAGAATGCATTGCAATATAGAACTTTTTATGCCACCCATATAAGGGCCATAGTGACACATTTTAGGGACCATTGGCATTTATACAGCGATCAGTGCTATAAAAATGCACTGATTACTGTGTAAATGCCACTGGCAGGGAAGGGGTTAACAGCAGGGGGCGATCAAGGGGTTAACGGTGTTACCTAGGGAGTGATTCTAACTGTGGGTGGGGAGAGCGATCTGTTGTTCATGCTTGGTATGAATAACAGATCGCTCTCCTCACCCTTGACAGCACGAAGATCAGTCTACATTGACAGAGCTCTGTTCTGTTTCTGCGTGGAGTGATCGTGGGTGCCCAGCGGTCATAGCAACCACCGGGCACGTGCATCGGCTCTGTAGTCATGCCGCAGGTGTGTGTGCCCCCTAGTGGTCAAAAGGCAAGCTATGACAGTTTGCCCAGGGGAGCCAACCTGCCGCAGTATAACTCTGGCGGCTGGTCGGGAAGGGGTTAAAAACCACCAAAAGAAAGCTCTATCAGTCTCAAAAAATGCTAAAAAGTTTGGGTACAGTGTTGCATGACAATTGCAATTGTCATTCAAAATGAGACGGCGCTGAAAATGGGCCTGGGCAGGAAGGGGGTGAAAGTGCCCAATAGGCAAATGGTAGTACACTGCATCTGAGCTCTACAAACCAAAAATGCTATTTAATTCTTAATATTCAAAGCAAACTCCCCCTTTCATCCAGGTCTCTATGCTTCAAGTTACTGAGAAATAACCTTGAAAACACCCCCTAACTGAGAAAGCCGCTCCTCCCCTACTGAAGACTTCTGGGATGTATGACATCATTTGCCTAGGCATGGAAACCAGGAAGTAACCGAAGAAATGTTTAAAGCAAGCAAATATGATATACCTTATCTTAGCATAAGGATTAAAATAGTCAATGTTGATTGAGAGAGTAAAGTTCTGCTTTAAAGAGGAACTAAAGCTACAATTAAAAAGCTGAAAAACAGACATCTCTTTATTGCAGAGGAGACATGCTAGACAGAGCATCATTGCATGCAATGACTCTTCTGCAATAACACACACTTACCTGGCTGATTTCAGTCTTCTATTAAATGTACATAGCTGTGTGTGCACAGCTCAGCATGCTTTCCCAGACACTGCAGCTGTGCCGGAATGACTGATGTCCATTGCCATGTGCAGGACTGTGTCACCCCCCACTGGCCAAATACCCAGAACACAGAAGAAGCCTGGGGGAAGAGGACAGTGACCGATGGGGTATGTAACTGTTGCATCACTGAAATGTGAGTGAGTATCTTGCAGAGTTTAGTCCTGCTTTAAGCTAGAAGTGGATTGGTTACTATGCACAACAGCTTTAGATTTTGACTGCTTTCTTTTAGTAAATTCCTCCCAATGCGTGAGGACTAGTGCTTTTCGTCACCTTATCAACATCAGTCAAATGACGGAGCAATCACTTGTAAGGTTCCTCTATCCCCTCTGTGTACTTATCTGTACAGTGGAGGGGAGAGATCGGATGGCAGCAGCGCTGTGGGCTGGATCTGTAGTGCCCACAGCGCTGCTCTGTGACAATTGCAGTCACATCCATCCATGCTCAGCCATCCCTCAATACCCAGCCATACTCGGTAATACCCAGCCATACTCGGTAATACCCAGCCATACTCGGTAATACCCAGCCATACTCGGTAATACCCAGCCATACTCGGTAATACCCAGCCATACTCGGTAATACCCAGCCATACTCGGTAATACCCAGCCATACTCGGTAATACCCAGCCATACTCGGTAATACCCAGCCATACTCGGTAATACCCAGCCATACTCGGTAATACCCAGCCATACTCGGTAATACCCAGCCATACTCGGTAATACCCAGCCATACTCGGTAATACCCAGCCATACTCGGTAATACCCAGCCATACTCGGTAATACCCAGCCATACTCTGCCATACCCAGCCATACTCTGCCATACCCAGCCATACTCTGCCATACCCAGCCATACTCTGCCATACCCAGCCATACTCGGTAATACCCAGCCATACTCGGTAATACCCAGCCATACTCGGTAATACCCAGCCATACTCGGTAATACCCAGCCATACTCTGCCATACCCAGCCATACTCTGCCATACCCAGCCATACTCTGCCATACCCAGCCATACTCTGCCATACCCAGCCATACTCTGCCATACCCAGCCATACTCTGCCATACCCAGCCATACTCTGCCATACCCAGCCATACTCTGCCATACCCAGCCATACTCTGCCATACCCAGCCATACTCTGCCATACCCAGCCATACTCTGCCATACCCAGCCATACTCTGCCATACCCAGCCATACTCTGCCATACCCAGCCATACTCTGCCATACCCAGCCATACTCTGCCATACCCAGCCATACTCGGTAATACCCAGCCATACTCGGTAATACCCAGCCATACTCGGTAATACCCAGCCATACTCTGCCATACCCAGCCAGCCATACTCTGCCATACCCAGCCATACTCTGCCATACCCAGCCATACTCTGCCATACTCTGCCATACCCAGCCATACTCGGTAATACCCAGCCATACTCGGTAATACCCAGCCATACTCTGCCATACCCAGCCATACTCTGCCATACCCAGCCATACTCTGCCATACCCAGCCATACTCTGAAATACCCAGCCATACTCTGAAATACTCGGTAATACCCAGCCAACATTACAGTGGGGGAGATGACGTGGATATTACAGTGGGGATATAGTGGTGGAATTTTCACAGGTTTTTGCAAATTCAGTTATTTGCTGATCCGAAAAATGATCCGATCCGTGACTCTGATCCGAGGAACGATCTGATCCGTGAGTTTTTTGATCCGTTGCACCCCTAATGGCCAGCATAAAAAGCAGAGTATACACACAGAGTGTTTTTCTCCAGTCGCCTTTCAGGACAACCCTGGAGAGAGCGCAGCTCCGCCCACTTTTAAGGACACACTTGTAATTTGCCTTTAAAAGCCCTCCTCTTCCACCATGGCCTCGGTTATTGTGTTTCCTCCGCCATGGTGGAAGCACTTGTGTGAACCAGGGCTACGTTCTCTCCAGGGGGAGGGGAGGTAAGCCTACCTTATGCAGAGTTCAGCAGAAGACCATCCCAGCCCCCCCTAGTACGAGCGGGGGGGGTTCTGGAGTCCCCGACCTTCTCCAGCTCACGGGAGCAGTGGCCAGCAGGGGGTCGAGGCGTCTACACTCCCGGAGGCTGCCGTTTGATTTTCGCGCAGTGAGGCTTCCGGGAGATGTCACCTGGTGGGCGGATGGCGTGGCGACCAGTGATGCGGCTTCCTGTGCAGGCGGGGCGACAGTGGTTCCGGTCGAATGGAACGCAAGGGTCAGGGGGCGGGTCTACAGACCGATGCTTCCGGCGTGCGTAGTGACGCCGAACCCGGGAATTTTAAAAAGCGGCTGTTCCTTTCATTCAAGCCCGCTGCGCTCTCTGCAAAACGATGGACGAGAGATCTGCAGCAACGGTGGAGGCAGGCACCCTAAGCACCGGTCAGGCCCAGGTAAGCGGGGTACAAAGGTGCTCTTTATTCTTCACCTTATGGGCTGTTTTTTCTTTGTTGTTTCTTGTTGGTTTCATTCCTCCCCAAGGGGGGTCCTGTCACTACAGGGTCAGAGGTCACTTCCCTCAGCCCTGTAGTATTGGTGGTTGCTGCACTTTGGTGTTTTTTTCTTGTCTGGTGGTGGTGTGTTAGTAGTAAGACAAACTTTGTTTTCTGTCCCTAGAAAACGGTTTCAGGGAAAGTAAAGCGAGCAAACCCGCCAGGCCAAAAAAGATGCCCTGCGTGCAAGAATCCTTTACGTGAATCATGGCAGAAGGCTTTATGTAGATCTTGCATTAAGGAGCTGATGGAGGAAGAGTCCTCTCAGCAATATGAGTTGTTTTCATCAGTGCGGGAGATAGCAAGTTCGCTAAGCTCCGTCAAGACTCTACTGGTTCATAGTCCAGCAGGTCAGGGCGGTAGCCAGCAACCACCACCAAGTCCTCGAGCATCTACCTCCAGACAGAGGGAGGTGTTAGATTCAGAGGACGAAGGGGCAAGTACTCTCCCTTCCCTCAGAGATTCAGAGGAAGAGGTAGAAGAGGAGGATGACAGCCGTGGTTCCAGGTACAAGCTGTCTTTAGAGGAGGTGGATGACCTCCTGAAGGCTATCTACACAACCCTGGACATTCAGGAGGAGAAGGTCCAGTTGTCTGTGCACGACAGGATGTATCAGGGGTTGGATGATGTTAAATCCAGAGTTTTCCCAGTCCACAGAGTGTTATCAGACACGGTTAAAAAAAAAATGGAAGGACCCAGAGAGGGGTCCTTTCCTTTCCAAAAGCCAGAAAAGACGCTTTCTTTTTGACGATAAAGAGTCAGAGGTATGGAACAAAATGGAGTCGACGCAGCCTTTTCACAGGTGTCACGCCAGACAGACTTAGCCTTTGAGGACATGGGGGTACTCAAAGATGCCATGGATAAAAGAGCAGATACTCCTTTTAAAAAGGGCATGGGATTCTGCGTCTGCCAGCCTCAGGCCAGCTTTGTCATCCACAGTGGTGGCTAGAAATTTAAAATGTTGGGTAGAAAAATTGAAAAGCCACGTGGAAGCAGGTACACCACGTAAGGACTTAGTGGAATCTTTTTGGCTAATCCTTAAAGAGGTGAAGTATATGGCTGACGCCTCAGCTGAGTCCATCAAAATGGCAGCCAGGTCTGTGGCCCTGGTGAATTCTGCCAGGAGAGCTGTCTGGCTAAAGACATGGTCAGGTGACACAGCCTCCAAGGTAAGGTTGTGTGGCCTCCCCTTTTCAGGGGATCTACTGTTCGGGCCAGAGCTGGAGACAGTTCTGGATAGAACGGCAGATAAAAAGAAGGCTTTTCCTGCCAAGAAAAAACAGGCAGGTAAAAGGAATTTTCGTCCTGTTCAGCAGTCCCGTAAGGGTGGGGAGGACAGCAAAAGTCGCTGGAACCCCCAGAAGGGTAGAGGTAAAGGAGGAATTCTTTTCAAACCCCCCTCCAAATCAACCCCCCAAAGATAAGTGACTACTCCGCTCCACTGGGAGGGAGGTTGTCCGCCTTCCTCCCACAATGGAGCCAATGTTCTTCAAGCCAGTTCGTGAAGAATATTGTGGCGCAGGGATACAGCCTGGAGTTCTCCAACACCCCACCAAGCAGATTTTACATTACGGCCCTTCCAAAGGATCTGACGAGCCTATTGCAGGATCTGATCCAACAGGAGGTGATTGTCCAGGTCCCGAAAGGCCAGGAAGGCCAAGGGTTTTACTCGCACATCTTCCTAGTGAAAAAGCCCTCAGGCAAGTATCGATTGATCCTGAATCTGAAGATCCTGAATCAGTCAATCCGATACAAGCACTTCCGCATGGATACAATCCATTCAATAACAAGGTTGTTATCCAAAAACTGCTTCATGGCCTCCCTGGATCTGACGCCTACTTACATGTCCCGATTGCCCAGTCTTCCCAACGGTTCCTCAGGTTGGCAGTCAACCTAGGGTCATCAATCTGGCACCTGCAGTTCAGGGCCTTACCGGCTATCGTCCTCCCCCAGGATCTTTACCTAGGTCATGGCGGAAGCCCTGGAACCACTGAGATTGAGTTATACTGTGGCAAATTGGCTCCCCTGGGCGTGTCGTCGTAGCTGTACGTCGGCTCTTTAAGATGCTGTAGCAGGCACGCGCCCTCATCCGATGACCGCCGGTAAACACACAAATCCCGGTTCTGTCGGGAGAGGAGACAGATCGTGTGTTCCTACTAAGTAGGAACAATGATCGTTCTACTCCTCTAGGTCAGCCACATTCCCTGACCCCAGTTAGAAACACACTGAGGGAGCACAGTTAACCCCTTGATCACCACCTAGTGTTAACCTCTTCCCTGCCAGTGACATTTATACAGTAATCAGTAGCTATTTTTAGCTCTGTTTGCTGTATAAATGTCACTGGTCCAAAAAAAGTGTCTGATGTGTCCATCGCAATGTTGCAGTCCCAATAAAAATCGCAGATCACCGCCATTACTAGTAAAAAAAAAAAAAAAAAAATGCCATAAATCTATCCTCTATTTTGTAGACACTATAACTTTTGCGCAAACCAATCAATATACGCTTATCGCGAGTTTATTTTACCAAAAATATGTAGAATACATATCGGCCTAAAACTGATGAAGAAATGTCGTGGTTTTTTTTTTTTTTTTTTTTTTGGGATATTTATTATAGCAAAAAAGTACAAAATATTGTTTTTTTTTTTTTTTTTTTATCGAAATTGTCACAATTTTTTTGATTATAGTGCAAAAAATAAAAACAGCAGAGGTGATCAAATAGAAAGCTTCATTTGCGGGGAAAAAAACGACATGCATTTTGTTTGGGTACAACATCGCATGACCATGCAATTGTCAGTTAAAGCAACGCAGTGCTGTATCTCAAAAAATGGCCTGGTCAGGAAGGGGGCAAATCCTTCCGGGGCTGAAGTGGTTAAGGTGCGGTTATAGAGCATTACCATTGAAATCAATAGAGGCAACTGACAGGCTTTGATGCCTCATGAAAGAGACATGCTGCTTAATTTTTAACACGATACAACGCTACAGCTCCTGTGTGAAGCCATTGTAATATTCATGGCAGTGTCAGGAACCATAAACCAGACGGAGACAAAGTGCAGTTAAAATCAAACCTTTAGCCTAGGTTCACATTGACATGTCAAATCGCATGCCAAATCTGCGGCTATTGCCCACAATGGCACCTTCCAAATCAGTACGACGCCGACTTTGCAGCACCGCACTGATTCCCAAACGTAGTTTTTGTACTAGAGAATTTCGTTTATGGTCTGAGTCCTTCAGGTGCTTTTTGGCAAGCACCAGGTGGGCTGTCATGTGCCTTTTACTAAGGAGTCGCTTCCTGCTTGTATCTGTATTGTATTTGTGAACTGTCGAGAATGTACCACTGTATTTGTTGTTTCAGTTTTCTGTTTTAAAAAAAAAAAAAAAAAGAGTGGCTTCTGTCTAGCCACTCTATCATACAGGCCTGATTGGTGGAGTACTACAGAGATGATTGTTCTTCTGGAAGGTTCTCCTCTCTCCACAGAGAAACAGTGGAGCTCTGTCAGGGTGACCATCGGATTCTTGGTCACCTCCTTGACTAAGGCCCTTCTCCGATGGCTCAGTTTGGCTGGGCGGCCCACTCTAGGAAGAGTCCTGGTGGTTCCAAACTTCTTCCATTTACTGATGATGGAGACTACTGTGCTCATTGGTACCTTCAGTGCTGCAAAAAAATTTCTGTACCCTTCCCCAGATATGTGCCTCAATACAATCCTGTCACAAAGGTCTACAGATAATTCCTTGGACTTCATGGCTTAGTTTGTGCTCTGACATGCACTGCTAATGCCCCATACACACAATCCGAAAATCGGACGTCAGATCGTCCGACTTTTTTTTGCTTAATAGTCGCAAGTAGAAATTGAATAGGTTACTAAAGCCAAGAAAATTCTCGTACGACAGATAAAAAAATAAATAAATCACAAGTGATGCCATGGGTTGTAATGTATTTGTATTGTATTTTCAAATGACTGTACTGACTAAACGAAAATCATATGATCTGGTATCATACTAGAAAATTTTTCGTGCTTGTCCGATAAACTGTCGTGATCCGGTCTCGAAAGCTCTGTACTGATGATCTGATTATCGTACGATCGCATCTGTATTTTTCGTAAGATTTTTGGATCGTGTACATGGGCCATAACTGTGGGACCTCATATAGACAGGTGTGTGCCTTTCCAAATCATGTCCAATCAACTGAATTTACCACAGGTGGACTTGAATCAAGTTGTAGAAACATCTCAAGGATGATCAGTGGAAACAGGATGTACCTGAGGTAAATTTTGAGTCTCATGGCGGAGGCTGTGAGTACTTATGTACATGGGATTATTTTTTTTTATTTTTTTAATAAATTTGCAAAGATTTCAAACAAACTTCTTTCACTTTGTCATTATAAGGTATTGTTTGTAGAATTTTGGGGCAAATAATGAATTTAATCCATTTTGAAATAAGGCTGTAACATAACAAAATATGGAAAAAGTGAAGCGCTGTGAATACTTTCCGGATGCACTGTATATTGATATTATCATGATGTGGAGAGTGGATGAACATGATTTAAATATTTTCCCTGAGGATTCAAATAAGACTATCAGGTTAACATTATGTACATTTATTATAGTGCTATGCTAACTTTTTAGATTTAGAAATGTATGCAATTGGCTATTAAAATTGGCACTAGATCCTTTTTTTTTTTTAACCACTCGCTGCTCAAGCCAATTCAGATGCTTGTCACATACATGTAAAAATCAGCTTTTTTTAAATTAGAAAATTACTTATAACCCCAAACATTTGTTGAAAGCAAAGGCACAGAGAATAAAATGGCGGTTGCAATTTTTTATGTCACACGATATTTGTGCAGCAGTTTATCAAATGAAATTTTTCATGAAAAAATACACTTCAGTGAATTTTAGTGGGCACAAACAATAGAACAACACATTTTCTGGTAAAATATAAAAGATGATGTGATGCCAAGTAAATAATTAAAATGTTGCACTTTAAAATTGTGCATTGCCATGGAATGGCTATAAACCATGGTACATTGAATTATCCAGAGATGAAGCTTTAAAAGCTTTTACAGGTTACCAGAAATAATAATAAAAAAAAAAAAAAGAGTTCTGGTGCTAGAATTGTTGATCAACTTTTTTGCCATCACAAGGGATGTTGGCATCCCTTGTGATAGGATGGCAGTGATAGGTGCTCTTTACTGAGAGATCTGGGGATCTCTCTCCTCTGCCCCCCAAAAGCATCTGATCAAACAGGTCAATGGCTTGTAAACAAACTGGAAGTGACAATCATTTTATATACTATAGTGACAATTTAGGAATGGATGTCTGTCTCTCTCTCTCTCTCTCTCTCTCTCTCTCTCTCTCTCTCAGGCAAGGGGGCCTGACTGTCCATAACGGTCCCTGCCCCCTGTAAAAGTGATCAAGAGGCTGCATAGCCACTCTGCTCACTTTTACAAAAAATTGAATAGTTAAAAAGGAGAAAAGGGAAATCGTTATCTTACACTCCCCAGTTGCCATCTTCCCTTCTGGCTACAAATTATTCTGAAAGGGACCGTTCTTAAGTAAGTTGAAGAATTGTACCAGCGAGAAAAATTAATCTGGCTTTTTTTTTTATATTTCTATAGAAGGGTTACTCTGAGGACAATATAAATAAGCAGAGTATATGATCAGAAAAGGGAAGGTATTCTTTTAGGCAAAGACAGAAGAGAGAGCAAAGACACAAGCTTAGCAATAATATTGGGATTACAACATTCAACATAAACAAGTTACAAAAAATCATTAAAGCAGTTGTAAACCTCAGATATGAAATATGAATAAAGCATATCCTTCTATGTGTACTCTCCAAAGCACGAAGTGTGATTTCTATCTGCTGTACACCTTTGCTATCCACAGTGGATATAAAAAGTCTACACACCCGTTAAAATGTCAGGTTTCTGTGATGTTAAAAAATGAGACCAAGCTAAATAATTTCATAACTTTTTCGACCTTTAGGCTGGGTTCACACCTATGAGAAACCCCTGCATCCAATTTGCATAGCAGGAGAATGAGACTGGCTCTCTATGGAGCCAGTTCACATATCTCTGGGGTGGCTGCAGAGCGCACTGCGTCTTTGGCTCTGTTTCAGGGCCGAATTCAGGCAAAGATACGTCCCTGAACCGGAGAGTGGGGATGCACAGCGTTCCTGTGCGATCCGCAGCCGGTTACAGTATGAACTGAGCCTCAATGTAACCTATAAACTGTACAACTCAGTTGAACAACAAACTGAAATCTTTTAGGTGGAGGAAAGTCAAAATAATTTTTTTTTTATATGGTTGCATAAGTGTGCACACCCTTAAACTAATACTTTGTTGAAGCACCTTTAGATTTTTTTTACAGCACTCAGTCTTTTTGGGTATGAGGTTATCAGCATGGCACATCTTGACTTGGCATTATTTGCCCACTTCTTTGCAAAAACACCACAAATCTGTCAGATTGCGAGGGCATCTCCTGTGCACAGCCCTCTTTGGATCACCCCACAGATTTTCAATCAGATTCAGGTCTGGGCTCTGGCTGGGCCATTCCAAAATTGTAATCTTCTGGTGAAGCCTTCCTTTGTTGATTTGGATGTATGCTTTGGGTCGTTGTCATGCTGAAAGATTAAGTTCCTCTTTATGGTCAGCTTTCTAGCAGAAGCCTGAAGGTTTTGTGACAATATTGACTGGTATTTGGAACTGTTCATATTCCCTCTACCTTGACTAAGGCCCCTGTTTAGCTGAAGAAAAAAAAGCTCCAAAGCATGATGCTGCCACCACCATGCTTCACAGTGGGTATGGTGTTCTTTTGGTGATGTGCAGTGTTGTTTTTGTGCCAAACATATCTTTTGGAATTATGGCCAAAAAGTTCAACCTTGGGTTCATCAGACCAGAAGGCATTTTTTCACATGCTTTTGGGAGACTATAGATGTGTTTTTGCAAAATTCAGCCGGGCATGAATGTTTTTCTTCATAAGAAAAGTCTTGCCACCCCATAGCCTAGACATATGAAAAATACGGGAGATTGTTGTCACATGTACCACACAGCCAGTACTTGCCAGATATTCCTGCAGCTCCTTTAAATGTTGCTGTAGGCCTCTTGGCAGCCTCCCTGACCAGTTTTCTTCTCGTCTTTTCATCAATTTGAGGGATGTCCAGTTCTTGGTAATGTCACTGTTGTGCCATATTTTCTCCACTTTATGATTGTTCCATGGTATATCTAATGCCTTGGAAATTCTTTTGTACCCTTCTCCTGACTGATACAGTTTAACAATGAGATACCTCTGATGCTTTGGAAGCTCTCTGGGACCATGGCTTTTGCTGTAGGATGCAACTAAGAAAATGTCAGGAAAGACCTACTAGAACAGCGGAACTTTATTTGGGGTTAATCAGAGGCACTTTAAATAATGGCAGGTGTGTACTGACTCCTATTTAACATGAGTTTGAATGCGATTGCTTAATCACTTCAGCCCAGTAAGGATTTACCCCCTTCCTGACCAGGCCATTGCAATACGGCACTGCGTCGCTTTAACTGACAATAGCGCGGTCGTGCGATGCTGTAACCAAACAAGATTGATGTCCTTTTTTCCCCCCACAAATAGAGCTTTCTTCTGGTGGTATTTGATCATCTCTGCAGTTTAAATTGTTTGCGCTATAAACCAAAAATTTGTGGGGAAAAAAAAAAAAAAAATTTTTTAACTAATTTTTTCCTCAGTTTAGGCCGATTTTGTAATCACATATTTTTGGTAAAAAAAACAAAAAAAAAAAACACAATTAACATATATTGATTGGTTTGCACAAAAATTAGCATGTCTACAAAATAGGGGATAGATTTGTCTTTTTTTTTTTTTTTTTTTATACTAGTAATGGTGGTGATCTGGGATTTTTTTTTTTTTTTTTTTTTGTAATTGCGGCAGACAGATCGGACACTTTTTGGACCACTGACATACAGCGATCAGAGCTATAAATAGCCACTGATTACTGTATAAATGTCACTGGTAGGAAAGGGGTTAACACTAGGGAGCGCTTAAGGGGTTAAATGTGTTCCCTCAGTATGTTCTATGGGGGGTGGGTCTGCCTGGGGGAGGAGACTGATCGGTGTTCCTCTATACTAGGCACACACAGCTACATCCCCAGCTATAAGAGGGTGTGCATACTTCTGCAACCACATTTTAGTTTTATTTCCACCCCCTAAAATATTTCAGTTTGTTTTTCAATTGAGTTGTACAGTTTATAGGTCACATTAAGGTGGACAAAGTTCTGAAAGGATTCATCTTGGTCTAATTTTTTTTTTTTACCACAGAAACCTGACATTTTAACCAGGGGTGTGTAGACTTTATATCCACTGTACATGAGTCACTTCTGACAGCTTTTCCAGACTCCAATAGAGAGGGGGGAGGAGGTGGTATGTCCCTTACCTCCAATTAAGAGCTCTCCTCACTGACAGATGTAGAGGAGAGAGGTTCACAGATAGTATGGTACAACCTATGTAGCAGGATTTGTTTCATCCGTTGTACAGTTGTGCTCAAATGTTTGCATACCCTGGCAGAAAATGTGAAATTTTGGCATTAATATTGAAAATATGACCATGCCAAAAAAACTGTCTTATTTAAGGATAGCAATTACATGAAGCCATTTATTATTATCACATAGTATTTTGGATCCTTTTTAACTCATAACAGAAATCACCCAAAATGTCCCTGATAAAGTTTACATACCCTGGAATGTTTGACCTTGGTACAGACACAGAAGGTGGCACACACAGGTTAAAGTGGCACTTAAAGGTTAATTTCCCACATTTGTGGCTTTTTAACCACTTGCCGCCCGCCATATAGCAGAATGACGGCGGCAAAGTGGTTTCAAAATCCTGACCTCACGTCATATGATGTGATCAGGATTTTGAACTGCTGCACGCCCCCGGGGGAGCACATTGTGGCGATCGTTGTTGCGGGGTGTCTACGGAGACTCTTTACCACGTGATTAGCCGTGTCCAATTACAGCTGATCACAGTGTAAATAGGAAGAGTCGGTGATCGGCTTTTCCTCACTCGCTGCCCCTCTGACAGGGGGGGGTCTGTGCTGATCGATTATTAGCGCAGCCCCCCCCCCCCCCCCCCCCCGGGATGCCCAGCACCAGGTAGCCCACCCTAGACCACCAGGGATGCCAGTCAGTGCCCACAATGGATGCCAATCACTGATTGGCATGCATTATTGTTTGGCATCCATCAATATAATACATTACACTGCAATGCCGCCTATCAGTGCCACATCACCGGTGTCCATCAGTGCAGCCCCATCAGTGAAGGAGAAAACTTACTTATTTACAAAGTTGAAACTGAAACAAAAAAAAATATTTTTTTCAAAATTTTCGGTCTTTTTTTATTTGTTAAGCAGAAAATAAAAATCCCAGAGGTGATCAAATACCACCAAAAGAAAGCTCTATTTGTGGGAAAAAAATGATAAAAATTTAGTTTGGGTACAGTGTAGTATGACCGCGCAATTGTCTTCAAAGTGCGACAGCGCTGAAAGCTGAAATTGGTCTGGGCAGGAAGTTGTTTAAGTGCACTGTATTGCAGTGGTTAAATCACAATTAGTGTCTGTGTATAGTGAATGAGTTTGTTAGCTCTCACGTGGATGCACTAAGCAGGCTAGACACTGAGCCATGAGGAGGTAGAAAAGAGCAGTCAAAAGACCTGCTTAACAAGGTAATGAAACTTTACAAAGAGGTAGATGAAGAAAGATTTTAGCCACAGGAACTGTTCGGGATACAAAGAAAAACCCACAGGTAACCTCAGGAGAAATATAGGCTGCTCTGGAAAAAGACGGTGTGGTTGTTTTTAAAAAGGAGCACAATACGATGATACTTGAACAAAAAAGAGCTGCATGGTCAAGTTGCCAGAAAGAAGCCTTTACTGTACAAGTTCCAGAAAAAAGCCTGGTTACAATATGCCCAACATAAAAACAACCACACCGTCTTTTCGGAGAGCCTGTATTTCTCCTGCGGTTACCTATGGGTTTTTCTTTGTATCCTGAACAATTCTTCCATCAGTTTTGGCTGCAATCTTTCTTGGTCTATCTGACCTTGGCTCGGTATCAAAAGAGCCCCTAATTTTCCACTTCTTAACCACTGGGAACAAAAAAGAGCAGCATGGTCAAGTTGCCAGAAACAGTACCCTAGGAGCATAAATGACCCCATTTTGGAAAGCTCAACCACCTATTACACTTTTGAAGGCCCTGGAGCACCAAGCCAGGAAAGTACAAATACCCCCCAAATGACCCCATTTTTGAAAGTAGACACCCCAACGTATAATCTGAGGCATAATGAGTCTTTTAAAACTGTTACTTTTTTTCCAGAAGTTTTGGGAAAATGTGGGAAAAAAAAAAACCCTGTTTTTTTTTTTTTTACACAAAGTTGTGCATTTACAAGATATGTCCAACACATAGCATGTACATAGCAAAAATGACACCCAAAATATATTCTGCTACTCCTCCTGAGTACGGCGATACCACGTGTGAGACTTTTACACAGCCTGGCCACATAAAGTGGCCCAATATTGAAATAGCAACATCAGGCGTTTTAGGAGCATAAATTACACATCTAATCTCTCAACCACCTATTACACTTTTGAAGGCCCTGGAGCACGAGGACAATGGAAACGCCCAAAAAGTGACCCCATTTTGGAAAGCAAACACCCCAACGTATAATCTATGAGGCATAATGAGTCTTTTGAACGGTTCATTTTTTTTCCCAACGTTTTTGGAATATGTGGAAAAAAATATGAAAAACGCATTTTTTTTTTTTTTTTTTACACAAAGTTTTGCATTTACAAGATATTTCCAACACATAGCATGTACATAGCAAAGATGACACCCCAAAATATATTCTGCTACTCCTCCTGAGTACAGTGATACCACATGTGAGACTTTTAGACAGCCTGGCCACATAGAGGCCCAACATCCAAGAAGCACTATCAGGTGTTCTAGGGACATAAATTACGCATCCAATTTCCTTACAATCAAATTTTTGAAGGCCCTCCATATTTCATATTATAAACACAGCATGTACATACCAAGAATTACACCCTAAAATACATTCTGCTGAGTAAAGGGTAAACAAAAGATTACAGTACCTGTGGTTTTAGTAGTGCAATTGTCCACAGGAGAGCCCTGATCCAGGCAGCAGGCAGGGACGTGGTCAGCGACAGTGAATGGAATTGTCCAGGCAGCAGACAGGAATATTGTCCATAGTCAGTACAGGCAGGGATACTGTCCATATACAGCCCAGGGTCAGTGCAATTAGAGACGTTGCCAGCAGTGCCAAGATATTGGTCCTGGTAGTAAGCAGGAACAGGGCCAGGAAAGAATGGGGACAGGGGTAGAGGCTTCTCCCACCCAAATCTCTTTGAAGCCTCCGAGCCTCCAGACCCTAATCCGGGAATGAGAAAACTAAAAAACTAAAAAATGTGTTTTCTTCATCCAGAAAAACAACTCTGGAGCCCCTCACATGTGAGACCCCTGTGTTCCCACTAGCATAGCAGGGTAAAAGATCAATCCAAGAGTCAGGCAAAAAACGTGGTCAAACAGTCCAGGGTCCGTTCCAGAGCAGGCAGAGGTAGGTACAGTTTAGCGTTAGGCAGAAGCGTGGTCGTATAACAGGCCAGGGTCAGTTCCGGAGAAGGCAGAAGTATATTTAGCGTTAGGCAGAAGCTTGGTCGTATAACAGGCCAGGGTCGGTTCCGGAGAAGGCAGAGGTATGTACAGTTCAGTGCAGTGGCATAAGTGGTGTGGAGGAAAATGATAGGAAATGAGAATTACGTTTACCATACATTAATGTAGAGAAGTATGGTAACGGCGGAAACATTGACCTATACAGAGGCCTGGTTGGGAAGGACAATCGGGACAATACATGGTGTCGCTTCTAATTCCTTCTCTGGAGCACACCCGGCATTTCTTCTGACGTCTGTGGCCTGTTTCTCGGGGGGGGGGGGGGGGATTTTGTCAGGAAAGTGGCGCTCGTGGAGTCTGCTCACGGAATCAGAGCGAATAGTTGCTGGTGGGCTTTCAGGGTACAAAAGGGTGGAAATAACTTCTTCTTGGTAGTGCAGATAGGGTACGGGGTTCTCTGTTGATTTTTCGTAAATAACATAAGTGTTATACATGGCCAAACTGAAAAAATAAATGGACACTTTTTTTATACCAGTGGCGGGATTTTCTTGTGGGAAGGTAGGGTTCAATCATCTGATCGTTGAAGTCCACTTCCACCATAATCATATATGCAAGCTGGTTTCTGGGTTGGGCCGTTTCTTCTGGAGACTTCCACATAGGTGTCATTATGGATTGTCGTAAGCATGTGGACGTTTCGTCTGTCCCTCCACTTTACAGCCAATAGCTCCTGGTTCCGCAAAGATGCTGTCTCCCCTCGTCGTAACCTTTCATTGACAAGTTTTTTCGGGAAGCCCTTTCTATTGGCTCTGACTGTTCCACATGCTGGGGTGTCTCTCCGGTGAAGATTGCGGAAGAGGGGCAAGCTAGTGTAGAAATTATCCACATAAAGATAGGATAGACAAGCTCCCAGACCACTTTTCTGCTGGCTCCGATGTACTCTGGGCATTCAGGGGGATGCAGTTGGGAGTCCTTCCTTTCGTACACCCGGAAGGAGTAGATGTACCCCGTGGCTCGGTCACACAGTTTAA
The DNA here is from genome assembly GCA_028564925.1 of Lithobates sylvaticus. Lineage (NCBI taxonomy): Eukaryota > Metazoa > Chordata > Amphibia > Anura > Ranidae > Lithobates > Lithobates sylvaticus. Next base: position 165,181,300 of record CM053030.1, on the reverse strand, counting down.
CTCCATATCGGGCCCTTTTGCTGGGGATAAACTGTTTGATGCCAAGCCTGCCTGAGAATTTTACAAGGGACTCATCCATGCAAATATTCTGTTCGGGGGTATATAATTGGGGAAATATTTCAGAGAAATAATTTAGGAGTGGCCGAATTTTAAATAGTTTGTCATAAGCTGGGTAATTTCAGGGAGGGCACTGGGTGTGAGAAGACTGGCATGTGGTGTACGGGTTTGGTAGACCAATAGGAGTACAACTGAAGTCCCATTGAAAAAGTTAGGCCTAAGAAAATTTTGAATTCCTCTACGGTTAGTTCTCTCCACTGGAAGGGACAGGCGTAACTAGAGCCAGGGTTACCTACTATGTGCTGCTGTGCGTAGAGGTTGCACTGGGCCACAATGGACGATAGTAAGTTCGGTGAAAACTAAGTGAAAAAAAATCAAATCATTGCAAAATCATCTGTGTTCACCTGGACACCTGGCTAGGCGGTGAAAGGGGGGATATTTGCTGCTTCGGAATTAGGGGGAAGCCACAGGGGGTTTTGAAGGGCATAGGGAAGGCTGGCATGGCCCCTATCCCTTTGGGGCTGAGATGACACCCTACTGGTGACTGACCTTTGTTGTAGTGGCTCTGCTCTCGAGGTGGACAGCTCTGCTCTCGAGGTGGTAGGCTGCTGCTCCACGCCACAACGCCTTCTTTTCACGGGCACACATTCCTCTTCCTCTTCTGTATCAGACCCGCTGCTTGTAACGGGTTCATAGGCCGAATCCGTATCTGACTGAGACTCAGAGAGCTCCCCGCTGCTCTTATTGGTCATACATAGACGCTGGTAGGCCTCCTCACTAGTAAATATATTTTTTGCCATACTGGTGGCTGGCGAGACTGATGGGCACAGGTGCCACTGGTGTGGCACTGATAAGCACAGACTAAACTCGTGGGCACAGGCAGCACTGGTCTGGCACTGCAGTGGCGCAGATGAGCAATGATGGGCACTGGTGTGGCTCAGAGGTGGCACAGATGGCACTGTTAGCACTGCTAAAGTATATAGACTCACTGTGTGGCACATGATCACTCTCCTCTCCTGCTGCATCGGTGAGAGGAGAGCGATGAACTTTCCCTGACCTTTCTGTGTTGACATTTGTGATCGCTCTGTCATTGGACGGAGCGATCACGTGGTAAAGGGCCGCTGTCATTGGCCGTTTACCACGATCCGTGTTGTGCCGGGTCCCGTGGACCCGGCGAGCACGGATGTTCCCGTGTGCGCGCCCCAGGGGGCGCGCGGGAACAATTCTCTGGGAGGACGTCGCTGTACGCCCTCCCAGAGTTAAGAAACCGCCCTGTAGCCATTTTTCGGCTATGGGCTGGTTATTAACTGGTCAATAAGTGATTAAATAGTACTGACTGGCATATTCAAGGCTTTTGATATCTTTTTAGATCGTTTTCCATCTTCGTAAAGTTTCATTAACTTGTTACGCAGGTCTTTTGACTGTTCTTTTCTGCCTCCTCATGGCTCAGTGTCTAGCCTGCTTAGTGCATCCATGTGAGAGCTAACAAACTCATTGACTATTTATACACAGACACTAATTGAGATTTTTTTAAAAATGTGGTAAAATAAACCTTAAATTGCCATTTTAACCCACTTGTGCCACCTGTGTCTGTACCAAGGCCAAACATTTCAGGTGATTTCTGTTATTATGGATTTAAAAAGGATCCAAAAAAACTGTGATAAATGGCTTCATGTGATTGCTATCCTTAAATAAAAGACAGTTTTTTTGGCATGATCAGTCATATTTTCAATATTAATGTCAATTTCACAATTCACAAGGGTATGCAAACTTGAGCACGACTGTATATGACCCGAGGCTTCACTGGGTATATGTGAAGTTTTTCAACCATATTAAGGAGCATTGGAATATTTTGAGGAAAGAAACATCTGGAAACCATACTACCAGCTGGAGTCTGTTACAATGCCCTTGTGGTTTACAATATATAGGGAGGACCACCAAAAATTAGCCATTAGAGCGAGGGAACATTTTTATAACAAAAGTGGCTTAAAAAAAAAAAAAGGTCAGTGTCTCCAAACATTTCCTCATCCATCAGAACAAGGACCCCAGTGGGTTTAAATAACAAACATTGGCGCAGGGAGGGGGTTGGATTTCAAACGAGCTATGTTCAAAAAGTAAACGGTGGATCTATGAAGCAGACACACATTCTCAAGGGTCTCAATGTATATATGGACCTCTATTTTTACATTAGTGACCCTTAATATTCTCGATTGACTTTTAGGCCAATTTTGGAATTTTACAGTAACAATATTCTGATTTCATATATATTTTAAGGGGCATACTACATCTCAAACATTACGTTTAACACATATATATTTTTCATATTATAGAACATAACTAAATTTATTCACAGTGGGTATAGTGGTTACATGGAAGGAGATAAGAGGTGGTGGTAATGGTGCTTGGATTGCCATCCATGGTGATTAAGAAGCTTGCAGTTTGGGTTTTAATTATTCTCATTTTTTTTTTTTATATATATATATATATATATATATATATATATATATATATATATATATATATATATATTATATATATATATATATATATATATATTTTTTTTTTTAAAGGTTTTAGTAGGTGTGTTTTTCGTTCATTATGATTTTATATGCTTGTTTGAACATCTTGCTTTAAAACGTCCACAATTCAACTGGATGCTGGTGATTGAATTTGGTTCACAATAGTCGGTCACTTGACTTGTCCATTACGAATGGATTAGCTTCAAATTCCTTAACTTCGTGTCCCTGATGATGTCACAACAAAACATGTTGGGCAAAGCGGAGGGAGGACTCGAGTGAGAAAGAACTGTTCTAGGAGAGAGAGTAGACCGGCACTAATGCCTATGTAGCGCTGACAGACACAGCCTGGCTCAAAGTGCAGCTTCCTGAGTGCTTTATATCATAGTGGGATCCTTAAAGCAAGGGCGTCTTTTTTACATGCAAGTGTATTTTACTCTGTTAATTAAATGCAAAATTATACAGTAAGCATTATATGTTGTCCCTTCCGTTGAGTTTGCCCACGTGGTTTTATCCTGAATGCGTCAAACATCGTTACCACCATTCGTGGCATGACAGCATGTACCCCAGCTCCAAAAGGGATATATCTGCAAGACCTTGTTGCGGATAGGTCATTTCTTTCAAGAGTGGTGGTGAGATTCGCAGGAAGAAAAAAATTCAAGTTTGGTTCAGCAGCTGTGGTAGACACTAAATTTATAAAAAAAATAAATAAAATAAAAATAGTGTTTCTTTGACACAGGAAGGAGTTAACCAGCTGACCTCATTAGCACACACCCTGCATCATCCATTTCCAAGTGTATGTTTAAATGAAATGCAATCAGTGATCACCCCTTCTCACTAAATACACAGGCATCGATTTTATTTTTTCCTTCCTTAATTTTAATCCTGCATAGATAGTCATTTGGCATTTTGAAGTGTGCAGGAAATGAAATGAGATAACAGCCTATGTGGATAGAGCTGTAGTATTAAACAGGAGAAGTGTGTCCTGGGTTCTGTAAAGTTCTTCATACAATCTGATTGTACAATCTCATTGAGATCTACCATCAACTATGTATTTCAAGGGCCTGCCTGATTTGATACAGAGCTATTGCCTAGATAGGCGTTTCCTCCCATTATATAAATTTGGTAAATCTAAAAAAGGAGATTGTATAGTACATGGCCACCCTTATACACCTAAAATTACCTGGTTGCGCTTTCAGTGCTGTTGTTAACGGCACACCAAACACAGAAGCAAATATTTTGCCATGTGAAAAAACACACAACCCACAACACGCCAAAATGTCCCATGAGCCACATGTAGCACAGCCCATTGAAATCAACAGGCTGCCCTATGCGTGTCGCAGGAAAAAACAAGCTACAAAGTGTGCACTCCCACTACGCTAAATGTGAATGGGTTCTGAAAGTGAAATTGGTGCGTTATCACAAGAACAATAAAGCTCCATTCACATCTGTGCGTTTCCTTGCATTTCAGAATGCACTGCAGCACTAATCACAGTAAAAAAACGCACCAAGCTCCGCTCTAAAAAAAATAAAATAAAAAAAAAGTTCTGAAGCTTCTTTGGGGCAATTGTGTGTAGGGCAGCCCAATAAGGTGGTGGCAGCCCAATAAGGTGGTGTCAATCCAAACAACAACAAAAAAAAAAAAAGTACAGTTCCTAGCTCCCATCACCAACATGCAGATCCTACCATTGCCAAATGTAATGCAGTGCATATACACAAACTAAACAACTCATGAATATTGGAACAAAACTGTTTTATTTATGTGTATAAGGGTTAAGCTTTGCAGTTATATTACACAGTAATTTTAGAGGTCTGCACGCACACCAAAGCCGGGTCCTTTTGGAGGTCCACTCAGAGAGGTAAGTCCTCCAGCAGGTTCACACGAGAAACGGCCATTCCTAAAGTATTTAAAAAGATAATTTGATCAGTATACTCCAAGATCTATAGCAATGCTCATTTTAGAACACGGTTACATTATACACACACACACTATATATATATATATATATATATATATATATATATAGTGTGTGTGTGTGTATATTATATATATATACACACACACACACACACACACACACACACACACACACACTTTACAATAGCAACAAAGACCATCTTCTGAATAGTGAAAGAGGATGTAAAGGTAATTGGAAAAAAAAAAAAAAAAAAAACACACATCTATACTTGCCTACTCTGTGCAAAGGAACCGCACAGAGCGGACAGGAACCTCTTCTCGGGTCCCCCGTTGGTGCTCCTGGCCCCTCCTCTCTGGCCAGTGCCCCCACGGGAAGCAGCTTCCCATGGGGGTACTCGTGCATGCTCACAGAGTCCCTCTGCTGCATCCATTGACACAGACGGCAGCGGAACTCGCCCCCGCTTCCTCGTCACTTGCTTTGATTGACAGCACTGGGAGCCAATGGCATTAAAAATAAAAAATAAAACATTTAGACTTTACAACCCCTTGAAGCATACCTTACCTTGTACATTAGTACTGATGCTGGGTGACCTTTCATACTCTTATCTGATAATTGCCCAGCAGCAGAAGTGCTGCATGCTCAACGTTAAGAGTAATTGTGCATCAAGTGCAATATAGCTTTCAAGAAGGAAAGATGGTATTAGTATGAATAGCTCTGTGACTCATGAAAGCAGACATAGCTTGCAGCACCCCTTAGCTGAATATTTGTATTATATTTTAAAGGATTTCTCCAGAATTAAGGAGAGTTCCAGAGCAAGCCAATCTGTTTTCAAACAATACAGAAGCATTAGAGCCATCATACAAATAAACACAAAATAAAATGAGCTATAAAATGTAAATAAAAATGATCTGCACATTGAAGGCCTATGTATTGTAAACTGATAAGACACCGGCATCCTCTACCCAGTAACCAAACTAAATGACAGGAAACAAAAAGTAAGGTGCTTTTGAAGGGTGAACGACAGCATGAAACCCTCAACGTTATAACAGGATACTCTTTTGTTCTATCAAGGAGACAAGATACAGCTAGATCTGTGGTTTACCTAAATTAAATTTGCAAACATTTAAAAAGAAATGGGTACCTGGGTCCCGGAGTAGGTATTTTTCCAGCTTTTAAGTCATCAATTATACTTTCAATATCCCTCGGCAAAAGATCCTCCTAGAAGATAAATCCGTGAAATGGGTCAAAAAATATTAATTTATCAAATGGTTTACAGTGAATGATGCCAGCTAAACAATGTGCCTTGTACCCCGTTCAGAAATGACATGCATAAAACTGCACCCCAAATTCATTCTACTTAAAGCAGAATCACAGTATTCAGCCCCATTTAGTGCCTCTATAGTGGTACTTTACTGAAATACCTCAATTGCTGATTAACTTCCCACTAATGACAAAATTCAGCAGAAATTTGACGTGGTCTTAAAGTAAAGGTTTTGTATTAACAGCTTTATTTAAGGCATAAACCGTATTTTATTGGGGTTCTGTTGGGTGGCCAGTTGAAGTGCAGAGTAAATATGCATGGATTTTAAAAGCTGTAGCATGTAAATTACAGCCGTGGACAAATTTGCTGGTACTCTTCCAGAAAAGAAAGTAAATGAATATAGCTGGCACCCACTGTATCGCAAGAGCTACAGCAGGCGACAGCTATATTCAGTCACATGTGTTGCAGCTGACAGGAGCTTTCCGTTGCACCACACTTGCAGACATGGATACCGGACACAGGTGAGAAGCAGCTTGTTGTATACCTGGACCATGTAAAACCACAATTTGTTTCTGAAGTAACTTGAAAAAGTACCTGACCAAATATGATGACTTTTGCTTTTGATGCAACAGAATATTTTAAAACAACAAAACAAAATGCAATGAACAAAAATTATGGGACATTTAACCCAATATTATGTCGTACTAACCTTAGAAGCAATCACTACAAAACAAGCAATGTCTATAGCTCTTAAATGAGACTTCTACACCTGCCAACGGGTAGTTTGCAGCCCTCTTTTTCACAAAACTGGTATAGCAGCCTGGCATGTTCTCCAGACTGCATGTCTCAGCTCTTTACATAAAGGTCGGAAATTGAGATCAAAACTCAGGATGGCCACTGCAGAACAGTCCAAGTTTTGTTCTTAGCCATTCTTGGGTGCTATTAGCAGTGTGTTTTGGGATCCCATAGGAGGATCCATGATTTGCAAACTAAGGCAAAGCTATCTGGCACTGGGCAGCTTTTGTTGTTTTGGAATTCCTTTATAGTCTTGAGATTTAATTGTACCCTGCCCCAGTTTAGGATATCCCATGTCAGAAACAGCAAAGTAGCCCCAAAAGCATCCTCCATGTTTCACAGTAGGTACTAGAGCTGCACAATTAATCATTAAAAAAATCATGATCTCGATTCAACCCGTCTGACAATCTATATTGCAGAGTTTGTAAATTCTTTCATATAACAAGTGGAGAGACTTCTCTGCTCACTCAGCTGTCAAAAGAAAACATCTGACAGTCTGCCAAGGTTAACATGAAACATTGTAAGCAACTCTTCTTTCTTAGATCAAAGGGAGAAACTTCTGTGTGGAAAAAAAAAATCCAGGCAGTCTACCAAGTTTTTAAACAACGTGTAAATGCAGGAAGATTAACCACTTTAAGTCTAAATCCTTTTCCTGACACTTGTTTAAGGTAAAAATCAATATTTTTTGCTAGAAAATTACTTGGAACCCCCAAACATTATATATATTTTAGCAGAGACAGTAGGGAATAAAATTATAATTGCTGCAATATTTTATGTCACACTGTATTTGCCCAGCGGTCTTTCAAACGCAATTTTTTGGGGTACTTCAATGAATAATTAAAAAAAAAAAAAAAAAACGAAACAGTAAAAGTTAGCCCAATTTTTTTGTTTTAAATGTGAAAGATGTTACGCCGCGAGAATCGTGATCCATCTTCTAAGCAAAAAAATCGTTATTCTCATTTTAGCCAGAATCGTGCAGCTCTAGTAGGTACAGTGTTCTTTTTTTAAATGCTTTATTTTTGTGTCTGATCAGAGCATATATGACTTGTTCAAAAACTAGCTTTGTCCCTTCTGTCCACAGGACTTAATTCCAGAAGCATTGTGGCTTGTCTACATGCATTTCAGCAAATTCCAGTCTGGCTTAAGGATTTTTTTTACCTTTCAACAGCAAAGTCCTCCTGGGTCTTCTCCCTTTCAGCCCACTTTTGCTCAAAAACAGATGGTGCAGTCAGACACTGATGTGCCTTGACCTTCAGCTTGTATCTCTTTGAGATTAAACTTTACCTTTGAAATGCTGGTCTATAACTTTTTCTCTGATCTCCTTAGACAACTCTATCCTTCACTTTCACTGGTTCATGTTTAGTGTGATGCACACAATGTTACCAAACAGAACAGTGACTACATTTCTTCATTTAAAATAGACTGATTACAAGATTGAAGACATGTATGATACCAATAACAGAACAGTTAGTTTGAAATATCACTATGATGCAAGTCTTTATAATATTCTCTAGAGGTACTAACAGATCTGCCCAGGCCATTCTAGAACATATCTACAATAAACAATAACTCGCTTTCCAGACTGGCTTTGCTTTACTCTATAACATACCAAAGGGCACGCAAATATACATGAAATTTGGTTTTCATCTCATCTCAGAAAGACTGTTTCGATGAGCTCTATGGGTACCAACAAATGTTTCCATGTTTGATACATACACATACACACATACACACACACACACACACACACACACACACACACACACACACACACACACACACACACACACACACACACTAGGAGGTAGCGGTTTCAATGGCCAAAATATTATTTTCTAACAAAAGGTATGTTCTAATATGGCATTGAGACCGTCGATGTTGGTGATCAAAAAGTCAGTAAATACCTGCGATAACTTAGCACTTTAGGTAGAACAAAAGCTTATTTTTTTATAACCCTATCAGATTTATTTCTCATTTGGGTCCTAAATGGTAAACTGTACAAATGGAAGGAGTGAATCTCCCCAACTGGCAGACAGGTTCTAATCTCTCCACTCTATTCAAGGCATTACAATGAACTGATTTAGCAGTTCTCAATCCTTGTCAGCTCAGTAAAAATGGTCAGGTATAAATTGGCAGTGAACATGGATAATCGATTATTAGTGCAATAAAAACAAAAATGCACACCTTTTGAGATAATACAAAAAAAAAAAAAAAAAAAGTCCTGTAGCAATGCAAATTACAACAGAAAAGAAACCGCACTGAATTACTCAGTTTGCAAAACAAATAACAAACACCTATGGCCTGTTCACACAAGTTTATGTGTGTTCTGATCCGTATAACGTGTGCATTGTTTAGGGGATGTTCAATGCATTTTTACAGTGCACCACACTAATTACTTGAACATTAAATTTACCAAAAACAAAACACTTTATTGCGCCTTTAAGTTGTAACACACTGCAGTGACCTTTTGTAAAATTGCTGACATACAGGGGTTGATCTGGTGCAGCTCTGCAAAGAAACCAATCGGCTTCCAGGTGTTTTTTGTCAATTGTTTTTTATGTGCCCTTCGCATTTAGCCTGCTTTCACAAGCACACATTTTTAGGTTTAAACAAGCCCTCAATAAAACACGATATAAATATCCTTTGCCAAAAAAACAAAACAAGCACCACTCCATGCTTTGGGCAACACCAGTTATTTCTCCAAATTACTTCAATACCATTCACTTGGAATGGTACCCCAAAATGCCAAAACAGGCCTGTGTTGTAGCACAAATTATGGCTAGCATCTGTGTGTTGTGGCACTGTGATAAAAAAAAAAAAAAAAAAAAAAAAAAGTGCATGTCCATTAAAACCTTTAAATCCATTAAAGTTGACAGCACATTTAGAATGATCAAGCTTACCTTACCATTTTACATGTGTAAATGCAATGCACCACAACACTTTGAATCTGGCCTGCATGTTTTCAAGCCGATTTCAATACATACTTGTCATGGCCGAGATACATAAAAATATAATATTTTAATGTAACTTTCAACTTCGGAGTCATCACTCCAGTAAAACATTCCCTCCTCCCAACAGGGAAGGTGGATTAAGTCATACCATCCATTGGAAGAGTTAAAGTTAAGTTTTGTCTCTTATATGGAAACCAAGGTAACATGAATCTGATACGAAACCAGCTGATTATGGTCAAATGTGTGTTTTCAGACATAAGTTACAAAACCAAAAGCCCTCAGAGGTTTAATTAAAAGGAAAAGGTTGGGTAAATAACCCCATTGTTTCAAAGGGTGAAATTGCCACCCTAGTCAAACCCCAATGTTGACTCAAGCTTTCCCTCAGACAATGACTGAGATGCGAGGTTAATGTTACACCAAAACGAAAACAGTCCCAAATATATGAACAGCCTATAATGATTATGTCTAAAAGTGCCTATAAAACACTGAGATCTTAATTAAGATTCCATACCACACTCACAACATACTGCATCCCTCAATTGAATTTTAATGTCTCAATGACCAATTAAAAAAGGTGGCTGCGTGCAAGTTTAAACCCCTTGAACTTTTCCACATTTTGTCATATTACAACCAAAAAGCGTAAAAATTTTATTGGGCTTTTATGTGACAGACCAACACAAAGTGGCACATAATTGCAGGGCTTGACAAATTTGCTTAGAATCTAGGAGCCAGCTAAAAAATTAGGAGCCAGTTTTTCAAATCAGCTGCCCAAACGCGAAATGCTCACACCTGGTGCCAAGCGGAAAAAGACCCAAAATTAAAAAACGTGGCACCAATAGGCTGCTATGCACTGACAGGCAACACTGAGGCTGCGCCGTTAAGCACCGATCAGGCGGCACTGATAAGCTGCACTGATGGGAGACTGGGCACGGTTGAGGCTGCGCTGATGGACACTGATGAGGTGGCACCGATAGGCGGCACTCCCCATCCACTCGGCAGCGGGCAACCAATCAAGTCCGCAACCTCAATGCGTCAACCTGGGAAGAGGATGTCGGAGGTGGAAGGGCAGTAAGAGCAAGTCCTGCTCATCACAGCACCGTCCACCAGAGGGCGCCGGTTCGCACATAGGAGCGTGCATGCCACTCCAGCTGGCTGCAAATTTGCGGCCTCAATTATTGGCCAGCCCAACACTAGTCTGCACAGCCGTGGGTGGGCCACATGGGAGGAATCCGAACACGGCTGCTATGTAACCCAGGCTCCAGGATGCATTTTCTAGTTGCTATTGTGACCTGGGTTGTGTCGAGCCCTGCATAAAATGTAAAGTGGAAGGAAAATGATAAATGGGTTTTCAAACTTTTTTACAAAAAAAATATCTGAAAAGTGTGGAATGCATTTGTACTCCGCCTCCTTTACTCGGATACCCCTGACTAAAATCTAGTGGAACCAATTGCCTTCAGAAGTCACCCAATTAGCAAATAGAGTCCACCTGTGTGAAATTTAATCTCAGCATAAATACAGCTGTTCTGTGAAGCCCTCAGAGGTTCGTAAGAGAACCTTAGTGAACAAACAGCATCATGAAGGCCAAGGAACACACGAGGCAAGTCAGGGATAAAGTTGTGGAGAAGTTTAAAACAGGGTTAGGTTATAAAAAAAATATCCCAAGCTTTAAACAACTTACAGAGCACTGTTCAATCCATAATCCGAAAATGGAAAGAGTATGGCACAACTGCAAACCTACCAAGACATGGCAGTCCACCTAAAGTGACAGTCTGGGCAAGGAGAGCATTAATCAGAGAAGCAGCCAAGAGGCCCATGGTAACTCTGGAGGAGCTCCAGAGATTCAAAGCTCAGGTGGGAGAATCTGTCCACAGGACAACTATTATATGTATAATAAAGTGCAGTGCTAATATGATATCAGTGGAATAAACCACAACAAAATAGAAAGTATACTCATTACAGTGACCTCATTAGTATGCAATACATATATATAAAAAAAAAAAAAAAAAAAAAAAAAATGTATAGCTATGCTCTGTAAAGGAATGATCAAACAATCTCCATATAGTTAGACAATTTGTGAAAAAAATTAAATTATATTACTGTGAAACAAAAATGAAATAAATATACGTTCATAAGTGAATATCAAAGTTCATGAACATATGATCATAGTGACATGGTGACTTACTTGGTGCAAACAGGTTGCCAGTAGATAATCCACCACTGATAAGTATGAGGCTTACCAGAAAAGTTGAACCCAAATAGGCTTTCGCCCAATGAGTCAATAAAGCTTGTGGTGTAATACACCCAGGGGAACCATTCATTGGCGCGCACACAGCATCCAGTTGAGGATATAGACGTCCTTAGTCCTTCACAGCACTGCTTCCAATGGATATCCACCGTTAAGGGGATGGATCAAAGTATCTCTCTCAAGTGGTGTGTTTATAAGGAGAAGAAGGAATAGGCCACATAGTTAATTCCATTTCAGTAGAAGACATTTATTGTATATAAAAAAAAAAAAAAAGGAACACTCACATTTTATGAAGATGAAAAGCGCTTTGTAGTAAAAAGTATGGAAAAAGTGATGCAGTGGCATCAGCAGAGCCCATCCCGACGAGTTTCTTCTAATAAGACATCGTCTGGGGTGACTGTCCACTGCGGCCACTGCGCATTTATACAGTATTATGTCCCCCTTAATAAGCAACAGCTCCCTGGCAGCTGAAATGCAATTTCACTTACTTCTGGTTGCGACAAAGATGGTGCTGAAGCGTGCAGTGCACGCCTCACTCTGAGATGCATTTATGTCAATGGTATGGGATTTACGCCTCGTTCTGGGATATGTCGCAGAGGCGTGTAATCCACGCCTCGCTTCAGAATGCACCAACGACAAAAGTATAACATTCAGGCCTCGTTCTAACATGTGGGGTAGAGTTAACAACCACCCCACGCACACCGCAATGTTATTCGGCAGTCACCATATTCCGGATGGACACATGTTTTGCTTCCGAGTGCCACCAAAATGGCGCAAAGGCCGGAAATCACAGCGTTTGGCGTGGAAACATGTAGATTAAATGCAAGGAAATGCGGTTCAAACCTCACTTTTAGAGCCATAAGTTAAAACAGACAATGGGCGAAACATCGCCACATATATTAAAATTAAAAACGAATTGTCAAAATCAAAAAAAAGTGGGGCAGTACTCTTATCTCCTTTAGACAGAAACTGTTAGGATCCTGTTAAGGCTGCACTTCTTGGAATTGAATTGGACAAAGGGTAAATATTTATTAACCCATCCGCTTCAGAATTAATGTTGGGCCGTAAAAATACCGCCCAAGAACATATAGGTTACCTTAGATAATATAATAAAATGGCCCTCAATGAGTAACGTTATATGAAGGTGTTTTACACCTCAAATGCCACAGGAGCTGGCACTCAAATCGTGGTTTACAACAATCGCATATCTAATCAAAACGACTGACGAAAATATGGATACAAGAATATATAAAAAAATAAAAATAAAATGTATACATTTATAAAAATAAATATATAAGGAGCATCCTGATTATAAGAAACCAAACAATAGTTTGGAATTACACATACATTCAGGAGTTTTTGTATACCAATATCCCACTCCACACGCATTCCAAGAGGATAATGAGATTGCAACTCGTATAGCCAATACGTTTCAAGACGTGAGACACCCCTTGTCATTGCACCCATTCTCCAAGGAGGAGGGGGGAATGTACTGATCAATGAAAACCAACTCTGTACCCTTAGGGTCACAAGTATGATGTTCCCTATAGTGTCTCGGTACAGTGTGTTTGGTGTCCAGTGCGTTTGGTGTCACCATTCTTTATTTTAGCAATAATGTTCACCTACTCTAATTGTAAAGGTGCGAATGGTATGGCCTACATACTGTTTGCCACAAGGGCGCGTTATATATGTGTGTAAAATCCCCTAATTGGATACACACGATTGGTATTCATAGATTTGAACTCCAAAGATTTAGATCTACCCCTGTGTGTTATGCGTGAATCCCATGCCATTGACATAAATACATCTCAGAGTGAGGCGTGCGGTCATCTTTGTCACGACCGGAAGTAAGTGAAATTGCATTTCGGGTGCCAGGGAGCCGTTACTTATTAAGGGAGACCTAATACTGTATAAATACGCAGTGGACAGGCACCCCCGATGAGGTCTTATTAGAAGAAACGCATCGGGACGGGCTCTGCTGATGCCACTGCGTCACTTTCCATACTTTTTACTACAAAGCGCTTTTTAATCGCCATGAAATGTGAGTGTTGCCTTTTTATATACAATAAATGTCTTATATTGAAATGGAATTACCTATGGCCTATTCCTTCTTCTTATAAGCACACCACTTGAGAGAGATACTTTGATCCATCCCCTGGCCATCACCCCTCTGGTGGATATCCATTGGAAGCAGTGCTGTGAAGGACTATAGGAGTCTATATCCTCAACTGGATGCTGTGTGTGCCGATGAATGGTTCCCCTGGGTGTATTACACCACAAGCTTTATTGACTCATTATTCGTACGCCTATTTGGGTTCAACTTTTCTGGTAAGCCTTATACTTATCGGTGGTGGATTATCTACTGGCAAACTGTTTGCACCAAGTATTTTCAAGTCACCATGATTATTTGTTCATGGACTTTGATATTCACTTATGAACGTATATTTATTTCATTTTTGTTTCACAAATTCAAGTCAGTTTTTCACAAATTGCCCATGTAACTATATGGAGACTGTTTGATCGTTCCTTCACAGAGTATATATGTATATATATATATATATATATATATATATATATATATATATATATATATATATATATATATATATATATATATATATATATATATATATATATATGTATGAAATAGAGATATATCTAAGGGCTGTGGAAATTAAAGATTAATTCCTTGATTAATTCTTTTGAGCGATCAAAATTCTTTTAATCGGTACTCACCTCTCCGCTGGCTTCCGGGTCTTCAGGGAGTTTCGGCGGAGATCCGGTGATGTCACAGACAGCAACACCAGGCTCCTCCCCCTTCCCCAAGTGCCTCTGTCTGCCAACAAAGGGAAGGGGGGAGGAGTCCGGTGACGTTGAAGTTCTGATTGAACGTACGGGGGAGGAGCTACACATGAAATCACCCACTGCTGCCCTACGGAACTAACACGATTGTCAGCTTTACATGCTGTGTTTTTATCATCTTTATGTGAGTAGTTTGTGTTTTGAACACAAAAATTAAATCTTATACTTAAGCGGTGAGCACTTAGATCTTTTCCTTCTACCCATGACCTGGCAACCTTGCTGAGATCTAAGGAGACATGAGAGAAGTTTATGGTCCGTGTTAACCCTTTTGAAACCCACTTGCATGACCACCTGTTTGCACAGGGGTCCATGCCATAAGGTGAGAGTGATTAGTTAGACCGGAGGTGGAGGGATTGTCACGCTACTGTGGAAAAAAAATAAAAAAATAAAAAAAGGACTTACGTCAGTGCTACAGTTTGAATTTAAAACCCATTTGTGAACTGTGAAGTTAAGTCATGGATTGTGGAAACGAACTAGTGTCGGGTGATTGTATATAGTGTATACCACATTTACCACTGACTAATGCAGAGATGCAATGCAAGATCAGCTAAAAGTAGTTGGATCTGTATGTGCGTTATAATTAAATCAAAATTAGTTGATTAAAAAAAAAAAAAAAAAAAAAAATTCTATAATATATATATATATATATACACACACACACACACACACACACACACACACACACACACATATATATACACACACACACACACATATTGTATACAATTTTCATATTCATATATATTGGACATGAGAGAAGCCATTTTGGCTCTGGAGTTGAATCGGAGCTTATGGCCTATGAATAAGCATTGTTGCGAAAGTTATTTTATGTCTTACAAAGAGTCTTAAGGCCCCTTTCACACTGGGGCGGTTTTCAGGCGGTACAGTGCTAAAAATAGCTCCTGTACACCGCCTGAAAAAAACGGCCCCATTCACTCCAGTGTGAAAGCCGGCGGGCTTTCACACTGGAGCGAGGCGCTAGCAGGACGGTAAAAAAAGTCCTGCAAGCAGCATCTTTGGAGCGGTATAGGAGCGGTGTATTCACCGCTCCTACCCATTGATTTCAATGGGACACCGCGGTAATACCGCCGCAAAGCACCGCTACGGCGGCGCTTTGCGGGGGATATTAACCCTTTTTCGGCTGATCGCGGGGGGTAAAACCGGCCCACGAGCGGCCGAATACCACGGCTAAAACGACGGTAAAGCTGCGCTAAATATAGCGCTGCTTTACCGTCGCCGCGGCTCCCGCCCCAGTGTGAAAATAAACAAGATAAGGAGTTGGGACAGACTTGCACAGATCACAAACCTAAATGCTATGTCCAGAATTAAGCAATAGAAACCAGAGGGCTTATTCACAAATGAAGCTATTGTAGTATATATGTTAACAAATTATGGTTTCTTTTATATCTTTACAATGTATTAGTTATTCATTTATAAACCTGTCCACATATATACATATTATTATGGTAAAAGTCACAAGTGTGAGGTTCTAAGATTGTATTGGCATGAAAGTTTTACAAGCTGTATTTGTGAGGTTGTAACTTAAAAGTAGAACGTCACTTTAATGGCATTTACCAACACAACTAATTGTGTGGGTACATGTTCTCATGCCTATATATTTTAAGAAGCGGCAGTATGGCTAGAGGAAATTGACACATGTTGGACAGTATTAGACAATAAATGGTGTTTTGCTAAGCCAAGGTCAGAAGGTCATGCCAATCACATTTAAGGTAATTTCTGATATAACAATGCCCCCTAGGAGGGGAAAATAGTAAGAATCCAAGATGGCCGCACATGCATATTGCCATGGAAACGTATAAACAACATTGTCATATGACATCATCTGCTGCATGGTAATTAGATACCACACCCACTTTTAGGGTGAGATAAAGGTAGCTACAGATCATAGAGTCAGGGGGCTGATGGGAGAGAGATTGGAAGATGGCTGAACGATTCCATCTCTATAGAGGCTGAAGGAAAGCTCTCCAGGGAGCAGTCTATGGCTCACTGCCTATTGCAACTTCTCAAGATGACAGACTTCTTAGAGTTTTGGTAAAGTATTGATCTTACCAAATGATACCTTTTGGTAATTGAATTGTTTTTACATATACATTACTAAGACCATTTAAATATATGGCAAAGCAAATTGGAGTTGTATTATTTTTAACTGCAGTATGAAATAATTAATTCCAAATATTTAAAGACACACAGTTTTATTTGTCTTTAAAAAGCTAAAAGCCAACATTTGTAAAATGGTTTTATTATGAGATATGTGTAAAATATGTTCAATGTAAATTTAATAGGAGCCTTGATTGTATTGTCAAGCCACGTGCACAATATGACATTTTATCTGTGCCCATTCAAGATAAGGAGATCTGTTTGTTTGAGAAGGATCACATAGTTTAAGATAACACTGTGTTTACATAAGTCTGTGAGATCACGGAACCTATTCACAAGAAGTTCCAAGTCTAAAATGTACAAGTATCGTTCTAATATTGAAATGTGGTATTTTGTAATAAGAACTTGAATAACAGAAATTTGAATATCTTTATCATCATCTCTGATATGCAAGCATACGTTTTATATATACATTATTTGTTCAATCACAAAATATACCGGATATTATTTGCACTGTATTTTTTAGTTAATAAATATATATTTTTAAGCATTATCATTTGTGTCACTTGTCTTCAAAATAGCACGGATAAACGAACTTAAAATTTCTTGTTAGTATGGTTAGAAAATTATAAATCTCCCAAATCAGAGATTTTCATAATTACAATACTATTTTAATATTTCAGTATAAACATTCTGACATATTTATGTATATTTTACATACTAATGAGGTCACTGTATTGAGTATACTTTCTATTTTGTTGTGGTTTATTCCACTGATATCATATTAGCGCTGCACTTTATTATACATATAGTTTTTCTCACTTTGCAAATTGATCTCTTGCTGTGCCGGCTGCTTTTACACCATTTAAAGAGACAGTGCTGCTCACTTGTTCTATAAACCTACACAGGACAACTATTAGTCATGCACTCCACAAATCTTCATGGAAGAGTGGCAAGAAGAAAGCCATTGTTGAAAGAAAGTCATAAGTCGTCCCATTTGCAGTTTGCGAGAAAGCCGTATGGGGGACACAGCAAACGTGGAAGAAGGTGCTCTGGTCTAATGAGACCAAAATTTAACATTTTTGGCCTAAAAGCAAAACGCCATGTGTGGAGGGAAAACTAACAGTGCACATCACTCTGGCTCAATTTCTCTTCAGAGTGCCCAGGGATTCCAAAATTCCAAATGTCTGTAATGCCGCGTACACACGAAGGGACTATCCCGCGGGATTATCCGCTGGACCGAAGTCCAGCGGATAATCCCCTCGTGTGTAGGCGCCGGCGGACTTTTTGGCGCCAAAGTTTTAAGTTTGGTTTTTAAAATTATCCGCTGGACTTGGCAGTCCGGCGGACAATCCCGCCGTTAGTAGGCAAGTCCGCGGGACTTTTGAAAATGAACGGACTTGCCCACACACGGAGCAGTCCGTTCATTTCGAACGTAACTTCAGGTACGTAGCTAGCGTAGGCAGTAAATGCCGGCGCGCTAGCTCCGTCACCTGTCATGGATTTAAAGGGAATCCCCACGCCGAAAAACGGCGTGGGGGTCCCCCCCAAATCCATGTCAGACCCTTATCCGAGCACGCAGCCTGGCAGGCCAGGAAAGGGGTGGGGACGAACAAGCGCCCCCCCCTCCTGAGCCGTACCAGGCCGCGTGCCCTCAACATGGGGGGTGCCCTGCGGAAAGGGGGGCCGTGCGGCCCCCCCCCCCAAAGCACCTTGTCCCCATGTTGATGAGGACAAGGGCCTCTTCCCGACAACCCTGGCCGTTGGTTGTCGGGGTCTGCGGGCGGGGGCTTATCGCAATCTGAGAGACCCCTTTTATAAGGGGGCCCTCAGATCCCGGCCCCCCACCCTATGTGAATGAGTATGGGGTACGTGTACCCCTACCCATTCACCTAAGGTGTAAAATGTAAAGTAAAAAAAACACCCACACTTTTGAAAAAATAGTTTATTGCACTGCTCCGGGGGTCTTCTTCCGTCTTGGGGGTCTTCTCGCCGGACTCCTCCGCTCTCTTCTGCTCTTTTACCTAGCTCTTTCACGAGCGGAGGAGTCCGGCTACCTTCTTCGTCGTCGCCGTCGTCTGGGGGTCTCGATCCGCCTTCGGGGGTCTTCCAGGGGTCTCTTCTGTTCTTGCGGCGGTCGTCGTCTTCCGCGCCGCCGGCGCCGCCTTCTTCTTCTTGTCCTTCTTCTTCTTCCGATGTTGACCCGTCGCTGTCTCTGCCCGGAATGCCTGTGCCGCTCTGCGCTCGGACTTATATAGGGACATGGGGGACAGGGTCACATGTTCATGTCACATGGTGACCCCGCCCCCTTGCGATGTCACAGTCCCAGCATTCTCCGGGACTGTGACAACACAAGGGGGCGGGGTCACCATGTGACATGTGCATGTGACCCTGTCCCCATGCCCCTATATAAGTCCCAGCGCAGCGCGGCACAAGCATTCCGGGCAGAGAGAGCGTCGGGTCAACATCGGAAGAAGAAGAACAAGAAGAAGGACAAGAAGAAGAAGGCGCCGGCGGCGCGGAAGACGACGACCGCAAGAACAGAAGAGACCCCCGGAAGACCCCCGAAGGCGGATCGAGACCCCCAGACGACGGCGGCGACGACGAAGAAGGTAGCCGGACTCCTCCGTCCGTGAAAGAGCTAGGTAAAAGAGCAGAAGAGAGCGGAGGAGTCCGGCGAGAAGACCCCCAAGACGGAAGAAGACCCCCGGAGCAGTGCAATAAACTATTTTTTCAAAAGTGTGGGTGTTTTTTTTACTTTACATTTTACACCTTAGGTGAATGGGTAGGGGTACACCGTACCCCATACTCATTCACATAGGTTGGGAGGCCAGTATCTGGGGGCCCCCTTATTAAAGGGGTCTCTCAGATTCCGATAAGCCCCCGCCCGCAGACCCCGACAACCAACGGCCAGGGTTGTTGGGAAGAGGCCCTTGTCCTCATCAACATGGGGACAAGGTGCTTTGGGGTGGGGGGGGCCCACGGCCCCCCTTTCCCCAGGGCACCCCCCATGTTGAGGGCACGCGGCCTGGTACGGCTCAGGAGGGGGGGGGGGCGCTCGTTCGTCCCCACCCCTTTCCTGGCCTGCCAGGCTGCGTGCTCGGATAAGGGTCTGACATGGATTTGGGGGGGACCCCCACGCCGTTTTTCGGCGTGGGGATTCCCTTTAAATCCATGACAGGTGACGGAGCTAGCGCGCCGGCATTTACTGCCTACGCTAGCTACGTACCTGAAGTCACGTGCTAAATGAACGGACTTGCCGATGAGCGGCAAGTCCGTTCATTTTCAAAAGTCCCGCGGACTTTAGCCGGCGGATTATCCGCCCGTGCGTGTGTGGACAAGTCCGCACGTGTGTGGGCAAGTCCACACGCTCGGAAAGTCCAGCGGACCCAGCTGGAAAGTCCCGCGGGATTGTCCGCTGGACTAAGTCCGCCGGCAAAAGTCCGCACGTGTGTACGCGGCATTAGGCAGACATCAACCACACAGCTTCCTGGTTGAATTATGGCCTGTCTCCTCACACTGCCACCCCATTATGCATTGCTATTGATCATCAAGACCATAGGTCTCATTTTACAGCCAACAAGCGACTGCAGCTCAGTTACTGTTGAAAAATCTGCAATTGACCTAAAACAACATCATGGGGAGTAAAAACCTAACTCCTATTTTGTTTTGGACAGTGGGAAAGAATTGGTCTGAATTCTAGCGGTTTCTCCTCAGTTCCTGTCTCTTTGATAAATGAGACAGAATGTGAGTGGAAAAGGTTTAAAATCAAGATATGGCATCTGTACCACTTGAAAACAACCAGATTATTGTTCTCACTATACATCAGTGACATCTGATTGCAGACATTTTGATATAAGTTAGCTATGCGTTTCAAAACAATTCCGCTCTCTTCTGGATATTATTGTAAACCATGCTGCTACGGAAGACTTTTCTGTGAACATTACAATGGAAACTCAACTTCTGTAAATACAGTCTCACTATTCCTATTTGACAAACTGTTTATATCTGTGTTAATTCTAAACTATGATCAAGGTCCTAACTGCCACTTAAAAAAAAAAAAAAAAAAACATATATATATATATATATATATATATATATATATATATATATTTTTTTTTTTTTTTTAAACAAATGAAGCAACTTCTTCCACAACAGATTTGTTGTCACTGCATTTACTAGGAGGAAGTAGTAAGCTGCAAAAGCCATATTTTATCTGGTGTGCATGTGTTCCATTCTAGACAATAAACACCATCTGCACATCTAAAACCTGTATTTAAAGTCTCACTGCACTGCTTTGAGATTAGCAGGTAGATTATCTAGCTAGTAACAGCAACAATCCCAATCTAGATCAGCCTTTCTCAACCTTTTTACCCTGGAGGAACCCTCAAAATGTTGAGGTCTCAGGGAACCCCTGCTAAAAATCATTAGTTCTACATTTTATACAATACAAGATCAGTAAGATGTTAAAAAGTATTTAAAAAAAAAAATTTATATATATAATCCTATTTGACACCCAAAGCTGATAATTCTACAATACCCCCTTGTTCTATACATTCATAATCATGTAAAGTAAAACAGACTGTGTTCTCACTGGTTGGGGGGGGGGGGGCTGTCCCCTTTCATGTGGTTAGAGAAGAAATACCACCTTACATTGGTAGTCATGAGATCAACCTGCCATTGCTCACTGCTCAAGGAACCTCTAGCAATTTCTGGAGAAACCCAGGTAAGAAAGCCCAATATATGCAAAGCAAACATTCTAAGCAATAGCAAGCCCTTGCAAAGGACTAAATATATTTAAAATGTGTAAGAATGGTTGAAAGCTTCTGACAAACTGCATTTACAATACCAACCTGAAATCGTGTTCCATGCTGTCATGACTCATGTACATACACAGAAGCTAATGTTAATAAACTGTGGATATGATTCATCGAACAAAGTTTCCATTAACCAGGCGCACCTAGCTGTGTAATTCTTTATTCAGGGAAAGTATGTGTATGTGTTTGTGTTAAGAAAAATGTATTTATAGTTTCAATGCAAGAATATACATATGGTTTTCTCTTATAGGTTCAGATTGTCCTCGTTAGGCGTTATAACGCCTAACAAGGACAATCTGAACCTATAAGAGAAACCATATGTATATTTTTGCATTGAAACCTATAATACATTCTTCTTAACACATACGTGTGTGTGTGTGTGTGTGTGTGTGTGTGTGTGTGTGTGTGTGTGTGTATGTGTGTGTGTGTGTATTATATATATATATATATATATATATATATATATAAAAAAAACATAATGTGTGTGTATATACACACACATAAGCGCCAATTGGGGAAAATCAGCATGCAATACTACCAAACAATCCCTCAGCAAAGCGTGTGTGTACAGTAAGCTAAAACAATTATCACAGTGTGGGTCCATGTGGGTAGTTATGCTTCAAAGTGGTTTGCAGATTTGAACTTCATGAGATCATATACAGGCATACCCCACTTAAGTACACAATGGGGTTTATTTACTAAAGCTGGAAAGTGCAAAATCAGGCTCACTTCTGCATAGAAACCAATGAGCTTCTAACCCCAGCCTGTTCAATTACACTTTGGTAATAAAACCTGGAAGCTCATTGGTTTCTATGCAAAAGTGAGCCTGATTTTGCACTTTCCAGCTTTAGTAAATAAACCCCATTGTGTACTTAAACGTGGGGTATGCCTGTAATGCAATTCCAAATGCATGTGCTAAATAAAAGACTATGGGTGTTATTTACTAAAACTGGAGTGTGCAAAATATTCTGCAAATTCTTTATAGAAACCAATCCGCTTCCAGGTTTTATTGCCAAAGCTTAATTGAACAAGCTGACGTTAGAAGCTTATTGGCTACTATGCATAGTTGCACCGGATCCTGAGTGCACCAGTTTTAGTAAATCTGTCCAGCACTTGTCTGTAATTTAGCTTTATTACAATTCTAGCTTTAATTTTTTTTTGTATCAGCTAAAGAATATGTTTTTCTGTATACATGCATTTCTAAAAACGTGTTCTCTATTTGAACACTAACCAGGTGTTGATATACAGTACTTTACAAAAGCATTAGTATGCTGTTTTTAAACCAGCTTAAAGACATATGGTCAGCTTTTAAAGAACCAATAAGCGTGAAACAAAAATTGGCTTATATAAAATAGCTATTAATGGCATTATCAGATGCACATGTACATTCCAGGTGCTTATCAGAACCAAGGATGTTAAAGCTAATCCCAGCATTATCAGGGGAACTTAGAGAAGAAACCCAGTTGATGAGTCAGAATACATCACAAGTGTTTATAAATCAATGTAAAATTTTGAAGCCAATCGGGTCTATCTACTACTAGTCTGAAAATATGTCCTACTGTACAAAAGGTTTCATAATGGTGCCTGTTGTAATTGCTTGGGCACAATGATTACCCGAGTCCTGAAATTTGTCTAGACCAGGCATGTCCAACCTTTTGACCTTCCTGGGCCACATTGGAAGTAGAAGAATCTTGGGCCATACATAAAATACACTAATAGGGATAGCTGATGAGTCGTGCAGATCACAAGTTAACGATCACTTGTATAGATAATGTACCCATCTTCATAATATATAAAAAAAAAAAAAGTTTAAATTTATTTTTTTTTAATTATAAAAAAAAATAAGAGGGCAACAAAAAACTAGTGTAAAATTTGACATGGTTTTTGATAAACAAAATTAGAGGTGCACTGAATAGAAATGTTGCTACAGAAACTGAAAATGCAAGATACACTTTGCCGAAAATTTGTTGAATTAAAAAAAAAAAAAAAAAAAAAAAAACAGTCCTCCAACTAGAGCCCAATGGTTTGCTAGAATAGCAGAAATACAACAAATGGAAAATCTTACCTTGGCAATGAAGGATCAGGATGAGAGATACAGGACAACATGGGCCTGTATCTGGCTTATAGGGAAAGCTTAGAATAATTAAAAGATCGATATGAGGAGAGGGGGGGGGGGGGGCTACATACCAAAAATATGTAGCAGAATACATAATTGGCCTAAACTGATGAATATTTTTTTTTATTTTTTTATGCTATGCATTATAGCAGAAAGTAAAAATATTTTTTTTCAAAATTGTCAGTCTTTTTGTTTATAGTGCAAAAAAATAAATAAAAAACGTAGAGGTGATCAAAAACCACCAAAAGAAAGCTCCATTTGTGGGGGAAAAAAAAAAAGGTCATCAATTTTGTCTGGACACAACGTCACATGACCACGCAATTGTCAGTTGAAGCGACGCAGTGCAGTATCGCAAAAAATGGCCAGGTCATTAAGGGGGTAAATCCTTTCAGGGTTGAAGAAGATGTTAATATCATGAATTTAAATAAATATGAATTTGATGGCCATTATCTGCAAATTTAGCACAAGAAAAGCTCAAGAGAAATGCATCCCTTTAAATTTGAATGTATGTTTTCACACTGGTCCATTGCGTTTCCATTGTGGTGTTAAAAATCTTGCTTGCTGCATTTTTGACCTTCCCTTTCAAATGCATCGAAAAAACGCACCAAGTGTTGTGTGTTATGTTTTTGATGCTTTTTTTGATTTATATGACCTATGCAAAACATACCATAGGCACAGCAAAATTGCGTGCTTTTTTCAGCAAAATGCCAAACACACAATTTTCGGCTGCCGATAATATAGGTGCATCTCTAAAACAAATGCATTGAAATCTGGTTAAATGATGTAGTAGCAATACTCATAGGTGCTCATCAGATATTTTGGTTCTAATGTTGCCCTTTGTGTGCTTCATCCCTGAAAATAATCGCTCACAAATATAGGTGCTGCGTGATTGTAAAGAGTGGGAGATTTTTCTTTGGGAAGATAAAAAACATAAAAGTCCAGTAAAGAAACACGGACACATTTTTCTATGGCCGCATATGTTCAAAGTTTAAAGGAAGTTTACAAATTTTGTGTTGGCCACATTCATATCAGTCTTGGACCACATGCGGCCTGTGGGCAACAGGTTGGACACCCCTGGTCTAGACCTTTACGTGTTACACATATAATAGTATTGCCAACTTCAAGCAAGAAAGTATAAAAAAATGAAATAAAAAAAAAAAAAAAAAAAAAGCAAGAAACAATCTCCCCACATGCCATTTGATAGGTGTCAGGCAGAATAAAAAATGGACACTCAAAACACGTAGGAAAAATGAAGAACAAATGACAGGGTTTAAAGCCATATACTCACATAGTAGTGGTCATTAATTTGCACCATTGGTGCATTTACACAGGCTCCTAGACACTCAACTTCAGTCAATGTGAACAGTTTATCAGGTGTCGTCTCTCCCACATGGATTCCTGGAATCACAAAACATAGCTTTTCTGTCACTACAAGTAAAATGCCTACCAAAAAATTAAGTGGTAAAACCAAAACATCAGCATGATAGCAAGAAATTAATTTTTTTTTAAGAAATGTCAAGTTTTCCTTGCACTTACAGCACCCTAGCTCTAACATTTAGTCACGAGAAAAATACAGCATTCAAACAAACACAAATCGAATTTCCATTGATTTCAATGCAGATTATCGAAGAGTTGTTCGAAAACGCATTCAACTAAAAGCTAAAATAGGCAGCTTTTTCTCTCCAGGGCTCTCAATATATTTGTGCAAGAAAAAAAGTTTCATAAATTCATACTAAAATAACTATAATCATTGTCTCTACACCTGGGGGTGGCCCAGATGTAGAAACAATGATTATAGTTATTTTAGTATACATTTATGAATCTTTTTTTCTTGCACAAATATATTGAATGAACCCCAAAATTGCACCATTTTCAACAAAATAGGTTTTGAATATTTGGAAATAATTGTTTTAGATTGGGGATTAAAGTAAAAATGTAAATGAATTGTTTCTAGCTGTTCTTTTTCAGTTTCTTGTGCATACAAGTAGGTAATGATGCTTTAAAAAAAAAACATTATACTACTGCTTCTATACAGGAGAACACCACATATGTTTGCCCTAGTCCCTCAGTGGGACTAGGGTAATATTATAAAAAAAAAAAAATTTCCTTTAAAACACAACATTTACATACAGTAATTTGTGCACCCTCATAAATTTACCCAAAAATATAATCAAAGTCTGCTGAATAAAAGAATATCACATTAGTGCAACATTCTGCAAAATTCATTGAGGCTGCTTGGTCGCCACCATTGAGGTCACTTCCGGGTCCTGGATTGCGCACCTGCTCCATATGAGCGGCGGATCAAGAGTTTTTTTCCTTTTCCAAGGCTGTTCATGTTGGTACTAACTGAAGCACCATGGGGTGGAAGTGCAATTTTGTATGCGTTTTACCGGGTTTGAACAAATATACAGTACTACACTAAATTATTATCTCCTTTGGGCTCTTATTGTATCTGGTTGTGTGGGAGAGGTATATGTACCTATTTTTTTTTATATAATATATAAAAAATTAAATTAAATAAAATACCAATTACAGCCTCAAGTCTTTTTGGAGTATGATGCTACAGGCTTGGCACACCTATTTTTGTCCAGTTTCTCCCATTCTTCTTTGCAGGACCTCTCAAGCTCCATCAGGTTGGATGGGGAGCGTTGGTGCACAGCCATTTAAAGATCTTTCTAGAGATGTTCAATCGGGTTCAAGTCTGGGCCACTCAAGGAAATTCACAGAGTTGTCCCATAGCCACTCGTTTGTTATCTTGGCTGTGTGCTTAGGGTTATTGTCCTGTTGGAAGATGAACCTTCGCCCCAGTCTGAGGGTCCAGAGTGCTCTGGAACAGGTTTTCATCAAGGATGTCTCTTTACATTGCTGCATTCATCTTTCCCTCAATCCCGACTAGTCTCCCAGTTCCAATCACTGAAAAACACCCCTACAGCATAATGCTGCCACCACCATGCTTCACTGTAGGGATGGAATTGGCCAGGTGATGAGCGGTGCCTGGTTTCCTCCAGACATGACGCTTGTCATTCAGGCCAGAGTTCAATCTTTGTTTCATCAGACCAGAGAATTTTGTTTCTCATGGTCTGAGAGTCCTTCAGGTGCCTTTTGTCAAACTCAAGGCGGGCTGTTGTGCCTTTTTACTGAGGAGTGGCTTCCGTCCTGCCACTCTACCATACAGGCCTGATTGATGGAGTGCTCCTTTGATCTAAAGAACAAAACGCTACAATGTTTATAATTAGCCCAGCGGCTTAAGGAATGTTGCAAAACTTGTCAGACTGCCTGTTTTTTTTTTTTTTTTGACAGTGGTCAGCTTGAGCAGAGAACTCATCACGATCACGATTCTTAACGATTAATCTGCTTTCAACACATCAACTTCTAGGACAACACGTTAGCATCTAACAAATTATCATACAGGATTTATATTGCACTGGTTTGAGCAACACTTTACAAAACAAAGGGAGAGTTACAATACAAGAGGATTCAGAAGGCATCAAACAACATCTATGATAAAATGATACAAACACAGGACTTACCAAGCTTCTTTTTGATGGCTTCTAATATTGAATCAGAATCTCTAAGCATGCAAGGTGTTGTCGTACAAATTTGAATATGGAACTTTCCTACTGGTTTTCTGTTAAACATGGTATAGAATGTGGCCACTTCATACACTCGCATAGCAGGCATCTGCAGGACTTCAGCTACCTGAAAAAACAGAAAAGGGAAAACCATGAAAACAGAAACTTCATATTCTATTGCACACTTGTTTTCTTGTTTTGCAATTTTTACAGAAAGGCAACTCCTATCCTCAAATTGATTAGTGGTTCCAAATTAATAACACAAAACACAAGACACAAAAAGATACACTTAACAGCTTTCCAGATCACTGTTCCGTTTAATCTGTGCAATTTAAGTTTTTTTATATACATGCTTGCGAGGGTTATCACATTAAAGTGGTTGTAAAGGCCGCAGGTTTTTTTACCTTAATGCATTCTATTCCACCCGACAAACAACCCCCCAATCCTTGCCTGATCCCAATCCAGCAATGTGCACGAGAGCAGCGTCTCTCCTGGGTCTCTCCCACCTCATTGGCTGAGACACAGCAGCGGGAGCCTTAGGCCTCAATGCTGTGAATAACAGCCTGTGAGAAGGCAGCAGGGGCGGAGCCAAGCCACGCGCTGAGTGTCTTATGGACAAATAGAGGCAGCTCGGGACCAAGCACGCACAAGTGCCTCCATAGCAAGTGGCTTGTATGGGGGCAGTCGGCAAAGGGGAAGGGCAAGGAGCGCCGGCAGGGGACCTGAGAAGAAGAGGACCAGGTCTGCTCTGTGCAAAACTATTGCACAGAGCAGGCAAGTATAACATTCATTATTTTAAAGGAAAAAAATAACTTGCAAGCCTTTAATATCACTTCAATATTACAATTGTACTGTAAGTGCATACTGATAAGATTCTGACTTGAGCATCTGGATACATTTATTTGTAATCTCTGAAAGAGAGGTTCAGTTTTTGGTAACAGGTAAAGCAAGAAGCTGTATATTTTAAAACTGGTGAACCCTGGTGCTATACCATGCTCATTTAATAAGGAAGACATAATTGCCTTTGACTAGCGACACAGTCCATGTGTCAAGCTGGCCACCATCATGGCAAAGAGAGAGAGTCTGGCAGGCATAAAGATCAGCATTTTTCCCAAAGTCCTGAGTCCGCCGGCTCAGCAGAGATCAACGGAGAGATCTCCCGCTGAGCCGGGGGACAAAGGGGGACTCCGTGCAAGCGGATCCGCCTCGTCTGAAAGGGGCCTTAAACACGTCTTTTTTCTCCATCCTCCTCCAATAGAGGCAATAGGGTGGCTGGGTTTAATTGTATAACTTTTTCATTTGTTAGATTTGTACATAAATACAAATTCATTTTTTGTGAACCTAGCATTAGACAAACATTTTGTTTGGGCTGTTTGCAATAATTGAATCTGATTGGTAGATACTCTATAATGCCGCTCCTAGAATAACTAACCACCCTTGCGCCAATAGTGTCAACCAATGAGTGGATGGATGTGTGTGTGTGATAAACACCACCTATGAGATCCCTAAATGTGAATAAACACCTAGCAGCCACTTTAAACTTCCTTTAAACTTCCTCAATTAAAATTCTACAAACGGTACATAGATGATTTAATTTTCATCTGGGAGGGATCCCATGAATCCGTTCTGGAGTTTTTGGAGGGGTTGAATCGGAATAATAATAACATCCAATTGGACCATCACGTGGATGATCACACTATCAACTTTTTAGATTTAATTATCTTCAAAGACAAGGATGAGCTGAACACAAAGGTTTATTTTAAACCGACAGATCGGAACAGCTACCTGTCCATTAGAAGCGGCCATCATCCATCCTGGATTAGGAATATCCCTAGGGGCCAAATTTTAAGAGTAAGGCGGAATTGTAGTAACATCATGGATTATTATGACCAAGCAGAGATACTGAAAAGCAAATTTGTACAAAAAGGGTATGAAGAAGAATCCTTAAAACAAATCATCCAGGAAGTGTCAGAGATACCTAGAGACGAGTGCCTAAAAAAGAAAGACCCTAGCGTGGTGAATAATGCAGGCGACACGAACCAACACCAATTAGGGTTTATTTCTAATTTTCATGCACAATATAAGGAGGTAGAGGGCATTTACAAAAGACATTGGCACATTTTACGCCAGGATAGGCATTTAGGAGGGTTATTACATGAACATCCCAGGTTCATCTATAGGCGTGCCCCGAGTTTTGGGGACCAAATTGTTAAGAAAATTTTGGATCCTCCAGATAAACAAGGTCCAAAAATTGACCTCAAGGGATTCTATGCCTGCAGAAAGTGCATTTGCTGTAGGACCGTTAATATCAGCAACAGAGGGAAACTTAATTTTTCCAACAGAGAGGGCGAGACCTTCGACATTGATGAGTTTATCACATGTAACACAACGCATGTTGTTTACCTCATGTGGTGTCCGTGTGGACTCTTTTATGTCGGTAGGACCAAAAGGCTTCTCAGAATATGGATAGCGGAGCATTTAGCTAACATCAGAAAAGGGTTCCGTTATCACAGCGTTTCCTTACATTTTAGAGAGAAGCAAAACCGTGATCCATCTCTGATTCAATTTTGTGGAATAGACACAGTAAAACCATCTTAGAGGGGCTCCAATAGGGTGAGAGACTTATCGCAGAGGGAGACCCGCTGGATTTTTTCCATGAAATGTATGAGCCCTAGGGGGTTGAATATCGAGGTGGACCTTAACTGCTTCATTAACAATTTTTGAAGTCGGAGCTTGGCCTAAAAAGGTCAGCCAATTATGACAGGTTTTTTTGCCATTGCGCGATGCGGTCAACCTCGTTTGATTAATAATAATTTTTCCTCGCTGCCAGATGTTTTCTGTGTCATTACTGGTGATCCACCAATATATGTTCTTATCTGATCATGATCAACCAGTCGGTACATGATCGGGTTGAAAAATAGATCGCATATATTATAGACTCTTTGATTTTATCTAGTTTTTAATTCACTTTTTTATCCATTTACAGTTGGTGTCAGATGGTTATTCTTACGCCTATTTTATTATTTTATCCATGTATAGATATATACAGAAGTATGATGTTCTAGCCGCATACTCCTGTATTTTTACTTACATCATAAGTAGTGATTATTATCAATCGTTTTTCTCTGGGTCAGAGATTGGTACATATTTATCCACACTTGCTTTTTTTCTCCCCTATGGTTAGACAGATGCCTTAGGTCCAATCCGGGCATCTAATATGTCACTTTATAGGTCACACATATGCAATTGCACCATGCAGATAATATCTACATTGAGTACAGAAATTATATGTGTGTGTTTTTTAATGCAGACTCTCTATTTTTATATGTTTATAATAACACATATGAATTAAGTTGTTCTAATGCTAACTCTTTATTTTTATATGTTTGTAAATTGCACATGTGAATATGTAAGATTGCTGCAAACAGTGATCAGGGATGAGCCATGTTAGTTCATATGTGTAATGCAAATGGATGAAGTGACTGAGCGCACTAAGATCATAATGGGGAGTCAGTTATGAACAGACATAGATTGACCTTAGGGCGAATGGATATATGGGACCTCATCTGTGCAGGATTTTGTCTGCGCAGACGTGATCGGCGGAAGAATTACCGCTATATCACGGCGATAGGTATTTGAAGTTCTTTGGCCCATGGAAGATGCGCACGCATCAGTGCACGCCAGCGTCCCCTTACTGCGCATGCGCGGGCGGTAGTCAGAGTGGCGCGCGCAGGAGAGGCGCGCGCACTCTGTGTATTAGGTAAGGCGCAATGTAGATGCGCTCTAATCAATGCACGCTAGCGCCCCACCATTGCGCATGCGTGGGCAGGAGATAGAGAGTCGCGCGCAGGATATGCGCGCGCACTCGGGTTATGTTATACGGCGCATGTGTAAACACATATTACGGGTGTACACACAGCAGTGCCACCCGGAAGTAACTCCTCAGGCCCTGTAATACTGATGAACGGGACACAGCTGGTCCTATGGGATGAGTAAGGGGGCATGATTAAGTGAATCACCAGCACCTGAGATCTTACAAGCAATTGGTCCATTGCGATCATGTGATCGTTTTCATCATCATTTAGGTAAGCGTTCGGTGTCCGTGTGGCCAACTCCCCTTTTAGAAGAAGTCATACCGACGAAACCTGTCAAGGGCGTAGCTACACGGACACTGAGATACTCTACATTTCAATTTTTGTGTATAATCGTTTTAATTTGTGTGCGGTCTCCTTCAACCACTACTATTCTTTGAGATCACTACCCGGCAACCTCACTGAAGTGACTCCTGGAGTAAGAACCCACACCAGGAGCAGAGCTGCGAGGGGTGGTGAGATCATTTGTTACCCAGTTTTTAACCCAGTCGTTTTACCCATTGGTGATCGTATGTGCGCTCTGTCAGCCCATCTGTTATTCAAAAGTTGCAGTGGATTGTGTGCTGTATTCGGCTTTTTTACATTTGTGTTTTTGTAAGTTGAAACATTGAAGTGTGAGTGAGTTTGGATTTTAATAAATAAGTTTTATCACAGTATCACGCTATGTGGAGGCACATTTTTTATTTGTTTTCACATATGGAGTTTGCAAGTTTGGAGTGATCGCATAACTAACCCAGGTGGGGTAATCGCTATATTTGCCAACCACGAGAGTGCGAGGCAATATCATCCGGTGAGTGCGGTCTCATTGGGAGAGGGAACACTAGTTGGTGTGGTGGAAGATCCATTTGATTATTCTATTGAAGATTTTTTGGTGGACTTATTTTTCTTTGGAAGATTGAATCACATTTTTCTTTGAATTTGCACAAATATTAATGAAGATTGTTTTTGTATCATTTCACGGACACTATTTCACGTTGTGTTTTATATATTTATATATTTCGGTAGTTTATATATAAGTTTGTTTTTGTTTTCTCTTTTTTAAGCGCCATTTGATTATAGTTTTCACTTGTTATTACCAGTTTGATTATAATCACTTTTTTTATGACAACAATAACATACCTGTACATTATTTTGCTCAAGTGGTTGTAGCAGGGTAATGCCTGAAGCTGCAGGCATCAACCTGGTACCATTTTTTAGCGCAACCTGTTGGCTTTCTTGTAATGACAATTGATGCAGCCAAGCAGCCGCTTGGCTGTTATTACAAGCAGCAGGAGGGGACACCCCCCCACCCCCGTCGGGTCTCCCAAGCGACCAGCCAGCACATGCATTGGCTGGCCCAAGACCCTAAGCCAGAATCAGCTTTAAGGCCCCTTTCACACTGGGGCGGTGCGGGGCGGCGTCGGTAAAGCAGCGCTATATTTAGCGCCACTTTACCATCGTTTTACCCGCAGTATGCGGCCGCTAGCGGGGTGGTTTTAACCCCCGCTAGCGGCCGCAAAAGGGTTAAAAACCTCTGCAAAGCGCCGCTGCAGCAGCGGTTTGCGGGCGGTATCCCCGCGGTTTCCCATTGATTTCAATGGGAAGGAGCGGTATAGGAGCGGTATAGGAGCGGTAAATACACCGCTCCTTCACCGCTCCAAAATGCTGCTAGCAGGACTTTTGTTGCGGTCCTGCTAGCGCACCGCTCCAGTGTGAAAGCCTGCTGGCTTTCACAGTGGAGTGAATGGGGCCGGTTTTTTCAGGCGGTGTACAGGCGCTATTTTTAGCGCTGTACCGCCTGAAAACCGCCCCAGTGTGAAAGGGGCCTTAATCGGGTCTCCAATGTAGAAACTCAGAAGTGACGTCACTTTCGGTTTATTCGGCAGCAAACAGCGCCAGTTTATCAAAATCCAAAAAGGCCAATCTTGGCGTTTTGAATACTTTCAAGTGCAGGAGGGGGTTTGGTTTACATTCCTTGTGACAGCAATAAAAGTGATCAAATTCCCCCCCCCCCCCCCCCAAAAAAAAGGGACAGTGTAAAAAAAAAATAAATTACATAAATAGGAGGGAGAAATGGAGATTATATATATATATATATATATATATATATATATATATATATATATATATATATATATATATATATATATATATATATATATATATATATATATAAAAAACATTTTTTTAAAGGGCCCCCATCCCACTGTGCTCACGCGCCAAAGAAAACGCATAGGCAAGTCCTGCCCACAAAATGTGAACAGTGTTAAAATCACGTGAGACAATAATTCTAGCGCAAGACCTCCTCTGTAACTCTAAAGAGGCAACCGTTAAAATGTTTTAAAACTATTTTTAAGTGCCATAGTTTGCCGCCATTCCACGAGTTTTCACAATTTTAAAGCATTAGGTATTTTTTCGACGTAACATAAAATGTCAGAAATCGGCTTAGTCTTAAAGTGGTTAAATCATTGTCAAAAAAAAAAAAAAAAAAAAAGTTTAATTTTGTGTAGTAGCACCTTGGATGCAGCTACTGCTCTGATGCAGATAGGTAAAAACCTTGATTACTGGGTCCAGCTTTCAATAAAGATCTCAAAATAGATTTTTTTGGGCAAGAACTCCAATTTCACGTTCTAAAAAAAATAAAAAATAGAACACCTTTTCCTAGCAATATTATACATTTTATTCTTGCTTGCTCTGTTTTTGTGTTTATTAACCACTTCAGCCCCAGAAGAATTTGCCCCCTTAATGACTAGGTAATGTTTTGCGATCCGACACTGCGTCGCTTTAACTGACAATTGCGCGGTCATGCGACATACCCAAACAAACTTGACGTCCTTTTTTTTCCCCACAAATAGAGCTTTCTTTTGGTGGTATTTGATCACCCCTGCAGTTTTTTTTTTTTATAGTGCAAAAAAACTTAAGACCCCCAATTTTGAAAAAGAAAAAAAAAAAAAAAAAAAAATGTTTTTTTTTTTCTTGCTGCTATAATACATATCCAAAAAAATAAATAAAAAAACCTATAAAAAAATAAATAAAGTTATTCATCAGTTTTATCTTTTCTACATATTTTTATTAAAATAAAATAAATTGCAATGGGGTATATTCATTGGTTTGCGCAAAAGTTAGCGCATCTACAAACTACAGGATAGATTTAGAGATGTTTAATTGTTTTTACTAGTAACTGCGACATTGCGGCAGACAAATCTGACCCCAAATGACACTTTTTTTATTACATTGATCACTGCTATAAAAATGTACTGAACAATAAAAAAAAAAACACTAGCATAGAAGGGGTTAACACTAGGGACGATCAAGGAGTTAAGCGTGTTCCCTGGGTGTGTTCTAACTGTAGGGGGGGGGGGGGAGATGGGCTCACTGGGACATGACAGATCACTGTTCCTGATCTGACATGTCATTAGGCAGAACAGGGAATCACCTTGTTTACATAGGCAGTTCCCTGTTCCGCCCCTGTACACAGCGATCACGGGTCGCCAGCGGACAGAGCCCACGGGCACGCACACTATCCTTCTTGCACGGACCGACGTACAGGTACATCGGTTCACGCAGGAGAGCCAACCTGCCACAGTAAATGTACATGAGCTTGTTGGCAAGTGGTTAAAAGTCAGCAGCTCTTTTGTGAAATAAAAACGTTCCGATTAAAAAGAAAAAGTCAGCAGCTACAAAAAAAATAAAAAAAAATAAAGTGTAGCTACTGACTTCAAATAAACACAAATCTACCTGTCCCACGATCCAGCGATGCGGTCGCCCAAACCCTCGCTTCTCTCCCTCACTTCCTGCATTGCAAGTGTGGGCACTCGGCTGTGACAGCTTGCGGCTTCACAGCCAGGTGCGCATGCACGAGTAGCTCAGCGGCTCCCCATTGGTCGGGTAATCTTCTGTGACAGAATATTGCAAGGAGGGAGAGGAGAACTTTTGCTTACTCTCTTACCTGAGCCCCTTCATCTCTTCGGCGGGGACGCGCTGTCCCTCTCTCCACTGGGTCCCGGCTCTTGATTGGATAGATTGACAGCCAATGGCTGCGCTGCCATCAGTCAAATCCAATGACACAGGGGGCAGGGCCAAGTCCGGCATTCGTGTCTGTGGACGCAAATGCTGGACTCGGGAGCGCGCCCGCAAGGTAACCCCCTCGGAATAGCACTTCTCCTAGGGGGTTATCTGATGTGGGGAGGAGCCGCGAGAGCTGCTGGGGGACACAAGAAGAGGATGTTCGGGCCACTCTGCAAAACGAGCTGCACATTGGAGGAAAGAAAGCCTTTATTTTATTTTTTTATTTTTAAATAACATAACGATCCTTTACAAATCACTTTACTTGAACAAGCTGAAGTTATAAGCAGATTGGCTACCATGCACAGCTGTAATAAAAAAAATAAAAAAAAAAAATGTCTTCATCAATTCAGGCCAATATGTACACCGCTACATGTTTTTGGTAAAAAAAAATCCCAATAAGCGTATCTAGATTGGTTTGCGCAAAAGTTCTAGCGTCTACAAAACTATGGGAATAGATTTAAAGATTTTTTTT
Source organism: Lithobates sylvaticus (assembly GCA_028564925.1). NCBI lineage: Eukaryota > Metazoa > Chordata > Amphibia > Anura > Ranidae > Lithobates > Lithobates sylvaticus. The sequence continues at coordinate 165,145,680 of CM053030.1, read as the reverse complement.
TTTAAATTCACTATCACTATACTAATGACACTGGCAGGGAAGGGGTTAACATCAGAGGCGATCAAAGGGTTTAAAATGTATTCCCTGGGAGTGCTTTCTTTTACAAAAGGATTTATTAATACGTAATCCAACATATCAGGTCAGCAGTTATATGGTTACATTGCTTATTGCACAAACGTAAGGCAAAAGACAAAAAGAAATAGCAAAAAGGAGACAAAATCAGTGGGATTACGCAGGTTTCAAATGGTAACGCCCCAGGTAACAAAGAGAAAAAAGTCCAAACATAGCCATTCTGCCTCTCTTGGAACAATCGCCGGGTTTCCACGCCAGCCCCAGAGCCAAAAAAAAAAAAAAAAACACACAACACACACACACACACACACACACGTACAGGTATGTGGTTTTGCACTTAAGGGCTGCCCTGCCACAGTAAATGTACATGGGGCGGTCCTTAACCACTTTCCGACCGGCGCACGACGATATACGCCCTGATTTTGAAGAGGGATATCTCGGTAACGGCAGCAGCTGCTGCCACAACCGAGATATCCATCTCTTCAGGCGCCGGTCGGCATTCCGATAATGGTGGTCATCGCGGCGGATTCGCCGCGAGATCACCGTTATCGGCGGCGGGAGAGGTGCCCCCCCCCGCGCCTTCCGCCGCTTACCGGAGCCGTCGGCAACGGCGGAAGCGATCGGGTCCTCCTCCGTGCTGGGTATAGCGACGAGTGAGGCTAAGATGGCCGCCACCCGTCTCTATACTATAGCAGGGCGGGAGCAACGTCAAAACTTCACTTCCGCCCATACCTCTTAAAAGGAACATTTTCCAAATGTCATTTTTTTTAAATGACATTTTTTTTTTTTGCTTTTAAGTCCAAATATGAGATCTGAGGACTTTTTGACCCCAGATCTCATATTTAAGAGGACCTGTCATGCTTTTTTTTCTATTACAAGGGATGTTTACATTCCTTGTAATAGGAATAAAAGTGAGCCAATTAATTTTTTTTTTTTTAAAAACAGTGTAAAAATAAATAAAATCAAGAAAAATAAATAAAAATTTTTTTAAAGCGCCCCGTCCCGTTGAGCTCGTGCGCAGAAGCGAACGCATACGTGAGTAGCGCCCGCATATGAAAACGGTGGTCAAACCACACATATGAGGTATCGCCACGATCGGTAGAGCGAGAGCAATAATTATAGCCGTAGACCTCCTTTGCAACGCAAAATATGCAACCTGTAGAATTTTTTTAAACGTCGCCTATGGAGATTTTTGAGGGTAAAAGTTTGATGCCATTCCACGAGCGGGCGCAATTTTGAAGCATGACATGTTAAGTATCAATTTACTCGGCGTAACATTATCTTTCACAATATATAAAAAAATTGGACTAACTTTACTGTTGTCTTATTTTTTTATTCAAAAAAGTTAATTTTTTCCAAAAAAAGTGCGCTTGTAAGACCGCTGCGCAAATACGGTGTGAAAAAAAGTATTGCAACGACCGCCATTTTATTCTCTAGGGTGTTAGAAAAAAAACAATATATAATGTTTGGGGGTTCTAAGTTTTTTTTCTAGCAAAAAAAACTGTTTTAAAAACATGTAAACACCTAAAATCCAAAACGAGGCTGGTCTTAAAGTGGTTAAGCGATTAAACAGAAAAACCATCAGCCAGATCAAAATAAAAAACAGTTGACTGTAGGTGGCATCTATCCTAACAGCATGTGTGAACAGCTATAATTTTATTTAATACTTTTTTGTAGAAAAATGTTCTCATGTATCCATTCCATCTAGGCCAGGGATATGCAATTAGCGGACCTCCAGCTGTTACAGAACTACAACTCCCATGAGCATAGCAAGACTGACAGCCACAAGCATGACACCCAGAGGCAGAGGCATGATGGGACTTGTAGTTTTGCAACAGCTGGAGGTCCGCTAATTGCATATCCCTGATCTAGGCTATAAGTATTGTGGCAGCAACAAGTTTTTCTAATAACCTGTATTCTATTTTCTATAGAACCAAACGGTTGTCTAAACCAAATTATAATATATCTAAGATTAATAAAATTGTCTTCATATCACAAATTAATACTCAAGTGAGAATCTCAATATTACTCCCCTATTTCAATTACAAAGATTTATTTCCTTAAAAAGGAGGAGGCTTTACCTCATACAAATCAATGTTTCCCTTTTTTTAAAGTCACTATTTTCACTATCAAAGGATGTTTAATTTTTGTGTTAATTTTGTACAGAGTGGACTTTTAAATGTAACCTTTTACCATGATTGGAAAACGGATTCAAAATAACTGTGGTCACAATAATTAAGCCAGTACATGAACATTTTTTATTTTTTTTATTTTTTTTAGAAAAAGCATAGATTATTACTTGCAGTCACAAATAACCTTACTCTTATCACTCTCATGAGCACTCCAGTGACAACCTGTGAAGCTCTGGTGAACTCCATGGCCAAGAGGGTTAAGGCAGTGCTGGAAATAATGGTGGCCACGCAAAATATTGACACTTTGGGCCAAATTTGGACATTTTCACTTAGGGGTGTGCTCACTTTTTGTTGCCAGCGGTTTAGACATTAATAGCTGTGTGTTGAATTATTTTGAGGAGACCGCAAATTTACACCGTTAGGGCCAGTTCACACCAGACACAGTTCCGCATACTTTTTTTCAGCACTAAAAATTTAGTTACTGGTCAGTTTCTGGTGCAGAAAACTAGGGGTGCAACGTATCAAAAAAAAAAAAAAAAAAAAAAAAAAAAACTCACGGATCGGATCGATCCTCGGATCAGAGTCACGAATCAGATCATTTTTCGGATCAGCAAATAATAATTTAATTTGCAAAAACCTGTGAAAATTCCGCCACCATATAGTCCCCACTGTAATATCCACGTCATCTCCCCCACTGTAATATTGTCTCAGTATGGCCGAGTATCGGCAGGGTATCGCAGAGTATCGGCAGGGTATCGCAGAGTATCGCCAGGGTATCGCCAGGGTATCGGCAGGGTATCGCCAGGGTATCGGCAGGGTAAGGCAGTTTGTTTACAAGTGATCGCTCCGTCATTTAACGGAGCGATCACATTGTAAACAGCCGCCGGGTGTACCAAGATGGCCGCCGCTCCAGAGCTAGGCCGAAGCCGTGGCCTTTCCTAAGGCCGAGGCCGCGGAGTGCCCTGCAGATCGAGGGGTGTGCCGATCCGAACAGGGGGACCCGTTCGAATCACGGATCGGTGACGATCCGTTGCAACCCTAGCAGAAACTGACCGGAACTGACTGTATTGGTGCAGGAAAAACGGAACTGCACAGAACTGCATCTGGTGTGAACTGGCCCTTATACAAAGCTGTACACTCACTACTTGTAGCAAAGTGTAATTTCCTCAGCACGTTCTTTGGTCGACCATGGTGAGGCCTGTTCTGAGTGGAACCTGTCCTGTAAACCGCTGTGTGGTCTTGGCCACCTTGCTGCAACTCAGTTTCAGGGTGATGGAAATCTTCTTATAGCCCAAGCCATCTTTATGTAGAGCAACAATTTTTTTTTTCAGATCCTCAGAGTTTTTGCCATGAGGTGCCATGTTGAACTTCCAGTGATCAGTATGAGAGAGTGTGAGCAATAACACCAAATTTAACACACCTGCTCCCCATTCACACCTGAGACCTTGTAACACTAACGAGTCACATGACACCGTGGAGGGAAGGTCCCAATTTGGAAATTTTCACTTAGGGGTGTGCTCACTTTTGTTGCCAGCGGTTTAGACATCAATGGCTGCATGTTGAATTATTTTGAGGAGACAGCAAATTTACACTGTTAGGGCCAGTTCACACCAGACACAGTTCCGCATACTTTTTTTCAGCACTAAAAATTTAGTTTCCGGTCAGTTTCTGGTGCAGAAACTAGGGGTGCAACGGATCAACAAAAAAAAAAAAAAAAAAAAACCTCACAGATCGGACCGATCCTCGGTTCAGAGTCACGAATCGGATCATTTTTCGGAATCGATAATCGATTAAAATCGTTATTTTGAGGGAATAGCAAATTTCCACCGTTATACAAGCTGTACACTCCCTACTTTACATTGTAGCAAAGTGCCATTTATTCAGTGTTGTCACATGAAAAGATATAATAAAATATTTACAAAAATGTGAGGGGTGTACTCACTTTTGTGAGATATTGTATCTAAAAAGGCAAAACATTTTTTCTTTGTTTTGGATATAGTAAGGGAGGGTTATACCCCGTCAATCTCTCCCCCCCCCCCCCCCCCAATCTATATCCCATAGAGGAGATTTCCCTTGACTTCCTGTTCCGTAGCCAAAAAACTGGAAGAGGAAATCTAGCCAAAGCAAGGGAATCCTGGGGTGTCACCAGGGTCTCCGGAACGGTTTCCTTTGGAAGATTTACTGTTCTGGTGTCAACCCAAAATTTGGGGTTTTATTTTACTTTCAATAATAATGGTATACAGGTTAAAAAAAAAAAAAAAAAAAAAAGAAGGAAGAAAGACAGGGGCACAGACAGCAATACAAGCCGACAGGTGTTCTAATCCCTCTCCACCGTTTCCAAAACTTGCCTTAACTTACACTTTAATGAACACAGAAAAAATGACTTTTCAGCAAGTACAAAAAAAAAAAAAAATAATCCTATTTTTGTGCTGTATTAAAGACATTCCATACAAAAGATATTACAACTTCTGGTGCTCATTATTTAAAGGGCAGACTGATTTTTTTTTTTATTTTTTGTACTCACTATAAAATCTTTTACTCTGCTCAGTGTCTCTCTCTGATCAGTCAAGTAGCTACCCAACTAAAGCATCATGAAAAACGCAGCAAAATCCCCTCAGGCTACCGAAGGCTCAATGCTAGGCAGATGGACACTATCTTCCTCAGTGTGATTTTGCACAATTACCCTCTAGGACACGAGGATAAATGTTTAAGCCCCATTAAACAAAAAATAAATAAAAAAAATAAAAAATTTAAATAAGAAAAGGAGTATATTCTGTTGGCACCACACCTAGGAGTACCAAAAAAAAGGGGGGGGGGGTGCATTCTAGTACTACCTACCTCTACCGTCTTTGTCTGTAGGTAGGGACAGTCTACCAAGGTGGTGCTGTTATGGAGGAGGAACAAAGAATAAGATTCCCTGTGGGAGCACAGTAGTAATAATTTTACCTTGTTCATAGCAGAGATAGGCAACCATCCATTTTGTCGTTGTGCCAAATCCAGCACTGGAATTACAGCTGCAGCTTTGTGACCTTCTGGGTAGTTGCCAACTATAGCTTCTATTCTCTTTTAAAAGAAAAAAATAAATAAAGTCTGTTAAAACATAAATCTCATCAGTATAATAGATGCTTGCAATGAAAAGCAAAGCAATTTAGATGCAGGCTTTGCGGCCACTAATGGTGTTATATAAAAGGCAGAGCCTGTTCTGTTATATAACAGAAATGTCTCCTGTTAGTGCACACAATGTACCTTGTAATTTTCTGGAGTGAATTCAAAGGGTGTATCCGAGTTGTTCTCAGGGGTATCTCTGTGCTGCAGAAACACAAATGAAATCATCAGAAGCCTCATACAGAATTACATATTCATTTATCCACATCTGAAGCAACTTGACATGAAAACTACTGTTTGCTTTCCTTTTTGTATAGAAAGGTTTTAATTTTTCTCAGTAATAAAAAAGAAAAATGCTAAAAATGTATATTTAGATGACTGTTAATCTAGCACAGGCACATCACAGATACCACAAAGTTAAGAAGAAAATCCAATGCTTTACTTTATGTAAACACTGCTATTTACAGTTACCACGTGCTGTCCGCTGTTTTACTGCTACAAGGCTGCAGCTATGCACCAGATCATGTATACAATATATACAGGGCTCAAAATTTGTAGCCACTAGTTACCCCACCCAACCCCTACCATGCCTTGCCCCTAATCCCGCCCCTAAACACGCCCTCATAAATTCTCATGCCCTGCCCCTAAACATGCCCTCAGAAATTGTCATGCCCGGCCCCTAAACACGCCCTCATAAATTCTCTCATGAAATTACACTTAAAATGTTTTTGCAGAATTAAGTTACAAAAAATAAATATTAAAAGCGGAGGTTCACACAAAAATTGAACCTCCGCTTTTCACATTTGTCACCTTTCAGGGGGGAGGGGGGTGCAGATAGCTGTCTAGGTATTTGCACCCACCTCTGGGCATAGACTCCCACGTGAGTGCACGCCTTTTCGCCCCCCCCCCCCCCCCCTGCACTGTCTGCTGCGACACACACGGGTCCCAGAGACAGCAGGGACCATTTGGTTTGCACAGCGCGACTCGCAGTAGGGAACCGGGAGGTGAAGCCGCAAGGCTTCATTTCCCGATTCCCTTACCGAAGATGGCGGCAGCAGCATCCGAGGACCGAGGGTCGGTTCGGCCTCGGGTGCCGACATCACGGGCGCCCTGGATAGGTAAGTGTCCTTATTTTAAAAGTTAGCAGCTGCAGTATTTGTAGGGACTTCCACTTTAATAACAACCTTCAGTGCAGCCTCACCCGTGCCCATCAGTGCAGCCTCACCCGTGCCCATCAGTGCAGCCTCACCCGTGCCCATCAGTGCAGCCTCACCCGTGTTGAGGAAGAGGCGAGCCTTGCGGATCAGCAGAGAGCGGGACTGCTCGCTGCAATAGCCTTCATTTAAATTTCCCGTGTTTCCGGAGCTCACAGTCACATAGCTCCACCTCTTGGCCCGAGCGCCTTTGATGATGGCACACGTCCCGCATTGAACCGGTGTTCTGTCTGTGATGGTGAGCCCCAGGAACATGGGAAATTCGAATGAAAGCTATTACAGCGGGCAATCCCGCTCTCTGCTGATACGGACAGCTCGCTTCTTCCTCTCCTCTCTCAACCCCTGGCTGGGAGACAGAGTGGGGGGGGGGGGGGGGGAGAGCACTCTCAGCACAGAGGCAGCCCCACGCTCGCCAACAACCATTTTCTAAAAAGCAAATGGAAATAGTATATATATTTTTTTAACACACACACACACAAAGTGTGTGATCTGGCTCTTCCAGATAGGGTGCCGTCGGCGCTTCGCTCCCACTGTGATTATACAGGAGCCAATCAGCGGACTATTTTCATCGGCACCCGCTGATCATTTGTTACACAGGCAGAAGGGCAGTCTGTAAAACAAGAGCAGATTTCTGTTCTGTCAGTAGGGAAGGCATGGATCCTGTGTTCCTGCAAAGGGACACGGATCCATGCCTTCCCCTAGTAAAAAGCACCTCCTATAGTACACAAACACTAGCTAGGCACACATTTAAAACCTTTGATCGCCCCTGATGTTAACCCCTTCCCTGCCAGTGTCATTAGTACAGTGACAGTGAATATTTTTTAGGATTGATCACTGTATTAGTGTCACTGGTCCCCAAAAAGCGTCAGTTAGGTGTCCGTTTTAGCCGTCACTGATCACCGCCAATACAAAAAAAAAAAAAAATACATTTTCAAAAATTAAACCACTTAAGGACCAGGCCCATTTTTTTTTTGACACTTCTTCCAGAGGTTCAAATGGACTCCTTGCTAGGGATTGCAGGACTACCGACAAGTCCCACTTAGGGAAATTCTTGACCGGAGCTGGCCTTGACCTTGCAAGAGCTCTTAAAAAAATAAAAATAAATAAATCTGACTGACTACCAGCGGTTCAGAGGCCAGATTTTTCTAAGAACACCGCTAGTGCAGCAACCTGTACTTTCAAAAGGTACTGACTGCTAGTCCCTTATCTGCCCCATCCTGCAATAACTCAAAAATGGAAACAAGGCTTCTTGGGTAGATGAAATCGCACCATGAATTATAAACCTTCCAAACTTTAGTATAGATGGCCCTTGTTACCCCTTTCCTACTTGATAGTAATGTTGTAATCAGACGGTCAGAAAACCCCTTGCTCTTTAAGAGCGGCTCCTCAGATACCAAGCTGGGAGAGACAGGCTGGCCACTTCTGAATGATTTACTAGACCCTGTATTAGCAGATCCTGCCTGAGAGGTAGATGCCAACAAGGCTTGGTCGCCAATCCCAGAACGGTTGAGTACTAGGCCCTTTTCGCCCAAAATTTAGTAATTAGAATGACTGGTACCTTTTACCATTGGATCTTCCTTACTACCAGTGGGATTAACTGGAACAGGGGGAAAGCGTAGCAAAGGTGAAATCTCCATGGATGCACCAGAGCGTCTATCCCTAGGGATCCATCGCGATTGTTTAAGAAAAAGAACTGAGGAACCTGTGCATTCTCCTTTGAGGCAAACAGGTCCACCTCTGGCTGTCTCCACATACTGGCAATCATTGCGAATACCTCCGGGTTCAGAGACCACTCGGCTTCCTGAATGAAGTACCTGCTCAGGAAATCCGCCACTATGTTCAGGGTCCCCTTTAGGTGGATTGCCGACAGAGATAGCAAGTGCTTCTCTGCCCACAGAGGTATTTCCGTTGCCAGTGCTTGCAAGGACCTGCTCCCTGTCTGTTTAGATAAGCCACATTGTCGTCCGTTAACACTTGAACGTGGTGAAACCGGAGATCTTGTGCGAATACTACTAGAGATAAAGCGATCGCCTTCAGTTCTCTCCAATTTGAGGACCTTTTCGCCTCCTTCTTGAACCAACTTCCTTGAGCAAAGTTTTTCTCTAGATGGGCCCCCCATCCCCAAGAGCTGGCGTCTGGAAAGGCCCAATGTAGACCCCTTGATAGGATCTCCGGACTCTTCCACCACCATAGTAACCTTTTCACCCGGGTTGGAATCTTCACCTCCATGTCCAGGGATCTTAATCTGTGATCCCATGACCTCAGGAGAAAAGACTGTAGACACCTGAAGTGCAGTCTTGCCCACTGAATAGCCGGCATTAATGAGGTCAGTACCCCTAATGCCGACATAACTTGCCTTATCATTATCAGCTGGCTGGTCTGCAGCAGCGACATTACACTGAACCTCGTCCTTTTTCTCTAGCGGGAGAAAAATCTTCTGTTCTATGGAGTTGATTTGACCTCCTGAGATAGTGTTAAAGGAAGGATTTCTGAAGATTTAGAATCCATCCTAGAGATTCCAGATTGTTGCGTGCTTTGGCCAAGTTGTCCTGCAACCTTTCCCTTGAGGGGGGGGGGGGGGGGGGGGGAAGAATAGTAGGTCATCCAAATAGAGAATCACTGCGATTCCCTGAAGACGAAGCGGGGCTAGAGCTTCCGCCATCATCTTGGTAAAGATCCAAGGTGAGGACGACAGCCCGAACGGCAAGGCCTTGAACTGCAGCTGATGACTATGGCCTTTCATCTTTACTGCCAAACTGAGATACTTCTGGGACTGGAGTGAGATTGGGATATGCATCCCTTAAATCTATTTAAGCCATGTAACATTCTGGGGTCAGCAGATTTCTGCCTGAAAAAAAAAAAAATGTTTAAAATCGGGTCCATCTTGAACTTTCTGTACTTGACGGATTTGTTCAGAGGTTGTAGACTGAGAATCAATCGGAATTTCCCTGTTGGCTCTTACCAAGAAAATGTGAGCATAAAAACACTGTTGCCGCTCTTCTGGTGGCACTTGAATCACTACACCCTGCTGCATCAGTTCCCTTAATGAGGACTTCATGGCCAGGGCTTTTACTGGATGTTTTGGTGTATTCGTCACAAGAAATCTTCTTGGGGGGGGAGGAGGGGATTCCGTAAACTGTATTGTGTAGCCCTGAGAAAGTGGTCAGTATAAACCGATTTGATGGTATGCCTGACCACTGCGGACGGAAATTTTTCAGCCTTCCGCCCACCTGCAGGGTCAAGTCATTGGGATTTTTTGGCTTGCGTAGGAGGATGAAAAAGGATTCCGCCTCTGCCTTTAGCTTTTTGTGTGGACCAATTCTTCCTCATCCTCTGGGACTTGTTGTCCTGCTCCTGAGCCCTTTGAGGTCAAAAGCCATTCGGGGGGTTGTTTCTTCTTATTTACCAGGAAGGATTTCTTCCTATCTGCAGTCATGTCTAGAATAGTATCTAGATCAGGGCCAAAGAGGAGGTCACCCAAAAAAGGAATCACACAGAGTTTACTCTTTAACGCTGCATCACCTGGCCAAGTCTTTAGCCATAATGCTCTTCTGGCCAAATTTGTTAAGCTGCTGATCTAGCCGACATTCTAATTGCTTCGGCTAAAGCATCCGCTATATAGGCTACCTCAGAGGAAAAGGTGGAAAAAGGAATCCAAAAATCTCCTGAATCCGCTACTATATGAGCTTTAAGCTGGTTAACCCAATATTCCAGGTTCCTGGCTATGCATGTCGTGGCCATAGCTGGCTTTAAATTGCTCATGATTGTTTGCCAAGAACTCTTGAGCAACAGATCCATACGCTTAATTTATTGGATCCCTTAGGACCCCCATGTCTTCAAGGGCCAGGTCGGTGGATCTGTAGACCTGGGAGAAGGCAGCATCCATGCTGGGGACCTTGTTCCATTCCGCAGAGGGGTCTGCCTCAAAAACGGAAAGAATATCTTGTGGGCTCTTGAGAAAGTTTTTTTTCTTTGGTTCCTGCCATTCTTTCTTTATGGAGGTCAAAACAGAATGAACTGGAAATGTCCTGACTTTAGGCTCACTTAGACCTGCGTACATGCGGTCGTACAGGGTTAGATCCTTTTTTTACTTCACTTAGGCCAAGGGTAACATGTATGGCTCTAAGAAGCTCATCAACTTCTTCCAGTGATAGCCCCTTCACCCTCCCCCTCTTCCGAATCATCATTGGAAGGTGTGGGGGATTGTTTTTCCTTGGTAGAAGGACCTTCAGACAGTCTTTAACACCGGGACAGGAAGTGAACCCTGGGAAGACTGATGTGGAGGGCTGACTAGCAGACAGACTAACTAATGAGTCACGGAATGTCTGAATCGTGGCATATAGTTCCTTCTTTACTGAGGAAACCAAGTCATCACAAACGGAAGCAGATTCCTCTTTGACCAAAGAAGTAATGCAAGTACTGCATTGGGCTTTTTTCCAATTTTCTCCCAGCTTTGCATGAGGGACATCTCTTTCCCCGGGTCAGAGCTTTTGCCCCGAGAGAGAAAGACAAAAAGGGAAAAAATAAATAAAATAAAAACAGGGAAGCCTTAGTGAGACCCAGTTTCTGCTTGCGGACAACCCAACAAGGTGCACTAGGGAGAAAATACAGCCTCCGGTGCCCAGACCGGCCCTCACCACCAGGGAAAAAAAAAAAAGAGACCGGAAACCCCAAGTAAAGAAAATGGCCAGACTTAATCCACTGCCCCCTACCTGAGCCTTGTTGGTGCCTGTCCCCACAGCTGCAGACGCTGCATCCTCCATAGCAGGTGTGCAGCACTCTACTCGTGGCTTCACATGCCGCTTCTGGACTCCCATAGTGCCACTGCACCAGGACAGGAGACCCTGTCTCTTAGGAGCACCTAAGAGATCCTGGCTCCCCTCCAAAAGATGTTCCCTCCAGGCTGGAGGAAACACAAAAACTGAGGTGTGGTAAAAGGTGCCGCCCTATTAAAAATCTGAAGGAAGGAGTTCCCTGTGGTCTGGTGGGAGGAGTCACTATCTCTCAGGTGCTGTCCTGAAAGATGCCTTGTGAAAATTGTTTTCCTCTTCAGTAATAAATCTGTGTCAGCACTTTATGACTATATCGGTCACAATTAACTGCCCAGGAATACAAACGCACAGATCTATAAACCTTTCTCAGAATTTTTTGCACAGGAGGCAGCCTGATTTGCAACAGTCTCACTAATTTTCTTGATAATCATCCCTCACTATATTTTGCCTTTAAATTGCTTAAAGGATAAGTGCACCTTTTTTAACAAAGTAAGGTAAAAATATATGCATTTACTATTTTTTTGTTTTGGAAGCCTGTACAGCATTGCACCAGCATTCAGCAGATTGCTGGTACCATGCCTCCTCCTGCAGATCTGTCAGTGCATCTGTTTGCTCATACGGGCAGGCAGAATGAATGAACTACCACAGGGCTCAACTTGTAGTTTCCCATCCACAGAGGACTGTGAATGAATAATGTGGCTGGGCAGGTGGAACCCCGCATGGCCACATTAGTTTAAAAAAGTGACAGTGGGCGCCCGGAGAGGATGCTTGACCACTGTCACTGAGGAGAGGCTGCAGTTGCTGGAAAATGTTACATGTTGCACCTTAAATACAGGTGGAACATAACGTGTTCCAAAAGATGAACTTATTATTTTAATGCTGAATAAGACAATACTTCTCTGCACCTCCCATGCCAGTCTTTTCTTCATCTCATGGTTTTCAACTGTGTTATGGATCTTGAATTTGACTGGACTGAATTTGGCTTTTAAAAGGTGGTAATAAAATTATGATTTTTTTTTTAAATGTACAGTAACCTCAAATTGCAAGTAACGCAGTCAACGAGCGTTTAGCAATACGAGCCATCATTTTTCTTTTAATCCTGACTCGGTTTGCGAGTATTGGCTCACAAAATGAGCAGGATTCAAGCTTCTGCGGTGTGCAGTACCGCATTTGGCCAGAGATGCAGGGGCGCCAATAACATTCGGAGCCGATCGGATGCACTCGGAAACACTCTGTTCCCGAGCCTCTGAGTGTTTCCGAGTGTCTCCAGCACCCCCCGACCTCTGGCCACATGCGGTACTGCATACCATAGAAGTCAATGTGGAATGAATTATCTGAGTTTCCCTTGACTTCTATGGGGAAACTCGCTTTTTCAATTACATCCCTATTTTGGAATATTGAAAGTGACTAATACAGAAGAGCTAGGTAGGTGGGTACTGCAAATGCATCATGCCTGCTTGCCATGGTGACAAGCCTCTTGACTTGAATTAGTGTTTATTTCGACGGATTAACATTGGATTAGCAGGTCCGGCAGAAGACAGACAACGAGCTACAGGATTTGAAGACTATTTGAGACAGACATCTGGTTAAAAGGAAAACAAACTCACCACAAAAGATGCTCCTCCTGCTCCAGTGCATCTTGCTGTATTGTGAAGATATCGTCTGACCTTAAAAAAAAAAAAAAATTTACAAAAAATCTTGCTCAATTTTTTTTATCTTCAAACTTTTCAATTACAAATCAGCATTACACGTTTACACATAGATTGTTTGCTTTAACTGTGAACAATTCATGACAAGTTGGTTGATCTAAATATAAGCAGCAAAATGCAGAGCTGACTGTTATGTTCTTTAGTGACCTTACAATGTCATCTACTCCAACTGCTTTTATGCAAAATAGCTTATATCAACCATCAGTCTTATGGAATACTGTATATTTGAGAACACCAGAATTCTGGGAGATAGCTGCTCCCATGCCATTGCCAGTTTCCCTTTGGACGGCTTCGGATGTTGCAAGAAATCCGCAGGGCTGAAACAACTAATCGATTATGAAATCAATTACTATTTTCATAATCGATTAATCGGCCCGCAACATAATGGGGTTAGAAAAAAATAAATAAAAAAAAATAAAAAATAAAAAATAAAACTAGCTCTTTATAGTACAAAAAGAGCAAATAATCGCTACTGTAAATATTACTTACACAGTAAAAAAAAAAAAAATTAACCCCTTACAGTAGTCATCTGCTTTTTTTGTACTATAAAGGGCAATTTTTTTTTTTAACCCCATTATGTTACTAAATGTTTTAGTTCACATCTATGCATTTTTTGCATTAACACACTACAGTTCATTTACATGGCTTCCTATGGGAAACATTCACATCTATGCTTTTTTCAGCCGCTGCGTATTTGGAAAGGGTCAGGGACACAAAACGATGCTTTTTTGGTTCAATAAACTTCAATGGAGAAGCTGCAGAAAAGCATGTAATGATTTTTTGCAGCAAATTGTGTTTTTTTTATCTGCCCAACAAATAATTGGCCAAAAAAATGCAAAAACACCAAATCGCAGCAAAATCACGTGCGCAAAAATCAAAACGCACAGCAAAAAGCACTGCAGAAACAGATCAAAAGCAAACTGCATAGGTGTGTACCGAGCCTTATGCTGGTCACACCAATCAATTTTCAGACAAAAAATCTTTGTACATTTGCTGAATGAAAGAATGTTTGAAATTTTCACTTGTTTTTAACATTCTGTTTTTAAAATGAATATAATTTCTGAACGAAAACCACATACACTGTCTGAAAATTTCTTTGACCAAGAAGTTTTCGATTTCCAAATTTTCCCGTCACTATGGTTGAAAATGAACGTTTTGACCCCACTAACGATTAGAAAATCGAACAAACTTGAAATAAAATTTTTTGAAGGAAGACTTTGTTTTTTTAAATTAAAAAAAATTGATCTCCGAGTCTGATGATAGTTACCGGATTCACCCTTTAATAGTATATACAGTATATAGCTTCTAATAGTATATATCCTCCAATAGTATATACAGTAAATATCCTCTAATAGTATATACAGTATATCTCTTCTGTCTGTTCTCAGAGTGGATTAGAGATTTTTCTCCCTAACCATATAGTTGGTTATTTATATTTACCACTGCATAGAGACATTAAAGAATAAATTGCCTTTTTTTAAAACTTTATTAACTAAATTTTAAACCACACTTATTTTTTTTAAGGTTATTAACCGATTAATCGAAACAATAATCGGCCAACTAATCGATTATGAAAAGTTAGTTGCAGCCCTAAAAAAAAAATAACTAAATAATTACTCCCACATGTCACTGTGATCCCCCTTCAGTGTACCACCTTCTTCACCAATTCCCACGACCCCTCCATGCAATGCTGCTGCTCGGCTTCCTTTCCACCCTCCACCCACTCATGCTGGGGTAAGAGATCGGTGTCAGGATGGAGAGCTTTGGGGCTGAAAAACATGTGATCTGTACCAATCGCTCGTGTGTTCATTCATCACTGAAGCATAGAACACATTGTTTACTATGCTACAATTTGTGAATTAACAGGAGTCTCTAAAACAGAGGCTTGTATTCATCTACAGTGCAGCTGAGGCAGCAGAGAAAGGGACGGTCTTCAGTCCCTTTCTCGGTCTCAAAAAAGACATTATGGGTCGGTTTATCTAACAAAATACCCACCCCCAAGGGAAAAAAAAAAAAAAAAAAAAAAAAAAAAACTTAAAAAAAATAAATAAAAAACCCCAACCATAGTAAGGGTAGATTTAGACATGCATCTTAATCTCCCTTGCCTCTGAAGCCTAATCTGCATTCAGATCAAGCTCCAGAGGCTACTGACTGTTTTAACCCAATTTTTGCAGACAAACGTGCCAAAACCACTCATTGCATACAGTTATGGGTCTTTGCGGCTTTTCACCATTGACTTAAATGTGTAACGTTTGGCAGGCTTCCTGCCCGTCAATCGTTATGTCAGGTCAACTTTGCTGCAGTCGTGAACCATTGTGGCTACAGCATGTAAACAACTCCATCTGCTGCCTATTGCAACCTAAGGACTAAAGGCCTCGTTCACACAGGGCATACTACTACATCAAAGTCAGACCAAAAGTAGTGCAGGGACTACTTTGAAGTCGCTAAGGACTTGAAGTTGCACAGATATGAATGGTACTCATTGGAAATCATGGAGTACGACTTGTCATGCGACTTTGCAGTCCCAAGTCGCAGGACAAGTCGCACAAGTGTGAAAGGGGCCTAAGGCTACATTCACACTGGTGGTGACATGCCCCCGTGCGAATGACAGCGTCAAGAATCTGCAGATTCCTGCAGCTGTTTTTGCCACCTGTTAGCATCTGAACGCTCCCAGTCTTGTGCAAATTAATGACAGGTCTAAACTATCTGTGGTTATCCGTACAGCCAGTGATTACCTGTGGTGATCGCTGCTGGAGGCACTGGCTGTGCAGACAGCTGTGACCTGTCAATTAACCCTAGGTTCACACCTTTGGGTTTTTTAGTGCGTTTTGCAGTTTGCAGAAACGCACTACACGCTCACATCTATACGTTTTGCAGACGGTGCGTTTTTGGAAAGGGCGGGGACTTTTTTTCGTGTGTGTGTTAGAGAGTATATATATATATAAAGATTTCAATGGAATCGCACCAGAAACCCAAGTGTTGTGATACAATTTATGATGTTTTGCGTTTTTTATTTTTTTGTTTAAAACACTGTATATAGACGGATGCTAAGGAGGGGGCCGGGAAACCGTCCGCCGATGAGGCGTCAACTGTCAGTAGGGATTATGAAAAGAGCATAACAGGCCCTTCAGGTCTAGTATGGATTCGCAGGGGACCCCCCCCCCCCCCCCCACACCATGTTGAGGGCATGCAGCCTGGCACGGCTCAGGAGGAGGAGGGCGCTTGCTCGTCCCCTCCCTTTCCTCACCTGCCGGGCTACAATCTCGGATAATGGTCTTGTATTGATTTTTTTTTTTGGGGGGGGGGCACCGCACGCCTTTTTTTTTGGTGTGGGTGGGGCGCCTGTGCATCATGGGACACAAAGCCTTAAGTAATTAAAATTACTTAATGGGACGTCCCATAGCATTGCTACTTGAGGGGAGGGAGACACAACCCGTAGGGAACCCCCAGACCTGAGGACTTCTACTGCTGCCTGTAACACACAGCGCCCAAAAGGCAATATCCTCATTCCTTGTTACATCCACTTGATAACATTTTGTGAATGTATGCACTGAAGAACAAGTTGCGGCCTTGCAGATCTGAGCCATGGAGGTCTGGTGACGCACTGCCCAAGAAGCACTAACTGCTCTGATAGAGTACGCCTTGACTTGGAAAGGGGGAATCTTAAAGCGGGACTTTACTGAAATTTTTTTTTTTTTAAAAAAGCCAGCAGCTACAAACACTGCAGCTGCTGACTTTTAAAAAATGGACACTTACCTGTTCCGGGGTCCAGCGGTGTCGGCAGCAGAGGCCGATCGATCGCTCGGCTCTCTGCTGTAGCCGGCGCCATTCTCGGTGAGGAAATCAGGAAGTGGCTTCACTTCCCGATTCACTACTGCGCATGCGCGAGTTGCGCGGCACAATGAGAATCTTCAGCGATGTCTGCCGGGACACGTGTATGTCCCGGCAGACAGCGCGCCGGGACAAGAAGCTGTGTAAACTCCCGTGGGAGTTTATGCCGGAAGTGGGTGCAGATAGTCTTAGACAGGTATCTGCACCCCCCTCCCCCCTGAAAGGTGCCAAATGCGACACCAGAGGGGGGGGGGGTTCCACTTTAGGGTGGAATCCCGCTTTAACCTTTAAATCATAAATTTGAATAATAACTTGCCGAATCCACTTAGCGATAGTGGATTTGGATAGTGCCTGTCCTTTCTTAGGACCTTCTGGCAGAATAAATAAGACATCAGTCTTAAGAATCGGAGCAGTTGCCTTTAAATAGATATTCACTGCTCTCACCACATCAAGACAATGTAGTGACTTTTCTTCCCTGGAACATAGTTTTGGAAAACACGATGGCAAGACAATATCTTGGTTCAGGTGAAAACCTGAAACTACTTTTGGTAAAAAGCCTGGACGAGGGCTCTTTACAAGAAAGAGCAGCCAATTACGAAACTCTCCTTGCTGAGCATATAGCAACCAAAAATACCAGCTTCCTTGTCAGAAGGACAAAGGGAATATGCTGTATCGGTTCAAATTGCTATTTTTGTAACAATGACAAAACCAAAATTCAAGTCCCAAGGGCTCAAGGGTGTTTTAACTGCCGGATTAATCCGCATCACCCCTTGCATAAAACCCTGGACTAAAGAATGCATAGCAAGCAGTCTTTGAAATAAAATCGATACGGCTGAGACTTGGCCCTTAACAGTACTCAGGGCCAACTTCATCTCTACGCCTAATAAGGCAAGAATTCTGCCTATGATATACATGAGGGTGCCAACCCTTGGATTTACACCAGGAAACATAAGCCTTTCAAACTCTATAATATATAGTTCTGGAAGCTGGCTTCCTTGCATTAATCAAAGTTGAGATAACTGACCTGGAAAGCCCACGTTTCTTCAGAATGTAGGTCTCAATAGCCAGGCCATTAAATTTAGCATTCGTAAAGTAGGATGGAATATCGGCCCTTGTGACAGTAGGTCTGGCCTTAGTGGGAGGGGCCATGGACCCTCCACTGCCATCTTTATGATTTCTGCATACTATGACCTTCTGGGCCATGCTGGTTCTACCAGTACCATAAACAGGTTTGACTAAAACCCCGAACCTTGCGCTTGTGTGGGAATCTGTAGGATCACCCCCTGAGCCAATAACCGGTCTAGTGCTTGAAACAGGGATAGTCTTTTCCCTGGATCCTTGGGAATGTTTGATCTCAGAAAACGAGACGGTGGAAACTCCCGGAATTCTAGTTTGTACCCTAGAGACACCGTGGAGAGAACCCAACTGTCCTGACTTTCCCTTTGCCAGACTTCTGAGTATTTCAGAAGTCTTCCCCCTGCTCTGGTGAGGGGGGGGGGGGGGGACGCCT
Organism: Lithobates sylvaticus; assembly: GCA_028564925.1. Lineage (NCBI taxonomy): Eukaryota > Metazoa > Chordata > Amphibia > Anura > Ranidae > Lithobates > Lithobates sylvaticus. The sequence continues at coordinate 165,127,335 of CM053030.1, read as the reverse complement.
CTTCATAAGTCTTTAGTATTCTGCTTGGTGAAAGAGTACCCTTTCCACTAGAAATTGTCTGGATGTATTTATAAAAATCATCGTCAAATAGTCGCTCCCCATGAAAAGGGAAACTAGTCAGAAGCTTTTTACAAGGTGCTTCGGCTGCCCAATTCTTTAACCGAAGGGATCTATGCATGTGTATTAGCATAAGCGCAAGGCGGGACACCTGGTGAATAAACTCTTTCATAGCGTCTATAGCAAAACATAATGCCTTTGGTAGTTCGGCAAACTCGCGGGCATGTTGTGCAGGGACCTCTTTAAGAGCATCTGTAAACTGGTCCTTTCCATCTTTTGGTGAATTTTTCCTCCATAGAATAGAGAACTGAGAATGTCTTTGGAGGGAGAAAATGCTTATCCGGATGATTCCATTTGACATAAATAAGCTTCTCTAGTAATGCGTGGATAGGAAACGCATGCAAAGGTTGTGAAGGTTTCAAAGAACCCAAGGAAGAAACTGGACATTCAGCTGAGTCTGTTAGGGGTAGCATGAAAGTGGAGCGAACCATCTCCCTAAGGATTTGTACCTCAGATTGTGAAGCTGATTCATCAACTGTTTCCTCCGCAATGATCGGTTTGCTCTTCCTCTCGATTGTCTGAGGCTAATACCTCATCCTGTCCGCACTGTTCCCTTGGATTATAAGCAGTCTGAGGCTATTATAAGTGTGCTGTTTTCTGAGAAATGTCACACTGCCCACTGCTTACAGGATGTTTATTGTACCTTCACAGTACCTGTACCAGCCACTCAGTTTCCCCAATTAGGGGGGAGAGGACTAAAGAACCCCCTCCAGCTGCTAGGACACATGCTGTTTGTAGCACAGATTGAAAGGGTATGTGTATTGTAACTCCCTCTAGAGGAGACTTTAAGGCATTACAATGTTAATATGAATGAAATGGCATAGGTGGACTTTGCAGTTCCTAAGCTTTTCTCTTACGTTTTCCTCGCTGCAGGATACTGCTGAAAACAGACAGATCCAAACTTCACCCATCACAGCGGGCAGCATAGTTAAACCTTCAAAGACCGGGTCCCTTTTAATAGGGGTTCCACTCCTTTGGACCTGTATAGCACCCCTCAGGACAACTTTAGGTAATGTAGCAAGACCAAAAAGAGTCATGGTTCCTAGGGTTCAGCTCTCAAAGAGAAGCGTTACAGGCAGAACCTTGTTCTTTTATGCGAGGCCCGGGTACCATCCTGTGGCCGCAGTGGCGTGGATGGATCCAGTTGTGGAGGTTTTTAAATCCAGCATGGATTCCTCCTGGAGCTCCTCAGAGCACATCTTCACTAGTGACCAACACCTTAGACACAGGCGAAAAAACTGAGGTACTCCTGGAAGAAGGAGGGGTTATATAGGGGAGTCAACTTCCTATATTGGGTATACCAGTGTCAACACCTGAAGGTGGCCCATAACCCATTAAAGTGATAAAGGTTCGTTTTTTTTTTGTTTTTTTTTTTTAAACATGTCATACTTACCTCCACTGTGCAGTTCGTTTTGCACAGAGTGGCCCCATTCATCCTCTTCTAGGGTCCCACGGCGGCTCCTCCCCGCAAGAGCTAACCCCCTCTGGGAAGCTCTCTCCCGAGGGGGGTTACCTTGTGGGCACGCTCCCATGTGATACACTCGGCAGCCATAGCCGCCAAGTGTATGACTCGGCCCCACCCCGCGTCATTGATTTGATTGACAGCAGCGGAAGCCAGTGGCTGCGCTGCTATCAATCATCCAATAAAGAGCTGACTAGCGCTCGGGGAAAGCAAGGTGGGATCACGCCCAAGGAGATTCGGGTCTCAGGTAAGTAAAACGGGGGCTCGGGGGAGGGGGGGGCGGTGACTGCAAAGTGTTTTTCTTTTCCTATGCATTAAGGTGAAAAAAAACACAAAGTTTTACAACCCCTTTAAGTAATTACTTAAGGCTCTGTGTCCCATGATGTACGATAAAGAAACTAGGGATTAAAAATGCACTGCAAATAGTGCCTGAAAAATGCATGGATGTGAACCTAGACTTGATGCACAGGGCTCAGAGGACAAATCCAGACGCTCACAGGTGGCAAAATCAGCAGGAGTCCGCAGATCATCATAAGCGGCAAAGGCATTCCCCACAGCTGCCCCTACACACACCAGCCACTTTATTAGGTATACCTGTTTAATTGCTTGGTAACACAAATTGCTAATCAGCCAATTACATGGCAGAAACTCAATGCATTTAGGCATCTCGACCTGGTGAAGATGACTTGCTGAAGTTCAAACCGAGCATCAGATTGTGGGGAAGAAAGGAGAGTTAAGTGACTTGGTGGCATGGTTGTTGGTGCCAGACGGGTTGGACTGAGTATTTCAAAAACTCCTGATCTACTGGGATTCTCATACACAACCATCTCTAGGGTTTAGGGAAAATAATCAGAAAAAGAGAAACTATCCAGTGAGGCAGTTGTGTGGACGAAAATGCTTTGTTGATGTCAGAGGAAAATGGACAGACTGGTTCAAGGTGATAGAAAGACAACAGTAACTGAAATAACCACTCGTTACAACCAAGGTATGCAGAATACCAATTCTGAACGCACAACACATCGAACCTTAAAGCAGATGGGCTACAGCAGCAGAAGACCACACCGGGTGCCACTCCTGTTAGCTAATAACAGGAAACTGAGGCTACAATTCGCACAGGCGCACACAAATTGGACAATAGAAGATTGGAAAAACATTGCCCGGTCTGATGAGTCTTGATTTCAGCTGCGACATTCAGATGGTAGGGTCAGAATTTGGGGTAAACTACATGAAAGCATGGACCAATCCTCCTTTGCATCAGGCTGGGTTCCCTGCACCCAATTCGCAATAGCAGGAGATTTTAACTGGCTCTCTTTGGAGCCGATTAACATGTCTCCACTGCGGCTCCGGTGCAAATTTGCACCGGAGCCCTGTGCGTCTTTTGGTCTGTTCGAGGTCCAAATCAGCCGAAAATTCAGGCTGAAATCGAACCTGGAATGGGGACGCACCGGACTCCTGCTGGAAGCCGCATGCGAAGATAGTGTGAACTCAGCCTCATTGGTTCAGGCTGGTGGTGTAATGGTGTGGGGGATATTTTCTTGGCACACTTTGGGCCCCTTAGTACCAACTGAGCATCGTTTAAAGTGGTTGTAAACCCTAAAAAAAAAAAAAAAAAAAAACCTGCAAGACAAAGGCATAATGAGCTAGTATGCATAGCATACTAGCTCATTATGAATTACTTACCTGAGATCGAAGCCCCCTCAGCGGTCCTCGTTCACCGCTCCGGCGGCTGACATCTCTCCTGGGGGTTACTTCCGAGTATAGCGGCTCCAGCGCTGTGATTGGCCGGAGCTGCGATGGCGTCACTCCCACGCGAGCGCATTGAAGCGCCATTGCTTCAGTTTGCTTAAATGCGCATGTGCCAGTGACGTTGACACATGCAAATACAGGGAGATCTCCTAATCCGTGTAGGTTTAGGAGATATCCAGTGTAGCTACAGGTAAGCCTTATTATAGGCTTGCCTGTAGTAAAAACTGGTTGTAAACTTTAAAAACACCACTGCCCACCTGAGTATTGTTGCTGACCATGTCCATCCCTTTATGACTAGTGTACCCGTCTTCTGATGGCTCCTTCCAGCAGGACAATGCACCATGTCACAAAGGTCTGGTTTCTTGAACATGACAATGAGTTCTCTGTACTCCAATGGCCTCCACAGTCACCAGATCTCAATCCAATAGAGCAGGTGTAGGCAACCTGGGGCCCTCCAGCTGTTGCAGAACTACAAGTCCCATCATGCCTTAGGGGGTAATTGTAACTGCCAGCCTTGCATTGCCTCATGGGAAATGTAGTTCCCCAACAGCTGGAGGGCCCCAGGTTGCCTAACCCTGCAATAGAGCACCTTTGGAATGTGATGGAATGGGAGATTCACATCATGGATGTGCAGCCGACAAACCAAATATGTCAATATGGACCAAAAGCTCTAAAGGAATGTTTCCAACACCTTGTTGTATGCCACGAAGAATCAGGGAAGTTCTAAAGGCAAAGGGGCCCAACCCGGTCTCTTGCAGGGCGGGGAACGTGCCGCTGCTTGTGATTGGTGGTGCGCAGTGACAGCTCCCGGGCGGGATAGCTCAGGAGGGTTGGGCCTAGGATCAGGACACACCTGAGCTCACCCCCAATAGTAAATTATTATGATCGATGTGTATTTGTGCTGAGCCTGTGCCGTACCTCCCAACATTTTGAGATGGGAATGAGGGACACCTACTTGCAAACGTATGTAGGCATAGGACACGCCCCCTGACACACCCCTTAAAAGGAGAATTAACAAAAAAAAGGTTAATACACAAGGACTTTTTTTTGCCACTACTATTCCTTTATATTGGCTTTTAACATTTACAAATGCAGCAATTTAGATGAAAGGTTTAGCACTGGGAAACACTTTTTGAAAGATAAAAAGTGCATTTTATATACTACAGTGGCGACCCATGCATTAAGGGCGCATGGGCGCTGCCCCCTCTCTCACCAATAGATAGATTCATGCAATGCATTTATCTATGGCCGCCGCTGCCAGCCCTATTCAGGCGCCCGGACCCTTTTCGGGAGCAGGGCGCCTGAATTACAGTGGCGGGGGGTGTTTTTGAAGCACCTGATTAGAGCCATAGGCTCCAATAGGGGTCAAAAAAGGTGACCTGTGAGCGCCATGCTGGGTTCGCGCAGATCATTCAGCTGTGTTAGAAAAGCGAGTGAATATTCGCTTTCCTAACACTAAACCGCCTCTCTGCCAATTAGGTGCTCGGGTCTGTTACCTGACTGGCTGAAACGACAGGCACCGCTATTGGATGCCTATCAGGAGGAGAGGACGGGAGATGAGGACAGCAGGAGACGCACGAAGGACCCCGCTCCCCGCTGTCACCCGCTGCCCCACCAAGACAGGGTAAGTGCCGGGCAGACAGTGAGCGGGCATCACACTGGGGGCATTTAAGGGCACACTGGCAGGACTTGATTTTATTTATTCTTAAATGTCCCCCAAAAAAAGATTTTGGAGCACCAGCCGCCACTGTACAACTATATGGATCAGAACAAAAATCAGGGGGAAAAAAAAAAGGGACATTGCTTTACCAGAACTGACACACTCATCTCTACACAAACACACTGGTTGCTATAGGCAACACACACCCCTCTGCTCCAGCAGCGTGCACAGTGATTGGCGGAGAGCAGGGGACAGTATGACCCGATCACTGCGGGCCGCACAACTCTGAAGGTCGCACTGACAGCCGGTGTCCTTGCCGCGGTCATAAGGAGACCAGGCGCCTTTATCACTTACACACACACGTCCCTCCGTCAGACCCCCCACTCACCGACTGCGTCACCCCAGCCCGAAGCCTCGCACACAGGAGCATCGCTGCCCGGAAAATACAAGCCAACGGCACCGGCCACCACTGCAGACAGGCAGGCAGCACTGCACGATCGCCGAACACACACCGCTCTACTCACAAGGACTCAGACAGGATATGCAAGTCTAGAGCATCCGAGCTTCGAGAAATCGCTGCGATCACATGACCCTCCTTAGCGGATGTTGTGTTTGTTGTGATTTCTAAGGGACGTCTATCATTCTTCTTTATGTGTTCCGATCACCAAATGCTGATCTTTATTCCTTCGCCTCATGTTGCTTTAAATACATGGGTGCAAAAAATGAATCCTTGTGTAAAGTGAATACTGCTAAACATTTTTGACAAGAAGAATGGAGCTTTATGGAAATGTACAAGCTTGCATAAATAAATTCCCATCATATCACAATATAAAAGTAAAACCTTTGATTGCGACTTGCGAGCATAATTCGTTACGGAAACATGCTTGTAATAGAAAGCACTCGTATAAAGCACTCGCAAAAAGCGAATTTCCCCATAAGAAATAATGGAAACTCAGATGATTCGTTCCACAACCATTTATTATTATTATTATTATAGGATTTATATAGCGCCGACAGTTTGCGCAGCGCTTTACAATATGAGGGCAGACAGTACAATTACAATACAAATCAATACAGGAGGATCAGAGGGCCCTGCTCGTTAGATCTTATTTATTCATAGGTCCTTCAGTTTATAGTCCATATAAAAAGATTATAGCAATGTGACCAGTCAGGTTGTGTAACCATAAAAAGTTCATCCACAAATGGAAGGCTCCATAAGGGGATTAGAAGCAAAATCCAGCAGGAGTGGCATGCCACATCAGAGGGCGGTTGGGCATCCCTGCTCTAGGGCATATGCTACATGGATCACACCCTTGGATTGCAGGGATCAGGATACAAGTTGTTGACCGGGTGGTATAGATCCCCGGAGAAACTGTATTGTATGTTTCCGAATGCAGATCCTACCTGTTAGCATTGCGGAGAGGATAGGGGAATACTTCCATATATTTTGGCGATTTTCCCGAATTCGTCCTTACTGGTTGCTGTTGGCTGGCGGCTGCTGGCTGTCCCCCCAGGGTAGGTATGGCTGGCGGCTGCTGGCTGTCCCCCAGAGTGGGTATGGCTGGTGGCTGCTGGCTGTCCCCCAGGGCGGGTAAGGTTGGCGACTGCTGGCTGCCACTCAGGGTGGGTATGGCTAGTGGCTGTTTTCCCCCAGGGTAGGTATGGCTGGCAGCTGCTGGCTGTCCCCCAGGGTGGGTATGGCTAACTGCTGCTGGCTGTCCCCCAGGGCAGGTATGGTTGGCAACTGCTGGCTGCCCCTCAGGGTGGGTATGGCTAGTGGCTGTTCTCCCCCCAGGGTAGGTATGGCTGGCAGCTGCTGGCTGTTCCCCAGGGTGGGTATGGCTAACTGCTGCTGGCTGTCCCCCAGGGTGGGTATGGCTGGCAGCTGCTGGCTGTTCCCCAGGGTGGGTATGGCTAACTGCTGCTGGCTGTCCCCCAGGGTGGGTATGGCTGGCAACTGCTGGCTGTCCCCCAGGGCAAGTATGGCTGGTGGCTGCTGCTGCTGTCCCCAGGGCAGGTATGGCTGGTGGCTGCTGCTGTCCCCCAGGGCAGGTATGGCTGGTGGCTGCTGGCTGTCCCCCAGGGTGGGTATGGCTAACTGCTGCTGGCTGTCCCCCAGGGCGGGTATGGTTGGCAACTGCTGGCTGCCCCTCAGGGTGGGTATGGCTAGTGACTGTTCTCCCCCAGGGTAGGTATGGCTGGCAGCTGCTGGCTGTCTCCCAGGGTGGGTATGGCTAACTGCTGCTGGCTGTCCCCCAGGGTGGGTATGGCTGGCGACTGCTGGTTGTCCCCCAGGGCAAGTATGGCTGGTGGCTGCTGCTGCTGTCCCCCAGGGCAGGTATGGCTGGCGGCTGCTGCTGTCCCCCAGGGCAGGTATGGCTGGTGGCTGCTGGTTGTCCCCCAGGGTGGGTATGGCTGGTGGCTGCTGCTGGCTGTCCCCCAGGGCGGGTATAGCTGACGGCTGCTGCTCGCTGTCCTTCAGGGCAGGTATGGCTGGTGGCAGCTGCTGGCTGTCCCCCAGGGTGGGTATGGCTTGCAGCTGCTGGCTGTCCCCCAGCAACTTGGGCTTGCCGACCCACCATCCCAGAGCAGGGGTGTCGGGCCACATCAGAGGGCAGTTGGGCACCCCTGCTCTAGGGCATTGCAGGAATCAGGATACAAGTTGTTGACCAGGTGGTATAGATCCCCCGAAGAAACTGCATTGTATGTTTCCAAATGCAGATCCTACCTGTTGGCATTACGGAGAGGATAGGGGAACACTCTTCCATATATTTTGGAGATTTTCCCAAATTCGTCCTTACTGGATGCTGTTGGCTGTCCCCCAGAGTGGGTATGGCTGGTGGCTGCTGGCTGTCCCCAAGGGCGGGTATGGCTGGCGGCTACTGGCTGTCCCCCAGGGTGGGTAAGGCTGCTGGCTGTCCCCCAGGGTGGGTATGGTTGGTGGCTGCTGCTGGCTGTCCCCCAGGGTAGGTATGGCTGGTGGCTGCTGCTGACTGTCTCCCAAGGTGGGTATGGCTGGTGGCTGCTAGCTGTCCCCTAGCGATCTGGGCTTGCCGACCCGCCATCCCATTGCAGGAGGTGGCGGGCCACATCAGAGGGCAGTTGGGCACCCCTGCTCTAGGGAATATGCTACATTGATCTCACCCCCAGAATCTTATATCCTTCCGTATTTCGCAGCATGGGAAAAAGATTTGCTACATAACAATATTTGGAGAGGGTGCTGCTTTCTGATCAGTTTTACTGATTGCCATAGTTCCAGTTTGAGAAATGGGAGAGTTAGAGGAATGTGAAACTGTCTCCCAATAGTTTCTGTTGTCTATATCAGGGTGTATCTATAAGATACATATAGCCTTCTAGATACTGTACATATTGTACTAATGATGTGGAATCCTATATAACTTTTCATTTATATATTCTATGTGTTCCTAAACATTTTTTACATACAGGGTTGTGCACCTACCTCTCCTCCTCGACTCTATTGGCCGCCACTCTCAAAATCCCCTTTTGTCACATCTCTGCTTTCATCAACTCTGCTTTTCTCTGAATTAATTCTGCTTTATGTCAGAAATAATTCATTTTTTAGCAGGGGAAAATATTATTTAAATTTCTACTGTGCCTGCACATGTATGTAGGGTGTAGGATATTACATCTGGGTTTACCTCCAAGAAGAACTCTGAAGTTTGAAGTAAATGACTGCTTTGGTCATCTAACACTGCACACATCCTGACCAATTTAACCTAAGGGACAGTTGGATGGGTGTGCCATTTGCCTGGGGAATAGAGGATTAGGTAAGTAAAATGTCTTTGATGCCCCGTACACACGATCTGAAATTCCGCCAGCAAAAGTCATATGTGAGCCTTTGGTCGGAACTTCCGACCGTGTGTATGCTCCATCTGACTTTTGCCAGCAAAAGATAGAGAGCAGGTTCTCTATTTTTCCGTCTGAAAAAACATCCAAGATTTTTCCGATGGAAATTCCGATCGTGTGTAAGGGGCATAACTGTCACCTAGACTAAACAAGCACTTAACTTTTGCAGTGTGGGGGCAGCCACAATGCAGGGAGGACTTTCATTTTTCCCAAAGTTCAGCTTTACGCCTCTTAACACAGTCTGATGACTGAGGGCCTAACCATCTGATCAGTAGGTCAAGCTCTTGCATAGGTGGGATACTGAGGTCCTTGACTACTGACTTGAATGTAGATCTCCAGCTCCTGTAGTTTACTGAGTGATTGTTGAACTTCATAATGCCTGTACTGTGTTATGTAATACTCTTACTTTCATTGCTCCTATACAATCCAGTCAGCGCTGAAAGGCCGGAGCAGAAACTTACAGTTATTGCTGGGGTATACTGATCACAGCAGGTCACTTGCTCTGCACCTCCATCATTCCAATTTTTTTTAAAAATGAGGTTGCACTGAGTAAATAGATACCTCCACATCTTCTGGTCCTGCAGACTCCTGACCCCGTTTTGGACAGAAGTCCACCGAATCTTGCAGAAATTTGTGGATAGGGACCTGCCCATGACCGCAGGCTTCTTCCTAATACATCACCATGAGATTCCAGGTAAGGTCTATAGGAAATCTATCATCCCCTCCCTGGTCACGGCAGCAAAAAGTTGTATTCCCCTACTGTGGAAACAGACAGATCCCCCAGGAGTAGCAATGTGGTTGAAAAAAGTAGCGGACATCCATAGGATGGAGGACCTGGTGGCATCTGACAAAGGCCTCAGGGAACAATATCTCAAAAAATGGCACTACTGGCTTGAATTTTATTTCTCGGAGGAGTACGCGAGATTGACGACTTGAGTGATGGGGTATGTGGTACTCCGGACTCAGCAAGACGACCGAGCTGGGGGGAGCTGGAGGACGGACTATCCCCCCTTCCCCCCCCACCTCCCTGTCCACCCCCTATTTGTTGACTCCTTTCTTCTTAGCGTTCGGCTTTCTCCTGCTTCTTCACCTTCCCCCCCCCCCTCTTCTTTCTTTTCCTTCCTTTTTTTATAAAGAAAAGTAAGTCGACTCATGGGTAGACTTTTGATTAAAAAATGTGAACAGAACTAACTAATGCTATAGAACATCACAGCGGAGGGGGTGAGGGGTTACTTCCCCCCCCCCTCATTTAGAGGGATATCGGGGAAAACTCGACCTAAGTTCCAGTGGTTCATAACTATCTAACAACTCTCAAGTCGAGGGATAAAAATGTTGAAGTTAACAGATGGTTGATGTCCTTTGTTTCAAAGTTTATATATGTAAGTTAACGGATTTCTCACAAATAAAGAATAAAAAAAAAAAAGTCCAGGATGATTTTTTTGATGACAGGTTCTCTTTAATGAGACATCAGGGGGGACCGGATGTCTCCCCTGTCCCCCAATGAAGCTAACAAAACACTACGCCCCCCACTACCTACTCACTGGATTTGATTGACAGCAGCAGGAGATAATGAGAAAGTCCAGTGCTGCTGCAGATGGGCACAGCGATAGTTTGGGAGAAGACTCAGGGATGTATTTGGGGGAGGGGGGGTGGAGGGGTTTACCTTAAAGTAAACCCTGATTCATGAAATTTGACCTGGGAACATATATCTGTAGTGTTTACTTATCTCTCTCCAAAGTCCTAAGTCCTGTGTCTTTCTGCTGTTCTGTTCCTCTGTTATGAGCATGATAACTTCTGACAAGTTCTCAGAGATTGGGGATAAAACCAGCCTGAAATTTGTGTCAGGGTGGGTACTATAAATAGATTAGCAGAGAGCTTGTCTTGTCACAGCACAGCCCTGAAAGTATCTTGGTTTCTCTGCCTATGTGGAAGGGGGGTGTGTGCCTTTCCTTCAATCAGCTGTCTCCCAGTGTAAGCCAAAAATCCACTCCTACTGCTAAATGAGAAAGTAAAAATTCTAACATGATGTAAGAATTCTAAAGAATATAGCAAGCTGAAGACAGCAGTTATATATATACATATATACATGTAAAACGTACAGTGGTGTGAAAAAGTGTTTGCCCCCTTCCTCATTTCCTGTTCCTTTGCATGTTTGTCACACTTAAGTGTTTCGGAACATCAAACCAATTTAAACAATAGTCAAGGACAACACAAGTAAACACAAAATGCAATTTGTAAATGAAGGTGTTTATTATTAAAGGTGAAAAAAAATCCAAACCATCATGGCCCTGTGTGAAAAAGTGATTGCCCCCTAAACCTAATAACTGGTTGGGCCACCCTTAGCAGCAACAACTGCAACCAAGCGTTTGCGATAACGTGCAATGAGGCTTTTACAGCGTCCTGGAGGAATTTTGGCCCACTCATCTTTGCAGAATTGTCCTAATTCAGTTACATTAGAGGGTTTTCGAGCATGAACGGCCTTTTTAAGGTCATACCACAACATCTCAATAGGATTCAGGTCAAGACTTTGGCTAGGCCACTCCAAAGTCTTCATTTTGTTTTTCTTCAGCCATTCGGTGGTGGACTTGCTGGTGTGTTTAGGATCATTGTCCTGCTGCAGAACCCAAGTTCGTTTCAGCTTGAGTACACGAACAGATGGTCGGACATTCTCCTTCAGGATCTCTTGGTAGACAGCAGAATTCATAGTTCCTTTTATCACGGCAAGTCTTCCAGGTCCTGAAGCAGCAAAACAGCCCCAGACCATCACACTACCACCACCATATTTTACTGTTGGTATAATGTTCTCTTTCTGAAATGCAGTGTTCCTTCTACGCCAGATATACTTGGACACACACCTTCCAAAGAGTTCCACTTTTGTCTCATCGGTCCACAGAATGTTGTCCCAAAAGTCTTGGGGATCATCAAGATGTGTTGTGGAGAAATTGAGACGAGCTTTGATGTTCTTTTTGTTCAGCAGTGGTTTTCTCCTTGGAACTCTGCCATGCAGGCCATTTTTGCCCAGTCTTTTCCTGATGGTGGAGGCATGAACGCTGACCTTAACTGAGGCAAGTGAGGCCTGCAGTTCCTTGGACATTGTTGTGGGGTCTTTTGTGACCTCTTGGATGAGTCGTCGCTGCGCTCTTGGGGTAATTTTGGGCGGCCGGCCACTCCTGGGAAGGTTCACCACTGTTCCATGTCTTCGCCATTTGTGGATAATGGCTCTCACTGTGGTTCGCTGGATTCCCAAAGCTTTGGAAATGGCTTTATAACCCTTTCCAGACTGATAGATCTCAATTACTTTCTTTCTCAATTGTTCCTGAATTTCTTTGGGTCTCGGCATGATGTGTAGCTTTTAAGGATCTTCTGGTGGACCTTACTGTGTCAAGCAGCTCCTATTTAAGTGATGCCTTGATTGTGAACAGGTGTGGCAATAATCAGGCCTGGGTGTGGCTAGAGAAATTGAACTCAGGTGTGGACAACCACAGTTATAGTATGTTTTAACAAGGGGGGCAATCACTTTTTCACACAGGGCCATGATGGTTTGGATTTTTTTTCACCTTTAATAATAAACACCTTCATTTACAAATTGCATTTTGTGTTTACTTGTGTTGTCCTTGACTATTGTTTAAATTGGTTTGATGTTCCGAAACACTTAAGTGTGACAAACATGCAAAGGAACAGGAAATGAGGAAGGGGGCAAACACTTTTTCACACCACTGTATGTAGGGAGATTTGTTTCATCCCTGTGTATCATCTGAGGCTGTTCACTTCACTAGGTAGGTCAGGATTGCCAACCTCCCGCAGCATTTTTTACTGACAAAACATGGAAAAATGTACTGGCGGAGCACATTTTTTACTGGTAACCTGAGAAATTATAGAACTCCTATTGAAAACTAACACAGTGAATATTTGAACAGTATAAACATGATATAGAAACACTGGCAATACCTAGAACATAGTAATTTGCTTGATTTACACTTAAAAAGTCAACACAGCATGAAATTATCAGCCCCTGATATTTACTGTCAGTTGTAAAAAAAATCACAGATTTTTTACAAACTGTCAGTAAATTTACTGGCGGTTGGCAACCCTGCACTGGGTATAGGAGAGGGTTTACAACCACTTTAATGTAGGTATATGCATTAAGGTAAAAAAAAGAAAAACCTTTGGACTTTAGAACCACTTTAAGTAACCCTTTTCTGCCATCTTGTGGTATTATTTTAGTACTACAAATCAAACCAAATGAAGCAGGTGGAGAAGTACAATATTGGCCTTTATCACAACATAATGACCCATTATTTTACAGACATACAGCGGGGTGAGATAGAGAAATCAATATCAGGTGCACTGGCTCGATCATAAAAGATAACTGTCATTAAATTTAAAGAGTAAGCACAGTTTGCATGAAGAAAATGTTGCAATCGGAAGTCATTATTTTTCCAACCTCCCAATACTTGCCACTAGTGGTAGCAAAACAATAACCACAATAACTAATGCTGCACCACATAATTGCTATCACAGAAGTCTGCTGAAGGTCCCCTAAAAGAGACTGGCATTGAGATAATATGGAAGCTTCCATTACTCATCTGGCTGTCATGTTGAGCTGATGGATTTAAAATTTTCCAAGGCACTGACCTGGAACAAGGATTCAAATACAGAGTTCCGACTTCTGTGTTTGTTCTGGGTCAGTGACTTAAAGTGGAGTTCCACTCAAAAGTGGAACTTCCGCTTATCCGTCTCCCCCCCCCCCCTCCGGTGCCACATTTGGCACCTTTCAGGGGGGAAGGGGGAACGGGTACCTGTTTTAGACAGGTACTGTTCCCCACTTCTGGGAGAGGGGGCCGTGGCCCGGTCTCTTGTAAGTTTGGCCCCTTCCTCCTTCCTCCACTACCGGACCAATTAGAAAGCGCAGCAGGTTTCACGCGTGCGCAGTAGGGAACGGCTTCATTGCCGGGTTCCCTTACCAGGAATGGCGGCGGATGCCCCCGACAGTCGAGCCGAAGATTGTCTGGGGTGCCGACATTGCGGGCTTCATGGACAGGTACGTGTCCATATATTAAAAGTCAACAGTTGCAGTAGTTGTAGCTGCTGACTTTTAACTTTTTGTGGGGGGGCTGGACCTCCTCTTTAAGGAGGACTGAAGCAGGGAATAATCATGCAACTCCCCTTTTAGCACACTACAGGCTTCCTTTAAACTGACCCAATATAAATTAATGAATAATTTTACAAGCAAAAAGAGCCATGGCCCTAGGCTTCTGTGCCCTGTAGAGCATACATTTACCAGCTGCTGACAGATTATTATTATTTTTTTTTTTATGTGAACATCTCTATATTCCGGAGACACAAGCCATGACTGAGTACATCCAGGAGAACATTTTCCAAGTCTTAATAAAATCACTGTGAAGAATCGCTACCCACTGCCTCTCATCTCAGAACTTTTTGACCGTTTGCGCGGAGCAAGCATTTTTACCAAACTGGACCTCCGGGGCGCCTGCCTTCAACACTCGTGATGACACTTTGAATAGATGCCCTTTGGAGCAATCAAGAAGTATCTTCAGCTGTACCCTGAAATCCTGATAGCTTGGAGGAGCACCGCTTTGCAAGCAATTTGTGCAGTCTTCCCTTCCTGGACTTGGTCTGGACAAGGGCTCCCCTGAACTGGCCACGTCCTACTGGCTACGGGCCATCCAGCGTTTCCTCGGATTCGTACCGCCAGTTGAAACCAAAAAAAATGCGAATCCGAGGTCTTGGCCTCCTCAAGCTGATGAGGCATTTAACCACCTCAAGTCTGTCTTTGCCGCTGCCCCCGTTCTATCCAGGCCTGACCCTCTCAAACCATTCCTCCTGAAAGTCGATGCCTCCTCTGTGGGAGCTGGAGCCGTGCTTCTCCAGAAAGACTCTAAGGGCAAGAACATCACCTGTGGTTTTTTCTCCAAGACCTTTTCCCCCCTGAAAAGAACTATTCCATTGGAGACCGTGAATTACTGGCTATCAAGTTAGCACTTGAGGAGTGGAGACATCTCCTTGAGGGGTCCATTCATCTCATCACGATCTTCACTGATCATAAAAATCTCTCTTACCTCCAGTCCGCTCAGCGATTAAACCCACGCCAAGCTAGGTGGTCGTTGTTTTTGAAGGTGGAGTTGGAGCAGTGGCTGCTAAACTTGGATGGGTAGTGGGTAGTGGCCCTGGAAGACGTCAGTTGTGACGAAACGGCGTAGGGAGGAGCGGCGTGCTGACGTCACCATACGAACCACGCAGATCCCGGAAGCAAACGGGCAGCGAAATCGAGCCGGCCGGCTATTACAAATGCTTTTATCTATTGCGACCTTGTAAGTGCAATAATTTTTTAACTTTTAAATAAACTGTATACAGAGGTACACTATGGACTGTCTCTTTCGTTCCATGTTCCCTGTTTGACCATTTTCTGAGCTCACACCATCCATTCTGAGCAACCTGGTAAAGTCTCTGGATTTCCCTGGCCGGGATTAAAGCCACAAGCCAGTGTGACCTCTGTGACAGGGGGTCGCACAATCCGGTAAGGGTCAGTGTGACTGGACGGTGGAGGTGTTTTCTTGTTTTCCATCTGGATCACCCTTTGAGCTGCTGTTTATTGAATGAGAGCACTGTGGAGTTTCTGGAACTTTTCATATGTTTATTGTGTCTTCCACAAATCACATTGATCTCTATAAGGACAGTCGGTCACTATTGATTGTTTTTTCTATTTTTGGTTTTACACGATTGTTTCATGTTATCACGGACTTTATTGAACTTGATACTATTAAGATATAAGGAGGTGTAAAATTACTGTGTCAACTTTAATGTATGTTGGTTTATATTATTTGTGTCACCAGTGCACAATTGTTTGCAGCGCAGTTGTTCATTTTTATATTAGTCTTGTTGGTGTGGGTATCTCACATTTACAACTGCAGCAGCCTTTTTAATTTTTAATTTTCATTTGGTTTTTATTTTTCACAATTTTTCTATAATCAATGTTATGGGATAGTATTCATAGTAAATTTTGGGACAGCGCAGTATTCTTCACATTTTTTTTTTTTTTTTTTTTTTTTTTGGTCGTTGTTTTTTGCCCGCTTCAACTTTGAGATCCATTTCCGTCCTGCGGACAAGAATGTCCGGGCTGACGCTCTCTCTCGGTCCACCGATACCTCTGAGTCCGAGTGTCCTGTACAACACATTGTGCCTCCTGAGTGTTTGATCTCTTCTGCCCTGGCCTCCCTACTGCAAGTTCCCCCTGGGAAAACCTTGGTCCCCCCACGTCTTCGGCTTCAGGTCCTCAAATGGGGTCACTCCTCTCATCTGGCTGGTCATCCTGGAATCAAGAAATCCTCCCAACTGATTTCCAGGTATTACTGGTGGCCCTCCTTAAAAAAGGATGTGACGGACTTGGTACAGTAATAAGACCCCTCACCAGAAGCCTGCTGGTCTTCTTCACCCTCTGCCTGTGCCTGAACGACCCTGGCCCACATAGCTATGGACTTCATCACGGACCTCCCTCCTTCCCACGGCCACACCACCATATGGGTGGTCGTGGATCGTTTCTCCAAAATGGCACATTTTGTCCCGCTTCCGGGGCTTCCTTCGGCACCTATACTTGCGAAACATTTCTTCCTTCAGATTTTCCGTCTTCATGGACTTCCATCCCACATTGTCTCGGACAGAGGCGTCCAATTTGTGTCTAAATTCTGGAGAGCACTCTGCAGTCAACTGAAAGTCAAACTAGACTTCTCCTCTGCCTACCACCCTCAGTCCAATGGACAAGTGGAGAGAGTCAACCAGATCCTGGGGGCCTACCTGCGACACTTTGTCTCGGCCCGTCAAGACGACTGGGCTGACCTCCTGCCCTGGGCCGAATTTTCTTATAACTTGAAAGAGTCTGAGTCTTCCTCTCAATCACCCTTCTTTGTGGTTTACGGCCGTCATCCTCTTCCCCCCCTACCCATCCCCACTTCTTCCGGAGTCCCCGCTGTAGACGAAGTCACCCAGGAGCTGTCGTCCATCTGGAAAGAGACCCAAAGGTCGCTTGCCCTGGCCTCTTCTCGCATGAAGAGACATGCTGACAGCAAAAGAAGACCTCCTCCGGTATTCTCCCCTGGCGATAGGGTGTGGCTCTCCTCCAAGTACATTAGGTTCCGCATCCCCAGTTACAAGTTGGGTCCCCGCTACCTCGGCCCATTCAAGATCAAGGCTCGGATCAATTCCGTGTCCTACAAACTGCATCTTCCTCCTTCCCTTCGCATTCCCAACTCCTTCCATGTTTCTCTCCTCAAACCCTTTGTTCTTAATCGCTCCGGTCACCGGCTCCTCCGACATCTTCTCCGTTAAAGAGATCCTTGCCTCTAGAACCGTCCGAGGTAGACGTTTCTATCTTGTTGACTGGGAGAACTGTGGGCCTGAGGAGAGGTCTTGGGAACCTGAGGGGAACATCATTGACAAGGATCTCATCCGCAGGTTCTTGGGTTCCAGGAGGAGGGGGAGGCCCAAGAAGAGGGGGAGACCCTCTATATAATTCTACTATGGATTTATTATAGTATCTGCATCAATTCATTGTTTCACATTTTCAAAGCCCTGATGAAGAGAGCATAAGTACAGCCCCTGAAACATATTGGCTTTGCAAGCAATTTGTACCTGGAATCCACTAGTAGTTGAACTCAAACGTGTGGTATGGAACATCAATTCTAAATTACTCATCCCTACCACAACCCAAGATGATTGTGGAAACCATATGATGTGTAGAAGCTGCCAGCTCAATGTTGGAGGACAGCAATTATAAAATTATAAAGTTGCAACACCTCCTATCCACTCTCTTAAGCTGTGGAGCACATATGTCCTGCTGTTTCTACAGTTATGAGATCAGTGGTGGTGGGGGATGGGATCAGTAAGAGGCAGAGGTGGTGGTGGGAGAGGATGGCACCACCACCGCTGCCACCCCCCCAAGTACCACCGCTGCCTGCCACCCCCCCAAGTACACCACAGCGGCCACCCCTCCAAGTACCACTGCTGCCACCCCCCAAGTACTGTACACCACCACCACTGCCACCCCCCCCCCCCAAGTACACCACCACCACTGCCACCCCCCCAAGTACCACCGCTGCCACCCCTAAAGTACCACCGCTGCCACCCCCTCAAGTACCACCGCTGCCACCGCTGTCGCAGTTACTTTGCTGAGTAACTAATTACTTTTCTAATGTAGTAACCAAGTTACTAACGCAATTACTTTTTGGGAGAAGTAATTTGCAACTTAACTAATTACTTTTTTAAAGTAAGATGACCAACACTGGTCACAGTACATGTTGGCATTCATGGTTTCCTCAATGAACTGTAGCTCCCCAGTGCCAGTAGCACTCATGCAACCCCAGACCATGACACTCCCACCACCATGCTTGACTGTAGGCAAGACACACCTGTCTTTGTACTCCTCACCAGGTTGCCGCCACACACGCTTGACACTATCTGAACCAAATAAGTTTATCTTGATCTCATCAGACCACAGGACATGGTTCCAGTAATCCATGTCCTTAGTCTGCTTGTCTTCAAACTTCTGGGATGACAGCCAAGCATAAAAATTTGATGCAGTCTGCGGCGTATGGTCTGAGCAGTGACAGCATCATATTTTAGTAGATTTACAGATTAGCACATACCGGTAGTTTGAGCCTGAAGAAAGGATGTGCATGTTTTGACAGCTATAATCTTTCTCCTGCATCACCATGCAGACTATTACTCTTCCTCTGCATAACTCCAGCAGACTATTGCTTCCAGAATTTCCTCACCCATTACTGTATTAGAATGAGGACATCACTCTTGACCGTGTAAGGGTGATATTCCCAGAAATTCTCTCCTCCTGCACAATATAAAGTATGTCACATCTTCTTCTGTAAGCAAGAAGGACCCACTCTGAATTGTTCCTCAAGCTGATAGAGATAGTGTTGATGTGGGAATCCCTCTTGCCAAGTCATTGGATTCTCGTGGTGGGAGGGGGGGGGGGGGCTTCTGAGGGAAGAGAGAAGACAGTGATTTTTTTTTTTTTTAACAGTAAAATTTTATTAAAGTTTCAACACAACAAAAAACAAAGCAAAGTGCAGTGGTACATTCTCAAAGAATAAAAATATACATTGCATACACAGCGTGGTGTGGTAGTAGCCAAGTAACAGCAAAGCTCCATCCTATATAATTGGCTAAGCGTGCTGGAGGTTGGGGAGAAGATCCTCGACTGAAGACAGTGATTTTAGCTAGCAGCTATACTGGCCGCTAGCGATAATCGCAAGTAAGATCCAGCAGCCTAATCGATCAACTTTGTACATTCAGCCTGCCTATGCACATTTTTTGAATCTCAGCCAAGATTTGACCTGTCTATGGCCAGCGTAGTGTGCTGTTCTATCTTGTGGTCTTCAGCTGCAACTGATACATCTGCAAGGGAGCTTTTTCTTTTGAAAAACAACAGACATACTGGCTGGATCACCAGATGAAAATAGTAAAAAGAAAGCCTAAAAAATAAAACCAATACAGACATCACATCTAAGAACTGGTAAGCTGCAATATAATAAATGTTTGCTTTTGGGTTTAATACCACTTTAAATGGAAACACTATGGGGTGCAATCTATTTAGAGTTACAAGTTACATTTGTTGGACTTATATTGCTGTTTGTGTCCTGCTGACAAAACAGAATTAGGCCGGGTTTACACTGCGGTTTGGCTGCAGCGCAGGTGTATGAGTGGTTTACCTGCATTTTAAACATGTTTTTAGACTTCTGTTAGACCCCTTTTACACTGGGTCCGTGGCCATTTTAGCGCTAAAGGGCCGCTCGTTTTAGTGGTGTTTAAGCTATGCTTTTCGACCGCTAGCGGGGCTCTTTTAACCCCAAAGAGGTTAAAACGCCAATGTTGCGGCGCTTCCGAATGGCTTTTCAGACACTTTGGTAGTGCTGCCTATTCATTTCAATGGGCAAAGATGCTGCAAGGACTTTTCCTAATGTCCCGCAAGCACACAGCTCCAGTGTGAAAAGACACACTAAAATGAATGGGAAGCGATTTTCAGGCACTATTTAAAGGCTATTTCTAGCGCTAAAACACCTGAAAACGACCTCATTGTGAAAGGGGTCTTAGGTTGCGTGTTTTCTTGAAGCACATCAAAAGTCCCACATGCCATATCTTTGGTGCACTTTCAAAAGCTGCTTTAAAAACGTGCAATCTAATAGAATTCGAAATTACCACAGCTAAAAATGCCTACTAAACACAGGTAAACTGTGCATAAACCCATGCTTCTGACAAAGCAATGTGAACTTAGCCTTTAGCAAATCTCTAAGAAAAACTAAACAAAGAGTATCAGAAACCTGATAGTGGGGTTTGTTTTCACACCATGCCACATTAGCAGTATCCAATCTGAAAATCATTTAGTTCAAAGCCACTTTCCAATGAATTCTTATGCCCGGTACCAACGGGTCGAAAATTGTCCAAAAACGGTTGGTTCAGCAGGAACCAGTTGACTTTCGGCCCATGCGTACAGCTCCCTATCCGACAGACGCTAGTCAGCATCCATTTAGCACTCACAGACGATGGCTGCGAGAGCTGATCAGCGTGTCCTGGCAGGGGGTTGAACAAAAGAAAATGACTTGATTCCCCTATCCACACACTCAGTCCTGCTGTGTTATTGTATACTGACAACTGGAGACTTCTCCACTATCAGAATACACTGATCAGCACCACCAGCAGCGCTAACTGGGATAAAAGATTCCAATAGGCTAGCTGAACACAGGTTGATCAATAGATTGACTTGTGCACAACCAGCCTGATCATACAGGGATCAAAATGTGGCCAAAATGTGACCAGTCCCTGCTGATCCGGACAAATTTTGATCCATATATGGGCAGCTTTATATGTGGACACACCTTTTTTCTCCTATCTCCTGCCATTGCATTTTACTACCAGCTGTTATGCCTTAATGGTAATCCTTGTGAGGATGAATGAGTAAAATGTATTAAGTAACTACACAGTAAGCATTCAAATTTTAGTGTCTAAATGGTTAGCTATAAATAAAGCACTAGGTTACTTATTGACAGAAAAAGGTATGATAACAAGGAATGTCAGTCAGTTCACTTCCTTCTGTCTATTCTTGACTGATAATTTCAGTTTGATAGCACCAAACTGTAGCTTGTTAAGTGATTTAGATTTATTTTTCAGCCATATGAATCAACAGTTTGAGATTAAACAGAGATTTGTTTAACTGCTATTTTTTAAAAGCACAATAATAAATAATGACATAAGTTAATAAAGCAAAAGAAAAGACCTTCAAAAAATACAAGGCTGAGGGGTCATTGTCAGCATTCCAACTTTACAAAGAAGGCAATAAGAAATGTAAGAATGCAATCAGGGCGGGTGTGAATATGAAAGGCACATAGCAGAACAGAGTAAAAAAATACATTCTTTAAGTATATAAAAAGTAAGAAAGGGAGGCCAGAAAATATTGGCCCCATAAAGGATGAGGAGGGGAATTTGGTTACAAAAGACAAGGCGATGGCAAAAGTTTCGAATATATTATTCTCCTCAGTCTTTACAAAGGAAACAGGGGGATACAGTAACCAAGACTGTAATGTTAATTTTCATAGCACGTCACAGGAAGCACCCACATGGCTAACAGAGGAAAGAATTAAAAATAGACTTGAAAAACTTAACATAAATATGTCACCGGGACCAGATGGCTTACACCTGAGGGTCCTTAAGGAAATCAGTCAGGTGATAGCCAGACCATTGTTCCTAATTTTTGTGGACAGTTTACTGGCTGGAATGGTGAGGGATGTATATTATTATTACAAAAGGCATCATGATTTTCAAAAACAATATTAAATAAATCTTATATCAACAAAATGTGTGCTATAAGATTTATTTAATATTGTTTTTGAAAATCATGATGGCTTTTGTATGATATAGTCACATATACTATGATATATTGAGCACATGCACTTTATGGTCACAGCTTATATTACTAGCACCCCTTATTAATAATATACATCCCTCACTAGTCCAAAGTTAGCTCACTAAGCACTTTGCAGAACTTTGCAGCTTTCTATACTTTTTTGCTTTTAAAGTTATTTGCACACTTTACCATAGTTCTTTCCTCTTCACTTTACTGGCTGGAATGATACCAGCTGATTGGAGAAAAGCCAACGTGGCACCAATATTTAAAAAAGGGCCGAGATATATCCTTGGGAACTACAGGCCAGTTAGCCTAACATCAATAGTCTGCAAGCTATGGGAAGCGATGTTAAGGCATTATATCCAAGATTTCAGTAATGAAAACTGTATACCGTATTTATCGGTATATAAAACACACTTTTTACCCCTTACAATAGGGGGGAAATCGTGCGTGCGTGTTATCTGCTGATATATGCTGCCACTGATGGGAAAGAGGGGACGAGCGCCGCCGAAATAGAGCCGCATCTCGTGTGTACTCGGCTCGGCTCTCGCAGTCACGCTCAGTCCCGCCCCTTGGACGGCTCCTAGTATGGACGTCACAGCATTGGACAGGCGTTACGTCCATCAAAGGATTTGGGCCAAGGGGCGGGACTAGGCGTGACGCCGAGCCGAGTACACACTAGATCCGGCTCTATTTCGGCCGCTATCGTCCCCACAGCATACACAATGATGGCAGTATATATAACGATGGCAGCAGATGGACACAGAGCAAGGCTGCAGGTGGGCACTGAGCAAGCCTTTAGTTGGGCACAGAGCAAGGCTGCAGGTGGGCACAGAGCAAGGCTGCAGGTGGGCACAGAGCAAGGCTGCAGGTGGGCACAGAGCAAGGCTGCAGGTGGGCACTGAGCAAGGCTGCAGGTGGGGACTGAGCAAGGCTGCAGGTGGGCACAGAGCAGGTGGGCACTGAGCAAGGCTGCAGGTGGGCACAGATTAGGTTGCACTGAAGATGCAGACGGGCACTAATCAGGCTGCATTGATGCATACTGACCATTATTTTGCTTCAAAGTGGTTTATTTAAAAAAAAGTATTTTTTCCTGAAACTTCCCTTTTAAATTGGGGTGCGTGTTATACGCCGTCGCATGTTATACGCCGATAAATACGGTACTTTGCAGTAATCAGCATGGATTCATGCAGAATCGTTCTTACCAGACAAATCTATTAACCTTCTATGAAGAAGTGAGCTTCCATATAGATAAAGGAAGGCATGTAGGCAAGGTGTATCTGGACATTGCAAAGTCATTCGCTACAGTTCCCCGCAGTTGTTTACTGTACAAACTAAGGTCTGTCGGCATGGACCATAGGGTGAGTACATGGATTGAAAACTGGCTAGAGGGGCGAGTCCAAAGGGTAGTGATAAATGACGAGTACTCGGAATGGTCTC
The DNA here is from genome assembly GCA_028564925.1 of Lithobates sylvaticus. Classification (NCBI taxonomy): domain Eukaryota; kingdom Metazoa; phylum Chordata; class Amphibia; order Anura; family Ranidae; genus Lithobates; species Lithobates sylvaticus. Next base: position 165,104,115 of record CM053030.1, on the reverse strand, counting down.
CTGGGGAAAGCGGGGTTCCCCAGGGTTCTGCCCTGAGAGCAATCCTGTTTAATTTATTCATAAACGATCTAGAGGATGGGCTAAACAGTTCAATCTCTGTATTTGCGGATGATACAAAGCTAAGCAGGGTAATAACTTCTACGCAGGATGTGGAAACCTTGCAAGAAGATCGAAACAAATTAATGGGGTGAAAGAAAATAAGACACAGCCCTGGCTGAATGTAATAATATAAACAATTCAATGATATAGTGACTGATACCATATAAATCAGTATACTTGTGCTCTACAAATCAATATGCAAGCAAAAATATATAATAAAATATAAGCAAATCTATACAAATCATTAAAGTGCTTGGTGCTCATATAATGATAGAATAAAGTGCAACGGTGCTCCAAACTTGAAAAATTAGTGAGGTGCCAACAATCCCCCTTTCGGTGACCCCACTCACTAGAAACAATGGACCCTCAGCTTTACAGTCTAGAGGTCAAATTGGCTGTGATCTATTGATCTGGGGTATGTAGGATGATTGCTCAAAGGCTTCTCCAGAGGGGTTGCTTTATGAATGAAAGGATACGCCAAACTCCATAGATGGGGAAACAAAGTGAAATACCGCTAGGATAAAATATAAAAGCGCAAGCTAGGCGCCTCTTACATGATCACTGGCAAAAAACAGGCATCAGTAAGAACATCCGAGTCCGCCACTGAATGGCGTGCATTCCCTGGAGGTGGAAATTGCATCAATGATTAGCGTGAACCATTGACGCAATTTCTGCCTCCACGCGGAGCGTAGAACGAGGCGTCAGCATCTGAGGAGTTTACGCCACTTCCTGTCCCGGCGTGCTGTCTGCTGGGACACACACGGGTCCCAGCAGACATCGCGGACGATTCTCATTGCGCTGCGTGACTCGCGCATGCGCAGTAGGGAACCGGGAAGTGAAGCCGCAACGCAACACTTCCTGATTCCCTCACGAGAATGGCGCCGGCAGCAGCAGAGAGCCGATCGATTGATCGGCCACTGCTGCCGACATCGCTGGAGCCTGTGACAGGTAAGTATCTATTTATTAAAAGTCAGCAGCTGCAGTATTTGTAGCTGCTGGCTTTTACATTTTTTTTTTTCAGGTACAGTCCCTCTTTAAGTGAAGACTATGATGGGTTAAAGGTTTTTAGTTTTTTTTTTGTTTTGCTTTTCTGAAGTTTATTCTCTGTTGTTCTAAATCATACTATTCTGATTATGAAAAAACTCCAAGTAAATCATATTATTTAACTTAATTTTGACTTTTACATTTATAAAACTGTTCATTTTGGTAAGCACAGTCTACGGAAAAGGTTAGATATCAAAGTTCTTTTTTTTTATATCTTTAGTGTTTTGGGAGTAATAATAAACATCTCAAATTTTGGATGTTTTGTTTGTAATAAAATGGAAAATTGAATACTCCCCTTTCCGTAATTCTCCTTTCCTGGTGCCTACCCATGGCAGCATACCAATGGTTATTGGCTCCGCCCCGATTAACCCACAGGACCACGTAACTCTATAAAAGAAAGAGTTACTCCCCTCCTCAGGTATTCTTGTAACTAGTCTTCAGAACATTAAGGATTATTGAAAGGAGGGTGTATGCTGCCATGGGTAGGCACCAGGAAAGGAAAATTACGGAAAGGTGAGTATTAAATTTTCCGTTTTCCTGGTGCCTCCATGGCAGCATACCAATGGTAAATAACTCGCTTACAGGGAGGGTACTGCAATAATAATTTTTTTAAAGACTTTACAGAGTTGATATTTCTAAGGTCTTTCTCCCAAAGTCTCGGGAGGTGAGGACTGCTGGATCTAGGCTATAGTGCGACATGAAGGTGTTGAAGGATGACCAACAAATTGTCTCAGGGGAGACCCGCGCCAAAGCTGCCCAGGAAGAGGCCATTCCCCGCGTCGAGTGAGCATTCACCGCAACTGGGACTGGGAGACCACTAGCCCGATAAGCCCTCTGAATTAGATTCAAGATCCAGCTGGCCATTCCTTTCCTTGCCCCCTTGGGAATAACGAACAGACGTTGATCCTTGCGTAAATGCTGTGTCAACTTCAAATAACGCCTCAGGGACTCATGTAGTTTAGAAGAGATTGGATCTTCTCCGAAGGCCGGGAGAACCCATTCTTGATTAAGATGTTAAACTGATGGTACCTTCGGGACAAACTGGTGAATAGGCTTCAGAACCACCCGTCTGGGAAAAACGTGACGTAAGGTTCTGTAGCTCCCAGTGCTTGAATTTCTGATACTGTGCATCCTGATGTGATGGCGATCAAAAAGTCGTTTTCCAGGCAATATCCTCCAATGCACATTCTTCAGTGGGTGCAAAGGGTGGACTGGCTAAGACATTGAGGACAACTGTCAGATCCCACTTGGGGTAAAGAGTTCTCCTGGGAGGACGTAACTTTAGCATTGCTTTTAGGAAACGGTCTACTAGGGGCTCCGGTGTCCAGCGTGTGTCTGTTAAGACTGATAAGGCCGAAACCTGAACTTTCAGCATGTTAAGACCTAAGCCTAGGTCCAGGCCCGACTGCAAGAAGAGTAGAATACTGTGAACTCCAGGATCCAGCGGATTGAACTGGCTGGATTCAGCAAGCTGGGTGAATTTCTTCCATACCCTGTAGTAGGTGGCATTGGTAGATGACTTCCTGGCTTGCAATAAGGTCTGTACAACTTTATGTGAGCACCCTAGGCTGCCCAGTCTCTTCTGCTCAAGTCCAGGATCTCCGGATTCGGGTGGAAGAAGTCGCCTTGAGATAGGAGGTTGTCTGAGTGGGGAAGCGGGAGTGGATTGCGCAAAGTCATCTTGATTAGAAGTGGAAACCATGGTCTCCTCGGCCAGTATGGGATGACCGCCAGGATAGTGACTTTTTCTAATGTCAGCCGCTGGAGGAACCTCAGTATGAGGGGAACCGGAAGAAATGCATACCCCTTCTGGAAGTTCCAGGGCTGGATCAGGGCATCCACCCCTGCTGACCTTGGAGATGGGAACCTCGTAAAAAAACAGAGGAGTCTTGCCATTAAGCAGGGAGGTGAAAAGATCTATCTAGGGAGTAGCCCACTGTTGGCATATCCAGCGGAAGACTTGCGGATTCAGTGACCACTCGATGTTGTTGTTGAAGGACCTTAAGAGGCGATCGGCTAGCTGATTCTCGGGGGCTGGGATGTAAGCGGCCCGGAAATCGATCAAGTTGTTCTCGGCCCAGGATATAATTGGGGCTACCTCGCTGGCTAGGAACCTGCGCATTCCCCCTGGGTTCAGAACATAGGCCACTGCCGCTCTGTTTTCCATCTGGAGCAATATGGACCTGCCCCTGAGCAGTGGGGCCAGATGTAAGATTGCCATCCATGCTGCCCTTAACTCTAGGATGTTGGAAATCATCCCTTCTGCATTGAATCGCCACCTCTCTTGCACTAGCTGGTTTTGGAAGTGTGCCCCCCCATCCTAGCTGACTTGCATCCGAAGTAAGGACGGACCATGAGATGGGCCCCAGGGAACGGTGAACAAGAAGGTTGGGTGATGAATATTAATTGTCCCAGGTGCTTCCTTCTCCACTGCGCCAGAAACCCCGCCTGGAAGTCTCGCAGGTGCCACCTGGCCCACTTCACCATTGGTATACTGATGCTGACATAGAGTGACTTCCTTACGCCTGCTTCACCTTCTGGATCAAAATCGGGATCTTTTCTGGTGGAAGAGACACAGCCTTCTCTGGGGTATTGAATAGAGATCCCAGGTATGTCATCTTCTGGGTAGGCCTCAACTGACTCTTTGCATAGTTGATAAGCCACCCGAAACTGGACAAAGTGTTCAGGACTAGCTGCACCTGTGCCTCCAGAGTTTCTCTGTGTTGAGACAGGATTAGGATGTCGTCCAGGTAATGCAGGACCCTGACCCCTTTGTCCCGGAGGGGGGCCAGGATGGACACTAAAACCTTGGTGAAAGTCCTGGGAGCTGATGAAATTCCAAATGGGAGACATTGGAACTGGAGGCGCAGACTGCCCACTTTGAACCGGAGAAAAGGCTGAAAATGATGGTGGATGGGGATGTGAAGGTACGCATCCTGAAGGTCTATAGAGACCATCCAATCCCCTGGCTGTACTGACAGATCTACTGTGCTCAGGGATTCCATCTTGAAATGCTCTACCTGTATGTAACGGTTTAGCCTCTTCAGGTCCAGAACAGGCCTCCAACCTCCTCATTTCTTGGGGACTAAAAAGATTGGGGAATAGAACCCAGAGTGACTTTCCGAGTCGGGAACTGGCAGAACTGCCCGTTGGTGAAGGAGTATTTGGATATACTGAAAGAGGACCTGTCTCTTTTCTCGGGAGGTCAGATTCTTAGTGGGCTGGAAAGAAAAAAAGGTGGATCTCCAGAAGTGTCCTTGCTGGACCGTGGAGGTTGCCCATGGGTCCGTGCGACTTTCCACCCAAACCTGGGCAAAATACCTGAGTCTTGCTCCTACTGGAACGGTTTGGGTGGGAAAGGAGTCAAGAAGACTTCTGGCGCTCAACCGTTAAAGTTGAGGCCTTAGGTTTTCCCAATTTAAGGAAAGTGGCTTGTGAGCCCTCCAGCCCCTTCTGTACTCCTTACCGGGACGGTATGATCTGGCATCCCTAGAACTTTGCTGAGTGGCTGGTCGCAAAGTGAATCTCCTTTTCCTACTCCTATCCTGAGGGATAAGGCCACTTGTGACCCGAGTAATGGCAGTGTCCATCTTTTCGCCGAACAGGGCCTTACTATCGTATGGGATGCGACACCATAACTGCTTTGAAGATGGGTCTGCTGACCATGGCTTTAGCCATAATGATCTTCTGGCTGTGATGGAGTAAAGCATATCCCTGGAGGAGCACCTCAGAATATCGATGGCCGCTTCCGCCATAAAATCAGAGGCCAGTTTTAATTCATCGAGTGCTTTGATGATTCTGTCTGGATCTAGGCCCCACCTGAGGGCCGTCTCGATATTGTCCGCCCTGAGGTGATTCAGTTCGCATAGGTAGCGCTATACAAGTCATTCATTCATTCATTCATATTTTAGTGGCTCTGGAGACCAAGGATAGTGGCACTGCTGGTTTGCATGCTCCCCCTGTCGCTTTTTTAAGATCTGAGTCGATCCTGCGATACAGGGGGTCCCTGAAAGAGACTGCATCCTCTAACGGCAGCGCTGTGTTCCTGGCTAAACGCATGACGAATGCGTCCGCAGTTGATACGGAGTCAAAGAGTTGGGCGTCTGCCTCTGCCAGCGGATAAAGCTTGAGAAGCCGGTTGTAGGCGACGGGTCTCTTGTCCACCTTCCACCACTCATCTGTCACCACTTCCTTAATTTCATCCATCAGAGGGAAATTTGCAACCTTTTTGGTCAGGTGAGGAAAATATTTTTTTTGGTTTTGGAGGGAGGCTCCGGGTCTTCCTCCCACTGAATCGCATCTTTTACTGCGGTAATAAATGGATTCACAAAGGCAAAATCAAATACTGATGAGTTTTCCTCAGCTGTACCTTTGAAACATGTTGGGATGATCTCTGACTGCTGCGGGAAGCATGCGCAGAGGATGAGTGTGAGTGACCTCTTGACCTATCGGCAGAGTCTCTGTGGGAAGATCTTCGAGATAATTCTCGGTGCGGGCTGTGGATATAAAAGCACAGAGATATTTCCGAAAGCCCAGAGAAAGCTCTTTTTAAAACTTACCTTTGTTGCAGCCCTTACCTAGTGGAGTGTTGAGGATCTTTTTTATTATGCGGCATAACTTCGGAAACCCGGGCAATCACTTATGGAGTCCCTCAAGGATCACCATTGTCACCAGCACTGTTCAACATTTACATCCCACCACTCTTCAAAATTATTAGCAAATTGGATCTGTGCTTCCACTCATACGCGGACGACACTCAACTGTACTTCCGGATCACCGGACAAAAAGACCAATACCAGGAACTAGGAAAATGTCTCACATTGATAGATGACTGGATGACCACTAGCTCCCTCAAACTAAATGGATCAAAAACAGAATTACTGCTCCTCGACGCAAACTCAAGGAAAAAGACGAAGACCCCTTGGACACCACCAACCATCTTGGGACAGACCATCCTTCCAAGCAACAAAGCCAAAAGCCTCGGAGTAATCTTTGATTCAGAGATGACAATGGAGGCACAAATAGGATCCGTAATCAGCGGATCCCACCATCTCCTCCGCATGCTACGTAGACTCATCCCCTTCATCCCGGAAAAGGAAAAAGCGGTAGTAGTAGGAACGATCATCAATTCACGGCTCGACTACGCAAACTCACTCTACATAGGATTACCGGATTACCAGATTGCGCGCCTTCAAATTGTCCAAAACACAGCAGCAAGATTAATCACCGGAAAGAAACCCTGGGAATCCATCTCCCCATCCCTAAGGATGCTCCATTGGCTCAAGGTAAAAGACAGGATCACATTCAAGACCCTCTGCCTCACCCACAAATGTACACAAGGAAATGCGCCTCAATAACTTTGTGAGAAAATAGAAAAATACATACCGAATCGCAGCCTTCGATCAACAAACCAAAATCGCCTTCTCATCCCCAAAGCCCGCTACAAATCGAAGGGAGAACGAAGATTCGCAGTACAGGGACCCCGGCTATGGAATGCTCTACCAAACAACATCCGCATGGAAGAAAACCATCAGGCCTTCAGGAAAAAACTCAAGACCCACCTCTTCTAAACATGGCATCACAACAAGAGCAGACAAGCGCCTCGAGGCTATTCAGTTCGCAGTTGCAGCGCTATACAAATCATTCATTCATTCATTCATTCAATGACCTCTGGGGCAGCTAAGGATGGGAAAATAAAAATAAATAAATATATACACATATATATATATATATATATATATATATATATATATATATATATATATACACACACACACATACTACCCCCTCAGAGCTCTACCTTGGTCAGGCTCCATACTAGAGAGAGAGAGAGGCAGAGGGTGGAGAAGACACTAGCAGGTGTTTTCCAAATGACAGCCTGATTAAAATTATTTTGCAGGCTGTTTAAATAGGAAGTCTCGGTTTGGGTGTACCAAGATGGCCGCCGTTTGGCTTCAAAGTGCTACTGCACATGTGCATCCCGCTGTACCCCTGTCCCCCGAGAAGACAAAATTGTGCACAGGGATGCACGCGAAGCATCCGGACACGCCGGGGGGGAAGCAGGAAGAGACTGTGCGGCTGCTGGCCATCCCTGGGAGCCAGCATGAGGAGGGAATCACAGCATGTCAGTCTGGCTGGAGCAGAAACAGGTATGCACTAAAGGATCCAGACAGGAGGCTCTGGGATAGGCAGCCAGGAGACTTAGGAGAGGATATGCTCCTGAGTCTCTGCACCCCAAAAAGATCCACAGAAAAACGGGCTCCCATACTTATCTGGTGCATTTAGCAACCCAAGTAATGGGACTCCATACTGCAGGAGAGCATGAACCTGCAATGGTCGCACCATATGACGGTGAGGTAGGGCTGGACTGTGATCCTGCAGGGATGAGGACAGGAAAAAGAATACCTGAGGAGGGGAGTAACTCTTTCTTTTATAGAGTTACGTGGTCCTGTGGGTTAATCGGGGCAGAGCCATTAACCATTGGTATGCTGCCATGGAGGCACCAGGAAAGTTGTATTCAGCTTTTTTCGGAATCCGTAAAGTTTTCCTTTTTTTTACTTTAGTTCAAATCAGATATGTACTTATCTGTGGAGTCAGCTTTCAGAAATGTATATTTTTTTTTATCTTCTAACAGCCTTTGTAGTTCTTTGTTATAATCTAAAAAAGGGTTATCTAAAGGGACAGGACAGACAAGCAATAAGACCTCTATCACAAAAAAAACGTAATTATTCATTCAAGATAAAGGTGGAGGCAGAGTGTTAAAGGCTGGCCATAAATTATGCATTTTTCTTTCCTTCAAGCCGTGGTTAAAAATATCTTGAGTTCTCTATCAACACAGTCATAATCCCTCCCTCTGCGCTATTGTTTTCTAAATTGCAGGAGGTTTCCCCGCTGTCAGTGATTGTACGAAAAAACCCTGCCAATAGATGGATCGAAATTCGATCAGTTCCTGCTGAACCAGTCAAATTTCGATCTGTCTATGGACAGCTTAAGTCTGCCAAACTGTACATGGCTTGCATTTCAGGCTATTCCTGGTGAAAACAATAGCCAGCAGGAGAAATTCCTTCATCCGTGCTGCATGTTGTTTAGCAAGAATAAGCAACAAAAGTATATTAAGTTGGCCATACACTAGAAGAATTTTGTTTAGTGGGTCAAATCAACTTTTATTTTCAACAAAGGTGACAAGAAAATTCAGAGGATGGAAATTGTAATTTTTTCCAAAATTGAACGTGAAAAGTAAACAAATTTTGAAGTACTTTCAAACGTCATTCATCAAGTCATCAAATGTACTGATCAGAATGTTTTGTATATAAATAAATCTACTAGTGTATGGCCAGCTTTATATTAAAGTGGTTGTAAACCTTGTTACACCACTTTTACCTATAGGTAAGCCTATAACAAGGCTTACCTGTAGGTACCTTAAATATCTCCTAAACTTGCACAGCTTAGGAGATATTTAGTATATGCGCTGCTGCCGATGTCATCGGCTCACTGAACAAACGGGCCACTGGTACAGTTTCTTCAGGAGTCATGCCTCACTAATGTGCACAAGGAAAAGCCCCGCAATACCTCTGCGACTAAATAAAGCACTACACCCCAAGTCACACTCTCCGGTCAACTAACCAGAACCTCCTCCACATCCCCAAGACCTGTTATTAATTAAAAGGCGAAAGAAGGTTTGCAATCCAAGGACCATGGCTATGGAATGCACATCCGCTTGGAAGAAAACTATCTGGCCTTCACGAAGAAGCTCAAGACCCATCTCTTCTGAAAACTCACACGGACACTGGTGGCAAAAGCGCCCTGAGGCGATTTAGTTCTCATATGTAGCGCTATACAAGTTATTCATTCATTCATGCCGTGACCGGCGGCTCCCGCGCACATGCGCGGGAGTGACGTCATCACGGCTCCAGCCAATCACAGCGACGTAGCCGCGAACACGGAAGTAACTCCAGTGGAAGATGTCCACGCTGCACTGGGAGGGCCGATGCCGATCCAGGGCATCGTTCTAAGGTAAGTATTTCATAATGAGCTAGTATGCTATGCATACTAGCTCATTATGCCTTTGTCTTGCAGGGTTTGTTTTTTTGTTTTTTCGAGGTTTACAACCTCTTTAGGCTCATGGCTAGCTTTACTTAAAAAAGGTGATTATAACAAAGAACTACAAAGGCTGGTAGGAGATAAAAGAATTTATAAAATTCTGTAGACTGACCCTATAGATCATACTGCTGACTCACTCTGTAAAAAGTCGCAGCATGTTTAACTTGGGGAACAGAGTTTGACAGGAGGCATGGCCTGTCAAACTTGCCTACTGAGTTAAATGGGGCTTTCAGGAGGCGGCAGTAGGGGGTATAAACATTACCGCAAATGTAGTCTGAAGGGTACATTTATAAGGCGGTGGATCTGACATACATGAAACATTCAATGTAGGTGACTCTTCTTGGTCTTTCAATTTACAGTGATTGATTCATCACCAGTAAATGTTTCATGAAAGTCATATTTGCTGCTTTATAAATATGCCCCTAAGTATAATTTTGATAGGTCCACTTGCTGTTATCAGTATTCGTTTGGTCGATATGAATGTACAGCTGAATTTCTGGAATAGCCAGCAAGACAAACAGGCAACTTGAACAAACTGTCAAGTTATAAAAAAGCACACAGAATGACCCGCACCTAGTGCAAATAATGGGGGAGAGGTTAACTCTATGAATCATAATGCAAGAATATGCAATACAGTTTTCTGCAAATGTATTCAAAGTCCTGGCTAGTCTGCAAATATTTTTAACGACCATATCCACTTAATGACCAGAGACATAAACGTATGTCACTGGACTTTCAGTGGTTATAGCGGGATGATGCCTGCAGCAGGCATCATTTCGGTACAGTTCTTTTTAGAGCTGGCAGTTGGATCTCTCATGTAATAGCAATTGGACAGGCAAACTAGCTGCTTGATTGCTATTACAAGCAGAGGGAGGGGACGCCCCCCCCCACACTCTTGCCACCTACCAGGGCTTGCTTGATCTCTCCTGTTCCTCCGGGAGACCCGAGTGACCAGCCAACTTGCCGGACAGCCAAGCAAAGCAGTGATTGGCTTTGATCGGCTGTTCATGATAGTAACCAGGAAGCGATTACATGACATCACTTCCAGTTTACCCGGATGTCGACGGCGCCCCTTTTAAAAATCAAAAGAATTCAAAAACACTTGGTGTTTTGAATGCTTTTAAGGACAAAGGAGGGATTTGGGGTATTGTAAAGAGTACCTGTCACATGCCCATTGCTGTCACAAAGGATGATTACATTCCTTGTGACAGCAAATAAAGTGATTAAAAAAAATGAAAGCTACAGTGTAAAAATAAAAAAATTTAATAAAACAAATTAATAATGACATTTTTTTTTAAGCGCCCCATCCCCCCGTGCTAGAACGCAAAAATGAACATGTGTGTCCGTGCTGCACGCACGCAAACATCGATAATCCCCCACATGTGAGGTATCGCCCCAAATGTGAAATCATAGGCAGTAATTCTACCACTATACCTCCTCTGTAAATCTAAAGTGGTAACTTGTAAAGACTTTTAAAGCGTAGCCTTTGGATAGTAAAATTTATATAGTTTGTCACCGTTGCACGGGCGTGTGCAATTTTAAAGCGTGACATGTTTGGTATCTATTTACTCGGCATAATCATCATCTTTTATATTTAAAAAAAACTGGGTTATGTATTGTGTTTTTTTGCATTAAAGCGCTGTTCTGTAGTGCTCCCGTTGGATCCCTTGCACTGTTTACTGGGTTTACCCAAAAGAGTCAACAGATTGATCGCTTATATTTTACTTGCAGCCAAAAGAATTATTCCAATGTGCTGGTTATCCACCACGCCACCCTCATGGTCTAGACTTTTACATCTAGTAGCTGAGATCCGGAGGATGGAGTATCTAACAGCCTTTGTACAAGACTCTATTCCCCAATTTGATAAAATTTGGGCGCCATGGGATCAATCAGAATATGGGTCTCATAGACCAGTAGACACGTTGGAAAATGTCTTAATCCAAAATTAAGTACTGTTTTCCCTTCTCTGTCCTCCTTCCTTGTTAATTTTATTTTCATTTTATTTGTATATTAATTGGTACCTATTTGAATATTGTGTTAATCTACGAGTACCCTCCGCAAGATTGTTCACTGATCCATTAATATATTTACTCTTGGATTGTCAATCTTATTACCTACATGTGAGTTGTTTGTTATGTAACTCTTAATGAGATGTGCAGATCACCCCATGTGCTCTGCACTATGGACACTGTTCACCTGTTCTCTTTAACTTCATTATAACTATTTGTATCCACTATGCTTACAATACTGGTATAATATACAATGTACTTTGTTTTCATAATTGTTATACTTTTATAACCCAATAACAAATTACAATTTATAAAAAAAAAAAAAAAGCGCTGTTTTGCTAAAAAAAAAAAAAAAAAAATAAAAGTCAGCAGCTACAAATAATGCAGCTACTGACTTTTAATAACCGGACACTTACCTGTCCCATGGTCCAGCGATGCGGGGGATCGAAGCCCCGCTTTTTTCCCCCTCCACTCGGCGGCACCGGCATTTTAACTGTGGGCGCTCGGCTGTGGCACCACAGCCGGACACCCACTGCACATGCGCGAGCTGCGCCGTGCACCGTGGCTGGCCGCACAATCATCTGGGACCTGTCATGTGTCCCAGATGATTGACAAGAGAGGCGATCTCCCTTCCTGTGTCGAGGGAAGTGACGTCAGGAGCCCAGGCGCCGAAGGAGGCAGACTACGAGGGACCCCCTAGCAACAGGCATTTAGAGGTGAGTAAATGTTTTTTTTTCAGCACATTAATACATTTTTTTTTTGGGGTGGAGCTCCCCCCAAAAAAGAATTGCATTTGAAAAATGTCAACACCCACCAATACCAACACCCACCAATACCAACCAATCTCTAGAGCTTTAAAAATATATATAATGTTGAGTATACTTGTAAATAAAAGTGACAAAAAAAAAGGCCTGGAGCTGAAGTGGATATCAAATGATGCCATAGAAAGGCCAATGTATACAATATATTCCAATAAATATCAGCAGCCATATACTATATGCTTGCATTTTCTCATTTGTTTGATTTGGTAAGGTCTGCCATTGGACATTTAAAGGGTCATTACCCCTTTTAGTTTTTATGCCTGATCAGTGTATTCTGTCAGAATACAATAGCGCAGCTATGTATGGACTGCTTTATCCATGCTTCTGCCTGTGGTGCCTAGACAAGGGTGTTGTCAGCATTCTTCAGGGATATCTTTGGGAATGCCAAGTATCCAAATCTTGTAAGATTTAGGGTTCCAAAAAATCTCCCACAGCCCTAAAAGTATTTAGTTTAACTTTTTCCTCCACAGGTGTTTTCTAATTTTGTATTTCTTTTAGCGGGATAAAAAGGAGACCCCTACTAATAAAGCTAGTGGCTGCAAATCTTGGGTTCCTTCACCCCAGGGGGCGAGATAAGACATTTCAGGGGTTGCAAGAAAAAGTTGCAATGTTCGCTATTGGGGTTGATTCTGCCTTTTACATTCTTTTCTAAATGAGTTAGATTCGAATCACGTAAGGTAAGTTAAAAGTTTACTTCTTAAGTTCAATTTGTTAATGCAAAGTATTGCAGGTTCAGTATTTCAAATTGTGGCTCAAAAATTAGCAATTAGACTTTTTCATCCTCAAATGTAATATACATTTTTGTAGAGGATTTGAACATTATTGAACTTTTCCTAGGGATATGTGGCATAGAAAAGGTCGTGAACCGCTGACTTAAGCAGACATGTAATGGAGTGCAAGGTCTGCTTTAATGTTTGCCTTCTGTAAACCCCCCTGTACCCTGAAGGCAGGTGGAGTACCCCAGGGGGAAGGGCTAGTATTTTCCTATGGCTGAGTCCATGGAAAAATGGGGAAAGTGAAACAAATTGAGTGCCAGTCAATTTAAGGACAATTAAACTGACATTATCCCTTGCAGCAACTCATGGGAGAGAGGGGTAAGAAAACTCAGAACACCTATCACTGACTTGCAGACTCAAACTCCATCAGTAGACCTCAGCACAGGCAAAAACGGCAGCAGTTTCCAATAGCAACAACGTCTCTACTAGCAGCAGCAGCCTTGATGCTTTTCCAGGATCTTTGCAAATTCCCCCTCCATAGGACCTCAAACAGCAGTCGCTTCTGGTACACCATCCCAGGCATCACTTCTTCCTTCCCGAACCCTGTCCTCTGTGAGGCTCCCTGAGCCCTGGGCCTCAGGCAGCAAGACCATACTGGACAGACAGGCTCCTTCTGCTTCCAGGCCTCTGCACCATGCACATGTGAAGGCCCTTGGTACTTGGCCTAGCCTAGTTATTCAGCTGCTCCTCACACACCCTCCACAGCCCTAGGGAAAGAGAAACCCTACTGGCAGCAGAGAAAAACCACAAGTCCACTGAGTTTAGGGGAAACCCAAATTAACAAATCTGAGCTGACTACCACCCAGCAAGACTAGATTTGGATAGTCACACCTTTTTAGGACAGGGTGGTTACAACTGCACTGTGAATCTCCATAACTGCACAGGCCTCACACCATTCTCTAGCTGCCTGATGCCCAGCATCATCCAATCACTTCCTGTTTGCACAGGCAATCATGGCCATTCCACCTATTGGGGTCAATTCACTAAAGGTTACCACATGCGATCTAAAGACGGCATTTCGGTCTCGATTTGGGCACTTCGAGTACCTGGTGATGCCGTTCGGACCCTGCTACCTTCCAGTCTTTCATAAATGATGTGCTTCGGGACTTCCTTGATGTTTTTGCTGTTGTTTATCTTGATGACATACTAATTTTCTCTTCCTCCCTAGAGCTGCATCGTGGACATGTTAAAAGTGTTTTGGGCCGTCTCCGGCAACATGGCCTCTATGCCAAGGCAGAAAAATGCCTCTTTGAGGTAGAAAGCATACCCTTCCTAGGTTTGATCATTTCCAGTAGAGGCATCCGGATGGACCCCCAGAAAATCTCAGCCATCCTGGACTGGCCAGTTCCCGCAGATAAAAAGGGGATCCAGCGATTCATTGGCTTTGCCAATTTTTATCGCAAATTCATCAAGGGATTCTCTACCCTTTGTTCTAGAAGTGGATGCCTCGGAGATAGCTGTAGGGGCCATCCTGTCCCAGAGACAGGGCATCAAAGCCCTGCTACACCCTGTGGCATTCTTCTCACGGAAACTGTCCCCAGCCGAGAAGAACTACGACGTGGGGGATCGGGAATTACTGGCCATAAAGACCGCCCTCGAGGAATGGCGCTACCTGCTAGAAGGGGCTACTCATCCAATCTTGATCTTCACAGATCACAAGAATCTAGAGTACTTGAAGACTGCCAAGAGGTTGAAACCTAGACAGGCCCGTTGGGCCTTATTTTTCTCTCGTTTTACCTTTCACGTGACATGGGGTACCGGCCAACATAGTGTCCGACCGAGGGGTTCAATTCACCTCTCGGTTCTGGAAATCACTCTGCAAGGCCCTCAACATTGAGCTATCGTTTTCTTCCGCTTATCACCCTCAAACCAATGGGCAGACCGAAAGAACCAATCAGACCCTGGAACAATACCTACGATGCTTTTCTTCCTTCTCCCAAGACGATTGGATCTCCCTGTTACCAGTTGCCGAGTTTGCATACAACAATGCTATCCACTCGGCCACCCAACAGACGCCTTTCTTCGCCAACTATGGCTTTCATCCTTCATTCCTGCCCAATTCTCTTCCTGAATGTACTGTGCCCGCAGTTCAGAAAAAGATTGACTTCTTTGCTTCCAATAACCAACTCCTGCAGGACACCATGGCCCGGACCCAGGAACATAACAAGACAGTCTTTGACCGAAAGAGGCGTGGAGAATTGGTACTGGTACCGGGTGACACAGTATGGCTCTCTACCTTGAATCTGAGGATGGCTTGTCCCTCGAAAAAACTGGGCCCTAAGTTCTTAGGTCCCTTTCCAGTCAAACGAAAGATTAACGAAGTAGCCTATGAGTTGGAACTTCCTGATTCCCTCAAGGTCCATCCAGTCTTTCATGTTTCTCTGTTGAAACCCTCCACTCCCAACCCCTTTTCCAACAGAAGGACTGTACCCCGGACCCAGTCTTGGTAGATGGCGAGGAAGAATATGAGGTAGAGGCCATACTAAATGTTAGAAAAAGGAGGAATCAGAATCAGTTCTTGATCAAATGGAAGGGATATGGTCCTGAAGAGAATTCTTGGGAGCCCGAGTGTAATATCCACGTTGTTCAGTTCCTGTCAGCTCTGCTGTCCAAGCTTACCTGTGAACCTGTCTGCCAAGCCGTTGTTCAGTTCCTGTCAGCTCTGCTATCCAAGCTTACCTGTGAACCTGCTTGCCAAGCCGTTGTCCAGTTCCTGTCAGCTCTGCTGTCCAAGCTTCCCTGTGAACCTGTCTGCCAAGCCGTTGTTCAGTTCCTGTCAGCTCTGCTATCCAGTTTACCTGTGAGCCTGCTTTCCAGAGATCCTGTCAGCTCTGCTATCCAGTTTACCTGTGAGCCTGCTTTCCAGAGATCCTGTCAGCTCTGCTATCCAGTTTACCTGTGAGCCTGCCTTCCAGAGATCCTGCCAGCTCTGCTATCCAGTTTACCTGTGAGCCTGCTTTCCAGAGATCCTGCCAGCTCTGCTATCCAGTTTACCTGTGAGCCTGTTTACCTGTGAGCCTGCCTTCCAGAGATCCTGCCAGCTCTGCTATCCAGTTTACCTGTGAGCCTGCTTTCCAGAGATCCTGCCAGCTCTGCTATCCAGTTTACCTGTGAGCCTGCTTTCCAGAGATCCTGCCAGCTCTGCTATCCAGTTTACCTGTGAGCCCTCCAGAGATCCTGCCAGCTCTGCTATAGAAAAGAGTCAATTCATCAAAGTAAAATATCGAATGTGAGGTAAATACTGCAAAAAATAAATAAATAAGATAAATCATTAAAGTAATTTCACTAAAAAACACACACATTCGTTATTTAGCACCTGGTGTTTGCTGGCGGTATTTTAGAAAAGTACAAAATAACAATGGCCAGGCAGTGAAAAGTATGCCCCTGTAATAGAGATTGAACCCTTCATTTACTATTGCAGTCTCAGCGCATGGGAGAATATGGACATGGCGCATGGCATCTCCTATTCAATATTAACAGAAAATGGATTAACATATAAGGGTGGGGGTAGACGTGAAGCAATTATAACTCCACGTCAATGTCCCTGGTGGATACAAAATTCAGATTCAAGAAGGAGTAGAGTTGGACTTTACATGTGCCTCGGTGGAGTGTAAATAATGATTTATAACACAATTTTAAAAATATATAGGAAAAATGTATTTGCCATTGATGGATGGAAACCTTTAAAACATATTGATGTCTGAAGAAGAATACAGTTTACTGTTTCTTTAGTCCAGGGTGTACGTGTCCTGGTACAAGATGTCAAGGATATGGCCTACGCGTTTCTCAGGAAGCCCCGCTTTGTCAGGGCCTTTAAAGCAGCACAGAAAGCATGTAAATATTAGAAATGTCCTAAAGATGGAGATGCCAATATTATGGGGTGATGTGAGGAAGTTTAGTGACAACTGCACAAGTAACAGACATGACCAAAATAGAAGGAGAAAGTTACTTTTTCCGAGATAACCTGCTGTGCCTGGAAGTACATTTAGAACTGCATGAGGTCCATGTAAGCATTGCGCATTTGTAAGCGGCTCTTGCGCGCATTCACATGAGTTTTTACATTATCACCTTAAATCTTAGTAAATGTTAGGCAATGTGCATGCAGTTGCATGCATAGTAAAGGCGCAGCTGTAATCTTAGTAGAAATACGTAACTCGGACTAATTGTGTGTCAGGGTGAGACTGTGTCACTGGAACAGGAAGTGAAGAGGAATCATCTCCCACAGAAAGCAATTTGAACCTGACAGGGGGCTTAACCCTTCAAAGTCCCCTCTGAAAAAAATGTGTTTTTGTTCCACATTAAATTATAATCATTACAAAATTACTATAGCCGTCACATTACTATAGTCATCACTTTTTCCTGTCAATAGGGAGCAGCAAATCTGCTAACCTGACACCCACCTACTATGTATGTCTATAACAGTGTTACACTGATGGACAGCAATGCTCAGACGTAACATGGGGTTTGATTTACTAAAGGCAAATGGACTGTACACTTTGCAAAGTGCAGTTGCACTCTGCAAAAGCAGTTGCTCCAGAGCTTAATACATGAGGTAAAGATTCACTTTGCAAAGAATGCACATGGCTAAAATGTAAATCTCTGTACATGTAGTGTATCTGCAGAAACATCCATAGAACTAATTACTATAGTCAGCAATGCAGAAGTCCTATAGTGATGAGCTGGCTGTACACTAGTAGGTTTTCGAATGAATGAAAATCCTCAGTAAGTTTGATGACTTGATTGATGTCCTTTGAAAGTACTTCAAAACTTTTACCATTCGATATTGAAATGGCTCAATTTTACCCAACAAAAACCATATACACTGATAGCAGTTCCAAGAAAATCTCTTCATCCTGCTCCTTTGTTTTTTTTCCTCACTGCAGTCGAAAACAAACGTCTATTTGACCCCGCCAACGATTAGATAAGCAAAATTTCTTATAACAAAAAATAAATAAATTATACAATACCGTATGGCCAGTTTTACGGGTTATGTACTCTATCAGATCTACTCCCCCTCCAGTTATATTCTCTATCAGATTCCCCTTACACGTCCCGCGTGCTTGGCTATACTGACAATAAGATACTAATGACCAGATAGACATTTCCCCAGGTGATCATACCTGTTCTGTACATGTCCTGACTGGTGACTTCTGCCCCCAGGAAATCACTGACCGTAGCTGACCTTTAAATACAAGTCTGTGCAGGGCCCTTAAGCCTGGTACACATGGGCCTTTACCAGAAACTGGCCAACATTTGGCCCATGTGTACATCAGCCTGTCCGACAGAAGCTGACCGAACGTGCGCAAATACAGCAGCCGATCAGCATCCTGACCGTTGTGCAGTGATCATATGCAAGGGATCAGCCCTAGACGCAATGGTTACATGCAAGTGGCCGCGGTTAGCTTTGGGAGCCGACAGCCTCACATTACTGAATACATGAATGCACCCTTATGCCACGTACACACGAGCGGAATTTCCATCTGAAAAATCTTGGATGGTTTTTCTGACGAAACTCCGCTCAAGCTTGGCTTGCATACACACGGTCACACAAAAGTTTGCTGGACTTTCCACCGTCAAGAACATGGTGACGTACAACATGCGAGCATACGTCAAATTGTTTCCGAGCATGCGTAGGAATTTTGCACGTCAGAATTGCTACAGACGATGGGAATTTCCAATTGGAACTTTTTCCGACTGAAAAATAGAGAACCTGCTCTCAATCTTTTGCTGGCGGGAATTCCGCCAGCAAAAGTCAGATGGAGCACACGCGGTCGCATTTTCCGACCAAAAGCTCTCATCGGTCTATTGCTGGCTGAATTTCCGATCTTGTGTATGCGGCATTACTCATAATTTATAATTTAGGAATTCCTGTGCCCAGCCCTCCTTTGCAGATCCGGTGGGGCCTGGGCTTGGTATGGGAGTACTGCCTGCCAGCTTCTTGGGTCTCTTATAAGTCTATTTGTAAGATCTCGTTCTGCACACCTAAGGTGGTAAATTTGAGGGTTTCTCTCTCTCTCCCTGTTGGGGTTGTTATTGAGCACAACAAGAGAAGACAAAGCACGCAAAAGTTGGGCTGGAACACCCAAAACTTCCATGTGCGCTGGAAAAAAGTTGGGAATTATGGCAACTATGGGAAATATATATTTTACTGTTGGAGTATTCAAGACATACAGTATATTAGGCCAGGGGCTAACTTAATCCCCCAGATGCCAACTAAAACTAAAATATCACTTTTGGGTGTAATGACCTTTTAAATAAGTTTATTAAAGTTCAGCCCAGACTGTCTGTCAATTTGAATAGCGGGTATTTGATAAGAACATAACCCACATCGAGACAGTATTTACTCAATGGCTGATAAGTTCATTGGCTGTTGGCATGATGTGTTAGGATCTGTTTGGGTAAAAGTCTCTTTAGTAAGCACATTTAACAGATTTCAAAATATCCTTTTACAAATGTTTTAAAGTAAATGCAACAAGGTATAACTGCTGTGCCTATAGTTCACTTGAGTACATGTACATATAAAAAGGAAATCTGTAACCTACCATTGCCAACCTCCTGTAGACTGCCTGTAGGCAGTAGCCTACAGAAGGGTTAATGTTTTTTTCTGTGCTGACTCATGTTCTGCAGTTATCTGGGTCAAGTCTGCTGTTTTTCCTGTAAAACTGGTACAATGTAGATGTGTGGTGGATCTAAGGGATTGATTGGGTAGATTTTCCAGCCAATTTTCCACAGATCCACATAAGGGCTCAAGTACACACAGACTAGGTTGACCGGCGGCCACTGGAAAACGCAAAACGTGGCCAAATTGTGCTGCAATTTTAATGCGATTTTGTTGTTTTTTTTTTGGGCCGGTGGTCAAAACTTTCCTATCCTGAACGTGATTCTTCTGTTGAACCTCCCCTAACCACAGCAGCTTCTAAACTCTTGTAAAAGCCTATGTGTGCATGGACACATAGGCTTTTACGGAGTTGAGTTTAGGAGCCCCTAAAAGGGCTCTTCAACTACCAAAGAACACTGATAGGCTTTTAAGGATCTTTGTCAAAGATGGACTATATGGACTCTGTGTTACCTCTGGTGGAATATTTGCCAATGATGGACTCTGTGTTTAATGGACACTAAGGACTCTTTTGCTGTTATTCAGATATGATTACCCTATGAGAATCTACCTATTAAGAACTGTACCTGTATGTTGCCTTTCTTCAGTAAAGCTACCAATAACTGTTTAATGCTTGGTCTAAAGTCTCTTTTTAAGTGGTGTATTGCATGGCGTATCCAAAGAACATTGCTTGTAACAAGGAACTGTAGGTTAAAGTAGATACAGTACACTTTAGGCCAGCATGTAGTTTGCTGTCTAGTGTAGGTCATATAGCCCATTGCTAGGGACAACCGTATACGTATCAAGGCTTAAGGCACCCAACCAGCTAGCAGGGGTCTTCAAACTATGGCCCTCCAGTTGTTCAGGAACTACAATTCCCATCATGCCTATTCATGTCTGTGAATGTCAGTGTTTTACAATGCCTCATGGGATGTGTAATTCCGTAACAGCTGGAGGGCCATAGTTTGAGGATCCCTGAGCTAGGGAATAGGTGACTAGGTGTTGGGTGATGGTAACTTTGGTAGGGGTGTTGTGCTTGTCCCTTTCACTAGCGGTTGGTTTCCCACATCTTGGGACTGAACCTGCAGCACAGAGAGCCTAAGGACCTAGCCTGGGAGTCACAGGAGAAATGTAGAGGGGTCTCAGAGAGAGAGTGAGCACGTAGTTACAGAGTGAGGTTAATTTCCTGTATCGACTGATAACTGTGTACGTGTCACTGGGGTGAAAGCTGTTACTGGGTTGGTGGATGCCAGTGCAGACTCTGTAGCACCAGTTTCTAAATGCTATGCACCTGGGAGTTGGTGTAATGTAGTGGTAAACAAAATCAAAGAAAATTCCCAGCTCAACTCATCAGCCACCAACCACCAGTCTGCAACCAACCAAATTTTCCTTTCTAACAGTTTGCGTTAAAATTAGGGGTTTAGTTTGCACACATTTGCAAATACATGCGTAAGCTGCAGAGCCGCTTCAAGACAACCCAGTATTATCTGCAGTCCAAACTCTTGTAAATTTATAAGAGCCTCCATAGTAGAAGCACATGCATTCTAATGATAGAGGGCAGGTGAGCCTGGAGGTAACCCACCCCTCATTAGAGGCACAGGGGCACATTGGACACCCAGCACATAGCACAATTGCAGCAGAGGTGTCCAGTGTGCCCTCTCACCAATATTACATCAGTAACAAACAACTGGCCACTGCCCCCACCTATAACTGGCCTTCACAGCAAGGAGCGCATTAAAGGGCAACGCAGGCAAAATAAAACCAAAGAAAATTCCCAGCTGAACTCGCCAGCCAGTCTGCTACCAACTGAACTATCCTAACAGTTAAAAACAGAAGTTTAGTTAGTACACATTTGCAAATACATGCGTAAGCTACAGAGCCACTCCAAGGCACCTCAATATTATCTGCAGTACTGACTCGTAAATTTATTAGAGACTCCATAGTGAAGCATTTGCATTTTAATGGATAGCTTCTACTTGTACAATGGAGTCTCTCATAAATTTACAAGAGTTAGGACTGCAGATAATACTGGGGTGCCTTTGAACAGCATGTCAAACAAGTTTTGCATTTCCGTACAAGGCTATAAGAATGCAAATCCCCCTGAAGCAAGTTAAGTGCAAGTCAGAAGGAATTTAGCTGCAGGTCAAATGCACCTGTCAATGAGTTCTGAATGACCTCAGAAGCTCAACGAGCTGATGCCATTGACACAAACCCAAACACCTAACACAAGTTGTTAGGTGACGTTGCTTCAGTTTTTTCAGGACCTCCCTAGGTCATGCAAAGTGGAGTGGAGATGTCATTCTAGAATCTGATCTATGACATCATCACGACAAGACCTGTCTGTCAAGGATCTGAAGTGACATCACCAGGACACGTGTGGGGGCACCCAATGAAGAGGAAGAGCCAGGAGCACCACTGGGGGACCCCAGAAAAAGAGGATCGGGCCACTCTGTGCAAAACCCTTGCACAGAGCAGGTAAGTATAACATGTTTGTTATTTTTTTTTTTTTAAACAAACCTTTACAATCACTTTAAGGTTTGCAAGATGTCTGACTTATAAGTACCAACACGCGCCGTTTAGGAGATTTTTTTAATGCATTCTTTAAAAAGAACAACCTTGTGTACAATGCATGAGGATGGATCTGAGCAGTGATGGCATACTCTCCAGGCCCTTAAGGTGAACCCCCAATTATGAGATTTAAAAGGGGTTGTAAAAGCAGAAGTTTTTTTTATCTTAATGCATTAAGATAAAAAAGCGTTTTGTGTGCAGCAGTCCCCCTCAGCCCCCCTAATACTTACGTGAGCCCCCTCTCTATCCATCGATGTCCACAAGTCCCTCGGCCGTCCGTGACTCTCCCTCCTGATTGGCTGAGACACAGCAGCGGCACCATTGGCTTCTGATGCTGTCAATCAAAGTCAGTTAACCAACCAGGAGAGAGAGGGGGTAGGGCTGGACCGCAGCTCCATGTCCGAATGGACACATGGAACTGCAGCTCAGCTCAGGTGCCCCCCACAGCAAGCTGCTTGCTGTGGGGGCACTCAACAGGAGGGAGGGGCCAGGAGCATTGAAGAGGGACCTGAGAAGAGGAGGATCCGGGCTGTCCTGTGCAAATCCACTGCAGAGTGCAGGTAAGTATAACATGTTTGTTATTTAAAGAAAAAAAAATAAGACTTTACAATCACTTTAAAGTGGTTGTAAACCCTTACAAATACCTAGTGAAGTGACTAGCCTTAGGTGATACACAGAGATGAAAGTTGTACCTGTCTATCTGCAGCCCTCTCTCCTCTGCATCTTTTTAATTCAATCTTATTTTATTGAGAAAGGAAAAGTGCATAGAATACAAACATGGCAATCCTAACACGTATAACGAGATAAACAACATTCTAAGACCAGTGTCGCAGCATCACAAAGAGTATGGAGTATGTTAGTTTCCTATAGTTTGATATACAAGCCCGTGTAGCTATGTCTACCATGACTTATTAACGGGTCAGTGCGCACCACTATCCTCTCTTTGAGTGGTGCCCACCAATTACACATATGCTAGGGCTTTTGTTGTTGCGTTAGTCGCGTTTTCTTCTAGGGTGAAACTCTGTGTGTTGCAATTGTCTGTTGATACTAAAGGTTGTGGTTAGGGTGGTCGTGTATCGCTAACATAGAAAGTGAAACGAGGGATGAAGGTGAGGAAAGAGAGGGAGGTAAAGGCAGTATGGTAGTAGATAGTAAGAGGGAGACATTCCACTTAGGTTACACAGTTGCGGTAGTGGGGTCCTCTGCAGCCCAGGAAATAAATTCTGAGGAATAACGAAACAAAGACCATGGGGTCCAGGTCATAGAGAATTGCTCCTCTGTACCCATTTCCTGCGACAACATTCGTTCTAAGCTGTTGATTCGGTCCACTTCAGTTGCCCACTCCCCCAGGGAGGGCATGTTCGTCGATTTCCAGTGTCTGGGCAGAACCGTTCTGGCCGCTGCCAGAAAATGGCGCAGGACGTCTTTTTTGACCAATTTAAGCGGTCCAGGAAGCATAGATAGCAGCACTATCTCAGGCGACGGTGTGATTGAGGTTGCCATGAGTTTGCAGTACAGGTCAAGGATCTTTTGCCAGAACCTTCGTACAGGGGGGCATTCCCACCAAATGTGGAGAAGTGTTCCCTTGGAAGACAGACAACGCCAGCAGGTATCCGGGAGTGCCGGATTTATCCAGTGTAGAGTCGAAGGGCACCTGTACCAACGGGTCAGCAACTTGAACCCTTTTTCTTGAGCTTTGGAGGCTAGGGATATTTTGTGAGTCAGAATGAAGCACTTTTGCCAGTCAACAGGTGAAATGGAGTGTCCTAGATCTTCCTTCCAGGCCTGTGTGTATGGGGGGAGGTCGGGGTTAGAAACCATGTGCAGGAGAGAGTATAGTTGGGAGACCACATGCGTAGGGGGGTCGGTCTGAAGCAGCATGTTCTCTAGGTCAGTTAAGTCAGTCATTATATCAGACAGGGATGGGAAGGTACGGATGTAGGATATCACTTGTTGCTTCTGCAGCCAATGCGTCGAAGTGTGGGGAGATGGGTCAGAAGGAACGTCTGTAGTTAGCGAGGGGTCTGAGCGTAGGACTTGGGCTAGTCGTCTGTGTTCCTCCTTATACCAAGGTCCAAAGTTCGCACCCTGTATGGCCGGTGGAAAAGCCGGAGTCCCAAACAATGGTGTCATGGGTCCTTTTAGTGGAGATAAAGTCTTAGAGGGATTCATTCGGGTCCATATTTGTATAGTTTGTCGGGTAAGATCACCAAGGTGTATCCCGCCCTTCAGAAATTCAGCGGGCGTCCATGGTAGAGCGCGGAGATCTATTGGATTAAGATGGCTTTCAATTTGTTCCCATAGTTTAGTAGGGGAAAGGTGGAACCAGCTAAGTATACGTGTGAGTACTGCTGCTCTATAGTATATAGAGGCATCTGGGGCTCCAGCTCCACCACGATTCTTGGGGAGTCTCATATCGTATCCGGGGACGAGCCCCCCTCCATATAAAGGAGGAAAACAGTTGGCGGAGCTTCTTAAAGAACCATGAGGGTATGGAGATTGGGATTGTTTGGAACAAATAGAGGAACCGAGGGAGGACGTCCATTTTTAGAGCATTCACTCTGCCTAGCCATGATAGGCGTTTCTTCGTGTAATTCGAGAGATCTGTCTTGGTTCTAAGCAAAAGGGGAGCAAAGTTCAGGGAGAATAGTTGGGATCCTTCTGTGGGTATTTGGATTCCGAGGTAACGGATGGAAGCGGAGCCTGTTTTAAAAGTAAACTTATTAGAGATATGCCGTAGGGCCTCTTGGGACAGTGAAATGTTCAAGATTTCTGATTTCGTATGATTTACTTTGAAGTTGCTCAGGTTCCCAAACCTCGTGAATTCCTGCATAATATGTGGTAAAGATATATGTGGCTGGGTTTCCTCTGCATCTTTTTAAAGTCCAGAATTTATAAAGTTTGTCTAAAGCCCCATACACACGGTCGGATTTTCCGATGGATTCTGTCCTATCGGACAATGTTGTCAGGAAATTCCGACCGTTTGTAGGCACCATCAGACATTTTCCATCGGATTGTCCGATGGACAAAGTTTTATCTCCTGCTCTAACAATTTTCCGACAACAAAGTCCGATCACACCAATTCCGATCGCGTGTAGCGAATTCTGACGGACAAAGTGCCACGCATGCTCAGATCACATTACAAGACCAAAGCTATTGGCTACTAGCCTCTACGTAGTCCCGTCGTAGGCAACAAACGTCACCACGTTCAGAATGATCGGTCCTTTGTCCGACCGTGTGTATGCAACACCAGTGTCGGACTAAATCCGTCTGAAAAAATCCGATGGATTTTGTGGTCGGATTTTCCGACCGTGTGTACGGGGCATTAGGGTTCAGAAAGGAGTGGAGAGCTAAAGTTACACTCTGCAGAGCTCAGAGAGGAGAGCTCTGAAATCTGATTGGAGAGAAGGGAAACACCCCCTTCACAAAGCACACAGAAACAAAGCTGAGGCTGTCAATCATCTGGAAATCCCTCCCCTGTGACCTTTTTTCTTTTGTTGTCAGGGAAACTTCACAGAAGGGATTCATACAGATAACAGAGGAACGAAGCAGCTATCAGAAATTATACTTAGTGCTCTGGAGTGAGACAAGTACACACTATAGAAGAATATGCTTTCTTCATATTTCATGTCTGAGGTTTACAACCACTTTAAAGTGGTAGTAAACCCTCTGTTTGTATTTTTACCTACAGGTAAGCTTTTAATAAAGCTTACCTGTAAATAAAATGAATATCTCCCAAACGTGCACTGTTTAGGAGATATTCTAGCCAACAGCAGCTGGTGACGTCACCGGCGCATGCCCTCTGAAGAAATGGCATACCCGTTCTGTTCTTTCAAAGATGTGTGCCGTAGCCTGAACTCCCACGCTCGGCCAGTCAGACAGCCAGAGTCCGTGTACCTGGAAGGAAGACCGGGTGAAGATGGAAGCCTCTGCATTGGTGAGAGTGTGCTGCTGGAGGGCTTTGTTTTAAAGTGGTTGTAAACCCTGACAAACCACTTTGACCTACAGGTAAGCCTAGATTAAGGCTTACCTGTAGGTCCATTTAATATCTCCTAAACCTACATGGTTTAGGAGATATTTAGAAAAAAACAGGCATCGCTGTCTATGGCGCATGCGCCGTAGACAGCGGCGCGCAGGCGCACTGAGCATGCCGAAATCACTGTGATATGCCGCTCTCGTGCGCATGCGCGGGAGTGATGTCATCGCCGCTCCAGCGAATGACAGCGCTGGAGCAGCGAGACCTGGAAGTCACTCCGGGATTGATGTCGGCGGAGGAGGTCGTGGACGAGGGTCACTTCAGGGGCTTCGTTCTCAGGTAAGTTATTCATAATGAGCTAGTATGCTATGCATACTAGCTCATTATGCCTTTGCCTTGCATGTTCTGTTTTTTTTTTCGAAGGAGGCTTTACTTCCTCTTTAAAGCAGAGTTCCAGCTGTTTCTGTGTTTATTAAAAGTCAGCAGCTACAAAAAGTGTATGTTTATATAAGACCCGGTTCACACAGGGGCAACTTGTCAGGCAACTTAGCTGCCTGACAAGTCACGTTCCGTTCTGTACTATGGAACCGTTCTAATGGGAACGACTCAAGTCGCTCCGACTTAGAAAAAGGTTCCTGTACTACTTCGGCATGACTTCAGGGCGACTTGCATTGACTTCTATACAGAAGTCATTTTGCATGCAAGCCGCCACTGAAGTCGTGTGCAGGTCACCTCTGTGAGTCGCGCTGCAAGTTGTGCTGCCCCTGTGTGAATCGGCTCTAAAAGTGCAGCGCTAGACTTTTAATAAACACACACTCACCAGTCCCACGATCCAGCGATGCGGCTGCCCGAAGCCTCGGTTCTCTCCCTTCTGCTGCGCTGGAATCTCTGAGAACTCTGATTTACCTTAGTGTACCCACTCAGAGGCAGGAGAGAGAAGGAGGGAGACTTCAATCACAGACAGGGATGGATGGTGAGCTCACTCACCCCTTGGCAGTCAGCACCTCTCATCCAGATGTATCTGAGGCTGATGGACTTCACATTTCTGGCCCCCAAGTTCCTTTTCTGAGGCACAGCACTGGGGATTGGAGTGTGGGCAGACATAGAGGGGTAGGGGCTGGAGGAAGAAGAGCAAATCAAGCCCTCTCTCCTCTCCTGTCTGTGTGTGTATGGGGGGGGGGGTGGGGGATTGTGAGGGGGGGGGGGGGGGGGGGGGGGGGGGGATTGTTAGTGCTGGCTTTGGGCAGTGTGAGTGTACCTGACACGCTAATTCCAAACCCGAACTGTCCGGGTGAATCCCGGACAGGTGGCAACCCTAGGCAGGAGTGGAGATGGCTCAGCACCGGAGGGCTGCGTTTGACGTGTACGTCTGTCATAATGTGCTAATATGTGGTGCACAATGTGGCGTCATAAGGGCCCATCAAAAAAAAAAGCTGTGTTTAATACCGCTTTAATTGCTTGTTTTGGCTTTTTTCCCCCTAAAAGTGTCTCCTATATAAATTAGGAGGTAACAGTCTGTGATACATCGGAAACTTCCTCCAATGAATGCTGGCTGTGGGCTTGAATTGCTCTCACATTTCACCCACCGCAAACTGCTGTAACAGTTCAGCAAGGTGCTTACTACAGCAATTCGAGAATGACAACACAAGAATTTAGAGGACAACTTCCAAGCACAGGTGTCAAGGCAATCCCTGTGTGCCCGGAGCCATATCTCTGCCCTCCCCTCCACTCCTCCGCCCGCTGACTCCATACCACATCCCCTCCTAAACACAATGGCAAGAGATGAGCCGAGTGCGCCACAGCCAATCAAAGTGGAGGAGTGTGAGCACGGAGCCTTGTGATTGGATGGCGAGATATGAGTATACAAATAAGTTTGTGGAGCGGCAGAAGGGAGAGCTGTGAGTGAGGAGGAGGCGGCGGCGAAGAGGGATTAACCTGTGCTAAATCCTCCAGAGCTCCATTCACTGACATTTCCTACAGGAGGAGGGACACCGCTATCTGGGATCTCCACCATTCCGACTGGGCGCGAGTCACTGCTCTCTGTGGTTTCTTGCAGCAAACATGCCAAGCCAGGTGAAGGCAGCATCAGGAGTGACCCATGTAGAGGAGGAGGAACTGATCACCTATCCGCCTGGAGACTTTCTGCAACCCCATGCACACATCCCAGACTTCAACGTATACCAGGCGTTGTACGACAAGTCCATCCACCACCCCCAAGGTATTTCTAGACAGGTTTATCAGCCCTTCACCCCACAGGAACCCCCTAAAATATTTTTCACCCACAGGAACCCCTGAAATAATTTCCACCCCAGAGGAACGCCCCTGAATATTCACCCCAGAGGAAGCCTTTTGAGATGAGGCTCACCCCCAGAGGAAGCCTTTTGAGATGAGGCTCACCCCCAGAGGAAGCCTTTTGAGATGAGGCTCACCCCCAGAGGAAGCCTTTTGACATGAGGCTCACCTAGGGTTGCCACCTGTCCAGGATTCACCTGGACAGTTTGGGTTTGGAATTGTGTGTCTGGGTTTCAGACTGCCTGAAACCCGGACACTTTATTTAGACTGGACAGTGGCTTCCCAGCAGGGTTGTTGGCTGCAGTTTCCTAAGCTGAGAGTGTCTGTTACACTCTTTCTCAGTGTGCACACACACACACACACACACACACACACACACACACACACACACACACACACACACACCTCGATCTGCACCTCTTCCCCCATCCCACTGTGTCTGCCCACACTCCAATCTCCAGCGCTGTGCCTCAGAAAAGTAAAGTTGGGGCCGGAAATTTGAAGTCTATCGGCCTCAGATACATCTGGATGAGAGGTGCTGACTGCCAATGGGTGAGTGAGCTCACCATCCATCCCTGTCTGTGACTGAAGTCTCCCCATTCTCTCTCCTGCCTCTGAGTAAGGACATCCAATGCAAATCGGGGTTCTCAGAGCACCCCTTACATCAGAGTTCCCCCTTTACACCAGAGGCCACAGTGTTTCCCCTTTATATCAGAGTCTTCTCCATACATCAGAGTTCTCAGTGTTTCCTCTTAAATCAGGATTCCCAGAGCATCCCTTATGTTAGAGTCCCCAGAGTTCTCCCTTACATCAGAGTCTGCAGAGTCCCCCATTACAGTGAAAGGAAACTCCTGTGATTTCAGCTGTAATAGGGGAACTCTGGACTCTGATGTAAAGGAGGACGCTTGTTGTTAACTTCATATGATTAGAACTTTTATTTAATAGCAAAATGTATGTATTGTTTTATACTATAAAAATAAATTGCCGTGCACGGCTAAAGTGTTCGGGTTTGACTTGAAGAAACGGTGGTGACCCTAGGCTCACCCCCAGAGGAAACCTTTTGAAATGGGGCTCACCCCCAGAGGAACTCCTAAAAATGTTCTGATCTTTGGTAACCCCTGCTAATTAATTGGGGGTCACCCTTCCAAAGGTGATCTGAATGTCCCCATGACAGATCATTGGTGTTGTGGTGTCGGCTCCCAAACTATTCTGAATCCATCAGATGGGAGGTCAGCCAGCCACAGTTGGAGACAGACCTAGAGGAGTCTAGTTTAGAATGAGACAGGAGGTGTGTTACTGGCGTTATCACCAGGGGAAAACAAAGAGGGGAGAGAAAAAAAGCAGTGGGAGACAATGGCCACCTGTCAAATGCCTTCCAAAAGCTTTTCAGAGGAGTGACAAGTTTTGTTGCAAATGTAAACTTGGCCTTAACCACTTCAGCCCCGGACCAATTTGCAGCCAAAGGACCAGGCCCCTTTTTGCGATTCGGCACTGTGTCGCTGTAACTGACAATTGCGCGGTCGTGCAACATGGCTCCCAAACAAAATATGCGTATTTTTTCCCACAAATAGCGCTTTCTTTTGGTGGTATTTGATCGCCCCTGCGGTTTTTATAAACAAAAATGGAGCGTCAATTTTGAAAAAAAATGCAATATTTTTTTACTTTTTGCTATAATATCCCCCAAAAATATATAAAAACATTTTTTTTTTCCCTCAGTTTAGGCCGATATGTATTCTTCTACATACGTTTGGTAAAAAAAAATCGCAATTGGCGATTATTGATTGGTTCGCGCAAAAGCTATAGCGTTTACAAAATGGGGGGGATAGTTTTATAGCTTTTTTTTTTTTATTTTTTTTTTTATTGTGACTGCGACATTATGGCGGACATTTTTGGCACCATTGTCATTTATACAGAAATCAGTGCTATTTAAATGCACTGATTCCTATGTAAATGGCAGTGAAGGAGT
Source organism: Lithobates sylvaticus (assembly GCA_028564925.1). NCBI lineage: Eukaryota > Metazoa > Chordata > Amphibia > Anura > Ranidae > Lithobates > Lithobates sylvaticus. Next base: position 165,073,869 of record CM053030.1, on the reverse strand, counting down.
TAATCACTAGGGGGCGGGGAGGAGTGTGTGTGTGTTTACAGTAGGGGGCGCGACTGACGTCACTGATCGGCTTTCCCGATGACAGGGAACAGCCGATCAGTGAGAGGCAGTGTAGGAAGCGCGTTGAGAGGTTTGTTTACACAGACCTCTCCCCGTTTTTCAGCTATGTGACCCGATCGCGGGACACCAGCGGCGATCGGGTCCGCTGGTCACGAGCGCGCCCCCATGGCTAGGCAATTAAAGGGGACGTGCATATACAAGTGCTTTTGCCTAGCCGTGCCATTCTGCCGACGTATATGTGCAGGAGGCGGTCGGGAAGCGGTTAAAAAGGTTGTAAAGGCTCAAGTTTTTTTTTTTTTTTTTTTACCTTTGTGCATTCTATGCATATAGGTAAAAACCTTCTGTGTGCAGCAGCCCCCCTAATACTTACCCTGAGCCCCATCTCAATCCAGCGATGTGCATGAGAGCAGCGGCTCTCCCAGGTCTCTTCCTCCTCATTGGCTGAGACACACCATTGGCTCCTGCCAATGAGAAGAGAGCAGGGGATGGGGCCGATCCACTCTGTTTGAATGAACAGAGAGCAGTGGCGTGAGAGGGAGCCTGCTTGTGTGCCCCCATAGCAAGCTACTTGCTGTGGGGGACACAAGAAGAGGAGGCTTGGTGCTGCAATGTGTAAAACCACTGCACAGAGCAGGTAAGTATAACATGTTTGCTATTTAAAAATAAATAAAATCTTCCTTTTTAATATCACTCATGCATTGGACCCCAATCTTCTCCACCACGCTCACTGTGCCCTCCCAGCACACTGACTGAGCTGTCAGACCGCTTCTGCTCACCATTCGCGATTGGTATCTGCTGGCAAGGGTTCACAATCATGTGACAGCGGTACATGGTCAGGAACACTGCCCCCTGTCATTAAAGGTCCAGTGGGAGGTCGGCAAGTGGTTACTATAGCGACAGGATGCCTTTTACCAATAATAACTGTAGTTGAATAAGGTAATTTCTCGTCATAACATAATAAATGTTTCACACTGTCAGAAATAACAGATATTTTTTAAAATAGATTGATTATTATTTTTATGGTTTTATTTATTGTTTATCACTTCCTCAATTTTTCCTCTGCAGAATTTTGGACGGAGGTTGCCTCTGACTTTTATTGGAAATCCCCTCCCGATGGCAAAGTGCTGGATTATAATTTTGACCTCACCAAAGGCAATATATTTGTGGAATTCATGAAAGGGGCAAAAACCAATGTGTGCTACAATGTGCTGGACAGAAATGTCTTCGAGAAAAACCTTGGGGCCAAGACGGCATACTTCTGGTAATATATCTTGCATAGTAAACACTGTGTCTAATTGACCAGCCTAGTTAAGATATGGAACTGTGTACACAAGCCTCCATGTGACATAAGAAATCCACAAAGACAGTACTCTGAAACATTTTTGTATTTACTTTGTATAGAATTGTTTACAATGTGTATAATATGGTTGTATTGATTTGCCTAAAGAGCATAGGTTTTCCTTAGGAGCTAAGATAATAATAATAACTTTCCTTTTGGCTTTAATAAAGTATTCCAAATCTGGAATAGGGTACAGGGAGGCAATTTCCATTAAAGGGGTTGTAAATGTTTATTTCACCTTTAGAAAACTTTTTGCAGTCACCGGCCAGACCCCCCCTGTTTTTACTTGCCTGAGCCCTGTATTTCCCATGCCGGATACACGCGGCCCCTGCTCTTGATTGGATAAATTGACAGCAGCGGAAGCCAAATCCAATGACGCCGGGGGCAGGGCTGAGTCTGGCATTCATGTCTATGGAGGCAAATGCTGGATTCGGGAGCGCGCCCGCAAGGTAACCCCCTGGGAAGTGCTGCCGAGGGACCACCAGAAGTCGAGGATCGGGGGCCACTCTGTGCCAAACGAGGAGGTAACTATGACATGTATTTTTTTTTTTTGCAAAGTTAATTGGTGTTGACGTCATTCACGCACCTTTCCACCTCAGATAATCAAAGGAAGCCTTGTATTCATTCAGAAAATGCACTCAGCCCAGCTCAATTTATTTATTTTTTTCTTCTGGGTGCCGAGCTGGAAGTCTCCATACTGCTGCCTGAACACGTTGCTGTATACTGTATGTAACTGATGCAGCACTCACAGTGGGTGCATCTGTTAGTGAAGGTAATAATTTGTTTGGTCCAAACAAACTATTTTAAAGCAGATTTTCAGCCAGAAAATTAAAGTGCCTCCTGCCCATCTCTTCCTCCGCATAACAGCTTTTTTTTTTTGTTTAGGGCCTAGGCAAATGCTGTGCCTGCTGTGATATGTACATATATCTCAGGAGGCCTTAGGCCCCTTTCAAACGGACGCCTCCATGAACCAGGTTCTGCTTGCTCAGCGGGGGATCTCTCTGCTGATCCCCGCTGAGCAGCCGGATAGCTCTGCATAGCGGAGCAGACACTGACACAGCCCACTCTTGTCTATGGGGCAATTAGATGGAAATTAACTGCCTGGCTGTTTCAATCTGATGCCATTTGATTCAATCTGCCAGATGGATGGGGAATAGGTCCCCCATTTGCCTGTTTTGGGCGGACAAGATCAGATTGGATAGCAGTTGTCAGTCCATAGAAAGGACTGGAGGGTTTGATCAGGTCCGTCTGAAAAAACTGACAGGTGGACCTGATCGCCCATGTGAAAGGGGCCTTACTGTGTAACTTAGAGGATGAGGGGGGGCAGGCCTAGTGATGCATCATTGGGAGTTGCACCCACTGAACCCGAAAGAGCTGGCGGGCATGATGACATCGGGGATACCATGGCGGCAGGGGTTCAAGAGGTGACAGGGCGCGAGAGGATCTCGGCAGGACAACGGTGCATGGGTGAGTATCTGATCCAACAAATCCTATAGATTATCTGAAAAGTCTGGTGTTTTACGGTCAGGGGGAAGAAAAACCCAGAACAACTAGATTGGTAACTTCACAGCTATTAATACACTGCTTCGAGCATTAAACATTAAAGCCTCTGTCACCTTAATTTGTTTGATCTCTGAGTCGCCATTGTAGATTTTCCTGCTCTTCCTGTATGGTCACTGGGATTCCTCAAGAGGGACATTTAATGAAATACCAGGTGACTGAGGCTTTAATGTTTACTGCTTGATGTAATACCATAGTAAAATTATATTCAAATGTGGTTCCGCACTCCCAAATGCTAATGTGTTAGTATCCCTTTAAATCTGCTTGCCTAGCAATTTTCAAAATCGGCATATTTCAAACCATATCAAACATAAACAAAACAATTCATCAGTCCATTGGTGTCCTTTGAGCATATGCAAGCAAATTCATACCAATCTTTCATTTAAAAATAAAAAATAAGGCTTGTGTTCACATATCAAAACTGCTGCTTCCTTAACTTGTGTTCATTACTATGTGCTCCAGTCATCCACATGCTTTAGACCCCTTTTACACTGGGGCGTTTTTCAGGCGCTTTAGCGTTTAAAAAAAAAAAGCGCCTGAAAGAAGCTGCAACTGCAATCCCAATGTGAAAGCTTGAGTGCTTTCACACTGAGGTGCTGCGCTGGCAGGGCGTCAGTCATGCAAGCAGCTTCTTTGCAGCGGTGAATACACCGCTCCTAAAGTGCTCCTTCCCATTGAAATCAATGGGAAGCGCCTGCAAAATGCCTGAAAAGCGCTCTTGGCATCAGCGCTTTGTGGGCCCTTTATTTGGCCACTAGCAGGGGTTAAAAGCGCTCCACTAGCGCTTGAAAAACGCTGGTAAATCGCTGCTAGTTTAAGCGGCGCTTTACGAGCGTTTTTAGGGCGCTGGCAGTGTAAAAGGGCTCTTAAAGTACTTGGGTTTTAACATTGGGATTGCAGATGAGGCTTTTTTAAACTATAAAGCGCCCGAAATACGCCCCAGTGTGCAAGGGGTCTTGGTGATCCCCCCCCTCACCTTGGAGATAAGACCAACCAATGGTCTATTTGCGCTTTTGTCCCTCTCTGGGGATCTGTTTTATGCTGTTTCACTCCTTTGCTGGTAATCTTGAAATTAGAATGCTCATTCTTACACTTATCTCCCTACGCCCAAATCGTAAAGAGAGAAAGCTGAACATAGCGCTTTATCTTTTTTAAAACGCCCGGTTTATTAAACCCGAAGTATAAAAAAACTCTATTTTTTTTTTTCTGTTGCTTGGAGTGCACCAAACTGTAAAGATTTCAGTCCTCACAGTGCGGATATAAGACAATCAGACAGTATGCTCGCAATGCGCGCCTCAGTGTGAAAACAGATTGGCCCCTCCCCCCCCCCCCCGTACACGTTACGCCACAAGGTCACGTGGCTTCCTCAGGGGGATGATTGGAACACATAGTAGTGAATACTAATTTTAAGGAAGCAGTTGTTTTGGATATGTGAACACAAGCCTGTTTTTTATGGAAGATTGAGCATATGCAAGCAAATTCATACCAGAGGACACCTGATGGACTGATGCGTTGTTTTGGTAATGTTATATATAATATGCATGTTAAATAGTTTTGTAGGTAGTCTTTCATTTCTGAACATGCGTAGTCTTGCTCTTACGACCTTCTTTTTTTTTTTTTTTTTTTTTTAATTTAATTTTTTTTTTACGAAAACCATACTAATGAAGCGAAAATCGTACGTTGAGTTCACATCCAACAAATTTTATAGTCTGCCCATCCAGCTTTTGTCTGACAAAAAAGCAAAATCTGCTTTCCAAAGCACTGTACTAACGATCCGAAAATCGTCTGACAGCTCGTCGTACAAATTATTCCATCCAATTTTTGTAAAGTGTGTAAGGGCCTTAGGAATAATTGTAAGTAAAACATGAACAAAATACTGTATTTCACACAAATTTTGGAAAGGGGGGGGGGGGGGAATCCTAGGTTTGGAGATTTTTACATACATGAGGATTGCGCAATCTCTACTGCCAGCTATTGTATTCAGAAAGCCGCAGTGTCAATGGCTGTCTGAGGATTTAGTAAGTTGGCAGCTACAAAATCTAGCTGCTGGCTTTTAATAAACAGACATTCACCTGTACCATGATCCAGCAATGTGGTCACCCAAGCCGTTCTGTCCCTGGTGGCAGCATCTCAACTGTGGGCACCCAGCTGTGACAAATTGCGACTTCACAACCGGTTGCCCACTGCACGTGTGTGAGCTGTGCATACTGAATGGTCCAGCAGTCTTGTGATGTTTCCCAGAAGACTGCATGGAGGGGGGAGAAGAGGCGATCCAAGTGGAAGTAAGTTGCGGGTACCTGTCAAAACCAGGTACCCCCCCCCCCCCCTTTAAATTAAGAAGTGGGTGATTGCTGGGACTGCCCTGCTGTCTAGTAACCAGTCAATCTCCTGCCTTTCACAAAAAGTCCCGCCATGCCATGCTTCCCGTCTTATGTTAATAAGTTATGGGGGGGGGGGGGGGGATGCTGCCATCTTATGGAAGGGGCAGTCTGTAATATTGATGGCGAGTCTGTGTTTGGGGGGAGTCTGTGTTTGGGGGGAGTCTGTGTTTGGGGGGAGTCTGTGTTTGGGGGGAGTCTGTGTTTGGGGGGAGTCTGTGTTTGGGGGGAGTCTGTGATGAGGGGGGGTTGGGCTGGGGAGATCTGAAAATCTGTTATGGAGTTTGAACATATCGGTATGTCATATAATTTTGCATATAGACAAGGTGCTGTTGCATGTAAATCTGACTTTCTGATGAATTTCATTTTAGTTTTTATTATGATATAAAAGTGTGTGTGTGTGTGTGTGTGTGTGTGTGTGTGTGTTTATATTCCCAGGTATGAGGCTTGTCCATATTGTAAGATCTGTAAAGCTGGCCATAGACGCTTCAAATCTCGTCCAGTTCAGCAGGGAATGCTGCTCATTACAACAGGAAATGTACTAGTTGGTGATCTTGGAAACTGATTTTATTTAGAAGGGAACGCAGAATCTTGATTTGTGCTGACATACCTTGGAAATCATGGTGGAGCCAGTATATGATATTACTTCGAATCATAAGATAACTTCTACTTGTTCTGTTACATTTTTACAGTAGAATAACAAGCAATGAGCTTTGATAACCTTGTAGCCAGGTAGAATAAAGGCAGCCATATACAAGGGATTTTGATTATTGGCTGGTGATCAAATCTCTGATCTATTTTTAAACCAGCGTGCATATACAAGATGCATTTCATATATCACAGATGTTATCTTTGCACAGTCAACATACAAAAAAAGAACAGATAGCATATGCAGTGATGTTCTTTGTATATCCAATCATGATCTTAAACGTGCACCTACAATCACTGTTCTGTGCATTAGTTTCTCTTTGTATAGTTATACTTTTAGGCAAAACTTTTTTTTTTTTTTGTTTTAGTTTTGAATAGAATGGAGAGGTATTAGAACATGTCGGTATTTTTTGCTATCTGTGTCCCTATTGGGCTCTTCCACATGAAGCGGACTCCGCCAGCTCAGTGGGGAATCTGTCCACTGATCCCCGCTGAGCAGGCGGGTGGCTTGTCTGTGTCCTCTCCGCTTATGCAAAGTGGACACAGACACAGCTCACTTTCCTCTGTAGGTGGTTGGATGTAAATGGCCCTCCTGTCCCTTTTTACACCTGACAGGCATCTGATCCGCTAGACATGGGGGGAATAGATTCCTATCCATCTGTTTTTAGTGGATTGGATGTCGGGGATGGCAACACACATTCGCCGTTGACATTCGCTGCTTCAGAGCCTAAAAAACTGACAGGCAGACCCAATCAGTCCGCCCCTGTTAAAGGGGCCATAGAGGGATTCACCCTGTCAGCTTTTCCTGTTGATTGTTATCATCAAAAGTGATGGTGAAAGAAAATCCCAAATTTTGGGGGTGCCACCAGAACAGGAATAGGGGTTGGATCTTTCAACAGGGACCCTGTTGACAACCAGGGATTCCCTCACTTTGGAGGGATTGCTTCTCACTTCCTGTTTTGGGACAGAGTGGAGGATAATCTTCCCTATGGCACAAAATACTGACAGGGGTTATGACACTCCATCCAAAACAAAAAGGGGGGAAAAAAAGGTTTTTGCTTTTTTCTTCTACTCCGTTTGGCCATTTTAGAGCTTTTTTATTTATTTTTTATTTTTTTTATCTGCTAGCATAGATGAGATGTAGTGCTGCTGCTTGTTTACCTCCAAGATGCTGATCATATACATAATGTCCAGATGTTTGCCTCTAACAGCTACTTTGGTCTCGTCCATTCCTCTTCCTCTTGCCTGAAGAATAGGCTAAGAGACATTGATTTCAAATTGGCGCCTGATGGAATAAAACCACTTCGAAAATGACTGACTGATTAGACTGTTACTTCTTTTGATCTTATTTAAGCTACTAGATGTTGAGGTGCGCCCTTAGTATTGGTGTGCACCTTTTGGATTGCCATTGGGTTCTTGGGCCCCTTTCACACGAGGTGGATCCGCTTGCATGGAGTCCGCCTCTGTCCGCCGGCTCAGCAGGAGAGCTCTCCGCTAAGCCGGCGGATGACAGGTCCCTCGCTGCTCACTTTCAGTGTGAAAGGGGCCTTCCTTTTAAATTTTGAAAGGCAGAGACTTTATGAACATTTTTAGAATAAATTGCTCTAGAGCAGTGGTCTTGAAGAGGCGGCCCTTTGCTTGCTTTTATCCAGCCCTTGGGCCACTGTTTCATCCACTGATGCTAACAATGGGGAGTAATTCCTCCCCCCCCCCCCCCCACTGATGCCAATGAAGTGAAACAATTCCTCCCAATGACACCAAGGATAGGGCACAATTTCTCCCAATGACACCAACAATTGGACTTCAATGTTTAACAGCCACTGCCCTAAAAACAGTCCTAGTCTCCAACATGATTTGATTTTTAGGTCAGCCAACATTCCTACTTGTCTTTTTAATGGGCAACATTCTGTCCCCATTACAAAGACGCACAGCAAATTTATCACCCCCTGCCCAGTGATATTCTTAGCTCCTTGTGGTAAGCAGGAATAGAGGTTGGATGATTTAAAGGACATGTTGATATATCTTTGGATGACCTGTGCTGTGGTGATTATGGTAATCTAGAGAGAGAAATACAGAAAGGCATCGCCAGCACTGTCTCTGAAGGGTTTATGTTAATAGACTGATAGCAATTTGATTTTCTATTGCTGTTGTAGTATTATACCTGAGGAAAAAAAAGCTGCACTAAACCAGTACCGCACAGAATTAAGTGGAAATTAAGATGAGCGCTTGCCTATGTGCTCAATTCCACCCGCCACACTGATGTTGGCGGAGCAAGAGGGCACAGGGGAACCACTCTGTATAACCTTAAAAATATATACTGGACATGGAGTCCAAACATAAATGTGCTCAACAAATTATGCAATAGTGAATGGCAACAGCACAAAAATATTTCAAAACAATCATGAATAATTTGAAAATAACTGCAAAAAGTCCAATTACAGGTGATATCAATCAAAAATACACATGTGCACCAAAAATTTTAATAAATTTGAATAAACAAAGTCCATCCATTGAAAAGATGCAATGCTCAAAACGTGAGCTATGTACTATCCACCACCAGAATGTGAAGATTCACTTCTTACCAGATGTCTATGACCCCCCCCCCCCCCCCCCCCGTTACAGAGGATCACAGAAAGCGTGTGAAAGAAATTGTTTCCAAGGCCCTCAAGTGATACTGCTGATCGCCTTGTTACTCATTCTCCTTCATATGGACAACATGCCAGATCCTCCTCGTACTCTCATATAACACAGGGCTCATGGACAGGTGTGTGCAGCATGAAAGAGATAAGGGCTTCGATAGTGTAACACCTTCAGTTTATTAAAACATTTAAAATACAATGGTTGCACTTGCAATTAGGAAGAATTTGTGAGCCTTAAGTCCGGTGTACTGGCCGGACACACACAGACAAACCCGTCCTCCCTAGATACTCCAACTGCATACACTAGGTGACGTCAGCATGTCGCTCCGTCCTTATACCTGATAATTAAAGGGCTACAATCAGATTATATATATATATTAGTAGCTAATCTTTGCTACACTTGCTTTGCATGGTTACATTGATACAGTTACATCACTACTAATATAAATGTGTGCTGGCTTTAGATGTCAAGAGACTGGATGCAGTAAACAAATGCTCTGAATAGTGGATATACTACTTGGGTGAGGTTTGAATTGCAACAATATTTGATTCTTAATTTTAGAACCATTAGATCTCTCTATAAAGCCAATCTGAATTCTTAGCTGTGCTATACTGTATGATGGCAGCCTGCTACTAAAGTAGCTGCTTTATTAGGAATTGCCACAGATGTGTTGTCCTGGGGGTCTTGGCAGGGGGCTAGCAAAAATCAGCCTTGAGGCACATCTGTTTTACATGAAACCAACCATATGAGGTTAATTGGAAACAGTACAGATGAACCAATTGATGGAAAAAATGATTTCACAATAGATCATGTTCATTCTATACATGTTACAAATAATGTTAAAGTGTTACTAAACCTACAACCATAAAATCAGTCTGTATATGCCATAAAGTATGCTTGTTAAGGGGTTAATCCTCTGCATTGTGTAAAAAGGCTGCTTGATCCTGTCTTCTCATATCATCCCCTTCTTTCAGTCTCCAATCCATCTCCTGATGGAACAGAGCCTTGGGGGCACTCTGCATATGCTCCGTTTTGGTGTGTATTGCTAGAGTTTTTTTTTTATTTTTTTTTTTATTTTTTCTCTTGGGAGGGTGCATGTGATCTGCATGGGGCCAATCGGCACTGTCCATACAGAGGGTCAGGGGTGCAATCTCATAGGGCAATCGGGGGAGAAAAAAAAACTCCTCCTACATACTTTAACCAGACACTGATAGCAGTTACAAGACTACTATATACCGCTAATGAGAAGATATTTAGCAGTTTATATTTACCAAAACTATTGCATTTCCATGTTCTGTGTACTGTGGGAAACCAGATATAGTGAATGCAGGGTCCTGGGTTTAGTAACACTTTAAGTCCCATGTATTCATTATTACAAATTGACTTTTAGAATACTGCTTATTTCGAACTGCCTTAATCCTCCCCTTATATTCGAACGACATGCTACAGTACATTTTATCTGTATGTGGACGTGTTTTGTCTAGAGTTCAGTTTTTGAAAAGTTATGTTGAAATTTTTTGTGTATACACTGTGATGGTAATAAAATGAGAGGGCCTATGTTTTGCTCACTTTACAGCTATATTAATATTAAAACAGGTTTGACGTGATCTTTCAAATGTCAGACTATTATACATGCTGATGATTGCAGCCTTGCATAACTTTTACGTGACATAACAGAATGTGTCTTTTTATAGAAGACCTATTTATAAATTCACGCAACATTTACCCAGGATTCACAGTGTTGCAAAGGAATCCAATTAGAAAATGAGAGAATTTTAGGTGAAACTTTCATAAATAAACTGCTAGTAAGTAGGGATGGGCCGAACACCCCCGGTTCGCACCCGACCATACCAAACGGGCAAAAAATTTGGCAGAACACACAAACACCGTTTAAGTCTATGGGACACGAACATGAATAATCAAAAGTGCTAACTTTATATGCAAGTTATTGTCATAAAAAGTGTTTGTTTGGGGACCTGAGTCCTGCCCCAGGGGACATGTATCAATGCAAAAAAAAGTTTTAAAAACGGTCGGGAGCAGTGATGTGTGTGTGTGTGTGTGTGTGTGTGTTTTTAATTAATGCTTAAAGTGAAACCATAAAAGTGAAATTATTCCTTTAAATTTCGTACCTGGTGGGTCAAAGCTGGTGGGAGGCACCCACCATATGATGCGTCTTTGCTTTGACAGTTCTTGTATAACTGAGGGCGGGGGCCACACGGTGACGTTCCCGGTTGATCCCGCCCCCCCTCTCTCTCCCCCCCCCCCCCCCCCTCTTTTCCTGCGGCCTGCCAGGTTGCGTGCTTGGATAAGCATCTTTATTATGGATTTTTGGGGGGAACCCCCACACCATTCACCATTTATTTTTGGTTTGGGGTTCCTCTTAATATTCATACCAGACCCAAATGGCCTGGGGGGGATCCCATGTCGTTTTCTTTTTTCAATGACTTTTTATCTGTGTTGCCAGGACCGACAATTCATTATAGCCACGTACTTTTTAAATGCCTTTTTTTTTTTTTTCTTTTTAGAAATGTAGTTTTGTGCAGGGACTGTTCTAAACACGGGGAAAAAATGTGCCGCTTTACAGGCATGACACCCCCAGCTACTAAATTTAAAGGAATATTTCACTTTTATTGTTTCACTTTAAGCATTATTAAAATCACTGCTCGCGAAAACTTCAATTTTTAAAACCTTTTTTTTTTTTTTTGCATTGATGCATGTCTCCTGGGGCAGGACCCGGGTCCCCCAACACTTTTTATGACAATAAGTTGCATATAAGCCTTTAAAATGAACACTTTTGATTTTTCATGTTAATGTCCCATAGACTTTAACGGTATTCCGGCGGCTTTCGAATTTCCCCTGAACACCGCATATTCACACCACTGTGTGTATCTGTAAAAAAATGTGATGTCTAAACCAGCCTTTTTCAACCTTATTACTCCAGATGAACCCCTACGTTTTCAGGTCTCTGGGAACCATTGCTAAAAACCAAATCATTGTGGGTCAAACGGGGAAAATGTAGTCCATTTATAGTGGTGGCTAGTATAAAGAATGCCACCCTTAGGCAGGCCCAAATGGTGCAAGTTTCTTTCCTGCAACCACCAGTTGCAAGGAAGAAATTTGCACAAATCCCTGTTGAACACGGACAGTGTCGACAGGGGAATCCATCCTGCCGAGCAATGATCTTCTCTAAGTGGGGAGGGCCCCCCCCCCCTGACGGGAGAATGCAGCGATTATCGGATTATATATATATATATATATATATATATATATATATATATATATATATATATATATAATATATATAAAAAAAAAAAAAAAAAAAAATGTATATAGAGATCAACTTTGTACGTTCAGCCTGCCCAATAATGGTTCGATTCTCTGCATCTTCCTGCTGAACTGAGATTTGAACTGTGTATGGCCGGCCTTACAGATGGCTAAAATGATCACTGGGGTCATGCTGCTGTCTTTGCCAAGTGGCACTGGATCCAGAAGTATGCAGGCACCATCAACTGGGAGGTCAATCGGCTACACCTCAAGGGAACCCCTTGTAACCTCTGAAGGAACCCAAGGTTCCACAGAACCCTGGCTGAGAATGGCTAGTCCTTCTTTTTTTTTTTTTTTTTGTTCTGTTCCTAGATCATGCCACTAACAAATGGTGAGCCCCATTACTTTTACATTTCCCTTGTGCTGTTCATTTAAAATAACTACACAATTAACACTGCGTGTTAGAAAAATGACAGCCATTCTTGTGAAAAACAGTCTGTCTGTGTATGCTATGTACAGTATATGTGGAGAGATTTGATCTTTTCCTGTGTGACCACCTGTCCTTCCATTCTTCAGCAGCTGACTGAACCAGGAAAAAAAATCAGCTCACGTCATGCAATGCTCTGATCCTGGATGAGCAATGATGTCCATAAACGTATCAGGAGAAAATTCTTAAAACTGGAGTAGACAGAATCTGGAGCAGTTGGGCCATCAAATCAACTTCTAGCTGTCATTTATAAACCTTTAAAGTAAAAGTCGGGGCTAGCACTAACTAAGTTTAAACCTGCACCCCTTCTAACTACCCTGCAGAACAAAGATGCCTATTTATTAGGGTGCTCCGTTCTAGTCATGTGGACAACTCCAAGCAGCCAACTTCAGGGGAGAGGAGGGACAGCTGCCAATGGATGCCTCATAGTAAGACTATGAATGATGCCACTGCCCAGGCATTCCATCCATTGTTGTGCTCTCTCCTCTCTTCTGAAGCCGACCGATGGGGAGAGCCCAAGACCAGACTGGAGCTTTCTGAGAATAGGTAAGCATATCCATCCTCGCTGTGAAGTCCACAGGTGGAATGATCTAAATCAGGGCAGCTCAAATCCTTAGGCCCCTTTCACACTGATGGACCGTTCAGGTCTGCCTGTCAGTTTTGACGGCGGACCTGAACAGGCGCTTCATGCTAGGTCTATGGAGTGACGGATGTCAGCGGAGACCTGTCCGATCCGCCAAAAGCAGACGGATGGCTCTACGTCCAGATCTGTCGCTATCGGATCGGGTGAGATCTGATGAAAATGGACATGCTGTCCGTTTTCATCCGATCTCTCCATAGAGACCATTGGCACTGGACAAGCCCCTCCCCGCTCAGCGAGCAGAGAGGGACCTGTCACCCGCCGGCTCAGCTGAGATCAACGGAGAGATCTCCTGCTTGAGCCGACAGACAGATGGACTCCGTGCAAGCGGATCCGCCTCGTGCGAAAGGGGCATAACACAAAATTGTGTCATAATGCCATAGTGATCAGTGGTCATGGTGAAAGGTGGTTGTATATAAGGCATGGTTTGTGATGCACCTTTTCACATTCCAGCATCTGCTTCCTTTTGTGGTTCTGGGAATTCAGCCACATGACTGGCTACCGTGCACAGCTACACCAGATTTTGCACTCTCCAGGTTTAGTAAATCGACCCCAATGTTTATCTGGATGTACAGCATCTGAACACAGTACATGGATCATATGCAAGATATGGTATACAATGACATACAATCCCAACACGATTCTAGCCATGTCATACTGTCTCCTGCCTTCAGATAACACTTGTTTACCCATCAGATTGGGTCTAAACAATGTTAAATGAAAACCTAATTAATCATTTGATAGTTGTAAGAAGACCGCAATTGTTTGTCATGAAAGTGTTTGTATAATTGCATCAACTGTATTAAAAGTGCATTTTAAATAGTGAACATTCTTGGGACTTTATGCAGAAACGTAACTCCCTGGGCAAAAAAAACAAAGTAACCACATTACGTAGAGCAAAATCGGCCTAGCAAATGTAGATGACCGGTCCTGTTGTGAATTCAGGGGCTTTATAAAGCCCCTCGGTGAAAAATGATTTTCAAAATACAGTACTTTATAGCACTTTGTTGTGATAAGCTATTGTGAGTTGCTACAATTTTTTTTTTATCTCAATTTGCTTTACTAAATACCTCTTATCCTATTGTAATTTTATTTTTTATTTTTTTTGTTATAAAAACCTATGAGCTATGCATATCTGAAGGTGTTTTATTTTTTGACAGGTGAATTTACTTTACTTTTGTTGTGGCAATATCTTGATGGTTCCACGTCAGTAAGGCAGGGTGCTGGCCACAGCTTGTGTACACAGTACTAAAGGATCTGCGTCCCTTTAACTGCTGAAATACCTGATAATACTTTCACTTCTTAGGTAGTCAACACACGCACACACTGCAGTTTATTGAAATGTATTTATAGCTCTAAAAATGTCAGCTAGTGCAGTCAGTCCCTCCTTGTAACTTTTTTTTCAAATTCCGTGTATCCCCTATGTGACATTTCCAACAGTAGAACACATCTACTCCAGTCCATGTTTTCTGTGACCATTGTGTTTACAGACTGTTAGATTAAAAATATGCACTTGTGTGTAGTAGGATTGTATTTTTTCAGGTTAAATTCCAACCATGGCACTACATGCCTGGAATTTGCATGTTCTATATGTGCCTGCATGCATGGGTTTGCTCTGGGTACTCCGGTTTCCTCCCACACTCCAAAGACATGCTGGTAGGTTAATTGTTTCCTGGCTAAATTGTCCCTTGTGTATGTATGAATTTGAGTTGGGGACTTTTTTGATTTGTAAGCTCCTTGAGCCTAGGTTCACACTAATGAGTGCAGAAACCCCCGATCCGTGTGCTCTTTCCCCACCCCATTCAAATCGCACTGCCCTTGCGATTTGCAGTGAGTGTCAGTGCAATCTTAACACTCCATATGCAGGTGGGCAATGCAGTGCATTTACCTGCACCGGATCGCATGGTAAACAAGTAACGTGATCTGGTTGCAATGCAGTACGATAATTGGGGCATGCACGACTTTATGGCGATTTGTAGCTCTATTAAAATGGGCTCAAACGCATCGCATGTGAATTGAACTGGAATGCGTTGTGGTTCCTGTGCAATTTAGAAGTAGTTGATAGTGTAAACCAAAGCTTAAGGGGAAGGAACTGATGTGAATGTACAATAACTATGTAAAGCACTGCATAAATTGACTATATAAGTACATGTAATAATAAAAAAACATCTGCTCCTGTTGAACATTCTCATTAAGTAATAACATTTTTAACCAATGACTTGTTTATATCCATTTATTTGATTCCAGGAGTCTCAGTATTTCTTGAGTAAGTGACTTGTAGCAAGTGTGCAGATAAGGAGACCTGTGTTCTCCCTGACTTTCATTTGCTGCATACGTGGGCATAGTGACAAGTTCTTTAGAATAACTTAAAGGGGTGTGTGTGTGTGTGTGTGTGTGTGTGTGTCATACTTGCCTCCGCTGTGCAGTTGGTTTTGCACAGAATGGGCCCAATCCTCCACTTCTGGGGTCCCTCCGTGGTGCTCCTCTTCTCGAGTGCCCCATCGGAGAAGCGCTATCCTTCGTGGACACCTGTTTGGGTGCGCTCCCATGTCCTGCTGCTGCGTCCATAGACAGCAGCGGGAGCTAATGGCTGCGCTGCTATCAATCTATCCAGCAAAAAGTAATTACTGCGCTATCAAAAATAAATGAAAATCTATATATGTGCAAAAAAGCAACAACTTCCTGTGAGATACATAAAGTAACCCGGACACACATTTCAGCCTGGTTTTATCACAGTTGACAGAACTTGCCAGTTATCATGCTGATAACAGAAAGACGGAGCAGGAGAAGGCTACAGGACTTGGGGCTTTGACGAGAGATAAGAAGACGCCATAGATGTACGTGCCTAGGTCAAATTTCATGTATCAGGTTTACATCCCCCCCCCCCCCCCCCCCCCCCCCCCCCCCCCCACTGCTCTTTCAGGGTCCTGGGGAAATGCCGCCCCCCCCCCCCCCCAGTTTTGTGTAACTTTACAATAAGTAGGTTGCTAAATAATAAAATACTTTTTAAGTATCTTTAAATTAGTAATATGTAATGTTAATGCTCACTGCCCACACCATTGATATAAGCTGAGCAAGGTCCTTTAACTGACATGTACATGTGGGTACATCTACCACCATTCATGTATGACACGAGCTTATGTTTGCAAAGATTAATCATAGAAATGAGTGCCAGCAATGGATAGCTAGCAGGTCTGTGGTGTATGTACTGTGCATATTTCAAAAGGTATTACCGTACTTGGTACACCCATCGAGAGAACTGTAAAGCTGCAGTATGATGAATTTCAGTCTTCCTGCTAAATTGTAAAATAAATAAACTCCAGCAGGAGAATGGGACCTTGTAAATCACTGTGAAAGGCACTTGTCATCTCTCATACAGAGTCCCTGAGAAACAAACATACAAGAAGCAGCGTATAGAGGATTCAACTGCCTGGTTTCTGCTCTAAACTAAAATACACCAGAGATCCATGTTTTATTTCATTGAAGATAATCTCCCAAACTAATACTAACAACCAATTTTCTTTTGGAATTTCAGGGAAGGTAATTCGCCTGCAGATTCTTCTGTAATTTCCTATGGTGATTTACTGATAAAAGTCTGCAAGCTGTCAAATGCCTTAAGGGAGTTGGGTAAGTATTGTATGGGGTACACAGAGAATGGCAACAATACCAGTAAAGTGTACAGCAATGTATAGAACTCCTGCTAAAAACATACAATTCATGTTATACTGTATATTCCCTGATGATGGCAAACGTATAGGTATATAATCCTCTGTGGTTTGTTTAGTTTATAGACCAGGGATATGCAATTAGCGGACCTACAGCTTTTGCAAAACTACAAGTCCCATAATGCCTCTGCATCTGGGTTTCATGCTTGTGGCTGTCAGTCTTGCTATGCCTCATGGGACTTGTAGTTCTGCAACAGCTGGTCAGCTAATTGCATATCCTGTTATAGACCTTTTTAGAATATAATTAAGAGAGAGATTATATATATATATATATATATATATATATATATATATAATTAATATATATATATATATATATATAATATACAGAAACTAGCCGTAGGATGTGTTCATCTTTAATGTGAAACATGAAATTAAACTCCTTGCTTAATTTTCTTATCCTTGGAGGCTGGTAAAATATTTCAGCCTGTGTCAGAATAAAAGCTGAGGCAACAAAGGATCTTGTGGTGGGCACTGTTCCTGGGTTGATAATATAATGCAACCTTTTTTTGTTTACAAACGGTTTTTATTATGAGTAAGGTCATAGTACAAGATTTTGACAGTGGTGGAAAATGTACAAGTGAAGGATTCATTTAGGTAATACATTATAGCTGAGAAAAGACATATCACATGACGGGATACACTTATTTGATCTTAAGTCTATGTAACATTTGCGTGGATGGATTCATAGATCTGCTTAGGTAAAATAACATTAGTGAACATTACACCAGTGGTGAGGAATCCCACAGAGTCCATTTTTTTTGATAGATGTGCATGGTATCATATAACGTGTGGTGTATTCTTTCTGATAGTTTGATGTTTGCCATACGGTTGAGAACCTGAGGCCAGGGTATGTTGGGTGAGCGCCAGTTGGAAGCGATGGTCCAATGGATAGAGCTAAATAGGGTGTGGATTAGTCTAGAACTGGCTATTGGTACCTTTTTAATGTATTTTATTATCTCAGAATCATGTAATAAATGTATGTACATGTTACTGTTTGCTGGACATTGGTGCAGCATCTACCAGAGGTGGAGTATTGTGACTTATGATGGCCATACACGCTTCGATAGATGATTTTCTTTTCTGATCCAATCCCTTCTGCCTGGAGTAGTCAACTTATGGTCGATAACCAATTTTATTGATATGCCACATACAGGGAAGTGGATTTCGAATGATTGTTAAAGCGGATCTTCAACTTGGAAACAAAAAATTAAAAGTCAGCAGCTACAAAACTGTAGCTGCTGACTTTTAATAATGGGCACTTACCTGTGCAGCAATCCAGCGCAGTCCTCGCCTCGGCATGTTTACTTTGGGAAGCCGGCTGTGACTACTTGCGGCTTCATAACTGACTTCCCACTGAGCATGTGTGAACGGCCCAGCAGCCTTCTGGGACCTGTGACGTGTCCCAGAAGGCTGCAGGCGAAGGAGGGGGGTAGAACTTGCGTTCGGTTCATCGCGGTGATCCGACCGGACGTGGGAGCGTCTACCTGTCACAACCAGGTAGCCAAACAAGTGGAACTTCTCCTATTTGGATGAACTCTCTCTCCCCCCCCCCCCCTAAGATAAAATTGTACCTCGCAATGGTAAATTCAATCACATCTGTTTCCACCATGTGATCATCGATTGTGTTTATGAACAAAGTAGTGTTGTGCTGCCCACTGATCCAAAATGATCACTGGCTGATCAACTTACTTTGGTCGAATCCTATATAATTTGAGTGTCCATAAGGGAAGTTATGGCAATTCAATTGTTTTGGTTGGATAATACGATTTGAAGTGTGTGTGTGTGTATAGCCACTATACAGTATGGCAGAGACCTGCATCAATGTCAAGTATATTATTTGGGGTGTGCTGCCCACAGGTAAAACACAGCCTAGACACACAAGGGTCCTTGTGTATGTAGTAGACACAGAGCCATAGTCTCTGATGTATCTTGGTTACATGTGTTGTATTGCTGACACATTGTTAAAATACTTGGCTGCACACAAATTCACAGAATTTCTGTGAAATGATGAAAAGGCATTTGCCATGTTTACATGGTGATCTAGCTACGTGAAAAGTGTGCTGAATACTATAAACTTTTGCTTATTAATGATTAGAGCAGTACTCACTGTAAAGAATCCTACACACTACATCTTTAAGCAGCACACAAATTGGGCCTATAGAAACTGTTACAGAGGGAACATATGTGCCTGCGTGGGTTTCCTCCCAGGTACTCAGGTTTGCTCCCACACTCCAAAGACATGCTGGTAGGTTAATTGGCTTCTGTCTAAATCGGCCCCAGTGTATGAATGTGAGTTGGGGACCTTGGATTGTAGGGACCGATGTGAATGTACAATGTATATGTAAAGCGCTATACAAGTACCATTAATAATATTGGTTAATGTTCCTTTTTAACACATCTAAGCTGAATTGTATCAGTGTTATTAATATAGCTTATTGTATTCTTGTATAATACTGTACAAGTAATGAATTTCATTAAATATTTTAAAAAGTGGCTCATTGTATTTTTTTTTTTTTTTTTTTTTATTCTTTGAAAGTTTTAACTACATATTCAGGTTTGAAATTGGCTTTGCTATATGTATTGGGAGCCATTTTGTTATTTACACTATACAGTATGATTAGTTTTTTTTTTTTTTGTTACCAAAAATAAAATTTGTACTATTTTTTTTTTTTTTTTTTTTTTTAATATGGGCTGACCGTTTTAATACCGGTAAACTGAAAATGACAGTTGATGGTGATGTCAGGCTGGATACAAATCTCCAGCTGCAGGATTACTAAAGAGGGTGCCCCGTAAAGACACACAGGCAGCCTCTTGGTGATCCTGTCACTGGTGATTTCAACAGATTGCCAGCAGCAGGATTGCAAGTCGCAGAGTAATCTGTAATTCTAAAGTCTATACTTTCTAACCATATTAATCACATCTACTACTTTCATAGGTGTGAAGAAAGGAGATAGAGTGGCTATCTATTTGCCAATGATCCCAGAGCTGGTGTATTCAATGTTGGCATGTGCTCGGATTGGTGCAGTTCATTCTATTGTGGTATGTATGTCTCCTACAAAGTAATAATGCGTGATCTTCTTGAAAATTGCTATGCTGTATTTTTTTTTTTTTTTTTTTAGTGTAAGTCATAACTTGCAATGTCAATATTGTTTGAGTAGAGGATGATCATATAGAAGATTGTTGATACTGAGCCCAGGGTCAAAAAGTGTTTTATTTATGATCCATAGACAAGCCTTATGTGCATAAAACGTCTTCATCTGTGTAAATGAATATCTATTCTGTCACTTGAATCCAAAAAGCACAACAAATCGCAAATCACTGGTGTACAGTAGCTGTTAGTAGGTTGTTGGATGACAGTCCAGGACTGAAAACTGCTCCACTATTTTACAAGCTCTGCAAGAAATGTAAATTCTGTTTACTCACCACTTATGTAGTACATAGTAGCAACAGTTATTTGTGGGATAGGCTTATTCAGCTCTGTAGAGGTGAACACTTGCGAATGTAGTCAAAACCAAGTTGAGGTACCCACATGCTTGAGATGATGGTCATTAAATCCAACAGTTTTTGAACAGATTGGGTGATCTAATGTCTGTGCAAGGCTTCCATCCTCCATAGCCCTCTCCATCATGCTGGGGAACATTTTATTGGTCTGGTTAGAAAACCAGCAACAAAAAAGGCCAGGATGTCAAAAGTTTAAGATCTCAACATTTTACAGAGGTCTATTTGCATATATAAATTTTATACAAATTAAAAAAATGACACAAAAAAATAAATAAATTTCAGGGACATACAGGTCCCCTTGCTCACGGTGACAGACACAGTTGTGTCCTAATAGTCTCTGAAACGCCCATGTTTATTTGTATAGTCACACTTTTTTTTTTTTTTTTTTTTTTTTTTTTTTATTGTGAGCTCTTTGAGGGGTGCTAGGCCAACATTAATACAATTAAAGAACCGGGAACAAAGTTTGAGACCACAACATTTTACTGAGGTCTGCTTTGCACAAACAGTACACAAACAAACCTAAAAAACAGACATCAGGGACACGCAGGACCCCTGTATGTCCCCGATTTAATACTACCCTCGTAGATCTATGGTAGTTCAGCTATGTTTTTGCTTGTTTTTTGCTCTAACGGTATAGTACATTTTCCTTGCTCTTTTTAGTTTGCAGGATTTTCCTCAGAATCCCTTTGTGAAAGAATCCTGGACTCCCAGTGTGCTGTCCTCATTACTGCAGGTATGAAAATAACTCTATGTGCTTTGGAACAATGCATAATGCACCACTTTGCTTCATGTTAATGAGATCTGAACACTGTTTTTCAGATGGTGTTTTCAGAGGCGAAAAATTGATCAACTTGAAACATATTGCAGATGAGGCAGTTCATAAATGCAAAGAAAAGTAGGTTTTATTCCAGTCTGTTTCCTTTATTGTATGAGATCATGCTTTTTAGAATTAATTATTGGCAGAGATATAGCAGTGGTTAGATAAAGATAATCTTAGGATATTTTTGTTTTTCAGCAATGATAAAGGTGGACTATATGCCATGCTGTCATGTAGTAAATATGAAAGGGCGCCAAACCAATAACCAAAAAAAGTGACCAGGTTGCTGCCCTTTTAAGTGCAAAGTGACACTACATAATGGCTGAATAATAAATGTAGAGTCAAGCATTACAATCCCCCAAAAATAAAAACCCCACTGAATCTATTAACAATTAATATACAAACCATATGCAGATGTATAATAGAAATATATGAAAAAATGTCCAAACATTCAACTTTGTTACCTGCCATTTTGGCACTTCAGCACTTTTAAAAGCACTGTGTTTGGCAATAAATTTTATTGCATGTTTTGACTTTTATCACACGTTTATTTTCTATATCTGCATATGGTTTGGAGATTCAGTGTGGGTTTTTTGTTGACTTTCAAGGCTAATATGACAGCATGTGGCAAAATAAGTGTGTGTGTGTGATGTAATATAATTTTTTTTTTACGCAATTTTAGTTATGTGCAAAGAGTGGTAAAACCACCCTGACGTATTCTATAAAGAGTGTTTTATCCACTATAGCAAATGCCACATTACCATTTTGCCCTAGTTGGCTTCAGAAAATGCTATACCTTATACAATGTTTACTGCGTTTTTTATATATTTTGTAGGTCTAACAACTTTTCTGTAAAATGTATGCCGTTGGCAAATGTTATATTATGATTGTTAGTGGAAGATAGACTGTTAACTTTGCAATGCTTATAGGGTTAGTGCATATGCAAAGCACCCCTTTTTGGTAATACAAGCAGCAGATGCATACTTGGCAGATTATGTTCCAATATCTAACACTCATTGTATAAAATTAATTTATAAATGTTGTTTTTCATGGTGTAAGAATACTGTATAAGATTGTGACTCCTTTATTATGGATATATGATGGATGAAAGTTCAATGTTCACTCTTGCCACTAGGGCTCACACTGTGAAGAACTGCATTGTGGTAAAACACCTCAGTGAAAGGCTCAACAACCAAAATAAATCAAAACTTCAGGTAATCATTTTGTATATTTTCTATAAAGATTATGCTCTTTTAATAATATAAGGTAATGTAATGATTGCCTACCCATTTTTTTGTTTGTTATAGTTGTCATTTTGGCTTTTTTTTTTTTTCACCATTAAAATTTTACAGTGCCTTGAAAAAGTATTCACATCCCTTGAAATTTTCAACATTTTGTCATGTTTCACCAAAACTGCAATTTTTTTTTTTTATTGGGATTTTATGTGATAGACCAGTGATGGCGAACCTTGACACCCCAGATGTTTTGGAATTTCCCATGATGCTATACACTGCAGAGTCCATGAGCATCATGGGAAATTTAGTTCCAAAACATCTGAGGTGTCAAGATTGGCCATCACTGTGATAGACCAACACAATGTGACACAATGTGACACAATTGTGAGGTGGAAGAAAAATGATAAATGATTTTCAATTTTTTTTCTTTTTTTAACAAGTAACATGCACTTGTATTCAGCCCCCTTTACTATGATGCCCCTAACTAAAATCTAGTAAAACCAATTGCCACCAGAAGTCACCTAATTTTAGTAAATAGTCCACCTGTGTGTAATTTTAATCTCAGTATAAATACAGCTGTTCTGTGAAGCCCTCAGAGGTTTGTTAGAGAGCCTTAGTGAACAAACCGCATCATAAAGGCCAAGGAACACAGCAGACA
Organism: Lithobates sylvaticus; assembly: GCA_028564925.1. NCBI lineage: Eukaryota > Metazoa > Chordata > Amphibia > Anura > Ranidae > Lithobates > Lithobates sylvaticus. The sequence goes on along the minus strand of CM053030.1, from coordinate 165,050,914 downwards.
TGTCAAGGATAAAGTTGTGGAGAAGTTTAAAGCAGGTTTAGCTTGTATATTAAAAAAATATATATATCTATATCTATATCTCTCTATCCCAAGTTTTAAACCTCTCATGGAGCACTGTTCCAGCCATCATCTGAAAATGGAAAGCGTATGGCACAAATTCAAACCTATCAAGGCATGGCCGTCCACCTAAACTGATAGGCCCGTCAAGGAGAGCATTAATCAGGGAAGCAGCCAAGAGGCCCATGGTAACTCTGGAGGAGCTGCAGAGATCTGTCCACAGGACAAATATTAGTTGTGCACTCCACAAATCTGGACTTTTATGAAAGAGTTGCAAGAAGAAAGCCATAAGAAATCCTGTTTGCGAGAAACGATGTGAGGGACACATCTGAATACAAATGCACGCCACGCTTTCCACATATATTAGTAAAAAAAAAATTTGAAAATCATTTTCCTTCCACTTCACAATTATGTGCCACTTTGTTTGGTCTATCACATAAAATCCCAATAAAATTTACATTTTGGTTGTAACATGACAAAATGTGAAAAATTTCAAGGTGTATGAATGCACTGTAAATGCTTTTGATTATTATGCTATTGCTATTAGACTTTTATATTGTTATGCTTTTTTATGAAGGTTTCCTGGAACCCAGACAGTGATTTGTGGTTGGATGAGCTGATGGTAGACGCAAAAGAAGAATGTGAACCTGAGTGGCTGGATTCAGAGGATCCTCTTTTCATTCTCTATACCAGTGGCTCTACTGGGAAACCTAAGGTACAGATCCTGTTATTCTATGTTAGGAAAGGTATCCTAAATTGTAAAGCAAGACAGACCTGTTTACTGTCGTATATAGTTTTATAGGCTGTAGTGTCTATGAATGGGTCTAAAATATCAGTTAAACTGAGTGACAAATGAAGTGGTCATTGAATGTAGTCAACTGACATCAGTCTATTCAGGAAAAATTACTGTGGTCGGTTCTCTCTGCTTAGTCTCCTGCACTTGAAATCTGAACTCTTAGATGAAAACACCTTGAGATGCCAATAATAATTTTATGCTTGTCTTTATATTATATCTTTATATTTGTGGCCAGTGTAAAGAAGTCAATGGGAGAATGCTTCCCTTACATTGATGATTAGTGGAAAAGTGCCACCTTAGATTAGATGAATGGGATATGCGTCCCTTGCATTGGGAAGAGTCCTTTTTTACATTGGTGGTCAGCAGGAAAAGCGCTCCATTTGTGGCCAGTGGGAAAATTCTCCTTTACATTGGTGGTCACCTTAGATTTATAAATGGGATATGCCTCCCTTGCCTTGGTGGGCATTGTGGAAAAAGTTATTTTTATGTTGGTTTGTGCTCCCTTACAGTGGTATCCGGTGCTAAATTGCCCCTTTAGACTGGTTGTCAGTAGTCGAAGGGTCCCATTACATTGGTGTTCATTGAGGGAACGGATCCCCTTACATTGGTGGTGAGTGGTTAAGTGCTCCCTTATGTTGGTAATCTGTGATAGACGGGTCCCCTTATACTGGTGGTCACTGATGTGCCCCTTCATTGGTGGTTACTGGTGAAGTGCATGTTTGCTTTGGTGAAAGTTGGTTATTTATCACAACAAGAAGGTAAGTGAATTGAATGTAAAGATACCGTTAGTGTGAGATAAAAGAACTTTTACAGCTTAATAAATTTAAATCTGTCATCTTTACCTGTATAACGAATGGTATCTCTTTTAAAGGGGTTGTAAGCCTTCAAGGTTTTTCACCTCAATGCATTCTATGCATTGAGGTGAAAAACCTGTAATGCTGCAGCCCCCCCCCTGAGCCCCCATTCTACTTACCTGCACCCCCTCTATCTCATCCCGGGGAGGAACACATCAGTAAAAGCCGGTGTCTCAAGTCCTGATTAGATGGATTGATGGCAGCGCAGCCATTGGCTCCCGCTGCTGTCAATCAAATCCAATGACCTGGGGGGTGGGGCCGAGTCATACATTCGGCTTCTATGGACACCGAATGAATGACTCGGGAGCGCGCCCACAAGGTAACCCCCCCGGGAGAGCACTTCTCCCAAGAGGTTGTCTAATGTGGGAAGGAGCCGTAGAAAGACCCTCATAAGAGCATGTTCGGGGCCACTCTGTGCAAAACTAGCTGCACAGTGGAGGTAAGTATGACACATTAGTTTAAAAAAAAAACAAAGCTTTAGTGTCACTTTAAGTTTCCTATTGGTGTCAGACTCGGGGAAGAAGCCGTGCAGAAAATGTCACGTCAGTTATGTCCACGTAGCATGTGGGGACATTTGTAAACACATTCTTTATTTTTTAATGACGCATTGAAGAGAGCCACTCCCTGCTTAAACATTCTAGATTACACAGAGTGACAATTTCATTTTTACACACATCATCAAGGCTAGGATTGCTTTATTTATGCTTGTCAGTTATAAACACCAGGAATACTTTTCCTGTTCACTTTTTTTTCTTATAGATCATCAATTGAGCTGTTTACAAGGTGGTGCAATTTATTACAGATGTACCATTTCCCACTTAGTATAAGAATTGATGGGTCATGAAAGATATTAATGCGTAACTGAGGAATTATTTTTTATTTTTTCCTTGTTATGTAACAAAGAATATGACAGTGTTTCAATTAGCAAAGAACGCCATGAATTTTGCAGCTTAGACCAAAGTTAAATAACGTCCTTGTAATAGGTGTAGGCCATTTATGTACTTCATAAAGCCTGACCGAAAAACTTCTAGGACATTGCTAAAAGATGCCTTGCTGTTCACCTTCACCATCACAGGGGTGAGCATCACTCAGAAAAAGAGCTTGCTCCTGTGACGGTGAAAGTGAACCGTAAGGCGGGCCATAGAAGATGCGCTTTTCTTTCCTGCAGCCATGGGTGTTTTGGAGCATTTTCACTCATCACACATGGGGCAGCCCATCCACCTGAATATGCTCCCCTACACACAGCAATCACCCCAAAGCAGCTTCAGAACATTATTTTTTTTTTTTTTTGTGCAATGCATTTCTGAAATGCAAGGAAACCCACCGATATGAATGGAGCCTCATTGTTCTTGTGTTTAATGCACCAATTTCACTTTCAGGGCCCATTCACATCTAGCATAGTGGGAGTGAACGTTTTTGTGTCTCGTTTTTTCCTGTGACACGCATAGGGCAGCCTGTATATTTAAATGGGCTGCGCTATATGTGGCTTATTGGACATGTTGGCGTTTTGTGGGTTACGTGTTTTTTACTGTGCGTTTTGTAGCATTTGCCACTTGTTTTTTTCACATGGCAAAATGTGTTTGGTGTGTTGACGATTAATGGCACTGAAAGCGCAACTAGTAATTTTAGGTGTATAAAGGTGGCCATACATTATACAATTTGATTGTACAATCTCCTTTTTAGATTTACCAAATTTTATAGAATAGGCATTACCTCCTAGCTACCCAATCACTCTGACCAATCTGGCAGGCCCTTGCACTAAAGAATTGATGGCAGATCTAAAGGAGGTTCTACAATCAGATTGTATAGTGTATAGCCACCTTTATACAGGCATACCCCACTTTTAAGTACACAATTGGGTTTATTTACTAAAGCTGAAAAAGTGCAAAATCAGGCTCACTTCTGCATAGAATCCAATGAGCTTCCAGGTTTTATTACAAAAGCTTCATTGAACAAGCTGGGGTTAGAAGCTCATTGGATTCTATGCAGAAGTGAGCCTGATTTTGCACTTTTCAGCTTTAGTAAATAAACCGCATTGTGTACTTAAAAGTTGGGTATGCCTGTACACCTTAATATACTAAAATGCACTTTCAGTGCCATTAAATGGTAACGGCACGTCAAACACACATTTTGTAATGTGAGAAAAACGAATGGCAAATGCTGCAAAACGCATTGTAAAAAAAAAAAAAACACGCTACCCATAAAACGCCAACATGTCCCATAAGCCACATATAGCACAGCCTATTTAAGTCAGCAGGTTGCCCTATGCGTGTCAAAGGAAAAACGAGACACAAAATGTGCACTCCCACTATGCTAGATGTGAATGGGGCCTGAAAGTGAAATTGGCGAGGTAACGCAAGAACAGGTGGATGGGCTGCCCTATGCGTGATGAGTGAAAAATGCTCTAAAACAGTTTCTGTCCACTCCCTTTTATGTACTTATATAAAGATGGCCATACACTATGCAATTTTATTGTGTATTTAGTGAAGGGTGATTGCATTTCATTTAAAAGTCGTTCACCTGGGAATGGGTGGGTGCTAATGAGGTCAGCTGGTCAATTCCTTCCCGTGTTATGACCTACAGCAGGGGTCCTCAAACTATGGCCCTCCAGCTGTTGCAGAACTACACATCCCATGAGGCATTGTAAAACTCTGACATTCACAGACATGACTAGGCATGATGGGAATTGTAGTTCCTGAACAACTGGAGGGCCGTAGTTTGAAGACCCCTGACCTACAGTCTGTAAGGACGTAAGACAGAAGCAATAGATGCATCCAAGTTTCAAAACGTAAGATGCGTGTCTGTAGATTTTATGGAAAGCTTTGATATTTTTGCAAAAAATTACATGAATGCTATATTGGTGCATAGGGGAGCTGGAATTTAGAAAGGGGGGGGGGGTAGGTGAACTTAGCCTTTAATATCCAACAGGCTGGTTGTATCGAAGCTGATCAATGGATCGACTTGGGTACAATCAGCCTGCCCATACATCATTCGAATATCAGCCAGTCCCCACTGAACCGGCCAAGATTTGAACCATCTGTGGCTGGCTTAAGTGCAAGGAGTCTCCTAGCAACGTCCTTTGGAGTTTCTAGCCAGGCTTTATGAGATGTATAAATGGCCTACACCTATAGCAGAGGCATTCTTAATTTTTTGGCAAAGCTGCACAGTTTGTTTTTATATAGAAACAAAACTTATTTGCATACGTAGTTTTTTGGTAAAGGTGAACTATGCCTTTTTAAAGTGGATGTAAATCCTCTCCTATACCCAGTGAAGTGATGATACACAGGGATGAAACAAATCTCCCTACATATGTTTTACATGTATATCTGCTGTCTACAGCTTTCTACATGGTTTAGAAAGTGAACATCTTGTTAGAAATTTTTCTTCCTGTTCCACCACTGTGGTGTGGAGTCTTGGCATGCACTGTGTGGCAGCTGATTGGGGGGAAAGGCACAAACCCCTCTCCACATAGGCAGAGGAATGAAAAAACATGCAGAGCTGCAGTGTGAATAGACCAGCTCTCTTTTAATCTATCTCCAAGTTCCATCCCCAACACATTTCCAGCTGCATTTATCTCCTGTGTCTGAACTTGTCAGAAGCTATCATTTTGATAACAGGAACAGAGCAGCAGAAAGACACGGGGCTCAGAGCTTTGGAGAGGGATAATTAAACGCTGCAGATATGTGCCCAAGTCGGATTTCATGAATGGGGTTTACAGACACTTTAAGGCATATGAAAAGACACACTTTCTCTGTTTTCTTTGCAGGGGGTGCTTCACACAGTTGCAGGATATCTGCTTTACACAGCGCTAACCTTCAAGTATGTGTTTGACTACCATGAAGATGATGTCTATTGGAGCACAGCTGACATTGGATGGATTACAGGTCATTCTTACATCACTTATGGTCCGCTAGCTAATGGTGCTACTAGTGTCATGGTAAGCTTCTCAAACGATATGGCTCTTCTAAAACAGGTTTTGTATAAAAACTCTATGCTGTAGAACTTCAGTGGCTTTTGACAAATTTGTAATCCAATATATTGGACACCCTTTTGGGGAAATGAAACATTTCTGCATGGCTTTTAGTAGTCAGAGGTTGGTCATTATATTTATAGGCTAACTCTACTTTAGTGGGGAAAAATATAGCATATACAATTACTACACAAGCCACATTGTAATTTAATCTTATTAAAAATTCCCTTTTTAAACTGTAGTTACTGTAAGTCAAAGCAATATGGCCTTTAGAGGCTTTCTGTACAGTTGATATACAGAACACCTCCCAGAAATGTAATTTCCTGCTTGTGTGAAGAATACTGCACTAAGATAAGTCAGGTTTTAGGCATCGTCTGCAAACATTTTAAGGAATTTATTTTTGTTTTTCTCAATAGTGGAGTTACTCTTTAAGCCTACACTAGAGAACTGCACAATTTAAGCCCCGTACACACGTGCCTAATGTCGGGAGACAACGGGTGGTAAAAAAAAAACACGTCCGATATTCGGCACATGTGTATGTTGGACGTGCATGCTGGAAAACCAGCAGCTGACCAACTCCCAATCAGCACTCTCTGCCAATGGCAGAGAGCGCTGATTGGAGTGTACTGGCGGGGGCGTCCCCCCCCTGTCAAAACACAACAGCTCAGTGGGGGGAGATCGCTGAACTAACCTCGCATGGTTAGTACGGTATCTCCGACTGGAGCTGACTTTTTTTTTTTTTTTTTTTTTTTCATTTTGTTTTCACTCCCAGCTTTTATATCTGCCCAACTTCTGCAAGAGAGACTATTACCAAAAAGGAGAGCCTAAAGACATACACTGTACTGTATTGGGGCCATTAAGGTATGATGATGACTTTCCACCTCCTATGTAAGCAAATGGCTGTAAATTATTAATAGCTGTTTTTCCTCAGAAAGACCTGTATGGCAGACCTAATGTATTCTGTTTTTTTTTTTTTATTGTGTGTGTGTGTGTGTGTGTGTGTGTTTGTCCCCCCCCCCCATGTACTGTATCTTTCTTTTTGTTTCATCATTTTACTGACACAGGATCTGAGTAATTTTTGACCTTTCATTTATCAATTGCATAGTTGTGTGCTATGTTAATAAAATAAAAAAAAACGCAAGGAGGCATTAAAGGTGAGATGCTCTAATCAATGAGCTGTTTCTTTCTCCACTGTCAGGTCACGGGCTGCATGAGCTTAGTCTTAAAGTGGCATTAAACCCAAAAGCAAACATTTTATTTATTGCAGCTTACCAATTTTATAGATGTGATAGCTTCATTAGTTTTCCTTTATTTTTTTTTTTTCACCTGGTGATCTGGCCAGTAAGTCTGTTTTTCAGAGTACAAACTCTCCAGCAGAATTTATCAGTTGCAGGGATGAGACAAACCATTTACCACTGACGGGTGCTTATAATGATCAGCCTTTTATTTATATAAAATATTTATGCCAAAAGGAACACACCTGTTTGCTGTAACTGCTTATAAAATGTTAGCTGGAGTTTTTGGCTTCAATTTGTTAGTGTAAGTAAATCTGCTAGTACATCCAATACTCCCCTTACCTCACACTAAGAATGCTGCTGTCCTAAAGTGCTCCTTCATCCAGAGTGGAGGCACTCTAATGCAGGAGGTCTGTTACTGGCCAGATCACCAGGTGAACAGAGGGGGAAGCATGGAAAAAGAATGAATGCAGCCACCACATCTAATGATTGGTAAGCTGCAATTTATTACATTTTTTTTTTTTTTTTTGGTTTAAAGTGTTCCTAAACCCACAACCGTAAAATCAGTCTGTATATGAAGTAAAACATGCTTGTCAAACTCACTGTGGAACCTAAAGGGTTCCACAGTGAGGGTTTGATCCTATATGCACAGATCCTCCCCTTGTTCCGCTGTCCCCTGATAATTTCCTGATTAACAGAGTTTATGGAGTCAGGCTGCACATGCTCAATTCGGTGTGTATTGCTAGAGGTTTTTTTTTATTCTTGGGAGAGTGTCTGGACAGTGCCAATTGGCCCTGTGCTGATCACATGCACAGGGTCAGGGGTCCTGGATCTTGATGGGACAGCTCAGTGCAATATGAAAACTCCTACAAACTTTTAACCAGTGCTTAGCTGGACACTGATAGCAGTCACAAGACTGCTTTATACTGCTGATGAGAAAAGGTATTTAGCTGTTTTATAATTAAGTGGTCTTGCATAGCAAGACCACTTAATGTTATCTCGCATATATATTATTCTTGTTATTATTATAGCCAAATTTACCACCCTAACTCCTCCCACAGATTTTACACTATATATACTGAAACGTGTGGATTGTTCCCGAATGGTGTGCTATTACTTTGTGGAACGTTTCGCCAAATGGTTCACAAAATATCGTTATTTTTGCGGCAAAATTTGCCCCATAGGAATGAATGGAGAAATGTTCAAAACTAGAGTGGGAGGTGACAAAAGCTGACAACCCCCATAATCAGCCAAAACATTATGACCACAACATGATCAGCCAAAATATTATGCCCCCCCCCCCCCCCCCCATAATCAGCCAAAACATTATGACCACAACATGATCAGCCAAAACATTATGACCACCCCATTAAAAAGAAAATAATAAAAAATCAAATCATTTAAAAAAAAATATATATATATTTTTGAAGAAAAAATAAAATGTTTAGTTACTCAAGCCACTCCGCCCACTCCAGTAGGTGGAGGCAAGAACACGTCACACAATTTCCCCAGAAATTGTAGCTTTTCTAGTTACTAAAATATATATAATTGCATTTCCTTGTTCTGTGGGAGACCAGATATATTGAATGCTGGGTCCTGGGATTAGCCACACACACCAAATTAGAGAGGAAGGAATTCACCTACTAGTATGTTTTTGGATTTGAGGAAAGGAAGCGGGAGTACCCAGAGGAAACCCATGCAAGCAAGGGGAGATCATGCAGATAGTGTCCTGGTTGGCATTCAAACCAAAAACACCAGTGCCACAAGGTAGAAGTGCTAACCACTAAGCCATTGTTCTGCCCATACCTGTTACTTAACTTCAACATAGAAAAGTGAAGTCTCATGCCCTGCCAGGCAGGGCTGTGCTGCATGTCGGCGCTGTGCAAATCTCAGTCTTGGATGGGCATAAATGTAAATCATTTGGTGGCTAAACCGATAACTTTTTACCCTGCTATACTTCTGATAACAGACTTTCTGAGCTCCTTTCTGGCCATTCACTTTTTACATAACGTGCATCCCTACAGAAGGTGTTTTTTTTTTTTTTTAATTTTCTTTTTTTCACTGCCATTGAGTTCAGCAATGTTATTGATTCTGCAAGTTCTGATTCCCACTGCTCATATCTGAATAATCACTTGTTCATACATTGAGTACAGATGAGACGGTCAGATCTGCTCTTGTTTTCTACATCTGGTTAATAAAACACCCACACAGTTTTCACCTATTATATCACTTGACCCTCCATTTTTATGATTGTAAGCTCTCACAAGCTGTTCTCTCCTTACCCTTCTTGTAATGAATTGTATCGTCTCCCTATAATTTGTAAAGTGCTGTGCAAACTGAATAAGAAGAATTTCCAAAAAAACAAAATCTTGTTCAGTTTTTATTTATTTTTTTAAAATGTAATGCTAAGGTGCTACTCACAAGAAAACAAGTTTTTTTTGTCTTATTCATATACTGTTTGAAAAATAAAACCATGGTGCTATCTCCTTTCTTTAGTTCCTAGGTCTATGAAAGAATCATTTTAACACATAATATAAATATTCAATGGACTTGTTTGAGCACAAGTAATAAAAAGGTCAATAAATATGAATATATTAGTTTCTTTAGATTCAGAATAGGACTAGAATAAAAAAATTAGGACACTGGTAGCAAATCGGCTTCTAACTTCAGCTTACTCAATTAAAGTGGTTCTAAAGGCAGTTTTTATTTATTTTTTATTTTTTTTATCTTCATGCATTCTATGTGCAGCTACCCCCCCCAGCCCCCCTTATACTTGCGTGAGCCTTATCTCGATCCACAGATGATGCACTAGAGCCTCGGCTGTCCCTCCTGATTGGCTGAGACGCAGCATTGGGTGCTATTGGCTCCCACTGCTATCAATCAAATCAGTGATCCAATGAGACAGGGGGCGCGGTCGAGCCACGGCTCTGTGTCTGAATGAACACATGGCGCAGCGGCTAAGCATGGGGTGGCCCCATAGCAAGCTACTTGTGGAGGCACATGGCAGGAGGGAGGGGCAAGGAGCTCCGGCGGGGAACCCGAGAGGAGAATCTGGGCTGCTCTGTGCAAAACCACTGCACAGAGCAGGTAAGTATAACGTTTGTTCTTTTTCAACAAATAAAAAAAGGGGGAAAAAAAAAGACTTTAAACACTTAAGCCCCAGAAGGATTTGCCCCCTTAATGACCAGGCCATTTTTTGCCATACGGTATTGAGTCGCTTTAAGTGACAATTGCGCAGTCGTGTGATGCTGAACCCAAACAATATTGACGTCCTTTTGCAGTTTTTATTTTTTGCGCTCTAAACAAAAAAAGCGTCAATTTTGGGAAAAAAAAAGCAATATTTTTACTATAATATCCACCAAAAAAATATAAAAAGACGAATTTCTTCCTGTTTAGGCCGATATGTTTTCTTCTACATATTTTTGGTAAAAAAAAAAATCACTAAGCGTATGATTGGTTTGTGCAAAAGTTATAGGAGATATTTATTATTATTATTATTATTATTATTATTATTATTATTATTATTATTATGACTGCGACATTGTGGTGGACAGATCGGACACTTTTGACTTTTTTTTTTTTTTTTTTTTTTGGGACCATTTAACCTTTATACAGTGATCAGAGCTAAAAAATGGCCACTGATCCCTGTCAATGATATTTTATACAGTAAAGGGGTTAACACTAGGGGGCGATCAAGGGGTTAAATGTGTCCTAGGGAGTGATTCTAACTGTGGGGGGGATGGGACTACCTACGACCGATCGCTGTTCATACTTGGGAGAGAGGAGACAGATCTCCTCCTGTTCATGTTGACAGATCTCTGTTCTGTCTCTCTTGGGAGCGATCGCGGGTGCCTGATGGCCATCGCGGCCGCCAGGCACCCACGTCGGCTATCGAGCCCCCGGCATGCGCCCCCTAGTGGTCGTAAAGTGGCCGACGTATAGCTACACCGATTTTGCCCAGGAGAGCCAACCTGTCGCAGTATAACTGCAGCGGCTGGTCCTCTAGTGGTTTAATATCCATTTAAGCTTTGACAAACTGAAAGCTGATTGGTTTCTGTGCAGAGCTGCACCAGATTTTGTACTCTCCAGTTTTAGTAAATGAACCCACTGTCTGCTATATAATACAAACAAGGCTGGATTTACCCTTAGGGCGGTTTCACACTGCCATGCTACGGTTTGGCCGAAGTGTGGGTGCGGAGCAGTGTAGCTACAGTTTCAGTGCTGGTTATCCACGGTTTCCCATGAACTTCTTCTGTTTGTGCGTTTTCTGAAAGCGCACCAAAGATGCAGTATGCAGGATCATTAATGTGCACATAACTCTAAGGGAAACTGTGGGTAGTCTGTACATAAACCACAAGTACGCTGGATGCACTCGTGCTGCAGCCAAACCGCAGCGCAGCAGTGTGAAACCACTCTTAGGCACAGTAGGCCTGTGCATGTAGAAGGCCTTTCACTGTAGCTGGACACTATTTTCTAGCAGCCACTATCGGTTTTTCTTAACTTATTTGCTTATTCCTTTATTCATTGGCCAGGCTAGGACAATTTAAAAGAAATATTTTCTTTCTAAAAATGATTTTAGCAGAAGAGTGTTATAAGGTTTATGTGCCTTCAGGCTCCACTTCTGAAAAATGGCCCTGAATACATCTTTGGTCTATTCCAAAATACATTTGTAATGAAGACAATTATTCTAAGACTTTTAAAAGAGAAGTAAAGCCAAAGCTTGTTTTGGCTGTATATTTCTGTGGATCACAGGAGTGCAGTTTGTTCTACACTCCTGTGACCTGTTATCAGCAGACAGTGGGCTGAAGCCTGCTGTCAGCGTCGGAGCCGGTCCAGTCAGGATCTGCCCACATGCCTGGACCTGCACCCGGCTTAGCCTCACAGCGAGGGAAGTATGCATCTTAACCACCTGAGATCCAGGCCAATTCTGACATTTCTCTCCTACATGTAAAATTCCAAATTTTTTTGCTAGAAAATTACATAGAACCCCCAAACATTATATATGTTTTTTTAGCAAAGACCCTAAAGAATACAATGGTGGTCGTTGCAACTTTTTATCTCGCACGGTATTTGCGCAGCAATTTTTCGAACGCTTTTTTTCAGAAAAAAAAACAGTTTCATGCTTTAAAAAAAAAAAACAGTAAAGTTAGCCCAATTTTTTTTGCATAATGTGAAAGATTAACATACGCCGAGTAAATAGATACCCAACATGTCACGCTTCAAAATTGCATGCGCTTGTGGAATGGCGCCAAACTTTGGTATTTAAAAATCCCCATAGTCGAAGGTTTAAAAATTTTTACTGGTTACATATTTTGAGTTACAGAGGAGGTCTAGGGTTAGAATTATTGCTCTCGTTCGCGGCAATACCTCACATGTGTGGTTTGAACACCGTTTTCATAGGTGGGCGGGACTTGCGTATGCGTTCGCTTCTGCGTACGAGCTTATTGTTAGTTTTACTTTATTTTTTTTTAGTTCGTCACCTTTAAAAAAAAAAAAAAAAAAAATATTTGATTACTTTTATTCCTATTACAAGGAATGTAAACATCCCTTGTAATAGGAATATTACATGATCGGACCTATTTACAGTGAGATATGGGGTCAATAAGACCCCACATCTCACCTCTAGGCTGGGAAGCCTAAAATCAAAAAAAAAAAAAAAAAACGATCACAGCTTCCCAGCCGCGGTGCCGCCGTTTTTTGAATGCAGAGGCTGGGTGTGACGTCATAACATCGCGCCCGGCCTCCGAACGATCATAGAGACTCTGACGACATCTGGTCCGCCGGAAATCTCTATGATCCTCATCTGGGGGCCGGCGGATCCTGTGTCCGACTCACCGATGGAAGCGGTGAGTCGGTAGAAGCACCGGCAGAACAGCCGCTATGATCGTTCTTATGGTGCAGGGAATCGCCGGCTGAAAACGGCAATATCTGAATGATGTCTGTAGCTACAGGCATCATTCAGATATACCCCGGAGAAAAAAAAGACGTCATATGACGTATACTGGGACTAAAAAAACACCTCTTTTAAACTAGTTCTGGGGCAGTAACTTGATTGTCAGTGAAGCTGCATAGGAAATGGCAACTGCCATCCAAAGATTTTTTTTTTTTTTTTTTTTTCCATTCATGTGTTTACAGTAAAATACTTTTGAAACTGATCTATTATAATCCAGTTTGACAATTTTACACTGACGCATCACATATTTCTTCCAGCACAACTTATGTGTTTTTTTTTTTTTTTTATATAGTTTGAAGGCATTCCTACCTATCCACATGTGGGGAGATTCTGGGAAATCGTTGAAAAGTATAAAGTGACCCAGTTTTACACGGCACCCACTGCCATCCGCCTGCTCATGAAGTATGGAAATGAAGTCATTCGGAAGTAAGTGTTTTTGGAGTGTGACAGCTCATCAGAAAAGACTCTCCCAAATTTATATACTAGCTCATTGTGCCTTTTTGTCTTGCAGTTGTTATTTTTTTTTTTTTTTTTTTTTTTTTTTCAAAGTGGGTCATAATGGCAACAAACTACCCAAATGACCCTGATCAAAAGTTTACATACCCCAGTTCTTAATACCGTGTATTGCCCCCCTTTAACATCAATGACAGCTTGAAGTCTTTTGTGGATGAGACTCTTTATCTTCTCAGATGGTAAAGCTGCCCATTCCTGTTGGCAAAAAGCCCCCTGTTCCTGTAAATTCCTGGGCTGTCTTGCATGAACTGCACGTTTTTGAGATCTTCTCAGAGTGGCTCAATGATATTGAGGTCAGGAAACTTGAGTTGGCCATTCCAGAACCTTCAATTCTGCTGTAGCCAATGACAGGTCGACTTGGCCTTGTGTTTTGGATCATTGTCATGTTGGAATGTCCAAGTACGTCCCATGCGCAGCTTCCTGGCTGATGAATGCAAATGTTCCTCCAGTATTTTTTGATAACATACTGCATTCCTCTTGCCAACAATTTTGACCAAATTTCCTGTGCCTTTGTAGCTCACCCATCCCCAAAACATCAGCAATCCACCTCTGTACCTTTCATCATAGGCCTTGTTGACTCCTCTCCAAATGCAGCATTTATGGTTGTGGCCAAAAAGGTAAATTTTGGTCTCATCACTCCAAATGACTTTGCCAGAAGGTTTGAGGCTTGTCTCTGTGCTGTTTGGCATATTGTAAGTGGGATACTTTGTGGTATTTGTGTAGTAATGGCTTTCTTCTGGCGACTCGATCATGCAGCCCATCTTTCTTCAAGTGCCTCCTTATTGTCATCTTGGAACAGCCACACCATGTTTTCAGAGAGTCCTGTATTTCACCTGAAGTTATTTGTGGGTTTTTCTTTGCATCCCGAACAATTTTGGAAGTTGTGGCTAAAATTTTAGTTGGTCTATTTGACCGTGGTTTGGTTTTAACAGAACCCCTAATTTTCCACTTCTTGATTAGCATTTGAACACTGCTGATTGGCATTCTCAATTCCTTTGGATATCTTTTTTTTTTTTTTTTTTTATATTTTTTTTTTTTAACCTTTTCCTGCAAATTCTTTGAGAATTCTTTTGCTTTCCTCATGACTCAGAATCCAGAAATATCAGTGCAGCATTGGATGAAATATGCAAGGGTCTGTCAGGAGTCTTGAAACCCATTTACCACACACGCGCGCACACACATCTATATCTATCACAACTTGTGTGCTTGTTATCAGGCCAAAATCACCAGGGTATGTAAACTTTTGATCAGGGTCATTTGGGTAGTTTCTGTTGCCATTATGATTTTTAAAAAAAGTTAACAGTTGATTAATAAATGGCTTCAACCAAACACTAACCATGAGTGAAAAGTTGTTTGTGTTATTCGTATTCTCTGAAAAATAGCCAGAGAATAACTGTGTGTGTGTGTTATGTATGTATGTATGTATGTATGTGTGTGTGTGTATATATATATACTATGTATATATATATATATATATATATATATATGCATGTATATATATATATGTTTGCAGTGTCTAAATGACACATCAAAACGCATCCAAAAGAGCAATGAAAACCAGTTACTAATGCAGCAATGTCCATGAAGCACCGAGCAGCTAACCAACTGCAACATGCAGCTTACTGCTCATCTGAATTACACCTGATGCTGCCAGTTTTGTAGGCTCTTCCCCAGTAATCTGATCCTTAGTTACCATTTATTTCCCAGTTTCATGTGACTAAATTATTGAAATTTTGGTGAAGGTGGACCAGAACCACATTTATACTGGTCAAATGGGGATTTTTGAACAAAATTCCATCCCAAATGTCATTTAGCGAATTTGAAACTGGAAGAAAAATCTTAGGAGCAGAAATAAATAACAATTGACCCATAACTATTACAAAGCCCCTTTCACACCGGGGCGTTTTACATGCGGTGCAGCGCTAAAAATAGCGCCTGTTCACCGCATGAAAAAATCCGGCCCTTTTAACTCCAGTGTGAAAGCCGGCGGGCTTTCACACTGGAGCGGTGCGCTAGCAGGATGACAAAATTAGTCCTGCTAGCAGCATCTTTGGAGCGGGATAGGAGCGGTGTGTTCACCGCTCCTAGACCGCTCCTTCCCATTGAAAAGAATGGGAGACCGCGGGAATACCGCCGCAAAGCGCCGCTACGGCGGCGCTCTGCGGGGGGTGTTTAACCCTTTTTCGGCCGCTCGCGGGGGGGGTAAAACCGCACCGCGAGCGGCCGAAAACCGTGGTAAAAACTACGGTAAAGCACCCATAACTATTACAAAGCCCCTCTAAGAAGCACATATCCAAGCTGAATCTAGAAAGAAAGGTTGGATGACTTTCTCTGCTGCTAAAAATGTATCTATGCAGATGTTAGGTGGGCAGTAAAACATAGTGACACAAAGGACACAATGCCGTGTGTATGCATTTATCATGATTGCTCCTGTTCCCTACACAGTATGAATGTTGAATATGTTTTGAAGATTACCAAATTTACTATCCATCAAGATGCAGGGCTCTCTGGTGTTTGAACAGCTTAATATTTAGGAAATGTCGTCTTTTAAATTGTCTGATTATTCATCATGGTCAATATTTTTTACACTAGGTATGATTTAAATTCTTTGAAGATTCTTGGAACTGTAGGAGAACCTATCAATCCAGAAGCCTGGCTGTGGTACTATAATGTTGTTGGCAATAAGAGGTGTCCCATTGTTGACACCTTTTGGCAGACAGAAACGGTACGTTTTGCATCCTTATAATTAGAACTGTTTTATGTTTAAAATATCATCATTCCTATAAGACAAGACAGTCCTTCTTTTTTTTTTTATATATATTATAATATAATTATTTTATTTTTTTTG
The DNA here is from genome assembly GCA_028564925.1 of Lithobates sylvaticus. Classification (NCBI taxonomy): domain Eukaryota; kingdom Metazoa; phylum Chordata; class Amphibia; order Anura; family Ranidae; genus Lithobates; species Lithobates sylvaticus. Next base: position 165,034,688 of record CM053030.1, on the reverse strand, counting down.
AATTCCTCCCAATTTCAGGCTAAATTCAGTATTAAAATATATTGCGAATACCTACAGTTGAGCCATGCAGAAAATTATGAGTTTGGCTTGGTCAATGATGAATTCTAAAATCACTAAGTAAAAAAATAAATAATCCTCCCTCTTTTAAAATATAAATTGGTCTTCATCTCTGATTATTACCTCCTGAATGTGGAAATTACAAAATGGTTAAGGCCTGGGCTGAGCAATAAAGCAGGACAAAAATGGGGACACAATCTTTTTGACTATGCCTAATAATAAAAAAAATAAAAAAATGGTTAGCATTTTGCAGGACAAATAAGGCTATATATTCACATGGGAGGTTGTGTGCGGCCAGGGCTGGCTGCCGGTAACCATTGTAAAATTCTTGCCAGCGGTAAATAGCATACCCAGCTTCTGGCACCCAAGGCTGATGATTATCTCACACAGTCTACATTGAAGAATTTCAGGAGTAATGTGCTTAGGTTGTGGTGGTCAGGAGTATGAAATGTATAACAGTGAGGGGAATTTTCAAAACTGGAGTCAACAGAATCTGGGGCAGCTGTGTATGGCAACCAATCAGCTTCTACCTTCAGCTTGCTCAGTTTAGCTTTGTAAATGTAAGCTAGATGCTGATTGGCTGCCATGCACAGCTGCTGCAGATTCTGTCTGCTCCAATTTTGATAAAGTTCCCTAAGCCCAGGTTCACACTGAGCTGTGGGAATGAAGCCGTGCGAGTTCAGCTGAACTCGCACAATTTCACTCCCGCATGTCAGCCGCGATTTCAGACATTTTTGCACAGATGTCAATGGAAATCGCACCCTGAAATCGCCAAAAGTAGTACAGAAACTGTTTTGAAATTGGTGCGGCACCGCACCGATTAGGACGGTGCCATTGCTGCCGATTTTGACATGTCAAAAAGCACCAGTGTGAACCAGGGCTTAGTGTCGTACAGGACTCTCCTAACATTCCTAATTTCCACCCCCTCAGTACAGACCCCTCTGTACAGTCTCCCCTGCCTCCCTACAGACAGACCTGCCCCATCACAGACCAACCACTCCCCCGTGCCTTCCTCCCAGCACACAGACCTCAGTGCAGACTGACCCCCGTCCAGCACACAGAACTCAGACATTTTTAAGGAAATTCTAATGAAGCTAGTCTTCTTTGATTTGAAACATTCCAGGGAGTTTGCATTGTGGAAAAGTGCAAACTCTTTCAAACAAGAACACATCCCATGGATGTCCTTATTACATTACACAATCTTAAAAGACATGGAAAGTGTGTGTTTTTGTGTCCAGGTTTCTTTCTCTGTTTTTTTTTTTTTTTTTTTTTCCCCAAAAACTGAAACAATGAAAATACAGGGAGTTGTCCATGGCAACTAGTCGGATATCAGCATTGATTGTACTACAAATAAACTACAATTTAACTTTTATTTTTATTTTTATTTTTTTTAAGGCTCATGCGCACATCATCGTTCTTTACTACTTTGACTAAGTGCTCTTGTACCTGTTAAAGAGTCACTAATTGTATTTGCAGGATATGGAGTACTGTAGCATAGCGGAGTCATGCTCATGAGCAATTAATGTGGGAAGGTACTGGTTTTAGCTAGGCGTGAAGGTGAAGTTCTGACAACGTAATGCCTATATGTAATTTGCTAGTCCTTGCAGATGATTGCACACTTGATGCAGAGGCTAATGGATATATTGGAGTTGTTAGTACTGCAGTCTCTGAACTTTGTGTATGCAATAAATCTTAATAACGAGTTTAGCAAATTGTTCTGTGTGTGATGTTTTATTCTAAATTGTTGAGGCTATAAAGTTATAAATTGTCTACCTAAAGAATCATTTATCATGTGACCTATGATGTGTATACTGCTATTGCTGACAAGTTATCTACCACAATTTGCAAATGTTACTGTGCTCTGTATAGTGAGTTAAGGGTATGTAACGAAGGCATTTTTTCTTTACTGTCCTATAGATTAAGCCAACTAATGAAGTGTACGCTAAGCTAGACATACATTTTGTTCAGTACTACAGTTGACATTTCCCCATAAGATTGCCTAGAGTTTCAGATCTTTGCCTTTGTAAAGTCAGATATCTATGCCTGGAAATATCAAGTGTTTTTTTTTTTTTTGTTTGCCAACGCCAATCAAGATGTAATCCATTTTAAAATGTTCATTAACCATACACTTAAAGTTCACCAAAAATCTCCAATCTTGTTCATCGAATGTGTGTGTGTGTGTGTGTGTGTGTGTGTGTGTGTGTGTGTGTGCGTGTGTGTGCGTGTAATATATATGTATATGCAGGGCTCAAAATTTAAAGTCCTGAGCCACTAGCCAGGCCTTAAAAGTTACACTCCACCAGTTGCCCCACCCAACCCCTCCCCTACCCTGCCCCTAAACACGGCCTCATAAATTATCTCATGAAATGATATTGTTAAATGTGTTATGCAGAATTAAGTTCCAAAAATAAATAATAACAACTTTAACAATATTAACATAAAGCATATCAGTGCCCATCAAATGCAGCCTCACTGTGCCCATCAAATGCAGCCTCACTGTGCCCATCAAATGCAGCCTCACTGTGCCCATCAAATGCAGCCTCACTGTGCCCATCAAATGCAGCCTCACTGTGCCCATCAAATGCAGCCTCACTGTGCCAATAAAGCAGCCTCACTGTGCCCAGAAATGTCGCCTCACTGTGCCCAGAAATGTCGCCTCACTGTGCCCACACATGCTGCTCACTGTGCCCTTAAATGTAGCCTCACTGTGCCCATCAAATGCAGCCTCACTGTGCCCATCAAATGCAGCCTCACTGTGCCAATAAAGCAGCCTCATTGCACCCAGAAATGTCGCCTCACTGTGCCCAGAAATGTCGCCTCACTGTGCCCAGAAATGTCGCCTCACTGTGCCCAGAAATGTCGCCTCACTGTGCCCACACATGCTGCTCACTGTGCCCTTAAATGTAGCCTCACTGTGCCCATCAAATGCAGCCTCACTGTGCCCATCAAATGCAGCCTCACTGTGCCAATAAAGCAGCCTCATTGCACCCATAAATGTCGCCTCACTGTGCCCATAAATGTCGCCTCACTGTGCCCATAAATGTCGCCTCACTGTGCCCAGAAATGTCGCCTCACTGTGCCCACACATGCTGCTCACTGTGCCCACACATGCTGCTCACTGTGCCCACACATGCTGCTCACTGTGCCCACACATGCTGCTCACTGTGCCCACACATGCTGCTCACTGTGCCCTTAAATGTAGCCTCACTGCGCCCATCATCGATACAGACTCACCATGGTATGTGTCATGGAGCCGGGTCTGTGTTCGGCGGCGCCGTAGCAAGGTCCCGCCCCCCTAGACCGGCTCATGTGATAGGCGGATTACTGATTTAATCTACTATCACACGAGCCAGTCTAGGGGGCAGGACCTTGCTACGGCGCCACGGAACACAGACCCGGTGTTCTATCACGAAGTGTCCGGCTGTCACTAGATGTCTGAAGCATGAAGATTTTCAGAAATTGTCGGAAGATGAACGGCGCCGTGAGACGAGGTGAAGCCCCCACCATCCAAGCGGACATAAGGTTAGTCAAACTCACGCATGCGCAGTACACAGCGGACACTTCGTGATGGGGGACGGCTAATGATACAACACCGGCTCTGTAACACAGAGCCTGCATCTCTGTGACACACAAGAGGAGGAGAGAGGGAGAGGAATGCAGCAGCCTCCGCTCAAAGCGGCCCCAGTTCAGTCTGGTACTGCCGCTCTGTGTCCTCCAGCTGATCGCTTCTGGCAGCGATGCAGGCGTTTTTTTTTTTTACAGAACATCAGAGCGGCCCGGAGGGGGGATTCCCTGACGACCCCCCCCCCCCCCCGCCGCTCTGATGTCCTGTAAAAAAACACCTGCATCGCTGCCAGAATCGATCAGCTGGAGGACACAGAGCGGCAGGACCGGACTGAACTGGGGCCGCTTTGAGCGGAGGCTGCTGCATTCCCTCTCCCTCTCTCCTCCTCTTGTGTGTTACAGAGCCGGGTTGTGTTCCGCGGCGCCTGGAAGCTGTCAGCCTTGTCCACCCCTGCTCCTCACTCGCAAAATGCGAGCAGGTGAGTGGAATTTTTGAGGGATGTATGTATGTATGTATATGTATGTATGTATCCATAGATGGTTGTAATGTAGAAAACAGGCAATTACAGCTTCCAAATGCATAGAGAACATACGGCTCCACCTAGTGGCCGAAAACAGAAATGATAGTGCCAATAAAGCCTTAATATTGCACACTACAAAGTCAGATAGTATTAACCAACAGCATTTTACCCCAATATCCTATCATCGGATATAGTGGGGGCCAGGCCTGGTGCATCAAGCCAACCTCCCCAAACCCTCTCAAATTTAGCAGGGCATACACGATGCTGGTAAATAACCTTTTCATATCTTGGAGTAGTACCCATATGGTCTAGCAATTCTTTAAGGGATGATGGAAGTGCTTTTCCAGTGGATGAGAATAATTTTACATGCTTGAAACAAGGCTCTGGAAACTAGCGGCGCGTTACCAGCATTTTTCGGTCGTTGGCAGTGTGAAAGGGCTCTTCAAGCACTTGGGCTTTCACATTGGGATTGCAGATGAGGCTTCTTTCAAGCGCTTTACAGGCGCTTTTTTTTTTTTTAACGCTAGAGCGCCTGAAAAACGCCTCCGTGTGAAAAGGGTCTTAAAGTCAGCAGCTAAACTTTTTGTAGCTGCTGACTTTAAAGCAGAGTTCCAGGCTTTTTAAGAGTTGCTAAACAAATAAGTTGTAATGAACTCCATGTTTATGGGACCATAATAAAATACTCACTGTGTAATATATACAGTGGGTATAGAAAGGAATCACCCCCCTTTTTAAAATAATGATGTTTTGTTGCTTTGCAGCCTGAAATGAAAACTGACACAGTTTTTGTTTTATCCAGCTGTATGTATTAGTGCAACTTATAACATCCAAGTGAAACATAACACCAACATGTCAGAAAAATGAAACGCATTCAAAAACAGAATCACTAAGTTGGGTAAAAAGGATCCACCCCCCCCTCCCCCCCCCCCCTCCCATGTCAGTATTTTGTTGAACTACCTTTTGTTGTAATTACAGCCTTTAGTCTGTTGGGATATAGCTCTAACTTTGCACATTTAGACTTTGCACATTTAGACTTTGCAATATTTGCCCACTCTTCTTTGCAGAACTGCTCAAGTTCAGCTCAATTTGATGGTGACCATTTGTTGACTGCCGTCTTCAAGTCATTCCATACTGAACCTATATGGGGATATTTTTGCATATTGTGCAGAGTATTGTAAATTGGGTGAACTGTCTGTCTTTAGCACAGTTGCTGTTTTTACTGGATACCATTAATGGCTCATTGAATGCTGTCACTGAAGTCTCTGAATTAGTCTTTAACCACAGAAGGAAAAACTAAAAGTCTATTGTACTGATCTGTTTTCAGGGAGGTCATGTGATAACTCCTCTCCCGGCTGCCACTCCACTGAAACCTGGATCAGCTGTAAGTAACATTACAATAAAATCTAAAATGTTACGCTAGTTGATGTTACGAGTAAATAGCAAACATGTTGGACTTAAATTGTGCACATCCGTGGAATAGTGACACACTATGGTACAAAAAATTATCCACAGGCAACACTTTAAAAGCCTTTTGAAGCTTACCAGTTTAGAAATGCACAGGAAGTGTTGCATTAGAATTATTGCTGTCGCCCTGAAGTTTGCAGTGATATCTCCTATGTGGTGTGATCGCCATTTACACGCACATGTGAGACCTACGTGAGCGTTTACATTCTGTGTTTTAAGCACGGTGCACGTCCTGTTAAAAAAAATTCTCTTCCTGTTTCAGCAGGGGTAGGAGTCTTGCCATACGCTGTGAGACAGCTGATTGGTGGAAAGGCACAACCCCCCCATAGGCAGAGACTTGCTGTGAATTGATCAGCTGTCTGCTAATCTAGCACCTGCCCTGACACGAATTTCAGGCTGGTTTTATCACGTGTGTCAGAACTTGTCAGACGTTATCATGCAAAAAATAATCATCTGTTTACATCCACCTGCACATAGACATATATAGTGTGGTTTAGTCAGGATCCGTCTGAAAAACTGACAAACAAATTCAGACTGAACACCTGTGTGGAAGAGCCCTTTTTAAGAGCATTTTATTCCAAAAGCCATGTAGCCAACAATAGACTGACCATGGATAAACCAACATATTTTAGATCTTCTTGCATGCAGTGTATGGCCTAGCTGACCAGATAGACTGAATAGATTGCTAAGGTAGACCCTCAAATTACCACAAATAAAGCTGGATTGGAAAGATCTGGCCATTCGATACCTAGCATCTATACCCAAATTGTGTAGACAGGAACTCCAAGTAGTTTACTTCCAGCAGTACATTGCTAGAATAGGTTGAATTGATAATTATTAAATGAACTTCCCATCCATTTTATGTCCAGCTTTATTGTTTGCAAATCTGTTTTCTGTATGAATACATGGTGCAACATACATAATGGGTACTTGTTTGTGTAACTAATATATTCTCTGACTAAAATGGTGTTTTATATTTGTACTACCATGATAACATGCCACACACATCTCAGCGCCCAGTTTTTTATTTCCTATAGTCTTCACATGTACAGGTGTCCATACAGTGACTAAATTGTATGTTACAGACTTTTCCATTTTTCGGTGTGGTCCCTGCTGTGCTGAATGAGCATGGAGAGGAACTGGTGGGGGAAGCTGAAGGCTATCTAGTAAGTAAGGTCTTAGAAATTCAATCTACACTATACATACTGTGGATGTACCTATTGCCAGTACTGACCATAGACAGTGCATTATAAAGTGTATGTATGTATTGTTCAGTACCCCAGCAGATAGACGAATGACCAGTTTGTGTAGTATTAGATGTGATCTTTCCATGTCTGCATATTGATTTGTGGAGTATATAAAACTGATTAATATTAATAACCTATTCCATTGTCAGTACTTCTCCCTTTTCATCATTATGCGAAGAGTCATTTGCCACCTTTAAACAATAGTTGACTGTCTCATGGAGCCCCAAGGAAAGAATTTGTTTTGTATATGCTTAACCATTGGGATTGGGAAAAACTGTGCCTTGCCAGCCTGTAAATATATCGGTACATATGACTTACTGGAAAGGCACCACTCCGATGCTCAAAGGGGAAAGGAAAGCAATGCTTTAGCCACTAATTTTACAAAAGCTGCAAATAAAGGACAAAGAGGGGAGATTAACTAAATTTGGTGCAGCTGTGCATGGTAGCCAATCGGCGTCTAACATCATGTTCAGTTACGCTTTGACAATAAAAGCTGACTGCGTAATATGCAGAGTAGCACCAGTTTTAGTAAATCTCCCCCACAGTGTAGCGGTCAGTGCATTTTTATATTTTCCATCTCTGGTTTAAGTCCTCATTCCACTTTTAAAATTTTAGGTCTTTAAACAGCCATGGCCATCCATAATGAGGACTCTGTATGGCAACCATGAGCGTTTTGAAAATACCTACTTCCGAAAGTTTCCAGGATACTATGTGGCTGGAGATGGTAAAGAGTTCCTGCCTGGCAGGTCACTTATATTTATAAAGCAGTCTGTATACAATAAAACACATTTTGACACATTTTCTTATAATTCGATAGGATGCAAAAGGGATAAGGATGGCTACATCTGGATTACAGGTCGGATAGATGACATGCTTAATGTGTCAGGTATGCATTATGTATATTAAACTTATGAAACTGGGCCATTTACATGTGCATGAGCCACTTTTAAGAATTTAAATCCAATCATAAAGTCCTTTTGCATCCCTTGAAGCAAGAGCCTCTCTAAAAAGGGTGTCACGTCAGTCTGAGCATTTTTATGTATAGTTGGTGACCAAGCTGGTGACTGTTCTCTGCCTATTTACTTTGTAAGTGCAATTTTTCATTTATTTTTTTTATTAAAGTGTGTGTTGCATATGGCAGATTGTTGGTGCGCAGTCTTTCCATTTAGTATTACTGTGGAGTTAAATCACTATTTCAGATCATCTGCATCATGGCTGTGGTTCAGCTATTTAGCCTTTATAGCAGTCATACTTTTCAAAGATTTTACTTCTGAACATATTGTTCTAGGTCTGATTTTTACATATAGTAAACACAAAATTGATTTTTCATTAGATATTTTATTTTCAATTTCAACTGGTAACAAAACACATAGGATAGTAGTCAAACATCTTCATGACATTTCAAGGAATCAGTGATACGTTTGAACACATACACCTAAAACCATCTGCATGTGGCCAATTAGTTAGTGGTACAGTAGTACTGATGTTCCATATAGCTTGACAAGTTGATATTGGTAAAGCATTATAAAGGGAGTAAAGAAAGAGGGAAACGAGAGGCGTGATGAGTGCCTAGGAGTTTGAAGCGTTACTTTTTTTTGTTTATACAATATACTATAATTGCATTCTCGCGCAATGTACACCTGCTTGAAGAAGTGAACATGAAATGTACCTTGCAGGCCACCTGTTAAGCACTGCAGAGGTCGAAGCTGCACTGGCAGAGCATCCAGCAGTTGCCGAAGCAGCGGTAGTTAGCCGCCCACACACTGTGAAAGGAGAATGTCTCTACTGCTTTGTCATTCTGAAAGATGGAAAGAAATTTACAGAAGTAATTTCAGAAGAACTTAAAAAACAAGGTAAGCCAAAGATCATTTTTTGGCGTGCATACTGTCTGTTCTGCTAATATGCATCCATTTTCACACCAATGGTTTATATGCTTTACATTAATGAGTATACAAAGATCAGATTTTTAGAACCGTTCCTTATGAAACCCCCAACTTGGGTTTTTGTTGACACCAAAAGCGGCTCCATGCTTACTCATGCTCTGGAAATCCTGCTAACATGTTATGAATATAACTGTTGTATGGACTTTGAACAATTTATTTAAATTTTATTCTTTACAGTTCGTGAGAAGATTGGACCTATAGCAACGCCAGATTTTATACAGCATGCTCCCGGATTACCAAAAACACGATCAGGTAAATGCAATAATTCTATATAAATGCTACCAACATAGTAACCAATTAAGCGCACACAATATGTATATACAGTAAGCTGACCATATACTGGCATATGTCTTAAGAGTAACACGCAAGAAGGTACTGTCAACCCTTTTCAGAGCTAGGACCTGATGTATTTTTTTTTTTTTTTCAAAGGCTGAAAAATCTCACATAATGAAGCCTTCTGATGGCCCTCCCCAGGATAACTCTAAATAGGCTTACAATCTCCTCTAAAGTTCCAATAATGTGTCCACAGGATTTGGACATGTATGACCATCCTTTACCCAAGACATTTTCAGTCTATTCAGACTTATCCCAACAGTCAATGTTTTGAGTTATAACTCCTTCAGATGGGGTGTTGGCCAGTTTTTTTAGGCTTGTCTGACCTACCGCTTTCTTAGGTTTTGATGTAACCATTGAGTACCCAAGCTTCTATTACTATATCCTTCCCATTTCATCGCCCCCTACCCCATCTTCGGTAGAGATAGATTGTTTTGTGGGGGCATAGTAGATGTCCCTGATAAACTTCAATGTATGTGACATTTTTTACATGTTGAACCGCTGCATTTGTTTTACGATGTTCCTTCTGCTTTTCATTTTACTGTAATGTCAAAGATTATTTACTTTTATTGTATGTTCTGTGCATTATCCTTGTGATTCTACTCCATTAAAGCATTCTGTTTTTTTTAATTAAACTAATTCAGACGGCCTTTTCCAAAAGAAAAAGGACTTCTGGGTAATGTTGTGGCAGGTCTGTAAGTGAATATCAGTCTTACACTTTTGGAAGGAGTTATTTGCATTTATATCAGTGCAGGGCCAAGTACAAGATTCATTAAGCTACCTCCCACAGCATACAGTATTTAGACTAATCGAAATTCGGTCGCTTCAGCATGGACTGACCAAATTTCAAACTGTCTGGCCCTCATCTCATCCAAACCCTCACAAAACCATCCTTTTTATTATACTATAAATTAAATGGGTTCACTCTGCTGACAATAGATTTTAGGTATTTTAAGTAGTTAATGGTATTTAAATGACTACAGCATTGGTTGAGTAGAAGCATAACTAAATGACTAATGTTCTGTTTACTCAGGTAAAATAATGCGGAGGGTCCTCAGACAGATTGCCCGGAATGAGAAAGATTTGGGAGACATATCTACACTGGCAGATCCCAGCATAGTGGAGGTCTTGTTCAGCCAACGATGTGAAGCAGCAGCATGAAGGGATTTTAAGATTTGTTACAGTGGACAATCTGTTCTATAGTCTGAATTTTCCATACCTCTTTATGTAAATATTTTAATATCCATCCATATGAAGATCCCTCCAAATCAGGATTGTCTTTCTACAAGAATTTATCTAGGTATATCTTCAGTGTGTGCTGGCCGTGACACTTGCCCATGAAGAGAATAATTGATTTTGTATTTTACGTTGGCTGGGTATAACCATGGAAATTATTTTCTGTCGATATTTATGTTGAGCGAATGTGTTCTGCAGTAATTTAATGATTTTTAAATACTATAATATGATTATTTTCTTTTTTAAGCTGATATAGTCAGCTTTAAGCCTTTTTTTTTTTTTTTTTTTTGGTTGAATGCATTTTATTTCCAGGTAAAAAGGTGACACTAAAATAGGTTCTAATTTAAAATGACTAGTGCAAAGACAAATGGAACATCCGTCCAGAATGTTCAAATGCATATCAATTTAGTGATCTACTTTTGCTCCAGTTTCTTTGCACCAATCTTTTAAATCAGCCCTATAGTGTAGGATGTTGGTCTTCATTTGCACAATGACTGCTTGGGGCTAAGGGGCAAAATTCAGAGCTAATGGTGCAGTTACCCTTACCAAACAATTTGCTTTTACATGCAGCATGTAACCTGATTGTTTGCTATAAGTAACCGTTCAATTTTTTTGTAAATTGTTCTGCTTGTTAGTAAAGTAGTTCAGACAGCAATGGTAGTGCAGAATATTAATTTTAAATTGCACTAGTTCAGTCTAGTGGAACTAATAAAAGATTGATTAATCAGGATGTTTGCTCCTAATTACTGTATAGATCATTTCTCTTTTTGCCTTCTTAGATAAAAGGCTACCGCCTTTCTGATCTTACAAACTGCATACTAAATGAATGTGAGGGTAAAGTTAATGTATGAACAAAATGTTACACAATGATTTTTGCACAGTTGCCACACAGGCCTGTATGCCTCAAGCTCAGTCCTATTTTGTTATATATTTTTTTTATTAAATTTTTTTTCTTGCATAGTGTAAAAACGGAAAAAAATCTGGTTGCTGCAAGCAACACCACCATCAATCTTTCATAGATTTACACTGTTCAGATAATGTCGTGGTGTGTTTTTTTTTTTTTATTTTTATTTTTTTTTTATTTTTTTATATATTGCCAGACCTTAAATGAGACCACTTTAGCAGTGCTTTCTCTTTCCTGAAAAATGGTTACTATTGAGTGCAAAATGTCATGATATCGTAGTAAGGTAACCAATCAGATGGATCCGTTTTTAAAGCTGTCAGAATCATGAGACACATTTTTGGATTGGTTGCTGTGAATACTGTTACTTTGCACATTATTCTATTCTTTGCTCAATACAAGCGTTAATGTTGCAAGAAGCAGGTCAGTTTTTAAAAATATTTTTAAAAATGAGTAAAAGGTCTTCGTATAAATTGCTGAGTCTACTTTCAAATTGAAATCCTTCTTAAATTTATCTGAACTGTGTTTTTCATTGTGTTGTGTATATTGTATATGTTTTAAATGAATTTCACACTACCTGTACCCCTAAACTGTAAGAATGTGATTTTTATATACTTGCTGCAGAGATTCTGAAGCCTTTTCAATGAATGTAATGTAACATGTTTTCACCAAGGCTTTCATTTAATAAAGCAGACTATCCTCAGTCATTCCCACTATTGTGGACAGTTTTTTTGTGATTTACGTTATGCCCATTAAAGAAAAGATGTTATTTCTTTATCGTACATCATGGGACACAGAGCCTAATTAATAACTTAATGGGTATATAGGCACCTTCAGGTGATGAACACTGGTATACCCAGTACAGGAAGTTCACTCCCCTATATAACCCCTCCTCCTTACAGGAATACCTCAGTTTTTTCGCCAGTGTCTAAGGTGTTGGTCACGTGTAGGGATGGTCCCAGTGTTCGATTCGTACCCATGTTCGGATCGAACATTGGCCGTTCGTCCGCTCGTCGGGCTCAGAACTTTAAGGGGCGTTCATCAAATTCATGTGATGCGAACGATCCACAATGCACTGCGCCAGTCGCAGTGCATTGCTGGCTGATGATTGGCCAAGCATGCACTATGACCACGCATGCTTGGCCAATCATAGAGCCAGCAGCGAGGAGAGCAATAATTGGCCACAGGCAGGATGCCTGTGGCCAATTATAGCTCAGGGGTTTAGTACACGCCCCACACTATATAAGGCCGCCACGCCGGCGGCCTTGTGTAGTGTGTTCCGGCGCTGAGGGAAAGAGGATTGATAGGCAGGGACAGTCTAAACTATTTTTCTATCATTTCTGTGTAGGGAAAGTAGGGAAAAGAGGAAAATGGGCAGGGATAGTGTGTTCTTCTCAGGCATTTGCGTGTGGGGAAAGGTGCTGTTCTCTACCAATACAGCCATCTGCAGGAGTTGTGTGTGTGTGTGTGCTGTGTGAGTCCAGCACAGTATAAACCTGCACCTGCATCTACCATTTTGTGCAGTTCTCCTTTAACTGACAATTGCGCGGTCGTGCGACGTGGCTCCCAAACAAAATTGACGTCCTTTTTTTCCCACAAATAGAGCTTTCTTTTGGTGGTATTTGATCGCCCCTGCGGTTTTTATTTTTTGCGCTATAAACAAAAATAGAGCGACAATTTTGAAAAAAATGCATTATTTTTTATTTTTTGCTATAATAAATATCCCCAAAAAATATATAAAAAAACATTTTTTTTTCCTCAGTTTAGGCCGATACGTATTCTTCTACATATTTTTGGTAAAAAAAATCGCAATAAGCGATTATTGATCGGTTTGCGCAGAAGTTATAGCGTTTACAAGATAGGGGATAGTTTTATAGCATTTTTATTAATAATTTTTTTTTTATTATTAATGGCGGAGATCTGCGATTTTTTTTTTGTGACTGCGACATTATGGCGGACACATCGGACATTTTTGACACATTTTTGGGACCATTGTCATTTTTTACAGCAATTAATGCATTTAAATGCATTGATTTCTGTATAAATGACACTAGCAGTTTAGGGGTTAACCACAAGGTGGCAGTGTAGGGGTTAAGTAGGCCTAGGGTGTGTTTTTTACTGTGGGGGGGCGTGGCTGTCAGCTAGTGAATGCTGATCTCTGCTCCAATCACAGGGAGCAGAGATCGGCATCACTAGTTGCTAGGCAGAACAGGGAGATGCTGTTTATCTCGGCATCTCCCCGTTCAGCCGCTCCGTGAGACGATCGCGGGAGTCCCGCGGCGATCGAGTCCGCGGGGACCGCGGCTGGACTCACGGGGGTCCCGACTGGCGCGGGAGCGCGCCGCTCCCGATGGCACGGACAGGCGAAAGGAGGGACGTATATATACGCCCTCCTGCCTGTACGTGCCATTCTGTCGACGTATATCGTCGTGCGCCGGTCGGCATGTGGTTAATCCAGCCATCTGCAGAAGTTAGTGTGTTGTGTGAGTCTAGCACAGTATACAACCTGCACCTGTATCTGCCCTGGTGTCATCTAATCCAGCCATCTGCAGGCATTAGTAATTGTGTTTGTGTGAGTGCAGCACAGTATACAACCTGTATCTGCCCTTCTGCCCTGGTGTCATCTAATCCAGCCATCTGCAGGAGTTGGTGTGTGTGTGTGTTGGTGTGTGTGTGTGTGTTGTGTGACTCCAGCACAATATACACTACCCAAAAGCTGTTTTTCCCATCTCCCTGCAGGCCATTACAATGTCTGGAAGGCCAACAAGGAGAGGCAGACAGTCACAAGCCAAGAAAACGGGGCAAGCAGGCTCTGTGTCTAGAGACAACAGTGCTGGTCGTGGACGCGGTCCATCGTCATCAGCACGTGGCCATGGGACATGCTTGTCCTTATTTTCGGCAGCTGGACATGTTGAGCCGCATCATGCCGAAGGCTTGGTAGAGTGGATGACCAAGCTCTCCTCATCCTCTCTCACCCAGGCTCAGGGTACTGGTAAAGCAGCTGCCAACACGTACTCAATGTCATCAGTCACCCCTTCCCTAGACCCACCATGTCCTCCTGAGGAGTCCCCCGAACTATTTGAGCACAGTGTTTGGTACATGCTCCAGGAGGATGCCAAGCGTTTAATTTTTTTTTTTTTTTTTTTTTTAATTCTTTATTTTTTCTTAACTTGAGAACAGAGGTTATCAAAATAAACATAAACAGAAGATTCAGCATGTAATTTTATATATTATGTCCCTTTTTTTTTTTTTTCTTCATGTTGCATACGGTACATGCTACCCTTTCATATTCTACCTCTGTAATCATGTTTTTTTTTTTTTTTTTTTTTCCTTTCTCTCCCTCCCCCGTTTCCCCAACTCTTTCCCTCAGAAGGTATCACCTTCTTTCCTCCTATACTAGGGCCTCCCCCTACCAGGGAAAAAAAATAAAAAATCAAATAGAAAAACCCCAAGCACCCCCCTCTCCATGCCTGTTGATGTTCTTATCTAGGTTACTCCCAGCGTTTTAAAGGCTCCGATGATACCCAGCTAGTGGAAGGCAGTAGCGTGAGTGCAGAGAGAGGGGATGCTCAGGGACAGCAATCTGGCAGTCATGTTCCACCAGCTGCAGCATACTGCCAGGTTTGCTCCAGTGGTGAAGAGGGAGGGGATGATGAGGTCACTGACTCCACGTGGGTGCCTGAACGGAGAGGGGAGGAGGAGGCACATCTCCAACGAGGCAGGATGCCCTCCGGGGGCCAGATTGAGGGCAGCACACCAACTGAATCACACCGCAGGGCGCTGCCTCTGTGCGTTATTACAAAAGTTCTTTGGTGTGGGCCTTTTTTTTTTTTTTGAGACCAGTGCATCAGATCGCACCGCTGCTATTTGCAACATGCGTATCTCGCGTGGCCAAAACATCAGCCGCTTGGGCACCACAAGCATGACCAGACATATGTTGACCTGCCATGCAGCTCGTTGGCAAGCGCACCTTAAAGACCCACACCAAAGAACAAAGCGGACCTCTCCTTGCTCCTCATCAGCTGGGATCTCCAACCCCACTATACCTTCAGTCCTCTCTGAAAGCTGCACTGAATGGAATGAAGGTGTAGAATTAGGTGTCACAGCCAAGTACTTGCGGGCACTCTGCTAGCCCTACACCGACGTTCGACTGTACCAGGCAAATTTCCCTGCCCCAGCTGCTGGACCGTCGAAAGAAGTTCACTCCCAGCGGTTGAATGCTAGCTTGGCTAAATTGCTAGCACTTCAACTGCTGCCTTTTCAGTTGGTAGACTCGGCCCCCTTCCGTGAGTTTGTGCAATGTGCGGTTCCTCAGTTGCAGGTTCCCAAACGCCACTTTTTCTCACGTAAGGTGATTCCGGCTCTCTACCGGCATGTGGAAGGCAATGTCTTGGCCTCGCTGGACAGGGCGGTAAGGTGCATATTACCGCTGATTCATGGTCCAGCAGGCATGGACAGGGACGTTGCCTATCTTTCACGGCCCATTGGTCACTTTTGGCAGCTGGGAAGGATGCAGGACAAGGTGCAGTAGTGTTGGCGGTTGTTCCGCCACCACGCCTCCAAAATGCTACTACTGGTTGTGACACACCTTTTACCTCCACCCCCTCCTCTTCTTCAAAAAGATGCCATGCTTGCGCTGGTGTGTTTGGGGGACAGAAGCCACACTGGGGCAGAGGTTGTCAGCTCTGCAGGGGCAGGCCGAGAGGTGGTTGACGCCAGCTTAAGCCAGGGATGGTGGCTTGTGACAGTGGCACCAACCTCCTCTTCGCCCTGCGACAGGGGCAACTGACCCATGTGCCCTGTATGGCTCATGTCCTTAACCTGGTGGTGCAGCGGTTCTTGGGCAGGTACCCAGGCTTACAGGATGTCCTGAGGCAGGCCAGGAAAGTCTGTGCATTTCTGCCGATCATATAATGCCAGTGCTCGACTGGCTGAGCTGCAAAAGGAGTTGAACCTGCCCAAGAACCGCCTTATATGTGACATGCCCACCAGGTGGAACTCAACTTTGGCCATGCTGCAGCGACTGCAGAGGGCCATCAATGAGTACCTGTGCGACTACGGCACCAGGGTCAGGGGAGCTCGGATTTTTTTCGCCACGCCAGTGGAGCATGATCATGGATGCTTGCACTGTCCTGTCACAATTTGAGGAGGCCACGAGGATGGTGAGCAGTGACAGTGCATGCATCAGTGACACTGTGTACCTCTTGTCCACCTGTTGGAGCATACACTGCGTGGAATAATGGACAGGGCACTTGAGGCAGGAAGAGGAGGACTTCCTTGCCTCTCAAGGCCCCCTTTATCCAGACAGTGTTCCTTCTCTCCCACCATCACACAGGAAGAGGATGAGGAGGAGGATTGTGTCAGCATGGAGGTGGAGCCTGGCACTCGGCAGCAGCAGTCTTTTAGGGATGATTTACAGGCCCAAGAACCCGGGGGACTTGTACGTGGCTGGGAGGAGGTGGCTGCGGATCGTGTCCTCCTCAGTGACCCAGAAGACTCCGGACTGAATGCCTCAGCTAACCTACGTTGCATGGCCTCCCTGATCCTGCAAAGCCTGCGGAAGGATCCTCGTATTCTTCGGATCAAGGAGAGGGACCATTCCTGGCTGGCCACTCTCCTTGATCCACGGTACAAGGGTAATGTTGCGGACCTTATCTTGCCGTCGCAGAGGGAGCAGAGGATGAGACATCTCTGGGAGGCCTTGCAGAAAGGTCTGTGAAATGCGTTCCCAAAGACTGGGAGGTTACAAACTCCTGGTCCTGGACTACGAGTTGCTTAGGCTTCAGTCAGTAGCAGAAGGAGCGTGGGGAAGGTGGACGTCTGACCGATGCGTTCAGACAATTTTTTAGTCCGCAGCCCCAAGGTATGATCGGTTTCAGCAACCATCGCCAGCGTCTGATATACATGGTGCAGGAATACCTAGGGGCAAGGTCAGACTTGGACACCTTTCCCACTGAAAATCCTCTGTCTTACTGGGTCTTGAGGATGGATCACTGGCCAGAGCTTGCACAGTATGCAATTAAGCTACTGGCCTGTCCGGCATCCAGCGTTCTTTCGGAACGCACATTCAGTGCTGCTGGAGGCTTTGTCACCGATCACAGGGTGTGCCTGTCCACCGACTCGGTTGATCGACTGACCTTCATAAAGATGAATCAGTCTTGGATCACCACCAGCTACCAGTCACCTGAAGCTGATATAACTGAATAATTTATTTTGAAATGTCCCATCCCTTCAAGACTGCCTATGCTGAGTGACTGTCCTGTTATGTTGACTGACTATCCTCCTCCTCAATGATCCTGATGATGGCTTGGAAGAACATTTTTGTTTCTGGGTGCCACCACCAGTGGCTAAGGCACAATTTTTCAGCCCCTGTTTAACAGGGGCGTGTAATTACAATTTTTTTATGCAATGCTTTGCAACAGGTCTCATTGCTGTGCTCCAAGTACAGTATCTGTGAGGGGTTGCAGTGTTGTGGCACCAGCACCAGTGCCTAAGGCACAATTTTTCTGCCCCTTTTTAACAGGGGCGTGTAATTACAAATCTTGATCTAATAATTCACAGCAGGGCCCATTCCTGCACCCACCAAGAGTAACTGTGAGGGCTTACAGTGTTGTGACAACAACATCCACCATCACCACCACCAAAGGCCCAATTTTTCTTCCCCTGTTCAACAGGTGCATGCAATTACAGATCTTGATCTACTAATTCACAGCACCCGTTTGTTAATAAAAATTCACAGCAGGGCCTATTCCTGTGCCCACCAAGAGTAACTGTGAGGGCTTACAGTGTTGTGGCAACACCGTCCACCACACCACCAAAGGCCCAATTTTTCTGCCCCTGTTCAACAGGTGCATGCAATTACAATTCTTGCTCTAATAATTCACAGCAGGGCACATTCCTGCGCCCACCAAGAGTAACTGTGAGGGCTTACAGTGTTGTAGCACCACCACCACCAAAGGCCCAATTTTTCCTAACACTGTTCAACAATGGCATGTAATTACAATTCCTGATGTATTAGTTCACAGCAGGACAATCCAGCGCCCACCAAGAGTAGCTGTGAGGGCTTACAGTGTTGTGGCAACACTAACATCTAAGGGGGAAAACTTCTGCAGAGTATATACGGCAGGCCCCTACTTGAAGGAAAATTCTATCCTGTTAGATTTAATTTGGGGAAAAAGGTATCTCTTCTCTACTGATGCTTTATCACCAATCCTTGTTTCAATAAAAACCACACTTTTCCAAAAACATTTGTCATTGGGACGGAAAGTGAGGTGAAATGTTCTGAACAGGTGCACAGACAGCAAAACAAATGTTACAGGGGTGATAACCCTTCCCTATGTTCTCCAAAAAGCGTAAAAATAGATTTTTTTGGATGGAGCTACACTTAAAAATTTACCTGTTCAAAATTACAAACAGATTCTACTTAAGAACAAACCTACAGTCCCTGTCTTGTTTGCACCGCCTGTATACTGCTGTTCAGAGTATATAGGGTTGTAGGTATAGGGTTTTATTTTGGGTGCGGGGTTCCCCTTAATATCCATACAAGACCCAAAGGGGCTGGTAATGGGGTGATGGGGTAGCCATGCCATTTTTTTTCAAAGATTTTCATCCATATTGCCAGGACAAGACATGACATTAAAGCCGCAAGCAGTTTTAAATGGCTTCTTCTTTTCCTTTACAAATTTCATTTTGTGCAGGGACAGTTCTAAACACGGGAAACGCATGCCACTTCACAGGCATACTTTAGACACCCCCCAGGTACCATATTTAAAGGAATATATTCAACTTTTTATTTTTTTTTCACTTTATGCATCATTAAAATGACTGCTCCAGAAAAAAACGTCAGTTTTTAAAACTTCTTTTTTGCATTGATACATGTCCCCTGGGGCAGGACCCGGGTCCCCAAACCTTTTTTATGACAATAACATGCATATTGGCCGTTATAATTAGCACTTTAGATTTCGAACGTTCGCGTCCATTGTAACTAATAGGGTTCTAACGTTCGCGCAAACTTTCGGTCCGTTCGCAGGTTCTGGTGCAAACCGAACCCGGGGGTGTTCAGGTCATCCCTAGTCACGAGTGAAGATGTGCTCTGAGAAGCTCCACTCCAGGGATCCATGCTGGATTTAAATAACCTCCACAGACCGAATCCATCCAAGCCACTGAAGCCACAGGATGGTACCCGGGCCTGGCATACAAGAACAAGGTTTTGCCTGTAATGCCTCTTTGAGGGCTGGACCCCATGACCCAGGAATTTTTTTTTGGTCATGCCTAAAGTTGCTCATGAGGGTTGCTATACAGGTCCAAAGGAGTGGAACCCCTATAATAGGGACCGTCAGACTCACACCTGAAATGTTTTATAAAACAGACGCTCATCATTATCGGAAGATTCTCTATCAGAGCAGCTGAAGGCAAGAAGTCTGTCACACAGGACACAGGAGTGCTGGGGAAATTAAGGGATGTATACAGACATTTACAGTACAGGAAATACATTGTTACTCAGCATCAAGCTGATCTTTATGGTGGCATTGTTTTTCTAGACTATTGCTCAGCAAGTAGTACATTTTACTAGAGTGCCTCTGCTTCTGTGCTTAGCCCTATGGCTTCCAGAGTTACCACAAAGGTACCAAAAATTCCACCCCAGGCATTGGGAACTCCAGTCATGCCTCCACACTGTCATCTTCTCCGGCGATACCAGATATGGCAAGTCCCAGGGTGAGTCATTACAACCAATTGGTGGTGCAACTGCTTCTCACACTTCAGCCCCTGTATACGTGACTGAAGGTGCATTTTCCTCTGCCCTGCAGGGCCTAGAAGGAATATTAGCAGCTTTAATCGCATCCTCCATCCAAATGGTGCTAGATCCCCCCCACCTCAAACCCTTTACCAAGGGAACAGTGGGTACAGGATGAGGTATTACCCTCAGGCAATCACGAGGAAAAACAAGCCGATTATTCCTCTACGGAGGAAACAGTTGATGAACCTTTTTCAGCCTGCAATCTGAGAGATTGCTAATACAAACTCTTACAGAGATGGTTCGTTCCACTTTCATGCTACCCCTAACAGAGTCAGCTGAAAGTTTGGTTTCTTCTAAGACCTTTTACAGCCTTTTCATGCGTTTCCGGTCCATGCATTACTAGAAAAGCTTATTTATGCTGAATGGGATCACCTGGATAAGCACTTTCTCCCTCCGAAGAGATTCTCAGTTCTCTATCCCATGGAGGAGAAATTCACCAAAAGATGGAATGTACCAGCAGTCGACGCTGCGATTTCCAGTGTGAATAAAAGTGGAATTCCTGTTAAAATCCTCTTTTTTCCTTGGCAGGGGCCGTTACTCAGCCTGCAGTCACTGCAATAGGCATCTGTCAGTCCCTAAAGGACCAGTTCAGAGAGGCCCTTAAGGAGGTCCCTGCACAACAGGCCCATGAGTTGGCAAAACTACCAAAGTCATTATGTTTTGCCATAGAGCTATGAAAGACTCTATTCGGCAGGCGTCCCACCTTGCGCTAGTACATATGCGTAGGATCCTTTGGTTAAAAAAATTGGTCAGCCGAAGCACCTTGAAAAAGGCTTCTGACTAGTTTGCCTTTTCACAGGGATCGACTATATGGGGATAATTTGGATAAATGCATCCAAACCAAATTTTAATGGTAAGAGTACTCTTCTGCCAGTCAAAGTATAAACGTCCTTTATTTAAACTGACTTTTTCTCCTGCGCCAGGGGCACCCGCCGCTAGGCAGTGGTGACGGCCTTTGCCGTCAGACTCTACAGGAAAACCTCAGGGTCAGGCCCAGGCACAAAAGAAGACCTGGGGCTGGAAATCTGCAAAGCAGAATACTAAAGCCTCATTATGAAGAGGCGCCCCCCCTCGCCAGAGTGAGGGGAAGACTTCTGCAATACTCAGAAGTCTGGCAAGAGGAAATTCAGGACAGATGGGTCATCTCCACGGTGTCTCTAGGATACAAACTAGAATTTCGGGAGTTTCCACCATCTCATTTTCTAAGATCAAACGTTCCCACAGATCCAGGGAAAAGGCAATCTCTGTTTCAAGCATTAGACCGATTACTGGCTCATACAGATCCCCACAGAAAAGCAAGGTTTGGGGTTTTATTCAAACCTTTTTACAGTACCAAAACCAAATGGAGATGTCAGACCCATTCTAAATCTAAAGAATCTAAATTAGTTCCTGAAGATCCACTCCTTTCACATTGACTCAATCAGGTCAGTAGTTTCTATCCTACAAGGAAGAGAACTTCTGGCGTCCATCGACACCAGGGATGCATATCTGCATGTCCCTATATTTACCACTCACCAAAGGTTTCTGCGATTCAAAGTAGAACAGCAGCACTTTCAGATTATATCCTTACCCTTCGGGCTAGCTACAGCACCCCGGGTGTCCACAAAAGTGTTGGCCCCACCTCTAGCCAGGTTAAGGGCACAAGGGATAACAGTCTTGGCGTACCTAGACGATCTATTGCTAATAGACCAGTCGGCGACTCGCTTGGAGCAAAGTGTACACACTACAACCAGTTACCTGGAAAGTCTGGGTTGAATTCTCAACCTAGAGAAGTCTTCCTTAAAACCTCTAAAAAAAAATCTGGAGTATTTGGGCCTGATCATAGAGACAGCCCAGAAAAAGGTGTTCTTGCCTCCAGCAAAAATCAACTCCATAAGAGAGCTGGTGCGAATGGTCAGGTCAAAAGGAGATCCCTCCATTCGCCTTTTCATGAGGTTGCTAGGAAAGATGGTGGCTTCGTTCGAAGCAGTCCCCTATGCCCAGTTCCATTTGAGACTGTTGCAAAACAGTATCCTGTCTGCTTGGAACAAAACGATCCAAGCTTTGGACTTGCCAATGCGGCTGTCCTCAAGGGTGTCCCAAAGCCTCAGTTGGTGGTTACTAACCCAGAATCTGCTGAAAGGAAAATCCTTCAGACCAGTTATCTGGAAAGTGGTAAGGACAGATGCTAGCCTTTCAGGCTGGGGAGCAGTACTAGAGAAGACGACTGTCCAGGGACAGTGGTCAAGAACCAAAAGAGCCTTGCCCATCAACATTCTAGAGATTCGGGCAGTGTGTCTGGCTCTGAAGGCCTGGACTTCCAGGATAAGCGATTATCCTGTCAGGATCCAATCCGACATTGCCACAGCTGTGGCCTATATCAATCACCAAGGGGGCACCAAGAGTCTCTCAGCGCAGAGAGAGGTGAACCATATTCTAACTTGGGCAGAAAGGAATGTTCCGTGCCTATCAGCAGTCTTCATTCTGGGAGTAGAGAATTGGCAGGCGGACTACTTGAGTCGCCAACAGTTATTCCCGGGGAATGGTCTCTTCACCCCGACATTTTTCAGGCTGTTTGCCAGAGATGGAGGACTCCAGACGTAGATCTTCTAGCGTCC
Source organism: Lithobates sylvaticus (assembly GCA_028564925.1). Classification (NCBI taxonomy): domain Eukaryota; kingdom Metazoa; phylum Chordata; class Amphibia; order Anura; family Ranidae; genus Lithobates; species Lithobates sylvaticus. Next base: position 165,012,028 of record CM053030.1, on the reverse strand, counting down.
AGATGCAACATGAAGTTGGTCAAGTTTGTGTCCAGGACAAGAGATCCACTCGCATGCGGAACAGATGCGTTGGTGACCCCGTGGGATCAGTTCTCACGGATCTATGCATTTCCCCCCTTATTCAGTTGCTGCCACGACTTCTTTGCAGGATCAAGCTGAAAAGAAAGCCGGTAAATCTGGTAGCACCAGCATGGCCCAGAAGGTCATGGTACGCAGAAATCGTAAAGATGGCAGTGCAGGGTCCATGGTCCCTTCCACTATGGCCAGACCTGCTCTCACAGGGGCCGATATTCCATCCTACTTTATGAACGCTAAATTTAACGGCTTGGCTATTGAAACCCACATTCTAAATAAACGTGGGCTTTCCGGGTCAGTTATCTCCACCTTAATGCAAGGAAGCCAACTTCCAGAACTATTTATTACAGAGTCTGGAGGGCTTACGTTTCCTGGTGTGAATCCAAGGGTTGGCACCCTCGGAGATATATCATAGGCAGAATTCTTGCCTTTCTACAATTGGGGGTAGCGATGAATTGGGCCTTGAGTACTATTATGGGCCAAGTCTCAGCCTTATCTATCTTATTTCAAAGACCGCTTGCTACGCATTCTTTAGTCAGGGGTTTTATGCAAGGGGTGATGTGGATTAATCCGCCAGTTAAATCATCTTTGAGCCCTTGGGACTTGAACTTAGTTTTGTCAGTGTTACAAATATAGCCATTTGAACCGATACAGCATATTCCCTAAGGCTCGATTCACATCTATGCATGTTGCTTTTGAGCGTTTTTGCGGTGCTTGCCGCGTTTTTGGACACGCGATTTTGCGTGTGTGTGTGTGTTTTTTTTTTTAAACACTGGTTGCTTAGCAACCCGCTATAATGTAGTGTAAAAAAAAGAAAAAAAAACGCAAATCGCGGTACTTGCGCTTTGGATGCAAGTCCATTGACTTCTATTACATGCAAAACGCTGCATTTTGCATGAAAAAAAAGTCCCCGACCCTTTCCAAAAGCGCAGAGGCACAAAAAAGCATTGATGTGAACATGTTCCATAGGAACCCATGTTAAAAAATGTCCCTGCAATTCTGCAAAATGCTTTAAAAAATGCATTAGTGTGAATCAAGCCTTAGTCCTTCTGGCAAGGAAGCTGGTGTTCTTGGTTGCTATATCCTCAGCAAGGAGGGTTTTGGAATTGGCTGCTCTTTCTTGTAAAGAGCCATACTTGATTATTCTTGAGGACGGAGTGGTGTTATGTCCTCGTCCAGACTTTTTGCCAAAAGTGGTTTCACTGAACCAAGATATTGTCCTGCCATCTTTTTTTTCAAAACCATGTTCCAGGGAAGAGAAGTCACTACATTGTCTTGATGTGGTGAGAGCAGTGAAAATCTATTTAAAGACAACTGCTCAGATTAGAAAGACTGATGTCTTATTTATTCTGCCAGAGGGTCCTAAGAAAGGACAGGCAGCATCAAAATCCACTGTCGCTAAGTGGATTCGGCAAGTTATAATTCAAACTTATGATTTAAGGGGAAAGATTCCTCCTTTTCAAGTCAAAGCGCACTCTACCAGGTCGTTTAGTGCTTCTTGGGCAGTGCGTCACCAGGCCTCCATGGCTCAGATCTGCAAGGACTCAACTTGGTCTTCAGTACATACATTCACAAAATTTTATCGGGTGGATGTAAGGGGGTTTGAGGATATCGCCTTCGGGTGCAGTGTGCTGCAGGCAGCAGTATAAGTCCTAAAGTCTGGGTGTGCCCTACGGGTTGTCTCTCCCTCCCCTCAAATAGCATTGCTATGCGACGTCCCATTAAGTTATTACTTAGGCTCGGTTTCCCATGATGTATGATAAAGAAAATAGGATCTTTATAACAGCTTACCTGTAAAATCTCTTTCTTGGAGTACATCATGGGACACAGTGGTCCCTCCCCTCTTTTTTGGGGGTTTAGATATATTGCTTTGCTACAAAAACTGAGGTACTCCTGGAAGGAGGATGGGTTATATAGGGGAGTGAACTTCCTGTATTGGGTATACCAGTATCCATCACCTGAAGGTGCCTATATACCCATTAAGTTATTACTTAGGCTCCGAGTCCCATGATGTACTCCAAGAAAAGGATTTTACAGGTAAGCTGTTATAAAAATCCTATTTTTCTACCATAATAGTTGAGGACTGCTATTTTTAAAAAGCAACAAAATTGTACTTCTCAATGGCTATTCCTTTTTTATAGTTAAATTCTTACTTGCACTTTTATTTATCATAAGGTACAAGACAACGGCTTTTCAAGTCTTGATCATGGGTTATATGTTGTCACCTTCAGAAGACAACACTGGCCAACAAAATTGTAGGACAGACCATATAACCAGTGCCGGGACAAGGTCATCCGGTGCCCAGGGCGAAGATGAAAAACTGCGCCCCCCGCCCCCCTTGTTACGGCGCCGCCAAAAAAACACACACACAGACCCAGTTCCCTGTCACACAGCGCTCCCGGCGCTGTGTGACAAACAGGAGGAGGTGGAAGGGGATCACTGCGGCCCCAGGACAGGCGGCCTGTAGAGTGGCCTCTACTGCGCCCCCCTTCCTCCAGTAAATTGTCCCGCCCAGGGCATCCCCCCCTTCTGCCCACCCCTTGTACTGGCCCTGCCTCATACCTCTTCACAACACACAGTACTGGATCTCTCCATATTTCACAGTGCCTCATACCTCTTCATTACACACAGTACTGGATCTCTCCATATTACACAGTGCCTCATACCTCTTCATTACACACAGTACTGGATCTCTCCATATTACACAGTGCCTCATACCTCTTCATTACACACAGTACTGGATCTCTCCATATTACACAGTGCCTCATACCTCTTCATAACACACAGTACCTAACATACATTATAAATCAATTCAACAGAGTAGCTTGCCTCTGTTCATTACACCCTGTGCTTCGTACCTCTCCATCACACACAGTACCTCATTTCTCTCTGTTAGACTCAGAGCCTCATACCTCTCTCTGGGAAGCAGTCTATGGAGTGATATGAAGGAGGAGAAGACATGGCAGGTGGTGATGAGTCAATGAGGAGAAGGGAGGGAGAGTTATACAATGGGGACAGCTGGGGGCTACAAATCCGACAGAGAGAAGGAAATTTACATGGGTCACACTGCCAGATATATACTTACAGTATCTCACAAAAGTAACAAGGTCCCGCCCCCCTAGACCGCCTCGTGTGATAGGCGGAACACATGAGCCGGTCTAGGGGGGCAGGTCCTTGTTACGGCGGCACCGAAAACACACACACAGACCTAGTTCCCTGTCACACAGCGCTCCCGGCGCTGTGTGACAAACAGGAGGAGGTGGGAGGGGAGCGCTGCGGCCCCAGGACAGGCAGCCTGTAGAGTGGCCTGTACTGCGCCCCCCTTCCTCCAGAAAATGGTCCCGCCCAGGGCATCCACCCCTTCTGCCCACCCCTTGTACCGGCCCTGAATATAACACCTCCCATCCTCAATTTTTTGCCAATTTCCCTAAAGCAGTAATAAACTGCCATAAAAATAAAATCAAAAACGCCCCCCCCCCCTGCAGGTTTAGTTCATAATGTACTAATATGCACCGCATACTAGCACATTATGACAGACTTGCCTGCACACGGAATCCTGCACACGGAGCCCTCCAGCGCAGTGCTGTCCCAGCTCCCTGGTGCTTTCATATTCTCCCGATCATATTTCCGGGTTCGTGGGCTGTATAAATGTTGTGCGAGAGCCATGGATCTCTAACCCATGGATCAAACTGTACCATGCAGAATGGAAGATGTTGGGCTGGCCGATAATGTTACCTCCAGTAGTGGACTCAGTGTGTGACACTTACCCTCTGTACAGCAGTGTAACATGGTGTATTTTGCTGTATTATTACAGGTACTTATAAAGCGTCATGAAGTAGCACTTCACATATATGTTGAACATTCACATCAGTCACATCAGTCCCTACTCTCAAAGAACTTACAATCTAAGATCCCTAACTCGCATACGTACACATACTGGGGCCAATTTAGACAGGATCCAGTTAACTTACCAGCATGTCTTTGGAGTGTGGGAGGAAATCCATGCAGGCACAGGGAGAACATGCAAACTCTGTAGAGCATTCTACAGGTCAAGGGCAGTGGCAATCTGTATCCTGGTAGGTCAAGTCCCTGAAGACCCTTTCCATCAGTGTTACCAACCTACCAGATTGAAATTTACTGGCACGACACCCAAAATTTACTGGCACAGCCACGTTTTTACTGGCATTTCCCAAAGTTTATAAAATTACAGTTTTAAGTGCGAGTTTAATTTTTTTAGGTAACAAACAAGTTATGTGTGCAATTAGCAAAGTGATTTAAGGAAGATATTAAGTCAAAAAACATATTTCTTATTTTCAGTATAGTAAAGGTGGATTATGGTAACCCATCAGTATTTTGTCACCTATGTCAAACTCGAGAGATTTCCCCTTCATTTTTGTCCCCAAAGAGAGCGAGAGAGAGATGGCTCCCACATTCTGTTACTGTACATTGCTGCCCATCTGGTTACTGTACATTACTGCCCATCATTCGGTTACTGTACATTGCTGCCCATCTGGTTACTGTACATTGCTGCCCATCTGGTTAATGTACATTACTGCCCATCATTTGCCCATCATTCGGTTACTGTACATTGCTGCCCATCTGGTTACTGTACATTGCTGCCCATCTGGTTACTGTACATTACTGCCCATCATTCGGTTTCTTGGGGTTATTGCACAATCATTACCTGCAACTCCGCGTCCCCCTCTGCAAACTGCTCAGTCCTGCCGCTGCATTATTAATCACCACCCGCACTGCTGGTAGAAGGGTGAGGAAGAATGCACACATCCCTGTCTGTGTGTCCTTGATCTCTGTGCTCGTTCTGCTGACCGGAGAAGGGGGAGGGGGGCTGTGGGGGGACATCACAGAGAGCCTGCTCTGGCTCACTCCTTGTCAGACTCACAGCAGCCGCCCCGGTCCTGACAGAGGAGAAGCAGGCTTTCTAGAACATGCAGCCCGCAGCCGTGCCTCTCCTCTGTCAGTGTGGCCAGGAGAACAAGCGAGGGTGATGCCTGGTAATGTTAAGTGCAGGGAAGAGAGCAGAGCAGACTCCCGCCTGCCTGAATACAGCACAGCCACACATTCGGCTGGCCGCATCTTCTTGTCAAATGTGGCGGGCTGCAGGAGGAGGGCTGGTTACAGTATGGCTGATTGGCTGAGAGGCGGTGGTGGGCAGAGCAATTCTCTGAGGCGCAGATCGAATCTTCTCGGCAGCTGGCTCTCGGGCATCTCCTGGAATTGCGCATGCGCAGTTCCAAGCTGAGCTGGTTACAGCCATTTTTACTGGCACTTTTTCCGTGTCACGGACATTTGCGGACAGCGAAAAATTGCCCTGTTTTTACGGGCTGTCCGTAATTTTACGGACGGTTGGCAACACTGCTTTCCATGGAGGATAGGTTTTCCTCCTCCAAAGTGAGCATAGTAGGGAATTTCTGCCTGGTAGTGTATAACCTGGAAAGTTGCCTGGACCCTGGTGTGGTGAGTGCGGGACTTTGTCCCTTCCTCTGTGGGCCCACCCCCCAGGGACATCAGGCTCCTGCCTTGGGCACATTAGGGTGGGCAGCAAGAACACCTTAGGTTGGATGAAGTGTTTCACAGGGCTGCTGTGATACTTTAGATTTGTCGCAGTTATGGCCTAGTGTGTGCCATTTCAAACAGCATGTTGCAGCTATAAGCATAATGTGTGCCACTTGTCAGCATCCCCTGCTGAGTCATTGTCCATTGCAACAGCATTGCTTCCTGATGAAGATAAGAAGAGGGCAGGAAGATGAGGAAGTAAAAAGAGGTTCAATTGGCCTCTCTTGACATAGTGACACTTGTGGTTCCTCCCTGATAGTTGATGTATACCACCACTTTGGAGCTGTCCAAGTCTGAGAACTTCTCCTGGGAGGATGGACAGTTGCCCTTGATCTCACCCAAACTGAAAGAAAACGATTTTGGTGCATGAGTTGCGCTCCTGTTTGAAGATAGTACCATTGCCATCAGCTGGACCTAGGGTCACCAGTATCAGATCCATTCCCAAAACAAAGAAACCTACTAGGCCCTTTCTGATTCACCCTCTAGTACAGGATGTGCTGTACAAGGGCTGGCTGAGGCCAAACAAGGTGTATCTGCCTCCCAAGAGCTTTGCGCACCAGTATCCTGTGTCACTAGTACCCAGTGTTACCTTGCACAATCAGAGAACGCTTTGTATTCCTCATTGCAGTAGCTGCAACTATCACAGTAAATCTTCACTTCCACAGCAGTCCTAAATGTATGAAATATGTATACTTACATTATTCCAAGCTAGACCAATATAACTATGCAATAAAAACCATACCTAGAGTTCAGCTTTAAAATTGTACAGTTTGTTTTCTTTAGAAAGCAATCACAGCCTCAGTAAAAAAGCCTGTCTTTTACCAGAATGCTGCAGAGAAAGCACCCTAAAGCCAGGTACACACGATTCATTTTTTTCCTTCAACCCCGTGGGTTAAACTAAAAGAAGCTGACAGCTTTTTTTTCCCAGCATGCACTTTCGACAGAATCTGTTGAGCAGAATGTCGGCTGTTTTTTTTCTTTTTGAACTGGCAAATGTCTCCCGACATTCTGCCCATTGTACGGGGCTTTACTCCCTGTGTAAAAGCAGAGGTCTGGCGCCCCCTATTGAGTCAAAGAAAATTTGGCAATCAGCAAAGCTCACACTCCCTGCTGATTGGAGAATTCTAGCTATGACTTAGCAGAGAACATATACTTTTCTTATTATACTTTTTGAAGAGCAAGGGCCACTTAAGTGATTTAGTAACAGGTCGTGGGCCACAATGAAATAAAATGCTTCAGAATTTCGATTTTTTTATTTTGAATAGCATACAGTGCCTTGAAATGGTATTCGTACCCCTTGAAATTTTCCACATTTTGCCATGTTACAACCAAAAACGTAAATGTATTTTATTGGAATTAAACACAAAGTGGCACATAATTGTGAAATGGAAGGTGAAAGATAAATGGTTTCCAAATTTTTTTACAAATTAATGCATGAAAATTGTGGCATGCATTTGTATTCAGCCCCCTTTACTCTGATATCGCTAACTAAAATCCAATTGCCTTCAGAAGTCACCTAATTAGTAAATAGAGTCCCCCTGTGTGTATTTTTAATCTCGGCTGTTCTGCGAAGACCTCAGAGGTTTGTTAGAGAACCTTAGTGAACAAACCGCAACATGAAGGCCAAGGAACACACTAGACAGGTCAGGGATAAAGTTGTGGAAAAGTTTAAAGCAGGGTTAGGTTATAAAAAATATCCCAAGCTTTGAACATCTCATGGAGCACTGTTCAATCCATCATCCAAAAATAAACGAACAGGCCGGGCAAGGAGAGCATTAATCAGAGAAGCAGCCAAGAGGCCCATAGTAACACTGGAGGAGCTGCCGAGGTCCACAGTTTAGGTGGGAGAATCTGTCCACAGGACAACTATTAGTCACGCACTCCACAAATCTGGCTTCTGTTGGACAGACTGACATACACATGAGCAGAATGTCGGCCGTTTTTTTTGAACCGGCAAATGTCTCCCAACATTCTTCTCGTGTGTACGGGGCTTTAGAGTCTGCAAAAGACAAGACAACGACCCTAAACATACAGTCAGAGCTACAATAGAATGGTTTGGATCAAAGCATATGCAGGTGTTAGAAAGGCCCAGTCAATGTCCAGACCTAAATCCAATTGAGAATCTGTGTCAAGACTTAAAAATTGCTGTTCAAAAATGCTATAAATCCAATCTAACAGCTTGAGCTATTTTGCAAAGAAGAATGGGCAAACCTCACTCTCTAGATGTGCAAAGCTGGTAGAGACATACCCAAAAAGACTTGCCGCTGTAATTGCAGTGAAAGGTGGTTCTACAAAGTATTGACTCAGGGGGGCTGAATACAAAGCACACCACACTTTTCAGATATTTATCTGTAAAAAACTGTATTTATAATTTTCCTTCCACGTCACAATTATGCACCACTGTGTTGGTCTATCACATAAAATCCCAACGTGTAATGTGACAAAATGTGGAAAATTTCAAAGGGTATGAATACTTTTTCAAGACACTATAATAAACATTTTCCTCCTGCAGCCGCTGAATGCTGGCGGGAGGTTAAGGAGGAAAAAACGGAAAATCGTATACTTACCTTTCCGTAATTTTCCTTTCCTGTCGCATCTTCATGGCAGCCTACACTCTGGGTTGTGACTCCGCCTCCACAACCTGATAGGACCACATAGCTATAAGATGACGATACGGCCCCTGCCCCAGCATTCTCCGTATATATAAATCACCTCCAACGGGTGGGTCGTTGTATGCTGCTATGAAGATGCGACAGGAAAGGAAAATTACGGAAAGGTAAGTATACAATTTTCCGGTTTCCTGTTGCATCATGGCAGCATACACTCTGGGGAGTAACTCGCAGACTGGGTGGGAATGCAAGAAAATAAATTTATTAACAAGAAACAGAGGAGTTGGCCTGAATGACAGCCCTTCCAAAATCTACTGTTGAAAGCCGTGCAAAATCCACCCTATAATGCGATATAAAGGTGTTTCTGGAAGACCAGGTGGCCGCCTTACAGATGGTCTCCGCCGAGACCCTACAATAGGCTGCCCAAGAAGTTGCCACTGCCCTGGTGGAATGTGCCTTTAAACACTCCGGAATTTGTAGTTTACACAGTGAGTAGGCCTTCTTGATAGCCTTTACCAGCCATGAAGCGATGGTGCGAGCCGATGCCGCCTGACCTTTCCTACTGTCATATGGAACAATTAAGAGGTTCTCCGATCTCCTGATCGACTAGGTTGCTGAGAGATACTTTAGGATGTTGCCCCTGACATCCAGAGGATGAGGATCACCTTGATCTGTGATAAGGACTGGAAGATTGATCTCTTGATTAAAGTGGAATGAGGAGGATACCTTGGGTACAAAACGATCTGAAGGTTTTAGTACTATTCTGTCCGGGTAGACGACCAGGTATGGTTCTTTGGCCATCAAGGCTTGCATCTCCGAGACTCTCTATGCTGAAGTAATAGCAATCAGGAATGAAACTTTCAGCGTCAGGTCCCAAAGGAAGATGTTGTCGAGCGGAGAGATTGGTTCATTAGATAGGATTTCCAGGACAACTGAGAGGTCCCATCCCGGGAATGAAGGTTTCCTAGGTGGCCTTAGTTTAAGGCAGTCTCTCTGAAACTGGATGACCAGAGGATCATGTGCCCATTTGACCCCAGTCAGAAAGGATAAGGCTGATACCTGGACTTTCAGGGTACTGGATCGAAGCCCTTTCTCTAGGCCTGACTGCAGGAAATCCAGGATTTGAGGGGCTGTCAGAGAAGATATGTCCCAACCTTGTTGTTAAGAAAAGGTGGTAAACTTCTCCCAGATCCTTCTATAGGTGTTGTTGGTAGTCGGCTTCCTAGCCTGAAGTAATGTCTCCACTACCCTCTGAGAACAGCCCTGTTCTAGATACCTAGTCCTCTCAGCCTCCAGGCCATCAGATGTAACCTCTCCGGGTTCGGATGTAGAAGCTGGTCCTGGGAGAGCAGATCTGCTGACAGCGGGAGAGGAAGCGGATCCACTGTGTTCAATTGAAGGAGAGTAGTGAACCATTGTCTCCTCGGCAAAAAGGGGATCACCGCCACTACTAGTGCTGCTAACCTCTTGAGCCTCAGAAGGAACCTCGCTATGAGGGGAGTCGGAAGGAAGATGTAGCCGAGGTTGAAGTACCAGGGATGTTGAAGACAATCTACTCCCTCCGCTGAAGGAAAGGGGATTCTTGATAGGATATTGCATTTGCTGGTGTAGCCGCCAGATCTATGTCCGGTGAGCCCCAGGTCTGAGTTATGAGCGTAAACTCTTGGGGACTCAGAGACCACTTGTTGTTGGAAAGAAAACTTCTGCTGAGTGAGTCGGCTAGAAGATTCTCGACCCCTGGGATATAGGCCGCTCTCAGATCCGGTAGGTTCAATTGTGCCCACTCCATCACAGGGCGAACTTCCTGCATCAGGGAGGAGCTTCCGGTGCCCCCCTGCCTGTTGGTATAGGCAACGGCCATTCTGTTGTCCATCTTCAGGAGGACTCGTTTCCCCCTCAGGTAAGTACTGAAGGCCAGGAGGGCCTGAAAGGCTGCTTTCATCTCCAGCATGTTTGAGACTGCATCCTGGATCCTGAATGGCCAGCGGCCCTGGGCCGCATGATGTTGGTAGTGTGTCCCCCATCCCTCCAGGCTGGCATCCGAGGTTACCGTTTCCTGAGGAGGGGGAACTATATGCTTGCATTTTGTCAGATTGCAGGAACGGGTCCACTACTGCAAGGATTGTTTGACCTCCTCCGTGATGTAGATCGGTTGGGTCATGGATGAGCCATTCCATTGGCGCAGAAAGGAAGTTTGAAGGGGTATGGCGTTCCATTGGGCCCACTGGGCCATAGGAATGGTCGCAGACAGAGAGCCTAGGAGACTGAGACATGCTCTGGCCGGCAGGGATGTTGCTGAGATTGCTCTTCTCACCCTCTGAATCAGTGGGGAAATCTTCTCTACCGGTAGTTCCACCGTGTTTGTCCGGGTATCCAACTCCGCACCCAGGAATTTCATCCTCTGGGTGGGATGAGCATTGCTTTTTTTTTTCATTTTATCAACCAGCCCAGTCCTTGTAGTGTGGCAACTAGGACCTCTCGATGTTGGATAAGGGGCTCCTGGCTGCTTGAAAGGAGGAGGATGTCGTCCAAGTAGTGAAGGACTCTCAATCCTCTGTCCCTTAAGGACGCTATCACTGGTAGCAGGACCTTCGTGAAAGTTCTGGGGGCAGTAGAGATCCCGAACGGGAGACTCCGAAACTGGAAGTGGCCCTGATTTACCGAAGGAACTTCTGAAAGGCGACATGGATCGGGACGTGAAGTTAGGCGTCCTGGAGGTCTATGGAAAGCATCCAGTCTCCCAGATTTATGGCTTGGAGGATCGATTGTAAACTCTCCATCTTGAATGACTCCACACGAATGGAGCGATTGAGGTTTTTCAGATCTAAGACTGGACGAAGGTCCCCTGATTTATTTTTGACCAGAAACAACGGGGAGTAGAATCCCCGTCCCCTCTGTGATGTAGGTTCTTCTATTATTGCTTTCTTCTGGAGAAGCTCTTGAACGTAACTGGTCAGCAGTAACCGTTTTTCCCCTAATGGTTGAAGCCTGGTCGGACAAAAATGATCCCCTGGGGGGCGTCTTCTGAAAGACCATCTGTGCCCGAAACGGACAGTGGCCACTGTCCATGGGTCCTTTATTGCTTCGGCCCAAGCCAGCTTGAATTTTGAAAGCCTTGCCCCCACTACCGCTGGCTAGGCGGCCGCACCTTCAAAAAGACTTTTGGTCACCGGAAGCGGGAGTTTTGGGTTTCTGGAATTTCATAAAAGATGTCTTCCAGCTCCTCCTGTATTCTTTCCCCGGTCTATAAGCTTTTGCATCCCTGTATCTGTCTGGCAGATTATGCCTAAAGGGAGGAGGTCTCTGCTGCTTCCGTTTCCTGTCTGATGGTATCAGTCCCGACTTCCCACCGGTCACTTTTGAAATTGCTGAATCCAGCTTTGCACCAAAAAGATTCTCGCCGTCATATGGGATGCGGCACCAATTGGATTTAGAGACCGGATTCGCCGACCAGGGTTTCAGCCACAGTGCCCGCCTGGCCATTACAGATGCCAACATGGCCCTTGATGCCATTTTAATCGCATCCACTGATGCCACAAAGTCCCCCATGAGACTTAGCTCCTGTAGAGCATTTAATATGCTCTCCTGATCCGCGCCTTCTGAGACCAACTTCTCGGTGTTCATCGACCAGCTGGAGATGGCCCTGCCTACGGCTGCAAGTGCCACTGCCAAGTTGCAAGCGCCTCCTGCCGCTAGGTAGGCCCTTTTCATATCCGTGTCGATCCTTCTATCCAAAACATCCCTGATATAATTTGGTAAGCCTGTTATTCAGACTCAATTTTTTTTTGGGTCCTTGCCATACTTCCTTAATTAAATCGTCCAATTCTTCAATGCACGGAAAAGCCTCTGAGTCCCTTTTGAGGTTCGGGAAGTATTTCTTCCGTTTCGGTTGAGCCTCCTGGGGTTCCTCTCAGCCAATCGCCTCTTTAACCGATTTGACAAATGGTTCTATTAGCCATGCGGTCCCAACAGGTGAGGAAAAGTAAGAGAATGCTGGGGTGGGGGCCGTATCGTCATCTTTTAGCTATGTGGTCCTATCAGGTTGTGGAGGCGGAGTCACAACCCAGAGTGTATGCTGCCATAATGCGACAGGAAAAACAGGTTTCAGTGGTTGTAGGAGGAAAATGAAAGCGATCAGGTCCACCCCTCCTGAATGAATGAATGAATAATTTGTATAGCGCTACAATGCGAACTGAATCGCCTCAAGGCGCTGTATTCGTGCTTTGTTGTCATGCTTCTTAGAAGAGGTAGGTCTTGAGTTTTTTCCTGAAGGCCTGATGGTTTTCTTCCATGCGGATGAGCATTCCATAGCCGTGGTCCTTGGACAGCGAATCTCCGTTCTCCCTTTGATTTGTAGCGGGAATGATGAGGAGGTTTTGGTTAGATGATCAAAGACTGCGATTTGGTGTATAGTGTTTTATTTTCTCGATTAGGTATTGAGGAGCGACTCCATGTGTGCATTTGTGGGTGAGGCAGAGGGTCCTGTCCAAGTGTAAAACAGAATGTGACAGGGAGGTCGCAAGGGCCCGGGAGCATGGGGCGGGGTCTCCATTGTGACCCCCTGATGCTACAACACTGGTTGGGGTGTGTGGTAAAAACATGTCTCTATGGGGTTTTAACACACCCCCCAAACTCCAAATGTAAACAAGCTCTTACTGTCCTGAGCCCCCCCATAAGGCTGCCTTCAAACTGAGGCGATTTACCCACACCGCGGATGCAGCACAGTGCACCTTTGCCATAGACTTCTATTATATCTTTCATACCACTTTATGAAAGCGCACCAAACCCGCAGATTATATTAGAAGTCTATGGCTCAGTGTAGCTAACCCACAGGTGCACAGCGCTGCAGATAAGTGTGAAAGCAGCCTGAAAGTTGTAAACATTTTTATAGATGCTAATATGCCTATTGCAAAAGTGCAGTGTATGTGATGTATATTAGGACAGGAGACGGCGCTGCAGAGGAAGCATCGGCTTGGGCGGCTCTCCACAGCCGCCTGCTTCCTCCACTGCCGGTGCCAGCTTGATGCACTCTGACGCTCTTGGATGGCGGGTTGGAAAGCCCAGATCTCGATCAACACATTGCAGACTCCAAGCATGCGATTCCCTGGTTCGAGGGTCACGTCAGAGAGTACCAATGGCCACAGGTTGAGCACCCCTGTTAAACTGTATGAAGCTTTAAATATGTTATATTAATGACAATGCATATTTGAACTCTGGCTTTTTCTAAAGCCAAATAAAATGACATGGATGCCATCTGTAATTGTTATTTGTAAGAAGTAGATACTGTATATGATTTAATGTATACTTGTCACAAGTGAATAGATATAAAAATAGGCTTCAGTTGTAAAAAGCAGTTGTCTACCTAGGAGTCCCCCAAACTTTCTACATACTGAAATGTCCCTATGTACCTGCTGCATTCCACAATGTACACAGGGTCTTGCTTGGTGACTTGCCTCATCATGGTGTATTACATACCTCCCAACCGTCCCAGATTTGCCGGGACGTCTCAGGATTTGATCTTTGTCCCGTCATCCCAGTTGTCCTGGAGTGGAGCCAAGTGCTGGAACAAGTTCCAGCACTTGGTTCCAGTAACTTGCCCGCAAGCACGTACTAGCACAGGCACCTACACCCGACCTGCGGCTTGTGTGGGGTTGTCTCGGGTCCCACACTGCTGTGTATATGTGGCAGACAGCCAGCAGTGAGACATGTCAACTGAGCGGCTTGCCGCTCCTCCTCCTTGGCCGTGATGCAGACAGGAGGGGAGAGGCAGGGAGGAGTCATGTCATGCTCTGATCTGTGGTGGGGTGGGCTGCCCCCCCCTGTGCACTGTCCCCATATTTTACCTGTTCCCCCCCTATGGATAGCATACCTGGCTGCTGAGAGAAGTGACAGTGGCTGTGCTCTCTCCTGTCTTTCCAGCGATCCTCCATATGGCAGGTGACACTGCAATGTCCGCCGGGCACCCACGATTGCCTGTGTTGTAAACACACAGATCCACATCCTGTCAGGTGAGAGGAGACCGATGGTGTGTTCTCAGTACAGAGGAACACCGATCGGTCTCCTCCCCTTGTGAGTCCCCTCCCCCTACAGTTAAAATCACTCCCTAGGAAACATAATTAACCCCTCCATCACCCCCTAGTGTTAACCCCTTCCCTGCCAGTCACATTTACACAGTAATCAGTGCAATTTTATAGCACTCATTGCTGTATAAATGTGAATGGTCCCAAAAATTTGGCAAAAGTGTTCGATATGTCCACTGTTACGTCACAGTCACAAAAAAAATCGCAGATCGCCACTATTACTAGTAATAAATAAATAAAAAGGCCATAAATCTATCCCCTATTTTGTAGACGCTATAACTTTTGCGCAAACCAATCAATATACACCTTTTGGGATTTTTTTTTACCAAAAATATATAGAAGAATACATATCGGCCTAAACTGGGGAAAACATTTGTTTGGGATATTTATTATAGCAAAAAGTTAAAAATATTGTGTTTTTTTCCAAATTGTCGCTCTTCTTTTGTTTATAGCGCAAAAAATAAAAACTGCAGAGGTGATCAAATACCACCAAAAGAAAGCTCTATTTGTGGGAAAAAAAAACATAAAAATTTAATTTGGGTGCAGTGTTGCATGACCGCACAATTGTCATTCAAAGTGACAAAACTAAAAATTGGTTTGGGAAGGAAGGGTGTGAAAATGCCCTGTATTGAAGTGGTTAAAGATAATGTAAAATACACTCTTGTGAAAGGATGCAGTTTGAACTTAAACCATTGTAATCAGTGAAACATGCAGCCAGTGTTCAGATTAATCAGACTTAAAAAGTTTTTATTGTCTGAGTAATTTTATAATCACACAAAATAAAAGAAGGTGGATACCCCTGAAGAGTCTATTAAGAAATAGCCTGCCGACTCACCAAGAAAATGGGTGGCGTTCCTGGAGCCAATAGTCAAGTTGGCTAAGTAATTATATCCAATGGTATGTGCAACATATTTATTTGAAAACAGTCTTCACTTTTTCTAATATTTTAAAAATGCTTGCAACATATTCAAGTCAATATTTGAAAATGCAATTTTTTTTTAAATATTTAAGGTAAATAGTTAAAGGTAAACTATGTTTAAAAAAATTAGCTATATACTCTTACCGGAGTCACTCCATACAATTATAGATGCACATGATCAAGATACTTTGCCAGGATCCATGTATGAAGTGGTGGCAGTGGTCATATTGAAACCAGGGAAGGATCCTGATCTCCAATTCCTATAAACCAATTTTCCTCCTGAATGCTGACCTTAAGTTGCTTACTAAGGTCATAGCCATGAGTCTCTCGAAAGAGGTAGCCAAAATTGTCCACCCAGACCAATCCGGATTTATACCTAATCGATCCACGGCAAATAATCTCCATCCGGTTGTACTTGAATATGCAATTTCCAGCAGATAATCAGGGAAGCAGAGCTATTCTCTCACTCAATGTCGCTAAGATGTTTGATAGTGTGGAGTGGCACTATCTATGGCAGGTGTTGGAGAAATTCAACCTGGGGAAAACCTTTATTTCATGGATTGAACTGCTTTATAAGGCCCCGAAAGCTAGCGTTAAGATTAACAAGGCTTTGTCTTCCCCCTTTTATTTGCATAGGGTTACGAGGCAGGAATGCCCACTTTCCCCACTGCTATTTGCCTTGGCCATATAACCCCTGGCTGCTGCCATCAGAGGAGACCCTAACATCTGTGGATTTAAACAGGGAAAGCTGGAGGACAAATTGGCATTATATGCCGATGATGCACTCCTGTTTCTGGGGGACACCTCTGAGTCTCTGGCGATTTCTCATGGCTTTAATACAAAGGTTTGGAGCCTTTTCTGACTTCAAAATAAATTGGGACAAGTCCACATTATTGCCATTGGATCCTCTCACTGCACCCCTACCCCAGCTAGCAAGGCAGATTAAAATAGTTGATACCTTTCGGTATCTGGGCATAGTCATTCATCCCAACTTAGACTTATATGTTAAACTTAATATTAATCCGTCTCCTGGGGTTGGTAGACGAGGTAGTCCCATCAAAGGCACACAGAACCCTACTCACGATACTACTATTCTATGGAAAGAAGGCCATTCTACTTAAGTGGAAAAAAATGGGGGCTCCTGAGATAACCTTTTGGAAAGGCTTGGTGAACGCAATGCCCCCGTACTACAAAGCAACGTATAGGGCTAGAGGGTGCAACAAAAAATTTGAAAAAGTATGGAGAGCATGGTATGACTCTGATCAAACGGTGTGAAGGGATAATCTTCAGCTGAAAGGATGGGAGGGTCCGATGTGTAGCCAACATGTATTCTACACCGGGTGAAGAGTAAAAGACAAATATTTTGAGTATTTGGTGAAGTGAAATGGCTTTCATCCCACAGACAGGGCCGCTGATAAGGCAGTACAGCCAGCCCTGCTGTACTGGGCCCGGGCCTCATAAACTCCACAGGGGGGCCCGGTGAGCTCTACAGTTAATTTCTAGTTAAAAGAAAAAATAGGACATTATAACACACAGTCCCACACCCACTTCATTGCCAGGGAATATTGTAATTTCCCCTCAGGCCAATAGAGGGGCCCAGGAGGTGAGAGCAGACAAGGGACTTTTTCGCCATTTTCGGGCGCAGGCACACAATGCCGCGCCGCATGCTGCTCTTCACCTGTGCATCTACACAGATTATAGTTCCAGCCGCCCACTGTGTGCCTTCCCCGGCGGATGGATTTTATTGTGGAGCGGTTCTCCTGCATCAGAGTCCTGGTGCTGCAGCCCGAGGGAGAGAGCGATCACTAAGGAGGCGCCGAGTTCAGCGGGAGTACTTCTGGCGGCGGTACACAGGCAAGCAGTTCCCTGCAGATGACACACTTACAAGTCACATAGGCTCAGGAAAGTGCAGTCCTCAGACTCTCTGCTGTAAGCTTATGATGATGATCATCATCATTCACAGCACAGCAGGTTCTCTATGGTTCTCTCAGTGTCACATGTCTATTGGATGCTGACTTTGCTATGGCTTTGCTATGGCTGTGCTGCGTTATAGTCTGTAACATACAGTACAGCCATAAGTGAACAAAGTCAGCACCCAACAGCCATGTGACACTGAGAGAGCCATTAGAGAACATTCTGTGCTGTGATCTCTATAATGATGAAGATGATCATCATCATAAGCTCACAGTGAGATACTACTGTACACTTGTATTTGGAGGGGAGGCAGTAAAAACACACAGCTGAGCTGCATTTTTGCCACCCCCCAAACCACTCCCCTTTAAGAACCTTTCACCCCAGCTTTCAAATTAGGTCCGCCTGTTAGTTTAAGTTCACATTTTGGAACATGTTACATGTTTCACCTGTTTTTAGGGTGAAATATGTAACATGCTCCTGCCACCAGTCCCCCCCCATCTCTCGTGACAGCATGGGCTCAGGGGTGGGGTCGAGTGTGGGATCGAGGGGGGCCCTGTCAGGTAGGCTGTATGGGGCCCCATGATTTCTAACAGCGGCCCTGCCCACAGATAATATAATTTTCGTTGGGGAAGGGAACTGAGTACGGGGAGGGGGGCAGGGGGGGAGGTTATATTTGCTGTAGTCGGTTGATGGCATTGTTAAGTTGTTAGATTACCGGCCATGTTGGCTGATTGTTTAGCTTGGTGTTGTGCCAAGTTGTGTATGTGTTGTATGTCAAAAATTTTCAATAAAAATAATAAAAAAAAAAAATAAAACTTAATATTAATCCATTACTCCAAAAATTTCAAGAAAAAAATGCTAGCTGGATCAAATTACCTTTATCAGTAGTAGGGGTCTGCAATCTGATAAATATAATCTGGAGTCAGCATCTCTTATATGCGCTCCACAATGCACCCATCTGTGTCCCTATTCATGTATTCAAAAAGTGCAGCACCATATTCCGCACGCTGATATGGAGGAAAAAGGTCCCTCTAATCAAGTTGGAAACATTGCAGGCAGCTGAAGGACTCAGTGGACTTGCAGTACCAAACCCATATTATTACTACTTAGCAGCGCAATTGCAGCATTTAACAGGATGGCTAAACCCCAAACCCTCTGACCCCATTGGGAACATTGTACGCACACTGTTTTACAGTGAAGGTCTAGTGGAATGTACAGTATCTCATAAAAGTGAGTACACCCCTCACATTTTTAAAAATATTTTATTATATCTTTCCATATGACAACACTGAAGAAATTATCCTTTGCTACAATGTAAAGTAGTGTTTGCTGGCCCCTCAAAATAACTCAACGCACAGCCATTAATGGCTAAACCGCTGGCAACAAAAGTGAGTACACCCCTAAGTGAAAATGTCCAAATTGGGTCCAAAGTGTAAATTTTTTTTTTTGTGGCCACCATTATTTTCCAGCACTGCCTTAACCTTTTTGGGCATGGAGTTCACCAGAGCTTCACGGGTTGCCACTGGAGTCCTCTTCCACTCACCCATGATGACATCACTGAGCTGGTGGATGTTAGCGACCTTGCGCTCCTCCAAATTCTATTTGAGGATGCCCCACAGATGCTGAATAGGGTTAAGGCCTGTAGACATGCTTGGCCAGTCCATCACCTTTACCCTCAGCTTCTTTAGCAAGGCAGTGGTTGTCTTGGAGGTGTGTTTGGGGTCATTATGTTGAATACTGTCCTGCGGCCCAGTCTCCGAAGGGGAGGGGATCATGCTCGGCTTCAGTATGTCACAGTACATGTTGGCATTCATCGTTCCCTCAATGAACTATAGCTCCCCACTGCCGGAAGCAGTCATGCAGCCCCAGACCATGACACTCCCACCACCATGCTTGACTGTAGGCAAGAAACACTTGTCTTTTTACTCCTCTCCTGGTTGCCACCACACACACTTGACACCATCTGAACCAAATAAGTTCATCTTGGTCTCATCAGACCACAGGACATGGTTCCAGTAATCCATGTCCTTAGTCTGCTTGTCTTCAGCAAACTGTTTGCAGGCTTTCTTGTGCATCATCTTTCGAAGATGCTTCCTTCTAGGACGACAGCCATGCAGACCAATTTGATGCAGTGTGCGGCGTATGGTCTGAGCACTGACAGGCTGGCCCCCCCACCCCTTCAACCTCTGCAGCAATGCTGGCAGTACTCATACGTATATTTCCCAAAGACAACCTCTGGATATGACAGACAAACTCTGGCCACACAAATTATTAACACTTTATGGCGCTGATCATATGCACTCAACTTCTTTGGTTGAGCATGGTGAGGCCTGTTCTGAGTAGAACCTGTCCTGTAAACCATTGTATGGTCTTGGCCACCATGCTGCAGCTCAGTTTCAGGATCTTGACAATGTTCTTATAGCCTTGGCCATCTTTATGTAGAGCAAATAAAAAAAAATTCAGATCCTCAGAGTTCTTTGCCATGAGGTGCCATGTTGAACTTCCAGTGACCAGTGTGAGAGAGTGAGAGCGATAACACCAAGTTTAACACACCTGCTCCCCATTTACAGCTGAGACCTTGTAACACTAACGAGTCACATGACAAAAATACATGGGATGCTTGGTTGGAGGTTCCAGGTTTAGCTGCTTTACAGTTATTTGTGTATTCTTTTTCACCCTAAGGGTATATCTATGAATACTGTGACAATCACTCCATTGTTTAGGGGTGAGTGGAACTCCTGCCCAGATCTGTAGCCTGGAGGATAGGATATAAATGAGGACATACGACCTATGTTGTAGCACAAAAAAAACATAGACTCAAATAAATGTTCTCTTCTTTTTCAATAAAAATTATCTGATTTAAAAAAAAAAAAAAGTAAACTATGCTGCAGCCAATCCCTTTGAAAAGCTGTGCAAGCACACATATGGAAGCACAAGCGTGTAAACATGACATCCAAGTTAGAGAAACTACTCACCCAGTGTCCCTTTAGTAAACCCATCCTTTTTTATTTCTATAGTGAACAGTATATATAATGGCCAGTAGGTGGCAGCCTTTTCTTCACTTATTATTATACCGATGTTCAAATGTACCTTCTATAAGACAGGTTTTTAACCAATTGTACAAGAACACCTAGAGGCATTTTCTGTTTGTTAAATTTATCATATGAAATTGGTGTTTTAAAATACAGCACATCATAAATACAAGTGATATCGGTAAAAATTTGAGTTATATTATACATGCCAAACCTCCAAATAAACAGATGAAATACATACATGTGCATGGCAAGCAAGGCAGTAATTAAATTTACATTCTTCTGCTGTGTACTATCCATGTACAATTTACCTGCTGTGACATCTATTGCACCACTGTCATTGCCACAATACACCCTAATACATATATGTGAACTATTTTACCTCCTAAAGGATTTTAAATTCTGTTCAGCTGTTCTAGTGATCCAGTAACGCTTGACAGACAGTAAAGGCCAAGTTTGTCCCCTCACTTTTCTTTCCTAAGGTTAAGTAGGGTAACTACTTAATTATTAGGAGGACAGAAAGGGCAATCTGTCAAAAAGACAGTGGTCGCAGAACAATATGTTGTTTACCAGGCGCTCGGCTTCTGCACATCGCGGATCTGGTGGACAGATTATTGAGCAGGGCAGGGGCGGACCCTGCGGTCATGGTACATGTTGGTACCAATGACAAAGTGAGAGGAAAGTGGAAGGTCCTAAAAAATGATTTCAGGGACTTAGGGAGTAGATTGAGAAGGACCTCCAAGATAGTTTTCTTAGAAATACTACCTGTGCATTGAGCCACACCAGAGAGGCAGCAGGAGCTTAGGGAACTGAACAAGTGGCTGAGGAACTGGTGTAGGAAAGAGGGGTTCAGGTTCCTGGAGAACTTTTCAGTCGGTTACTGGATCTTTAGTAAGAACAGTCTGCACCTTAATGGGGATGGTGCAGCTCTATTGGGAAGAAAGATGGCCACAAAGTTGGAGGGGCTTTTAATCACTTGCCCACTGGCTTATGCCGCTATACGCCAGCAAAGTGGCACGTTCCTGCGGAAAAACGCATTGGTACATTGTCCCCCTTAAGAGACGCCGGAGGCGTACACGCCAGCTGAGCGGTGGGGGACCCAATGCACGTGGCCAATCGGCCACCCGCGATCGTGGGCAAGAGAGCCAGCACAGGGATTTGTGTGTGTAAACACACAAATCCCTGTTCTGTCAGGGGAGAGGAGACATATTGTTTGTTCCTAGTAAGTAGGAACAGCAATATGTCTCCTCCTCCAGTCAGCCCTATCCCCATACAGTTAGAAACACTAACTAGGGAACAAAAGATGAAACAAATAAAAATGCCATAAATCTTTCCCATAGTTTGTAGACGCTATAACTTTTGCGCAAACCAATCAATATACACTTATTGTCATTTTTTTAACCAAAAATATGTAGAAGAATATATATTGGTCTAAACTGATGAAGAAATTTGTTTTTTAAAAACATTTTTGGGGATATTTATAATAGCAAAAAGTAAAAAAATATTGTTTTTTATTCAAAATTGGCAGCCTTTTTTTGTTTATAGCGCAAAAAAAATGCAGAGGTGAACAAATACCACCAAAAGTAAGCTCCATTTGTGGGAAAAAAAGGATATACTCCAGAGATAAAACGATAATCCTGCTACTTTGTAAAACTCTGGTTAGACCACATCTGAAGTACTCTGTCCAGTTCTGGTTACCGGTCCTCAGAAGAGATGTGCTGGAACTGGAGAGAGTTCATAGAAGGGCAACGAAACTGATAAGGGCACTGGAGGACCAAATTACGAGGAACGCCTGCAAGCACTAAATCTAGTCTCGCTGGAGGAGAAGCGGTTTAACCTTAAACTGCGCAGTGGGTTTTTCACTGTCGGGGCAGTAAGGATGTTGAACTCTCTTTCAGAGTGGTGGTGTCAGCAGGGAGTATGGATATATTTAGGAGACTCTTGGATGTGCATCTTAAAAAAACACAACATACAGGGATATGGGAAATTTATAGACACTGATACACGTACACCTACACAGGTTGAACTGAATGGACTATTGTCTTCATTTAACCTTACCTACTATGTAACTATGTAGCTTGGTCACCCAACTTACCCAGCTGGCTGCCTTGGCAGTGGTAATGTCACAAAACATCGAACAGGCCATTCCTCTGACCATTCTGATCACTCTTTTTGACAGCAAACACACGGGGGGGAGTCTACCCCACTATTTTAAAATTACAGCACTGCAATGCAATTTAGGTACCTATACTAGCTGTTTTTAAAACACATTTTTTTTAAATAGGCAAGCATTTCTAAGGGATATGAATGAGGCTTTCATGACAGACCTCCTTTCGAAAATGCTAGTTACCTATTATGCTGACCATAGATTCAATACTCTTTGTGTCACTGACCTGGAAAGTAACTTAAGTGACTAAAAGCATTGTGCAAGTGGATATCATAAAAGCAAGAAAGACAGCAGTTGCAGAATGTGACAAAGTCAGCAATTGCAGTCACCGTGCTTCCCTATGGAAAGGTTTCCTTTAAAGCTGAACTCCGGGCACAACAAAGTTATCACGTTCAAGGCCCCCATCATGCCCAAGGCTTTGTTTTGTGAATAGCCAGGAGGAATGGGAGGCATGGACCATAGTTCTGAGGTCTGAGACTTGCATCGCTTACATCCAAGCAGCCTGGAAGCACATGTAAATGAGCAGGATTGCCTAATGTACAAAAAAGCCTCCATGATGGGGGTTGCTATTGAGGGAAAGGAAAGCATAACTGCTTTAAACATGGTTGGGTTTTATAGAATGCACAACTACGTAAAGTAGTAAGGTTTTACAGATAAGATTATCAATATTAGTTAAGTTTGATTTGTTTATTAATGTGCGCCTACAAGTTCTTATTCACCAATCCAATCACCTGGTAGCTGCTTAAGCCTTGTACACTTGATGAGAAAACCGGATGAAAAATCCCACTTTATTACAACTTATGATTTAGCTATGTCAAGATTATTCAGGAAATCTTTATTTAGTTTTTTCATACTCTTAAGTATTACATAATATTTGAATGTCTTCATCAATATTGGTTTAGTTCATAATTGTTAACTAATTACTTCAATTTTTCACAATGCTTTACCTCACGATCAATTCTATAATTGTAACCACATATGATTACTACATAAGCATTCTGAATTGTACAATACTCAATATTAATTTTATTGTACTTGATAAAGTATTTTTGACGAGAAAAATCACACTTTCGTACGATAATCTGATCGTTAGTACACAGGTGTCGTCTGAAATTTTCGGAAGGAACAAACACTAAAACTTTTCTCGTTCAATACCAGATCGTACGATTTTCATTTAATCAGTACAGTTTTTGTCCGAAAATACAATACATCACAGCACTTTTTTTTCTGTCGTACGAGAATTTTTGTACTTTAGTAACCTATTTGCATTCGATATGGAGACTAGCATGCAAAAAAAAAAAGCGGACGATCATTCATCTGATAATCTAATCATATGTACTAGGCTTTAACTCCATCAGTGACTGAATTATCAACCTGTCCTGTGAGGTCCTCCAAGGTAAATCAAAAATCCTATTTCAAAATGCATTACATTTTAAACCACTGATCTGTTTTATCTAAGCTCTAAATCAGGCATATCGATTTGGTGCTTTATGAACTGCATCCAGCTGACCCCCTAATGCTCTTTTTGTGTAGCTTTCACCAGTTTAGGAATAATAAAAAAATAAAAATAAATAACAAATGCACCCCCACTGTTCTTCAGTTACGTCATTATGTTAATTTGCATCTAAATACATAAGGAAATTATTTATGGCGCCTTTCTCCATCTCAATAATGTAAGCTACATTATTTTAAAATGTAAAAGTATATATTTATTTTTCTGAAGTTTAGTAAGGTGCAGTAAGCCCTCAATAGACATAATGCAGCCCCTTTAAATATTTAGTCTCTTCAATTTGGCACTCAATTTTATCTGACTTTACCATTCCTGCTCTAAACTAATAGTTGAGCCATAAAAATTAGTAGGGAAATAGAGGAAAGTGAAGCTGTGGCCTAGATTCTTTGTTTTAATTGGAATAACCTATAAAAACTAGCTGATGGCTATAGGCAACTACTCCACCTTTTCACTAAATTTCCTTGCTCCAGTTTCTATATATCTGCTCTCAAGAAATTGATTTCAGCTGCTGGGGCTAATTTATAAAAGCTTGAGCAAAATTGGAGAACTTTCTTATAGCAACTCGTTTCCTGGCTTCAAGGTTTCCAAGGCTGTTTTCGTAGAACTGGTGCAAAAGTGGATCTGTTGCCCCCTATTCCCAAACCAGGTTCTATCTTTCAAATGTAACTGTTTACGGTAGAAAAAAAGATACATTCTTTTCAAAGTTTACCTTTGCCATGATGTCGATTTTAATGTCTGGAAAAATCTTTTGAAGCTCTACAAGAATAAAATCTCTATCAAGAGACGGTCTTGGAAATGGCCCAAGCTAGAGGTAGTAATTTACTTTATAGTTTTTAGAACATTACTTATCAGAGGAAATCATTTCAGTTACATACTTGACTTTATTCACTTTCGTCTAGAAACTAAGCAGTATTGTGTTTAAAACCGCTGATCCAGAGATTGATTTAAAGCTCACAAAGAAAATATTGTTGTAGAAAGACACTAAGAGGAATGAAGTAATGGTGAGTCATAAAGTTCTACCCCCACTCTCCACTCCTCTGCAAATATTTGATGCTACACTGAGATTCTTTATATTTTCTGCTGCTGTCATCTAATATCACAAATAACCAGTTCCTTGCAGGTTCGTGCACTCTTAATTGGCCTCAGAGTGTCTTCCTGCCTTTTATTCTTAAAGTGAAATTATGCCCTTGGTTTTTTAAAGCCTATGCTTACTGAACCCCCCCCCCCCCCAAAAAAAAAAAACCAAATCAGCACAAGGGACATTACTTATGATTGATACCTTGTGTCCCTTGTGCTGCTTTCTCCTTCTTTAGTAGAATTCTTCTTCCTTCAAGTCACACCCCCCCCTCGCTGTAGTCTTCTGGTGCAACGATGGAGTCAATGGAGCTGCAACAGGTACTTATCAAGAGTGCTTGACCATGCTGACCTTTTCCTCCCAGATCCTCAATTCATAGAGCCCATAACCACAGCTTCTTTGAATGAAGCATGATCTATAAATGGAGGGGGTGGGCCTTTCAATCATCCTCGTGTTTCATTCATAGAAACTATAGTTATGGCTTTCATGAATGGAGCAGTTGGACGGAAAGGACGGGCATGGTTGGCCAGTCTAGATGAACAGTTTTGTCCGCTCTACCGGAAGGTTACAGTGGTAGGAGTGGGGATTGGGGAATAGGAGGAGGAGGATTTCTACTAAAGGAGGTGCAATAAAGGGTTACATTTTATTACTTCCAGATTCTTATGTTTAACCTTTCAGATATGTGGATGTAGTGCAATAATTTCAGACAACTCAAAAGTACATTAATAAAAATAAAATTTACTTAGCTTGGTTTAACCGCTTACCGACCAGCTGCTGCAGTTATACTACAGCAGGTTGGCTCGGCTGCGTGAATCGCCATAGGTGTACGTCGGGCTTGTACACGGCTTTCTGTGGGCATGCACGCCGATTGGCCAGTGGGGGAGCCAATCATCGGGTCCAGCGGACTCAATGTCCGCTGGTCACCCACGATCGTTCCCCGCAGAGACAGAACGGGGATCTGCCAAAGTAAACAAGGCAGATCTAACTCCTCTGTAAAAAAAAAAAAAAAGGCAGATCTTGGCTCTGTCAGAGGATGACACAGAGATCCTGTCTTTCTGCTTTGCAGGAAGACGGATCTATGTGTTGTCCAAGGCAGCCCATCCCCCATACAGTTAGTAAACACACCCAGGGAGCACATTTAACCCCTTGATCGCCCCTAATGTTAACCCCCTCCCTGCCAATGTCATTAGTACAATGTCAGTGCATATTTTTAGCACTGATCACTGTAATAATGTCACTGGTTCCCCAAAAATTGTCAAGAATGTCAGTTAGGTGTCCGATCTGTCTGCCGCAATGTCGCAGTCCCCCTAAAAATCGCAGAACACCGCCATTACTAGTAATAAATAAATAATAAAAATGCCATAAATCTATCCCCTATTTTGTAGACGTTATAACTTTTGCGCAAACCAATCAATATACGCTTATTGTTTTTTTACCAAAAATATGTAGAACACAAATTGGCCTAAATTGATGAAGAAATTAGATTTTTAAATTTTTTTTATTGGGTATGTTTTATAGCAGAAAATTAAAAATATTGTTTTTTTTTTCAAAATTGACGGTATTTTTTGTTTATAGCGCAAAAAATAAAAACCGCAGAGGTGATCAAATACCACCAAAAGAAAGCTCTATTTGTAGAAAAAAAAGGACATGAATTTTATTTGAGTACAGCGTCGCACAACCGAGCAGTTGTCAACTAAAATAACGCAGTGCTGTATCGCAAAAAATGGCCTAGTCATTAAGGGGGTAAATCCTTCCTGGGGCTGAAGTGGTTTAAAATGTATTACAGATGATAAAATACTGTAGATAAAATATAGCATCATTCTAATCCAGGGGAGCCCGTAATTTCATTCAAAATTCCTGGAGGCGACTATACTCTTTTTTTCAGACATTTCTTCCCTCAAAGTTCTGAGTGAGCTCAAATGGTCCTTTGTCTTCCATTCATATATATAGCCTAAAAACTAGGTGAAACCGGTTTGAGCCACATTTCAAGGAAAGTGAGTTCCCATGTAACAGTATACATAGATATGTTGTACGATATATACAGAAATTATTACTTATACACTAACATAAGTGATAACATAAAAATTATAACTACATTTCTTGTAAATCAATAATTATTAAAAACCTACACTACATTAGACAGCAGCACAAGGGGCACAGGGCATTGGACGTAAATAATGTTCCTTGTGCTGATTTTTTTTCTTTTTTTGAGTAAACTTGGCTTTTACACTTTTTCAGCAGGCAATTAAATCACTAAGTATACAACTTCTTTACCTTTATCCCTGGCCTATGTTCCAGTTAAGCTGCTGCCATGACCATTGCCCCTGGTTTCCTGTTTCGGATTGGCTTCTTTATCTTGCAGCATCCTATGGAGTCACCTTTGCACGCAGAGACCAGTTTTGTCTCCCTACACTGTGTGTATAAATAGAAACACACA
Organism: Lithobates sylvaticus; assembly: GCA_028564925.1. Classification (NCBI taxonomy): domain Eukaryota; kingdom Metazoa; phylum Chordata; class Amphibia; order Anura; family Ranidae; genus Lithobates; species Lithobates sylvaticus. Next base: position 164,984,636 of record CM053030.1, on the reverse strand, counting down.
TCTCACAGACCCTGCACAGCATACTGCTGTTCAGTGCTATTATATAGTTGCCGAATAATGAATATTGAAATATTTACATATTACACACTCCAAATGTGCTCCAAGGTTTAATAAAAAATAATAATGTCCTGTTGGGATGGACAATATAAAATCTGTTCTTGCTTAGTTTTTCCTAGTACTAAACACTTCCTAATTGTAGAGGCAGACCTACCCAGAATCTTCAATATCTGTCACAATTGCCTGGTCCCCTGTTGCACTCTGTCGTTCCTTCTACCTGCCCCTATGTGACTACTGTACTCTGTAGTGATGTAGGATCCAACAGATTAAACCAAGAAAAAGCAGCAGGTGCCACTGGCATCCAACAGGAAGTGTTCATTTCTGAAAAATTTTCAGCAGGTCTCCTCAATGCAGTGTATTGCAGTGGTGCAGCCTCTTTTTAAATAGCCAACCGTTAATGGCCTTAAAGTATATGCAAACTCAACTGCTAAAATCTCATAACCTTTAACATGTTCATAGTCATTTCAAAAATATTTTTCAATATTTTTAAATCTGCAGCTTTTAATAAAATAAAACTTAGTGACCCTACCATGAAGGTACTTTCTGTTATAGGGTGAGAACCTTCTGTCCTTGTCTCCTAATTATGCTTCTGCATTGTCATCATGTATAGTGGTCTACCAATGGAAACTATAAATGGCAGTTTCAACACACATTATGCAGACATCCACTGTTGTCACCTTTAGGAAACCCACCCTGAGAAATATGCTAGAGTTTGTGCCTAAACACTGGTTGCAACGAATCTCCTAAAGATATGGAACAAAGGGGGGCGTGGCTTAGCGGCACATGTAGACGGTCGCACCGGCTCTTCTCTCCGCCGAAAATCCTGGATATTATCCTGCAGGCACCCCATCCTTCACAGGGAAAGACCCCCACTTACCCACCACGATCCCAGGACCATTCCGGATCGGCTCAGCGGCACCCAAACGGACCGGAACGATGTCCAGGAGACATAAACCCGCACAGGAGGAATCCAGCCAAGATGGCGCCGGGTCACAGCGCTCCCAAAGGGACCAGTACAAGGAAGCTGCCCAGAAGCTACTGTATGGCAATAAACTCCCCAAAGACCACCGATCGGCTCCCCACATTTTAGAGGAAGCTAAAGGGGGACAATCTGAGGCAGATGACACGGTCCCACTGGAGGATTCCGATGGATTGAACCCAGACTGGCACACAGTGAGTACCCCAAGAGACTTGTTCACAGGGCCTCCCTCTGTATCCCCCACATCAGATAGCACAGAACCCACATTGAGGGACATATTCTCTGCAATCACAGCCTGCAATATGTCTGTTTCCACACTAACTACTGAGGTTAAAGGAGTAAAGGCAGAAATCTCTTATGTGAGACAGGACATGCAGAAGCTGCGTGAAAGAACTGCAGCCATTGAGGGAAGGATCAGTGCAATGGAGGATGACATAGAACCCATGCAGAGAGATGTACAGTACAACTGTCATTTAGTCGATCAGCATGCGGCCCGATTAGATGACCTTGAAAATCGCATGAGACTAAATAATGTGCGGGCACTGGGAATACCAGAGAGGGCTGAGGGCAAGAACCCTGTTGAATTCATTGAAAAATGGTTGATCGACACCTTTGGTAAAGACACTTTCTCCCCATTGTTTGCAGTGGAAAGGGCGCATAGAGTACCATCCCGCCCGCTCCCACCTGGCAATCACCCACGAGCCTTCCTTTTCAAACTATTAAACTACAAGGACAGAGACGCTATCCTGCATAAGGCCAGAACCTCAGGAGGGGAAATTAAAATAGAGAACTCTAAGGTCTCTCTGTACCCAGACTTCTCTGCCGAGCTACAGAAGCAGAGAGCAAAGTTTCTAGATGTGAAGAAAAGGATGAGAGAATTGAATTTGAAATACGCCATGATGTACCCAGCCCGGCTGAGGGTTGTCGCATTAGGAGAAGTTCACTTTTTTGATCGCCCTGCCATGGCCGCACAGTGGCTGGACCGGGAGGACAGAGCCCTCAAAGCAGCGAGAAACAACGCACAGGACTAACTGGGAACTATACAAGGCCTGACATCCAGCAGCATCCGTCAACATTTGACACGCTCACTAACTAAACTACATGATCACAGCCAAACTTATACAGTTATTAAACCGCTGAGCAATAGCAATCGTCTACAAAGGGAGGAGAACAATGTAAGAAGGTGCATCGACACTCATTTTCCAGGCGGATGAAGAGGAACACTTTTCTTTCTTATTGCAAAAAAATAAGTTTTTGAATGGTGTGGAGTTCCACACATGCTGCAGGCGTGAAACCCTTGTTCCACTTAACCCTAGGGTTTGCTGGGTGTTTCCACAGCCTTCCCCCCCCCATTGCGGAGGCATGGGAACTATGTTTTTTTCGGCCTGTTTGGCCAAGAGCCCAGTTGGCTCGCAAAGTTACACGTTGCACCACAACAACCAGTTTTTTTTCTCAGGAAACATGTCACTATGGTATGACCCTCGTCTATTGGTTTAAGTTAACAGCACATAGCCAAGCTATGGTCAGGATAATGCTTCCCCAGGGGATGCTCACACACATTATGGTTAATAGATGTATGCATAATTTTATCAGCATGTGTAAAAAGGTGGTACGATTAAATGTATTATGGCATTTGAAATATCTGCGAGGGTCCATGACAGTAAATCGCAATTATGGCGGCTAGTGTAAAAATAGTGTCATGGAATGTCAGAGGACTAGGGGCCCCGATAAAACGAATGGCAGTGCTTAGGCATCTTAAATCTATGGGAGCAGATATTGTATGTCTGCAAGAGACACATTACACCTCGGACCCACCCCCCAGTTTGAGTCCCCGAATGTACGAGACGCAATATCACTCCACTTACTCTACATACTCCAGGGGAGTAAGCATCCTAGTTAAGAAAAATTTGCAATTTAAATGTATCAGAGATGACATAGATGCGGGAGGGAGATATATATTCCTGCTCTGCAAGATTCACGGTATGACCTGCATACTGGCGGACATATATATACCCCCCCCGTACTCATCAGAAGTTCTGAAATGTTTGGCGGGATTTATGGCACAGTACCCGGAAGTTCCACTTCTGGCGGTTGGGGACTAAAACAACTACCTGAACCATTTGCTAGATAAACTCCCTATCCCCACCACTGTTAAGCCAGGCGCAGAGGGACACACACCCTTTGCCAGGGTACTAAGAGAAATGGGATTGACTGACATATGGCGGGAAAAAAACCCAACAAAAAAGAAATATTCATGCCACTCGGCCTCACACGGGGGTCTCTCTAGAATAGATTTGGGGCTAGGGAATGAGGCAATGTTGCTTAAGGCTCAGGAGGCGGGTTATGCAGACAGACTGGTATCGGACCACTCTGCTTACTGGATATCCATCTCGTTACCAATAAACAGCATAAGACCAGTTTGGAGGCTGAACCCATTTTGGCTCTCATTATTCCCAGACCCAGACCCAATCCGCAATGATTTAACTGCGTTTATTCAGGATAACCTTAATTCAGCTAGAATGGGAGTAGTATGGGATGCGACCAAAGCCTACCTAAGGGGGCAATTTATTAGATCTATTAAACGTATTAAAACTGATACAAAGGCATGGGAATGCACGGTTCGGGGGGTAGTCACGGCAACAGAGGACAGATACATTGCTGACCCCACGGAAGATACGAAGCGAGCTTGGCTAAGCGCGCAGACTATGTCCAATCAACTGGCATTGCAATTGGCTGAAAATAAACGCTTTTTCTTACAGCAGTCGCATTTTGAGGAGGGTGAGGCAACTGGGCACATGCTAGCAGTAATGGCGCGTGCGCAGAGGTCCTCCTCTCTTATCCCCACCATTACAGACACACAAGGTAAAACACAAACGCAAACAGCAGACATAGTACAAGTCTTTAGGAACTTTTACGAAAACTTGTATGCTTCTAAGGTACACCCCACCACCCAGGAAATAACAGACTTTTTAGAGGCATGCACTCTACCCAAACTGCCTAACGGAGATACAGATATGCTCAATGCCCCCCTGAAGGAGGAGGAGATATCTTTAGCTCTTGCGCAATCAAAAAACAACAAGTCACCTGGGTTAGACGGTCTCCCCTCCGAAGTATACAAAAGATATGCAGACACGCTAACACCTTTACTACTAAAGGTTTATAATGATGCATATGAGAAAGGGTCTCTGCCGGATTCCATGAACAAGGCGATTATTGTTGTGCTGTTGAAGCCGGGCAAAGACGCTAACTCACCTGACTCTTATAGACCAATATCGCTGCTAACGGCGGATATTAAACTACTAGCAAGGATATTGGCGAATAGATTAGCAACAGTGATCCATAAGCTAGTACATAGGGACCAGTCAGGGTTCATTCCCACGAGGTCAACAGCCCAAAACATTAGGAGACTTTTTCTGAACCTCCAACTCCCAGTTGACAATCCCGGTAATAGGGCAATCTTCTCGCTGGACGCAGCTAAGGCCTTCGACAGCGTCGAGTGGCCTTATCTGTGGGCTGTGCTGGAAAATATGGGCCTGGGGAATAATTTTATTAAGTGGGTAAAACTCCTCTATGCTGAACCATCAGCCAAAATTAGAGTTAATGGGGAGTTGTCAGACTCATTTCAGCTGTTTCGTGGTACTAGGCAGGGGTGCCCCCTGTCGCCCCTGCTGTTCGCGTTGGCCCTGGAACCGCTGGCAGCGAGGATCCGAGCAGACAATAACATAGAGGGTTTTCAAAGGCGGACAGGGACAGACAAAGTGTCCATGTACGCCGATGACACCCTCCTGTATCTAGGGGACACACAGGGCACACTACAGACGGCCATGTCACTTATTAAAGAATTCGGACAACTATCCGGCTTCTCCATTAACTGGAGCAAATCGGTTCTCCTACCCATAGACCCTATAAAGACACCACTCCCAGCAGAGGCAGAAATGATCCAGATAGTCCAGTCATTTAGATATCTGGGAATCCAGGTGACACCAGACACCTCGGAATACATAGATCAAAACCTTGTCCCCTTATTGAACAAATTCCGGGAAAAATGCACAGCATGGTGCAAACTTCCTTTATCGGTAGTGGGGAGGGTAAATCTGATAAAAATGATTTGGGCACCACAGCTGCTCTATGTATTTAACAACTCCCCAATATGGATACACAGGAAATGGTTCGACAAAATAGAGACTCAATTCCGGGAGCTTATATGGCGGAAAAAGAATGCCAGAATAAAATTGTCTACGCTACAGTATGGTAAAGAAGAAGGGGGGCTGGCAGTCCCACACCCTAGAACGTATTACCTTGCGTCACAGCTGCAACAGCTGGGAGGCTGGGGAATACCAGACACCGAAGACCCTATCCGCAAGCTACTTAGTGTGCCAGGCGAAATTGCACCAGCGCTCACCAGGCTAGAGGCGGGATACTGTCATCTGAATTCCAAAGCACCGACGGTGAAACTTTTAAATACATTATGGGCATATATTAAGAGATTGCTAGGAATACAGGGATTTCTGACATATACACCCATATGGCAGAATAGACAATATAGAGAAATCCAGAAATTGAAAGGATTCAGGAAATGGGAGGAGGCAGGTATAATCTATATGGCTCAACTTTTTAATGGCCCTACTTTCAAATCCTTTATGGAACTTCAGGAGGAATTTCAGATCCCACGCACCAACTTTTATAAATACCTGCAGTTGAGGCATGCAATACAAACCCAAGCTAGAACAAATACACTACGAAAAACAGACCACACAATCATCCAAAATATTCTTATGGAGGGAGAAAAAAAAGGTATGATATCCAGATGCTACGGCATCCTCCTGGGTAAAATCCAAGACTCTTCCAGCCTACCATGTAGGAAGGGCTGGGAGGAAGATATAGGGCCTATAGACGGGGAAACGTGGAATATGTGCCTTTCTGCTGCACCACTTGTGTCAGTCTCAGCCTCACAGAAACTATCGCATCTGTATTTATTACACAGAGCATACAGAACACCGGTACAACTGCACAAGTGGGGCCTCAGGGACTCGCCCATATGCCCAAAATGTGAAAGGGACAACGGAGATCTTCTCCATATGCTATGGAGGTGCCCGAAGCTCTTCAGGTACTGGAAGGAAATAACGGATATGATAACATCAACCTTCAATGTAACAATACCTCGAAACCCAACTACATGCCTACTAGGGGCGCTAGATGAGGAAACACTGGGTACACCCACTTATACGGCAATACTACGCCTCTTATACATAGCACGAAAAATGATAGCTCAAGTCTGGATCACCCCTAGAATTCCCTCCAGGAAGAAATGGGTAGAGAACGTAAACAAACTACTGATCAGGGAAAAAATAACCTACCAACATAGAAATGCCCCACGAAAGTTTCAGGCAATGTGGTCACCATGGCTAGACACCCCTGGGCTAGCCCCACACCAGCTAATCCAGGACAGGCTGCTAGCAGGATGATTTTAGGGGGGAAAACAATGGAAGACAGACACACACCTTTCATTCAACATAAAGAAGGGGAGGAGCTGACTAACTCAAAAAGACAGGGTACACTAATAGATCGGACAGGGACAGGGTCCACAAGATGGTTGTTGTGAATGCTCACACATAGTAACACAGGTATATTAATAGTGCACTAAAGCATGACAAGGTCATGGGAAGAAAGTTTTGCACAGTATTTAATAAAGACAAGACTTCGTTTTTGTTATATTGTTTCAGGAGCCTTGTAAAGCTTAATTTTAGACTGCATAGTCTCTGTTATGTTGAAATTATAACTGTACAATGTGACTCTTACCATGTAAATTGTGCAAAACGAAAAATAAAAACCTTTTCTTGATTAAAAAAAAGATATGGAACAAAGGCTAAAAAAAGATGAAAACAAGTATTTTAAAAATGCAATGGTGTATGTTACACTGTGCTATTATACAATAAAGTCACCCATGCAACAGTATACAAATACGTGGATTACCTAGTGCTTCTGTGGGAAAAAATTAGCAAAAATAACAATTCTCTGGGGTAGCTGCTGCTCTAATAGTACATTTACACTGTGCTTTTGCAAACGACGTATACACCATTCGGTGAGGATTTACATCTACTAGTTAATGCTTAAAACAAGGCAACTAAGGCAGGCCATAAAACCACGGGTTGCAGGAAAGAAATTCATCCATCAACACAGATTCCCCCATCAACACAGACCGTGGGAATGGCTCCCGCCAAGCCATTGTCTCCTCCTGGCTGAGAGATTTTGTTTTCTGTATCTATGCCTCTTTTAACCACTTCAGCTCTGGAAGATTTAGCTGCTCAATGACCAGGCCATTTTTTGCGATACAGCACTGCGTCGTTTTAAATGACAATTGCATGGTCGTGCGACGTTGTACCTAAATAAAATTTCCGTTCTTTTTTTCCCCACAAATAGAGCTTTATTTTGATGGTATTTGATCACCTCTGCGTTTTTTTTTTTTGCACTATAAATAAAAGAAGACCGACAATTTTGAAAAAGCACAGTGGGGCTGATTTACTATAATGAATGCGCTGCCCCGGTTCATACCATATTTGGTGCGCCAGATAAATTATTAAGTGAGCGTATGAGCCGGCGCACACATAAACGCAACACATTATATATATCGGCGCACCGTGATAATAGTATGCCATTGATAATAGCGCACGCCCGGTGACCCCGCCCCCCTCTGACGCACGGTTTTATGCACGGTGGCCCCGGCCTCCGTTATATAAGACCTGTCAGAAGAAGAGAAGCATCACACAGCGGGAGCCTCCCATTGCGCGGAGCGGCCCGATAACGAAGAAGAGACGCCGTGGAGGAAGATGCCGGATGAGAACACCGGAGCAAGAAGCGGATCGGAGGAAGAAGAAGATGAAGAAGAAGAGAATCGTCACACAGCGGGAGCCTCCCATTGCGCGGAGCGGCCCGATAACGAAGAAGAGACGCTGTGGAGGAAGATGCCAGACGAGAACACCGGAGGAAGAAGAAGATGGAGGAAGAAGATGAAGAAACCGAAGGATGAACAAAGGAAGAAGACCAGAAGAAAGAAGACTTTAATAAAGGAATTGTCAAAGACAGTCTCCTGTCATTTTTAACTCTCTTGTCACTTTTTTGGTAAAATGGTAGGGGTACTTTTGTACCCCATTACCATTTCACACAGGGGGGGAGGCCGGGATCTGGGGGTCCCCTTGTTAAAGGGGGCTTCCAGATTCCAATAAGCCCCCCGCCCGCAGACCCCCACAACCATCGGGCAAGGGTTGTGGGGATGAGGCCCTTGTCCTCATCAACATGGGGACAAAGTGCTTTGGGGGGGACCCCAAAGCATCCTCCCAATGTTGAGGGCATGTGGCCTGGTACGGTTCAGGAGGAGGGGGGGGCGCTCTCTCGTCCCCCCTCTTTTCCTGCGGCCTGCCAGGTTGCGTGCTCGGATAAGGGTCTGGTATGGATTTTGAGGGGGACCCCCACGCCATTTTTTTTTTGGCGCCCATAGAAGTGAACCAGCACAAAAAAAATTCAAAAAAGTCAAGTTGAGATGTGCGCCTGTTCAACTTATGCAAATAAACCTACGTGGCTTGACATTTACTAAGATTTTGCCAGCGCAGTGAATCAGAGCACATGAACGGGTGCAAATGCTGCTTGCGCATGCGCAGTACATAAATTGACCTAGCGCAGTTAAAAGTGTATTTGCAGGCACAGCAAGCCTGCTCAGAGAAAGTAAATTTTCCGTTCTATTTTGGGCATATTTGTTACTTGGAAAACGTAGGTCGTGGAAAACGTAGTTTTGAGTATTCTGTTGGTCAAGAGAGGAGCGTTGGAGTGAGGTGAGGCATTTCGGAATTTTTTTAGTCCTCGCTGCCCAGGGCTGCCAGCTTCCACATCCCATCGGCAGCGTCTGCATCACATGGTGGACGATTACCCCGGGGCCAAAACAGAGATGGAGAGCTTTCCAGTTGACGATTGACTGACTTATTGGGTCATGAGAATAGACCACTGGCCAGAACTTGCCCAGTATGCTATTGAATTGTTGGGCTGCCCTGCATCCAGCATGCTTTCAGAAGGGGCATTCAGTGCTGCAGGAGGTTTCGTTACTCATAATAGAACGCGTCTGTCCACAGACTCCGTGGACCGTTTGAATCAGAACTGGATTACCAGCTATGAAGCCCCTGATGCCGATGTCACTGATTAAGTCTTTTTGAGATATGTAATCTCTGCAGGACTTCAAGGCTGCCTAGCTTTGAGGGTGTTCAATCATTTCATCTGGAATCATGTTTTTGGTATAGGTTTCATGGGCACAATTAACACCCAAAGACCAATTTTTCAGCCTTCATCAATTTTTGCCTTCATCAAGAGCTCCTCTATAGGGCTATGGTGGGAAGGTGCCATCGACACTCAAAGACCAATTTTTATGCACCCGTTACTTCTATCCAAAGTCAAAGTGACACCAGAATGTATCCAAAAAATCTCTAATCTTGTTCCCAGTGCACTACATTGTGGCCTCATCATACACACTGGCTCCCCAGCTGTTGCTGAGCAAAATAAAGGCAGCTTGCAGGAAAATTTTCATTTTTTTGGTTTTATAAATGCATTTATTGCTGCAGCAGATTCTAGACATGGTACAGATCTGACACTTTACAGGTAGACTAAGGGGACCTCACAGGCACTATATATACTAGAAGGAATGTTTCATTTTTATGCTTTGATTTTAAAAATCAAAAAAATCACTGCTCATTTAAAAATAACGTTTTTCACAAAAAAAAAATCTTTATTGATACATGTCCCCCAGGGCAGGACACAGACCCCTATAACCATTGTATGCCCAATAACTTGCATATAAACCTTCAAAATTTGCACTTTTGATTTTTAACATTCGGGTCCCATTGACTTTAATGGGGTTAGTTATTCGGGTCCGAACTTTCGCGGTGTTCGAAAGTTCTGGTGCAAACTGAACAAGGGTCCGTTCGGCCCATCCCTAATCATAAGCTATCCTTCATGTTAGTGTTTTGTATGTGTGATCCGAGACAATTCCTCTTTTTCCAATGTAGACCAGGAAGGTCAAAAGATTGGACACTCCTGTTATATGCTCAAAAGAAAATAGAAACTGGCATAGTATTTACTTTTTATTCATAAAATCATATCAATAAAATACCAATCATATGTTAAAAAAGGAGAAGAATGCATATATCACTTTAAAACTCACTCCAGTGTTGTTATAAAAGAAGATGGCTGTGGGTTGTATACAGCTCTCTTTTCCCTTCAGCTCAACACCCAAGTCCAGTCCACACCCTACATGTTTCGTCGCAATGACGTCTTCAGGTAGCACTTTATTATTTACAGTTTCCTTGATGCCAGATAGTATAGATCTCAGTATATATCTGGTGCTGTGACTTTGAGAGATGCAACTCTCATGCACCAAAGCCATAATGTCATGTATCTACCCATTTATAAAATACAAGGCATTCTGTGAATGGACAAGAGCCGGGGGAAAAATTATATTATGGTTTTGGTTATTATAGTTTTGAGTTCATACTATCTGGCATAGATAAAACTGTGATGTGTGGATCCTAGTGGTGACATAAACCTCATGAGAGTTAATTATTTTTTTACAATGCACATTTTATTAAAACTATTTTCCTGTAACTCTGCTTTAAACACTTATCAGCAGAATGTGTCCCCTCCTTTTTTATAGCACATGCATTATAATTTGCAAAAACCTATTATAAACTAGTTGCTTAAACACTCACACAATTGCTCTTGCACTTTAAGTTGTAACATAGGGAAAGACAAGCCTTCAAGGCAGGACACAAGTGCCTCATTTTTCATGCAGTTTTCTAAAAGATGTTGGAAGGATTTGCATACATCAAGTCGGCAAGAGGCTGAATTTAATCGGATGATACACAGAAAATAAGATCTTAGAAACCAGGAACAAAGGAAAGGGTTTCATTGTAATGAATTGCTGTAATACCATTATACTAACAGGCTTATTTATGTTAGCGCATGCCATCAAAGATCCCGTTGGACTTCATACAGCATGTCACAAACATTTCTACTTCTAAATATTAGTTAAACTAAAAGTATCACCCACAAGGAGAAAGTGATTAAGTGTATTTCCCTTGTCAAAAAGATTTTTATTGATTGAGAAAAAATGTCTATTACATAGTGGATACAATAAATAATAATATTATAACATAAATGGTAAAACTCATTGGCATACTATCTATTTACAAGTAGGTAATCAGTACAATACCTTCCATTTAATATTTGGTTGCTATGTGACTAAAGGAGATTATGTGTCAGAATAAATTGTCTTATTTGTTGGACCAGAGCTTTGGAGATATTGTTTGTTAAATCAATACATAGGTAATATATAGTAAAAAAATAGTTTGAGATGTAAGGAAGAGGAACGGAAAGAATAGTAGGACAGATAGAAATAGAAGAGAAAGAGTCCATAGGATTGACCCAGGTAACATGACACGTTTTCTGGGGATACTAAGAACGCTATGGTTTTCATACAGATGGGTATAATGTCTCCCGGTTTTTAGAAATTTGGATTTATAAGTTACAAATATCTGAGTATGACTATCAGTTACCATGGCTTGAGGATTGAATTGTCAAATATTGATGACAAGTGATACTTAATCCAATGGTTCCAAGTTTTTTCAAATATGGGAATTTGGTCCCTTTCTATTGCCAGCATTTTGGCATGTGACATGAAAGTATTTAGTCTGTGTTTGGTCTCGGGTATTCCTAGGTTGGCAGACCTCCATGCCTTTGCAATCATCTGTTTTGCAGCCGTGAGGAGTTGAATAAAGAGTTTAAATTGTTTATGTGTGAGACAATCCGGTTTTAAGTTGAGTAAGACTATGACAGGATCTGGTTGCAATTTTAGTTCAAACATTCTGGAGGCAATTTCAAATATATTTTCCCAATACGTTTGTACTGTCGGACAGGACCACCATATATGCAAATGAGTGCCTTGATCTGGACAGCCACGAAAGCATTGAACTGCTTGGGTTAACGCAAATTTGGCCAACTTGGAGTGTAGAAGGTACCAACGAGTTAAAACCCTATAGTTAGTTTCTACCGCCAGGATGTTAGGTGAGAAAGATTTAGTTGCAGACCAGATTTTAGACCAATCAGCCATATCCAATGATCTTTCCAAGTCCTCCTCCCATTTCCGGGCGTAAGGTGGTTTGTCGAGGCTAGGATTAGTTGAGATTTGGGAGTATATGGAAGATATCATACCTCTTGAGTGAGGGTTTTTCAGGCATGCTGATTCAAAGTTCGTGATTTGGGACATGGAGGTATTTGTGTTTACCACGGGTGAGTAGAAGTTTTTAATTTGGAGGTATCTAAACAATTCGGAGTGTGATAGTTTATAGGTGTCACAAAGGGTAGGTAAGGTGAGGAAGGATGTGGAGGAAATAAGTTTGTTTAGTCGTATAATGTCCAATGAGGTTCAGGCTTTGAATGATTTGGGGGAGACCCATTTCTCGTCGGAAAAAGCTCTGATGGTTTTCCCGACGAAATTCCGCTCAAACTGTCTTGCCTACACACGGTCACACCAAATTCAGACCATCAAGCCTTCAGACAAGCCGAGAAAAAATTAAGTTCAATGCTTCCGAGCATGCGTCAAATTGTTTCCGAGCATGTGTAAGAATTTTGCATGTCGGAATTGCTACAGATGATCGGAATTTCCGATAGAAACCTTTTCTGTTGGAAAAATTAAGAACATGCTCTCTAATTTTTGCTGGCGGGAATTTGGCCAGCAAAATTCCGATGGAGCATACACACGGTCGCATTTTCTGATGAAAAGCTCTCATCGGTCTTTTGCTGGCCGAAATTCCGATCGTGTGTACGCGGCATTAGCCCCTTATGCAGCTGAGAACAGAGTGTATGGAATCACTTATAAAAAAAGGGAAATAAAAAAAAAAATTCCTATCAAATACTTAGCACAATTTTCCTTTCCTGTCGGACTCTATGGCAGCATACGTTTGGGTAGCCACGCCCTCGCTCCTACCCCATAGGACCCCACTCCCATAAATTTTTAGGCTGAGCCAGAGGCCGTTTTCTGTAACTAGCCTACTCATGACATCAGGAAAGTAAAATTACGATAAGTATTTGTTAGGACATTTTTTATTTTTCTGACAGATTTCCATGGCAGCATATGTTTGGGAACTAACTAGACCAAAAAACAAGGGTGGGATGCAGAAAAAAGTAGGGCTTCAATCAGAACATTTAGGCAACAGAAAACCTATGGATAGACATTAACAGTATAAGGAAGTTAGCTACACCCCGTAACGAGCCAGAACAGCCTTAATGGAAGACATGAAGAAGACCCCCGGAGCTGTCTAATAAAGTACTTTAAAAACCTGTGTTGTGTTTTTTTTTTTAACACTTTTTCCCATGTACCCCATACTCATTCACATAGGGTGGGGGGCCGGGATCTGGGGGCCCCCTTATTAATGAATGAATGAATGACTTGTATAGCGCTACCTATGCGAACTGAATCGCCTCAGGGCGCTTTTGCCACTGGTGTCCATCCGGACAATCCGCCAGACAATGCGCCAGACTTTCCGCCGGACAATCCGCTGCCACAATGAAATTGTGCAGTCCCATGTTTCAACGTTTTTTAATACCTGGGATGTTTACTGAACTAATATGACTAGTAATAGTGCACCATTGTTTGGACAAATTTCAGTGTTTTCAATTTGATTATATTATTGAATAAAATCTATTTAATAAAATGTGCTATTATTATTTGTTATTATTTATAGTTATTTATGATTTTGTGTTTCAAACTTTTTCATACCCAGGATGTCTACTAGACTCTTGTTTGGACAGATTTAAGTGAGTTATTCCTAAGAATTGCAGGCCTACAATACATATATAAAATGCCAAATTTCCAAGTAAAACAATGTACCGCTTTCAGCATCAAAAATCAGACATAATCATACCGCCAGGAAGGTTAAGGCATTATTCTTGCCACTGACATGAACAATGGGGCATAATTCTAGCCACTGACACCAACAATGGGGCATAAATCCAGCCACTGACACCAACAATGGGGTATAATTCTTTCCACTGACAATAACTGGGCACTATACCTCCCACTGACACCAACTATTTCTCCCCCCCCCCCTCATACAAGTATAAATTATAAAAGTACAGTAAACTGGCCCTTTCTTTAGAAAGTATGAAGACCCTTGCAATAAAATAACAATATTCCCTCCCACAATGAATGCTTATGCTCAATGAATGGCCAATGATGTTGGACAATGTGGATGACATCTGGGTTTACTGTGCAAGCATCAAATGCTTAAATGCTCACATTAAGTAAAAGTTTTGTAATTCAGATTTTCAGCAATCGTAAACCTGTGAAAAAGTCACAATTGTGCTACTTTGTTCCCATATTAATGCAATGTTATACTAACAATCTGTGCAAACCTTTTTTCCCTTGTGTGCATTGTAAGGTGAAAGTAGCGTTGAAAGGGGAGCAAAGCTTTCCTAAATTAAAATGATTAAATTTACTTTGAGCTTTACCATTCCACTATAGTGTGTAAAACAGGTACATTACATGTATAGAGCCACAAGTATTGTGTCAGGGTGCCAACTTACTAAATGCAATGTCTAAAAATGCCAACAAAAATAATGTGACTTTCAGCCTAGGTTCACATTGGAGCGATTTGGCATGAAATTTGACATGTCAAATCGCATGCCAAATCGGTGCGCCGCCGCATTTGCGGCACCGCACCGATTCCCACAAGTAGTTTCTGTACTACTTTTGTCGACTTCGGGGTGCGATTTCCATAGACATCTGTTCAGCAACCCACACAGATATCTCTGAAATCGCCCCTGAAGTCAGGACTGACATGCAGGAATGAAATTGTGCGAGTTCAGCTGAACTCACACGATTTCATTCCCGCTGTCAGTGTGAACCTGGGCTTATTTCCCTTGATTGTATGTACCTATAGGTACTGTAAATATCTCCTAAACTTGCACCGTTTAGGAGATATTTACTGTATATGCTGCCGATGACGTTATCGGCGCATGCGCTCTAAAGGAACGGCCGCCTGTGCTGTTTCTTCAAAGCCCTGTGCCATGACTAGAGGCTCCCGCACGCATGCTCTGGCCAGTCACACAGAGTCTGCAGACCTGGAAAGAAGACAGGCTAAGATGGATGTGGCCTCCAGCGGGGACAACGAGGGCTTTGTTGGAAGGTAAGTTTCACATAATGTGCTAGTATGCGATGCATACTAGCACATTATGCCTTTACTTTGCAGGTCACTAAAAAAGTGTTTACTTCCTCTTTAAGGCACTTTGTGTGCAACTTAATAGTATTTTTTTAAGCATGGCTTTTAATTTTTGCATATTAAAAACCTTATGTACAAAAATTAATAAAAACATAATGATGTGTTATTTTCTAAGCACCTCATTATTTTGTGAGGTAAGTGCATCCTCCTAGGCCTATACATAGTACCGAGTAAATATATTATTGTCAGTGATTATTGTCAGTGTCTGTTAGGTCACATGACAATGTTTGCAGGAGCCAGTTCCTTTGCACTTTTGGGGCCAATGGACCTCTTCATTCAAAAGATAAAGATATGCATAAACATTATATTTATTATTAATTTAGTTTATTATTATTTTGTTTTATGGGTCTCATTCAACTATCGTGAATTGTGAGTCTAGGAGGTATATACTGTACCTACTTTACAAAAAGATAATAGGGCCTCATTACGTTTTTATGAATTTCTGTACATACAGTAATGTGGCTTTTAAATATGTAAAAACATAAAAGTTGTGCTTTAAAAAAATACTGGTAAGCTGTACATACGGTGCCTTAAAAGTCAAATTATTTTTGTTGGCTTTGCTATACATTCTACTGTGATATCATTTTAATCAGCCAATTTTGTTGATTATATTTTGTGGTAAATATATAAGGGTTAGAAAATTACATAAATGTTGATGGAAATTACAGAATATTACATTTTGTTCTAATTTTTTACAAAATGTATTCCCAAAAAAACAAGAAAACAAAAATATCTGTATTCAAAAATGCCACCAGATTGAAATCCTATAACTCCTCAAAAAAAGATGTATAATATGATGAGGTAGACTACAAATGCTAAAATGTGCCAAACTCAGACATTGTAGAAAAAAAATACTGTGGAAGGGGAATTTAGAAAGAAGAGGGATGGGGGCTCAAGGAAATTTTTTTATTGGAGATATTTGCATAGTACAAACAAACATCTCAATGAGACATTGGTTACATAGTGGACTCTTTTTTTGGTTGCTTACCTGGCCAGCCTCAGAATCCTGTCTCCCAAAGTTCAACGACCCTGTGACAAAAGATACCAGGACCAAATTTCCTTCAACATTAACACATTGCACTTGTTTCCATTCTACAGGAATGCAGTACACTATTGTTTGACATAGACTGTATCGCGATAGCTTTAAGTTTTGCACTTTATCATTTCCATGATGAGTAACCAGTAAGTAGATGAAAGATAGAGCTGCATTTCAATACAGCCTTAAACCACATCAAGACACAAATACTCAAGAGGCAACATAGCAACTCTATCCTATATTACCCCAGCTGTTAAAACTTCAAAGTAGATCCACTTTAAATTCACAATCAATAACTTACAACAGTTGTCCTCATTCATTTAACCAGTAATGAGTCAACAACAGACATGTAAAGATTCATATAAAATGTGCACAGTAGCTTTTTTAATTATTTATTTCAGGTACTTATATAGCGCTGTCAATATATGCAGTGCTTTACAAATACATTGTACATTTACACCAGTCCCTACCCTCAAGGAGCTTAACATCTAAGTTTCCTAACTCACATTCATATGTACACATACTGGGGCCAATTTAGGAAGGATCTAATTAACCTACCAGCATGTCTTTGGAGTATGGGAGGAAACTGGAGTACCCAGAGGAAACCCATGCAAGCACAGGGAGAACATGCAAACTCCAGGCAGGTAGTGTCATGGTTGGAATTTGAACCAGTGACCCTATTTGCTGCTAGGTTAAGGTGCTATCCACTACACCACTGTGCCACTATTGCTACATATAAATTGATTGCAAATGTAGATAGTTTGTTAAAAAGCCTTTTAGGAAAGTCTCTAAACTAGAAATAGCATTTTAGTAGGCGAGGTTTCTGCCACAGTGTTCCATGTAGTAATGTCTCATTTCATGCTTTGTTAATTTTTCCAAATGTTACTATATATCACTGCTTTCTAACCCCAATAGAAATAAATTTAATTAAAAAAACAATTTGCTGTATAAGTACAAAACACAGCTGAATTAATAAAAATGTGTTGATGTGTGAATTCTCACCATTCGTCATATTGAATATTTTAGCACTTTAGCTGAAAAGAAGAAAAAAAATTAAACAGTATACAGCACAACACAAACACAAGATAAATAAAAAAAAATACTAAAATAGTTGCAACATGCCTAGTAAAGCACACATAAAAAGGACCTTACAGTCTCCCTTTTAAAACAAAATTAACTGTAGTTTAAAAGTGTGAATCGGCCACATAGTAAAGAATTGGATCTCTTCTTGAAATGCTTTTTAATGAAGTAAATGTGTTTTATTGCAGAAAAATGAACAAGTGTGAATAGTTCCCTAACACCCAATTGTAGCCATTTTTTTACCCTTTAGGATTTGTTAAAGAATAATAAAAGTATAAATGGGACCAACTCCATAAATTGAGGCTGATCCCTGTTGGGGGTCTATTTTTTTCCTTTTCTTGGGACCTAACATATTGTGCTGTGTAAGCAGCTCCCTTTACCTTGCTGCGATAAAGTTGCGACTGTCCACTTGTTGCTCCCCAGGTCCTTCTGCACAATCTTAAACTGTCTCTCTTGTGTACAAACAGATTCTAGACTAATAGCAGGTCTGCTTGGAGATGATGGTGGGCATCCTTATTTTTCTGTCCCGTGCTTACTCCTGTCCTCTTATTTCTTTAGTAGTATGCTTGACTGCTGAAAAGCATAGGCCCAGTCACAACCAACTAAAAAACATACCTTGCCCAGAAGTGAGGCTGATTAAGTTGGAAAAGGACAAGGCCATGTTTTTATAGCAATTTTCAAACATAATAGCCAGACACAGTTATACTGTCAGCACACGTAAACAATAACTTGACTTCGTCTAAGAGGCCTGTCCTTATCAGTGGTGCCAGACAGGCATTAGACTGACCCAAAATTCAACTTCAGGGCATAACCTATTAAACAATGTTAGTTGTTGGCAAGGTCCAACCGCTACATGCAAGTCATTGAAACACTGGCGAGCATCCCACTGCATCCAGCACCTGCTCAACCCCAGATTGAAGGCCAAGGTTAAATTTATTAAAGTCAAGGTCATTCAAATAATCCCATCAGGACTCAAAAAAATACCATTAGCACCCTCCAACTCTGTGTGATGTATCACATTACCTGGATATACACCTTATTTCTAAAATGCTCCAAACATATGCCTGATATGTGATGGGCACAATCTAAACGAGGTACAATTTCAGACCATAATATAACCAAGGTACTGAAACACAACACAACAGTGGGCAATTTTATGTTTAATGCATGTAATCAGGTGCACTAAATGAGAATACCCTATGCCATAACCTACACGTCAATGATAAGGATAATGGGGCTCAAAGCAAAAATTTTAAGGAGAAAAAGTTCAGGCAATACCAGTGAACATCTCAGGCCTCAAAATCCGCAAACTCTGGCAATATCAGAGGAAAATACCCAGATTGTTCCCATAGCTCCAGACTTCAGCACAACACAAGGTCCAATAAATGAAGGAATCAAGTATTGTCCAAATCCATGCTGGTGAGAAACCCAAAATAACATCAGAAGTGAGGGCGAACATATAAAGGAAAATTAGACAAATCCCACCTGCCAAATCACAATAGCTCAACATCCCAAGAACCCATTCCATTGCCAGTGGTGGCTGCTCCAATGCTGAAAGAGTGCGTTGAGGACTGCATGGGAGGTAGGTCCAGCCAGGAAAGACAAAGATGGAATACTCTAAAAAAAAAGAAACTGCTCAGCCAAATAAAAGCCAAATCTTCTGCTCAATTGGATGTTTGTCCTTAGCAACAAGTTCACCAATCCCAATGGTGCATTAAAAATTGCTGGGAAAATGGGACTCAAAATAAGAAAAACAAACAGATGGCAATATAAAGAGGACATTGATCAACATCTGCAAATAAATTGAACCTTGAGAATCAGGACAGCAAGGTATACATTAACAACCTTCTTAAAGGGGTGTTTCAGCTGTAAAATTTTTTTTTTTAAAGTCAGCAGCTAAAAAAAAGTAGCTGCTGACTTTTAATAAGTACACTTACCCTCCCAGGGAGCCCGCGATGACGGCCGCCTAGGCCGACATGTCCCTCAGCGCTCCGGTCCCAGCGCCACCATCCTCACTAAGGGAAACAGGCAGTGGAGCCTTACGGCTTCACTGCCCATTTCCTACTGCTCATGCGCGAGTTGTGCAGCGCTTTGTGAATGGGACACGCTGTGTTAGGGAACACACAGTTCCCAGAACACAGCGCGCCCCATTACCCAGAAGACAACGTGGAGGACAGAAGGCCAAAGATCACCGAACATCACCGCGGAGTAGGAAGGAGGCAGATTAGGAAGACTGCCTAGCAACAGGATTTAGGATAAGGTAAAAAAAATGTTTTTTTCAAATGTTTTTTTATTTAGTTTTTTAAGAATATTAATGCTCTTTTTTTTTTTTTTAGGGTGGCCCTCCACTTTAAAAACTCACAGGATAGGGAATACCTCAGTGACATTTATTATTTTTTCCTTGATAGGGTCAGACCTTATAGAAATTCTTTCTATCATATTACATTACTCATCAAATCCATGTGCATGCGACCGGAGAGTGGATTCATCGACGAAATGCATAGAGCTACTATATGCCGTGTTTCTATTTATCATGTGTTTTAATTGTTATTCTTTAGTATGTGTATTATGTAATATAAACTGTCTGCAATGTGGCAACTTGCCTTTATTGTATTTACATGTATATATATGAATTGTATTGGATATTTATTTATGAGTACCATTATGTACTATAATATTGACTTATACAATAAATTAGATCTTTTTACACCTACGTGCTTCATTTAAAGTCCCACTTCCTTATCCCCCCCTTTTCTATTTAGATAGGGATGGAGGCACTGGACCTTACCAGGTCACTGCCTCATTTAAAGTCCCAAATTATTCTTCTCTTTCTTTTCATATAAAACATCAGAGCAGAAAGAGCAGCACCCACCATCGAACCAGCTACATCTGTGTTTCACAGGTAGAGGAGATATGAGAAAAGAGACAGATGTCTCTCCTGATGAGAGAAAAAAGAGAACTCGTTGCATGATGAGGGCAATTACTCATCCCAAACCTGATGATACATTACCGATGTGTTCTGGGATAGAGAGGCCTGGACCTGGTCCAGCAGGGGTCAGAAGTGAGGGTCCACAACATTTTGAGGCAAGGAAGGCCCAGAGGGCAAACCGCCTGTGCCAAAAAAGCAGAAGCATTAAAAGTGAGAACCAGATGGGGGTGCTTTGTGTTGCCCCGTGGCCCACCCTGCCTGGAGTGGCATTGTGTTGCTCTATCTTCCTTATGTTTATCTTCCTTATGAAGATAACCATGAAACACGTAGAAGTTAATTGCTTGTGTATTATACTCGGGAGAAACTGCTCATTGATATCCTCATATCACAAGAATGTCTTGTCCTTAGGTTGTAAAAAACTAACCCAAGCTTTAAACATCTCACGGAGCACTGTTTAATCCATCATTCGAAAATGACATGGCTGTCCACCTAAACTGACATGCCGGGCAAGGAGAGCATTAATCAGAGGAGCAGCCAAGGGGGCCATGGTAACTCAGGAAGCTGCAGAGATCCACAGCTCAGGTGGGAGAATCTGTCTACAGGACAACTATTAGTCATGCATTCCAGAAATCTGGCCTTTATGGAAGAGCAGCAAGAAGAAAGCCATTGTTGAAAGAAAGCCTATCTGAAATGCCTTTTGAGCATTTATGTGCAGATCACTCGCCTTTGGCTCATGCTGCCTAGGCAACACACAAGACCCTGACACTCCCTGATGAGGATTTCACTCCTCCATTTATACTTAAATGGGAGCAGGACTTGGGAGTCCAATTCTCAACGGCTCAGGGGGATGTATCATATGTCTAAAGCCTGCAATTGCAAGAACTGGGGTATAAACTACTGGTACCCAGCCTTCTTACATGAACCTTGCACTATCAGCACTTGTTGGAGATGCCTGGAAGAGGAGGGCACCTTTATTAATTTTTCTGGTTCTGTGACAAACTTTAACCTTTTTGGTCTACTGTCCGATCGGTTATCACACAGGTGGCCAGCTCTGACTTAGGTACGGACCTGGCCAAAACCTGCTGCACGTGTTCCACTTACTGGGGAAGCACTATAAGAAAATGATGCTGATACACCTGGTCAATGCTGCTAGAGCCTGTATTCCAGCCATCTGGAAGCGGGACACTCCCTCCTCCACTACAAAGTGGCTCTCCAAGGTGACCAAGATTCACTGCATGGAAAGCCTCATGACAGCATTTAACGGCTCTGACAAAAAATTCAGGAACACCTGGTTCCATTAGACTCTCTATACGTGTTCTTGGGACTATGATTCTTTTATGGAGGCAGATGTGTGAATTGTTCAATATTTTCGGGGGCCCTCTGTTTAACTGCCTTTGTGATGCGGACTTGGTGGCTCTGAGCTTTCCCCATCCCTATTCCTTTCCCTTCAGCCCATTACCTCCCCTCCCCCATTTTTTTCTCTTCCCTCTTTCTCTCGCTTTCTCTCTTTTATCCTGCTTGTTTTGACTCACTTTCTGTTCAGTCTCTCCTAGATGTGTCCTGTTGTTTTAAATGTTTAGAGTCTGGGCCAACAGGATAATACCATTAATGTTGATTCGCAGAGTTTTGTTGACAAGTGCCTGTCCAGCTGATTCCTTTAGTGATATTACCACTGCATTTTGTGTTCTGTATCTGTGCCTCTTTTTAAAGTTGATTTGAGTCCTGTTATATAACCTGACTCGTGTAGCGTACTTGCAATAATCGCATGTAAAATTCAGTAGGCCGATTGTACCCAAGTTGATCGATTGATCAACTTGGGTACATTCAGCCTACCCATACATGGTTCAAATCTTGTCTGGTTCCTGTTGAACCGCCCGAGATTCGAACCGTCTATGGCCAGCTTTAGAGATATATTTACTTAACATATAGCTAATTGAGGAGACAGTTGAGGAGACTTTAGGCAGTAAAATCAGCAGGCCCTCATGGAGTTAGCCCCAGGATGCTTAGGGCATGTGCAGACCAGCTGGGGAGTGTTCTTCAATGGGTCTTAAACTTGAGCCTGAGTCTACGAAAGGTTCCTGTGTTGTGGAAGACATCCTGTCTTGTCCCTGTGTCGAAGATACCATGTCCTTGTGGCTCCAAGAATTATAGACCAGTGGCTTTGACCTCCCACATCATGAAGACCTTGGAGAGACTTGTTTTATTTCAGTTACGACCCATGGTTAGTAAATGTTTAGACCCTTTGCAGTTTGCATACCAACCAAGACTGGAGGTTGATGATGCTATCATTTTCATGGTAAATCGCATGTATGCACACCTGGATAAGTCAGCAAGCAGTGTGAGGGTCATGTTTTTTGACTTCTCCAGTGCTTTTGATACTATCAGGCTGGATCTTTTGGGTGAGAAGCTAGCAGCAATTCCCTTGTGTCATGGAATGTAGACTACGTGACAGACCAAAGTATGTACCTTTGCAAGACTGTGTGTCAGACAGGGTGATCAGCAATATTGGGGTTTCACAGGGGACAGTTCTCTCTCCCTTTCTTTTTACTTTCTACACCACTAAATGCAGCTACCAGACAGACTCTTGCCATCTTCAGAAGTTTTCTAATGACTCTGCGGTAGTGGGATGTATCAGGGATGGGGATGAGACTGAGTATAGGACTGTGGTGGAGAACTTTGTCACATGGTGTGAGGTTAATCATCTGTATCTAAATGTGACAAAGACAAAGGCGCTGGTTGTGGATTTCAGAAAGAGGAAGCCACCAGTAACCCTAATTTCCATCCGAGGAGTGGATGTGGAGGTAGTAGAGAGTTACAAGAATCTGGAGGTGCACATAGATAATAAGCTGGACTGGAGCAAGAACACTGAGGTGCTCTATAGGAAGGGCCAGAGCCGCCTCTACTTTTTGAGGAGACTGAGGTCTTTTAACATCTGCCGGACGATGCTGAAGATGTTTTAAGAGTCTGTGGTGGCCAGCATTCTCCTGTATGCAGTGGCATGTTGGGGAAGCAGGCTTAGGGTGTCCGACACCAACAGACTCAACAAACTGATTTGCAAGGCCAGTGATGTTGTTGGATTGGAATTGGAGTCTTTTACAAAAGTGTTGGAGAGGAGAATGTTGTTCAAGGTATGTTCAATCTTGGACAACTCCTCCCACCCACTCCACAATACTCTGATCAGTCTGCAGAGTACCATCAGTGGTAACCATCAGATTGTTACACCCAAAATGCACCACAGAGTGACACAGGAAATAATTTTTACCTGTGGCAATCAAGATATATAATTATTTTCTGTGAGGGCTGGAGGTGAAGATTTCATTCTGGTTTATGATCAGGATTTTGTGTTGTTTTTATAGTATGTTGGTATTGTGTTGGTTATTATTTGGGGTGGTGTTAGAGAAAGTGGTGTATTATTTGTATTTGGTAGTATGCCTGTTAAATTTATCTGTGTTATTTATTCTATGTTGTATTTTAATTGTATGGGTGTTTTTATTTGTAGTGTAGTTTTAATTTTGTTATTTGGTGTTAATGACTGTTGGTAATTTTGTTCTGTTTTTGCATCTTGTTCAGTTTATTGTTGTAATCTTGTGTTGTCTTTGTTAAGTATGTCTGTGTCGTAACAATTTCCCTTTGGGATTAATAAAGTATTCTGTATCTGTATTGAATTTAAAGGGTTAGAGACAACTTCCCCATTCAATTCTGAAGCTCTTGAGCTGCATCAGCATAGTGACAGAGAGAGAAGGAGAGATGTGACCCACAATATTCTTATCATTAAAAGTGCACATTGGGTCAGGGCAGTGATTGAGAATGTTATATCTCTTGACCATAGTTAGAGTTTAATAGCCATGGCAGCAAGGTGCAGCCATAATTAAGCCATAATTAATACCAACAGAATGAATGTTCTTGTCAGCATTGTATATGAATCCTGATATTTAAAAGGACCTTTTTGCAAAGCTTATGCTGTAAATAATGTTTTCCCCATGCAGTTAAATATCCTGGTTACAAAAGAGAGTATGAAGGAAAGGTGAATAAGATAAAAAAAGAACATATCAGAAGTAATGAATGAAGGGCGGAAGGGATAAAAGAACTATAGGCTAAAGGGTATTTTTTAGCAACTGTGAGAAAAGGACTCTATGTAAAGTAAACTTATGTATGTACTCTGTATTTTGTATGATAATGAAGAAAATAAATAAAGATTATATAAATAAAAAAAAAAATATCCTGGTTACAACTGTCAAACAAGAAGGCAAATTGATTATTTTATCCAAAGAGGCTAATTATGAAATTTAAGATACCCATAGCCTACCTGAAAAATCTATTTAAACACTACCTGTTGCAGAGGAGGGGCATTAAGCATTGGCGAGTGGTCTACATCTGAGGTCTGTGTGAAGGAATACTACAATAAATAAATACTAATAAAACAGGAATAAGAGAACCTATACACCAGTTTTAGAACAAAACCACACCTTTATTTTAACTGTCTTTCAATCATCCTGGCAGCAGCCCTAGGACAATGGACATATATTTTCTGTACCATAGGCAACAAAGCACAGTTGGACATGCAAGTGCAACCTAGCCAATATTGTACATACTGCTTTGTTCCTGTATATGCTATGGAGAGCAGGTATGGCAAATGCAGACATCTCCCTTTGCTGGTTTATCAGAAGGAAAAACAGCATTTGTGCTACCCAACAATGTCTTATCTTGTTTAAAATCTTAATAATAAAGATTTACACAGAAGGAAAAACAGCAATCATACACATACTATGGGTATCTTAAATTTCATAATTAGCCTCTTTGGATAAAATAATCAATTTGCCTTCTTGTTTGACAGTTGTGACCAGGATATTTAACTGCATGGGGAAAACATTATTTACAGCATAAGCTTTGCAAAAAGGTCCTTTTAAATATCAGGATTCATATACAATGCTGACAAGAACATTCATTCTGTTGGTATTAATTATGGCTTAATTATGGCTGCACCTTGCTGCCATGGCTATTAAACTCTAAAGCCCCATACACACGCGCGGACAATCCGTGGACCAGGTCCGTCGGACCATGTCCGTCATACTTTGTCTGATGTTGGTTTTGCGTACACACGATCGGACAAAGTTGTTGGAAAATCCGATCATTCTGAACGTGGTGACGTTTGTTGCCTACGACGGGACTACGTAGAGGCTAGTAGCCAATAGCTTTGGTCTTGTAATGTGATCTGAGCATGCGTAGCACTTTGTCCGGTCGGACAAGCGTACACACGCTCGGATTTGGTGTGATCGGACCGGGTTGACGGGAAATCTTTCCAGCAGGAGATAAGACTTTGTCCGACGGACAAACCGACGAACACTGTCCGATGGTGCATACACACGGTCTGATTTTTCAACAACCTTGTCCGATCGGACCAAATTGATGAAAAAGTCCGACCGTGTGTATGGGGCTTAACTATGGTTAAGAGATATAACATTTTCAATCACTGCCCTGACCCAATGTGCACTTTTAATGATAAGAATATTGTGGGTCACATCTCTCCTTCTCTCTCTGTCACTATGCTGATGACCTGCTGTATGAGAGCAGCTGTGCTGTCATCTCAAGTGCCAGCCTCACCCGTTGACATCACCCTTGCTATTTGGATTGCAGGCGGTGGAGCCAATTATAGTCTCCTCTAGTGGCATTATATTATTTGTGTCCCGGGAAGCTATGTCATGCTCAAACATTAGTGTAGCTCAAATTATCTTGTTAAATCCCTCGGTTGTTCAGACATGATCAGTGATCATCTTTAAGGAGAGCGACAGACAGTCATTGGAATAAGTGCTTTGTCATTTACAGTTGCGTCAGCATAATCAGTTTTGATTTTATAGATTTCATTACACTTTTATTATACTCACTCTATGTACAATGACTATCAGTGTGGAATTCCAGATAAACAGTTAAACACAAGGCTGAAAAAGGTACGTTTACTGTTTTAAGCACTAAAGGATCTGTAATTCCATACAAATTTGTGATTTGCTACGCTGCAAAGACACACAAATTCTGGTTCAGCAATGCACGTTTCAATGCAAAGTCCAAGAAGCAGTAATGTTAAACCAGAAGATATCAGTGATCTTCATGGCTAGCAGAAGTTTGTGTTACAAGATTAGCGGGACAGAATTACATAGGAAGCTACAAAGAGTCAGAAAGTTGAATTGCTGAATGATGAAATAAGTGTGCCTATACAGTGTCTCAATTTAAAGGGCACCATTAAAGTATGTGCATGTTCTTAACAAGCTGTAAAAGAGCTTTAGGCCGTTTTCTCACTGACGTTTACATGCAGCCACCGGATTCCAGTGGCAGGAATCAGTGGTTTCTTGAAGCTGGAATTACCGGGGCATGTGAATAGCAACATATGGCTGTCCGAGCCTGGGCGCAGTTAGCTGCATCCAGGCTTAGATATCTCTCCCTAATTGCAGCTTTAGCTACATGCTAAACAGCAGTGGCTGCTGCTATTCACATGTCAAGGTTATTTGAGCCACCAAAATCTGCTGATTCTTGCTGCTGGAATCTGCCAGCTGCACGTAAACAGCTGTATGGAAGAGGCCTTAAAATAATCTATCCCTGACCTCTCTATGTTTGTACTGTAAAGTACCGTATTTATCGGCGTATAACACGCACCGGCATATAACACGCACACCCCAAGTTTAGGAGGGCAATTTAAGGAAAAAAAGTTTTAGGAGGGAAGTTTAGGGAAATACTTACATTTAAGCGTCATTTGCAGCTTGCCCAGCGTCATTTGCAGCTTGCCCAGCGTCAGTTGCAGCCTTGCCCAGCGTCATTTGCAGCCTTGCCCAGCGTCATTTGCAGCTTGCCCAGCGTCATTTGCAGCCTGCCCAGCGTCATTTGCAGCCTTGCCCAGCGTCATTTGCAGCTTGCCCAGTGTCATTTGATCCTCAAGGATCACAACAAAGACTCTGAATGTAGGTTTCAGTCAAGCGTTTAGAAAGTAAGGGAAAAAAGAAGTTATGATTTCACTGCCTCTGTTGTGAAATGAAGATTAATTTTGCCACAATGCCCCAGGCTACAGAGGAGACTTGGTTTGTTTTAAAGAGCTTCAACTGCTTTAGAATATTTTCTGTAAACACTTTAGTGTGCATAGTTTGGGCACAGATTTACTATAAGTATTTACCAGCACAGGCTACACATGAGGGGCACACAGAATGATGTGTTTATTATGTAGGCAGGATGCCATACCATGATGTTATTTATAATTAGTGCTGTTACTGATTAAAATGTTTGTGTTCGAATAATCGATTTTTTAAAAATCGATTTATCGACTAACTTCGATTAATTATAACGCACATACAGATCCAACTACTTTTAGCTGATCTCCTTGCATTGCAACTCTGCATTAGTCAGTGGTAAATGTAATATACACTATATACAATCACCCGACACTAGTTCGTTTCCACAATCCATGACTTAACTTCACAGTTCACACAAATACGTTTTGAATTCAAACTAGCACTGACGTAAGTAATTTTTTTTCCACAGTAGGGTGACAATCCCTCCACCTCCGGTCTAACTAATCACTCTCACCTTATGGCATGGACCCCTGTGCAAACAGGTGGTCATGCAAGCGGGTATCAAAAGGGTTAACACGGACCATAAACTTCTCTCACGTCTCCTTAGATCTCAGCAAGGACGCCAGGTCATGGGTAGAAAGAAAAGATCTAAGCGCTCACTGCTTAAGTATAAGATTACATTTTTGTGTTCAAACACAAACTACTCACATAAAGATGATAAAAACACAGCATGTAAAGCCGACAATCGTGTTAGTTCCGTAGGGCAGCAGCGGGTGACGTTATGCATAGCTCCTCCCCGTAAGCGACGCGTTCAATCAGAACTTTGACGTCACCAGAACTCCTCCCCCCTTCCCTTCGTTAGAAGACGGAGGCACTTGGGGAAGGGGGGAGGAGTCCTCAGATATTTGTATTTCTGTGTATAATTTGATGTTGCCAGACCAAGAAAAGTGCTGGATTTATAATAAGGGTTTTTGCGCTTTGCACATTTCTTAATTTATTACATTATAAATAGGGCTGTGGAAATCAAAGATTAATTCCTCGATTAATCGTTAATTTTTTTGATCGATCAAAATTCTTTTGATCGGTACTCACCTCTCCGTTGGCTTCCGGGTCTTCAGGGAGTTCCGTCGGACATTGACGTCACCGGATCTCCAACGGAACTCCCTGAAGACCCGGAAGCCAGCGGAGAGGTGAGTACCGATCAAAAGAATTTTGATTGATTAAAAAAATTAACGATTGATCGAGGAATTAATCTTTGATTTCCACAGCCCTATTTA
Organism: Lithobates sylvaticus; assembly: GCA_028564925.1. Lineage (NCBI taxonomy): Eukaryota > Metazoa > Chordata > Amphibia > Anura > Ranidae > Lithobates > Lithobates sylvaticus. Next base: position 164,955,911 of record CM053030.1, on the reverse strand, counting down.
CAATGTAATAAATTAAGAAATATGCAAAGCGCAAAAACCCATATTTTAAATCCAGCACTTTTCTTGATCTGGTAACATCAAAGTATACACAGAAATACAAATATCTGCATACAGATTGCTGCACACAGTAGTGCCTTGTGCTACATTATTAAATAAACTCTAATATATATTTTTTGGGTAGAACTAATGCCAGTGTAATACCTCTTCCCTTGTGGCTTATTCTATGTGAATAATTGCTTTCTAAAATATAAAAAAATCTCCTTGTACCAGAAACACAAATACATTTTACATGTGTTAGATGCAAAAATATCCATAATGAAGACTGGACATTGTTTTTCATTTAGATAAATAATCTACTTTTAGTACATTGTGTTATGCTTGCTGAATCAATGTTATAAATGGCCTTGTTGCCATGAGTCATCCTATTAAACATCCCATTAGCCATCCCATTAAACATCTCCATTTCCACAGAGATAGCGAACAAAAAGATTTTACATGTAGACCGCTTCCTGTTTTCTTGGTTGTCTCTCCTTCCAAATGTTTATATAAGTGTCTATTTAAAATTTTCAAGTCTCCTTAAAACCTTCTCTTAGATTTTTATTGGTTGGGGAAAGAGTAGAATGATCGTTCTTTCTGTCCAAATGGGGACATGGTATCTCTGGGACAGGAAGTGGAGGTAAATTTCCTGAAAGGGTACAAGGCAGCAAAACCTTTTTTTCTTCTGTATATAGAGTTTGGAAAAGTTAGGACGTCCGTCATTTCCCCATTGCAGTGTTTTTTATTCCTGGTGGCACAATGTAAACATGACAGAGGTTCATTGTTTGTCTAGAGTGGATTTTTTCATTATTCAGTTACATCTATTTATCATGAACCAGTATTACAGGAAACTTTATAATGCTGGAGGACATTTTTTCTTTGTTACCAACAAATAAAGATATTGTTCATATTCCCTCAAGCGCAGGGAGAGGAACTAGATGCCGATATCACAGAGGATAAGGTCAGGTAGGCAGTGGCGTCTATGGCTAGTGGGAAGGCTTTGGAGATCTATTGTAGATACCTGAATACTCTTTCCCCTGTCCTAACACAAGTTTATTCTACAGCATTTCAGGAGGAGACACTGCCACCATCCATGTAATTTGCCACGGTGGTCCTTATACCTAAACCTGATAAGGATCCAGCTGATTGTGCGTCCTATATTAAATATAGACTACAAAATACTAGTGAAGATCTTGGCCAGGTGCCTTAACGCAGTAATTCTTAGCATAATTCATGCAAACCAAACTGGCGTCATACCAGGGAAGTCCACATCCATTAATATTCGTAGGATGCAAATGGTAGCTCAGCTCAAGAGATTTCTGCCTGAATCTTGTACGCTGGCTTCACTGGATACCGCAAAAGCTTTTATATTGATTGAATAGCCCTTCCTTATGGCTGCGTTATGCTCTTTTGGCTTTGGCACTAAGTTCTAAACATGGGTCTCTATTCTCTATAGAGACCCCAATTCTTATCTCTTGGTCAATGGTCTTTTATCTCCATCTATACAGTCTCCCCTGCTGTTTGCGGTGGCTATTGAGACCTTGGCACTGAGATTTAGTCGGTCTCCTCTCTTGAAGGGGATCACTATGGACGACAGGGTAGATACTATAGGATTATATGCGGATGATCTTATATATATGCAAGATACCTCTGCCTCACTCGGAACAGAAATGCACATAATTGATAACATTGACACTTACTCCGGCCTCAAAATTAACTGGCAGAAGTCGGCACTGATGCCCTTTTCATCACAGGCCCTTTCCTCTGGAGATAAAATATGCCCTCTTAGAGTAGTGTCCTCATTTAAATACTTGGGAATCATTATTACACTATCTCCCTTAGATGCATTTATGGCAAATTTAGACCCCTTACTCTAAATGATTAAAACTAAACTCAACTTATGGGCCAAACTAACCTAGTAAAGATGATTATTTTGCCTAAATGTTTTTATGCAACATCTCATGTGCCTATCTCGGGGCCCTAAGGCATTTTTAAAAATCCTGGACACGTTACTTATCTCCTTTATTTGGGCTAATAATAGGCGGAAACCCAAATGTTCTATTCTACAGCGTCCCAAGGTTGATGCCGGAATGGCATTGCTGAATCTATATTACTATTACTTGGCGGGGCAGCTGCTGGTGGCACTGGAGGCACCTTTCACCGCACTAGGGGAAACCCATATACCAATATTTACTTTGGCCCATACAGTGTGGAGGGAAGCCAAGAGATTCACAGATTTTAAGAGCACTAGTGTGGCTCTTCCACTTTGGCATAACCCAATGTTCCCGCATTTAAAACAATTTAAACAACAAAATTGGAACGTAGGGGGATGGTTACTTTATATGACATCTATGATGACAATGTATTGGCTTCTTTTGAAGGCTTACAGAGGAAGCATTACCTGCCCTGCACCGCCTTTTACAGGTATCTCCAACTTAGACATGTGATCCAAACTCAATTTGGCACCCATGACACTGACTTTTCTGACTACCCATTGATAGGGGTGCTGATGTCTCAGGGCCCTAAGGGACTTATATCAATTCTATATCCCCATTTGTTATTTTTTATTACCGGCAGGGCTTCGCTGGTGGTCAGCACTAAATGGCAACAAATTATCCCTGATTTATCTGTCGAGGACTGGGAGGAAGCATGCTCATCCTATTTATCTGTATCTCCGGCTGTTGATAATAAATTGATCCACCTTTATATGTTACATCAGTCATATCTGACTCCAGTTCGATTGCACGCAATGCACCGTATACCAACCTTCGCACAGGTTATGTGGCTTTGCCCAGTCATAGAAAGGTACTGGCAGCAGGTGACGGAGATATTGACTGCAGTTTTGTCAATTCCTGTAACATGTACCCCACTGGTGTGTTTACTAGGGGCCATGGATGAGGAACTGTGGCCGAGACATATTAGGACCATGTTAATGGGAACACTGTTGTTTATGGCTCGTAAAGCTGAGGCACTTAAGTGGATTCAGCCCATCCCTTCATTTATACGTACATGGTTTTGGTTAGTAAATCAGGTATTGCCTTATGAAAAACTTATTTTTGAACACAGAGGTTGCCCAGCTAAGTATAATAAGGTTTGGGATGCATGGTGTTCTTCAGATTTCACTGTAACCAACGCTTGAGACTATCATTGGGGGTATTAAGTAGCAGTATTCAATAATTTTGTAGTTTACCTGTTATTAACCATGTATATCAGGGATGGTTTGAAAAGGAATGCTGTATAATTGTAATTATGCTAAATATTTCTGCACTGTAAATGTACCTCATTGTTTTATGTACTCATGTTAAGCGCATTGATTATTGTCATTGTTTTATACCTTTTCAATAAAAAGAGTTTTAAAAAGATATTGTTCAGATTGGTAAAATAAACTTTTTTTGTGCTAATGAGATACCACACCAGAGATGGTGAACACCATCAGTGGTCATCTCTGGAAGCCCCAAGGCCTAATAGCCCTGTCACCACCACCTTTACTGAGGCTGAAACCATGGGTGGTGCAGGGACCAGCACCTCCTTTCCATGAAGGATGAGAATTAACAGCAGTATTAGCAACTCCCTATCCCCTGCTTCAGCACCTTTTTGGAAGCCGTCTTTATCAAAAACACCTCCCTTAGACATAGCAGAGTTAACAGAGTCTGCCAGGTGTCACTTAGGAATGTTTTAGTAGTCCTGCATTCCCTGTCTGGGACCAGTACTACTCCTAGCATTAAATATAGTACTGGGGCTCATAGCTACATAGGAGGCCTCTCTGGCAATTGACTTGTAAATTTATGATCATATGCATAGCAGAATCTGCAATTGAAAGATGGATAGCAAAGGAGCATCAAGTCATCATTGCGACCCAGGTAAGAATTCAAATACAGATTTTGAATTCATGGTATTATGTTATTCTTGTTTTGCTTTAATGTATTATCATACTTAAATAATTATGTTCATTGGTGTCCATTGCTGTAATAGATTTTGCTTAGTAGGTCACCACCCACTGGCATCTGTCTAGAGAGAGAGAGAGTATTTTTTTGTGATTAAAGAGGGTAAGAGGTGGGTGGGTGGGACATATCCATAATGGGTGTCCATTATAAGTGGGGCTTAAGCCTAAAGTTGAGACCTCAGTAGGAAACTGAAACAAATTGCTGCTGAGTGAGGGTCATGTCGTGCCTGCAAGCAGGTACCTTTAGTTTCAGATATTTAGGTTTATGCAGCAGATAACAGATTCACTTCTGTAAATTGGCTGTCATTGCTGTATTGGGCACTGTCAAAAGTCACCATTCCATGTCCTAATGAGAACTTGATTTCAGGTGTAAACTGCGCCTTCAGAAATTAAAGCTCCACCCAGTAGTTCCTGGGAGTGCCCAGAAAAGGTGCATTGATGTTCAAAAAAGGGCACGCTTACTTGACAGGGAGGCAGTGCATGGGTGGGGCTTAGGACCAACCTGGAGGATATGTTGGCCTCACTGGCAAACTGAAAGCATTCTCTGGCTAGGATCCTGTGTATAGAACAATAGAAAAATACAGCTATTGTGGGTTGATGAATGGTTTATGATTCATTGACGTGGAAAAATAATCAGGTCACAGGCATTACCTGTTAGAAAAAACAGCCCGCCTACTTTTACCTTGACTGGTTTTCTTTAAGAAATATTCCTAAAATTTACAAGCATGGGCTCCTTAAAAGGCTACCCGGTTACTGAAGAGTCATTTGTAAATAATTATCTGGACACTTAAGTGTTACTAAACCCACAACAGTAAAATCAGTCTGTATATGCAGTAAAGCATGCTTGTTATACTCACTGTGGGACCTAAGGTGTTAATCCCCTGCATTGTGTATACAGGGTGTATGATCCTGTCTTCTTTGATCCTCCTCTTCTTCCACTGACTCCAATACATCTCCTGACAGAACAGAGCATTAGGCTCCATTCACACTAGCGCGTTTTTTGATGCATTTTGCATTTTGCAGAAATGCATGGAAATTTTTTAACATGGGTTCCTATGGAACATGTTCACATCAATGCATTTTTGTGCCTCTGCATTTTTGGAAAGGGTCGGGGACTTTTTTTCATGCAAAATGCAGCGTTTTGCATGTAATAGAAGTCAATGGACCCGCATCCAAAACGCAAGTGCCGTGTTTTTACTGCGATTTTGCCGCGATTTGCGTTTTTTTTTCCACTGTATATAGCTGGTTGCTAAGCAACCACAGTGTAAAAAAAAATGAATAAAAAAATAAAAAAAAATACAAAAACGCAAATCGCGGCAAAATCGTGGTAAAAACGCGTGTCAAAAAACGTGGCAAGCACTGCAAAAAGCACTGCAAAAACGCTCAAAAGCAAAATGCATAGATCGAGCCTTAGGGGACAAGCTGTATGGTAGCCAATTAGTTTCTAACTTCAGCTTGTTCAAATAAAGTACAGTACAACTAAAAGCAAAACTGTTTTTTAGTTTTAGATAGTGTGGGGAGGGATTAGAACACCTGTCAGTTTTTATTGCTGCCTGTTGCCCATGTTAGGGAGATTCACCCTCTCTATTTGTCCTGTTTACTATTATTATTGAAAGTAAAAGAATATTACAAATTATGGGTTGTCCCCAGAAAAAGTAATACCAGTAGAGGGTAAATCTTCCAATGGGTACACTAGTTCTAGTGACTTGGAAGTCCCCAAGGGATTCACTAATTTGCAGGGATTTCCCCTCACTTCCTGTTTTGGTTATGGAACAAGAAGTAAAGGGAAATCTCCCAAATGGGTTACAGATGGCAAAAAATAAACTGACAGGGGTTATAACCCTTCCTTACTCGATCCAAAGAAAAAAGTTTTGTCTATAGTTCTATATTTACTTTAAGCTTTGACAATAAAACCTGAAAGCTGATTGGTTTCTTTGCAGAGCTGCACCAGATTTTGCACTTTCCAGATTTAATAAATAGTATACCCCCTTAGGATAAGATTAAAGTTTGTGACTGTCTGTTCAGGGTAGATTATAACGGTTCCTATCACCCTTTATGTGGATTCATTTGGATCCCTATGTCTGGAAGCAAACATTTTAGACAATAGAAAGTGTTTGCTGGGGCAAAGAGGGTTTAAGCCCCAAAAAGGTTTTTCAACAGTTATTAACAATTATTCAGTCCCAAGTCCATAACAAATAAGTTATAAAAAGTTAATGGTGGCAGCCATCCTGAGAGTATGTCCAACTCTGTAAAATAGGCAAAGAAGAGAAGGGGGGAGGCGCCACCTGAATGCAGTATTAAATAACACATTTTAATAGACACAGGATAAAAAAGACTCACAAACAGGAGTAGTAATCATGCTCATAAATTTATCATCCTGTGCCCCTAATAGAAACAGGATTACTTGTACATAAGAGGGGCCTGGGAGGCTGAAAAAGGAGTTTCCTGACCTCTCTAAGGTAAGCTGGGTTCCATGGGCCCCCCACCCAAAGTGATTCCCTTCACATATAAGAGACTAACACAGGAGGAGACCCCAGATGGGTTGATTTTGAAATTAGTTTGTAGGTCCAATGTCCCTCAATGCCTGTACTCACACAGTACCCCAAATAAATTGTCCCAAACAGAGCTTTACTCACCCAGCCAACTTCTGCCTCTCTTGTAGAACATACCTGCCGCTGGGAAGAAATGAAACCTGTAGGACAACTGAGAGCAGTGGGCTGATTACTTTCAATTTATGAGCATGATTACTACTTTGTGTTTTTTATCCTGTGTCTATTAAACTTTGTTAATAATACTGCACTCAGGTGGTGCCTCCCCCCTTCTCAGCTTAAACATTTTAGATAGACTTCTCCTTCAAGTTAGAATGAAGAACTCATGGCAGACTCTGGTTTAATTCTAAAGTAAGGGACAAGCTTGCTCTGTGAATTGGTAAACTGACTGAAAGGAGCATTTACCAGTATACAAAACATTAATAGAGTGCATAGCAGGAGTTGAAAGAAGCTGGTGACACTAATTAGGGGGAAATATCTTAAGAAGGTGCTATCCCGATCAGGAGGTTTAGCACTTCAATATTAGGACACTAACAGCAGAAAGAAGACATTTCGAGTGACATCACTGTCTTAATAAGGAAGTACACACGTTCCTTATTAGGATATAACCTAGTAAGAAAGTATCATACTTCTTTTTAATTTAAAGACATTACAGGGGGTGGAGAAACTTCAAGTAAACCTGTCAGAAACTTGCACAATTAAAACTAAGCATATACAGACATACCCCACTTTTAGGTACACAATGGGGTTTATTTACTAAAGCTGGAAAGTGCAAAATCCGTCTCACTTCTGCATAGAAACCAATGAGCTTCTAACCCCAGCTTGTTCAATTAAGCTTTGGTAATAAAACCTGGAAGCTCATTGGTTTGTATGCAGTGTGAGCCTGATTTTGCACTTTCCAGCTTTAGTAAATAAACCCCATTGTGTACTTAAAAGTGGGGTATGCCTGTAATAAAAAAAATGCTTAAGCAGGGGACACATTCAGTGCAAATGACAAGTCAACACCTTCAGTTGATTTAGATATGAAAGAATATTCAAATATTGACTTTTTCCAGCCAAAGTCGAGCATGATCCCACCCCTCTTCTATCCAGCAACTTCTTAATGGTCATTGAAGCCACTACGTTAAAATTTTTGTATAACTTCAGCAGCTAGAACTCTAGATCTACTGGTCGTTAGTACAAGCAGTTTGCACTACAAGTAAGCTATGCTTATGCATTTTTCAAATGTTCAGTTTGCAGTGCCTTGGTTTGTGTCAGGTTTACATTAATGGTATTTCATTCCTTGTACTGTACGCATATTATAGAAATTAAACAGCTTACAATAAAAATTAAAATTACATATATTTTGCAATAGAAAACCCTGAATGAATCTGCTAAGTGATATTTTATTGTAGTGTTAAGCAGCTTCACAGTAAGTAGATTTCCAGCATACTGAAATAGAAATGAATAAAATCTTATTTCATTCAGCTTAAGAGAGCATGTGAGTGTTACAGTGATGAGCAGTACAAAGGGTAATCCTCTGTTTTCCCAGAAGGAAAAAAGTTAAGCTGGGGTGAGTTGGAAGGAGTTATAAATCTGTTAAGTGTAAAACTGTTCCATTTACACTGTAAAGGACATTTTAGTGCCCTTACAACCTCTTACTGATTCAGTACTGATCTCACAAAGTCTATCTATCATGAAGAATGAATGGATCGAGTTTTTAATCAGCGAGAAACAGATATTCCTCCCATTGCAGTGCAATGATCCAAAATCAGACCAGGAGCCTCTGTTGTAGTATTCCAATTAGTTGCACATCTCCTAGAAATAAATTTAAGCACCATCTACCTGAGTAGGTGGTCTTTATATTCATTCATATGGGCTGCGTGACAAATTAGAGTACTGCAGCAAAGGCGTCAAGTTGAGTAGATGGTGCTTCTATTCACTCCTATGGGCCAGGCATATACATGCACACTGCAACAGAAGCCCAGGACTGTGTTGATAGTCCTCTCATTGATTCTCATGGTGCAGGCAATGCACACTACAAGAGAGGCCCCCAAATTAGTAGATAGCACATCCATTTATTGCCATGCACAGAGCACAATCCATGTACACTAAAACCAAGGCATCCGGCTGTGTAGGTCCTTCTTTTCATTCAAATTGGCTGGGCAGTGCCCATGCACATTTCACCAGGTATGCCCTCCACTATGTATGTCAAACAGTGCAATATAGCAATGTCTACATCAGATGTTTGTATGTGTATTTATTTTTTCGTGAGGTAAGGAGAAAGAAAATAGGGTGCTTCTGTCAGAAATATTCCTCCAATAAGCTGGATCAACAACCTTCACATCAGTATCAGCATCATCATCAAGGGTGAAATGGGTGAACACTGAAATAGCACTTGCAGCAGCACTCCAAAGAGAAAAAGCAACTCTAACGTGGATAAAAGGGAGACAGAAGACGCTACTAAGTGCAGTATTCAACAGTATTTAACATAAAATGGTTAAAAACACTTGCAAGATCGTGGATGAAGCATGCATGTTGATAGCATGGTGAGTATCCTGATGTGTCCCATGCCTCTAGGGGAGACCTGACCAGCACCTGTGACAAGAGAGGGAGAAGTGAGAAGGCAAGATGGCTGGCCGGCTTCCAGAACCATGCTGGAATGCACGGACCGGAAGTGATGTCAGCAGGATACTCATCATGCTATCGACATGCTTGTTTCATCCATGATCTTGTAAGTGTTTTTAACCATTTTATAAATAAATACTGTTGAATACTGCACTTAGAAGCACTTTCTGTCTCCCTTTATTTTTTCATGAGGGGGCTTTGCTGAAGTTTTCACTAAAAGTACAGTTGTAATTTAATGATAGGTACCCTTTAACAGGTATAAGTACACATAAAATCTATCACCAGTACCTTTGTGGTTACATACAGAGCAGGATGGAATTTTTTTTACAAAGGAGAAATAATTGTAAAAAAAAAAACTCAAGAATAATAATGTTAAATATTTTATTGTCATCAGTACAGCCTGGTACATACCTCTGAATAATATCCATTACATATCATTATGCCTTGGCTTTTCCATGGAACTTCACAGATATTCGTACATACACAGCTGGTGGACAGTAATTTAAAAATTCATTTCTTGTGTCATCAGTGCAAGAAAATAACTAACAATAGAATTACAGTACATAAATTCACAACAATATTACAGTAAAACTCTGATTCATTCTTATGATGGATAGTTGCTTACAGTACAGGAGTAATGTACATGCACTAAAGTGCCTGTATCATCTATCATGTGATACGTGTTTGTTTGCATACAGTCATCTTGATAAGACATTTTTTGCCATCATTTAAAAAATAAAAATAAAAAAACATTTCTGGTTCAGCAAACTGAATGGCTTTGCATCTTTCTATATAGCTTCAGATAACGTGAAGCACTTTCATTATCCTATGCATCCTATGCATATTCTAACACTGTAAAAATAATACCAAAAGACTGAAATAACATACAAGTATTACAAAAATAAAAAAATAAGATCAAAAGCTAAAACAAAACAAAAAAAAAAAAAAACAGTGCAAAGAAATGAAAAAGGCAGTCAGCACTGAGAGAATAGTCCTTTTTGTACTTTGCAGTTTTATTGTGGCCTGTATTTTTTCTCTTTCTAGAGAAGGTAAGAAAGATGGAAAGAGATATGATCGTCTCGCACACATACATTAGATGTTTCATTGCAGAAACACAACAAGCAATGTAACTGATTGATCGTTCAGCAATTGTACATATCATTCCTTGGGTGGTAAAAATAATCCTGATGTCTACTGGCAGAGACTGGACTGTGTGAAAATGGAATTACACAGACTGGAATATATGACTGGTAAGTCATGCAAGGTGGCATCAGACATCCATTCTTTCTGCTTGTGTTTCCTTGTTTCCCTGTTCCTCGTGTAGATTACCACTAGAAGAAGCCCGAGAGGCAGTTGGGGAATGTGAGGCCCATCTGGAAGGCAGGCGTCGGTTCGCTGGTCTCTCTGGTCTGGAGAAACTGGATTCTAAGGATGGAGCTAACGCAGAACAAGGCAGTTCCTTCACAACAGAAGAGAGGAAACATTGAGTTAATACAGCCTAATAAGGCAGAATATATTTTATGTATATCGTTTCCACATAACCTTTATGCAAGTATGCCAGCTACTAAAATAACCAATGTATAATTGCATATTCAGCAATCAGATACATTTTACTATTAATGTTAGCCTGTGCTAACAGACACATGTTAGCTGCTGTCGGTGACCTACTTCCAAAAAATGATAGTTACCTAGTTATCATGCTAACCTTCTGTCTGCAGTACTTTCTTGGTTACGGTTGCAGAACTGGTCTGCAGATCAGGAGTTCTGACTTCACTTGCTGGACATTTGTTCACACCTATGCGAATTAGATGCGGCTTACACCGCATCCAATTCGTAGGACATTTTAAAATACATTCATTTGAATGCATCTGGTTCACACATGTGCGTTGCATTCAAACTGCGCATTGCACAAAAAACGTGTGCGTTTTATGGGCATTGCGGTGCGAATTACAAGCCCATTATCTTCTATGGGAATGCATCTGATTCGCAGATGCATTCCATTTTGAACACAAATTCTCTCCTTCTCCTCACTACACCTCCCCCTCTCCCCCCCTCTCCATGCTCACTGATCCGCAGCTAAAACGCAGAGGAACCTCTGAACAACTGATTTTTATCTTTGCAGTGAAACCGGAGCTTCAATTTGCAATGCACATGTGTGAACCCGGGCTAAGGGTATGGAAATCCTGTGTGAAGCAGATCAAATGCAGGCCAGAAGGTGTTCAACTGCAAGTCAAATGCACCAGTCAATATATTCCGAAGGACCTTAGAAGCATCTCAAACTAAAGCCAAACTGATGGCATCATCAGAAGACCTTAAAGTGAATCTGTACTTCGCCTATGTGGGGCAACGAAAAAAGCTCATTTTAATGCACCCCTCCAATGCATTATACCATCACCATCGTTTAGTTCTTCCATCGCTCTGCTTGATGACCTGGAGTGAGAGCACCTACCCTGTGTAAGCTATAAGTTACTCAAGTCATTGCCTACGTGGTGTATGGCCCCTCCTTATGTGACAGTGCTGGTGCTTGTTGATGGGCCCAGTGTTGTCACATGAAATGTATCACATGCTCCTGCATACCTAAAGTACCTGGTATTGGCTTCATTCTTGGGGCTGAACAGAGCATAGGGGGAGTGAAGGTAAGCATATAATGGTAGGAAGGTATGGTGAAGGAGGTGTGTGGAATCCTGTTATCCATGCTATCCTCCATCCATCGGGTGCAATGCCCAGCTTGTCAGCTGAAGCCCAGGATACATGAAAAAACTTTGGATGGCTGCACTCTGCAAGAGTACTACTTTAGTGCTATCCATTTAAAAACACATATTTAGGCAACGAAGAGCACAGGGGGTGCGTAGAAAAGTCTACGTGTTTTGGGCTAGTTTAACGCTGACTCATGACTAAGTGCTAAACTAGCACGAAGAGTGGCAAATCTTCTATGCACCTCTTGTGCTCTTCTTTGCCTGTATATGTGTTTTTATATGGATATCAGTAAAGTGGTACTCTTGCGGATTGCAGCTGTCTGAAGTTTCTTCATGTATCCAATGGAAGATCACCACTGTAAACGGGATTCGGCTTCATTAAAGGGAGGATTTATAAACATGCACAGCAGCCAACAGTATATAGTTCATTTGAAGTAAATTATGAGAGTGGTGCTGTACCCCCAAAAAATGTTGTACCAGACTTCAGCTTTAGGTAGATTGACTTCACAAAGGCCATGTGGTAACATATACCAGCACATTGCGCTAATAAATCAAGAAGGAAGACACCGATCACAAAACAGTGATATATAGTTAAGACTCACAATGACAATTATATATCAAGCTAGAGTTAAGTCATCTTAAAATTGAGTGGAGTGTTGGAGGGATGCACTGGACACCTTTGCTGCCACTGTGCTATATGCTGAGTGCCCTCCTGTGTCTTTAAGGAGGGGTAGGCTACCTCCAGGCTCACCTGCCCTCTGCCTGTCCATTATAATGCATATGCTTCCACCATTTTGAGTTAGGACTTAAGAAAATACCGGGGTGCCACTGCCTTGACAGGGCTCTGTAGCTTATGCATGTATTTGCATATGTGTGCAAACTAAACCCATGTTTTTAATGCATACTGTTAGGATAATTTGGTTAGTTGCAGACTGGTGGGTAAGTTGAGCTGGGAATTACTTTGGTTTTGTTTTGTATGCGTTGCCCTTCCATGTGCTCTTTCCTGCAAAGGCCAGTTATAGGTGAGGGCAGTGGCCAATTGTATGTACTGACTGAGTACAGCTTCCAGAGTTCAGTTCCTCCTTACCATTTACTATTAAACTGTTAACGTAAAGTCAGTAGCTGCTGGAGAGTTAAAATACCCAAAAGATTTTAATGCCAAGTGGAGAGTCCATTGGTGAGCTCTCGGACATGAGCCATTGCAAGGACGTTCCACTCTTCCGATTGTGTTTTTAATTATTTTTCTATTAAAGGAAATGCAGCAGCAGAACTGAGAATATCCCTGTTGTAGCACGATAGCAAGAGCTGTGAGACCTTCAAGTGGTGGGAATAAAGCCAGAGATCTCACCACTTAGGCAGATGAGGCTACAACTGTAACTGGAATATCACTGTTGCATGGGTTGATCCTTGAAAAACATGTGCCAAAAGACAAAATGGTCAATAAAATAAAATTTTTAGCTTCTGATATAGGAAATTGTGTAGAGCTTGATATATAACTCAGTTGGTGACAAAATACAAACACAACACAAGTGGTAACAGACATCAAGGAGAACACAATGAACACACAAGAATTTACGTTTTAGAAAAAAAAAGTACAGGACGAAGACAAACATTATTATGATGTTAGTTTTGAAGAATGCAAAGACAGTTAGAAGACAGAGGCCTGAAACAGCTTGAAGAGTTGATTGGCTGAAAGATGTTATTTAAAACCAGTTACTGACAATGATATGTTTAGTGATGATTAGCAACAGATACAGAGGACCAAAAGACAATGCTTAATGAAAAAGAGTTGGTTTTATGGTTATCCATAGGCTAACTTCATGCTTGCAAGATACATGACAAGTCTTTAATTTGTCATTAGTGATCAGTATAACCTTACCACTGTGAGGAAATGCTTGCTGTGCAATTAATACAAGATGTAAGAATACAAATAATATAAAGCAGTATGTCCCAAATCTGTCCTCTGGGAACACTAATGCCCCGTACACACGGTCGAATTTTCCGATGGAATTTTTTTTTTCCATCGGAATTTCCGACACACACAATTTGAGATCTGGATCTCAAATTTTCCAACAACAAAATCCGTTGTCGGAAATTCAGATCGCGTGTACATAATTCCGAAGCACAAAGTTCCACGCATGCTCGGAATCAAGCAGAAGAGCCGCACTGGCTATTGAACTTAATTTTTCTCGGCTCATTGTACATGTTGTAAGTCACCACGTTCTCAATGTTCGGAATTTCCGACAAGATTTGTCTGACCGTGTGTATGCAAGACAAGTTTGAGCCAACATCCGTTGGAAAAAATCCATGGATTTTGTTGTCGGAATGTCCGATCGTGTGTACGCGGTGTAACACTGCCTGTTCTCCAATTCCCCTTAAAAAAAAATTACTGATGAAATAAAAATAATTGTTTGTTTAAATTAAATGTATGTTTAAACACTAGGGAAATAGCACCTTCAGCTGATACTGTGGATCTAAATAAATTAAATTGTAAACTTACTTATAGGGGAATTAACATATAATGATATGTTTGGCTTTAAAACAAAGTGCTTTCTTCTGTACATTCAGGAATATGAAAAATGCTGCAAAGATATTTTTGTTTATGTGCACCTAGAAATACAGTATAAAATGCATTGCTTATATACCAGTACCAGGAATGGAAAAACTTAATGAAAATAATTAGCCATATAGAAATATGAGAGCTGTCACTCACTAATTAGTGAGTCATCAGCTTGGAACAGTTGGAGTTTGGGGTGGATGAACTTGACTGGCCTGCACAGAGTCCTGACCTCAACCCGATAGAACAACTTGGGATACATTAAAGCGGAAACTGTGAACCAGGCCTTCTCGTTAAATATCAGTGCCTGACCTCAAAAATAAGCTTCTGGAAAAATGGTCAAACCTTACCATAGACACACTCCTAAACCTTGTGGACAGCCTTCCCAGAAAATTTGAAGCTGTTATAGCTGCAAAGGGTGGGCCAACTCAGTATTGAACCCTACGGACTAAGGGTTTATGTCATTAAAGTTCATGTGCATGTACCAATACTTTTGACAATATAGTGTGTTTAAATATATATATATATATATATATATATATATATATATATATATATATATATATATATATATATCTATATATATATATATATATATATATCTCTTAGTTCACGGTATAATAGTTTTAATGTTTTAAAATGCAGCACTACCCAATTTATTTTATGGTAATAAAGCTTTTAAGCTTTTTAACACAAGCTTAAAGACCATGTATGAACATGAACAAGAACGTAACATTTTTTCCAAAAAGGGCAACACTAAAAATTTGTATACAGCAAACGCATATGAAGGCCAGGTTTGGTAGTGCATAGATAGTAAATTCACCTGCCTACAATGAGGTGGATCAAGCATTCTTGTATCATTGCTGTGCATTGGGAACTTTTTGGGAACCCAGAGTAGAAGCATGGATTTCAAGAACCCTCAACACTGTGGGATGCATTTATAAAGCAGTGAAAAAGACTTTCACCAAACAATCCCTAGAGGTGAATCTTATAAGTACATATGTTTTAAATGACAGCGACTGATTCACCTACTGTTTTGTAGTTTTGGGAAATCAGCATGTTTGCAGTTGAATTCATGTTGTGACACAGGTAAAACAAACAAAAATGATAACAAAAAGGACAAGTACTACAGCTTAGAGAACAACAGCGATACTGTGCACACAAACTGAACAGATTTATGTTGTACTATTTATTTATTTATTTATGCATGCAGTCATGCATCATTTATTGTACACCCTGAGCCATTTGTTTGGCTTTCTACTCAGCTGTCCTCTTCATATTGGAAGAGCAGGACTGAGAAGATGGGATGGTAGAGTTGGAAGGCAAGGATTAGTGCAAATGAGTAGGACAACGGAGTAGCAAGGCCAACTAAGAAGAGTACCCGAGGAATGAAAAAGTTTGGAGAACATAAAAGAATGACGTGTGACACATTTTGGGAAATCTACTGGAAGAGGACAGCAAACAAACAATATTTTTAGTAATGTATGATGAGAGGGAAATGTGAAGAGGACATATGAAACTGAAGTAGGATTGAGGAGTAAAAGACATCTGGAGGACAGTTGAAGGAGTTTCAAAGTAAGGGTAGTGAGGTTTGGAGAAGAATGAGATGCATGTTAATGTATGTCCTAAAACAGACACCATAAATATATAACATTATATCTTAGATCTAAGAATATTATATCTCTGTATACCATAATTGGCTTCAGATATGACACAGCCTTGAATTCTTGATTCCCTTATTCCCATACTAGTTCTGTTTTCCTGGAATCTGTAGATCCTATTTAATTTTTTCACTCACAGCCCTATGCAGATAATAATTGATACAGGCATACCCCACTTTTAAGTACACAATGGGGTTTATTTACTAAAGCTGGAAAGTGCAAAATCAGGCTCACGTCTGCATAGAAACCAATGGGCTTCTAACCCCAGCTTGTTCAATTAAGCTTTGATAATACAACCTGGAAGCTCATTGGTTTCTATGCAGAAGGGAGCCTGATTTTGCACTTTCCAGCTTTAGTAAATAAACCCCATTGTGTACTTAAAAGTGGGGTATGCCTGTATTCTAGTATAACCATTCAGACATAATGAAGCTCTGAAGCTCTGAATGTCAAGACTTTGGGGTTGATTTATTTCTTTTAAGGCAAATAGACTGTGCAGTTTGCAAAGTTTGCAAGTGTCATTGCTCCAGAGCTTAGTAAATTAGGTAAAGCTTCACTTTTCAAAGAGTGCCCAATTTGCTTGCACTTGATTTGCTTGCACTTGATTGGATGATAAAAATCAGCAGAGCTTCTGCTCATTTACTAAGCTCTGGAGCAACTGCACTTGCAGAGTATTTGCCTTTAGTAAATCAACCCCTTTATCTCAATGAAAGGTGAACAAGGTTCCCACTGTTTCTTAGAAGGAAGCTGTTGTAGGGAGTTACCCCAATAATATTTTTACTTGGTCATAGCAGAACAAACTGAATTAAATTGTATTTAGGTTTATAAACCCTTTCTGAAATATATTTTGAATGGATGGTAGACACTTTAATCTTGCATAATAAAAAAAAGTTGAACAATGTAAAAACCTTTTAATTCAATGCGTATAACTTTTCCGCCCAGCAGACACAATGCTATAATAACCATGGAGGCTCGTATTTAACTTAAAAGTTCTCCCTTGTACGCTATGCCTAAAATAACAGCTAGTCAGTTCGGATCTATATTTAAAGTACTGACTTATAAAGTAATGGCTGTGTGCAGCACGGAAGCCAAACTGAGACAGGGATCATTTTTGTTAGATAGCTGTATATCTCCGTCCACATCCATTTATGCTTGACTATGCTTCAAAACACTATCTAAAAGTTCTCGAACAAGATAAAAAATGCAAACAAGTCATAAACGAAAACTTACAGCTGTGTAGCAGGCATAGTTAGAGTCCCCAGGGGGCAGTTAGTAAGACAGTTTGGTTCTAGACAGAACAGACAGAAAGAAAGCAAATAGATTGAAAAAGAAAGTAAAGAAAATAGTCAATTGTTGTTTGCAGAAGATGAATATTTCCAAGCCTCTGGAATGTCTGTCTGCAACAGATAATGTAAAAGAAGTACTGGTTAAAATGTTAATACATAGCATGAAAAGGTAAAGAGACGAGAAGCATACAGGAAGCAAGAAATGAGACCCACTGACAAGTTGGCCATTGATTTTATGTTCACAGCTTGTACTTCATAACAGCACCTGCTACTAACACAGTACACACTAGTGGAGTGTTGACTTTTAAGGACTAGGCAATATATTTAAATGAATTCTATTAATACAAGGAGCAATGTGAAAAGCAGAGTAACCCACAATAACCATTATCATTAGCATGATTCAGTAAACCAAAAAGCTGAAGGAATATAAAAAGGTTGCTATGGTTACTGCACATCGCAATTCCTGATCAGCATGTAAATGAATATTAGTACCTCTTACTAATTTATATGCATTGGTAACCCCTTATGGATGTAGAAGGTTTTTGAGAACTTGTACACAGTGCAAGCAAATATTTAGAAGCCTGTGCAAAACGCTAAGTCAGCAACCTATATTTCTTATTTATCAATCATCACCTAGTGCCTATTATATTTATAAATCGGACGTGACTTATTTTCTTTTAACACAACTACCGTAAATTGCGGCGTGCTGCAAAGCAGGTGCATTGTCATAGTGCATTGGGGTGCAATTCAAAATCAATGGCACAGCAACACATGTTGTTAACATGTGCATTACTGCAAAGCAATACTTTTAGTTTTCTGGCTATACAAACAATAAGGAAGGAGAAGTATTAAAGGTTGCTATCAATTACTAAATATGACTTCCAGTTAAAGTGTTTGTTAACCCCCCCCCCCAAAAAAAAAAAGATCCTGTTCCTTTAAAGCATTTTATACAGCACAGTGCTTGTGTTGTGTCATTTGGCCCCCTGTAACACCTGTAACACCTGGCTGATCCTGTCTGGCTATATCCTCCCCTCTGTATGCTGACTCTGATATATCAGGGCTGCTGAGCCCTGACACCAGAGTCATCCATACGTGCCTTCGTCATCCGCAGTCTGCAATCTGTCTCATCTGTGCTCTCTCCCCCTCCCCTCTCTGCCTGTCAGATTGTGACAGTGCCTGCCCCCCTCAACTTCTGCTGCTCAAATAACTTTCACATCTTCATACTACCCCCTTCTGTGTTCTAATCCTGTGTGCCCCTGTGTGAGTGATTTATAAAAAAAAAAAAAGTATGCTATACCTCATTTCACAGCTCTTCTTGGCGATCACATGATAGGCTGGCTCTCTCTCTCCTCTCCCAAGTGATGTCAGCAAGGGACTCTCAGCCCCGCCCACTGCATCTATCAGACGGGGAGAGAAGAAAGCCAGCAGATAGCACTGCGCTCCTTTATCTGGCAATTGCGTTGTCAAGTAACACTGTACCAAAATTAAATTTATATAATACATTTTTCACACAAATAAAGCTTTCTTTTGGTGGTATTTGATCACTGCTGAGTTTTTATTTATTGCTATATAAACAAAATAATGCAGAAAATGTTAATATATATTTTCTATGTTCTGTTATAAAACATATCCAATAAAATCTAAATTCTTCATAAATTTAGGCAAACATTTTTTCTGCTACATGTCTGTAGTAAAAAAATCCCAATAAGTGTATATTATTTGGTTTGTTTGAGAGGTATAGCGTCTACAAATGATGGTTTATACAGTATGAAAATTGATCACTCCTGATGTACTGATGGCCTATCTAATTTTTTGGGGCCCTTAAAAATATATATATTTTTTTACATACTGTCACCAGTGCAGTACAGCATCATCATATGACTGGTATGGTGCCCCACAGACCTGGTGGACTAGGTGATATTAGCATTTCACACATTTGACTATACAGGTAATTACAACTAAATATATAAATATATTAACATAGATTGATTCTTTCTTCATTCTTCTGTTTATGACATCCATTGTGGATCTAACAATATATGTTATACTTACAAGTTAATGCAAAATGTTGCATGATATAGCATTAATGTAAAAATTTCCTGTCTAGGCACAAAAAAAGATTTTCTGTCCCTAGTAATGTACAAAGGTCTTAATAAATGTTTGTAATTAATTATAGCACTTTCTAGAAGATCCAAGGCCCTAAAGAAGTGGGGCAGCCCGCAAAACGCGTTGGCCAATATATGTTATACTTACAAGTTAATGCAAAATGTTGCATGATATAGCATTAATGTCAAACAAATCAATAATACAATTTTTTATTCCAATTTTTTAAACTTTTTTAAAAAAAAAAACTCCTTTTTTTTTTCATACTCTCATTAGAGTAGTTCAGTGTCACAACGGGTACATTGTACTAATTTGGGGGGGGGGGGGGGGTGATCAAGGATTTTCTTTTTTTTTACAGTTTGACTGATGTTACAATGGTCATTATTGTAACAGCAATGTTTTGAGCTGTCATGAATGGGTTACATTCTAAACAGCTGTGATTACTAGTGGTACAGGGTGATGTGATTGGCCCAGGTACCATCTGATAGTTGTGGACCAATCACAGCATCACTCAATAGGAAACACAGCTTTCATAACAGCTTTGTCAACATTGTAATCATGTGGTACCAGGATCTGCAGTTGTGGGAGTGACGTGTTGCTAACCTAAAACAGGCTTGATGACGTAGATGTATGTCATCTAGCCTGCCCATGCCAGCCACCCACATAACTTCCTATGCTCACTGTCTGTGCAAAAGGAGCGTATATGAAAGACGAGGGGGGGGGGGTCGGGTGAGGAGAGGTCTGTATTCCTTGTAATCCATCAGAAATCAAGTAGGCAGGCAGTCATTAAGGCCTACTACACGCGATCAGAAAATAGGACGTAAAATACCACTTTCGAAACGTTCGTACGATAATCTGTTCGTTAGTACACAGCTTTCAAGAGACAATCACGACAGTTCATCGGAAATTATCTGAAGGGACAAACACAAACTTTTTCTTGTACGATACCTGAACGTATGATTTTCGTTGAATTAGTATAGTATTGCATATAAAATCGAAAGACCAAAGACCGCGCTTGCTCGAAAACGATAAAATGCAATATACACTACATCACTTCCAAAGTTGTGTTTTGTCACACCAGAATTTTCATAACTTTAGTAAACTCTTAATTTTTTTATATGAGACTAGCATGCAAAAAAATTGACGGTCATCCGTCTGATATGCTCACTGTGTGTACGAGGCATAAGTGCTTAAGAATAATGCCACGTACACACGATCGGAAATGCCACCAGCAAAACTCTGATGAGAGCTTTTTGTCAGAAAATGCGACCGTGTGTATGCTCCATTGGTCTTTTGCCAGCCAGCAAAAGATTGAGAGCATGTTCTCTATTTTTCGGTCGGGAAAAGTTCCTATACGAAAATGCGATCGTCTGTATGCAATTAGGACACGCAAAAAAATCACGGCTCGTCGTAGTGTTGTACGTCACCACGTTCTTGACGAAAGTTCAGAGAACTTTTGTGTGACCGTGTGTATGCAAGACAAGCTTGAGCGGAATTCCGTCAGAAAAACCATCCAAGATTTTTGGGACGGAAATTCCGCTCGTGTGTACGTGGCATTAGAGGAAGGTAAGAACACCCCAAACTTCTGGCACATCAACAGTTATTTTTCTGTACTTGCAGGAATAATATATAGGAAAATGTGCATGTGTTGCAGAGTTGTACAAAATACATTTCTTTTTTTTGCCTTGACATACACTTTAAAGTCACCCTTTCCATTCATCTTGCTATTCTATCAGTACCTGTGCAGAAAGGCTGTTTTAATCTCTCATTGCTTCCTCTCCCATGTCACGGCTCTCCAGAAATAACAGATAGGAGTTGTGAAATCCCTGATGAAAGTCAATGTTACCTTTAGTCTGCCTGTGAACTCATTCCTCTTTCCCCACTGGAGGAAATTTTGTTTTTATTAGCTAACCTAAAGGATCAAAATACATGGATACATGGATTAAAATTTGTCCGGTTCAGCAGGGACTGGCCTATATTCGATCAATGTATATGCAGGCTGGTTGTACAAAAGTCAATCTACTGATTAATGTATGGCCAGCCTTGAGCTGCCCATAGGTGATCAAAATTCAGCTTGTTCAGCAGGAACTTTGATTGATCTTTGGGACTGTTGGAAAATTGTGAATGATTCCAAAAGGGAGTGTTGGACAACTCTTGTCGATCAGCGGCTTGCATCCATAACAGCGAAGGAGTCCTGTCAGAATACAACAGCACAGCGGGGAGGATTCTTCCATCCACCTCGCATGTATGCCTCCTAGCCGTTTGAATAAAAATTTACCGTCTATGGCCAGCTTTAGTATGTACAGTAACTGTTAGATTGGATAGTAAGTGGAATGGCATTGGTTGTTTTACAGCTTGACCTTTTTTGTTTCTCATCAGCCTTCTATAATACACAGTATAGTTAATTCAGACTTGAAGAGAGGCCAGCAAGAGGAGCCACTAAGGCTCTATTGCAGTACACAAGTGTGGACAGTGCGCATGCTAAAAGGACAAGAGGGTAGAAAATGCAGAGAAATTACATCATCAGTATGATGCTGCTCCTTCACTGACCAATCACCATGCTCGAGGTGTGTTTTTGACTTTGCTGTTGCTGGTGTAGGTTGAAGATATGGCTGTGCTGTCCAACAGGGTGTTTGGACCAACAACACGGACTTACACATTTTGTGGTAGGCTAAACATTTCCTATACAGGAATTAAACACATTTAGGTGCTTGGCTAGACATATTTAGCTTACATATTTAAGTCTGCCTATGAACCTGTGATATACTGTGTCAGTTTTTTTTCCAGCTGTATGAATTAGCCATTTATGCTAATTACACTATGGGGTTGATTTACTAAACCTAGAGAGTGCAAAATCTGGTGCAGTCTGAAGAAAAGCCAATCAGCTTCCAGTTTTTTTCTTCAAAGCTTAATTGAACAAGCTAAACTTAGAAGCTGATTGGTTACCATGCAAAGCTGCTCCAGATTTTGTACTCTCCAGTTTTAGTAAATCAACCCCTATGTATGCAATGAATTGCATCTCAGAAATGAAAGAAAATTGTCACAGTGGGCATAGTTCTAAATAAAACAAGCTGCTTTCTGTAACCACTTGATGACCGCCCTATAGCAATTTTACTGCTACAGGGCGGCAGCTGTGCTCATGATCATAATATATATATATATATATATATATATATATATATATACACACACGCAGGGCCGGACTGGGCATAAAAACCAGCCCTGGAAATAATTTCATAGCAGCCCCAGTGGCGTAGCGTGGGTTGTCAGCACCCAAGGCAAGTAATTTGCACCACTAACCCGCGGACATTTAGCACTCTGAGTCCCTTCCACTTGTACAGTATATTTAGCATATGGTACCCTTATGGTACCTCTTAGGATGTACCACTCTTTCTCTTTGTTCTCCTTTCTTTCCCTTTTATCTCTCTCTATCCTAATGTCTTGCTTTTTTCCCATATATCGCACTATATCCATCTGTCATGTTCTTTCTCACCCGCTTTCTTTGTTCCTCCCCCTCTTTTTATTCCTTCTCCTCCTCTGTTTTTTTTTCCCCTCTCTCACCTCTAAATCTATACACACACATACACTGTATGTATTTACACCTATATGTATATTGCATCCAATGAATAATTGTCTTTTGGGAGAGGGTGGATTCCAATGTGAAATGTGCCTTGGCCATAGCGTCCACCATAAAGCATCCTCCCTCTGTACTGGTCCAGGACTGGGGGCTGTAATATACTTCTGCTGGGGCAGATGGGGAAGTGTGTACAGTGTGTGTGTGTATCATGTGTGTGTCCTCTCCTACAGGGAGACTGCAGCCATATTACAGGAGATGGTCAGAGACTGCAGACATAGTACAGGAGATGGTCAGAGACTGCAGCCATATTACAGAAGATGGTCAGAGACTGCAGATATAGTACAGGAGATGGTCAGAGACTGCAGACATAGTACAGGAGATGGTCAGAGACTGCAGACATAGTACAGGGGATGGTCAGAGACTGCAGACATAGTACAGGGGATGGTTAGGGATTGCAGACATGATTGATTCAGGAGATGGTCAGAGACTGCATTTAAAGCTGAACTCAGTGTACAGGCATATAGTATTGCAGAGCTGATCCACTCTATTTAAACCATCTCTGCAAGATCAAGTCAGTCATTTTCCTTTGAAAGTACAACCAAGTGACAGAAGAGAACATCACATCCAATTTCCAAAACACAATTTTTTTGCAAACACTGAACTGCTCAAGATTAGTGGAGGACAGTAACCATTTAATGGGTCTGTGAAGCTTTTAGTCTGATCCAGCAGTAAATCCTCAAAAAAAAAACAACTCATTAAACAAACTGTGCAGCACACACAGAGCTCTGGCTAAATAGCTGATTATAAGCTGAAATGGTTAACAGCCATGTGCCCCTGGTCTCATAGAATGCTGCTGCAGCGTCTTCCAGAGATCTTATCAGTGTGATCAGACAATGTGCAGGTCAAGTTAGGCAGATTGGCTGTGGATGGACGGGAGGGGGAGCAAGTCCTCCCTTTTACTCCCCTAAGCAGCGCTATTGGCTGTGGGTTCCCTACTACAAGAAATGATCAGTCCACTCACTGCCCAGAGAACACCAGTAAGTGTCCATGCTCCCCCCCACCTGCATTATCCTTCTGCACACCACAGACCTGCCTGCCGCATGATAGCCACATGCTCCTCCGGCCCTCTGCTGCTAGAATTCATTTCCTCAGCCAGCCCCGCCTTCTGTTCACAGCTCCTAGCTGACAGCGGCCCCAGGGCAGCCAGCCTACTGGGAAATTTCCTGCTATCCCGGTAGGCCAGTCCGGCCCTGCGCACACGTGATCCTGCACTTCCAGGTAGCGGGCGCAAATGTGTGAATTATACACAGCAGGAGCCAATCAGTGGGTACTGCGGACTTTAATGGTGGTCTGCCTATGTAAACAAGGCAGATCGCCGTACTGACAGGAGGGAAGGCATTGATCCTGTGTCTCTGCAAAGCAGGGACTAGGATCCATGTCTTCTACTAGTAAAAGCACCTCTCACACTGTAGTAAAACACTGGCTAGACACACAGTTAACCCTTTGATTGCTTCTGATGTTAACCCCTTCCCAGCCATTGTCATTAGTACAGTGAAAGTGCATTGTATTAGTGTCACTTAGTGTCCAAATGTTGCTGCAATATTGCAGTCCTGCTATAAGTTGCTGATCGCCTCCATTACTAGTAAAACAAAAAAAAACATCCCATAGTTTGTATACACTATAACTTTTGTGCAAACCAATCAATATACGCTTATTGGGATTTTTTTTACCAAAAATATGTTTTTGGAGATTACATATTGGCTTAAATCTATATGGAAATTTGATTTTTTAAATTTTTTTAAGGGATATGTTTTATAGCAGAAAGTAGAAAATATTGTTTTTTGACTCCTGAAAATTACAGCAAAACAAATGTTGTTTTACAAATATTTTACACTGTTTATTGATGGCGCCATTGTTTGTCTATGCATTCATGATATTCATATTATGACATTTTCACTGAACACATTAAAATAAGCCAAGCTGATTAATTTGACAAAGGAAATTCATCTTTTTCCATTTGCACAATAGATGCTGTTTGTTTTTCTAATCACTTGCAAGACTTTTAACTGAAGAATTGCACACAATATGAAAATAATCTTAGGGGATTAGCAATTAACAGAGACCTTAACATTCTGAGCAGAAATTAAGTCCAAGCAGAAAACGGTTCTCTATGGCCTAGTTCACACCTATACATTTTTTAGTGCATTTTCAGTTTTGCAGAAACAAACTACAGTCAATTTAATATGGTTTCCTATGGATGTAGTTCACAGCTGTGCATTTTATGAAAAGGGCCAGGGACTTTTTTCTGTTTTTTTTGGTTCCATAGACTTCAATGGATCAAAAGTGTGTACTGAAAAACACAAAATGCACCTGCAATACGCAAACTGCAACCCGCATAGGTGTGAATCAGGCCTATGAACTTATTTGCAAGAGATAATTAATTACTTTGCAAGTACAGCTTGTTGCTCTGAAGAGCTGCTTGTTTTTTTGTTTCTAGAGTAAAGATTAGGCCGGGTACACACTAATAATTTTTTATTTCATGCAACCCAGCAGGTTGCATGAAAAAAAAAAAAACCTGACAGTTTTGGTCAGAACCGCTGTACTAACCATGAAAGGTTAGTTCAGCAGTCTCCCCCGCTGAGCTGTTGTGTTTTGACAGGGGGATGCCCCCCCCCCCACCCACCAGAACACTCCGATCAGCGCTCCATGCCATTGGCTGAGAGCACTGATTGGGAGTCGTCGGCTGATGGTTTTCCAGCATGCACGTCCGACAGAAGCCAGCCAGCTGAAATTTGGTTGAAATAGTTTAATGTACACCACTGGATTGAAAATTATAATGGTTTGGGCTCAAATTTGTTTACACTTTTTACAATGTGTATATTTATAACCAATTTTATTACTATATACAACATACACACTTTGCTTTACCAATAAACAGTTGATACATGGAAAATGATTCCCAGGCAGATTTGGGTTAGCTAAAGTGACAGCAGAGCAAAAAAAGCATCCTTTTATACCCAGTTCTCTCTTTGAAACCTAGAACTGAACTGTCTCACGAGGGATGAGATATT
Organism: Lithobates sylvaticus; assembly: GCA_028564925.1. NCBI lineage: Eukaryota > Metazoa > Chordata > Amphibia > Anura > Ranidae > Lithobates > Lithobates sylvaticus. Next base: position 164,929,828 of record CM053030.1, on the reverse strand, counting down.
GCTCTGACTCATCCAATTCCGTGGGTAAACTCCAACTATTATAGAGAAAATCAATAGGTGGTGTTGCGCTCCCAAAAAGTGTAATAAATAATTGAGCTAAAATATCAATTATACACAATATAAATGCAATATCTAAGAGTCAAAAGGGGATGACATAATATATAAGCATATAGTGATAAGTGAAAAAGGTGAATTCATAAGTGACTGATGTGCATAATGTTGCTAAAATCAGATAAAATAGTTTAGTTTGAATGAAAATAGTGACTATATGTGCAGAATATGCTGGAGAATCGCATAAAACACTCAACGGTGTTACAGATGAAGTGAACAGGGTGAGAATAAAAATTCAAATTAAAAATATAGATAACTCTTTAGTATCTGAGGTATAAATAGATAAAATTCCAAAAATAGAGTTCATAAAGTTCATAAACACATAAATAGTTCATAAACGCATATAAAGTTCATAAAAACGCATAAACGTGTAATAGCTGTGAAGGAAAATTTTGAACAGTGTTGCTGCTCATAAAGGCATATATAGAGTTCATAAAATAATATCAAGTTCATAAAACGCATAGGCGTGAAATGACTGTGAGGAAAATTAGAACAGTGATGCTGCTATGCTTTGACTCTGCGAAGTTTCTTTCAGCAATGCAAGTGCAGCGTGGGTACAGATAAGTGCTGATAGATCTTCAATACATTGACACTGTGAACGCTGTGTGCTCTGTGCTGTCGGTCTTCGGTGATATTTGACACCTGTAGGTGTCCTAAATCATTACCTTACTGCTGCAAGGTAAGCAGCATTGATCAGGAAACAGGGAGATATGTGGTCACTCCAGGGGGGGGGGGGGGGATATGGATCTGGTCAAAACCTCTTCCTCTGTAAAATTCCCTCTATGGTAATGGGGGCTGAATTCCTCTTCTTAACCAGGCACCACTCAGCATACATCGGCCATGATATTGAAAGGAGGGAATAAGGGGCTATCTAGTGTAGTATTTCTTAAAACAATGTTTATTACAATAGTACACAGGATAAAAACTCACATTTGCAGCGAGCTCGCGTCTAGAACGTCACTTCCGGTGTCCATGTATCTTATCATCGATGAAGTCACGTGACGGTGACGACACGCGTAGAATACACGGACACCGGAAGTGACATTCTAGACGCGAGCTCGCCGCTCGTTCCCTACCCTGCCTGTTTTTAACCTGCAAATGTGAGTTTTTATCCTGTGTACTATTGTAATAAACATTGTTTTAAGAAATACTACACTAGATAGCCCCTTATTCCCTCCTTTCAATATCATGGCCGATGTATGCTGAGTGGTGCCTGGTTAAGAAGAGGAATTCAGCCCCCATTACCATAGAGGGAATTTTACAGAGGAAGAGGTTTTGACCAGATCCATATCCCCCCCTCCCCCTGAAGTGACCACATATCTCCCTGTTTCCTGTTGAATGCTGCTTACCTTGCAGCAGTAAGGTAATGATTTAGGACACCTACAGGTGTCAAATATCACCAAAGACCGACAGCACAGAGCACACAGCGTTCACAGTGTCACTGTATTGAAGGTCTATCAGCACTTATCTGTACTCACGCTGCACTTGCATTGCTGAAAGAAACTTCGCAGAGTCAAAGCATAGCAGCATCACTGTTCTAATTTTCCTCACAGTCATTTCACGCCTATGCGTTTTATGAACTTTATATTAGTTTATGAACTATATACGCCTTTATGAGCAGCAACACTGTTCAAAATTTTCCTTCACAGCTATTTCACGTTTATGCGTTTTTATGAACTTTATATGCGTTTATGAACTATTTATGCGTTTATGAATTTTACATGCGTTTATGAACTTTATGAACTCTATTTTTGGAATTTTATCTATTTATACCTCAGATACTAAAGAGTTATCTATATTTTGAATTAGAATTTTTATTCTCACCCTGTTCACTTCATCTGTAACACCGTCGAGTGTTTTATGCGATTCTCCAGCATATTCTGCACATATAGTCACTATTTTCATTCAAACTAAATATTTTATCTGATTTTAGCAACATTATGCACATCAGTCACTTATGAATTCACCTTTTTCACTTATCACTATATGCTTATATATTGTATCATCCCCTTTTGACTCTTAGATATTGCATTTATATTGTGTATAATTGATATTTTAGCTCAATTATTTATCACACTTTTTGGGAGCGCAACACCACCTATTGATTTTCTCTTTACATGTTTCTGGGTATTGTTTGACCCTTTCGGTGTTGCAGCAACCCATTCTCTCTATTACCTGTCCACCCCCATAGTAGCGCGGAAATACCATTACCTTTAATCAACTCCAATTATTGATTATTGTACAGGATTTTTCTACAGGGGGCAGGCAGAAATGGCAATGAAAACAACCTGAGGTTTCACCTTCAGGCTGAATAAAATAGTACCACTTACTTTGCCATCTTTTTGTTGCCCAGTGCTAACTTTTTTGCTGCCATCAATTTCCAGAATTTGCAAAATGACCCTATTTTTTTTCTTAATATAGTACATTTTCTTAGTTTTAACATTTGCTATGTTTTTCATTTTCCATTGTGAATAAAATATGGGTTTATGAGATTTGCAAATCATTGCATTCTGTTTTTATGCAGATTTTACACAGCATCCCAATTTTTTTGGAATTGGAGTTCTAATAATTAATATTTATAAGCAATATATTTAATTTAGTGCAAAACAATAAGCCAGGAAATGAGCAACATAATGTAAGGGCAGTGGAAAAAGAAATGGAGGTCTTCTTTAACAGGGATCTGTATGGAATGCTATGCTTGCCAAGAATACAAGTCTTTGAATACGTAAAAATTATTCTTCTACTTTTCAATCATGTTTTTAATATATAGAATAACATACTTAATACAAATTCAGATTCTATTTAAGAAATTATAATGCAGATTGTTTTCTTCCTTATAACATGGAACAGCAGCATAATCTTCACTTTTACATCCAGTGAAAACCTATATTGGTGAGAAGGATATTGTGCATACATAGCATAATGGAATTAACACCAATTATAGTATTTAAAGATTGTTTCCACAAATACATTTCCAATACTCATTCATGACATGCATGTTAGAAATTTAAAAATAGGAGGACCATTCAGTAGCATGTGAAAATATAGCAATGAAGAAAGGTCCTCAATAATGGTGCCCAACTTAAAACAATTATTGGAAAACGTGGAATGTTACCTCCCACTAGATGGCTTCCCTCTTTTAATCCTTAAAATGAATCACTTTTAACAGACAAGGGACTTATGGAACCAGTAAACTGTAATGCATTCAGGCTAGTCTTCTGAAGAGTCTGAAGGACATTGTGGGAAAAAATTTGATGTTTTTATCAACTATGGCAAGATTCTCTAATCAGATTTTTATTTGTGGTAAACCAATAAAGTCCATTTGGCTGAACAGCCAAGATTTCCAAAGGATGGTACATTTCTTTAAGGAAATGATCAAGCTATATAAATTAATATCAAAACACATTTTAATTAGCAGAGCATTACTATGCAGTTGAGAATATTAAAAACAAAAAACAAAAACGAATGCACAAATGGAATTAAAATAAATAGCTGTTCTTTTTTGCATTATGGCACAAGATGTGTCCTGAGAAAAGTAGTGAATATAGGACAAAGTCCTTACCTCAATAGATCCTTGTTCAATTTTTAAAAGTTCTGCAGCTGTGTGGTCTCTGTAACCTCTGGTTGGACTATTTGGCATTTGTCTTTGATCATCTAAGATTTTCTTGCTAAGTACTCTGGCAGCATTTTCTGACAGCGAGTAACCAGGTGGGGCAGAGAGGTCTTGTTTAGAGGTGACATCACCATATTGATCCCTTTGAAGATCTACAGTTATGTGGATAGGACTTGGAGATCTTCCCCTGCCATCCATGTACATGTCAGGCATAGTTACAAAGTCTTGCCTGGTTTCTGCTGACCTAGATCTGCTGTTTGGCCTCGACACTTTTTGTAAATGGTCACAATTTACTGGGCTGTGGTCAATTATATTAAACAAGCTTGAAAGTCCATCATTAATTGTGGTATGAACAGGGCTTTCCCTGGTTGTCGTTGACCTAGCCCATGCAGATTCACTGAAGCCTTTTTGGAGAGTGCCAGAAGTAACGCATTTAGTTGGCTGATCTGTTTTAGCAAGTGCTTTCTTCTGCAGTTTTGGAGAACCATATTTAGGAGAACAACAACTTCGTTCAAACTTTGCCTGAACTTTTTCAATAGCTGGAGATATCTGCCTGTTCCTCAGACTACGTGAAGGCGAAGATACAGGAGTAGAAATGCCCTTTGGTGTTAGACACTTGTGTGGACTGCTGGTAACACTTCGTAAAGCCTCAGTTTGCAAACCAACACTAATTGTTTGAGTTGTTTGTGTTCCTGTACTCTTTAAACCATTGGTCTGACAAGCAATGTCTCTAAATTGAGAATCTACTGAGTTTGATCGAATTGCATTTCTAACAGAGTTAGCTACTTCTTTCATGTCATCACTCATGTTCCTTGATAACTCTATATTGTGCAGAGAAGACGCAAAGCTGACAGTAGTGCAAACAGGACGGTCCATAGGGTGTAGGTTACCCTCATTAAAGTCTTTTTGGTGCTTATTGAGATCGCATGACCATCTCCCAAATACCTCTGTAGCACAATTTTTAGCATCAGAAACATTTCCCTTGGGTTTGGTCGCAGGAAAGAGTAAATCTGGGTCCAGGTGCTTCTTCTCATCATTGCCATTGTTTGCAGATTTGTCAAGCCTACGAACCACTGGTGGGCTGTGAAAGACCCTACCCCCCATTCTTTCTGCAGCACCGTGGTTTTGAGACAGCTGGTTCTGGCAGTGATCTGGGTTGGTCAAAGTATTCGTTGTCATAGTAACACTCGTTGTAAGGAACCATGAAGATGAGTGGAATGTTTCAGATGAGGAATCAAATTCCATTTTCCCATTTCCAGTTCTATCCCCATATACCATTTTATCACCCTGGCCCACATTATTGTAATCCCAATTCTTGTTAAACTCTTCAATATACTTCAGATCATCAGGAGACAAGGGCGGTGTTAACTCATCCTTGTCGCCAGAAAGATCTAAGTTCTTGTCCGGAAGGAAAGGAGAGCTTTCCATTAATCGATGAAATTCAGACATGGAGGAAACAGACATGACCCTATAAAACAAAGGGCATGTAATTATTAAGTAACAGGTCTCCACTGCTGGAACAAATTGCAAACATGCAAGACTACAATAAATGCATGTAAGCTAAATCCAAAAACTGGGAGAGTGTAAGTAGTAAATTGTCATGCACACAAGTTTAGAAGATCATTCCTATATTTAGGAACATTTAAGAAATACTTACCTCTGCAAACCTCCTTTTTGTGCATCATCCTGCAATAACAAGCAAGACAGTTATAGACTTTTTAATCGAAAAAGTGTTTTTCAATAAATCAATCAATGTACATTGTTAATTATTTATTTTTCATTAGGACAGCACCATAAATTCTTGTACATGAATTGTGGAGCTATAAAGCACATTAACACAATATGATGCCAACAGATAAATAATGCACAAATTACTAAAAAGAATTATACATATGAATGATACATGTAATTCAATGAAAATATCATAATCTTTGCTGCATGGCTACATGGATTACCATTAGAATTGATCGATTCGTACAGGGAAAAAGATACATTCTGTTATAACATCAAATATGACTGCATTCCAAACACTCCGATGCATTGTTGATTGATAGAGCCAATTAAGATTTAAATGAATTCCTGTTTACTTTCTACCAGTGATGTCTGCTGCTAGTGATTCATTATACTAGCATATACAACCTGTTTCAACATATGTTTTTTCTATCAGGAGGAAAAAATATGGAAAGCAAGAAATCACTTTACATAAACTTGATGCACCAGTTGCAATTCACTATTTATACTTCCCCCAAATCACTGTGTTTTAATGGCTTAGTGGTGGCTCAATACCAAGTACAGATTTCACTGGTAAGGTGCTTCATCATTCCTAAATAGCAAATTTCACTATGTGGCTGTCGTTGACTATGTGTTGTTGTATAGGTGATAGATTTTTTAAATAAACATGCTATTCAAGCAAAAAATAAGCGCAAATTTATAAATATGATTTTTATATTGTAAAAGGCATTTCGGCATGAGATTTGGTGAGATTACCATGTTACAGCTTAAAGTTATTCTAAAGGAAAGGCACAGTCAAGCTCCATAAGGTTCATTTTTCTTTTTAATAACAAACATGTTATACTTACCTTCTCTGTGCAATGGTTTTGCACAGAGCAGCCCCAGTTCTCTTTTTTTTAGGTTTTTTGTGTCCATTCACACACACAAAGCACGCCTCCCACTCTCTCCTCATTGGCTCACTGGCTGCTGTGTAAGCCAATGAGGCGAGAGAGAGACCCAGGGGAGCTGCTGCTCTCATGCACATTGCTAGGACAAGATGGGCCTCAGGTAAGTATAAAGGGCAGCTGGGGGCTGCACCCAGAAGGTTATTTTACCTTAATGCATTAAATACATTAAAGTGGATGTAAACCCCAAAAAAAATTTGATGTCATAATGTAGAGAATAAGATTACCTTTCATTTGAGCCCAGTCTTGCCACACAGATTTACTCCAGCCCTGAGAAATCCTCTTTTATTGTTCAGTTAGAAAGATCTTGACAAAGTGCTGAAATCTTTGTCAACAACGCCCCCTTGCTGTGAGTGACAGGTGATTTACATATGTCATGCATTAGCCTAAAAGAGGCACATCCTGTGTAATTATAAAAAGTGAGAAATCCACCCCTCCCCCACATAACAAATCCTGTGATCAATGTATCCTCAGAAACACACACTGCACTATAACAATCATCAGATCACTGCATGTTCTACTCCAGTGTTTCTCAACTCCAGTCCTCAAGGCGCCCCAACAGGTCATGTTTTCAGGATTTCCCTCAGATGAAACGGCTGTGGCAATTACTAAGGCAGCAAAACTGATCAAATCTCATGTGCAAAATAATGGAGAGCCTGAAAACATGACCTGTTGGGGCGCCTTGAGGACTGGAGTTGAGAAACATTGTTCTACTCTGCCCAGCTCTGACTACATACATCTCCCCTATATTCTTCTTGCTATTCACTCGAATAAATTTATTTTCACTCTGGTCTGTGGATCTGTGGTCTGTGCCTGTCTCTCAGGCTAGTGCATGATATGTAAATCACCTGTCACTCACAGCAAGGGGGCGTTTTTGACAAAGATTTCAGCACTTTGTCAAGATCTTTCTAACTGAACATAAAAAGAGGATTTCTCAGAACTGGAGTAAATCTGTGTGGCAAGACTGGGCTCAAATGAAAGGGAATCTTATTCTCTACATTATGACATCAAAATGGGTTTACGTCCACTTTAAGGTAAAAAACCTTGAACCCTTGGAACCACTTTAATGAGTTAGAAAACAAAGTGAATTCATTTTAAGTCAGCCATGCCCTTCGTGTTTTATAAAAACCCTATAAGAAAAGTGGGCAACTCAATCTGTACCTACACTAGTGATATCATAGTCTAGCCCTTTCCCACTCTGACAAAAAGTATAACAAATTGGCTACAGATACAATTTAACCTTTCAACTTTATGGTATTTTCAAACATATATAAAATAATTTGAAACAGATTTCATAAAATTATTAGGAAGAAAAACATAAAACGTTTTTAAAATGAAATCTCAAAATAAAGAGTTCATTCATGAAGACTTAATAGTTCTGTGCTCTGATGAAGAAAAGGCACATAGGATTCAGGTATTACTAAAAGATACATTCTGTTATTCCATTAGCTAACTGCTTATATTAGCTACAATCCTTTTGCTGTAATGTAAGACTCAGAGCCATATATACTGTGCTCAAACATGGGGCAGCAATAGAAAAGGCACATTACCTCAGTGGAGAACTTATCACGCTCCAGTTTGTGGGGCTGAGTTAAATCAGTCTCATCAGCAGAATCCAGTGAGAGGGCATCAAAAAAGAGATTCTCAGAGCCACTGCAGCGATCTGACCCCTTCAACTTAGGCAGTAACTGTTCTTCAAACTGCATATCATCGGAGTCAGAAAATGACCTAGCTTCATGCGAGTGCAGCATAGCGTTGGCTGAATATTCAGCCATGCCACCACCATCATGTTGGTCATCAAGGAAGCTATCTGTTCTCTGAGGACTTGATTTCCTTTGAAGCTGAAAAAGTAAAATACAAATGTTAAATAAGTTTCACTTTCACTATTATTGCATTTAGACCCCTTTCACACTGGGGCACGTTTCAGGTGTTTAAGCGCTAAAAATAGCGCCTGTAAGGCACCTTAAAAGCTCTTCTCAAGTCACCCCAGTGTGAAAGCCCGAGTGCTTTCATACTGGGGTGGTGCGCTTGCAGGATGGAAAAAAAAAGAGTCCTGCAAGCAGCATCTTTGGAGCGGTGAAGGAGCGGTGAGGGAGCGGAGTATACAGTGCTCCTCCGCCGCCCCTGCCCATTGTAATGAATAGAAAGCGCTGCCGAAGTGCCTGAAATTCGCTTTGGCAGAGGCGCAAAACAGGCGCTATAAACCCTTTCCTCGGCGACAAGCGGTGGTTAAAAGTGCCTGAAAGCACCGCTATAACAGTGTTAAAGCCCCGCTAAAACTAATGTTGCTTTACCGCTGACGGATCCGCCGCCCCAATGTGAAAGGGGTCTTAATTGCTCACATTTTCCAATACACATATAATATTTGGGGTAGGTTCTCTCAGGTCTCTCAACAGACTCAGGTGACTGGTTAAATCTCTTAGGGACCCAGGGCCCTCTGCAGTACAGAAGTAGATGGGTGCATCTGGGACCCCTGTACACTTTCTTCCAATTCTGTACAGAAATAGGTATGGCTGTCTTATAATGCTGAACCGGCACTGCTTTGGATATAATAAAAACAAGAATGCTTCTGCTACCTCCAATGGATTCCAACCTCATTAACATCACTGACCAACATACCTGCTCTACTTTCCTCAGGAATTCCATTCTTTGCTTTTCCCATTCATGTTTTTCCTTTCCAAATCGATCCAACAGCTCTCCCTTCTCCCGACTCCAGTTTTTTTCACTCTGCTGTACCTGCCTGCGGAGGTCCACCACCAACCTGTTGCTCTCAGCAAGCAACTTTTTGTGCTCCTCTTTCTCATGACTGACAGTCGCCTTGACTTCGCTGGGGCTCAAGTCTCCAGGCACTTTAGGCCTCCTTACTTCATACTGCAAAAGAAAAACAGACATAAATACAAAAAACTGTAGTCCACATGTTATCATGTCTAAACTATGTATTGTGAACACATATAATACATATATACTCCAAATATTATGTAATACATATCAAAACCTATTTCGTGTTTACATTTTTGGGCTACAAGAGCCTAAAGTATTTTTTTTTGTTTTTTTTACAAAAATTCCACCTACCCAGAGACTTAAGGATATTGTGACCTGGCTGGACAGTGTGGAAGAGCAGCTGGTCCTACAGAAGCCAGCCATTCTCCCGCCTTCTGTGGAAGGCTCCTGATGGAAAAAGGTCAGCCAAATGGCTGTTAACCAGAATGTTCTGGTTGGGGGGTCCTTCAAACTTTAGAGGGGCCGGGTTGTGGCCAGTAAGGGTAGAAAATGTCTTGGGCCCAGTATCTGTGAGAATAAACATTGCCTCAGGGTTTGTGGTCAGGGGGTGGAGGAGGAGTAGTGCCTCATCATTGGTATTAGTAGGAGTGATAGTACCCCATCATCGGTATCAGTGGAAGAAATAGTGCCCCATTGTTATTGTCAGTGGGAGGAATATTGCCTCATATCATTGTCAGGAATAGTGCCCCAAGCGCCAGATAAAGGCTAAACAAAGGTTGCAGTTTGGAGACCCCTACTCTAGTGCCTAGTAGAAAGTGTAGCCTACCTGCCCCCAATGACCTACGCCAACCTCTTATTCATTCTCTAAACACATGCACATTTTGCACTAAATACAAAAATAAAACATTTTATGGTTAAAAAAAAAAAAATTCAAGTGAAAAATATTTCCTCTCAAAGAAAATTCCTATTATAAGCCCTGGGTCACATTGCAGCAATTTAGCATGCGATTTGACAAATTGCATGCCAAATCGGTGACTATTGCCGGCAATGACACCGTCCGAATTGGTGCGACGCTGCACCGATTCCCAAAAGTAGTTTCTGTACTACTTTTGGCGACTTCGGGTGCGCTTTCCATGGACATCTGTGCAGAAACCCGCACAGATGTCTCTGAAATCGCCCCCAAAGTCGGGACTGACATGCGGGAATGAAATCGTGCGAGTTCAGCTGAACTCACACAATTTCATTCCCACTGTCGGTGTGAACCTAGGCTGAAGCTAATTTCTGCCACAGGATCATGGGGCTTTCCAACATTTTGAATAGTCCTACTGTGGTTAATTAGGGATACTACTATTGTAACAAACAATGTTTCATTATGCCTTTTGAACATGCAACACATTAACGGGAAAGAGCGATGACTGTAAACCACAGGAAAATGAATAAGGCGGAAATTTACAGGTATAAAATCACAAAGGAAAAACTACAGTCACAAGCACATAAGCAACAAGATTAAAAAGCAATATCTCAAAATACAGTGTACTGAGAGACAAAAAAAAATCCACAAAACCACAGAAATAGGATCAAAAGAACAGCAACAACTTCGAAAAGAAAATATAAAAACGACACATTTATATTAAAGTGAGGTGTTTTTGGTGTGAGCAATAACACAATAAAAGAATGGTCAATAGCTGTGCACAGAGCAGTTGAATTGTATGAATCAGATATCATTGCTTCCCTATGTTGGTGGAAAGAACTAGTGTGATAGTTTTCTGCAAAACACTCTGGAATAGGAGGATTATTATATTTATCATCATAAATACAGTATATTGTATCTGAATACACATTTTGGAAGAATACTGGAGAATAAATATTGCAATATTTTCTATTCTCTAGAACTCCAAACCTTATATAATCTTACCAATCCCCCTAACGACACTGCGCAAGTTTTCTCTAAATATATAAATGATTTTATTTATGAGCACAGTGACTTAAATGTCACTCTAATGATCATGACACATCTTTAAATTAAAAAGGAAAAATGACTTCACAGTGAACACTGCATATGGTAAAAAGGCAGGAAACATGAGATCACACTAAGCAGACACTGTCTGTCTAAGTGAACGCCCTAGAAACGGATTTATAATCCAAACATCACATTAGAGGTCAGCATTGGCATGAAACAATCTTGTTCCAGATAGCGAAGTGATATAGCTCATCTTTTTTCCACATATACACAATTAGAGCTGTCAACAAAGTGAAGTGCCCACTAGGAGCCATTATAATGGCACTTGTGTAAATGGATGACTATTAAGCCACTTGGTGTGTGTGTGCATATATTATATTTATGGTCGTGGCCCTATGACCGAGAGAGATGTGGATCACATAAACACGCGACAAGATTTACAACATAAATAGACCTGAAGTGTGCCTTGGTGGTCTGGTCGGTATGCCAAGAAAAGGGGGCATGCCCAAGGTTAGTAATGGGTAGTTTATGAAGAAGGATGTGCTGAGAAGTGCCCTGAAAAAGGGAAGGGCGGGAGGGTATCACGCACTGGAACCGACAAAAAGCATGGGCGAGTGGGCTGCTTAAATACCCTCAGGGCTCCTCCCATAAATTCAGGCCACCATACTGGCCTTCTTTTTTATGGTTGTGGCCCTATGACCAATAAAAATGTGGATCACAAACACGCAACAAGACTTACAACATAAAAAGACCTGAAGTGTGCCTTGGTGGTCTGGTCGGTATGCCAAGAAAAAGGGGCAAAAGATTTAGATAGGGGAATAACTCTTTATTGATTCTTGTGGTTACTGAGCCAGCTTGGCGAAGGCTTGTGCCATTTCTTCCTGAGGATTTGGGATGTATGTGCAAAAACAAGTGGACTTCCATCGGCCTAGTTTCTTGATTACATGGTCTGGTACTCCATGTTGGCAGGCAGCTGAGGCTACTCCAATCTGGAAGGAATGTCCAGGGAGGGTTGAAGCCCAAAGTTGCTTAGGAGGATCCTGACATGATTGATAAACTGGCTGCCACTCAGGGGGCTGGTTAGAAAGGGTAGCAACAAGCTACCATCAGATTGGTTGGGTAGATGGGACAGTAGTCGTCGAGCACCGTCACTGTGCACCAGGCGTTGTTAGTCTAAAACAGGTTGATTTCAACCCCGGGGCCGGTTTGTTGCGTTTTGCAGACTGTAAGATGAAGGGTTGTTCGGAAAGCGAGTCAGGTGGCATCGGAGCAGTGTCTGATTGCCAGAGCCTCTGACAGTAAATTCACTAGGTCGTAGGAAATCGTAAAAGGCCTGGTAGATGGCCGATTGGATGACTAGGCTGGGAAAAGCCCCAAACAGAGAATGAGTCAGAATAAAGCGCTGCCTGGACTGATTCCAGTGACATCAGCGGAGAGCAGACTTCAGACCACTCTCCGCTGAAAATGGGTCACAGGTCTGCAAAACCAATTGCACTCCTGTGACCCATAGCAGAAGCTCAGCCTAAAAAGCTCAGGCTGTACTTCTCCTTTAAATAGACAAGAATCAAAGAAAAAATCCCCCCAAAAGGAATATCGGTGGGAATAAAAGCTAAAAAGATCTTCTAACCTTTCCAAGAAAAGTATCCGAAACTAACACCATAAAAAGCATAAAAGTGTTAGTAGGGTCCATTATTGATAACATTTAGCTTGTTTGGACAACAGTACTTCTAAAATCCATATTAAAAGAAGTAGTGAATTATCTAAGGCTCATCAAGAAATATTTGTTATACAGGATTTATATAATGCCAACAGTTTGCGATGCACTTTACAAAATATAATGATTCATAGAAAATGATTTCTATAAATATTAAGCCATGCAACATACCATTAACATTAATCATAATGGAAAATAAAAAATTATCTTTTTAAACCTAGAAAAAAAAATCGATATAATTGGGTGCATATTACTCATAGTGTAATCAATTCATCTGACTACTTTTATTGATAATTCACATATTTGCATGCACCTGTTTCTTTATACCTGGGTGTAAGAGTTTGATTGCACTCCAGAGTTTTGAATAATTTCATTACACGTCTGATTTGACAAAAACCTTTCATGAAATTTGCAGAACAAGGATTAGTGCCGCACGTGCCTAAAAACACTAGAAGACTGATTCTATTTATATTAACGGGAGCCAAATTAACCATTGCAAAAGATTGGAAGAAGCCCTCGGTATCTGTATTGTCCATGAAAAGGAAAATTTCATGGATAATGGAACAAGAGAAAATGGTCAGCCCCCTATTGGATAAGACCACACAATTTGAAATCATATGGGATCCCTGGGCTCAGTATCTGGGTATGTCACTGATGCCAGGCACAGATAGCAATATTGATCGCTGATCTTTGGATCTTTTATAGGACATAAAGGCATCATCTCTTCTTCTTTCTATCTCTTTTCTCTCTCCTCTCAGTTTTTAGTCTTTCCTTTTCATTTTTATTTTGGATATTAATATTATTATTATATATATATATATATTTTTTTTTTGACTAGAGTATCTTTCCTTGAATTACCTAGGAATTGACAGGTTTTTTACATTAGTATGTCTTACTAAATATAGGATTTTTTCCTGGGCTTAATCCAGTGAGAACATGATGTTGTATCCATGTTAGAATCTACAATTTAATTTTGTCTGGGCAACTCGAAAAGTTAATAGTATTATATCTTGCTTCTCAGAAGTTATATAGTAAATTCTATTCGTTCGAGGGGGGAGGGGGGGATATCTGCACCTCCTTGGACACAGCTTGATCCCGGTTGGGGTGTCGGAGGGGATGCGGAGTTCCTACCCTTCTTGGAGTGTTCTGGGATATAGCATACAAATGAGTTGTCACAGCTTAAGTTACATACTTATTTCTTACTTTGTTAAATTCTCAATGTCTCATTGGTATGTTAACTATTCACATTTGTTAGCTTTACTGTGAATTCTTCTGTAATGATTTTACTTTGTGAAAATAAAAATCTTAATGAGAAATTTGCAGAACAAATGCTTCCTGTAATAACAGACCAGTCACTGCTGCTCTCTCTCCTTGTGCAGGGTGACTGGTCTTGTGTCCACCCCTCTGTAGTGACGATACACTGCAGCCACCTTATCTTTATCTTGAAAATATTACATGCATTTCACCCCAGCACTAGGGACCTAGTGCTGTGTTTGTGAGTACCTGATATATATTTTTTTATAAATTGGATTTTATAGCCATACAGTGTGCACTATATTTCTTTTTATTTGCATTCTATGGCACCATGTTTTGAAAGCAAGAGATAATACTGGAGGCAATATTAAGTGATACGAAGTCCCTCTATCCACCCGTCCACCCAGATCCATGCTTATGACCACTATTAGTGGTAAGATGCGCATTTGACCCATCTGTTAGTTCAGGGGTCTACATCTTGAGGTGAGCGGTTTGACTAGCTAGTGGTGAAATCACAGATGTTATTTGCACCATAAGGATATCTGCATGCATTTTAACCACCACAGAGGAGAACATCTTTATCAACTTTTTCTACAAACTATTCCTTCCATCTCAGCTTTTTTATGTCTTTCTAATGGACTTTGTTTTTTTTTAGTTGTTATCATTAGCGCTGCACTGTTATTATTTGATTGTCCTTCTGAGGTTTTTGTTATATTCACCTTTAGTGCATAGCAGCTATTGTCTAGTTAGATTATTTTAGGCGATCATATGTTTTTGCGCTGACTGACCCTACATTTACAATTAAAACACAATACCCCAGGATAATTAGTGCTTATCACCTCATAATTCATGTAATTACAGACTAGAGACTGCATGTTATCACATACAAGCTTTTTGAAAGGATTTATTTGGTAGTACAGTGCACTTTGGTTTGAAGCACAGAAATTAGGTTAATCTCTATTGTAATCTATATTTAATCTTGCTCTGTCTCGCTAATCTTTTCCCTCTGGGTACATTTGTACAGGCAGCCACAGCCTAGTTGTTTATAGGTTCAGATTTACATTGCAGACGCAGAATGTTTTCAATTTGGTTTCTCTTCCTTATAACTACTTTTCCAAACAAACCACTGGCTACACTTCAATGGTTTCTTTCCTTAATTTAATTAAAAAAATGATAATATAGGTAGATGACATGGGGGGTTATTTACGAAAGGAAAATCCACTTTGCACTACAAGTGCACTTGGAAGTGCAGTCGCTCTAAATCTAAGGGGTAGATCTGAAATGAGTGGAAGCTCAGCTGATTTTATCATCCAATCATGTGTAAGCTAAAATGCTGTTTTTTATTTTCCTTGCATGTCCCCCTCGGATCTACAGTGACTTTACTTTCAAGTTCACTTTCAAGTGCATTTGTAGTGCAAAGTGGATTTGCTTTTAGTAAATAAACCCCATAGTGTATAACTCTGCAACTAAAGCTGACCATACACCAATACAATGTACGTCTGATTCCTGCTAAATCGGGAAATATTTGTTTTAATGGGTGGCCCTCTCAGCACCACCCAGATCAAGAAAGGAGAGGAGCTGAAAACTGTTGGCCCAACAGCATCTGCATGCAATCTGATGCAGACACTCTTCAGGTATTCTGACAGCCATGGGTGAATAGCCGGCACTGCAGATTCATCCATTCATACTGTTTGCATGGACGGGAATCAAGCAATCTTAATGTGTATGATCAGCTTTAGTTTGTTGAAGAAATGTATAGATTGGGATAAAAGTAGAGAAGAATTAGAACTCTTGTCAAGTTTTTATTGCTGTACTGCTTTCTCCCCATTTGACAATTTAAACCTTTATATCCTGTGGCCACTGGAGATATTGGTGATGGGAAATCAAATTTTCACAGTTGTCACCAGATCAAGAGATAAGGATAAATGCACCAATGGGGACAACCTGTTTTATTAATACATTTCTAAGAGGGTAATTCCCCTCATTTTGTAGAGACTTGTAGCAATGTCTGTGGGATAGGAAATGAAGGGATTTCTCCTCAACAGGACAAAGAAGTAAAAAGAATGTATCTGAAGGTGGCATCCTAATCAAATGACAGAAGCAGCTGTGGAAAATAAAAAATAATTTGTACTTATTGTAAAATATGACTCAAGACTTTTTCCTTGAGGTGTCATTCACACTTGCAGAAACATGTTTAAAATCATGCGCTTTCCAGAAACAAACAAAAATGTGATGCTTTTTTCCAGATGCATGGCAGTGCATGCATCTTGTTAAACCGTGTGCTGTCACACGCACCAAAACGCATGGTAACACAGGACAATGCATTTTGTTGTAGTGCAATTTTAAAAATGAGTCAGGCACTTCTTTTGTGTATTTTTTGCACATAGGGCAGCCCACTAAAATTAATTGGCTGCCCTAAACGAAATGTGTGAAACGTACAAATAAGTGCATGAGCTCTGTTGCACCTGTGGAGATGTAAACAAAGCCTTATACCCCGTACACACGAGCGGAATTTCCGTTGGAAAAATCTTGGATGGCATACACATGGTCACACAAAAGTTCTCTGAACTGTCGACCGTCAAGAATGCGGTGACGCACAACACTATGACGAGCCGAGAAAATGAAGTTCAATGCTTCTGAGAATGCGTCGAACTGTTTCCGAGCATGCATAGGAATTTTGGTACAGACGATCAGAATTAAAAAAAAAAAAATAGAGAACCTGCTCTCAAGTCCGGTGGAGCATACACGCGGTCGGAATTTCAGACCAAAAGCTCATATCGGACTTTTGCTGGTGGACTTTCCGATTAGTGTCAATACACAAAGTTGTATGGATGATTTTACATGTGTTTTTTTATTTAATAAATGTCTGACAGAGTGTATGTCAACACCATTCAGACGCAAAACTAATACAAAATAAAGCCAAGTACTCACTGGCCAAAAATCTACAGGAACGGGGCAATGTTTGGTCAGTGTGTACAGCAGTACGGCCGGCTTTTGTCGGAGGGACATGCTGGAAAACCAGCATTCAATCAGCCACTGGCTGCAAGTGCTGATCAGTATATTTGGGGGGGGGGGTTCCCCTTGTCAGAAAACAATAGCACAGCAGGAGAGATCGCATTGTATGGCGATCTGTCAGGTTTTTTTTTTTTTTTTCATTTAACTCGCTGGGTTGAACGTAATAAAAAGTTTTTGCATCTTTCGCTTAACTTGCTTAAAGTGGTTGGAACAATGAAAAGAATTTAAAAAATAATTAGGTCCTTGTTCCTTTAAGTCATGCTGTATAACATAGGGCTATGTCATTTTTCCCGTCCTATCTTGTAAAAAACCTGGTTGATCCTGTCAGTTCCTGTGTCCCCCTGCCTCTGCTGACCACGGTAATCATGGATGCTGTGTCCCGATTACCGTGGTCAGTTTACATGCCTCCGTCATCTGCAGCTCTCCTCTGTCCTCTCTCCCCCTCCCTCCCTGTCATCATGAGAGTGCCTCCCCTGCCCGCCCCTCCCTTTAAAGTGATTGTAAAGTAACAATGTGACTTTACATGTATCCCCTTTCGTCATGCTGCCATTCACTACAACAGATTTTTTTAAAAAAATGAAATGGCTAAATACCTTTTGTCACACTGCAGCTGTGTGGTCAAGTGATTCCCCCTGTGATGGCCGGTCCTGATCTATGGAGAGAAGCAGGAGGGGCCGAGATTCCCCTCTGCTGGCTGGCTGACATCACTGGGGAATCTCTGCCCCTTCCGTTTCTCTCCATAGATCAGGACCGGCCAGCACAGGGGGATAACGTGACCGCACAGCTGCAGTGTGACAAAAGTTATTTAGCCTTTTCATTTTTAAAAAACAAATCCGCTGTAGTGAATGTCAGCATGACGAGAGGGGATACATGTAAAGTCACATACACACACATACACATACTTTACAATCACTTTAACATTGCTACTATGTATTTTCTCTGCTTCATCCATCTGCAGATCAAAGGGATATGTTGCGATCTGCATATGATGTCAGGTAAAGCAACCTTACATGCAAAGACTATTTTATTTTTGAATAAAATTTGTCATTATTTAACTACGTTTTGACCCTTAGTTTACCAAATCGGCTCTTATGAACGTCTTTCCCTTTTCCTTTCAACTATTATTTTTGGGTTTATTTTTTAATTTTTTTTCATTTATATTTTATTAAAATTTTTCCACAGGTGGTCTACGGGTGTGAAAGCGGACGTACTTTAAAAATATACCTGTGTTTTCCTAAAACTCAGTAAATTGCTAGCAGGGCTGCGTGCACATTAAGAATTCATAAGATCATGTATCAAAATTCAGCTGATTCAGTAGGAACTGCTGAATTTCAATCTGTGTGCAGCCCTGTCTGTTCAGCAGAAGCCGATCGTTAGACCAATAAACACATTTATGGACAATTTAAATCTGACTATTCACTTGCGTTGACTGTTTTTCTTTGTGTATATTCCCAAACATATTACTATTTCTTTCTTAAAAATAAGCTGTTCAATAGTGTTAATTCATTTTGGAGTTATTGGTAAAAACATTGAGCATGCAATACATTTGGTACAAAAAGAATCATTCAGGGTTTGATAAAATGCAAATGAGTAATTTTTTCCTTAGGTTACCTGCTCCAGACGACATCTTAGCTCTGTCCCTTCCATCTCCCAAGTAGCTTTGTCTTCTGCAAACTGCTGCTGAATTTCATGTCTGTCCATGGCTTCATCCCGCAACTCAGATCGGAAATCATCCACTAAGCCCTTTAATGCTGCAAGGAGGCGATGATTTTCACTTGCCTATAAAATAAAATGCTTAATGATACTAAATACTTAATATTTTTTTTAAAAACATACAATTCATGAAAACTGTGTATTAAATAATCAGGAGCGTTGCATATTAAATTAAATACTTAAATTGAACACATTTTCATGTCCGAAAACACAACGAAATTCTACGGCAGTGCAAGATACATAGCAAGGTTAACATGCACATCAGATTATATGAAAGAAGTGTGTATAGCAAGATGCTGAGAAGTTTTCAGCAAGCTTTTGCAAAGTAGTACTAAATCTTACTGAAGCCTGGTAGCAGTTTGTTTAAAGGGACAATACTCCCATGTTTACCTCTCCAAACTGGAACTGAATGGTACTTTAAGGACTCGAGTACCAGCCTGTATATAGCCCATTATTACCAGTTTTTTCGTTTTCAGTGTTATGATGGTGGTGTGACTGACAGTTACTCAGTCATGCCAGAACTATTGCTTATAAAAGTGATCATCAAAAAAAAAAAAAATACATTATCAACCCGCCTTCAAGAGAAGTACAGTCACTAAGGTGAGATTGCACTGCTCTAAAAGAGTACTGTCTACTTTCCAAAAAGAGGTCACTTGGGGGATATTCGTACTATTCTGGCATTTTGGAGCATCAAGAAATGAGATGTCAGTACATCAGGATTGATCTTTCAAATACATAACATAGTTTTTAGACTAACTTTCACACAGACTAAATAATATACATTTATTTGGGCTATTTTACCCAAAGAAATGTAGCAGACTACATTTTGCCCTAATTTTTGAAGAAACATTATTTGCAACATTTTATAGAAACTAAGAAAAAAAAATGTTTTGTTCTTTTTTTGTTTATATAATAAAAAAATAAAAAAATATTTGTGATCAAATACCTCCAAAAGAAAGCTCTACTTGTGAAAATTTTTTTTTTTATATAAATGTAATTTGTGTACCGTGTTGCATGACCAAGCAATTGCCAGTTAAAGTAGCACAGTGCTAAATAGCAAAAAAAACATTGGTCCTGAAGAGGGTAAAACCTTCCAGAGGTTAAATGGTTCATAATAATAATGGTTCATAATAACCAGTCACTCTGATTCAGAATAAGTATGTAATTAGTCTGGTAAAACAAAGAACTATTTCTTCACAGCAACATTAAGGACAAAATTGGCTGCAAAGTTTGTTAAAATCCCTGCAATGCGCATTGATCACCAAAAGGGGTTTGTTGTTTTCTCAATAAAAGTGGAGTTACTCTTTAATATTCAGATGCATAGGATAGGGGAGATGAGGGGTTAATATACAGATCACTGGGAAAAGGATAGACCTGAAATGTACAGAGGACAAGAGGGAGGTGAAGGGGTTAAAATAAATGATCCCACAATCAAAACTCCTCCTATTCCAAATCTGCTGCTGCTTGTGCATTGGAACTAATGAAGGATCCTTTATTCATTAGTTCCTCCATCTGTTGTAAGAGAAAGGGGTCATCGCTGCAATTGATCATCACAGTGATACAGGATACAGAGCCACTTAGATTGGTTCTGTACACTATATCTGCGAATTGAGCAATTCAATGATAACTCAGTTCATAGCCAATAAAGGTAAAAAAAGAAACGCTTATGCCAGCATAAAATACAGTTTACGCTAGCTATAGTGCTCAGTTTTGGACACAGCAAAAGTAATATCAATTATATGTCGTTGTTGTGCCTCAGTGCAACACTAAATCTAAAGCAAACATGTCATCTTACAAAACTACCTATTACACTTACAAATCTAAATTCAAAATGTACCCATATCTCCATACAAAACATACAGAAATCAGACAACTGGTTACTTTTGCTTTACAACTTTTATCCTACATTGGTTCACATTTTAGACTTACGGCCCATACACACGATCAGACTTTTTGACAACAAACATGCAAATTAGCTGTTTTAAGGCAACATCCAACTGTGTGTACGCTTCATCGGACAAACTTTTTCGGTTTTCATCGGACAAAAGTTCGCTCTGCAAACAGACAAACTTTTCGGCAACAAAAGTCAGATTGAGCAAAGTCCGATCGTGTGTACAGAAAACCATCGGACTTTAGTCCAAAGTACAAACACGCATGCTCAGAACCAATGCAAAAGATCAGACAACAATACAGAAGTTGAGCAAAGGGTGGCGGTAAAGAGCAGAAAAACCACGTGACTTGGTGAAAGTTGGCTGAAAAAGTCAGATTGTGTGTATGCAATACAAGTTCACGGCCAACACCCTTTGGACAGAAAAGTTTGTTTAAAGTCCGATCATGTGTACGAGGCATTAGAATGTTTAAAAGTGCCAGTTGACAGTATTCCTCTTTTGTATTACACTAGACAATGTCTACCTGCCCAGCACTAACCTCTGTTCTGGTCCAGCCTAGTGAAAATTCTGGTACTTCAGGTACCTCTTGCCCTGTACAGTGCAGCATTTGGTGTCTAATGGACCAGTTGTCAGGTTGGAAAGATGTCATGTAGGGATGTGCTTAGCCCTGAGCAGTTAGTGATTTTTAAAAATTCCACATTTGCATAGCATTCCCAAGGGTTCTGACAGCAGTGGGCTAATATGCTGTGCCTGAAGCACTGCAGCTCCATTAGTTTAATTGATTTTTGCTTAGTATAGTTACTTTTAACATTATTGTTTAATATGGCATATTTATCAGTGAATATTTATAAAACTGTAATTTAGGTTTCAATGGACCATATACTGTAAAAAAGTATTAGCATTAACCAGTGGCTGTCATTTCATTTAACAAGCCTGTTTAGCCTGCAGTGGCAGTCCAAGTGGTTTACTAGGGCCACAGATGGCCCTTGGACCCAAAAAAAGATATTTCCTGACAGCTCCAATTCAGCCTACCACTGGGTCTGCCCCGACCATACCCCCACATGCAGGACCTCATAAGTTTGACTCCCTCTCCCAGGCCAGCATTCCTTTCTTTTCCTCCTAACATGGTAGGACCTTTTTTGTTTCCGCATCACTGGTTAGCTAGTTAATTCCCAGTGGTAGGCTGACATGGGGCTGTCAGGAAAACTGAAAATTGAATATACTGTATACATTGAATTGAATACGTACCGCAATTTTCCTTTCCTGACAAGCGCCAAGTCATCACAAAACTCTCACCCAGGTGCGGAAATCTAGCTATGTAACTCCGGCTTCGGAGAATAAGTCACATTTATGAGTTAGGTCCTGCAGGTTGGGCGGGGCATACCCAGTGGTAGGCTGACATGGAGCTCATCAGGAAAGGAAAATTGCAGTATTTGGTATTCAATTTACCGTTCTAAAGTATTCATACAAAGGTTTGTAAAATGTCCTGGGTAAGCCTTAACATGCCTTACAGCAACGTTCAGGAAATATATAAAGAGAAATAGATCTTATGCACCAAAATATTATATTGACATAATTTATAACCACTCTGTAAGCGGCTGCTAATCTCTTTAAATGACAACGTATAATTACATTTATTGTGGGGATTTATTATAACCAGATTCCGTGTGAACTATAGTATGATACATAAATACTCACTGAAGGGTTTTCTTAAAAAATAAAAAAACAACAAATTTTATTAGGACTTTTTAAAACCATGCCGGTAGCTATGAAGATGAAGCTGTTGCATAAAATGGGCTGTACTATTAAGTCATTGTTAGTTGGAAAATGTTCCAGTACTTTCACAGATATTTCCATTACCATACCAAGCTGTAACCTGCAGGAAAGCCAAAACATATGTGATACATCTTATTTGGCTTACTCAATATATTTTAGTGCAAGCTCTCAAGAATACTGCACTTCTGCTGAAGCATACACTGGTTATCTATGGCATTAAAATGTTTAATTTATGAACAAACATTTTTTCAGCCATGATACTGGGCTAAAAGTACAATGCTGGGCTTTCTAACAACAAAAGCAGATCATGAGCAGACCATGCTAGGCTTTCAAGTAACACAAACACCGTGGTTGTGGGTGGTCAGTGGGAGTTGGGTTAACCTTAAAAACATTACAGGACATGTTTATGGTTGGTGCTCTGCTATCAACCCCTTTCTATAGGCAGGGTTGAAATGAGACAGGGTTGATGAGTAGTAATTTAGATCTACTATGCAGATTCAGTCACACTTGTGTGCTCCATCATGCACCACAGAAGCACCAGAAAAAAAAGCAATAGGCACAATTTTACAGCAATGCCACCAGGGAAACAGGAAACTTTAAGGGAAAATAGAGAATAAAAACGGAAGACCACTTAGATGTAACTACTGCACTTATAATATGAAATCAAAATTAGCACTGACTTTACTTTAAGAAGATACTGTCTATTAGAAAAGGAGGCAATTCTGTCAGTTAAACCATTCAGGTCTATTTCTAGAATAGCAGCTGTAGAAAGGGCCTCCAGAGGGCTTCTTCTCTGGGATAGGACTTGATACCATCTGGGTGCAGGTGGATAATATAAAATATTTATATGCAACATTTAATTTTTACATGATTCAAATTATACATTTGTTTTACTTTTTAGCACTGAAAGCTATAGGCACATACAAAGCTATACAATTCCTTTAGGCTCGGTTCACATATGCAAAACGCAGCAGACCCGCTGTGAAGATTTGTGAACCGGCTCCATAGAGAGCCCGTCAAAATGGTGGATTGGAACCCACATCCAGTTTACAATGGTGTGAACCCAAAAAAAGGAGCATCAAATGTGTAAATACTGTAACAGCTCCTGTAAGCAGAAACTGTTACATGTATGGCAGAGGTAACCTTTCCCAACAAGTTTATTGATGCAAGTGCCAGAGGGGGTTATATTTATTTTTTAACTAGGAGGTCTGGCCAATTTTTTTTTTTAAAGTCTACAAATACTGCAGCTGCACACTTACCTGTCCAGGGCGCCCATGATGTCGGCACCCGAAGCGGATCTGTCGCTCAGCTCTCGGGTGCTGCGCCATCTTCGTTAAGGGAATCAGGAAGTGAAGCCTTGCCGCTTCACTTCCCGGTTCCCTACTGTGCATGCGCGAGTCGCACTGCGCAATCCGGATGGTCCCTGCTGTCTCTGGGAACCGTGTGTTTCACAGCAGACAGCGGGGGGGGGGGGGGAGACCAGCGGGAGTCTATGCCCAGAAGTGGGTGCAAATACCTGTATTATACTGGTATCTGCACCCCCCTCCCCCTGAAAGGTACCACGTGTGACACCGGGGGGGGGGGTTCCGAAAAGAGGAGGTTCCATTTTTGTGTAAACCTCCGCTTTAAGCTGTGAACTGTCTGGTAGCACATGGCATCCCTTCCAACTGATCATCAATAAATCCGATCTCAATCATTTCTTCTTGATGATAGCTCTGAAGACAGGAAAAATCCTGTTGTCACCTATAAGTTCTGCCCTACTGTGACCATCCTTATTTTTCTGCATTTTTATCATAACTTCACTCTTATGTAGGGACACCAAATTCAGATGTAATTTACCTTATAATGTCTTTTCTTGGGCAGCTACTACAAACTCACCCAGTAATATAGTTTGCATAAAGAAGTATACCTGGCAGGGAGGTACTGCTATCAATAAACTGTGTGGGAACAACTTTACACAGACATCAGCGCTTCTATCTGCTGAGTCAACCCTTTAGCAATATATTGTCTGTCACTAAAAAAATACTCTCCACCTAATGGAATTTGTATCTGATTTGACACCAGCGAAAAGCGATTCACATTTTAATTGATCTGTCTAGAAATAACTCTCAGTTGGCTCCACAGCAGGGGTTTGAGTCATAGAATACAACCAAAAGGTATAAAACAGATCTAGAGCAAGATTTAGCTGTAGGGGCAAATACATTTAAAATTCAGGTGTTATAACATTTTCTCATGTTGTAATTTTAGAAAGCATGTAACGCTTTTACTTTGAAGTTAATAACTGAAGTGATGATACAGTGCTGATTACTGCCTAGAATTCGTGCCAGTAAAATCTCTGTGTAATGAGCTCTAATTTTACAGATTTGTGGAAATATACTTTTTGTTTGACTGTTCTAAAAATGGATATGTGAGTAGGCTACAAAAGCCCAGGTAACACTGCCACAAGTTGGGTCAACAGATCGTAGACGTGCTGAACTGTGCTGTAAAACCACCCACCATGGTCTTACTAGTGTGATGTCTCTACTTTCCTAACTGATAGGCTGCTTCTCCCAATACAGCAACCTAGTACCTCCAAATAGGACACTGGTTAACACTTCCGCCTAGCAGTATTAAGCCCCATACACACTATCAGATTATCTGCAGACTTTTGTCTTCAGATTTACCAAAACCATGTAGTGCAAGGGCCTGCCTGATTGCATACAAATTGAAAATCTTAAGGTTTGACCTCATATTATATGGTTTTGGTAAATCTGAAGACAAAAGTCTGCAGATAATCTAATAGTGTGTATGGGGTCTTAGGGTTGTTGGTTCGAACACCAACCACGGCATTACCTGCCTGGAGTTTACATGCTCACCCTGTGCCCGTGTGTGTTTCCTCCCACTCCAAACACATGCTTGTAGGTTAATTGACTCCTGTCTAAGTTGGCCCTATTATGTGTATGTATGAATGTGAGTTAGGGACTCTAGATTTGTAAGCTCCTTGAGGGCAGGGACTGATGTGAATGTACAATATATATGTAAAGTGCTGTGTAAATTGACAGCGCTATATAGGTACCTGTAATTAAAAAATTAGGCTTAAAACCTCTGTCAGTTTACTACTACCAAGTCGTTATGATTTCCTGTCCCAGTGACTGTAACTAATCAGTGGAAATCTCCCAAGTGGTGAATCAGACAGCAGTAAAAATCAAGAATGGTTTCAACCCTTTTTGTCCAAAACCAGGGCTTTTATTCAGTGGGAACACAGTAGTTCTGGCACCTCCAGCCTACTGATGTTGGCAAAGGGGATCTATTGTCGCTAGGGGGTTTAAAGTTGCTGGGGAGGATTTACTGTTGAGGGGGGGGGGTCTACATTTTTGCTGGCTGCTTGGGGGGCCTATTGATTCTGGCTGCTGAGGGAACTTTTATTGCTTGTTGGGGTCTCTTGTAGCTGGGGGGTAGGGGGGGGAGGGGTCAATTGTTGCTGGCTGCAGGGGATGCTAATTTGCTGTTTTTCTTTTTACCATTAACAAATTACATTCAAAATTACTTAGCGTCACAAAATTATACATGGTTCTGTATTTTCTAAAGGGGACAGGTACAGAGAAGTTGGGTAGAGGGGGGAAACAATTAATGGTGTTCAGAGGTAGTAAGGGGGCAGAGACATGGGGTAAATTGGTGGGAGGGAGGGGTGTACCTTCACCTATTCTTTAAAGAAAAAAATCCTGTCCAAAACTATGTAAAATGTTTTGATCAGAGTCAGTGGCAGCTGGTGCTCAAAATTTATTGTCTGGCGCAAACAAATGGAAAAATTGTGAAAAATACTGAAAAAAACCCCCCATCAATTGCAGCCTCACTGTGCCATCAATTGCAGCCACTGTGCCCATAAAATGCAGCCACTGTGCCCCATAAAATGCAGCCACTATGCCCATCATATGCAGCCTCTGTGCCCATCATATGCAGCCTGTGCCCATCATATGCAGCCTCTGTGCCCATCATATGCAGCATGTGCCTATTATATGCAGCCTCTGTGCCCATCATATGCAGCCTGTGCCCATCATATGCAGCCTCTGTGCCCATCATATGCAGCCTGTGCCCATCATATGCAGCATCTGTGCCCACATAATATGCAGCTTCTGTGCCCATCATATGCAGCCACTATGATCTCCGCTCACCGTCTGACTGGCACTTACCCCATCCTGGTGTAGGGTCAGGCAACGGGTGATGGCAGCGAGCTGTGGGACATGCAGCGGGTCAGGCGACGGCTCCTGCATCCTTCATGCTTCTCTGTCCTCCCGTGCGTCTCTTCTTCCATTCCGTTAGTTGTCCAATCGGAGCACCTGTGCCTTCAGCCAATCAGGTGGTGGGTGTTAGACCCACGCCTCCTTATTGTCTGAGGTGCGGTTCAGTGTTAGAAAAGCAAATATTAATTTGCTTTTCTAACACACCTGGGTGGACTGTGAGCGCAATGTTCTGCGCTCCAAGTCCACCTTTTTTGAAGCCTATTATACCCTATGGCTCTAATCAGGTGCTTCAAAAAAAACCCTGCTGCTGTAATTTAGGCGCCCAGCGTCCAAAAAGGGGCCGGACTCCTGAATAGGGGAATAGCGGCCATGGATAGATTTATGCAATGCATAAATCTATCCATTTTACATAGAGGGGGGTGACAGAGGGTCGGCACCTGTGCGCCTTTAATGGACTCAGAGGTCTACACTAATCTGTTTTTAACCAAGGTGCAGTGAACAGAGTTTAATTTAAATTGACCTAAAAAGTATATGTGGGGTCATTTTATATTTAACCATGGTAGTTTGCACTGTACCTGTGTTCACATTAGAAACTACATACAGTGCCTTGAAAAAATATTCATACCCCTTGAACTTTTCCGCATTTTGTCACGTTACAACCAAAAACGTAAATGTATTTTATTGGGATTTTATGTGATAGACCAACACAAAGTGGCACATAATTGTGAAGTGAAAGGAAAATTATAAATGGTTTTCAACATTTTTTACAAATAAATATCTGAAAAGTGTGGCGTGCATTTGTATTCAACCCACTTTACTCTGCTACCCCTAACTAATTGCCTTCAAAAGTCACCTAATTAGTAAATAGAGTCCACCTGTGTATACAGTTGTGCTCATAAGTTTACATACCCTGGCAGAATTTATGATTTCTTGGCCATTTTTCAGAGAATATGAATGATAACACAAAAACTTTTCTTTTACTCATGGTTAGTGTTTGGCTGGAGCCATTTATTATCAATCAACTGTGTTTACTCTTTTTAAATCATAATGACAACAGAAACTACCCAAATTACCCTGATCAAAAGTTTACATACCCCAGTTCTTAATATCGTGTATTGCCCCCTTTAACAATGACAGCCTGAAGTCTTTTGTGGTATTTATGGATGAGGCTCTTTATCTTCTCAGATGGTAAAGCTGCCCATTCCTCTTGGCAAAAAGCCTCCAGTTCCTGTAAATTCTTGGGCTGTCTTGCATGAACTGCACATTTGAGATCTCCCCAGAGTGGCTCAATGATATTGAGGTCAGGAGACTGAGATGGCCACTCCAGAACCTTCACTTTATTCTGCTGTAGCCAGGTTGACTTGGCCTTGTGTTATGGATCATTGTCATGTTGGAATGTCCAAGTACATTCAATACGCAGCTTCCTGGCTGATGAATGCAATGCCATCAATTTTGACAAAAAATTTCCTGTGCATTTGTAGCTCACACATCCCCAAAACATCAGCGATCCACCTCCATGTTTCACAGTAGGAATAGTGTACCTTTCATCATAGGCCTTGTTTTTTTTTTTTAAAAGGATTTTTATTTTGAATAACAGTGTAAACAGAAATAACAAGGATAATACAAAGAGTCATATAAACTGTGTAAGTGCGGACGCAGCCGCAACACATGGCATCAAAAAGAGTGAATACAGGTGAGCTTTAGTTGCATATTTAAACAAGAAGAAGTTCTGAAGTGTTGTAACAACGTAACAACGTAAGTAAATATGGTGAAGTTCAGCATAGAATAAACAGAACAGTGAACATCAGAGATAGTGCATTTGAGAGCATGGATGTCTTCTATTGAGTGAAGTGACTCGTAATGATATCAGGTAGAAGTACGTGAACAGGAGTGAGTCAAAAAGGAGTCGAATGAAGTTTTTCGAGTGTCGTACTAGGGAGCATTCATACTTGAGTGTAGGTTAACAGCCTAAAAAGACAAGAACTGGTATCATAGGCCTTGTTGACTGCTCTTCAAATGTAATGTTTATGGTTGTGGCCAAAAAGCTAAATTTTGGTCTTATCACTCCAAATTACTTTGTGCCAGAAGGTTTGAGGCTTGTCTCTGTGCTGTTTGGCGTATTGTAAGTGGGAAATGTGTGGCATTTGCGTAGTAATGGCTTTCTTCTGGCGACTCGACCATGCAGCCCATCTTTCTTCAAGTGCCTCCTTATTGTGCATCTTGAAACAGCCACACCACATGTTTTCAGAGAGTCCTGTATTTCACCTGAAGTTATTTGTGGGTTTTTCTTTGCATCCCAAACAATTTTCCTGGCAGTTGTGACAAAAATTTTAGTTGGTCTACCTGACTGTGGTTTGGTTTCAAAAGAACCCCTCATTTTCCAATTCTTGATTAGAGTTTGAACACTGCTGATTAGCATTCTCAATTTCTTTGATTTTTTATATCCCTTTTCCATTTTACACAGTTCAACTACCTTTTCCCACAGATCCTTTGACAGTTCTATTGCTTTCCCCATGAATCCAGAAATGTTAGTGCAGCACTGGATGAAAGATGCAAGGGTCTGTCAGGAGTCCAGAAACTCATTGACCTTTTATACACACACACTAATTACAAGCAAACAGATCACAGGTAAGGATGGTTACCTTTAATAGCCAATCAAACCCCTTTGTGTCAACTTGTGTGCATGTTATCCGGCCAAAATCACCAGGTTATGTAAACTTTTGATCAGGGTCATTTGGGTAGTTGCTGTTGTCATTATGATTTAAAAAGAGTAAACACAGTTGATTGGTAATAAATGGCTTCAGCCAAACACTAACCATGAGTGAAGGAATTGTTTTTGTGTTATCATTCATATTCATATTCTCTGAAAAATGGCCAAGAAATCATAAATTCTGCCAGGGTATGTAAACTTATGAGCACAACCGTATTTAATCTCAGTATAAATACAGCTGTTCTGTGAAGCCCTCAGAGTTTTGTTAGATAACCTTAGAGAACAAACCACATCATGAAGGCCAATGAACATACCAAACAGGTCAGGGATAAATTAGTGGAGAATTTTAAAGCAGGGTTAGGTTATAAAAAAGAATCCCAAGCTTTGAACATCTCATGGAGCACTGTTCAATCCATCATCCGAATATGGAAAGAGTATGGCACAACTGCAAACCTACCAAGACATGGTCGTCCACCTAAGCTGACAGGCTGGGCATGGAGAGCATTAACCTGAGAGGCAGCCAAGAGGCCAATGGTAACTCTGGAGGAGCTGCAGAGATCCACAGCTCAGGTGGGAGAATCTGTCCACAGGACAACTATTAGTCGTGCACTCCACAAATCTGGCCTTTATGGAAGAGCGGCAAGAAGAAAGCCATACGAAGTCCTGTTTGCAGTTTGTGAGAAGCCATGTGGGGGACACAGCAAACATGTGGAAGAAGGTGCTCTGGTCAGATGAAACCAAAATATTACTTTTTGGCCTAAAAGCAAAACATTATGTGTGGCGGAAAACTAACACTGCACATCACCCTGAACACACCATCCCCACCGTGAAATATGGTGGTGGCAGCATCATGTTGTGGGGATGCCTTTCTTCGGCAGGGACAGGGAAGCTGGTCAGAGTTGATGGGAAGATGGATGTAGCCAAATACAGGGCAATCTTAGCAAAAGTCTGCAAAAGACTTGAGACTAGGGTAGAGGTTCACCCTAAACATACAGCCAGAGCTACAATGGAATGGTTTAGATCAAAGCATATTCATGTGTTATAATGACCCAGTCAAAGTTCAGACCTAAATCCAATTGAGAATCTGTGGTAAGGCTTGTAAATTGCTGTTCACAGACGCTCACCATCCAACGGAGCTTTAGCTAATTTGCAAAGAAGAATGGACAAAAATCTCACTCTCTAGTTGTGCAAAGCTGGCAGAGACGTACCCAAAAAGACTTGCAGCTGTAATTGCAGCGAAAGGTGGTTTTACAAAGTATTGACTCAGGGTGGCTAAATACAAATGCACGCCACACTTTTCACATATACTATTTGTAAAAAATTTTGAAAACCATTTATCATTTTCCTTCCATTTCACAATTATGTGCCACTTTGTGTTGGTCTATCACATAAAACCCCAATAAAATACATTTATGTTTTTGGTTGTCACGTGACAAAATGTGGAAAATTTCAAGGAGTATGAATACTTTTTCAAGGCACTGTATACTAACCCCAATATGCATTGTGTAGAAAACAGTGTACACACCAATAAAACAAACATGCCCTGCAGGTCTACCAAGGTTTGTCTGCAGGAAAACTAAAGTTTAGGAGAAATTAGTATACTGGTGCCTCTGGCACAGGCACAGTATACAGCATGGTACTGAATAGGGTACATTCTATTCTGCAATAAATTAACAGTACCACGAGAATGCGTTTCCTGCAGGCAATCAATGGGACATGTTGAGACAAGGTATTAAACCATACCTCGCAACTTTTTGAGATGGGAATGAGGGACACCAATCAGCAAAAGTATGCAAGCATAGGACACACCCCTTGCCACGCCCCCTTAAAGGAGAATTGTACAACAAACAAGATGTGTTAAACCCTCAAGTGCCTTTTTTTTTTACCACTACTATTCCTTTATATTGGCTTTTGGAATTTACAAATGCAGCAAAGCGAATAGTGAGAACCACAGCAATGACATCACCAAATCTCACACCTTATCTAGTGAAACAGCAGTGCCGTAGGCCTCACACTGCAGATATACAGCTTTAAAGCTCAAGGCACAGGAAATTCACTGTTCAATGTTAGGTGGAATTCCAGACAAAAGGTAGAATTTTCAGGGCACTGCTTAGGTACAATGAACATTTCTTGATGTTTCCTTTCAAAGCACATTTTCACATTTGGGTCTTGGTCCACTTTAGCAATATTATTACCCAAACAACTTTTTGCTAGGCTTTGCTACAGTTGGCAAACATATAACAAAGGGCAGTAAAATAACTTATGATTATAGCAGTGCAAAGATTTACACTTCTATAGAGATGTACTTGTTATGCATAATAAAAGATTGATTGGTCGGTGAAAGAAGTAGTTCATTTTTAAAACAGAAACATTCTATTCTATTGTGTTTCTGCAAACATCCTTAAAAACTTGATGTACAGACAGTTCAAATGTTGCAACCAACTGATAAAATAATTTTATTACTCAGCAGTTCATGTTTCTTATTTGACCTTAAAAGACTTCATATTTCTTCTTCATTTTAAAATTTTATGATCTTTCCCCAATTTTCTAGTACCTTTAAAAAGGGGAAATCAAAGTATGACTATATTATTACTTGAACAGATTACAGAAGTTTTATCACACAATCACCAAGGCCAATAATATTCTGCCAATTCTGCCAACACCTGACTCATAGAAGGAGCTCATAAAATACTATACTTGTTGCTGGCAGTACTAATACATCTTGTTCTTTCGCATGAGCTCACTCTGCTCTATTACAGTACTTAGATGTTTTTCAATATACAGTGCAGGCCATTTTTTTGCTTCAATAGTAGTTGCACTAGGCTGGCTAAAGTATATATAAACACAATAATTAAAATATCATATAAGCCTCAAAAGCCAACCCTGGGCTTCTGTTAGATGTACCCATGCAGTGGGGTCCCCTAGACTGTTAAAATTATGCATTTTTTTTTTAGTTTACAGCACCATACACATTACCAATGGGCAATGGTGTATATCCCATTAATTGTAGGCAGCTGTGTCTGGTAAAAAATCTTCCCTTCAGGATCTCCTTCATACCTGCCAAATACTGCCATGAGTGGCCATCTTCTGGTGACATGAAGGTTAACAGCAGCTGCTGCTACAGAGAAAAGTTGCACCCCTTGCCTGCCCCCTTCTGCCCTCTCCACCATTCACAAAACATGCACTATTATTGTCACACAGTGTATTGCGACGTTGAATGGAAGAGGAGCCATTGAATGACAGGATCTCCCATGCACACTCACGCATTGTGGGGCAATTATAGTAAGGGTTCCATGAAAGGCAGAAAGTGCAAAAAGGGCAAGTGGCACAACACTCTCTGTAGCAGCAGCTGCTGTTAACTCTCACAGCACCAGAAGACAGCTGCTTAGGGCAGTATCTATCGGCTTTGAAGGAGACAAAGCAGTGCAGATTTTTAGCAGAAGCAGTGGAATGCACACTATTACACATAACTAATGTGAATGGTGCTGTATCCCAAAAAAAAAAAAACAACGTTTTAAGCTGCCCATAGCTGCACTCCTACATTGCCAATCTATGTGGGACCCTGTACTGCTGGGACCAAGGGAGACTTGTAAGAGTCTCCCCTGCATGCGATCTAGCGGAGACTACAACTGCCGTTCAGAGGGCTGCACACAATGGTAACATAAGAGGGACACGGAGCAAAAGCCATGCGTCCTCCACAACAGTGACTGACAAGACAAGTGTCCCTCTTATGCTGTCTATGTGCATGGAGCTCTGAACAGCTGCATGTACAGTTGTAGTCTCGGCAGGGGTGGGGGGCAAACAAACCTGGGACATTTACCCCCCTTCCAGTCGCTCCAGCCGCCACCCCACACCAGACCCGGTCGCCGGCTCACTCGCTCGCCGATCAATCAGCACTTACCCCATCCAGGTAGTAGCTTCCCCCCTCTGTTTCCTCCCAGGCAATCGGGTCTTCGAACTCCCGGCCAATGGGGTCTAAGGACTCCCGGGCAATTGGGTCTCAGGACCTGCTTCCTGATTGGCCCGGGAGGAGAAACAGTAAGACATTTGTGACTGAGTGGGCTTAGGGCGCAGTGCTAAACAAATACCAGGGAGAGTTTAAAAAGGTAGCGCCAAAGAGAAAATTGAAAAGAAAAAAAAAACATTAAAAAAAGTAAGTTATATTATTAATATTTGATTTAGGGGACACATGGACTTTAATACCACTTTAAAGGTTATCTACAGACACATGTACTGTATACTGCTTGGGTATACATTAAACTGTTGATAGCAGACAGGTAGTATTTTCACATGGGAAAGATTGTGATGCTGTAAATAACCTGTCATTAATATCCCATTATTTAGAATTCTTTTAGCTTAAAGTTGTTGTAAAAGGAGAAGTTTTTTTTATCTTCTTCTATCTAATTCTATGCATTAGGATAAAAAGCCTTCTGTGTGCAGCAGCCCCCCTCAGCCCCCCTAATACTTAGCCCCATCTCGATACTGTGATATTGCAGGAGTGTCCCGGCTGCCTGGGATTCCCCTCCTCATTGTCTGAGACAGCAGCCCAGTGCCATTGGCTCCTGCTGTTGTCACTCAAAGTCAGTCGGCCAACGAGGAGAAAGGGAGCGGGGCGAGGAATAGACTCAGGGAGCCAGGAGTGTCTGAATGGACTCAGGGAGCTATGGCTCGGCTCGGGTGCCCCATAGCAAGCTGCTTGCTGTGGGGGCACTCAACAGGAGGGAGGGGCCAGGAGCACCGAAGAAGGACCGAGAAGTGGAGGATTGGGCTGCTCTGTGCAAAACCACTACACAGAGCAGGTAAGTATAACATGTTTGTTATTTTTAACTTAAAAAAAACAAGACTTTACAATCACTTTAAAGAGGTTGTAAACCTCAAATGCAAAAACAATTAGTGCAGCGCTAAATCAATGAAAATTTGATATCCACATTCAGATATCTGACATACAATATCTGATAAAGTGCAAAATACCTGACAAAGTGCAAAAATTGCATCTAGTAAATTGCAAAAATAAGTCCAAACATGAAGTGCAATGTGCTTTGTACTTTACACAGTGTCCTTATTTGATCCAATGCATAATGGTTCAGGCTGGGAAAAGACCCCTGACTTTACAGTCAAGATTCATCCAGATGCCTGGACCAGCAGCTGGCTCAGCCTCTCAGCTGCAGCGCTGGGAGACTGAGACAGCTGTTCCCTCCCCATCACTCATTGAAATCTTGGCTGTACCAATCTGATAAGGAATGAGTTTCCTCCTTGTTTTACTCTTTAACAAGAGGAAAAGGTGCGGAATGGAATGTGAAAATGTATCTCTATTTTTTATATTCCTGAGGAACTGTTTTACATAGATTTATGCACAGAAAAGCAAATTTGCATACTTAGTATACATACGGTGTGTATTTTATTAATTCCTTTCTGCAAATAAGTTATGGTTTGAATCTGCCTTCAGTCATTTAACTTAAAGCGTAACTCCACTTTTGTTGAAAAAAAAACATTCAACTCTGGGTGATCGATGTACATTGCAAGGATTATAATAACCTTTGTTGCAGATCCCGACCTTTTGTTATTCTGAAGAAATCCCTGTGTGTTTGTCTGTGCCTATGTACTGAGTGGATCTAATGGGAGTGGTTTCATAATTAACCGTCAGGTGTGCAGCTGCAGGGCCCTAATAAGGAAATCTGCCGGGCCTGCATCCCTTTAGACATGCTCCTATTGAAATTATCTCTCCAAAAATGACCGTTTTGACTTGTATCTTAGGCAGACTTCTGGGAAAATTGGTGAGCCAATCACACAAGCAGGAAATTATGTTTCTGCAGAGTGGTCAGTGTAGTGATCTAATCTTATAGTCGTCGTTCCTTCCTCGTAGATGGTATATAGTTATTGAAAAGTACTTCCCGCAGCAAAACCCGATTCTCCCAAAGAGAGATTTTATTGACTTCCAAAACAGAACATTATTACAGATGACAAAATCCAACCGAGTACATGACAAGGAATTTCTTCTCCTAGACCCGTCTTTCTCTCTACTAGCTGACAACCTGCCTGT
Organism: Lithobates sylvaticus; assembly: GCA_028564925.1. Lineage (NCBI taxonomy): Eukaryota > Metazoa > Chordata > Amphibia > Anura > Ranidae > Lithobates > Lithobates sylvaticus. The sequence goes on along the minus strand of CM053030.1, from coordinate 164,894,417 downwards.
CTTCTCATATACTGATCTGACACTGGGGGGGGGGGGTCAACCAAATGTTTACCATGAATACCCCCCTCAATTCTAATTACCATCAGTAAATACTAGGTTTAAAAGGCTATCCCTCACACACACAACTTGCATAAGATTTACACATCAAAGGGTAACAGATAACATTGTCTTTGATGTGTGCGACTACTGATTAGATTAAGAGATGACACCTGGACACCCTTTTGAGGTGTAGAATAGACTTGAATCCCCAATCTATATTCTTGCATAATGAATTTGTCTTAGAATGCCTAAATAGAATGCCTATACGAACTACATAAAAAACACTACATATATATAAACATGTATATATATAATACATATATATATACATATATATGTATACATATACACACACTAGATACAATATACTACATACAACACATACATAAATAGGTATATATACAACATATATATATATATATATATATATATATATATATATATATATATATATATATATATATATATATACATATACATACACATACACATGCATACACATATATATATTAGATATAATATACTACATATACCCCCACTTGGGTCGTTCTAACTACTAGAACTGACCCATAAATCAAGCAACAAACATAGCATTACCGACTTGAGGTATTGGATGCTTCACAATGGCTCATATGAAATATAAAGTTGAAACTGGTTACATCTCTCTTCACCAGCCTCTAAAATATCCCCATGAAACAGTCATTAGATAATATAGCTTTAGACCATGACTGGAAAAGGATTCGGTAAACATCCTTATTATATCACATCAAGATCTTGAATATTGCACAAAAACGAGCTGATGTCACAGTTCATTCTTCAATTTTCAACTTCAACTTCATCACATCTCTCATTGAAATTAGACTTGGTGTGCTTGGTGTGCTGGGAGCTCCGATCCACATAAATCCAGGATTCCTCTCCAGGCTCAAGGTTTTCATTTTCTTAAAGATGCTTTTGCACAAATACCAGCAAATCCCGAAATTCTACTTCCATCTTTATAGTAAGAAGAACCATCCATGTACCAGCTCTCACTTTCAAGTTCAAAAGGCTGAAAAAAACTGCTATTGCTGTACTTTGTAATTTGCTGTAGGCCGACTCCTCATTTCCATCCTTAATAGAGCAGTTGCTTGAATCATTCAGTCCATAATTCCACCTGAATGGTATACCAATCTATATACCAATCTATAATTCATATATCCATATAATCCATATATAATCCCCCACTTTCAGATAGAATCAGCTTGACATCAGCGTTTATCAGATCTTCTATCCAGACAAAGCAGCAGTGGAAAATCTTGCCAGTAAAGTTAGGTCTTTTTTTTCATCCATATGTCAATAATATTAATGACTGATTCAACAAAGTTTCAAATCATGACTGGAGTGATGAACTTCACTCACCCCTCTTATAAATTTAGGAAAACCACCCAACATACTATAATTTATGCTATGCCAAGCCATTGTGCAGCATCTCACCTTAGATATCAAATATATTGATCAATATGCAATATGTAATATGCAACATGTAATGTAACATGAAAAATTATTTTCGGTTTAAATGTTTCGCTCTGGTTTTAAGATAAAGTTCAAGAAATAAAACATAATAAAATAAAAAAAAATTTAATTAAAAAATTAAAAAAAATAGGGCTTGAAGAATAAAACTGGGAAAGGGTGAAAAATAAAAAATAGGGAAAAGTCCATTGACAAAAAAAAAATTTATGTTCCAAAAAAAAAATTTATGTTCCAAAAAAAAAATGTCCATTGCTTGATGAATATTGAGAGAGTCCATGATATTGTTTATTCAGCGTTTCTCCCCCACTAGCCAGAAATTTCAGCTTGCAGTTCACATGCTATTTACATGCAGAATCTCCAATATATCTGAAAGACAAAAAACTCTCCAACAAAACTAATTAGCAAGGTCCTTAAACACTGTTTGAAGTCAAAACAAAGGACTATTTACACATCCACAGGTTGAAACTAAACCACCCCCACTGCTAGAGAAATGTCATTTGTATTCAAAAACAGATCTGGATAATGTAATCTGTTTAGCTGTCCCAGCAATGTGTAATGTACCATTTTCATTTTATCGTACTCAATCTTTAAGTGGTCATATTTCTGTTTTAACTGAGAAAATGGTATCCAAGCCTTAGATATTTTTTTATTATGATTTTGGTCAGCTCTGCTTTTCATATTAATATCACCTATATTTGACCTGGTGTCTCCTCTTTGATTGTTATCATAAGACATTATCTTTTGATCTTTATGTTCAGTATTTGTCCTAAACAATGTGGCTAAATCAATCTTGACAGCTTGCTCATTTGACTTTCTCCATAAATTGTCTGCTTTCAACAATACATCTTTTAAATCATGGGGATTTGGGGTAACTAGTAAAATATTTTGTCTAATCTCTTCGTTCAAAGCATGTAGAAATATACTCATATGTAACAAGCCACCATGCTCAAATGCAAGATTATTACTGACCAATATTTCCATAATAGATTTTATCCTTCCTGACAACTCGTAGGGAGATTCATTTTTCATTTGTTTGATCTTCCCATGAACAGTAACATCAGAACGTACACCATACAAAACACATAACAATTCCATCAATATGTCCCTTGTCCTCATTGGTTGAGTACAGATCTGCTTAATTCTCACCCAAAGACTATTTCCTATAGAATGTTGCATAACTCTGTCTAAATCAGATGGGTTGAGATTGTACATATCTCTGACATTCTGCAAGTCACAAAACCATTTTAAAAATCTGTTTAAATCATGGCAGGGAATCATTCCTATTTCTTTAAGAATTGCATCTAATTCTTTTGGTTTCAAAGGCTTCATTACAAGCTGAACTTCACCTGCATTATTATTATTGTTATAAACTGTGGTGGTCACAGTGGGTGCGGCTGGCAATGAATTATCAGATTTAATATGAGGTTCTGTTTCATTTGATAGAATGTTTGTATTTGCATTTTGCTGCAGATTGCTGAATCCACGATTCGATGCATATCTGCATTCCTGAGATCTCTTCTCTAATTCCATAATTCTTAATTTCAATCTCTCATTTTCCTCTGATAATTCATTACAACGTTTAGACTTCTCAAGCAGAGCTTCCCCAATGGTGACTGCATGCAATTTTAAATTTACAGCCTCAGATTCTGATTGGTTTTGTAACCTCTGACAAACCTTGTTGCTATTATCAACTGCACTCTGTAACTGGGTAATTTCCTCAACCTTATCCTTCAACGAACTTTCCATTGTTAAACAGCAAGATAACAAGCCCTGTACAATACAACCTTTTCTTTTACTTTCTGAAATTTTGCTATCAAAAACAGTTTTCTCTAAAAATTCATTCATCATAGTCCATGTCTGCTTATATTTTTCTGGCACTTCATAAGGACCGCCATGACGCTTAATACATTTTAACACCCATCTGTTAACTTTATCAGAACTGACACTAGCTTCACACTGAGTAAGCATTTTTACTATATTATTAATAATTTAAAAAGAGAAATATTTTACTCACCGCATTAATTACTCCTTCAGCTTCCAGCTCAGGTCTTCTGGTACACGATGCAGTCCTTTTCTTCGTTTCCAGTCTCCAGAGAATAATTCTGGGGTTCCAAACTTGTTTGATTTTGTAGATCAGACTCTCTTATGTCACAACCAGACGTTAGAGTCACAGCACAGGTCTTGGGTCTCCATCAGACTTCTGTCCAACTCACGGATTGTTATCACCGACTTCTGTTACGACTTCTGCTACTAAGTCCTGAAAATGCTCTTCTGGTCGCTTGAACGGCACCAATGTAGTGATCTAATCTTATAGTCGTCGTTCCTTCCTCGTAGATGGTATATAGTTATTGAAAAGTACTTCCCGCAGCAAAACCCGATTCTCCCAGAGAGAGATTTTATTGACTTCCAAAACAGAACATTATTACAGATGACAAAATCCAACCGAGTACATGACAAGGAATTTCTTCTCCTAGACCCGTCTTTCTCTCTACTAGCTGACAACCTGCCTGTCTTCTCATATACTGATCTGACACTGGGGGGGGGGGGGGGGGGGGGGGGGGGGGGGGGGGGGTCAACCAAATGTTTACCATGAATACCCCCCTCAATTCTAATTACCATCAGTAAATACTAGGTTTAAAAGGCTATCCCTCACACACACAACTTGCATAAGATTTACACATCAAAGGGTAACAGATAACATTGTCTTTGATGTGTGCGACTACTGATTAGATTAAGAGATGACACCTGGACACCCTTTTGAGGTGTAGAATAGACTTGAATCCCCAATCTATATTCTTGCATAATGAATTTGTCTTAGAATGCCTAAATAGAATGCCTATACGAACTACATAAAAAACACTACATATATATAAACATGTATATATATAATACATATATATATACATATATATGTATACATATACACACACTAGATACAATATACTACATACAACACATACATAAATAGGTATATATACAACATATATATATATATATATATATATATATATATATATATATATATATATATATATATATATATATATATATATATATATATATATATATATATATATACATATACATACACATACACATGCATACACATATATATATTAGATATAATATACTACAGTCAGTACAAACTCTGTGTACAGAACATTTCCAGGTAGTCATATTGCAATACATTCTTAGAAAATTACAGTGGCTGCAGATTGAAAAGGAAAGGTCATTTTTAATAACACTAATAATCATTCAATTAAAATATGATTAGTGTCGCAATTATATGGGCTCGATTATTTTTTCTTTATTTGCTATTTTTTCCCCCACAAAAGTGGAGTTACCCTTTAACAATACCTGCTTCTGATGCTGGAGTAGTTCAGGTGTCTGTAGCTGGGGGCTGAGGTCTCTGCCGTGCTCGCTTGTGGAATGTTGGGGATAGTCTGTTAAGGCAAACACTCCATCATCCTCATCTTCTTCCCCTTCCTCCAAGTCAGGGTCATTTTCTTTGAAGTCAAGGTGGCCAGTAAACTCAGGAAGGGTATTTAGTTGATCAATCTGCAATCAGTTAACAAATTTGCTGGTATTCATAAAATGTAAATAATAAAATACATGAATGTTGTACTCGTGGCAAAAACAAAATAGTTTGTTTAGCTGGAATACATACTGTATATTCACAATTAAGTAATTATGAAATAATTATGTTGACAAAGTACCTGCCTTAGCTAGCAGAATGTTAATTTTTTAAGACAGCTATTATTATATAAAGATACATGCACGATTTCAGCATAACCTTATAATAATTTAGCCACCTTAAATAGTAAGCTTGTACAACACTGGCCTTAGTCATAACATTCTTGGCTTGGTCTTAGTCTGAGTATCATGGCATCACACTCTTAGTGGTTTCTCAGTTTATTCCAAAGAAGAATCCAGAATTGCTTAACCACTTTCAGACCGGACCATTTTGCTGGCTTAAGACCAGAGCACTTTTTGCGATTCGGCACTGCGTCGCTTTAACTAACAATTGCGCGGTCGTGCGACAAGGCTCCCAAACAAAATTGACGTCCTTTTTTTCCCCAAAATAGAGCTTTCTTTTGGTGGCATTTGATCACCTCTGCGGTTTTTATTTTTTGTGCTATAAACAATAAAAGAGCGACAATTAAAAAAAAAATGCATTATTTTTTGCTATAATAAATATCCCCCAAAAATATATAAAAAAAAATAATTTTCCTCAGTTTAGGCCGATACATATTCTTCTACATATTTTTGGTAAAAAAAAAATCGCAGTAAGCGATTATTGATTGGTTTGCGCAAAAGTTATAGCCTTTACAAAATAGGGGATTGTTTTATAGCATTTTTATTAATAATTTTTTTTTTACTAGTAATGATCAGCGATTTTTAATGTGACTGCGACATTGTGGCAGACATATCAGACATTTTTGGCACATTTTTGGGACCATTGTCATTTATACAGCAATCAGTGCTATACAAATGCACTGATTCCTGTGTAAATGACACTGGCAGTGAAGGGGTTAACCGGGGGGTGGCAGTGTAGGAATTAAGTGTGTCCTAGGGGCGTGTTACTAACTGTGGGGGGGGCGTGGCTGTGTGTTAGTAATCACTGATCTCTGCTCCAATCACAGGGAGCAGAGATCAGTGTCACTTGTTGCTAGGCAGAACGGGGAGATGTTGTTTACTTCCGCATCTCCCCATTCGTCCTCCTCGTTAGACGATCGTGGGTATCCCCGCAGCGATCGAGACCCGCAACCGGATTCACAGGGGTCCCGACCGGCGCACGCCATGGCATTTTCAAAGGGACGTACCTGTACGCCCTTATGCCTGTCCGTCCCATTCTGCAGACGTACATATGTGTGCGCCGGTCGGGAAGTGGTTAAACAAACCTACGACAATAATATGATGAGTGTGGCTAAGGTTGGGGTAAGGTAATCTGATGGGTAGAAGTGAACATTTAAGAACATTTAAGACATTTTATCAAGAGGTCAGTTCTGTACTGTGACCCAGCGTGAAAGAGCACAATATGGAAAAGGCATTGTATTTATGCATTAAAAAATAAAAATGAACAAGGAGAAATATATGTATGTATGTATAGATATGTATACAGTATCTCACAAAAGTGAGTACACCCCTCACATTTTTGTAAATATTTTCTTCTATCTTGTCATGTGACAACACTCTCTTTGGCTACCTGAGTTATACAATTAACAGTAGACCATTGCAGGCCTTTGTTTCTGTCTGCTAGATTTTCATTCTAAAAACTACTACAGTACTGAAGCTATAATTCCAAGATCATGATTCATAACATACATTATCTCACAAAAGTGAGTACACCCCTCACATTTTTGTAAATATTTTATTATATCTTTTCATGTGACAACACTGAAGAAATGACACTTTGCTACAAGTAAAGTAGTGAGTGTACAGCTTGTGTAACAGTGTATATTTGCTGTTCCCTCAAAATAACTCAACACCCAGCCATTAATGTCTAACACGCCTGCTCCCCATTCACACCTGAGACCTTGTAACACAGAGTCACATCACACCCGGAAGGGAAAATGGCTAATTGGGCCCAATTTGGACATTTTCACTTAGGGGTGTACTCACTTTTTTTGCCAGCGGTTGAGATATTAATGGCTGTGTGTTGGGTTATTTTAAGGGGACAGCAAATTTACCCTGTTGGGTAATACGCCCACCCAGTCATTTTTATTGCGCAATTTTAAGCTTTATTTGTTTTATTTGGGACTGTGACATATTCCTAAATAAATAGTTTTTTATCCGGTCACCGGGTTTTACACTATGAGGAGCATTTCCTTTTTTTCTTTTACCATATACCTCGGACATCTCTGCCACTTATGAGAGGATTGGAGTGGTTCCTTCAGGTATCACATTTTTTGCACCGTTCCAAATTGGGTGAGTAATGACTGTCACATTGTTGCAGTCCAAAGATTTACAGCACCGGTGACGTGGACACCTGCCCATCATATTTTTGGAACAAGCTTTACTGACTCACAGCCATCAGTTGGTGAGTCCACCACCGTTGGTAAGAGTACCCAATTACAACTCTGGTTCCTTTTTATGTGAATATCTCATGTCTAAGGCCACGTACACACGAGCGGACTTTCCCGCGGGATTGTCCGCCGGACAATCCGCCCGTGTGTGGGCGCCGGCGGACTTTTTCCTGCCAAAAGTCCGGCGGACTAAGTTTTAAGTTCAGACTTAAAATTGTCCGCTGGACTCGCGAGTGCTAGCGTGCTAGTCCGCGGGACTTTTGAAATGAACGGACTTGCCGACACAAGATCGCAAAAGTCCGTTCATTTAGAACGTGACTGCAGGTAGACGGGACTAGCGAAGGCAGTGAATGCCGCCACGCTAGCCCCATCACCTGGCATGGATTTAAAGGGAATCCCTACGCCGAAAAAACGGCGTGGGGGTCCCCCCCCAAATCCATCTCAGACCCTTATCCGAGCACGCAGCCCGGCCGGCCAGGAAAGGGGGTGGGGATGAGCGAGCGCCCCCCCTCCTGAGCCATACCAGGCCGCGTGCCCTCAACATGGGGGGTGCCCTGGAGGATGCTGGGACTGTGACATCATATGGGGGCGGGGTCACCATGTGACATGAGCATGTGACCCCGCCCCTTGTCCCTATATAAGTCAAAACACCGCGTGTCTTTGCCATTCCGGCCAGAGAGAGCGACGAGTCAACATCGGAAGAAGAAGAAGAAGAAGAGGAAGAAGAAGACGGCACAGAAGGCGGTGACAGCGGCAAGAACAGAAGAGACCCCGGAAGACCCCCGAAGGCGAAACGAGACCCCCAGACGACGGCGGCGATGACGAAGAAGAAAGCCGGGCTCCTCCGCTCGTGAAAGAGCTAGGTAAAATAGCAGAAGAAAGCGGAGGAGTCCGGCGAGAAGACCCCCCAAGACGGAAGAAGACCCCCGGAGCTGTGCAATTACATATTTTACAAAAATTGTGTGGTTTTTTTTATTTACACTTTTACACCTTAGGTGAATGGGTAGGGGTACATCGTACCCCATACTCATTCACATAGGGTGGGGGGGGCCGGGATCTGGGGGCCCCCCTATTAAAGGTGCTTTGGGGTGGGGGGGGGGGGCGCGCGGCCCCCCTTTCCCCAGGGCAGCCCCCATGTTGAGGGCACGCGGCCTGGTACGGCTCAGGAGGGGGGGCGCTCACTCGTCCCCACCCCCTTTCCTGGCCATCCGGGCTGCGTGCTCGGATAAGGGTCTGAGATGGATTAAGGGGGGACCCCCACGCCGTTTTTTTGGCGTAGAGATTCCCCTTTAAATCCATGCCAGGTGACAGGGCTAGCTCGGCGGCATTTACTGCCTTTGCTAGTCCCGTCTACCTGCAGTTACGTTCTAAATGAACGGACTTTCCAATCGTGTGTTGGCAAGTCCGTTCATTTCAAAAATACCGCAGACTTTTTCCCGCGGATTGTCCGCCGGAAAAGTCCGGGCGTGTGTCGGCAATTCCACACGCTCGGAAAGTCCGGCGGACCACCGCTGGAAAGTCCGGCGGTTTGTCCGCTGGACTAGGTCCGGCGGACAATCCCGCCGGAAAGTCTGAGCGTGTGTACGCCGCATTATGGTAATCTATTATGAGGAAGACCATGAAATCATCTCTACATGTCACATACTCACAACAAGTCTGATAGACTCACAGCTTACAGCTTGTGAGTCCACATTAGTCAGTAAGAGTACCCACTTGTATCCCTGCGTTTACTTTACATGAATGGTTCACGTTGTGTGAAGATTTGAGACATCGAAAAATATCCAGTTATTTAGTCATTTTTAGTGAACATTTTTTTATTAACTCCACCACAAGAATTTGTTGGTCCCGGGGACAAGGACTGCATGGTTATATTCATTGGACATTACATTTGTCGTTTTTATTTTTATCACCATTTACTGTATATATTTTTTTCACATGTATCATGTTTTAGCACACATTGATATAGTAGTATAATACCATTTGAGTATCATTCGGTACAGGACAATCGTCCTGAGGCTACATATCGTTTTTGAGTCACATTTGTGATGATACACTCATATGTGTTTATATTCAGGTTAGATGAGAGGGTAGTCGTCGTAGCTGCCTTACTCATTAAACTGAATATTAATCTCACCAACATTCAATCTGTCCTGATCACACAGGGAGTCTGCATTGTCAGAAGTGTGTGAGGTCACACTATTTTGTTTCGCAACCACCAGTAGATAATTATATTATCACTGTTATATATTACCACATATGTTTGTAGTTGCAGCATCAACACTCCTTTTCTCGGCCCTTTCAAGTGCAAGATTTGGGTATCATACACTTGTTGAGAGATTAGGCGTTTCACTTTCTTTCACAGAGAGTTGTCATTAAATATCTAAAACGCACATTGTAGCCAGATCCACATTCTGGGAGACGTGTGTGAATTAGACACACCATTTAGCGCTACACTTTATATTATATACCCTGTTATACAAGCTGTACACTCACGATATACAGTTACCAAAAGTATTTGGGCGCCTGCCTTTACACACACATGAACTTTAATGGTATCCCAGTCTTAGTCCGTAGGGTTCAATTTTGAGTTGGCCCACCCTTAGCAGCTGTAACAGCTCCAACTCTTCTAGGAAGGCTGTCCAAAAGGTTTAGGAGTGTGTGTATGGGAATGTTTGACCATTCTTTCAAAAGCGCATTTGTGAGTCCAGGCACTGATGCTGGACGAGAAGGCATGGCTTGCAGTCTCCACTCAAAATCATCCCAAAGGTGTTCTATGGTATGATAGTGAATACACACACACAAATATGACACTGCACAGCATTATCTTACCAATGACAATGATTACCTGAAGCAATTCATCTCCCACTTCTTCCTCCACCCGTTTGCACTGGCGCCAATGTGCTAGAAGCCATTTTAATTTCACATAGAAAATAAAGACATTCCGCTTGAAGTTCCTTAGTTCTTGCTGTAAGAGACACTTTTCTTGGCCCCATGTTTTCTCCTCCAGTTTATTCTGTAATGTGAGACCCTGAACCTCCAAATCTTTCCTTCGAATGTTTTTCAAATGTTCCTCCTCCAGCTAGATTATAAGAAACATTTGATTGCATGAATATGAATAATCATTACATACCATATAATATCATTTTATCAGCTTAACCTCAATATGTAATCAATAAGCTGTGATCAATAACAATAACCCAGATGAAAGGGACCGCAGTCTGTGACTACACAGTTAATATATAATTGGATGAATTCCCAAAATGTGACTTTCCAAGAAAATTCATTTACATTGTTAGAAAAAAACTTAGACTTGCACACAAAAACAGTCTGGATACTATATTAAATCAAGAAATATGCTCAGCATGATCACTTAGTTGTGTCTAACTTGATTACCTAACTTTCCTCCCAGGTATATAGTGTATAGCATTAAGTGTTACATACAAAAGATCAAGGTGTATAACCGTTATCTAAGGCTGCTTTCATACTGCAGCTGTCGGCGCGTTGGCGCTAAAGTGCCGCTCGTTTTAGCGGTGCTTTACCGTAGTTTTAGTGGCACTTTTAACCCCCGCTAGCAGCCGATGAAAGGGTTAAAACGGTCTATGTTGCAGCGCTACCAAAGCGCTTTACAAGCGCTGCCCATTCCTTCGAATGGGCAGGGGTGGTGCAGGAGCACTGTATAAAGATGCTGCTTGCAGGACTTTTTTTCCCATCCCGCAAGCGCAGCGCCCCAGTGTGAAACCACTCAGGCTTTCACACTGGGGTGGCAGGGGAGGCAGTTTTCAAGTGCTTTACATGTGCTAAAACGCCTGAAAAATGCCTCAATGTGAAAGTAGCCTTAGGCCCCTTTTACACTTATACGACTTGTCCCACGATTTGGGACTGCAAAGTAGCATGACAAGTCGTTCCCCATGATTTCCAATGACAGCCATTCATATTAGTACGACTTCAAGCCGTTCCGACTTCAAAGTAGTCCCTGCACTACTTTGGTCAGATTTTGATGCCACTTACACAGGAATTCCTTGAAATCGCTGTGAAATCGCAGCAAAATTGCGGCAAAATCACGCGACTTTGAAGTCGCACAAGTGTGAAAGGGGCCTAAGAATGTCCTTCAGGCATGTCCAAAGTCCAGCCCGTGGGCCAATTGCACCCTGCATTCCGGTTCAATGTGCCCCCCCTGGTAATTTGGTTATATATAGCTTTTTGTGGCCCCCAGGGCCACAAAAGATAAATGCTGTATTTATTGGCACTGCCTCGGAGGGGACAGGAAGGGGCAGGACGAGCGCCGTCAGATTACATACAGGAGAAACTTCTGTTTACTCCGCGGCGTCTGCAATAGGAAGTCCCGTCTCTTGAGCTGCCATTGGACAACTGTTCTGTCTATTATAGGAGGTGGGACTTTGTATTAAATAGGCCGTATTAAATCTCCTTTAAACAGGAGATTCTCCTGTATGTATTCTGTCAGTGGTCGTCCCGCCCCCCTCCCTGTCCCCTCCGAGGCTGCAGATGGGCTGCACTGATGGCAATGGTAAGGCTGCATTCTTGGCAATGGTGAGGCTGCATTCATGGCAATGGTGAGGCTGCATTCATGGCAATGATGAGGCTGCATTGATTGCAATGGTGAGATTGCATTCATGGCAATGGTGAGTCTGCATTCATGGCAATGGTAAAGCTGCATTCTTGGCAATGGTGAGGCTACATTCTTGGCAATGGTGAGGCTGCATTCATGGCAATAGTGAGGCTGCATTGATTGCAATGGTGAGGTTGCATTCATGGCAATAGTGAGGCTGCATTCATGGCAATGGTGAGGCTGCATTCATGACAATAGTGAAGCTGCATTCATGTTAATGGAGAGGCTGCATTCACGGCAATGGTGAGGCTGCAGATGGGCACGGATTAGGCTGCGTTGATGGGCACTGACCCTTATTTTGCTTCACAGTTCATTATTTAAAATTTAAGCTTTTTCCTGAAACTTCCCTCTTAAAGTGAAGGTGCATGTTATACGCCTGTGCGTGTTATATGCCGATAAATACGGTATATCCAAATAACAAGCACAAGCTCAGCCTTAGTCCTGAGGGGCCTGGGGTCACAAAAGATATATATATATATATATATATATATATATATATATATATATATATATATATATATCCAAATAACAAGCCCAAGCTTATCTCTTCACCACACACAGACGAAGTCTACTAAGACGAAACGCGTCGGAAGGAATCCACTGCCACCACGTTTTATTTACCAAGCGCTTGAAAACACTTAAAAATGTAAGTGTGTTACTACTTTTTAATAAATTTACTGGTTATATGGGATTACGCTATGTGGTTCTATTTCTCTGCCCTCCTTTACTTATCGATTGGAATTTGACACCATTTACTCCCGCACGGAGACGGACCTTCCAAAAGTTTGGGGACGCAATTCCAGAGGTTATAGCCTTGCTGCCTGCTGACACTAAAAAGCGTTTGTGACTCATAGAACGTATGTTCTTTTGGGTCTGAACCATCTGGTAAGCCTACATCCTCATAGGTGGTGGTGCTGTCATATTGGTGGTTGTACATTGCATCCTTCGATTTGGTGGTCTAATGATCGTTCAGCCTTTGACTCAACACTTGGGACTCTTTTTGCACTTAAGGACTTTTCCACAATTTTCTTTTTCTTTTTCATTCATTAATTTTTGATGCTAACATGTTTGGACACATTCAAGTGTAACATATGTGTGTTAACCAGTTCACTATATCAGTTACGCTGTCACCTGTTGTAAAACAGGATACACAGTTGATACCACAGTCTAATTATTATATATTAATTTATTATTTTTTATATATACATGTTGTTTTTTGGCACTAGTTTAGCTAGGCCATTAATTCAATGGTTCTAGCGCTACACATTATGCACCTTTTTTATCTTTAACTACTTCCCACCCGGCCACTGTATATATACGGCCGGGTGGGAGCCGCCTACTTCTGATCGGACGTTCCCGAACGTCCTTCAGAAGTAGGGGGATCGCGCGTGCCCGCGCACGCCCACGCGTGCCCGCGCAGCGGCGCGATCCCGATGCGCTCGTGTCACCCGGACACGGCGCATCTCGGATCGGCAGGAGGGCTCTGTAATTGGCCCTCCTGATCACATGACGGCCGTGTCCAATCACAGCCGTCATGTGATGTAAACAAAAAGCAGGTTGCTAGGCAATCGGCTCTCCTCTCCTCACACGGAAGTCGTCGGTGAGGAGAGGAGAGCTGATCGCTGCAGCCGGCTGGTGATCAGTGAGTATTAGCTGTTTTTTTACTCACTGATCACCAGTCTAGTGTCCACAACAGTACACCAACACAGTAAAACACACATGTCCCTACACATGTCCCCAAAACATACATGTCTCCAAAACACACATGTCCCCAAATAAAAACACATGTCCCCAAATAAAAACACATGCCCCAAATAATAAAAACACATGTCCCCCACATATGTCCCAGTAAAATCACATGTGCCAATGATTATCTGCACACATATGTCCGTGATCACCTGCACACATCTGTACATGATCATTTGCGTACATATGTCCGTGATCACGCGAACCAATTATTATACACTTAACAGATTTTTTTTTACTAAAAACAAGTAGCAGAATACATTTTGGCTTAAATTTATGAAAAAATTGGATTTTATTGGATTTCGTTTAAAAAAGAAAGGAGAAAATATAGTTTTTTTTCAAAATTTCCGCAATTTTTTCGCTTATATATCGCAAAAAATAAAAAGAGGAGTCATGAATAAATACCACCAAACTAAAGCTCTATTTGTGCGAACAAAACTATAAAAATGTAATTTGGGTACAGCATTGCATGACCGTGCAATTGTCATTGAAAGAGCGAGAGCGCTGAAAGCTGAAAATTGGTCTGGGAAAGAAGGGGGCGAAAGTGCCCAGTATTGAAGTGGTTAAACAAAATTATCCAAGGTATTTTGGCAGCGTAGTGTTTTTTTACTTTATAGGATGGCAGCCTAGCATGCATCTGTAATAGCTTTCTTGCATATGTGTCAGATGCTTCTAAAGGCTGTGTGCTTGGCCAAATGTCTTTAAAAAAAGTGTATGGGGGCTGGTTGAATGGGTCACTTGCCCAAGTACTTTGACTTCACCTGATTTTATTGTTACCATCTGAAAAACATACAAGGTAGTACATGAGGGTAGTACTGAGGTCCCTTTCATTGACTGAGTAGGCTGGACTAAGTAATTTAAAATGATTATAAACCCTTACACCCTTACATATACCCAAAAGTGATTCATGCTGATAGCGGAGGAGCGAGGCAGCAGACACATACACACTATAGAAGAATATGCTTAGTTCATATTTTATGTCTGAGGTTTACAACCACTTTAAATAATGTCATTACAGCTTTATAGGCGCTGATTCCAACTATGTTTTCACTTACGTATTATTCAAAAGTGAACATGAAAAAAATACACAAAAATGGGTCAACAACACCCTGCAGCAATTGATAAATATTTCATGTCTAATACAGATTTTTCATACAGCTCAGTACTGGAGCCCAGCATACGTCGCCCAAATCTATCATGAGCTGGTAATAAGTGATCATTTGCATAGAAATTATCTAATCTCTTCATCTGGGAAGTACTTAACTAGATAATTACTGCTAATCTGCACAGTACTTAGAGCCATCACTGTCTGTTTCCTTCAATATACCATTTCATATCCCAATCTTAGTAGAAGGCCCAGACCTTTACAAGTCCAGAGAACTTGACAGCTTGTAGCACAGTATGTGTTAACCATTTCAGGACTACAACCTTTTTCTCTATACAAGCCTTCAACATTTTGGAGATGCACTTTAATTTGTTAGCAGATATGAATTTTTTTTTTATAGCTTTTTATTTAAAAGGGTGAAAATATTGGAAAAATACATTTGTTTTCCATGTACAGTTGTACTCATAAGTTTACACACCCTGGCAGAATTTAAGCTTTCTTGGCCATTTTTCAGAGAATATGAATGATAACAGAAAAACTTTTCTTTCACTCATGGTTAGTGTTTGGCCATTTATTATCAATAAACTGTGTTTACTCTTTTTAAATCATAATGGCAATAGAAACTACCCAAATGACCCGGATCAAAAGTTTACATACCCCAGTTCTAAATACCGTGTATTGCCCCCTTTAACATCAATGACAGCTTGAAGTCTTTTGTGGTATTTGTGGATGAGGCTCTTTATCTTCTCAGATGGTAAAGCTGCCTATTCCTCTTGGCAAAAAGCCTCCAGTTCCTGTAAATTCTTGGGCTGTCTTGCATGAACTGCACGTTTGATCAGGGTCATTTGGGTAGTTTCTGTTGCCATTATGATTTAAAAGAGTAAACTCAGTTGATTAATAATAAATGGCTTCAACCAAACACTAACCATGAGTGAAAGAAAAGTTTTCGTGTTATCATTCATATTCTCTGAAAAATGGCCAATAAATCATAAATTCTGCCAGGGTATGTTAACCTTTGAGCACAACTGTATTTATGTGATTAGCATGAAGAGCGTACGTCACTGCCTCGAAGCAACCATAGGCCCAAGGCCCTCATGCAGGCACAAAGTGAGGGTTTTTCTATGGGCCCGAAAGGCCTTGGCATGAGAGTTGAGGGACTTGTCCCAAGGCAGGAAGATCCCAGACAGGGCAATGTCTAAACTCAGGACCAGGTATTCTAATCTGCGAGAAAGGTCCAGCAAAGACTTTAATAAGTTAAGGACCCAACTGGTTAAAGGAACCTGCATAAAAGGATGGAGAGAATACCCACTCTAGAAATTTAGGGAAGTGTGTCTGCCAAGTAATGTACATAGTAAGGTAAGGCCATTGGTAAAAGCCCAAGTTGGCTGTGGAGTAAAGAATCCATTAGGATATAATTAGGATCAGGGGCCATGTACTTAGTTCAGACAGCAATGATCTAACATAATTTATTAACAATAATAAAAAAAAAAGGGAATTGTTCTTACAAAAAATGAGAGTTGTCATCACAGAGCAAGATTAGTCTATTAAGACTTGACTCACTCCCTGTGTAAAAGTGCATCCAGGGAAGGAAGGGTACTGACAGTCTTAATGAACCTAGGCTGACAAAGACCCACATTGCGAGATTGGAAAATTTAAATCAGCTGTATAATGTGCTCCATGTGACAGCCTCAGCTCAAAGACACAGGGGTTGATTTACTAAAACTGTAGAGTGCAAAACATGGTGCAGCTCTGCATAGAAAGAAATCAGCTTCTAACTTCAGCTTGTTCAAATAAGCTTTGTCAAAAAAGTCTGCAAGCTAGTTGGTTTCTTTGCAGAGCTGCACCAGATTTTGCACTCTCCAGTTTTAGTAAAACAATCTCACAGAGAGGTACCAAGCATAAATACTGAGGCATTCTGCATTCAGAAGCATTAGCAAATAGGGTGATCACCCCAAGGTCTGCCATGATAGCAAGACTGTTAAAAAAATTGATGTGACCTTAATGGCAAGGTCACTTTGTGAGGCTTTCATTTACACTACTGCAGGGCATTCACCGTAAAAGTAGTTATCCTTGTGATGAATGAACATTTTCTTACCAAGCATCGGTGGCATGCAGAATTATTCTATAGGTCCTCTGCTTTCAGGGAATACATTTTGTTCTGGGGTTTTAGGTAGTAACATGAAAAATGTGCATATGGAGTGTAAAAAAAAAAAAAAAAATTGGTCTGATAGCAAAAGGGTGGTGATCCTAAAGTCTGGTACACACATACTAAAAGTCAGCCAATTCAGCAGGAATCAGGTGACTTTTAGTAAATGCGTACCACTGTCTGTCGAAGGGTTCTACTAGAAAACCAGCATTGGATTGGGTTTGAAGCCAATGGCTGCAAATGCTGATCAGTGTATTCTGACAGGGGAAGTCCCCGCTGTCAGAATACAACAGCTCAGCGGGAGAGATCCCTTCATCCGCATTGTTGTGATTATGTGAGGATCTATCCGTTTTTTTTCACTCAACGCTGGTTGAGTGAAAAAATGAACGTGTATACCCAGATTTAGGTTCATCTCTTGCACTGGACACTGTCTGCTTATGAGGGCCACCAGTTGCAGCATGTGCACGGGTGCCCACACACACGAGATCCTCCCATGGCAGACCACAGCCTCTGCTGATAAAAATCCAAGCCACATATACAGTGCATTATCGGTCAGATATACCTGAGTGATAGACTAAAGCTGGCCATAAACCAGAAGAATTTTGTTAGAATAAAATGGTTTCACGAATGTTTGTTCAATTTTGTAATCTTTAGTGGGGTCAAATTGGATTCTGTTTGAAGCCACTGTGACTACAAAATTTGAAGGAGCAGGGTGATTTTCTTTTTCTAGAATGCTTGAATTTCTAATGCAGATTTCATTTGGAAAAGACCATTCTCTCCAAAAATCGAGTGTTGCATGTAAATGTTTTACTGTGCCTTGAAAAAGTATTCATAGCCCTTAAAATATTCCACATTTTGTCATGTTACGACCAAAAACGTAAATGTAATTATTGGGATTTTATGTGATAGACCAACACAAAGTGGCACATAATTGTGAAGTGGAAAGAACATGATAAATGTTTTTTTTTTTTTACAAATAAATATGTGAAAAGTGTGGCGTGCATTTGTATTCAGCCCCCCTGAGTCAATACTTTGTAGACCCACCTTTTGCTGCAATTGAAGCTGCAATTCTGTTTGGGTATGTCGCTACCAGCTTTACAGTGACATTTTTGCCCATTCTTATTTGGAAAATAGCTCAAGCTCTGTGAGATTGGATGGAGAGCGTCTGTGAACAACAATATTCAAGTCTTGCCACAGATTTTCAATTGGATTTAGGTCTGGACTGTGACTGGGCCATTCTAACACACAAATATGCTTTGATCTAAATCATTCCATTGTAGCTCTGGCTGTACGTTTAAGGCCGTTGTCCTGCTGGAAGGTGAACCTCTGCCCTAGTCTTAAGTCCTTTGCAGACTCTAACAGGCTTTCTTCTAATATTGCCCTGTATTTGGCTCCATCCATCTTCCCATCAACTCAGACCAGCTTCCCTGTCCCTGCTGAAGAAAAGCATCCACACAACATGATGCTTCCACCACCATGTTTCACAGTGTTGTGTTCAGGGTGATGTGCAGTGGGCCTTTGCTTTCTTGTAGGCCAAAAAGTTAAATTTTGGTCTCATCTGACCAGAGCACCTTCTTCTACATGTTTACTGTGTCCCCCACATGGCTTCTCACAAACTGCAAACAGGACTTCGTATGGCTTTCTTTCACCAATGGCTTTCTTCTTGCCACTCTTCCATAAAGGCCAGCTTTGTGGAGTGCACGACTAATAGTTGTCCTGTGGACAGATTCTGCCACCTGAGCTGTGGATCTCTGCAGCTCCTCCAGAGTTATCATGGGCCTTTTGGCTGCTTCTCTGGTTAATGCTCTCCTTGCCCGGCCTGTCAGTTTAGGTGGATGACAATGTCTTGATAGGTTTGCAGTTGTGCCATACTCTCCATTTTCGGATGATGAATTGAACAGTGCCCTGTGAGAGGTTTAAAGCTTAGGATAATTTTTTTATAACCTAATCCTGCTTTAACCACTTCAGCCCCGGACCAATTGGCAGCCAAAGGACCAGGCCCCTTTTTGCGATTCGGCACTGCGTCGATTTAACTGACAATTGCGCGGTCGTGCGACGTGGCTCCAAAACAAAATTGGCGTCCTTTTTTTCCCACAAATAGAGCTTTCTTTTGGTGGTATCTGATCGCCCCTGCGGTTTTTATTTTTTGCGCTATAAACAAAAATAGAGCGACAATTTTGAAAAAAATGCAATATTTTTTACTTTTTGCTATAAGAAATATCCCCAAAAAATATATAAAACACATTTTTTTCTCAGTTTAGGCCGATACGTATTCTTCGATATGTTTTTGGTAAAAAAAATCGCAATTAGCGATTATTGATTGGTTTGCGCAAAAAGTTATAGCGTTTACAAAATAGGGAATAGTTTTATAGCATTTTTATTAATATTTTTTTTTTTTACTAGTAATGGCGGCGATCAGCGATTTTTATTGTGACTGCGACATTATGGCGGACACATCGGACATTTTTGACACATTTTTGGGACATTTGTCATTTATACAGAAATCAGTGCTATTTAAATAGCACTGATTCCTATGTAAATGACAGTGGCAGTGAAGGAGTTAACCACTAGGGGGCGGGGAGGAGTCAGTGTGACGTGTTGTGTTTTTTTTACAGTAGGGGGGCGTGGCTGTACGTCTGACGTCATTGATCGGCTTTCCCGATGACAGGGAACAGCAGATCAATGACAGGCAGAGTAGGAAGCGCGGGGAGAGGTTTGTTTACATAGACCTCTCCCCGTTCTTCAGCTCCGTAACCCGATCGCGGGACACCAGCGGCGATCGGGTCCGCTGGTCCCGTGGCTGGGGTCACGGAGCTCCCGACCGGGTCGCAAGCGCCGCTGGCGGCGCGCGCGCGCGACCCACAGGCAGGCACATGCACGATCACGTACAGGTACGTGATTTTGCCTGCCCGTGCCATTTTGCCGCAGTATATCTGCGTTAGGCGGTCGGGAAGCGGTTAAACTTCTCCACAACTTTATCCCTGACTTGTCTGGTGTGTTCCTTGACCTTCATGATGCTGTTTGTTCACCAAGGTTCTCAGACAAAACCCCACTAGATTCTAGTTAGGGATATCAGGGTAAAGGGGGCTGAATACAAATGCATGTCACACTTTTCAGATATTTGTAAAAAAAAAAAATTAAAACCATTTATCATTTTCCTTCTACTTCACAATTATGTGCCACTTTGTGTTGGTCTATCACATAAAATACCAATAAAATACATTTATGTTTTTGGTTGTAATTTCAAGGGGTATGAATACTTTTTCAAGGCACTGTAAACAAATACTTTTGAGAAAGTTTGCACAAACTTTGTTTGAAAATCTACTAGCGCACGGCCAGCTTTACACTGACAATGAGAGAGGAAGACAAAGGCACAAGCATTGTACATTAGTAATTAGAAAACAAAGGATATACGCTGGAGAAAGGAGAGGAGAGAGGGAGAGAGAATGGTAGAGGTAGAGGGAGAGAGAGAAGATTTTACAGGGTGACAACTGTCTTCTAACAAGCTCCCAATGGATATTACAAGGGGAGTGCTGATGTGCATGCTTGTTGCAATGTTGTCATTGTCATGAAGCCCACTCTCAGCAATGACGTGCAGCTGCCGATGGAGCATACAGTATGTATATAGACAAGAAGCAGCTGGAGGATAACAGCAGCTTTGTTATATGCATTTCATTTTGTAAAAATGGCAATTGTTTATGTTACACCATGCTTTAGCTGCTTAGCATATGAAATGTCATCCATTGATGCCGCGTACACACGAGCGGAATGTCCGTCAGAAAAAGTCAGACGGCATCTTTTCATCTGATATTCCGATCGTGTGTGTGCCTCATCAGACTTTTTTTTTCGAAAAGTCTGACGGACCTAGAATTAGAACATGTTTTAAATATTCCAAACATACTCCAAACTAATATTCCAAACATACTCCTAGATTCCCCCTTTAAAGTGTTACTAAACCCACAACACTAAAAGCAGTCTGTATATGAAGAAAAGCATGCTTGTTATACTCTCTATGGAACCTAAGGTGTTAATCCTCTGCATTGTGTAAAAAGGCAGTTTGATCCTATCTTCTCTGATCCTCTCATTCTTCCACTGTCTCCAATATATTTCCTGATAATACAGAGCCAGGGGACAGGCTGCACATGCTCAGTTTGATGTGTATTTCTAGAGTTTCTTTTTCCTGGGAGAGTGCATGTGATCAGCACAGGGCCAATCAGCACTGTCCATATAGAGGGTCAGGGGTTCTGCATCCTGATAGGACAGTCAGTGCAGAATGAAAACTCCTCCTACAAGCTTTAACCAGCCACTCATAGAAGTCACAAGACTGCTATATACTGCTGATGACAAAATGTATTTAGCAGTTTATATTTACTAAAATAATTGCATTTCCATGTTCTGTGGGAGACCAGATATAGTAAATGCAGGGTCCTGGTTTTAGTAACATTTTAATGATACACAAAGAAAAAAAAAAGAAAAAAATATTGTACAATCCAATATACCCAATTCTATACCCACAGTTGATCCAGAGGAAGGCAAAAAATCCTAACAGCGCATGCTCCAATTTGCTACAGCAACTTTACCTATAAATGTTAGTACCCCGTTATATTATGTACATTTAGGAAAGTATCCAGGCCTTTCTTAAAGCAAACTCCTGAGCTAGCCAGAACCACCTCTGGAGGGAGTCTATTCCACATTTTCACAGCTCTTACTGTGAAGAAACCTTTCCGTATTTGTAGATGAAATCTCTTTTACTCTAGACGGGCAGGACACGGGCTATGAACACCACCTGCTGCCACTGCACATCTCTTTGAAATAGGAATTAATGTTCCATCTTGGGGTAGAATCGGTGGTCAGACAGTTGCTAATTATGTACAACTGCTAAATGTCAAACGAAACTAAACTGAAGGAATTCTTAGACGTCTGCCCTGCATTAGATTGTCATCTTTCTTTAAACAGTAAGCTGTGTCTGGCCCTGTGAAAGGTGATGGATTAGGGGCACATAATACCTGGATGAGCCTGTCTGTCACCTTTTCATGTTCCTCCTGGTGAAGTCTCCTTTCCTGTTCAAGAACAGCCTGCAGTTCACGCAGTGTTGGATTCTTTTCAGGCGACACGTGATTGCTGAGCTGGATATAGAAAGAAGCAAAACGTAAGTGTTATAAAAACAAGACACTAAAAATCAGTTTTTTTTCTCAAAGCAAACCCAAAATATTCAGGGCTTGTATACAGAAGTTGTTTAATCTTGTAAGATAAACTATGGATTGATAGAACATAAAAAGTCTCTGAAATAAGACAAAGCTTCAAATGATTTATTAGGGCAAAGTACAGTTTTAAAAGAAATGTTTTTCCTTTAGACATGTCATTTTGCTGTGATACTGTTCTAAACATGGGAAAGATGCACTACTTTACAGGCATACTAAGGACACCCCCAGGCACGATATTTAAAGGAATATTATATTTTTATTGTTTCACTTTAAGCATTATTAAAATCACTGCTCCTTAAAAACCATCCATTTTAAAAACATTTTTTCCAATTGATACATGTCCCCTGGTGGAGGACCCAGGTCCCCATACACTTTTTATGGAAAATAACTTGCATATAAGCCTTCAATGAGAACTTTGGATTTTGCAGGTTCAAACTATTGACTTCCACTATTCCCGCATATGTGATTTGACAGGCATGTTCGCCGGCAAAAGTGCTGTTTTACATTTGCATTAGCGCCTGAGAGTTAAAGTCTTAATTGACCTTAACTGGGTGCTATTTTCTGGGACTGCAGGATCATTTATCTGCGCTATAGTAAATGACGCCCATTATTACCATTAGTTAGTTTTATATTACAGTTACATATACTTTACAGTTACATATTTGTATTTATTTATTCACAGACATTATTAATATTATTAGTATATTGCGGTTTTTACTTTTTCAACACACAAATGACATTTGATACATTTTATGTGTCATAAAAAAGTAATGAAAAAAAAGGGATTTACTATACAAACTTTACTGAAATGTCTAATTTTTTATTTGTTTCCATATCTAAGGCCAGTGTGATAGTAAATCTGTTCAATGGAATCAAGCTTAGTGCTGGCATATCATTTTGTAATATTATACAAACCCTATACCTAGAAAAACAAAAAGTGTCTATGAACATCTAGTTGTAATAAGTTATGCAACATTGCTAACCTCTAGACTGAAACCGCCCTTGTCTCCTGGCCTGTAGTGCTTACTGTCCCCATCTGCTCTGCGATGTGATTCGTGATTTACAAGGAGACGATGGGAATCTTCTTCATGCTCATGGTGGGGTTGCCATTCCATTTGTTCCCTCAGCTTGGACTGCTAGGTGCAGGGGTAGTATATAAACACAAATAAAAAGAAGACAAGGGATGGGGAGGTAAAAAGAAATAAAACAAAACAAAAACGAAAACCAAAAACCAAAAAAAACACAGACATACAAACGAAAACAAAACAAAAATGGGTAAGGTAGACGACTGAAAAAACTACAAGACAAAGAAAAGCGTGAAGAGGAAGACTAACTTAAATATGGTGGCATAAGACAGTGATGAAAACAAAACCAAAAAGAGTATGAGTAAAATGATGGGCTGAAATATCTGGAAAGCAAGAGAAAAAACAAGGGGGAAAAAAAGAATGCAAACACTGGTTATGAGGCGCGCATGCAATGAGAGGTGCATATGTCATACCAACAACAAGCGTGCAGGCCATGAAAGCAGCAGCATATCAAATTTCTTCCCCATTGTAACGGTAAAATGTTCCATTTGATATGAACATGCACTACTAAAAAATTCTAGGATATCTTTACTCCTTCACCACAATACTGGCAAATTTAATTTAAATAATCATTAAAGCATAAATTGCTAGTCGCCAACAAATGGATGCTTATAAACTGCAGTAGTTTTGAATGTATACAATCTAGATCAATAATTTAGTTGGGGAAAAAAGAGTGCTTGTTTGTTAATGGCATAAAGAAGCAGAAACTAAACCAAATAAGCAACACTAATTACCTGAAAGTCAGTTATAAGTTCTTTTCCAAGATTTCCAATTGGAGAATCTCGAGAAGCAGAAGTCAGGTTGGACAAGAAACTAGATGATTCTGTGAGATGTGGCATTGGGGACAGGTCTTCTGCATGCTCTTTTAGACCTTCCCCCGTGTGCTCAACCATTTCTAGAAACCTATGCAACTCTTTCCTGAATACTTTCATTTTTGTATTGATGCTGCTTAAAACTTCTGACCCAGAGGTGTCTCCCCTGTCTGAACAGCCCTTTAATACTTCCTCCACAGAACTGCTTGTCATCTGCAATTTGGCATCATAGATCAAGCTATCTGTTTCTGTAATTAGGCGCTCTACGGTCTTTCCTAGACGTTCTGCTTCACTTTTCATGTTCATAAAATAGTGTGCATCTTCTCTCAGTTTAACCAATTCTGCACAATACGTTTCACCAGCTTCAGAGGGTTTTAGACTTTCAAAGCCTGAGGTCTTCTCATAGGCATCTTCTGAGTCGCTCTCTCCACCAATAGGACCTTCTCTCTTTGGTTGAGCAGGACGTCCCTCTTCGCTGTCACTTTCTTTTTTCCCCGCATCACTTTCTGCATCACTATCACGTGGGCTTGCTGTTCGCATTCCCAAGTGTGACACCAGATCATAACGTTGAACATTCGATAGTAGAACTCGGTTTTCATACTGAAGTTTCAATACTTTAGAACTAAGCTCACTTATCTGAATACGAGCTGCCTTTAGCTCTTCCTGTATTGACCCATTGCATTTGGAAGAGTTGTCATCAATCCAGACAAGGTCCTGCACAGGACCAAATTTGAATCTGTTCAGCTCGGTTGTAAGCTGTTTATTGTGATCCTCTATCTCAGATATGGATCTCCTCAGCAGCTCTGCTTCCTCTTCCACAAACTGGAGGTGGCGTCGTAGCTCTGTGGCAGATTCCATGGAATCACCATATGGTGAGGTAGGAATGCTTGAAACGTACTCCCTGCTTAGAAATTCTTTTTCATACTGGCACCTGAGGTCTTCCATTTCTGCTTTAATGCCCCTGTTTTCCACCTCTAACTCAACTATTTTTCTTCCAAGGATATTAGCTTCCTCTTCAACCAACTTAAGACGCAGTTTTAACTCAGCTTCTCTAGTGCTGGGTGGGCCCCCAGTCTCTCCTGTTGGTAGAGGACTTTCTACATCTCCATAGACTGACTTGTATTTCTCCAGTTCCTGCTCAAGATCATCCTTCTCTTTTCCAATTTTGGCCATTTTTTTACGCATCAGTGCTGCTTCCTCTTTTGAAAACTGAAGCTGACATTTTAAATCAGCACTGTCTTCCTGTATAATAGGAAATACACAAATACAGTTTTTTAAATTAACATTTTCAAGACAAGAAACAAATATGTACACAATTTGCAAATTAATGGAGTGAACTGCAACCATAAAATATTGTTATTGACCATTCTCTGTGCAAACTGCTTTCAACTTCCAGGGTAATCAGTTCTCTCCCTTCTTTCCTAAATTAAAATTTTTCCCCCAGTTGACCTGATGGGGAGCCAGTAGGCAAATCTGTTCAAAATGGAAAATTTGCTAAAAACATTAGTAGGAACAGTAGGAACTGTATAATTTTGGATATTAAAATTTACAGGAATCAGGAGATACCCAAGCTTTCTGTGATTATGGAAATGTACAAGATAGCTTATAAAAATGATGCCCTGTTAGTCAGTGAGTAGTTTTCAAACCTTCTGGACAAATACAGTGGTGTGAAAAAGTGTTTGCCCCCTTCCTCATTTCCTGTTCCTTTGCATGTTTGTCACACTTAAGTGTTTCGGAATATCAAACCAATTTAAACAATAGTCAAGGACAACACAAGTAAACACAAAATGCAATTTGTAAATGAAGGTGTTTATTATTAAAGGTGAAAAAAAATCCAAACCATCATGGCCCTGTGTGAAAAAGTGATTGCCCCCTAAACCTAATAACTGGTTGGGCCACCCTTAGCAGCAACAACTGCAACCAAGCGTTTGCGATAACGTGCAATGAGGCTTTTACAGCGTCCTGGAGGAATTTTGGCCCACTCATCTTTGCAGAATTGTCCTAATTCAGTTACATTAGAGGGTTTTCGAGCATGAACGGCCTTTTTAAGGTCATACCACAACATCTCAATAGGATTCAGGTCAGGACTTTGGCTAGGCCACTCCAAAGTCTTCATTTTGTTTTTCTTCAGCCATTCGGTGGTGGACTTGCTGGTGTGTTTAGGATCATTGTCCTGCTGCAGAACCCAAGTTTGTTTCAGCTTGAGTACACGAACAGATGGTCGGACATTCTCCTTCAGGATCTCTTGGTAGACAGCAGAATTCATAGTTCCTTTTATCACGGCAAGTCTTCCAGGTCCTGAAGCAGCAAAACAGCCCCAGACCATCACACTACCACCACCATATTTTACTGTTGGTATAATGTTCTTTTTCTGAAATGCAGTGTTCCTTCTACGCCAGATATACTTGGACACACACCTTCCAAAGAGTTCCACTTTTGTCTCATCGGTCCACAGAATGTTGTCCCAAAAGTCTTGGGGATCATCAAGATGTGTTGTGGAGAAATTGAGACGAGCTTTGATGTTCTCTTTGCTTAGCAGTGGTTTTCTCCTTGGAACTCTGCCATGCAGGCCATTTTTGCCCAGTCTTTTCCTGATGGTGGAGGCATGAACGCTGACCTTAACTGAGGCAAGTGAGGCCTGCAATTCCTTGGACGTTGTTGTGGGGTCTTTTGTGACCTCTTGGATGAGTCGTCGCTGCGCTCTTGGGGTAATTTTGGGCGGCCGGCCACTCCTGGGAAGGTTCACCACTGTTCCATGTCTTCGCCATTTGTGGATAATGGCTCTCACTGTGGTTCGCTGGATTCCCAAAGCTTTGGAAATGGCTTTATAACCCTTTCCAGACTGATAGATCTCAATTACTTTCTTTCTCAATTGTTCCTGAATTTCTTTGGGTCTCGGCATGATGTGTAGCTTTTAAGGATCTTCTGGTGGACCTTACTGTGTCAAGCAGCTCCTATTTAAGTGATGCCTTGATTGTGAACAGGTGTGGCAATAATCAGGCCTGGGTGTGGCTAGAGAAATTGAACTCAGGTGTGGACAACCACAGTTATAGTATGTTTTAACAAGGGGGCAATCACTTTTTCACACAGGGCCATGATGGTTTGGATTTTTTTTCACCTTTAATAATAAACACCTTCATTTACAAATTGCATTTTGTGTTTACTTGTGTTGTCCTTGACTATTGTTTAAATTGGTTTGATGTGTGACAATTGGTTTGATTTAAGTGTGACAAACATGCAAAGGAACAGGAAATGAGGAAGGGGGCAAACACTTTTTCACACCACTGTAGGTAGAATTGATGTAGAGATGGTTCAGAATTATAATTTTATTTAAACATTTTAGAAGTAAGCTTTGTACTGATTTCTAGTGGACCAAAACATTTGGTCTTTAACATAACATATTTCCACCCTACACCACTACATCTGGTATCCTACAACCTCTGATATTTCCAGAATGCAGAACATCCAGATTTATCTGTAGTCCACATGTAGGACTATTTTTCTGATGGAATAACGGACTATTACTGCACATTACTGGGCCTGTGTGGATGTCTGGGAAGTAAAGTAAAATTTTGAGAATACTAAATTAACATCTCTTTTTCAATTTCCAAATGATATATTTGCTACAATGCTAAAGAAATTCAACTTGACAGAAAATCCCTATATTTGCATAAAACTCGACTTTGCCACCTTTATTGCTTATATCTAGAACATTTCTAGCCCTTTCACCAAACATGCTAAATATACTGCTTTCTCACTAAGGCCCCTTTCACACTGGGGCGGTTTTCAGGCGGTACAGCGCTAAAAATAGCGCCTGTACACCGCCTGAAAAAACCGGCCCCATTCACTCCAGTGTGAAAGCCGGCGGGCTTTCACACTGGAGCGGTGCGCTAGCAGGATGGTAAAAAAAAGTCCTGCTAGCAGCATCTTTGGAGTGGTATAGGAGTGGTGTATTCACTACGGCGGCGCTTTGCGGGGGATTTTAACCCTTTTTTTTTTTTTCGGCCGCTCGCGGGGGGTAAAACCGCACCGCGATCGGCCGAATACCCCGGCTAAAACAGCGCTAAATATAGCGCTGCTTTACCGTCACCGCGGCTCCCTCCCCAGTGTGAAAGGGGCCTAAAGAGAGCACAGATGTTCTAGAAATTGTCCCCATAAACTATTGTGTCAACAAATTCATTCTACTGTTTTATGTTCTTCCACTAACAAGACTCTCACCTCACCTACAATCATTACAGGAGGGCTCTACAAAGAAGGTATTTAGCACTGTAATTTTATGAAAACACACACACTGTACTGTTCAGGGACCTAAAATAGGGAGCATCAAAGTAATTAATACATGTTACTTTACAACCACTTTAAGTGTATATCTAGAGATTCCAGCAGCTACTCTTTAAACCACTTGATGCCCGCGCTATGGCCAAAAGATGGCTACAGCACAGGCTTAAATTGCCGGGAGGGCATACATAGATGTCCTCCCATGCTTGTGCACAGATCGGAATAAAGGGCAGATCCTGACCCTTTACCACGTGATAAGCTGTCAGCCAATGATGTAACAGAAGCCAGTAATCTGCTTTTTTTTCAGCGTGAGGAGAAAAAAAATAAGCAGATTACTGGCTTGTGCAAACAGGACATCAGTCCTACACAGTGACATCATCTGCTGCTAACCAGTGCCACCTACCACCTACCAGTGCCCATCAGTACAGCTATCCAGTGCCCACAAGTGCCCCTATCAGTGCCCACCAGTGCCACCTATTGGTCTCATTATCAGTGCCACCTATCAATGCTGCCTATCAGTGCCACCTACCAGTGCCTATAAGTGCCTAACAGTGCCACCCATCAGTGCCCCTATCAGTGCAACTTCTGAGTGCCCTTCAGTGCCACCTATCAGTCCCCTCCAATGCCACCTATCAGTGCCCATCAGTGCCACCTATCAGTGCAGCCTCAGTGCCTACTAGTGCCGCCTCATCAGTGCCACCTAACAGTGCCTCCTCATCAGTGTCCATCAGTGCAGCCTATCAGTGCACATCAATGAAGGAGAAAAATTACCTGTTTGCAAAATTATATAACATACTATGAAAAAAGTTTTTTTTTTTTTATCAAAAAATTCTGTTTTTTGTTTGTTTAGCACAAAACCCAGTGGTGATTAAATACCACCAAAAGAAAGCTCTATTTGTGTGAAAAACAATGATAAAAAATTCATATGGGTGCAGTGTTGCATGTCCGTGCAATTGTCATTCAAAGAGTAATGCCGCATACACACGACCGGCTTTCCCATCGGAATAAACTCTGAAGTTTTTTCCGACGGAGTTCCGCTGAAACTGTCTTGCCCACACACGATCACACCAAAGTCCGATCGTCAAGAACGCAGTGATGTACAGCACATACGACGGGACTGGAAAAAGGAAGTTCAATAGCCAGTAGCCAATAGCTGCCGTCTCGTACTTGCTTAAGAGCATGCGTTGTTTTTGGTCTGTCGGAACAGCATACAGACGAGCAGTTTTCCCGATAGGAATTGGTTCCGTCGGAAATATTTAGAACATGTTCTATTTCTAAGTCCATCAGAATTTTTGAAAAAAAAAAAGTCTGATGAGGCACACACACGATCGGAATATACAATGAAAAGATTCCGTCTGATGCCGTTTTTCTGTCGGACATTCCGATCGTGTGTACACGGCATAACAGCGTTGAAGGCAGAAAACTGCCCTAGGCAGGAAGGGGTGTACAGCAGCCCCCCTCATACTTACTTGAGCCTGATCTCGATCCAGAGATGTTGCAAAAGAGATTTGGCTGTCTGCTGTCTGGGACTCTCCCTCCTGATTGGCTGAGACACACAGCAGGTGCCATTGGCTCCTGCTGCTGTCAATCAAAGTCAGTGAGCCAAGGAGGTAAGAGAGGGGGTGGGGCCGAACCGCAGCTTCATGTCTGAATGGACACACAGAGCAGCGGCTCGGCTCAGGTGCTCCCACAGCAAGCTGCTTGCTCTGGGGGCACTCGGCAGGGACCAGGAGGGCCAGTGAGGGACCCGAGAAGAGGAGGATTAGGGCTTCTCTTTGCAAAACCATGGAACAGAGCAGGTAATTATAACATGTTTGTTATTTCTAACCAAAAAAAAACAAGACTTTAATATTATTTTAAAGCAGAGTTTCGCCTTCCCCTTTAAAAATTAAAAATCAGCAGCTACACATACTGTAGCTGCTGACTTTTAACATTAGGACACTTACCTGTCCTGGAGTCCAGCGATGTCGGCACCCCAGCTGATGTTTCTATCGACTGGTCGGGTACTGCCGCCTCCATTGCGGGTAAGGGAACCCAGCCATGTAGCCTTTCAGCTTCACGTCCGGGTCCCTACGGCTCATGCGCAAACCCAGCTGCGCTCTATCACTGGCCCGGCTGAAGGGAAGGAAGGAGGGGGACCGAGCTGCTGACGAAATTCGACGCGGCCCGGTCTTGTGGAAGTTGGGGACAGGGTACCTGTAAAAAACAGATCATCTGGCCATTCCCCAGTTGATGTCCGCTAGTGACGAAACGCGTAGGGAGGAGCCTACAACAGTGATGTCATCACGTTTTTCCTCTCAGGAGGTGGATGGGTGAATTACACAGGAAGTGAACAGAAGTCTCTGGAGACGCTGTGGTCCCGCTTTTAACAAATATTGCTGTATCGCTTTTAAATGGCAAATCTATTTGCTTTATTAAATACGTTTTATTCAGTATCACACTATGGGAGCCTTTCTTTTTATGTTTTCTGAGTATCATTGGTCCCAGCTGCAGTTCCAGACAGCCTTTTAAAGGTCCTGGGTAGACTTAATTATTTCCTGAGCTTGGTGAGATCACTGATTAGTGGTCACAGTGATCTTGTAAGAAGATTACTTATTCACCTGGGTGTGTAGTTGGATGCACTTACATGAAGGATCTCTTCACAAATGTTTCCACTGCAAAACTATCACTTTTTTATGGATGGGTGTTCATTGTTTGATATATGGACTTGAATCTCAATGGGACTCTGCCTTCGTTTTCTTATCACATGGATTTTCTTCAATGGAATTCTGCTTTAGTTTTTACATAACTTGTTTAATTGATCACTTATTTTACTAGCACTGCATTTATTCTGTATATTTTATAATTGTAAAATCCCAGAATGTAAATACCTGGCTGGCGGTCTTCTTATCTTTGTACATCTCTCGGCTTCCTCTTCGTTTTAACGTACTCTGAAAAAGATTAATAGGGACAGTCTGAGATATTACAATATTGATCAATTGCAGTTTTGTTATCTAATCAATTATTCTTTTGGGTAGTATAATAATGTTAGGTGGAACACCAGCTAATATTTTTCTCTTGAATATAGATGGAAGAAGTCAAAAAGTTCTCTATTGTGTAGGATTTCACTCACTTCCAGTCCCAGTGAAAACAGAGGACAACAATCCTCCCCTGCCCATGGAAAAGTTGAATGGACTGTCTTTGCTGATTGCTACTTTTTTTTTTTCCACGCCAATGGCCACACTCCCAAAACAAATGGCAATGTCTACATCTTTGCACAGCTGGCCTAACCTCTGTAGGCAGTTTATGTGTGTTGACATATGTTTGATTTTTGAAGGTAATGCATGACTGCAATCATTTACTGCTGCACTCCCGATAAGGGCACTGCCTACTTTTGAAGCTTTAGTTTGATAAACTAATACTCAATACAGTCCCTGGGCAACCAACTACGATCAAATATGCAGCAAAGCCTTAAATTACACCGCACTGTATAAAAAAGACAAACCTTCCTGTTTTGTTTGTTTTAACATCTCTTTTTTGTATTTGTATGAGTTCATTGCCAATTGCTGGTAATTGTGATCTACTTTCCTTTTAAGTCAAGTTAAACCTGTACAGTCTTTTTCCTGCAGTATGATATTTATGCAGCCCTAATGAAATAAACTCTCCTTGGCTATCTGAGTTATACAATTAACAGTAGAACATTGCAGGCCTCTGTTTCTGTCTGCTAGATTTTCATTTTAAAAACTAGAGACCTTTGGCTCTGATTTGCCTACTTCGATGTATAGAGGACACTTATGGACTTTTGTATATAAGTCCCTCTAATTTTGTATTATTATTGTGATTTGTAATCCGCATGCTTCATTATTGTGTTTTTGTAATGTATTATTAATCTTGTTTGCTGTACAGGCTGGATCTTCTCACCCGTGCAAATTTTTGGGACTGACCATGGGAGCCCAATTCTTCCCTTTAATTAGGCCTTTCCCGGCGGATATGTGCCCATCTTGGAGAGATGACCTTGTCCCTCTTACCCTAGTGCCCGAACACGTTTAGGCCATAATGGGAGCGTGCTGGTCTCGGGGTCCACCTTTCCGCGGCTGTGTGTCCCCGCCGCACTTGGCACACGCGCATACACGCCTAGTGTGTGTGTGCGGGTCTGCCTATCCATCCCTAGCCATGGACTCCATCCAGGATGTCTGCCCTATGGACGGCGTCTGGATGGTTGCCTGGTTACCCTTGTGTACGCGGTCCTTCGCGCTTGCGCAATCTCGACCTGCTCTGCGCATGCGCAGTTGCGGGACCCGCGCGTCTATGTCACCTTCATGCGCCCTGGCCCGGCACCGATGGCCGGCGCACATACACACCTGCGGATTGCACTGGCCCCCTTCGTCCGCCGCGCAGATGGGCTGATCGCTGGCGCCGGTGCAGGCCACACCTGTGGCTTGTTACCGACGTCACCGATTGGGGTGCTTTTAATGACGGTGTGTTCACACCGTCAGTAGGCGCATGGAAGGGCCCGGATGCGGAACTAAGTTTGGAATCTCAGCTACACGGTATGTGCTTTAACCCCCAGGCTACTTGTTGCTATTTTTCTTCCTCTTTTTATTAATCATTAGATCAACTAATTATAGGAACTTTTCTTTGCAGAACCTTTTCTAACAATCTTGGGTTACTAATCACCTTGCCTGTCTCAGCCCGTTACTGGCTACAGACAATTATGGTTATACCATCCTAATAAACCCAACATTAACCTCATACCCAATAGCTGATTTCCACTGTTCCTGCATCTAAGCCTGGCTTGACAAAAACTTATGTAAGTTTTTATTTTGAAACACTTTGAACCATTAGCAATTCCACCCCCCCTTTTCCATTCCCCCCCTCTATTGTCTCCTTTCCCCCTTCCCCTCCTCTTCCCCCCCCCTTTTTTTCCCCCCCCCCTCCCCTCCCCCGCCCCCCGTTCCATCCCTTCCTTCCCCCCCCACCCCCTCTCTGTCCCCCCCCCCCCAACTCCTTCCCCCTCTAACCAATACCATTCCCTTCCCGCCCCTCCCTCCACCACCTCCCCTGCCCTCTTCCCTTTTTCTTTTCCTTCCCCCCCTCTTTTCTTCTCCCCTTTTTTTTTTTTTTTTTTTTTTTTCCCCTTTTCTTAAACTCCCCCCTTCCCCACCCCCCCCCTCACATTTTCCTCCCCCCCTATTCCCCGCAATTGCTTTCCTCTCCCTATTACCCTCCTCCCTACCCCTACCTCTCTTCCCTCCCCCTCTTTTTCCCCTGCCCCTTTTTTCTTCACTTTATCCCCTTACCCCCTCCCTGACCCATAACCTCCAATTTCCCCCCCCCTCTTTGGGGTGTTCCTTCCCCTCACTTTTATCCCCCCCCCATATTCTCCTCACGTTCTTGGGGTTCTTCACTCACATCTTTATCCCAATTAACCACACCGGGTGGAGGTGCTTCAATCATAATTCAATTATGTATCATTAATAATATATCTCCCCACATTGTCTTAGCCGATTCCATAATATTATACCCCCATATCCGCCGGGAAAGACACAATTGGACTCAATTGGATCCTGTCTCCATATGCACTGGTGAGCTGATCCACCCTCTTCTTATTATTTTTTGATGTATTCTGCCGTTATTGTTTCTGTATTTCAATGCTGTTTGTAGACTATATTTTTTTAAAACCAATGTATATTCTAGACTTCTCTCCTGAAGAAGCAGCCTAGGCTGCGAAACCGGTCGAGACATCCCCCTCCACATCCAAACAAAACGTCAAGGTTGCGGGCTAGGAGCTGCTGTCATTTGTCGTTGTTTGAGAACTGTATAGGAGGGGTAATCTGTTCTTTTAAATTGAAATGCTTATCGTGCATGTTCATGTATGTAATCATTTTCTGTATTAAAAAACTTACTTTCTAATAATATTCTTACTTCAGTCTTTGTTTTAACTGTACCGAGATAGTCCAACTCCCCTTCCCCCCAAATTTCTTGTGGGTCACTGGCCCTTTGGACGCAGACTCAGCACCTGCGGTTCCTAGCCTCAAATGCCCCCTTGTTATTAACATTTGTAATGGATGATGGTACTCTTAACCTAACTTACCTACACTACTAAAGACCATACTCACAATTTGACTTAAAAACTACTACAGTACTGAAACTATAATTCCAACATCATGATTCATAACATACAGTATCTCACAAAAGTGAGTACACCCCTCACATTTTTGTAAATATTTTATTATATATTTTCATGTGACAACGCTAAAGAAATTACACTTCGCTACAATGTAAAGTAATGAATGTACAACTTGTATAACAGTGTATATTTGCTGTCCCCTCAAAATTACTCAACACACAGCCATTAATGTCTAAACCACTGTCAACAAAAGTGAGTACACCCCTGAGTGAAAATGTCCAAATTGGGCACAATTAGCCATTTTCCCTTTCCATTGTCATGTAACTCGTTAGTGTTACAAGGTCACAGGTGTAAATGGAGAGCAGGTGTGTTAAATTTAAATACATAGAACTCTCTGAAGATCTGAAAAAAAGAATTGTTGATCTTTATAAAGATGGCATAGGCTATAAGAAGATTGTCAAGACCCTGAAACTAAGCTGCAGCATAGTGGCCAAGACCATACAGCGATTTAACAAGACAGGTTCCACTCAGGACAGGCCTCGCCATGGTCGACCACAGAAGTTGAGTGCACATGCTCAGCATCATATCCAGAGGTTGTCTTTTGAAATAGACACATGAGTGCTGCCAGCATTGCTGGAGATGTTGAAGGGGTGGGGGTCAGCCTGTCAGTGCTCAGACCATAAGCCGCACACGGCATCAAATTGGTCTGCATGGCTGTCGTCCCAGAAGGAAGCCTCTTCTAAATATGATGCACAAGAAAGCCCACAAACAGTTTGCTGAAGGCAAGCAGACTAAGGACATGGATTACTGGAGACCAAGATAAACTTATTTGGTTCAGATGGTGTCAAGAGTGTGTGGCGGCAACCAGGTGAGGAGTACAAAGACAAGTGTGTCTTGCCTTCAGTCAAGCATGGTGGTGGGAGTGTCATGGTCTGGGGCTGCATGAGTGCTGCAGGCACTGGGAAGCTACAGTTCATTGAGGGAACCATGAATGCCAACATGTACTGTGACATACTGGAGCAGAGCATGATCCCCT
The DNA here is from genome assembly GCA_028564925.1 of Lithobates sylvaticus. Lineage (NCBI taxonomy): Eukaryota > Metazoa > Chordata > Amphibia > Anura > Ranidae > Lithobates > Lithobates sylvaticus. Next base: position 164,858,698 of record CM053030.1, on the reverse strand, counting down.
ACCTTCAGAGACTGGGCCACGGGGCAGTATTCCAATATGATAACAACCCCAAACACACCTCCAAGACGACCACTGCCTTGCTAAAGAAGCTGAGGTTAAAGGTGATGGACTGGCCAAGCATGTCACCAGATCCAAACCCTATTGAGCATCTGTGAGGCATCCTCAAATGGAAGGTGGAGGAGCGCAAGGTCTCTAACATCCACCAGCTCCATGATGTCGTCATGGAGGAGTAGAGGAGGACTCCAGTGGCAACCTGTGAAGTTCTGGTGAACTCCATGACCAAGAGGGTTAAGGCAGTGCTGGAAAATGACGGTGGCCACACTAAATATTAAAACATTGGGCCCAATTTGGACATTTTCACTTAGGGGTGTACTCACTTTTGTTACCAGTGGCTTAGACATTAATGGCTGTATGTTATTTTGAGGGGACAGCAGTGTTGTCACATGAAAAGATGTAATAAAATATTTACAAAAATGTGAGGGGTGTACTCACTTTTGTGAAATACTGTAACACAGAGGCATATAAACAGGTATTATTTTTCAAAAAAATTTTATTAAATAAAATATACATATATGCAAGTGTTTATTTTCATTTAGTGAAGTTACAATCTTAAATGTCTATAAGCACTGTTAGTTGCTGCAGATATATATTTCTTTCTTCCATCTTCCATTGGTAGCACATTTCACACTACTACTACTATTTTAAACATTTCCTAAAATATTATGAATGAGCAATTTACCTGACTTTCAAATGTAACCCAACAGACAATTGAATTCCCAGCACTGTGTATTCATCTGAAATTTATTGCACTCAGCCAGAGTATAAAAATCAACTAACAAGTGCCAAGGGCTACCTTTGCCCATCTGACTAGACCAATCACTTTCTCACTCTGCTCTTTGCCAGAAGCTTTTACTTTATGTCCAGCATTTTTCCTGTTTGCACTGCTGATTTACTTATAGCCCAACCACTTTACTGTTTTTCCAGCCATCCACTTTATTCACTTTACCAAGACACTTTTATGCCAAAACTCAGGTGGACAGGAACAGAATTCAAAATGATTGCAGGGAGATTTAGCTGTTTTGAGTGTTTAAAGTATTACTAAACCCACAACAGTAAAATCAGTCTGTATATGCAGTAAAGCATGCTGGTTATACTCACTGTAGAGGGGTTAATCCTCCGCATTGTGTAAAAAATGCTCTTTGATCCGGTCTTCTCTGATCCTCCCCTTCTTCCATAGTCCCCAAACCATCTCCTGATAAATCAGAGCTTTGGGGGCAAGCTGCACATGATCAGTTTGGTGTTTATAGCTAGAGAGTTTTTTTTTCCTTGGGACGGTGCAGCACAATAAGCACTGTCCAAACAGAGGGTCAGGGGTCCTGCAGCCTCATTGGGCAAAAAGGGGAGAATGAAAACTCCTCCTCCTACACGCTTTAACCAGACACTGATAGAAGTCACAAGACTGCTGATGAGAGAATGTAGTCAGCAGTTTAGATTTACTAAATTTACTAAAACTATTGTATTTCTCTGGTGAACTCCATGACCAAGAGGGTTAAGGCAGTGCTGGAAAATAATGGTGACCACACAAAATATTGACACTTTGGGCCCAATTTGGACATTTTCACTTAGGGGTGTACAAACTTTTGTTGCCAGCGGTGTAGACATTAATGGCTGTGTGTTGAGTTATTGTGAGGGGACAGCAAATTTACACTGTTATACAAGCTGTACACTCACTACTTTACATTGTACCAAAGTGTAATTTCTTCAGTGTTGTCACATGAAAAGATATAATAAAATATTTACAAAAATGGGAGGGGTGTACTCACTTTTGTGAGATACTGTATATCTGCAGTGTTTACTTATCTCTCGCCAAAGCTCTAAGTCAGGCATGTCCAAAGTCCGGCCCACGGGCCAATCACGGCTGCGTGTTATAAGCCGATAAATACGGTATATCCAAATAACACACCCAAGCTCATCTCTTCACCACACACAGCCACAAAGGCAAGATAATTCTTCTTGTTGGGCAGTGCATTAGTGCTTGGACGAACACACTTAAGCCCCATACACACGGTCGGATTTTCCGATGGATTCTGTCCTATCAGACAATGTTGTCGGAAATTCCGACCGTGTGTAGGCACCATCGGACAGTTTCCATCGGATTGTCCGACAGACAAAGTCCTATCTCCTGCTGGATAGATTTTTTGACAACAAAGTCCGATCACACCAAATCCGATCGTGTGTAGCGAATTCCGACGGACAAAGTGCTACGCATGCTCAGATCACATTACAAGACCAAAGCTATTGGCTACTAGCCTCTACGTAGTCCCGTCGTAGGCAACAAACGTCACCACGTTCAGAATGATCGGATTTTCCGACAACTTTGTCCGACCGTGTGTACGCAAAACCAACATCGGACAAAGTACGACGGACATGATCCGACGGACCTGGTCCTCGGATAATCCGAGCGTGTGTATGGGGCTTAAGACTAAATTTTAATGGTTTAATGAATGTCAGGCAAAATGGTTGGCCCTCAGGCATGTTCACCTCATAAAATCTGGCCCTCTTTGAAAAAAGTTTGGACACCCCTGCTCTAAGTGTTGTTTCTCTCTGGTGCTTCGTTCCTCTGTTATCAGCATGAGTCACTTCTGAGAGGTTTTCTCTACACATGAGATACATTTATGTCAAGTGGAAGGTTTTAGAGGAAGGGGAAGAGCTTGTCTATTCACAACACAGTTCTTCTGCTGTGTAGAAGGGGGTGTGCCTTTCCTCCAAACAGCTCTCACACACTGTAACTGCAGTCTCCCTGTCCCCTCCTCTGTGCTGCTTACAGCTGAAGAAAGATTTTTAGCAAGATCTGGACTTTTGAAAGGTTGTACAGAGAGGAAGACTGTAGATAATCAAGTAAAACCTATGTAGAAGGATTTTTATTTTATCTCTGTGTATCATCTGAGGCTGTCCACTGGGTATATGTGGGGGTTTACAACCACTTTAATGCAGAAAATGCATTAAGGTAAAAAAAAACTTTTGTGTTCAGAACTACTTTAATAGAAAAACTGTTTTTATTTCTTAAGTATTATTCAATGTCCGATGATATAAGACATTTGAAAATCACCTCATTTACTATGCAGAACGTCTCAAGCCTTAGATAAGGGCAATTTAAAGCAAAGATCTACTAGAGACCTACCTAGCAAGCATTGCACATTCACACTTTACAGAATGGAAAAACACAGCAAGGCTAATGGGTGATACATTGAAAATTGTTGACTATTAAACTGTAGAGCCCTATCTTTAGATAGATCCATGCTGGGTAAAACACAGCTCGTGTAAAGGCTGTTACTTTTCTCTGCAGTAGAAACATCACGAGCTATCTGACTTGTGTGAAGTTGATATAGGTATTAGCAATCACAAATGATATGGTCATTCCAAGTTTTTACTTAAATCTTAAGCAGAATATACTGCATCTCCAAGTTCTGCCCTTGGTCAGTTATAGACCGATTTGTACCTACCTGAATATAATGTAAACAGATTCACACGGTGTGCGGTGGGAAGCACTTTAACTATCTAGTTTTCACCTTTCATTCATACTACGGCCAATTTAGATCTAATTAACCTCCCAGCATTTCTTTGGAGTGTGAGAATAAATTGGAGTAACCGGAGGAAACCCACACAGTCCTCCTTAGCCCTTGGAAGACACCCTCTGATGACGAAATGCGTCGGAGGGAGCCTCGTGCCGATGTCCCTGCGTATTCAGAAGCAGAGGTCCCTGCCAGCTTGGTGTTTTGATTCTACATGCACCACATGTTCTTTTTATCCATTGTGAGTGTATTCATCTAGTTTAATAAATATTTTAATAGTTTTTTACTGCACTATGGAGAGGTAGTTCTCTTCTATTTTAGCATAAATACCTCTGTGGAGCTTTGGTTGGTCTGTTCAGTGGAAGACCTCCAGGTGATCAGGGATAGTTGGAAAAATAAAGTGACGGCTTTTGGAGTGATCTTATATATGTTAAATGACTTTTCTTGAGAAACCGGGTCATGGAGATCTGGTAAGCAGGTACCATACCAGTTTCGGTGATGGTGGCTGCTGGTGACACGTTTTGGTGTTGAATTCAGTTAAGGATCGTTGCATCATGGATATATTTGATTTGATTATTGGGACTTTTTGTGGACTTTAAATTTTCACACCTAATTTTTATTTGATTTGTTTATGTCATTAATGTCACAATTCACAGTTTTTTCATATATTTGGCTAAAGCGCAACACTACTAAACTATATACATATTTAGTGGGTGGGATACTTTCTCTCATGCGTTTGAAGCTTTAAAATTTATTTTAATATTTGCTGCACAAGTGCATAGTTATTTTTTCTTTTTTGCATAAGTTTAACCACTTCAGCCCTGGTAGGATTTACCCACTTCCTGACCAGGCCATTATTTACGATACGGCACTGCGTCACTTTAACTGACAATTGTGCGGTCGTGCGACGCTGTACCCAAACAAAATTGATGTCCTTTTTTTCCCACAAATAGAGATTTCTTTTGGTGGTATTTGATCACCTCTGCGGTTTTTATTTTAAAATGTGAAAAAACAAATGTATTCATCAGTTTAGGCCAATATGTATTCTGCTATGTATTTTTGGTAAAAAAAAAATAGCAATATGTGTATACTGATTGGTTTGAACAAAAGTTATAGCGTCTTCAAAATAGGGGACAGATTTATTATTATTTTTTACTAGTAATGGTGGCGGTAAGTGATTTTTAGCGGGACTGCGACATTGCGGCAGACAGATCGGACATCTAACTGAGATTTTTCACACTTTTTTGGGAACCAGTGACATTATTACAGTAATGAGTGCTAAAAAATATGCACAGTTTTTGTACTAATGACACTGGCAGGGAAGGGGTTTACATCAGGGGTGATCAATGGGTTAAATGTGTTTCCTCACTGTGTGCTCTAACTGTATGGGGGACTGTGTGACTGGGGAAACACACAGATCAGTTTCCTGCATAGCAGAAAGACAGAATCTGTGTGATCTCCCCTGTCAGAAAGGAGATTTGCCTTGTTTACACAGATACGATCACTGGTCGCCGGCGGACATTGAGTCAGCCGGACCCACTGATTGGCTCCCCCACTGGCCAATGGGAGTGCACCCACAAATCGGTGCGTACGACGTACACCTATGTCGATTTGCGGGATCGAGCCACATTGCTGCAGTACAACTGCAGCGGCTGGTCCTTAAGGGCACACTGGTTAAGGGCACACTAATATAAAATAATTGCTTATGGGAGAAGAAATGCTGCAAGTAAGCATTTAAAATGTTTGTGATGATCTAAGTCCTTATTTATTACAGGTACTTATATAGTGGCGTCAATTTACGCAGGGCTTTACATATATACTGTACATTCCCTGCCCTCAGGGAGCTTACAATCTATGGTCCCTATCTCACATTCATACACATACTGGTGCAATTTTAGACAGGATCCAATTAACCCACCAGCATGGGGTGGGAGTGGGAGGAAACTGGAGTAAACATACACAGGTACAGGGAAAACATGCAAACACCATGCAGGTTGCTAAGTGGAAGTGCTAACCTCTTAGCCACTGTGCTGCCCTATATTATTAAGCTGATGAGCTTGATGTACTGACCTGCCCACATCCAGGTCTGTTTTTGTTTGAAAAAAGTAAAGAATGTGTGTGTGTGGGTATATATATATATAGATATATATATATATATCTATATATATATACACAGTGTCTCGCAAAAGTGAGTACACCCCTCACATTTGTAAATATTTTATTATATCTTTTCATGTGACAATACTGAAGAAATTACACTTTTCTACAATGTAAAGTAGTAAGTGTACAGCTTGTATAACAGTGTAAATTTGCTGTCCCATCAAAATAACTCAACACACAGCCATTAATGTCTAAACCGCTGACAACAAAAGTGAGTACACCCCTAAGTGAAAATGTCCAAATTGGGCCAAAAGTATCAATATTTTGTGTGGCCACCATTATTTTCCAGCACTGCCTTAACCCTCTTGGTCATGGAGTTCACCAGAGCTTCACAGGTTGCCACTGCCTCTTCCACTCCTCCATGATGACATCACGGAGCTGGTGGATGTTAGAGACCTTGCCCTCCTCTACCTTCCATTTGAGGATGCCCCACAGATGCTCAATAGGGTTTAGGTCTGGAGACATGCTTGGCCAGTCCATCACCTTTGCCCTCAGCTTCTTTAGCAAGACAGTGGTCGTCTTGGAGGTGTGTTTGGGGTCGTTATCATGTTGGAATACTGCCCTGCGGCCCAGTCTCCAAAGGGAGGGAATCATGCTCTGCTTCAGTATGTCACAGTACATGTTGGCATTCATGGTTCCCTCAATTAACTGTAGCTCCCCGAGTGCCGGCAGCACTTATGAAGCCCCAGACCACAAAACTTCCACCACCATGCATGACTGTAGGCAAGACACACAATTGTCTTTGTACAGCTCACCTGGTTGCCGCCACACACGCTTGACACCATCTGAACCAAATAAGTTTATCTTGGTCTCATCAGACCACAGGGCACGGTTCCAATAATCCATGTCCTTAGTCTGCTTGTCTTCAGCAAACTGTTTGCAGGCTTTCTTGTGCATCATCTTTAGAAGAGGTTTCCTTCTGGGACGACAGCCACGCAGACCAATTTGATGCGTGCGGCGTATGGTCTGAGCACTGACAGGCTGACCCCCCCCCCCCACCCCTTCAACCTCTGCAGCAATGCTGGCAGCACTCATACGTCCATTTCCCAAAGACAACCTCTGGATATGACACTGAGCATGTGCACTCAACTTCTTTGGTCGACCATGGCAAGGCCTGTTCTGAGTGAAACCTGTCCTGTTAAACCGCTGGATGGTCTTGGCCACCATGCTACAGCTCAGTTTCAGGGTCTTGGCAATCGTCTTATAGCCTAGGCCATCTTTATGTAGAGCAACAATTTTTTTTTCAGATCCTCAGAGAGTTCTTTGCCATGAGGTGCCATATTGATCTTCCAGTAACCAGTATGAGAGAGTGAGAGCGATAACAACAAATTTAATACACCTGCTCCCCATTCACATCTGAGGCCTTGTAACGCCAATGAATCACATGACAGCAGGGAGGGAAAATGGAAATTTTGGGTGTACTCACTTTTGTTGCCAGGGGTTTTTGACATTTATGGCTGTGTGTTGAGTTATTTTGAGGGGACAACAAATTTACACAGTTATACTAGATGTACACTCACTACTTTATATTGTAGCAAAGTGTAATTTCTTCAGTGTTGTCACATGAAAAGATATAATAAAATATTTACAAAAATGTGAGAGGTGTACTCACTTTTGAGATACTGTGTATGTGTATATATATATATATATATATATATATATATATATATATATATATATATATATATACATATATATATATACACATACACATATATATATATATATATATATATATATATATATATATATATAAATATATACTCACATACACACATATATATATATATATATATATATATATATATATACTCACATACACATATATATATATATATATATATATATATATACACACACACACACACAATCAATTTTTGATTTGTCTGTGGTTGTACTTATTTAGGCTGGTAACAGGGTCTCATTAAACCGCTGGTTTACACAGTTTTTTTTAAACTGCTTTCACAGTTACCTTCCATGGGTGTCTAAGCTATATACAGAAATATCATTTTAATTATATGCCAATATTATTCCCCCCTGGTGTTTGAGATCTGATTTTTTTCCCTTGTACTAGACTTTGTCAGTGACACAGGCTGCTAATTACCTTACTACAAAACAAATACGCCAAACCTCTAAGGTAGTTCTCACATCTCCAAGAGCTCATATGTAAAAGCGTCTAACACTTTGTCGCCTGTGTATCAGCAGTCCCAAGAGAAATGTGTAGAGGCATCCAAAACATATTAAAGTAGCTCTGTGTATGGGAGTAAGAATGTCAATATCCACTCAGCATTATGCTGAGAGCTGGATCTACCATAAACATTGCCTACTCTGTATAATGTGTTTGAGGCCAGGAGTCATAATCTGGTTTTTGAAATAAAGGCTGGTCTATCTGAGATTATTTTGGTCCTCACAGTAGTTGATATTGTTGTAAATGTTTTTGCTCCCCAAGCATGGCAAAGCAGGTTACCATCAGTAGCGGTGCGTCCATAAGGGCCTGGACCCTTTTCGGGTGCCGTGTGCCTGAATTACAGCGGCAGGGTATTTTTTTTTTTTGAAGCACCTGATTAGAGCCATAGGCTCTAATAGGCGTCAAAAAAGGTAAACAGCGAGTGCCATGCTTGGTGCTTGCAGTTCACCCAGCTGTGTTAGAAAAGCAAATGAATATTCGCTTTCCTAACACTGAACCACCTCTCCGCCAATCAGGTGCTCGGGTCTGTTACCTGTCACCTGATTGGCTGAAACTACAGGTGCCGCTATTGGATGCCTATCAGGAGGAGAGGACGGGAGATGAGGACGGCAGGAGACGGGTAAGTGCCAGGCAGACGGCGAGCGGGCGGTGGTCACACTGGCGGCATTCAAGTGCGCACTGGCAGCATTTGATGGGCACACTGGCAGCATTTGATGGGCACACTGGCAGCATATGATGGGCACATTGGTAGCATATGATGGGCACACTGGTAGCATTTGATGGGCACATTGGCAGCATATGATGGGCACACTGGCAGCGTTTGATGGGTACAGTGGCAGCATTTGATGGGTACAGTGGCAGAGTTCGATGGGCACAGTGGCTGCGTTTGATGGGCACAGTGGCAGCGTTTGATGGCACAGTGCTGCAATCTATGTTGTTTTTTCAAAGAAATTTTGCGCCCCCCACCCCCCCCAAAAAAAATTTGAGCACCAGCCATCACTAGTTACCATACAAATGTGAGCACGATACAGGGTACGCCAGGGTTGCTTTTTACTCCTGACATGGCCCTGAGACGTGTTCAGCACCTAGCCAGTGTTCAGCACCTAGCCAAGTGTCCATGAGTATAGATAAATGCTCCCAACAATTGTCTGATGTGATGTGTTTTCATGAGAGAACTGACATCTTTAGGCAAAGTGAAAAAAAAAAAAACCATAAATGGCCTAAAAATAATAATAATAAAAAAATATTAGCTTACATATTGGTATATAATGACTTCATTATTAATTTTATTCTCTGTCCACTAGTACCACAGGTTACATTTTTAAGTTTCACTTCATGCTTTTTCATGTGCTGACAACATAATGCACATTTAAAACCTGTTATACAGAATGCTATTATTTAACTTTTATTATAGTTTCTAACATGCCTCACCCTGTACACATACAGTACTACATTGTAATCAGATTTCAGCACTATTTCCAGTGAAAGCGAATTAGGGAAAATGACAGCAGACTCAATACAAGTGCTTAACCCCATATGCTCCATTAGTAGTATATCTACATTCTGGTAAAAGTGTTTGTAAGGTAGCAGATTAGTAGCAAAATGCTACCAAGGAGTAATAAAGTGTTTACTCAGGTGTGTACCATACTACACGTCACTGGATTAAAAATCCAGCACGTATTGGAGTTCCATGAAGTACAATGACATTCTGGTGGAATGCTGTCATGCAGTGCTGAACGCATGCATGTACACTGGTGGAAACATGCAGAATGGTGGCTCAATCATTCGTAAGTTCACAAATGATCAGATAATTACTAACATCATGTGACAGTAATCAACCAATAAATTAAATAAATAAATAGTAAAAAAAAAAAAACAATAAATAGTAATTACTGATACATAAGATTCACATAAAAACAATATATTTTTTGGAACTGGCATCTGTGCAAGTGCACCGCTGTATACATTTTTACTACTTGGCATCTGGATGTTTTTTGTTGTTTGTTTGTTTTTGGTGGAGAATGCGGGCATCGATTGTATTTTTTTTTATAGTTTTTATGTGATTCGTATGCATCAGTAATATTTTACTACACTATATCTGAGATCAGAGGACCTCAGGTGGATGGATGGAGCTGGATGTCCATGGAGTGAAAGCTGATATTGTTACGGTAGTTCCCAAAGTGTAACTTGCTGCACTGGCAGCTAGTGAGATGGTGAGTGCGGTCTTACCCTCAGTTGCACATGGTGTCTCCTTTTTTGCATGGTGGAAACAATACATGTATTTTTTTCTGGAGTTAAAGGACTTTTTAGTTTATTTATTTTTTCTGTGTGATTTTCACTTTCACGTTTTTATGCACATGATTTACAGTAGATGTTTTAATTTTTTATTTACTTGATTATTTAATTTGTTGTTGCTCATTTTTTTTATTTGTTGTTGCTATATTAAGGAGCTGTACCTTAATTACTTTTCTATTTAGGTTTTTTGCATGCTTACCTATTGCTAGCAGCCTTCTATTTATTATCATTGTTTTGGCGCTGACTTATTACATTTATCTCTAAACTAATGTTGCCACAAAAATATGTGTCTTTCAGCCCTTATTAACAAGGGACAGAGACAGATGCCCTGCTACGTTGTACCCAAGCACTTAAAAGGCAATCTGAGAGAAAAAAAAAGAAAAGGTAAAACAAAGCAAAAATGAAAATACCACTGGTCATGACATGATTAGGCCTCTTGCACACGATACTCCTGTTTGAGCATCTATTTTTTTATTTAATTTTTTTGTATGTATTTTCGCATAAATGAAGCATAAATTACTGACCAAAAATTCAGATTTTTCTATTTTTATTTATTTTTTAATGAAGAATACACAGCGCTTGTTTACGCGCCTGTATACATGGGCACATTACAATTAACGGGCTGTATTTTAGCTCAGTAAAAAAAAATAAGCTGTACTGAGCTTTTTCAAGCTGCAGTGTGCAAGAGGCCTTAAAGTGTTTGTTACCCCAACATTTCAAATTCCTGATATGTGCCTGCTGTACCATGTAACTGATACAAAGACAGAGCTGTGCCGCTCCAGGTGGGAATAATTGCTCCCTTCAACCTTGTGGTGCAGGTTCAGTCTGCAGCCTGAGTAAGAGCCAATGGTTCTAGAAAGGTTGACCGCACTCCCAGGTATGAAGCAGTGATAATTTTTCTATTGAAGATAAAAATCCATCAAGATACATCATAAGACATCATGAGACCTCTATGCAGGCATGGCAAGATTAACGTGTTTCACGAATCAAGGTTCGCCTAGTCATGATCACTATGACTAAGCGAACCTTGATTCATGAAATGCTTTAATCTTGCCACGCCTGCATAGAGGTCTCATGATGTCTTATGATGTATCTTGATGGATTTTTATCTTCAATAATGTAGTTATCACTGCTTCATATCTGGGAGTGCAGTCAACCTTCCTTGAACCATTTTGCTTCCTTTGTGTGAAATCCCTGGTGTTCCTGCCAGTCCATCTGCTTTCCTGTTAAAAACTGACCACACTAGGCAGGTGAGTACACCATGGTTAGTTCCCTAGCTGTGCTGGGAACTCAGTGTACTCTCCTCCGATGATCAGACTTGTCCTGACACACCCTCGCAGCACAGCCATTCACTGGGAAGATCAGTGTGCTGCTGCTTCTCCTCCCCCCAGCTGTTATGCAGCTAAGAACAAAGGTAACAGAGGGAATCTAATCACTTATAAAAAAGGGAAAGAAAGGTATTTATAATTTTTTTTTTTATACCTATACACAAACTTTTACCTTTAATTTCAATTTTAAACTAAATGGGTTGTTTTGTAAAGTGATCGTTTACAATCACTTTAAGTATTGGTGTATAAGAATTATAATTGCCTAACAGAAGAGAAACACAAATAACACAAAAAGACAAAATTAATACATTTATTCATTATCAAATGAATCCTATCCTGGAATGTTAATGTCTGGACTGGAAATCTAGAATTTACCATAGGCACTACTGCCTGACAGTACTTATTGCAAACTTTTTAAAATGATCTCTAAGTACAAAATTTAAATTTTTTATTTTTGGGATGATTTTCTGTCACTTCCTGTCATATAGACGCAACAGGAAGTGAGAAGATATCTATCCAAAGTGAAATCTGCTCTTAGGTAAGTGTCCCCATTTGAAGATTTAAACAATTCTTCTGTTGTGGTGGCAATTCAAAACGCTGGATTTATGGGTGATCAGGACAATTCGAGAGAGCGACTCTCCCTACTGGTGACACCGACAACAATAAAACCTGAAAGTTTCCATCCCCTTACCTTTCTACTCAAATCTTTTATTAAGTTTTGCCTTTTGCCTTATACTTTAATCCTGGCAATTTGCTTTAAAATGGATGGTATTTCCAGCTATCAAGGCCATACTTGATTTTTTTTAAATTAAGTATTAGTATTTTCTTACAGCTAAATGCTACACAGACAAAAATATCTGCACCCTTCTTACCACCACCACCTCGTTTGGTGACATGGCTTAGTGCCTATCTTTCAGCTGTTGGGGGTGACTTGCCCTCCCTTGGGTATGGTCACCATTGATGTGATCAGTGTGACTCCTTTTTCTATGCCCCGGCTATATGATAATATATTTTTCAGGTTGGTGAGAGGATAAGGGGTGGTTGTGTTACATGTGTGACATGGCATTGCCAAACTACTTAGATAAGTGAGTCTGTACTTTCACATCATTGGTCCTTTAAGATACAGCCCAGATTAGCTATACATATCAGCTAGAACATGTGTTTGCTGTAACAGGCAATAGCAGGGATTGGAAACCATGTAGGTGGCCATATAGTTCTGAAGGCATTTTCCCATGAGTTACTTATCATTTGCTTTGGAAAGACAGTGCAGCAAATGCAAAACTCTGCAAAAATATTTTCCATTGCCATCTGCTGTGCTGGCATGTTTTACAGACACTTGTTTGGCAACCATGTCTATGACTGTCATTGTAAGAGTGACACGTTCAATTTAACAGATTATTACTACAAATGCCTTCATTTTTCTTAGGCAAAGCAGTTTTGAAAGGTGAATAATGTTTCTGTTTTCCATGACAAGATTCATTAGGCATTAAGAAGTTTCCCCCTTGTTAAGTGTATTAGCTTTCTTTTGAGATGAATGCTTGGGGCACAGAGAGGTGAACACTAATGAAACAGTGTTGAAAATAGCAACAATATATTACATGAAATAAGACATGCTATTAAAGTGTCATTAAACCCACATCATCAAATCTATGCTCACTCGGTCACTATGAGATTTCGTCTTCTGTATTCTGCAAAAAAACTGGTTGATCCTGCTGTTCTCTGTGTTCCCCTCCTGTCTATGTCCCCATTGCATCTGGGGATTTGGCAAAGCGGTGTTGGCAGCTAGTGCACATGCTCAGTTTTTAGTGTATTTCTACCCTGAGCATTTCCTCCCTATCACCTCTGAGCAGCCCATGTGACAACGGAGTTACACTTGTGGATGTATACACAGTGGTAAATGACAGCCCATTCCCTTTCTCCTCTTTTATGCCCACTAACCAGCTAAACACAACAGGGGCATGTAATCTACCAATACATGTAGATTGATGGAGGCTTCACCTCCCACTTATTCTAAGACACAAGCTGGGGGAGCATAACACAGCTTGTGACTGGCAGAAATCCACCAACACCTTGTTATTGCTAAAAAATAATAAAGATTTAATTTCAAATATATTTTTGTATGACAATTTAAAACTGTTTATTGATATTAATTATGTATGACTTTTTTTTTGGACATGTAACCAACAGCAGGAGACTAGAAGCTCTTCCTGTCACTGTTTCCCTACATACAGGCTGAGAAAGAGCTGGGTCAAATAACAGCCGTATATCAATTAGGAAAAAAGGTACTTGGATGTTTTAAAAGAATTACATTGCCATCATCCACATACAGAGAGAGAAGGAATAAGGTGAATTAAACAGTATGTGTTTAGTATCACTTTAACTACCTTTGACTGGGATATCCTGTATAATAAATGTGAGAAATTATGCTATAGGTAAAAAGATGTGCAACACTTGATGCCATTGTTGTGTTAATGCATAGACTGCATTGTTCACAAGATCAGGAGGCCTTTAAATATGAAGATGTCAGCATGTCACCTTATCATCCTTACTATTAGTGACAGTAATAGAAGACGTGGCTGTTCTACTGGCCTTCTATTTCTATTATTGTTGAGCTAAAAGTGGCCTTATTCTAGATGAAGCAGATCACTGCCTGGACCATGTTTTAAAACAAAATACTTCTGGCCAATGCCTTCACCAGGGTAATAAGTGGCAGAACTATAGTACAATGTTGACATTTGTTCTCCAGTAGTCTTTGATTAAGTGTGGGCAAATAAGCTGGCAGTGGATAGAACTGCAGAGTGTAGGCACAAGACTGCAGCTCTAGAGGCTTTCAGTCATCTTTTGCTCTATCCATGCTCTTCACTGGTAAACAGTACATTGCACAAACAGCAATGTATAAACATACAGTTTACTGCTTCCAGCAGTGCATTCTGGTACTCATTTCCACATTAATAATCACGTTCCATGGCAAGAAAACAAAACCTCATGACACTCATTGATTGAGTTGTATATATACGAATAAAGCAGACTGGCCTTGCTAAGTCAGCAGTGGTCACTCTTCTATTGGGTTAAGCCTGTGGGCGGAATGAAAAAAAAAAAGATCAGCATGGACTGATGATTTTCCCCTTCTGGATATTGTATTCTGACAGCTGGCTCCAGTGGCTGTCAAGATACTCAAACAATGTCTGCATCTGATTGGGTGCAGGTGCTGTTGGGCCAACAATCTTTCACCTGGCTCCGTTGACAAAAGTCAAATAATCAATCAAATCTTTGCTTTCCCTTTTTTCATCCTTCTTTTGAATCTAAAAACTACTGATCTCATCTAGCCCTATTCAGCTACATCCTGTCTACATACCCATGCTCCAGTGCAAGCTGCACATAATTCCTCAGGTCCAAAAGGGGGCCATGCCCACACATTGTGTGTTGGTTCAACTGTTTGTAGTCTCCACCATGGAGGCATATGACAATGTGATCTCCATCATGGAGGCATATGACAAAGTGATCTCCACCATGGAGGCATATGACAATGTGATCTCCATCATGGAGGCATATGACAAAGTGATCTCCATCAGGGAGACATATGACAAAGCGATCTCCATCAGGGAGACATATGACAAAGTGATCTCCATCAGGGAGACATATGACAAAGCGATCTCCATCAGGGAGACATATGACAAAGCGATCTCCATCAGGGAGACATATGACAAAGTGATCTCCATCAGGGAGACATATGACAAAGCGATCTCCATCAGGGAGACATATGACAAAGCAATCTCCATCAGGGAGACATATGACAAAGCGATCTCCATCAGGGAGACATACCAAAGTGATCTCCATCAGGGAGACATATGACAAAATGATCTCCATCAGGGAGACACAGGATAAAGTGATCTCCATCAGGGAGACATATGACAAAGTGATCTCCATCAGGGAGACATACCAAAGTGATCTCCATCAGGGAGACATAGGACAAAGTGATCTCCATCAGGGAGACATATGACAAAATGATCTCCATCAGGGAGACACAGGATAAAGTGATCTCCATCAGGGAGACACAGGATAAAGTGATCTCCATCAGGGAGACACAGGATAAAGTGATCTCCATCAGGGAGACACAGGATAAAGTGATCTCCATCAGGGAGACATACCAAAATGATCTCCATCAGGGAGACATAGGACAAAACGATCTCCATCAGGGAGACATACCAAAGTGATCTCCATCAGGGAGACATAGGATAAAGTGATCTCCATCAGGGAGACATAGGATAAAGTGATCTCCATCAGAGAGACATAGGACAAAGTGATCTCCATCAGGGAGACATATGACAAAGCGATCTCCATCAGAGAGACATATGACAAAATGATCTCCATCAGGGAGACATAGGATAAAGTGATCTACATCAGGGAGACATAGGATAAAGTGATCTCCATCAGAGAGACATATGACAAAATGATCTCCATCAGAGAGACATATGACAAAACGATCTCCATCAGGGAGACATAGGACAAAACGATCTCCATCAGGGAGACATACCAAAGTGATCTCCATCAGGGAGACATAGGACAAAGTGATCTCCATCAGGGAGACATATGACAAAGCGATCTCCATCAGAGAGACATATACCAAAGTGACAAAGCAGGATCACAATTTGTGTATAGTTGTCACCCTATAACAGGAAGTGAGGACTTTTATATCAGGTATACCTTGAATGAAGGATGCTGATTTAAAAGGACTTGAAAACTGCTTCTGAACCAAAACAACATGTTAAAGTTTATATGACATATTAAGTACAGTACTAGGTTTACTTACGCTTTAATTGTATATCTGTCACAAACAAAATTATATCTTAAGAAGAGTATAGAATAATGTGTTTTACAATAATAAGCATATTTTGATTGCTTATGGGTGGTTACTGTCACTCATTATTAGCACATTTTGATACATGAAAACATTAAGCTCTTTAGTGGAAGGTTTTGTCTGAATTACTTCTATCCACACCCACTATAGAGTTACAAGGAAACCTAATGATATCATGTCCATGCATAAAAAGTTGTAAACATTCTATGACTGAATAGAACTGTGAATAGTACATATAAAAACGATAATGTAAACAACCATACATTATACATTTTCCTTTTTACAACTCTGTTAAGCTGTATTCAGCACAGAAATGAGGTGTGAATTTATGCTCCTGAATTAAATCTGCATGGGGGGAAAAACAAACGTATGACCTCAAGAACACCATTTCCATCATATGCATATTTTATTTTAAGCATAAGCAGCAAATATCTTTTGGTCTATTCAAATAAAATAAGCTCAGGACCAGTTGGGATGAAGGCATTTCCTGATCTCAAGGGCTGGATGGAATCCAGGGGCCAGATCTATGCCCAATAAACCACAATGACTCATGACGCAACTGTCATATGCAGTTTCTTTTTTTGTGAATATCAGCATTTCACAGACAGTACTGGAATTAGTAGTGGTTAGTGGAGTTTTCACAATGCTATCCTTATTTAGTTTTCTGAAATGGTATCATCATGGTAAACATGACTGCATTGTTCCATTTGGGGCCTGGGAATATCTGCACTGGGCACTTTGTGGAAATGTTGGGTATACTTGCAAAATCATTGACAAGCGGCTCATATCATATACCTTATTTCATATCTCAAGGATGTAGACCAGGGGTCTCCAAACTGATGCCCTGGGGTTGGATGTAGCCCTTTGCTTGCCTTTATCTGGCCCTTGGCCCACTATTTCATCCACTGACACCAACAATGGGGAGTCATTTTTGTTGCTGACACCAACAATGGGGCACTATTCCTCCAACTGACACCATCAGTTGAGACTAGGGTTGCACCAATATTAGTATCGGTACCGATATCGAGTATTTGAACAAGTATCTGTACTTGTGCAAATGCACCGATACCTGAAACCGATATTTTCAGGCTCGGTTCTTTGAGCTGTAAGTGGCTCTCCCCAGTGTTAAAGAAGTCAAAAAAAAAAAACAGCCGGCAATGTTTATTACCAACATTGCTCAGCACTGAAACACTAAAATAAAAAGAAACATTGTTTCTTTTTGTACGTTTCTGTTTCTTCACCTGCAGATCAAATGGATGAACAAACTCATTGTAAAAAAAAAAATGGTATCGGTGCATCCCTAGTTGAGACCATCAATTGTCTGCAACAATTTAAAAATAATTTATTTGCGATTTTAGCCATTGTATCCAACATTTTTAAGCTTCTGGCTTAGTTTACGTGTGAATTTGCAGCCTTTTTTTTTATGATTCTGTGCTAAGCAATGTCCCTTTCATGTTCCAGTAGGTGTAGGTAAAACGGTGTTTTTAACTAGAAGGTGGTGAATAGAGCTGCAGGATTAAATCGTTAAAAGAATCAAGATCATGATTCAACCCCCCTTCCGATCTTAACACAGCATTTCCGTGATTCAATGCAGAGAGTTCTCTGCCCAAGCCTACAGCTGTCAAAAAAAAAAGTTTATCACAACATCGCTTGTAACATGTCTGTTATTTTAGATCAAAGGAATGAACTTCTGTATGTAGATGAGGTCAGTTTAACCACTTAAAGACTAAACCTTTTTCTGACACTTGTTGCTTACAAGTTAAAATCAGTACTTTTTTACTAGAAAATTACTTAGAACCCCCAAACATTATATATATATATATATATATTTTATTTTTTTTTAGCAGAGACCCTAGAGAATAAAATGGCGGTTGTTGCAATATTTTATGTCACACTGTATTTGCACAGCGGTCTTTTAAATGCAATATTTTTGGAAAAAATACACTTTAATATATTAAAAAACTAAACAGTAAAGTTAGCCCAATTTTTTTGTATACTATTAAAGATGATGTTACTCTGAGAGAATCGTGATTTTTATTCTAAGCAAAAAAATTGTGATTCTTTCTTATTTCAGCCAGACTCGTGAAGCTCTAGTGGTTAATATGGGCCAATTCACACGGCAAGGCTGTTAAATTGCTGCGCACCAGCTTTGGCTGCTCTGTTTCAGGCTGGCTAGAGTGTGGTGCATGATTCAGAGCACCATTTTTTTTTGTACCAGCTTTATTTGAAGAGTACAAAACATACACTTCATTCACTGCAATGTTGGGCGGCGTAATGTGCTGTGTTGCCTAACATTGCAGTGTGATTCATGCTGGTGCGATGCACTAAAATTCAGCATGCTTGCATTTTAACGCAGCGCTAGGCTGCATTGCAGTGTGAATGGAACACATAGGAGACAATTGTTTCCTGGGAGTCCCTGTAGTGACATGGTAAAATGTCTGTTACTGCACATTGTGAATTGGTCCTGAAACAGTGAACACATTGGCTTACATTTTGCTCTGCTTTAGTTAGGGTCCAGGCACACTAATGCTCCTAAAAGCTCCTAAAACACTACTACAAGTCAGCACAAAAACGCTATTATTAGCATTTTTCATCCAGCGTTTTTTGAGCTTATAAAAAGCATGTGCATGGAGCCATAGAGTGTTTTTGTACAGGTGTATAGGAGCGATTAGTGTTTTTTTCTGCCACAAAACTGCTCTCAAAATGGCAACACAGAGGGTTTTTTTTTCTGCCTTTAAATGCTGAGCGTAAAATATTCCTCTAAACGTTCTAATGTGCATGGACACATAGGATAACATTAGCTGCTTCTACATGCAAAAGGCGAAACTTTCCTCTAGAAGCAGCGTTTTTTTAAGCCAGTGTGCATGGACCCTTTGTGTTGTTCAGAAGAGAATACTAGCAGGTATAGGACTTTTATTAACAATGTAGCCCACTGCACAGGATAACGTTGGGAGCCATTTAATATCCAGGCTGTATCTCATAAGTTAGCTTTAAATGCAAACTTTTTATATTTAAAATAAACACTTTACACTAAAAAATGTTTTTCTTTTAATTTAGGAAACATTAAAATTCAATTCAGTATACTAGGTACACCTTAATTTTGTCCTTTAAATTACACACGGGAATACAGCAAAAGTCCCCACACTAACTGCCCACAGTGTCCTCCCTTTTCTTTTGCAAGTAATGTTTTGTTTGTACCTTAAAGCGGAGTTCCACCCAAAAGTGGAACTTCCGCTTATTTGCTTTCTCCCCCCCCCCCTCAGGTGCCACATTAGGCACCATTCAGGGGGAGGGGGGAACGGGGACCACTTTCAGGAGACGGGGGGGGGGGGGGGGGGCGCATCGCCATCCCTTAGAAGTTCGGCCCCCTCCTTTTTCCTCCGCCATCGGGGCAATTAGAAAGCGCAGCGAGCTTTGCGCATGCGCAGTAGGGAACTGGCCGTAAAGCCGAATGGCTTCACGACCGGTTTCCCTTAGTGGAGATGACGGCGGCAGCAGCACCCGACAGCTGATGCCAAGTTTCGGCTGGGGTGCCAACATTGCAGGCTCCCTGGACAGGTAAGTGTCCATATAGTAAAAGTCAGCAGCTACAGTATTTGTATTTTTTCCCCAGGCTGGAACTCCTCTTTAAGTTACAGAAGGGAATATGGCAGCAGTCCCTAAAATAACTGTGCACTATGCCAAGCATGAGCTATCAGCTTCTTCCGTTCCTTTTGCAACTCAAGTAATTAAAAAGAGGTGGCGATTGTTGCTGTCAGATATTTATTTGAGACACTTTCAGTTTCGAGGCATAATATTTTACACCCCATAGACATTTTGACATATGTGTATTGTATAAAAAGAGGGCTGTTCAGGTACATGTGATTTTTGACCTCTAGAAGCTTTTGCATTTGATAATTGACCCATAAGCCACTTAAACTGCAGATAAAAGAAAGTGCTATCTAGAATGTACAACAAAGTCTTTGTTCAATAATGCATTAAGTGGTTCACTGGATCAGCCCTAGAGAGGTGGTGAATTGCTTGCGGTAGTATCCTGAGATGTTACTTTATAACAGAATTGAATTTCTCAGGAATACTAAGCGCATGAAATAGGAGAGTAAAACCAAGGGCACGGGAATAATAAGGTGAAAAAAAGCATCACAGATGAAGGTGTAACACAGAAAACAAAAACAGGTTCACTTGCAAATTCTAATTCTGGCTTGATAGATGAATTTTACTTAAGCAAGAATAGTGGATTAAAGCATTAGGGTTTACAGCAAAATCAATAACAGGATTATTAAAAGTCCAAGTGGTAACAGCTAGAACAGTTGCACAAATCACAGATCTGATCTCTGCTTATAAGACATAAGAATTTTCGGCTTCTCTATAAAACAGCATGAGAAAAAATAACCTCCCAACAGGAACCTAAAACAATAGTTCTAAAATGATGTGTTGTGTATGAAGTCACAACAAACTGGGGGAGATAATACACATTTAGCTTTAAAGCTTAACTGCCGTGGTCTGCCGCGATCTGCTGTGTTCAGTAGTCCGTTTTCCGCGGGATAGAAAAAAACGGTAGTGTTCAATAGAAATGGATGTCAATCAGCTGAGCGAGGAATCACCTCGTATATCAGCCAGTTCCTGTATGTCTCTCCGCAGCATTCGTCGTATCCGGGCTTAGAGTTTATTCATCCAGGATGGATGAAAGGTGAAGTAGCCATAGGAGTAGCTGCTGGGTACAGTGACCCAAGATGCCGTGTCCCGCACTAACGTGTCAGCAAACATCCGTGACGTGGATCCAAGGTGCTGGTGCACAGAGTGAAAGATGTTCACATGGAGAAGGGGAGTGACATCAACGCGTTTCATGGGGAAACCCCTGCTTCTTCAGTACTAGCGCCCCCTGGCTGAGATAGGTATAAATACCAATGATTACTCAGTTTCTGTCTTCCCATAGGAAGAGCAATTAACCTTGTTTGTTTACATGAAACGATGAGTAGCTTGCAACTCTCACCTTAAGAAAAAGGTGTATATCAGGGTATGCCATCTACAAAAAAGCTCATTAAAATCAAAACACAACACAAACTACTGGATCTTAGTCAGGGGAACAAAAACTTCTACATAAACCTTTGAAATACTTACATGAGAACATTGGGAAAAGAATAATGCCCCGTACACACGGTCGGACATTCCGACCACAAAATCTGTCTGATTTTTTCCGACGGATTTTGGCCGAAACTTGTGTTGCATACACACGGTCGGATAAATTTGTTGGAAAATCCGATCCTTCCGAACGAGGTGACGTACAACACATAAGACGTGACTACGTAGAGGCCAGTAGCCTATAGCTTTCGTCCCCAAATTTATTCTGAGCATGCGTGGCACTTCGGAATGTGCGTCGGAATTCCATACACACGATCGGAAAAGGTCCGATCGGATTTTGTTGTCTGAAAATTTAAGGTCATGCTCTCAAATTCCGACGGAAAAAGTCTGCTAGAGCCCACACATGATTGGATTTTCCCACAACATAATCCGATCGGACTTTTCCCATCTGAATTTCCGACCGTGTGTATGGGGCATAAGGCCCCTTTCACACTTATACGACTTGTCCCACTATTTGGGACTGCAAAGTAGCATGACAAGTTGTTCCCCATGATTTCCAATGACAGCCATTCATATTAGTATGACTTCAAGTCGTTTCGACTTCAAAGTAGTCCCTGCACTACTTTGGTCCAATTTTGATGCCACTTACACAGGCATTCCTTGAAATCGCTGCAAAAATTGCGGCAAAATCGCGCGACTTTGAAGTAGCACAAGTGTGAAAGGGGCCTTAGGGTTTGTAACTGTGCAGCCAGCTTTGTGATCCAGGAATCAAAGCCTAACAGCATGGTTTTCATTTTCTACTAAAACCGCATAACAGCTTGGTTAATAACACAATATACAGTATAATACTCATTTTTCTGTCCGGTAGTCTTAAATCTTTCCTGTCTTAAAGAGCTCTGGGTACTGCTACTATTAGACACTTCTGGTTGGATCAAATAGTGTGTGTCCCGTTGTTCAATGTAGTGATTCCTGTTGCACCGGAAACCAACACACACAGTGGGACTTGCTATTTGACACCCGTAAGTGTTGGAGCGTTTCATAAAAGAGCGAAGATTTAACAGACATACAGAACTGTGCATCCATCCCTGTACGGTTGTAAACAGTATAATGTGCAGCAAGATCTGTACTGCAGCTGTGCCTCTGGGGCTGTCATTGATTTGACAGGATGGCTACACAGAAAACCTGTCATTCTGCAGGCATATAAACATGACCCTCTGCACAAGTTTATGCACCCATGTAAATGAGTACTTATATCTCTTTTACAGGTTGCTGCATGTTTCTGTTTTTACAATGCTCACATGGTCTCTTTAAAGGGGCTAGTCTGAGGCTTCAGAAAAAGTAGGCGGAGAGATGAAGTTACACTCTGCGGAGCTCAGTGAGGAGACTTCTGAGAGTTGATTGGAGGGAAGGGACACACCCTCTTCACACAGCACACAGGAACAGAGCTGAGGCTGTCAATTAGCTGGAGGTTCCTCCCCTGTCACCTTTTTTCTCTTGGTGTCAGGAAAACTTGTCAGAAGTGATTCATGCTGATAGCAGAGGAACGAAGCTGCAGACAGAAATTACATTTAGTGCTCCTAATTGAGACAAGTACACACTATAGAGGGATATGCTTTGTTCATATTTCATGCCTGAGGTTTACAACCACTTTAGGTCTATTTTAGAGAGCAGAAGGTCAGACATACTGTACACACCTATATGCTGTATATATTAAAATGGCCCCTGTAGGGAAAAATTGATCCCCCGTTAAGGGGCCTTCAACTAAGCTACTTTTGTTCCTGGCCTCTGAGGTCTTTCCATATATTCATATGGTCACTAGAGGACACACTATTTCTCTGCCTTGTGCCCTCTAATGAAATATTTGTAGGAATATATGAAGAATTAACTTGGGCTGGTAACAGCCAGGAAGGAATAGAGATCTCTGCACCAGGGACCTGAACAACAGTGAAGACGACCCAGCAGGAGACTGAATACAAAGAAATACATATTGGGAGAGCTGCTCTTTAATATTAATTGTAAGCATGAGATCAAACCTACAATTTTTGCTAAGCAGTCCTTCTCTGTGCTCTGACAGCTACAGACATCTTACCCATTCACCAGCTCCAAGGAAAGTAAAAACAAAGAACATAGGAATGCTATGGGCACTTTTTAAATATATTATAATTAAACATTTATAAAAAGCCCTTTATGTTTTCTAGAAAAGCTGGTGTCCTTCAGGCCAATGTGTATTCTAATCCCCTTTCATGTAACAAAGTTTACAGGGATGATTCCAAGTAAAACTTAAGGCTGCACTCCAGGCAGATATAAAAGAGATAAATGAATTCATTTTTAAATGCAAACAGTGTAAGTGTCTGAACCTGAGTTGGTATTAGTCTTGCTGGTCCTGAACATCAAAGCTTAGACTGAGAGGCAGAAGCAGCACAAGGAGTTGTGCTTCAGTGCTCATGTACTAACAGGGGATCTTCTGACAGTAGAAGAGAGCAGAGTGACAGAGCTGATCATTCTGCCGCTTCTTCTTCACTGTCCAGTCACAGCCTAGGGGAGGGACAAGACCTGTAGGTTTTACTTAAGCCTGGTACACACTACAGTTTTTTTTGTGCAACCCCGCAGGTTGCACTAAAAAAAACTGACAGCTCCGGTCGGGAACCGCTGTATTAACCATGCAAGGTTAGTCCAGCGATCTCCCCCGCTAAGCTGTTGTGTTCTGACAGCGGCACGCCACTGCCCCCCCCCCCCCCACCCTCCCGCCAGAACACTCTGATCAGCACTCTCTGCCTTGGTTGAGAGTGCTGATCGGGAGTCGGTCGGCTGCTGGTTTTCCAGCATGCACGTCCGACAGAATCTGTCAAGCAGAACGACATACACACGGGCAGAATGTCGGCCGGTATTTTTGTACCGGCAAAAATCTCCCGACATTCTCCCCATATATACAGTGTTTTACAACTCCAGTCTCCCCTCAAAAAATTAAAGGTCAGCAGCTAAACATATTGTAGCTGCTGACTTTTAATATTAAGACACTTACCTTTCCAGGGATCCAGCGCTGTCCTCACCTGAGACGATTCTTCAATGTGCTTTGGGTCCAGGCGCCAGCAACTTAACTGAAGGAAACTGGCAGTGAAGCCTTGCGGCTTCACAGCCGGCTTCCCACTGCGCATGCAGAAGGCTGCGGGGGAAAGGGGGGTGGGACGAACTTTTGTTTGGATCACCAGGGTGGGGGTACCTGTCAAAACCAGGTGTTGCTCCTCCCCCCACAAAAAGTCCAAATTGTTAAAGAGGGGGGCAAACAAGCGGAACTTCCCCTTTTGAGTGAAGTTTGGCTTTAACTACAGCAGAGTAATTAAGTCTTCTGCCCAGGAAGACTGAGCTGTACTGTGTGGCAGAGCTCTGTAAATCTCAGCACTGGATGCACAGAAATACACAACTTTTGGCAGGTAATCCAGCTTACATTTATGTATTTCTTCTGTACATATAGCCATTTGTTTGGAGTTCCATTTTACCTTAGAAATCAGCAAATTTCAGTTCACCTCTGCCACTGCTACTGGAAAAAGAAAAACCAATGAAACCATATCTAATGGTTTATAATACTTTCTGTGTTAACCTTCATTAATGACCCGAAGCTTCTACCTACACCCATTGACCATCTCGGATGTAATGATCACAGTAGCTCAAATCACTTGCCATCTATCAACTTGCTAAAAATAGAGTTTTTTTTTACAATGCCCTTGTAATGTTCATTCAAGGATACCTTCTGTTGGGATTGCTGATCAATATTTTACAAATGTATACAGAGCCATTACACCTAGAAGAGCAGCTCTGCCCTAGATTTCAATGAATTACCCTGACTGAGTCTGCTTACATATACTGTTAAAGTTCTGTCAAATGTTCAAATACGCTAAATAGATCTGACGACTTTCCTGGAAGGATTTGCAGACATGGAGAGGAACATGGAAATTGATACACAGTCCATGAATTAAAGATTCCCCTGGTGTATGGAAAAGCGCTTTATCTGCAGACCTTCTAAGCTGAGAGTGCCTCGCTATGCTATTAATGGAAGAGACGCCTAATGGCTGCCAGTGTCATGTGCTGAAAGCATTTACAAGCATCTCAGGATTCAGCTAGCCCCGGCAAGCTCATAAACTACCTGCAGACAAAAAGCATACATGGGAAATGGATACCCACCTCTATGTTACAAGGTTTTATCTATAATGGAATACAATCTGCACAAAGAGGGGAGATTCTTGCACATAATAAAGGCAGTGCATATCACGTGCAGGTCTGAAAACACTGATTTACATTTGTGCAATCATTAAATTGTTAGCCCAGCCAAAACAATTGTTCTGGTCTTGGACAAAGTAAAAAAAGTCAGAGCCCCTGTCAGGTTTTTATTGCTGTCTTGTCCCTGGTGGGGAAATCTACACTCTCTATTTCTCCTGAAGACCACTGTCACAGTTAAAGAATATTAGGAGGGATTTAAAAGTGTTGTGGTTGTTACCAGAACAGAAGTAGAGGGAATATCATTAAATATAGAAATTCATCCCAGTGAAAACTGTCAAAAGTGGGATTTCCCTTACTTTTGAGATTTCCACTTATTTCCTGCTGTGTCTTTGGGGATGGAAGATGACAGGATTGCAAGAGCTAAATATAAAGGCAAAAGAAACAGGAACAAACATTTCAAAGTTAATGGCGCAAATAGGCAACCCAGCATTTTTATGATGGAGGAGACAGGTAGATGTGGAGGCTGATTTATTATTATTGATATACTGATTTATTATTCTTATACAGGAACCAACAGTTTGCGCAGCTCTTTACAAAATAAACGGAGCCTGTATAGTTATAATAAAATTCAATACGAGAGGGTTAGGAAGGCCCTGCTTGTAAATTAAAGAGATACGAATGTTCATACACCGGTCTATGCAACCATTTAAAATCCTGAAGGACCTGAGGAATAAGGATAATCCTTGGAAACGTGTCAGTCAGCAGGGGCCCCCGCGTGGTCCCCCAAGGATCTGGAGACTGTAGATTTCAGGGCTTTCAAGCCATGGATGATTGGCTGTTTCAAGCATAGTTGCATCTCATGTTTGTGAGTAGTTTTTAATATTTTTTATCTTCAATAAATCTATCTGGGATAGCGCACCCTCTTTTCTTTCCATTTTCTATTTAAAATCTCACCCTGATCTCCATCCTTCCTTTCTCAGAGCCCATGTAGCGATGCTACCCAAACCAGCAAAAAATAATTTGAACCCACCTAATTTTCACCCAATTTCCCTGCTCAACATTGACATCAAGTTGCTAGCTAAAATATTGGCCACCAGGCTAAATTTATTCCCAACTTCTCTAATTCATAAAGACGAAGTAGGATTTGTCCTAAATAGACAAGGCCTGGACAATATGTGTAGGGTAATCTATTTAATACACCTCCTCGACCATAACAAATTGCAAGGTATGCTTTTGTCACTCGACATACATATAGCTTTCAACACTATCTCTTGGGACTATCTCCATTATATATTGCAAAAATAGGGATTATACCACTGTTTTCTATCCAGGCTCAAATCTCTCAATTGTAGTTCATCAGCTATTGTTTAATAACTAAATCCTTTTTCTGCACCCTTCCCCATTGAAAGGGGTACTTGCCAGGGCTGCCTCTCTCTCCAACATTAATTGTCCTTGCCCTAGAACCAATAGCACATCTTATAAGAATAAATCCACATACTCATTGTTTATCCACCACCTGCCATAGCTATGAAATCATTTTTTTTGCTGATGATTTACTACTTACTTTACTACTCAACCCATTATATCCCTACCCAACCTACTAAAATTTCAAATTTACATGTCAACAAATACAAACTAGTGGCCTTTATTATCTCCTTGCCTAACACAATCCTTGAAACACTTAAGTTCCCATTCCAATTTACCTGGGCTAACAAGCAACTGGAATATCTGGGAATCCAGTTGACCCTCCCCCATTATTCTGAATTGTATTTAGCTAATTATGTTGCCACTATTTGCAAATTTAAAATTCAAACAACACCCTTGACTCTACACTCCATTTCCTGAATGGGGAGGATTAAGTCAATAAAAATAACATTAAGCCTATATCTTTTCCACACGCTCCCTTTTCCAGTTCCCTCCTTTGCTATTAAGGAAAATGATGTCATCTCCTTTATTTGGCACAATCATAGACTACGAATTTCCAGAAAATCAATGTACAGTATATACATAGGCGCCAGGGTGGCTTAAGCTTTCCTAACTTATTAAGCAGCTAAAGTTACTCCACTGGTCGCCATGGATACTGCTAAGGTAGCCTAGAATGCTGGTTGCCCTGTGTGCTGCTAAGGTAGAACTAGAATTAGCTTCTTGCACTCCAATAAATATACAATCACCACCTTGGACCCTCTCTAATTTATGACCATCTAAAATGAACCCTTTAATTAAGCATACTCTGAGAGCATGTGATGGTTTATACCTCTTCCAATCTTATACGCTTTGTGGTATAAATTACCTTGCCATGTGTATCTTCAATACTTAATTGTATATGTTCCTCTGGGATAAAAAGGAAGAGAAAGACTGGTATAGGGAAAAGAGATTGCTCTCTAAGTTGGCAATACAAAGAGATGTCTCCCAGGTTCTACTTTTACACAAAATTACAGCTTTCTATTTACCAGGCATTATTGAGGTCATCTATTTGACAAACTTGGAGCTGCCCTTCAGCCTTCAACTAGGTTTGAGTGACCAAACAATAAAAATGGTCATGGAAATCCAGCCTAAAAGGCATTTTTAACTGATTCCCATGCCAATTTTATTTATCTGGTCACTTTAATCTGGGAAATTATGGAAATCATGTGTGCCCGATAGCGGTGTTTGAAAGCTGATATCAAGATTTAAAATTGGCAGCAAAAGCCAAGTGTATGGTCAACATTAGATATAGATCACTGTTTTGAACAATAATACTGACAAATTCCGACCCCTTATTGGCATAGATGTACTTTACGTGCAATAGAAATAGATAGAAACAAACAATTGCAAACAATGCATGGTTTCAAAACAAACAACATCTGGAAACAAATAGTAAGGAATAAGATGAACATCTGTCTCATACGAATGGACCAACCACGCCACCATTTATGGTAATATCATTAATGGATGCGGCTGCTATTCCACAAAGAGACCACATGCAGTTATTTGTATGAGCTTGAACGTATTTATAATTATGTTGTAGACATAACAGCAGGTCATAAACGCACTTCAAGAGCAAAATTACAGCACTGCCTGAAATAAACAAACTCTTGGCTGTATGAAAGTTTGAAGACAATCCTCTGCACAGTTCTGCCCGCACGTCTTTTTTTTTTTTTTCAACAAGAAAACTACTTTAAACTGTTTCCATTTTAGGACAACAGCAAGAGTCAGAATACACTTAAGAGTTTTTCTTTTTTTTTGTCAGACAGCCTGACTCTGCTTTGATGGTCTGTAGACTTCCATTCACACTCTCCTTAAAGTATTTTCTGGAAATTCAGAGTGGTGCACAAAAAAAGAAACAGGCTTTACAGAGCCACAAAGAAGTAAGGCTTGCCACAGAAAGAAGGCACAGACACACATACAAATGGTAGAAACAGACAGAAGACACTGATGCACTTGTAGGTCTTATTTGGCAGCAGAAATCAAGCTGCTATATTGTTGAGCAAATAAGAAGGTAAGCAGAAAGCGTACTCTAACAGGAAAAATAATGGTTATTTTCCATTTTAAAGTACTTGGAAAATGTGGAATTTCAGAAGCTATTCCATGCTGAAGCATGGAATACCTTCAATGCAAATGCAGATACTTCACTGCACAGCACCATGTGCACCTTCTTTAGCTCAGATTCATTACTCATGTGCACCTTCTTTAGCTCAGATTCATTGCCCATGTGCACCTTCTTTAGCTCAGATTCATTGCCCATGTGCACCTTTTTTAGCTCAGATTCATTGCCCATGTGCACCTTCTTCAGCTCAGATTCATTGCCCATGTGCACCTTTTTTAGCTCAGATTCATTGCCCATGTGCACCTTCTTCAGCTCAGATTCGTTGCCAATGTGCACCTTCTTCAGCTCAGATTCATTGCCCATGTGCACATTCTTCAGCTCAAAGTCACTGCTCAGCTGCACAAATTCACAGGTTATGCCTACCACTACTATGATCCCTGCCCACTCAAACATCTTTTCTTCACAGTTTACTCAAAAGATGATTTTTATCCCTGAGAGTTAAAAAAATATATTATTTTTAACACACAAAATGGAGCAGTTCTGGCATGCACAGAAACACTGTCCTGATATACCTGGGTCTTTGTGACCTACTGGTAACTAAAGACCTACAATCCAGCAGGCTAAAAGGGACAATAGTCATCCTGCTCAGTTCTTGTGCCAGGCAACAGGATGTGTCTATCCTATGTAGGTTCAACACAGGTTTGCGATTATGGAGAACACTAAATGGCTTTAACAAGCTTATCAAGAAAGGGCAATGTTTTATAGTTTGTTTCTGGACTGAAGTTTTTTCCAATTCAGCATGCAGTGATCACACATATTGAACACTGGGAAAGCCATGTGATTGGTAACACAACGCGCTGGGAGGAGCTGGGTGACATTACATCCAGCAGTGGCCGAGGCCGGAAGTTTAGATGTTTGCTCCTCTGGAGACTTGGAGATTTCCCTATGCTGAATATTGCGATTTTACTGTAAGTTACTATTGTTTTAATAAACATTACTCGGAAAGGACTTCACAATGGTAGTTTTTAGCATTGCATATTGTGACAGTTTGGTGAACGTAGAATCAGCTTAAAGTGACATCTTGGAGAAGGACCGAATACGGTCTTTTGCAAGCGCTTCAGGTGAGCTGCTAGAATGCACAGTGGTGGAGCACAGATTTGTTTTTTGAAGTGGAATTATTTTAAGACAACTCACAGAAAATACAGAGACCAATGAAAACCATGTCAAAATATATCACTGGTTAGAAAATCACAGCGAGATCATAAGCAATACACGGTCAGGGAAAAAAAAAACATTCTGGAAGACCCGGCACTAAAGAGTCTCTGTATTCTGCAGGGTTTTGTTTTTTTTAATCCAGAAAAAAACGTCAGGGAAGAAAAATTAAACCAACAAAAAAGAGGAGGGGAGAGAGTCCAGTCAAACGAGTAGATCCATGATGTTCATCAGTACAATCTCCATTTAGAATAATTTAATTCAGCAAGGCTTTGTACTCAGAGTATACAAATTCATGCCAGTAGAACCACTTTTTGAGGAATTTATCCGTGAGGCCCCTCTCAGTGGACACCAGGTCCTCCATTTTATTAATTTTAGCTATTCATTTCAACCAGATGGCTAAGGGTGGAGGCTGTGCCTGTTTCCAACTAACAGGATGCAGCTTTTTGCCGCAGTGCTAAAGAGAGGCAAGATGGACGCTTATAAACCTTACCGGAGAAACTGTGGTGATGCCGAAGGAAAAGCGCAGGGTCCCTTGCAATAATACGCAAGACCAGAAAATGTGAAGAAGGGAACCAGTCTCCCCTCCACATCTCCAGCAAAGATCTGGGCATTGGGGAAACATTTTTTTAATCTTTACAGGGATGTGATACCACCGGGTCAACACCCGATTCTTGTTGCTTAGTGCATAAAGATGTTTTGTAGGAGAACAGAAGAATGTTTGTCTGTAGGGCTAAGCCCAGAGTCTTGTTCTCATTTGGAAAATATTTGGAAGTCGAAAGGAAGGAGGTGGGGACACCAGCAGCTGATAAGACACCGCATGGCGCAGCATATATTGCTGTATACATAAGAGCGCAAACATAGTAAAGGGGTGTATGAATGCGTCCGAGGAGGGAAGAGAGTCAATAAAATGAGGCAACTGTATCTTTTGCCAAAACGATAGACCTGCAAAGGCCTGATCCTCCATTATTTTTTTTCTGGTTGTCCATCGTCCATTAATGATAAAATGCCTTCCCTGCCAGAGACCCGCCGACTTCAGATCCCGAAATCCAGGGTCACCAAGGCCAGGGCTGAAAGCAGGATTCCCCATTATAGGGGGCAGCAGCGAGGGATCCGGGGCAAAAGGGGAAGAGCAAAATACTCCGGTACAGACCCGCTAGGTTTCACCCACCGTGGGGTGGCTACAAACAGAGGCAGGCAAATCCCTAGAGCCATACCTCCCATTGGATTCAGAAGTCTCAAGATCGTCTGAACAAGACGCGGGGGTCTTTTGGGCCCAATGAAAATGGACAAGGGTTCGGTTGACCGCCCGAAAGAAGGAGCTTGAACACTGGGAAAATAGTTTCGCTACCCAGTAGGGTATACTATTTACAATTTGTTTTGGTTAAATATTTAGGGTTGTTTAATTACCATATATCTGTAGAATTGATTATTTGGTATTTAAAGCACTGGAAACTGGTACACTACCCAGCAGGGTAATATAGCCTTTGCATACAGATTTTTGTTACATTATTATTGTTATGTTATAATCACATTTAAGTTATCACCGATATTGATCTTCAGTACTTAGGACAACATTTAATGTTTTATTACAAGTACATGCGTAATATGAAATTAGGAAGGAATAAAGGAGGTTTAGGACTTTAAATGAGGCAAGTATCAACAAATAAATAAAGAAAGATCAATGCATTTATTTATTACAATTTATGACATAGGGTATATGTACACAAGACACATCATGCTGACTGCAGAAAAAAGAGCACATAACATTGGCGGATGACATAGGATATGTTGCATCATATAATAGAGTGATACACTGATGACATAATGCAGTTGAAATGTGTGAAAGTAGAGACTGCACCCTATTAAGCTCGACGCGTTTCGTGAAATTATATCCAACTCATCAGGAGCGGACGCTGAGCATGTCTAAAAAATGCAAAAAGAGTATAATAGTCTAGGTAAAAAACTCATGATGAGAAAGGAAAAAAACTACAGAAAAGGCTGTTATCCCACTCTCAAAAAACTTACATATGAAAACAAGTTCAGCCTATGCGGCCCTGGCATGAAAGAGTTGCCATAGTTCTCTAATATGAAATTAGCGCCACACTTTGTTATTATTCTTCTAAGATTATTATATATTTTGCAGACTCTTCCAATCCACGTCCCTAAGGCCTTCATCTGATCAGTGAAAGTAGAATTCCTTCATTTTCTCTTGGCCTATAAATTCAAGAGAATTTCGTATTGACTCCCTCCTGTCTGAAGATAGGGTTCCTCAACTCCATCTATTGATAGGAAATACTCTTGCAGTTGTTTATTCTTTGCCCATAAGTCCAGATGACTTCTGTTCTGCAAAAGATGTTTCCAGACAGCCCCCCCCCCCCCCACATGCTGGCATTGCCAACATGACAGGTGGACCTTTCTACCTAGCTTTTGGACTTGCCTGTTGATCAAACCTTTTTGGATATTCAAAGAATTGTGACTGAACAGATATCCAAATGGGAAACCACCCAGAAGCCTTTTTATTGTACCTCACCCCAATTCATAAGAGTCATTATAAAAAGACACTGCTAGTACAATTGGTGAACGCAGCAATGGTCTGTATTTCTCAAAAATGGAAATGCATGGAATCTCCCTCAGTGATTAAAGAGATGCAGTGAATGAAAGCATTACAACAGCTCTAAAACAGAAGTATCAGCCGCATCGGAAAAATGGAAAATTGTATACTCACCTTTCCGTAATTTTCCTTTCCTGACGCACCTTCATGGCAGCACACACTGGGTTGTGGCTCCGCCCCCACAACCTGACAGGATTGGATTAACTATAAATTTGAAGGGGAGACCCCCCGCTGCATTCTCTGTGTATATCATTACAAAACACGGGGAGGGAATCTGTGTGCTGCCATGAAGGTGCGTCAGGAAAGGAAAATTACGGAAAGGTGAGTATACAATTTTCCATTTTCCTGACGCCTTCATGGCAGCACACACTGGGAAATAACTCGCCAGTCGGGTGGGTGCAAGAAAAATAATTTTTATTCCTTATAATGCGGAAGAATTGGCTCTAACCACGGATCTACCGAAGTCAGCCATAGCTAAGTGAGCAGAGTCCACTTTATAGTGTGAAATGAAGGTGTGTCTGGAGGACCACGTTGCTGCCCTGCAAATCGTCTCTGGTGATACTCTGCAATATGCTGCCCAGGATGTAGCCACTGCCCTTGTGGAGTGAGCCCTGATGTTTTCAGGAACCACCAGATGTTGGATGGAGTAAGCCTTCTTAATGGACCTTATTAACCATGCAGCGATAGTGCGTGAGGTAGCCGCCTGCCCTCGTCTGCTTCCATGTGGGATAACCATGAGGGAGTCCGACTTCCTAAAGGAGGTTGTGGCTGTCAGGTAACTGATGATGGTTGTTTTAACATCCAGGGGGTGAGGATCGCCTTGATCGTTATTGAAAGACGGGAGGACAATGTCCTGATTATAGTGAAAGGAAGTAGCCACCTTGGGTATGAAGTGATCCGAAGGCCTTAGAACCACTCTATCGGGAAAAATTACCAGGTAGGGTTCTGATGACATTAGTGCCTGGATCTCAGACACTCTCCTTGCTGATGTCACTGCGATGAGGAAGGATAACTTTAGAGTTAGGTCCCACAGTGAGATAGGTTCTGTAAAAGGAGGGTTGGATAAGGCATTGAGGACTACCGAGAGATCCCAAGATGGGAAGATTGGTCTCCTAGGAGGCTTAATTTTAAGACAGGCTTTTAGGAACTGGATTACCAGAGGGTGAAAGGCCCATCTAATGCCTGTTTTGGCCGATAGGGCGGATACCTGTACTTTTAAGGTATTTGAGCTCAGTCCTTTGTCTAGCCCTGATTGGAGGAATTCTAGGATTTGAGGGGGGCCTGGAGAGGCTGGGTTCCATCCCTTCTGCTGGACCATGTCAAGGAACTTGTTCCAGACTCTTGCGTAGATGGTGTTAGTAGAGCTTTTCCTGGCCTGCATTAGGGTGGATATTACCTCCTGAGAGCACCCCTGTTCCCTTAGCCGAGCCCTTTCAATTTCCAGGCTGTCAAATGGAGTCTCTCTGGGGCTGGATGCCAGAACTGGCCTTGGGATAGTAAATCCGGGGTTATCGGAAGAGGAATTGGAGGCTGAAGGCTGAGCTGCAGTAGAGTCGTGAACCATGGTCTCCTTGGCCAGAGTGGGATCACTGCTATCACCGTAGCTGAGGACCTCCGAAGCCTGGACAGGAATCTCGCGATTAGCGGAGTCGGAGGGAATATGTACCCTAGTCTGAAATTCCATGGGTGTATTAGACAGTCCACTCCCTCGGCTGAAGGAAACGGGGCTCTTGAGAGGAATCTCTGACATTTGGCATTCGCAGGTGTTGCTGCTAGGTCGATTTCTGGCATTCCCCAAGCCTCCGTAAGAAGGCAGAAGGCTTTTGGACTCAGGGACCACTCGTTGTTTGACAGAGTCTCTCGGCTCAGGTAGTCGGCTAAGACATTCTGAGTTGCCGGAACATATACTGCCCTCAAGTCTGTCAGGTGTATTTGTGCCCATTCCAGGATGGGATGAACCTCCTCCATCAGTGTGACACTCCTGGTGCCTCCCTGCTTCTGGACATAGGCTACTGCCACCCTGTTGTCCATCCGGATAAGCACATTCCTCCCTTTCAGTATTGGAAGAAAAGCCATAAGAGCCTGAAATGCTGCCCTGAGCTCCAGTATGTTTGATACTACTCCCTGGGTCTGGAAGCGCCACTGACCTTGCGCTCCCTGATCTTGACAGTGGGCTCCCCAGCCCCTTTGGCAGGCATCTGAGGTGACCACTTCGGGTTCTGGAGGAACTATTGGTCTGTATTTCCTGAGATTGTGTGGATGTGTCCACCACCATACTGATTGCTTCACTGACCTGGAGATGGTAATGGTCTGGCGCATTGATGCTCCATTCCACTGCCTTAGAAAGGAGTTCTGCAGGGGTCTCATGTGCCATTGGGACCATTGTATCATAGGTATGGTCGCGGACATGGACCCCAGGACACTCAAACAGGTTCTGGCTGGTAGATGCGTTGCTGCCAATAGTCTCCTCATTTTTTTTATTAAGGGCAGTATCTTTTCCTGGGGAAGTTGTACCCTGTTTGATTTGGTATTCAGATCTGCCCCCAGAAATACCATATTCTGGGTGGGTTGCAAATTGCTCTTCCTCCAATTGATCAACCACCGAAGTTCTGGAGAGTTGTTATTAAAATCTTCCGATGGTGAATTAGTGTCTCCCGGCTTCCGGCTAGTAGTAAAATATCGTCCAGATAATGATGGACTCGTAGACCCCTCTCTCTGAGGAGCGCGACCAGCGGTAACAGGACTTTGGTGAATGTCCTGGGGGCTGACGAGATGCCGAATGGGAGGCAGCGGAACTGGAAGTGACATTGGTTGATGGCAAATCTGAGGAATTTTTGAAAGGCGGGATGAATGGGAATGTGAAGATAGGCGTCTGATAAATCTACTGATAGCATCCAGTCTCCCAGGTTTATTGCTAATAGTATGGATTGGAGGCTTTCCATCTTGAATGCTTCTATTTTTATGTGCCTGTTGAGTTTTTTCAAGTCCAGTACGGGGCGCAAGTCTCCTGTCTTCTTTTTCACTAGAAACAGGGGGGAGTAGAATCCTCTCCCTTTCTGATCTGGGGGAACTTCCAGAATTGCTCCTTTTTGTCTCAGTTCCCCTATGTATTTTACTAGTAGTTCTCTCCTGGACAGTGAATAAGGTAATCTGGTTGGCTGGAAGTGGTTGCTTGGAACTCTGCGCATGAATGTCCATTTGTGTCCGAATTTGATGGTGGACAGTGTCCATCGGTCTTTTATGCAAGTCGTCCAGATTTGCGTGAAGTTCTTGAGCCTGGCGCCCACCTGCCTGCCTGCCAGGTGGACGGGCGAATTTTCAAAAAGACTTCTGCTGGTCCCCCGCCGGGTTAGCCTTGGACTTCTGCATCCTCAGGAAGGAGGGCCTTGTGTTTTTCCAGTCCCTTCTGAATTCCCTGCCAGGACGGTAGGACTTAGCTTCCCGGTATTTATCTGGCAGGTTACGTCTGTAGGATGGCCCCTTCTGGACCTTGGGTCTCCTGTCGGAGGGGATCAATCCTGATTTTCCTCCTGTTACCTTTGAGATGGCAGAATCTAATTTAGCCCCAAATAAATTGGCTCCATCATATGGAATTCTGCACCAGTTCGTTTTGGATGCGGCATCAGCCATCCAAGGTTTAAGCCATAAGGCTCTTCTAGCTGTGACTGAGGCCAACATAGCTCTTGCTGATGACCTTATTATGTCCACTGAAGCTTCCGCTACAAAGTCACCAGCCAGCTTGATTTCCTGAAGGGAGGAAGTTATTTTTTCTATTTCGACGCCGTCTTGAAGATCTTTCTCTATCCTGGATGCCCAGCCCGAGATGGCTTTTGCTACTGCTGCTGTGGTGATAGCTGGCCTACAGGCGCCTCCAGCCGTAGAATAGGCTTTCTTTAGCTCTAAGTCCATCTTTCTATCGAGGACGTCTCGGAAGGAGACGGCGTCCTCAATTGGTAAGGTAACATGCCGAGCGAGTCGCATCAGAGAGGAGTCGACTGTGGGGGCATTGATAAGAGGTTTCACCTTTGTCTCCTTTAAGGGATACATTTTGGCCAGTCTGTTGGTGAGGCTGGACCTCTTATCTGCTCGTTCCCATTCGTCCTTAATTAGATCCTCTAGTTCCCCTATGAAAGGAAAGGTTTCAGGATCCCTTTTTAAATTTGGGAAATACTTCCTCACTTTCTGTACTGGTTCTGCCGCGTCTTCCTCCCATCCGATTACCTCCTTAACTGACCTTGCAAAAGGATTAACCAGGGAGAAATCAAACCCGGCAGACATATCTTGATCCTCATTCTCTGAGGAAGACTCTGATGCTTGGGTGCGATGGAGGTCCCCCGAAGATGTACTGGGTGCTGCTCCATCCGCTGCTGGTGTGGATGATTCTAGTATAGTCTCGCGAACAGACTCTCTTATAAGGTCTGTAGCCAACCTAGCATCTGACTCCTTCTCCTTTGTTGCTTCATTGAAGCATGATTGGCATGCAAGTTTATCTGGCAATGCTGGTGCGCCGCAAACCCAGCAAGCATTAGCTGCAGGTCGGGCATGGCGGCTCTGGTGATGAGGTGAAGGAGATCGCCTGTGATATGATCGACTACGGCGGGAGCCATGGTGGCGTGAATGGCTGTGGCGCGAATGGCTATGTCTTCGATGGCGAGAGGGGGACCTCGAGCGGCTCCTGCGGGACCTCCTGCTAGAAGTACGGCCACTAGACCTTCTCCCGTGCCTGGAGCTTGCGGCTCTTGATCCCGTAGGGCTGCCAAGAAAAAGCAGCATTTTAACGGTCTGGCACTCTTTTTTTTTTTTTTTCTCCCCTTCAATACTTACCCTTTTCGGTGCAGCCTCTTACCTCGTTTGCTGATGGTGGTCTGCGCGGGCAGTGGGCTCCATCGGAAAAGAAAGGGGATGACAGGGCAGTCTGGGAAAAAAAGATAACGGACCTTTGTATATATGTATATTATTTGTGTATTTATATATAAATATATATATATATTTTTTTTTTTAATATTTATTTGTTATTAATATTCATTTATTTATTTATTTTTTAAATTTTATTATTTATTTATTTTTTAAATAATTAAATTTAATTTTAGTTTATTTTAATTTATTTAAATTTAAGTGCAGTTACACAAGTTCCCCACCGGGGGCTTACCTTGAGTCTTTATATTGAATGGAGATCTATGCAGAGCGGCAGCTGAGTTTCTCCTCCTGGAACACATCACAGGCACTGAAGGGGGAACTTTACTTTTTAAAACTGGCGCCATAGCGGCGCCCGAATGACGCTCGCGCATGCGCAGAAGCGTCCGGAGAACCCGGGCGCCATCTTGGATAAGGGCACAACGCCCTAGGCAACACAGCGGTGTTACCCTAACCCACACACACGCAGGCGCAATGCGGGAGAGACGGCGGCCATGTCCGGAGGACAGCAAGGGCCAGCAAGCCCTGCTGTACGAAACGGTGCAGTTTCAGGTATTTGCACCATTTTCTTTTGCTATATGAAAAAAAATAATAAAGGGAATACATGAATGGAGCCCACTGCAAAATTAGAAAAGCTTCTTTAAAGCTTTATTACTTGCCAGACTTCCGTTGCCCCCTGAGACCACCAGAATGGGGGTTCCCTCCATAGAAGCTCCTTTAGAGACTGTACAGGCAGGGACTTCCAAACAGGAGAGGCTTGAACCTGCTGGGGCGAATGCGGTAGAGGCTGATTCATCGGAAATAGGAGAATCCTGTCCGTCCAACCTGTCAGGTGAGGATAAAAAAGAGAATGCAGCGGGGGGTCTCCCCTTCAAATTTATAGTTAATCCAATCCTGTCAGGTTGTGGGGGCGGAGCCACAACCCAGTGTGTGCTGCCATGAAGGCGTCAGGAAACATGGTTTTATTGGGACGTTTTCCAATTTACCCAAGAATAAAGCTCCTTTGTTTCTCAGTAGACTGTTTTGTTTTGCCACAGGGAATGGCTCTTATGTGCAATTTTTTTGTACGTGCATATTGCAAAGATGCTGAGAAGACCGCATCCCCATTCCAATACCCTTGCCCCCCCACTCCCTTTTTGCCTTTCTTTTTTCTCTGTCCCTATCATATTTTGCTCCCTATTCCCTTAGTACATTTGTACTCAAATTTTAGTTTTATGTTCTCATGTGGAAAAATTAGAACCTTTTATGTAATGCTACTTCCAGACGATCATATGTGCCTACTATGCAATGACGCCCTACAAATGTTTTTTGTGCTGACCTTGGCTGGTAGTCAAGGTGTTGTTAGAGTAATTTACCTATGTGGTGTCTACTGGATTATTGTTGCCTCTATTGCACTTGTACCACTTTTATGATATTGTTATTTTGTATAAGGATCTAATAAAAATAAAATGAAAAAGGAAAAAAAAAAGAATAAAAGTCAAAATTTTTGTTTACTATATTTACCCTGTCCAGCTACTGTACAAGCACATTAAAGTGTATTATTTATGATATAAAACATAATCAAGCAGCTTGTTTCTCATGCCATCATGGTTGCAATAACTGCCCACGAGAACAAACTGACATTAAAATTTCATTGGAGCTCATTTAAATTATAGCATAGCAGTAGGAAAAATGCTTGTGGCAATAATGCAGCACATGTTTTTCATGTGTTCTCTCATATATTTACAATGGCAGCTCACTACAGCTGACTTTAAAAACCTGAAATGAAAAGGGAACAGCATCCAATCAATTTCAAGCTGTTGAGAAACTATTTTTTCCTGCAGGTTTTACATATCAGCCACTGAGTTTTCAAGTAGGACAAATCTCAATTCTGACATAACAAATGTGTTCTTCAAACTATTGCCTACTAAATCATTTGATGACCACCTGATTCCCTCTCTGAAATAAAGATAATTTTGGGTTCGATAATAACTATT
Organism: Lithobates sylvaticus; assembly: GCA_028564925.1. Taxonomy (NCBI): domain Eukaryota; kingdom Metazoa; phylum Chordata; class Amphibia; order Anura; family Ranidae; genus Lithobates; species Lithobates sylvaticus. Next base: position 164,818,761 of record CM053030.1, on the reverse strand, counting down.
CTAGGTATTGCTAAAAAAAGACAAGTAGACTCAGATGAAGCCTAAAGCCTTGTACACACGATCGGATTGTTCGCCAGCAAAACCGTGGAATTTTGTCCGAAGGGCGTTGGCCCAAACTTGTCTTGCATGCACACGGCCACACAATTATTGGCCAAAAGTTACGAATGTAGTGACGTACTATGTTGTTTTTCAGCTCTTTAGCACCACCCTTTGGGCTCCTTCTGCTAATTGAGTGTTAGTAGAAGTTTGGTTAGTGTTGATTCGCGCTTTTCATTTCACGCTTTTCAGTTTGTTTTTGAACGGACGTTCCTCAACCAGCCATGTTGCGGCATACGAGGAGATAACTTGCTATTTATTATTGGCCTTGGAGTTAGTGCTTTGATATTATTTTTTAGGTTGAATAATAATTTGATTTGGTATATTTTCTATATTTTTGGATGCATAGAATGCACTTTTTGGTTAAGTTCTATTGGCAGATAGCATGTCTAATTTTATTTGTTTTCTTTTTTTAATGCATAATAAAAAAAATGTGGAGCATAATACTTGGCTTTGTGTTTTACTTCAAATGACAGTTTGGGAGTAGGCAGTTACATTTAAAAAAATACAATGTAAAATTGACAAGGGACACCAACATAGTTGTATCTTTGATCTTAAAAACTACGGGATAATGGTGTTGTGGTAACTTGCCCAAATAAAATAAAAAAAAAGCATAATAATATTATTCTTGATATCACTAGAAAAAAAAAAGCCTTTGAAAGTTTGTTTGCAATAACTCCATCAGTATCACCAGCAAAGCAGCTTCATTATTATCCCATTAAAGAAGACGAGAATTGTGCGCTGCTTTATGAGATTTCATAATTTGCCACGTCACGAATGTTAATTCTCCATTACGAACGCTAGTTTACAAGACTAACCGCTTCTGGCTCATCCTTGCTTCCGAGCATGTGTGTTTGTACTTTGGACTTTTGTCCGACGGACTTGTGTACACACGCTTGGAAAATCCGACAGCAAGCATTTGTCAGCGGAAAATTTTCAAACATGCTAGCCAACATTTGTCCGAGGAAAATCCAACAACAATTGTCCGATGGAGCATACACATGGTCGGATTTACCCCCAACAGCCTGTCATCGAACATTTCCCGTCGGAAAGTCTTATCCTATGTACGCGGCTTTAAGATTTAGTATTCATCAATGATTATAGGTTAGTTTTGTAAAAAGAAAAAAAGGATTAAAGTGAAACTCATTGCTAACCCATTTTTTTTAGTTTTGGACAGAGTGGGGAAGGATTTTGTCAGGTTCTTACTGCTGTTACTATCCCCCTCCTTAAAAAAAATACATTTTGGAGTTCATCTCATGTTTTCTGTCCACTTTCCCCATTTTCTATTATTATTTCTAATTCTATATAAGGAATACACACACATAATAGGACCAATTTAGACAGGAGTCAATTAACCTACCAGCATATCTCTGAATTGGGTCGCGACCACAAATGTAAACAGTGTTCAAACCACACATGTGAGGTATCGCCACAATCGTTAGAGCGAGAGAAATAATTCTAGCACAAGACCTCCTCTGTCCTCTAAACTGGTATCCTGTAAAAATGTTTTAAAGCGTCGCCTATGGAGATTTTTAAGAACCATAGTTTGTCGCTATTCTAGGAGTGTGCATGATTTTAAAGCATAATAAGGGGGTGGGGGGGGGTGTGTAATATGTAAGGGGGCTGTGTTATGTGCAGGGGGGCTACGTAATGTTAAGGGGTCCAGAGGTAAGGGGGCTGTGTAATATAAGGGGTCCAGAGGTAAGGGAGCTGGGTAATATAAGGGGTCCAGAGGTGCGGGGCTGTGTAATGTAAAGGAGTCCAGAAGTGCAGGAGCTGTGTAATGTAAAGGGGTCCAGATTATTATCTTAATTTTTTAGCAGGTGAATGCACTCACATACATTGAATCCGGCCCATAAGTGGAAAAAGATTGCTGACCTCTGCCCTACACTGTTATTTCTTCCTGACACCAGTTGGATCCATGCAGTCAGCATGGAGATTTTAAGAATATTGGTGTAAAATTATGAAGTAAAGGGAGTTTATGTAGCCTTCAGAAAAAAAGTGTTTACTCATGATTTTAACTATGTATTTGGAAACACTGACACGGGCTATATTGAAAAGTTAAAATTGTTACTCTGCCCCTTTCCTCCCCACTAACATTGACAAAAATCAACGCTACTGCACAAGGCTAAATTTATTTATATAATGCTAAATTGCTGATTCCATTAAGCTGCAATCCACCAGTGAAAACTTTAAATTCCTAAGAGAAGAATTTCTCAAGCTTGAAAGCTCGATATTGGGATCCCATTACTGCAATAAAGTATTCTTTCAAAAAAATCACCCTGCCATGTCAGTAAGCTCATTAGATTCATCGGCCATGTGCGAATAAACTTTAACTGTATCCGTATCCTTCCCGTGTTAATGCAGGATAAGCTTATCCCATAGTACTATTGATCAATAGTTCATTAAAGATTAACTCTGATTTTTTAATGATTATCTCCAACAACCAGAACACAACTACACATTACACTGTACAATAAAAATGTATCTTTACCACTAATAGAAGAGAAATGAAAGAAGAAGTCATGAATAATTAATAGTACCGTGCTAATTACTTCTATGACGATGCACAGCTACTGAGTTACACTTAAAAGCTAAGACCACTGTTGTGAATTTTCTCTTAGGCTTCTATAACCCATATCTTAAACATTTTCTCTGCACAAATGAATAGAGTTCATAAGGTAATTAGCACGCCTGTGTGTCTCCCAATTTTATGAGAATCAGTTCCAAAAAGATACACTCAATTATCAAAGTTTCCTAAAGGACAACTGTTTCTTGTGTGCTGCAGCAGCAAATAACATTTACATTTTCAGATTCCATATATACTATTCTAATAGGACCGTCTGCTTTTAGACAGCACAGACTTAAAAGGGAAAATATATTTTTTTCCCTCAGACACTGATAAGAGCTTAGAATGTTCCGTAAGGGCTGGTTTGAAATCAAAAGCTAACAATACTAAGCCTATAGCACGCTTGTCAAGGCTGAATGCTAGGTATGATCTTAGTTGTATACTTACATTGCTCCAGCTTAGACCAATGTAAGCATGCATATCTCGAACCAGAGGGTCCGCTGTGGAAGCTGACAATCACTGTTAGTAGTCACCAATACTACAGTGATTACTTTAATCTTCTAGGTCCTGTGCCGAGCAGCTGCCCCTCTGTAAAACCATCACAGGGTGTCGCTCTCTGGGCACTGCTGACATTTACCCAAAACCTTGTATGTTTTTCAATGAACACAAGGCATTCTCTGTTTGAACAAGGTGTATTGGAAAAGGTGGAGATTGCGTCATCACCACCCCTCCTCAATTCTAAAAAGAATGCCTTGTATTCATTGAAAAAAATACAAGGCGATTTGTGAAAGGTGGTTGCGCAGAGCAAGTGACCCTCTGGGGCAAGTGTTCAGTAGGGCAATTGCTTGGCCCAGGACCCAGAAGATCACGGCTCTCACTGTAGTAGCACAGACTACTATAATGATTCTCAGCTTACACAGAGGTCCCTCAGTTATAAGAAATGCATATTTACATTGGTCCAAGCTGGACCAAAGTAAGTATGCAATTAGGCTCATACCTGGATTTCAGATTTAACCAGTTCCCGTCTATAGTACAATGACGGCTAGGCGGGACTTTCCGGATGGACATCATATGACATCCTCCCGGGGGCACGCAGCATGGCGAATGGTAGTGAGCTGTGTCCCTCGGACACAGAGCATCACCGATCAGGGTAAAGAGCCAATGACAGCGGCTCTTTACCATATGATTGCTGTGTCCAATCATAGCCAATCACAAGTGTAAACAAAGACTGGTAACTCGTTGTTACCGGCTTCTTCTCCTCACACACCAATCCTGTGTGAGGAGGAGGATGCGGGAACAGCGAATTTCCATTTTAACCTCAGCCTTATTAGTGTACCTGTCAAAGCCGCCATCAGTGCAGCCTATCAGTGTACCCTTCACAGCCGACATCAGTGTCGCCCATCAGTGTACCTGTCACAGCCGCCATCAGTGCAACCCATCAGTGTACTCATTACAGCCACCATCAGTGCAGCCCATAAATGTACCCATCACACCCGCCATCAGTGCAGCCTATCAGTGTACCAGTCACAGAAACAAAAATTGATGCTGGATAGCCGCACTCCAAATATTCACCTTTATTTTGTAAAAAGTAGAAATCAAAGCATCATATGTAGATACAGAGCAACTGCACACTAACGCGTTTTACACCATATGATGCTTAATCATATCTAGAGTGCCACACATACACACACACACATATATATACACACACACACACACACATCTAAGCAATCTGGACAAATAGGAAAAACATATAAAACGTTAATTGTCAAATCGAAAACACCTGTGAACATCAAACCTGCAGATTAACCGTTGAACAGGTAAAAAAAACCCTTACAGGGAATCCAACATATGGCAGGCAAAATATAAAAAGGTGAAACACAAGCACGACTGACAAAAACTTAACATGCAATGTTAAATTTTTTTTTATATATATGTGATACAAAACGCATGCACTGACACCTGCAATGAAGAGGGAAATAACATTTACGGCTTACCAATGCATAAGTGTGAGTGCATGCTGCTCAAAGAGTCACCTCTGTTTCATTATACTTTACATCACTCCTTTATTGCCATAAACGCATAAATAGCATAAATATATATGGATAATTGACTATAGTAACTATGTCACGTGTGTTATAACTCATGTATATGACTCTAATGCCGCGTACACATGATTGGAATTTCCAACAACAAATGTTCGATGTTAGCTTATTGTCAGAAATTGCAACTGTGTGCAGGCTCCATCGGACATTTTCCATCTTATTTCTTCAGCTTTCTACTGCCTCGCACAGAACATTAAGCAGTTTACGGAAGTCCTAATAAGTCAGTTCTGATCTGCAGGATTAGACAAAGCACCTATCCCATGTTTCTTGTTTGCTAAGCTGTATACAGACACATGCGGATGTTCTCCAGCAAGACTTAGATGACCCAGCATGGTAATTCCTTTTATTGATGTGACATGTGGCCAGTCTGATTCATTGCCATACTCCTAATCATTCTCTGCACATCCTAAAGGACACGGGAAACATCAAGACTGGGCTCAGTATGAGTCTTATAGCCTGGTGCCATAAATAAGCAAGATGACACTAGCAGCTTTCATGTACCAGAACAACCGAACGAAATCTTTAGGAATACTATAGTTAGCAGCCATAGGATTCCATTTAGTTTGCTTCTGTGTATTATTCTCTATAGTGTTTTTCTTTTTTTTGTTGAAATTTTCCTTTCTGTACTGTACTGCAGAGTATGACGTCACTGTATAGGGAAACACGCGCCTACTGCAGACCCAATGCGTATAAACGGTGGGCGCGATCTCTGCCGAACTTCCGGGATTGCGGGCACGAGAGCCAGAACAGGGATTTGTGTGTGTAAATACACAAATCCCTGTTCTGACATGGGAGAGACAGATCGTGTGTTCTTACTAAGTAGGAACAGCGATCTGGCTCATCCTCTAGTCAGTCACATCTCCACACACCTAGGAAACACACTTAACCCCTTGATTGCCACCTAGTGACACTGTACTACTCTGGTGGGTGATCAGGGTTTTTTTTTTTATACTGTTATTGCTTATAACAGTGATGTTCACTGTTATAAGCAATAGTTAACTGTCATGAGTGGCTTTCCATTCATGACAGATTGCTTACTGTTGACATGCTGTGATTGGCTACAGCTAATCGCATGGTAAAGGGTGCTGTGAATGGCCCAGGTGATAGCTGTGGGCCAATCAAGGCATCACAATACAGTCATGAATGGAAGCCATTAATAACTGTTTTGTTGGCATTGTAATCATGTCATCGCTATGGCCAATCATAGCGATCACGATACCCAGGCCGTTGTACCTGCGATCCACTGTGTCCACCTGACACAGAGGTAACAGGTTTGTGCCACTGTGTGCCCCAGGGGGCGTGCTAGTGCGCATGTGCTAGGCACCAGTACGTAGCCTAGCCTGGCTGTGCCGCCGACTGTACTGTGGGCGGAAGGCAAGCAGTTAAAATCTGCTGCTTTCACAGGCATTTGGTGTTTTTTTTAGTCTGTAAGTGCACCTCTATGTTATCCTATGTGTTCATGCACACATTTACAGGCATTATAGAAGAAGAAGGTTTACAGGCAGAAAAAAAGAATCACCAGTGCGTTCAAGACAGGAGCTTATCAGCACAAAAAAATGTGGAATGTTCAAAAACATTATATGCGTTTAGGTGCATTCGCATGTAATACTGGACAGAATAAATTTATATTCTGGCCAACAGAATGCATTAATGTGCAAACATGCATAAACGTCTGTGCAATATGCAGCTTTTACAACGTTTTTAAGCAGCTTTTCTCCTTCCAGAGAAAAGGTGTTCTGAGGAGCTGAGCAAATGCTCAGTGCATGAGGCCTAAAAGCTGCGGTGTGTACAAGCTCTCTTAAAGGTGATGTTGTATAAATGGATAAGTAGAGACTGTGACTGAGTTTTTTTTAAGTCAGCAGCTACAAATACAGTAGCTGCTGGCTTTTAATATAAGGACACTTACCTGTCCAGGGATCCTGTGATGTCAGCACCTCTAGCCGACCTCTAGCAGTTCGTCATGCAGCTTGGGGTGCAGCCGCCGGCATCTGTAGTAAGGGAAACAGGAAGTGAAGCCTTGTGGCTTCACAGCCTGTTTTCTACTGCGCATGCATGAGTCACGCTGCGTTTTCTGAATGGTCCCGCTGTCTTCTGGAACCCGTGTGTGTCCCAAAAGGCAGCGGGAGAAGGAGGAGGGGACGGAAATTACGTAGATCGCCATGCGGCAATCTTACCAGGAAGTGAAAGTGTCAAAACCAGGTACCTGCCCCCCCCCCCCCCAAAGTGCCAAATGTGCTAGTGGAGGGGGGAAGGGTCCGAACACGTGAAGCTTCCCCTTTTGGGTGGAAAGTTCAGTTGCTCTGTCATTAATTTTCAATGTTTCAAAATGTGTTTGTATATAAGATATGTCACATACATATAGTTGTCAATAGTCCAAATCATTTCTAAGGACATTCTGATGCTAAAGTTTCCTAATCTGCCTTTACAAAACTTGGCCCACTACAATATTATTATGGCAGGTTTTTTTTACTGGAATATAAAACACTGACTTTATAAATACAACACATTAAAAAAGCTAAAGCATAGATTTTTATGTTAACAAAACAAAAAAAAGCATAGATACTAGGAACAGGGAACTAAAGAGAACGTTGATGCATGCTTAAAACCAGTTGCAGTTCCTGAACTGAACATGCAGTATTTCCCCATTCACACATTTGAAGTGGATGGGGAAATCCTCCCCACTGTGTCTTTGTATTCTGACAGGTTTTCCAGCAGGTCTGTTCGACAGAAGCCAGTCTAACAACAGGCTTCTGTTGAACAGAGAGGACTACACACAGATCGAAATTGGGCTGGTTCCTGCTGAACTGGCTGAATAATTTCGATCCATGTATGGGCAGCTTTAGTATATCTACTTACTGCTGTCTTCATTTCTAGGATTTGTCTTTGTCTGCAGAGAAAGCACCATAAAGTCTTCTTAAAACAAAAGGCATTCATATCTCTCATTCCATCCCATATCCCCAAAGAAAGAGCATTATTCCTGATTTCATAACAACAGTCACAGCCATGCAAATCATTCCTTTATACCCAGTCAGCCAGATGTACATCCAAAACTGCTAGAGTTGGTGCAAATAAAGTCCAATATTATTGAACAGTTGGTCCCAAACTGCATTTTGGCTATGATCAAGTGCAATAACTGTTTTTCTTAGTGTCCAGTGGGGGTGCTCCGCTGTCATTCTAGCCTTTTGGTTGGGATGGCTGGCTGTACAGTCATCCCTACTGGTATGATGAGGGTCCTGAAAGATCTTCCTTGTGGGAAGGAATCTGAATTAAAGGAGAGGTGTGGGAATAGACGAAAACAAATACACATACTCACACTGATGTTGCAGCTGTCCTCCGCTCGCTATAAGACAGAGAACCGAGCAATCACATGACCATTGATTGCTCAGTTCTTGTTTTTCCTGGAGCAGAGAGCGGTGATTGGCTCTCTGCTCTGGCCCTTCAGCACTTACTGGAGCACTAAGCTGGAGAGGAAAGGGAGCAGCTAGCTCAAGATCTCAGCCACGGCTTGAGAGACTGAGCCAGCTGCAGATCAGGCATGTGGGTGTCGGGACCCCCTCTGTGACGTCAGTCAACAGTGGACTTTTAGCCTGCTGTAGGCTGAGTTTGGGTCACAGAAGACCATGAAAAGAAGTATGGCCAGAAAAGCTTTGGCCATACTGCTCCGTAGTACTTCGCTGGTGTGTAGGATTTCGGGAAGCCCAGTGCCTCCTGATTTGAGCTATTCAACCTTTTGAGTTTGCACACCACACTGTGGGCTTGATAATGGTTCTGGATCTGGCCAGGGGGATAAAAAGCAATGATTTGCATGGCTCTGCCCACTGTCCTGAAATGAGGAATAATCCTCTTATTTTGGGGATATGCGATGGAATGAGACATGTGAATACCTTCTGTGTTAAGAAGGCTTTACTGTGCTATGCACTGATTATAGTGAGGGCTTTTTGATTGCTTTAATCCCTTCTTACCACAACCTGTATGGTTATACTCTCTGCAGAGGAACACAGAGGGAAAGGGGAGAAGTTTCAGGAAGCAACAGACTGTTAATTCTACTGAAGGCCCAGGGTTGTCGGTGTTAGTGAAAGATTAAAAATAAAACACATAAAACACACGTACCCATTTGATGTAAAACATACATTGTAGCATGCATGGTCTATTGCCAAGAGTATAGATAGTGACCCTTACAACTGTTCAATCTATACAGGTGATGTTATTTCTTTACATAAAAAGACCACGCAAGTTGTACAGCATGGTGCAATATATCTTTAATTAAAACTCAAGATATGCATTTTGTTTTATTTTTATTGTAAAACAGTTTGATGGACTATGCAGGTTCTGTAAACAATGTATCCATACTAAATGATGCTAATTGATGTAACTGTATCAGCTCTATAGATTATCGATTGAATCTCTGTGACATGACTGATACATATATGTAGAACCTGCTTGGTTGTGTTGAATGGCTAGGATTGGATGTTACCAACTGTAAAACAATAATAAAAACAATCGTATTTGCCATGTGCTTGGGAAGATGGTGTTTATTTGTATGTATCGCCTAGCTAGCTTCTGAAGCCGTGTGCTAACTTTGCTATTTTGTAAGCATTCACTGTCACAACTATTACATTGAAAGATGTCTTGCTGATTCTGCTGCCAAATTTATATCTATTACTAGCCATTATTATTTTGCCATATTGTCACCGCTATCCTTGAACTACTGCCCTATGCATCTGAGTAGCCTTCTATGTTCCATGTGTTTATTGCTATGCAAAGCATTGTACATATCTTTAATAAAAATTGGTAATTAAAAAAAAAAAACAAGTAAAAATTGGATTAAAAAAAAACAAACATACATTGCATGCAAAGAGAGCCCATTTTCTGCTGATCCATCGTTCTGGCCCATCCTACTGTTGAAAGTGAAAATTTAGTTTACATCATGTTAGTTGGATATCACCCAGACTGGGTATGGCATGTGATGCTAGTGTGTCTAATAGACATATTTGAATTGGTCAGTCTTTAAATGACCCACTAAAAGAAAATGGCACTTCTGATTACAAATATCACTTGTAATAATTGGGCTGCTGCTAAATTTCTGGGGAAGTTCTGCACGAATGCCATGACAGGAACGGCAGCTGGCCCCACCTATCCAGTATCAGTATTTTCACAGTTTTCTGCTGCAGACAACCCTTTCCCTCATTTTGCTGACTTCATAGAGAATATAGTTTTCCTTTTTTTTTTCTCAAGCCCTGGTACAAGTTGGAAGCAGGCATGCCAGTGCTGGGAATCTTAACATTGTTTAGACACAGGGTGCTGGAGGGAGAGGTGAGGGGAAGCAAAAAGGAGGCTCTCGCCATAGTAAAGAAGGTTCTTTGTACTGTATTTTAATAAAGAGGCTAACCTTATGGCTTTTAAATGCCAGGTGAAAGCGGTGCTGGGTGAAAGTGGTGGGCTTGTATGCAAAGGAGTAAACTTAGAGGGCCCAGCCTCCCCTCAGATTCACATATAAGCCCACTGCTTTCACCCGGCAGCTCAGAGTGTGGCCTGCTTGCCCCCACCTTATGTGCACATGCATGGTTAAGCAGGGCTGAGTAGGGTGGGGAGGTGGAAGTAGAGGATGTACTGGACCAGGGCAGAGGGGCTGAGCAGAGAGTGCGCCGCTGGGGGAAAGGGCTTGCGTCGTCACCCTGTGTAGGGTCCAGGACAGGCCTAGGTGGGCCCCTGCCTGGTCGGCTCGGGCCCTCTGAATTTACTGAATTACCTACGCAGAGTGACGCAACAAGCGCTTTTTGCACAGTGTAAAATCGAATGTGATAGGAGAAGGCCGCACAGGCTCACCATTGCAACCCCTCAAGCTCCACCCATGTTCAAAATAGATTCTGGCACATAAAGCAAACAAGTACAAAAAGAGTTCATACACTCTAATTTAAGTTTTCATAAAAGTAAATGATAAAACATATTAGTATATTAAATAATAATGCTAAAACATTATTATCAATGAAGAGGAAATGTTAAAGACTATGAATGTTAGTAACAAAGAATCTAATATGCACCCTCTTCCTGTCTTAAATAAAGCTTTTAAATCTCAATAAATTCAGCCCTGAAAAAAAAAAAAAAACACTGAAGCTCTCACATTCTTTAGCATTTTGCAGAGTAGACGGCACAACCTGGTCTTGCCAAGAAATTACTGTGGAATTCTACTGTACATCCTACTCAGCCCATTTCCTGACACTCTACATTAGACTCTAATAATGTGAAATGACAAGACCTTCCAGTTTTGCACATGCAAAAAATGGAAGCAGATACACAAAGCAGACTGCCATAGGTTGTACACCGACTTTATTTTACTTGTGTCACATATTTTATAGTCTCCATGTTGTTTAGAAGTAATTTTTTTTTAATTTAGAACAAAATAAACATTAAAGAAAACCTGTATTGTATCATATAATTTAAAGGTCTCTACCCAGATAGTAGTGCGGTAAAGTGTTACATCATATGGGTAATATGCCAGCACAACTTCCTGGAGCACCACCTGGGCACCCCAAAAGCTTTCTGAGTAAGAGGAGACTAATAATGCCTCCTTTATCCCAAAATGTTGTGCTGAGTGACCTATTGCCCTTCCCAAGCATTGTCACATGAGATGGGACATGTGCTATGCAAATGCTGACTTTTGAATAATAAAATGAATTTGAATAGGAACTTTCCAGCACCCTTTTGGAACCCTAGGAAGATTGGATTGCATAGTAAAGCCCCTTGTACATGGGGCATCTAGATGCTGTGTGTGTATCCCACCATTTTATTGTGCCCAGGAGGCACAGATGCAGTGTCCTATTCTGCAACCTATTCAAAATCTATAGCAGGCTGTGGCTGGATGGGGCTGAACACTGTGCTGGGTGGTACACACGTTTAGGGTCCTATGCAATGATGGATCCGGATCATCCCTGAACACATAGGACCGTAAAAGTACCACTTGGTACAGTGTTCAGCCCCGACCAGCTGCAGCATGTCATAGACTTTGACAGGTTGCACGCAGCAGGGCAGTACACTGTGTCTGTCCCTTCTGGGCATACTAAAACATTGGGATACATGCACAGCAGCTAGATGCCCCATGTGCAGGGAGACTTGCATGCTTTGGGGCCTGCTATGAAATGTCAGTCTTTGCATAATTTGTATCAACAATTCGCTTTACACAGCAAGAACACATTCTGTTCTTTACAAAGCTGATAAAGGTTGCTAGTTTGTATGACCTCAAATACAATAATTAATGCATGCTTTGTTTCTTGTAACAGGTTACAGACAGGCAAGCTGAATATCATTTTTTTTAGGAGAATCAACAACAGACTAAACATATTTAGTACAAGCAGGTGCAAGCTATTGTGAGAAAGAAAGTGGATGTATCATTTGCTATTTCTTTTTTTTTTCTTACAGGTTTTGGTAATATGAGAATTGCTAAAATAATACATTCTGACACCTGAATATTACATTATACCAGGGGTAGGCAACCTTTTGAGCACAGTATGCCGAAATTGTTTTTCAAAGAGATTGAGCATGCCGATTTTATAACAAAAAAATGTCAACTTCACACTCTCAATCACGAAAAGGATTTTTTATAAAGAAAATGCTTTAAACTACTTGAGTAGTGGTGAGAAATTAACATCCTGCACTCTCACGCCTCTGATCAGCCCCAATTCATGCACCTTCACACCTCTGATAAGCCCATATTCACTTGCTCATCTGCCCTACCACTGTAACCCCCTGCACATCTGCCCCACCTCTGTACCACCCTGCTCTTCTGTCCTACCACTGTAACCCCTGTGTATCTGCCCCACCAATGTACCCCCTTTCTCATCTGCTCCACTACTGTAACCCCCTGCTCATCTGCCCCACCAATGTACCCCCTTTCTCATCTGCCCCACCACTGTAACCCCCTGCACATCTGCCCCACCACTGTACTACCCTGCACATCTGCCCCACCACTGTACCCCCTGTACATCTGCCCCACTGCTGTACCCTCCGGCTCTTCTGTCCCACCTCTGAACCCCTCCTGCTTATTTTCCCCACTGCTGTACCCTCCTGCTCATCTGCTCCGTCGCTGTACCCTCTTCTTATCTATGATATGCAGAGTGGTGAAAGGAAGCAGAGATGAGACACATCTACCTATCCTGGCACACTCATCCTGCTGATCCACCTCTCATGTCCAGACCACGTGCTTCTATGTGATGTATGTGATGTCACATATAAGCATCTGGAATGGATGAGCAATGATGAGCTCAGGTCAGGGGCATTTTCTGAAAGCAGTGGGCCTGTGTGCAGGATCATAAGTTGGGCCCCTGCAGCTGAGGAAAAGTGTGGCGCTCTGCAACGCAGCAAAAGTTGGGTGTGATTTTCATTGCGCTGAATACTGGCTGTGGCTTAAAGGGACACAGAGTGCAGGGGTTCAGTAGTAAGTGACGCAAAGGTTCAGGAATAATTCCCAGAAGCTCAACAGTAATTCCACAAACTGTCACCTGATTGTGGTTTTCTCAATCACAGTGAAATCCCTTCTTTCTGAGATTGGAAGTGGCAACCAAGTGAGTCATCTTCCTCCAGATAGTGGATGGGGCTAGCAGGACTGTGATTGGCTTTAGCAGTATGTTGGGCGTGTAAGATCTACATGAATTCTACAGACTCAAGTTATTTATAAAGAAACGTAGGATTTGCCAAGGATTCTACATACACCTAATTTCAAGTCAAGTGACATATTACATGTTGCTTTCTGAGATCAATAGTTGAAGGGAGGGATTGTGGAGTGCATATTCCCCAAGTTCCTCCGGCTCTCACTGGGGAAGTTGTTTCGCATGGTCCCGCCCCCCTCCCCCAGTAGAATAGAAGAGCCCAGGAGCCACCATGGGTGCGTTTGGGAGAGAAGTGCTTTTATGAGACCCATCAGAAAGCCCTCTGCCAGCACTTAAAGCAGGTACCAAGCTCAGGGCTTGATTTAACCACTTGTCTACCATGTCTTTTATAAACATATCTTGGTAGAAAAGTGGTTAAAGTATATGTTAACTCAATCACTAAAATCTCATAAAAGCTTAAATATGTGATGTACTTTCAAATGTAAATTTCAATATTTTAAATCTAAAGCTTTCTTTAAACTAACACCTGGTGGCTTTGCCCTTGTTCAGGCATTTCCTGTTATATGGTGACAACGCTCTGTCTATGTTCCACAATTGTGCTCCTGTAATGTGACCCTGGAGTTGCACGCATGTACATAGAAAGTAGCTACAAAATGATTGCAGGAGATTAGCAGCACTTATATGGAACAATGGATAGAGGCTGTCTTTATTACTTTAAGTTTAAAAAAAGGCTTTTAAGCACTTGTATTGGGCACTCAGGTTTCAATAAAAGCTGACTAATTTAAGCACTACAATTGGGCAGTGAATGGGCCCTCTTATGTGCAATACTGAGAAGACGCAAGTGTTGTAAGTGCTCCTTACCACATAGAGAGATTTAGGATGAATTTATGTAATTGTTAAAAGAACATAACAATGCCTCCATAGAAAGGACAGTAATCCCTTAAATTTGATCTGAATCACATAAGAAATCTGTGCTGAGTCCAGTTTTAGCAGCTTTAGTGTACAAAGTGTCATTGGTTATATTTGAATTGGGCTCCAGAGTCAACAAGGGATATGAAAATCTGAGAAGAAGACTGACTGCTAGATAACTTACATGTCATTTTTGACAATTAAGGCCATGGAGAGGTGACATTTCCAAACTGTGTCCCCTAATGACATTTCATTAACAACTTAGAACAATGTGAGATGAGGGAAACATGACAGTGGAATATTCTAGAAAATACAGTTTGTAATGAGTTGCTGAATGGATTAATGCCTTAAACCCAGATCTTTTTGCAAGCCAAGACACTAGTGCTGTCCATTTTCATTATCAGTAATGAGGGCCTGTCAGCTGTGGAGTGAGACTGCAGGATGGCAGACACCCCCACCCCTTTACTTCTCCCTTGCTGGCAGTCAAGCTCCATTCACTCCTTTAACAAAACCATTTAAACTATTCATAATAAATCCCCACGCAGCTGCTACCCTGCATTTAATCCTCCCTGTGCTTTGTGCTATTCAGCAGGGTCGCCCCCAACGGTATCTGAAGCCCAGCCAGGCAACTGTCTGGAGGTTTTCTTGGCAATATCAACAGCATGAGTCCAACACAAAGAAGAGACAGAATAACTTATAGCAGCTGCATATTAGGGGGAGATAACTCTATTTCAATATAATGTTAGTGATTGTAGTGCTTTGAAACTGCTGTTCACTTGGCTTCTTTATCATTGTATTTTTTATTTGTGTTTTTCAAAAAAGAGACAAAAAGTACAGATGAAAAAAACATAAAACAAAAAGGTGAAACAAACAGATAAAATATCCAAAATAGTACTGAACATAAAATATCTGCAAGTATTCCAGAAGTAGAGTCAACATATTTGTATATTACAATAAGGAGGTCGAAGTTTAAATTACACACAACCTAGGCTCATGAAATCAATAAACTGTTGTGGGCTCATAGTCAAGATAAATTAGGCATAAGGAATGTGTATTAAAGCATAGCATTAGGAGATTCCAAGTATTAAGTCAAAGAGCTTGGTAAAGGGAACCCAAACTGAGACTGATCCCAGCACTCCCATATTTTATTAACTTGTGGGGATAGCAACACGTACGGTAGCAGTTAAGTATTCCATTCTCCGGATGTCAGCTATAAGTTGGAGAAATCAAGACCACAATGGAGGTGTATTGGACAGCCAACAAAGTGGGATAATTCTCTTGGCAGCCTGGAGGATGTAGGAAATCAGTCGTTTGATGGGTTTGGCAATACCGGAGAAGGGAAGACCCAATAGATAATGAATAGGATCAAGCGGAAGGGGCAAATCTAACACTTTCTGAAGCAATATCATCACCTCATTCCAAAAAGGCTGTATCATAGAACATTGCCAGAAAATATGAAACAATGATCCCACTTCGAGTCCACAACGCCAACACATAGCTGAACTGGAAGGATCGTATCTATGTATGACATCTG
Organism: Lithobates sylvaticus; assembly: GCA_028564925.1. NCBI lineage: Eukaryota > Metazoa > Chordata > Amphibia > Anura > Ranidae > Lithobates > Lithobates sylvaticus. The sequence goes on along the minus strand of CM053030.1, from coordinate 164,802,945 downwards.
AGTCCTATACCAGAACATCAGGAGTGAAGAGAGAGAGAACCTCTGAAATCATTTATGCCAAATTGTTAGCGTAAAGTGCATCGGAGCAATACACAAATGTTTCAATATAGAGTCATTATGCAAGAACTGAGACCACAGCAGGGAACATGAGTGAACTGGATACAAGGCCCCTCTCTCGATCGCTGTCCATCAGTTAGGAGCCATCAAACCGGACCAGGAGATAACAGCCCGTAGGTGAGAAGCGTAGTAATATTTAATAATATCAGGCCCACCCCTTGTACTTAAAGAAAAGACCACGAGCTTGCAATACGGTGAGCCTTAACATTCTAAATAAATTTAAGGAAACTTCTCTGGAGAGCCTTAAGTTGGGACATTGGTATAGCGACCGGCAAAGTCTCAAAGAAATAAAGTAGCCTGAGCAAAATGGAAGTTTTTAAAACTTTAACTCTACCTAGGAGAGAGAGGGGATCATTTGCCCACTGAAGGAGGGATCTTGTTAATGTCTTGAATCAGGGGAGGGTAATTAGTTTAATATAGAGTGGAATAAAAGGAATACCCAAATATTTGAGCGAGTTAGAACACCATCCGTATGGGTATGTCTGTTCAAGTTGGGCCAGAAGGGTTGACGTATATGTAATAGTAGGCCCTTTCCTCTTTGCTGTATTAACCTTATACTCCGATATGGCAAAGAAGATAAAAGGCTATGCAGAGATGGGCGGTATATTAGGGGGCTAGTAAGAGTTAACAAAATGTCATCAGCAAAAAGTGATAACTTGTACTCCCTCTGTCGCATCACAACCCCACAAAAATCCAGATTTAATCAAATGGCCTCAGCTAGGGGTTCCAAGCATTCGTCATGGGGAAGAGGGGCGACAAGAAAGAGGACATATGGACCTGAGCTGTGATATGTGAGTATAATGCTTCTATTGCTTTAAAAAACGGACCCCTAAAACCATATTGCATTAAAGTGGAAAACATATATGGCCAACTTTTTGGGCATCTAAACTTAAAATAATAGCTGGTTGGCACAAAACCGACTTGATCTTTATTGTTTAGTTTGGGAAAAAACAGATAATCTAGATGCTAGGATTTTTGTAAATATTTTGTAATCCGATCACTTGGCTTCTTAGCTCTAACCGCACTATGATAGGTTGGTGAACTACTCCGTACTCTTATTTATTATTATATCTAACTTACAATTTTAACAGTGATGACACCTATGTCTTCAAATGACCACATAGGAAATTAGATAAGTATTTATACAGCCAGGCATTAACATAGAATGCAAATAGTACATTTCTGTAGGGTACATGAAAAATCTTTCAACTGTTGAAAAGCTTATCACTTAGAAATCATCATCTCATGTGTATGGTCGGTTCACACTGAAGCACGGAGCGGTTCTCAGCAGGAGTCCGATGCATCCCTGTTCATCGTTTCAGGTCAGATTTCAGTCCAAATTTTTGGCTGAATTAGGACCTGAAACGGACCAGAAGACACACAGGACTCCTGTAGAATTCACACCGGAGCGGCTCCGGAGATGTTTGAACCGGCTCCATATAAACCCGGTCACAATATCCTGACATGCGAATTGGATGCAGGGAAACTCAAATCCAATTCGCAGTAGTTTGAACTCAGCCTCACACAGCATTACCTACATGTATCTCTTTTGGTATAAAGAAACACATTCACACCATGGATGTGTATGTCTTAGCTGACACCAACTGTGCTATTAAAGCAGGGGTAGGCAACCTCGACCCTCCATCTGTGGTAAAACTACAAGTCCCATGAGACATTGCAAGAACCTGACAATCACAGGCAAGACTCCTAGAGGCAGAGGCATGATGGAATTTGTAGTTTCACCACAGTAGGAGTGCCGATGTTGTCTTGAATCATACAAGCCTACTAAATAATAACGTCCATCAAAAAAGATCATTAGTGACGTGAAACTGAACCACTGATGTCAGTTAATATTTTCCATGTAGCTTAACAGGAGTGAATAATTTCTGTTGTGTTTAAAGTCATTTCACGGTCCATCCACTTTACTTTCACAGGAGGAGCCGATATAGCGGCAGCTGCCAGCTAGGACTATTGATAATCTCTTGTCACTACTTTGTATGGCTGCTCTGCACGTCTACAGCATGAAAATTTGGCCACAGTGAACTAGAACTTGCAGCAAGCTTGCAGAATGTTTGCAAAGAAAGTTGATCTGAAGTCATGCAATGCGGACTTGCTGAAATTGTGCAACAAACTTGTGAAGCCCGGCAAGTCTAGCAATTGCTTAGCAAGTCATTTTCAAACTTGCAATGCAGTTGCTTGGTATCTGGGGCAGATATTTTTTAGCACTGATCAGTGTATTAGTGTCACTGGTCCCAAGGAGTGTCAAAAGTGTCAGTTAGTGTCAAAATGTCTGCCACAATATACCAGTCCCGCTATAAGTGCCTGATCGCTGCCATTGCTAGTATAAAAGAAAAAAATCCATAAATATATCCCATAGTTTGTAGACGCTATAACGTTCGTGTAAACCAAAAAATATATGCTTATTGGAATTTTTTTACCAAAAATATGTAGCAGAATGAAGAAATTTGATTTTTAAAATTTTTTTATTGGATGTGTTTTATAGCAGAGGGTAAAATATATTGGTTCTTTTTCTCAAAATTGTCAGTCTTTTTTTTGTTTATCGCGCAAAAAATAAAGGGGGTAAATCGTTCGGAGGTCAAGTGGTTAAAGTGAGCCGTTTTAAGGTTGGTTCCCATTGTCTATAAGTTCTAATTTTGACATACTGCTGAAAACTTCTTTTGGATTCAAATGTTTATTAACTACTTCCCACACGGCCACTGTACATATACGGCCGGGTGGGAGCCGTCTACTTCTGATAGGACGTTCCGGAACGTCCTTCAGAAGTAGTGGGATCGTAAGAAGGTGGAGACCTCCAAAGTCACTGTGCAGCAATGAGCTCCTGTAACATCTCTGCCAGCAGCATTGTGTATATACAGTATACATGACTCTTTAAAGAACCTGTTGTCCTCCATTTCTTGGCATGCTGGGGTTTGTCTGTACCCCTGTGTGTTATGTACGGAGGTAGAGGATACCCGGTGCTATGTCTTCGGTGCCAGCTCGTCTATGAGCTGGTTCTATCCTCAATCACTGGGACAAGTAAAAAAAAAAAAAAAAAAAGAAGTAGCGGGATCGCGCGCGCGTGTAACCGCGCAGCGGCGGGATCCCGATGCGCTCGTGTCACCCGGACACGGCGCATCTCGGATCGGCAGGATTGGCCCTCCTGATCACATGACGGCCGTGTCGAATCACAGCCGTCATGTGATGTAAGCAAACAGCCGGTTGCTAGGCAATCGGCTCTCCTCTCCTCACACGGAAGTCGTCGGTGAGGAGAGGAGAGCGGATCGCTGCAGCCGGCTGGTGATCAGTGAGTATAAGCTGTTTTTTTACAGCTTTTTACTCACTGATCACCAGTGTAGTGTCCCCACAGTAAAACACACATGTCCCCACACATGTCCCCAAAACACACATGTCCCCAAATAATAAAAACACATGTCCCCAAATAAAAACACATGTCCCCAAATAATAAAAACACATGTCCCCCACATATGTCCCAGTAAAATCACATGTGTCAATGATTATCTGCACACATATGTCCGTGATCACCTGCACACACCTGTACATGATCATTTGTGTACATATGTCCGTGATCACGCGAATCAATTATTATACACTTTTACTTTTACAAAAAACATGTAGCAGAATACATTTTGGCTTAAATTTATGACAAAATTTGATTTCATTGGATTTCTTTTAAAAAAGAAAGGAGAAATTATTGTTTTTTCAAAATTTACGCTATGTTTTCGCTTATATCGCAAAAAATTCAAAACGGAGTCGCGAATAAATACCACCAAACTAAAGCTCTATTTGTGCGAATAAAATGATAAAAAATTCATTTGGTTACAGCACTGCTTGACCGCGCAATTGTCACTGAAAGTGCGAGAGCGCTGAAAGCTGAAAATTGGTCTGGGAAGGAAGGGGGCGAAAGTGCCCAGTATTGTAGTGGTTAAATACAAATATTGTTTTATGATGCCGATTCTTATTCCCACCACAAACAAAATATAAAAAATCAAATGTAATCAATTTGCTAACAATTCATAAAATATGTAAAAGTGTAACATTTGTTAAAAAAAAAAAAAAAAAACAACAGCTGTAAGATTTAATAGTTACATAACCTATGCATGAATTTTTTGTAAAGGTGTTTTTTTAGTTATAGTCAGTTCTCAAGTAAACAATACAATACGCATACTCATATGTGTGCTATCAAAAAAACAAGTCAACAAATCCACAGACACACCTACACACACCCCATTGTTCCACACCTTCATAGTCAGAAGAAAAGAGCATGGCAGCTGCTAATACCGTGCACTGAGCTATAGACTTCTGTTATTTCCTGCAGGGGTGGTGAGCTTTCAGAAAGTGCACCACACATGCAGCATATAATAGAAGTCTAAGACAAACTGCAGCTAACCAGCAGGAAAGCCACAGGTGTACTGCACCTGCAGAGGAGGTAAACCACAGATCTAATACAGACTTATGGGCGTATACACCCACCTACCTCCAATCCGATCCACTAAAAAAAAACAGAAGGGGGGGATCCGTCCCATTCCATCATGGCAGATCAGATCGGAGGGCCCATAGAGTAGAGCGAGCCATATCCGTGTCTGCTCTGTATATGTAGGAGTTGGGCACCCCTGTTCTACAGTATACTACATAGATAAAATGGGCATCTAGTTGTTAGCTCTCTTTACCTCTTTAGTTCTGTCCAGCTCGTTATGCAATGCTTGCTTGGTCACCTCCATTGCAATGATTTGCTGACGCAATATTTCATTCTCATCTTCTTCTTTGATTCGCTTCTCTTCCACACTCTTCAGTTCATGGTGCAATCTCACAGATACATCTTTGGCTACCTATCAACAGGTAAGCATAAATAGGCTTCTTTAATGACACAATACAAAATAGAAATATCTGTGTTGTTTTTTTTGAGAAATACATAATAGTTTCTCCTACTGTATAAATAAAAGTGCTCTGTGCTCTGCCTGGCCTTGTTTCCACCATTTGCACTAAAGCTGCTTTATATATATATATATATATATATATATATATATATATAATCAAGTGAGACTTGAATCTTCAGCGTGTTGTTTGCAACAACACACACAGATTGGGAACATCAGCAGGGATCAGTTATCACCAGCACCTCCACTCAAGGTGCTCCTAGGACAAAACATGTTGGTGCGGAGTCTGTGCTGACATCATCACACCGTTGGACAGAATGGCAGCTAAGTTGTTTGCCATTTCTTTTGCATATTTGTATATGTGTGTGCCTTTTCTTTCAGCTTAATAAAACAACTAAGTGGCTTTTCACTATGACGTATTTGTCACTTGTTTCTTACCAGAATCATAAAATATATTGAGCAGAGGTGCTGGTGATAACTGATATATATATGAATTTATTCACGCATCGGTGACTTAACTGTCTGCCCTATCATCAGGTGCTTGATGTTTTATAGTAAATTGAGCTGATGAGAAGCTGCTATGTCTTTTTGGCCCTGGGGCTATTTTAGCTTAGGTTGTTGTTAGCAGCTGTGTAAACATATTTAATATTATTTTCTGGTGTGCTTGTCAGGTTCAAAATCCACATATCTTTTGCAAAAGTTGTAATTAAAGCTAAAAATAATGTAAGGATATTAATAAATCATGTGCAGGCCGTATAGGAAGTCCTACTTTTACAGTACAGTACAAATCTTTCTAGCACATATGCCCGTGTAACCTTTATATGCAATCTAAAACTGTTCACAACCTATCCGTGTAAAATATGGCCTTTTATTTTAGACCTTAAAGTGGTTGTATACCCTAAAAATTAACTTGCACCTACAGGTAAGCCTAGATTAAGGCTTACCTGTAGGTACAAGAAATATCTCCTAAACCTGCACGGTTTAGGAGATATTTTAAAAGAACGTTTTACAACGTTGTCTACGGCGCATGCGCGCCGTAGACAACGGTGCATTTACAGGGTTAATCCCCATCTTCAACTGCGGTGAGCCGCAGTTGAAGTGTCCCGCGCGCATGCGCGGAGCGACGTCCTCGCCGCTCTGGCCAATCACAGCGCCGCAGCGGCGCTGTGATTGGCCGGAGCGGCGATACCCGGAAGGGTATCTGTTTAGCTATGGATGCGGCCGGAGGGGGAGAAGAACACGGCGTCGGGGGCCCCGATCTAAGGTAAGTGATGCATAATGAGCTAGTATGCTAGTCATACTAGCTCATTATGACTTTGTCTTGCAGGTAGATAACCCCAAAAAAAATTTTCAAATGGGTATACAACCACTTTAATATTCAGCTGCAATGTCATTTTAGATTATTGTCAAAATGGCCAACAACAGCAGTAGACAAATATCACTATTGTGCTGCTAGTGAGTCATTTCCTGAGGAAGGTCTATTCATTGATGTAATTATATAGACATATTAATTCTAGAAAAACAACATATAAATACTGACAATGATATGGGTTTACTCCATGTGACAGAACGTGACCATGATCATTGTGACAATGCATTCATTTGCCGACCGCCACCTATAGCTTTACTGCTACAGGGCGGCTTGACTGTGCAGGATAACATAAATATATATGTGATTTGCGTCTCCGGGGAGGGGGTGCATGCCCCCGCCGCCCGAACTGTGCTGTCATTCGCTTCAGCACAAGCCGATCAGCGGGTCGCAGCCAATGATTTATGGCTGGCACCTGCTGATCGGCTGAGCGATTGACAGAAGAGAGCCCTGTGTTGGTAAACAACACAGGGCTTTCTACAGACAGCAGTGATGTGCCAAGCAGATAGTGAAAACAGGCACTTTGCTTAGTAAAATCAGCACACGGTACTTACAATAAACATTGTTAGGCCCACATTTAACCCTTTGATCACCCTAGATGATAACCCTTTCCCAGCCAGTGTCATTAGTACAATGACAGTGTATATTGTTAGCACTGATCACTGTATTAGTGACACTGGTGATGTTATTGTCAGTTAGTCAGTTTCCCCCTCAGCATCAGACTTCCCGTCGCACTATCGTAGTCTCATTATAAGTCGCTGATCACGCCATTACTATTAAAAAAAAAAAAATCCATTATTCACTGTATACCAGCGTTTGTAGATGCTATAACTTTCACGCAAACCAATCAATTTTTTTTACCAAAGACATGTAGCAGAAAACATTTTGGCCTAAATTTATGCAGATATTTGTTCTAAAAAAAAATAAATAATAATTATTGGATATGTTTTATATCAGAAAGTAAAAAAGTTTGTTTTCTTTTTTTTTCTAAATTTTCAGGCTTCTTTCATTCATACAATAAAAAAAATAAACTCAGTGGTGATCCAATACCACCAAAAGAAAGCTCTGTTTGTGGGGAAAAAAATATATAAATTTAATTTGGGTACAGCGTTGCATGGCCGTGCAACTGCCAGTTAAAGTAGCGTAGTGCTGAATAGCAAAAAATAGCCTGGTCAAAAAGGGGTCAAATCTTCTAGAGCTCAAGTGGATTTATTAATAAGGACTTTATGGACATATGTATTTATTTGCCAGCACTGTGAATAGGTATACTTTAGAACATATACTGACATTGATGACATTATGTAGTCATATTATCCAAATTCCAAAAATATTATTAAATTATACAGGCATAATTATAAATTATACATGACTAAATATTCCAAAAATATTATTCTCCTGCCATAGGTTGCCATAGGATTAACATGGGGATAGACACCACTGGTCTTTTCCTCTGAAGATGCTAGTTGCTGTATTGATCACCTTCTTGCAAATATGGATTTCTGACTTTCAGTTGATCGACTTCTCTTGAGTGGGAATGACCACAGATCGATTGAAATTCAGCCTGTCCTTGCTGAACTGGCTGATTTTCAATACATCTTTGACCAGCTTACCCTGCATACCTTTTAGGAATCTGTGAACTAGAGAATCGGCAAGAAGATAAAGTCTAATGCCGCGTACACAGGACCGGACTTTCCGGCAGAAAAGGTCTGACGGTCTTCCCGACGGAGTTCCGAACGAACGGACTTGCCCACACACGAACGGAAAAAAGTCCGTTCGTTTTGAACGCGATGACGTACGACGGGACTAGGAAAGGAAGTTCAATAGCCAATAGCTGCCCTTCCGTCGGAAAGATTTGAAACATGTTCTATTTCTAGGTCCGTCTGAATTTTTTGGAAAAAAAAGGTTGGATTATCCCACACACTATCAGAATATCCGACGGAATAATTCCGTCTGACCTTTTCTGCCGGAAAATCCGGACGTGTGTACGCATTAAATGCAGGGCAGGGCCATGCTTTCGCTGGATGAGGTGTTTTAGCACCAATTAAATATAGTGGACATTATAATGCTTTACTGAGTATTTAATTATTTCTAAATAACTAGACTGCTTCAAAATAAAGCTAAATGCCACAATGTCATCTGAGCTTGCTCTTCCTAAATATGCCGGGCTATGCTACTGGAGGATCATGCACTTTATTATACATCTATCCAGCCATCCAGACCGCTTCATAGATGCTGCTGTGAATTTCCGGCATTCGTTTTTGTATTTGCTACATAATGACTCACTGTTGCTGCTCAACAAGGTTAAAAGCGCCACAGAAAAAAAGACTTGGCATTTGATGCGTGATCACAGTTCTGGAACCGCTGCCTAATAAGACCCAGTTTGCCAAAGCATTCCAGCGTGATTTTATTTTTTTTAACATTTCCCCTCCCAACAATTCCTAAGATGCCCATTTGTAACTGACAAAAAGCACCCCAGTGTTCGAAAGTCCTGAACAAAATCATTGTGATATACAGTATGTGATCCAAAGACTGTCCAGAATGCAGCAACTCTGCAAGCTTTGTCTACCTGGGAATTATTCAGGACACTTGATTAATTATTGGGAGCCAAAAGTAGTGCTAATGCAAAAAAAGTCATGAGAACCACCCTCTGACTGGCACCATTCTATACTGATTACATAAAAGCACTACATTAACATTAAGAGAAACAATTTCATTTTATAATAGGATTCTTTTCAGTGTAGATCATAGTGTATTAGTATTTCAGTTTGGAAATAACTATCTATAATATATAGTGTTTAGAGTTATATTTACAAAGATAAAAGGTAGCTACAGTATATAATGGTACATGCACAGGACATCTTATCCATGGAGCTTCTCGCTACAAACCATTGCAGCCCTCCAACACTCAGCAACACTTAGGCCCCTTTCACACTGGGGCGGGAGCCGCGGCGACGGTGAAGCAGCGCTATATTTAGCGCTGCTTTACCGTTGTTGTTTTACCCCCCGCGAGCGGCCGAAAAAGGGTTAAAATCCCCCACAAAGCGCCGCCGTATCGGCGCATTGCGGCGGTATTGTCGCGGTATTACCGCGGTGTCCCATTGAAATCAATGGGTAGGAGCGGTATAGGAGCGGTGAATCCACCGCTCCTATACCACTCCAAAGATGCTGCTAGCAGGACTTTTTTGACCGTCCTGCTAGCGCACCGCTCCAGTGTGAAAGCCCGCCGGCTTTCACACTGGAGTGAATGGGGCCGTTTTTTTCAGGCGGTGTACAGGCGCTATTTTTAGCGCTGTACCGCCTGAAAACCTCCCCAGTGTGAAAGGGGCCTTAAAGGGGTTGTAAAGTCAGACTTTCTTTTATCTTAAAGTGTTACTAAACCCACAACAGTAAAATCAGTCTGTATATGGAGCATAGCATGCTTGTTATACTCACTGTGGAACTTAAGGGGTTAATCATCTGCATTATGTAAAAAGGCTGTTTTATCCTGTATGCACAGATCCTCCCCCTCCTGCACTGTCTATCTGGGGAAGGCCAGCTAACACAGGCAGGGCACCCTGCACATGCTCAGTTGTGTCTTTTATGCTGGAGAGAACAGTTTCTTGTTCTCAGACATAGCCAGGTCACATGATATTGACATCACACGTGTGGGTGTGTATGCAGGCTGTGGGGGGGGGGGGGGGGGATAAACTAGCATATAAAAAATGCATGTAAAAAAAACAGGCAAATAGTAAAAAAGAATGCATGATCATGCAGCAGCACTAGTGTGAACCTAGGCTTGGTATTTACTAACTGATTTTATATAAATGATGTATTGAAAAAGTTCATGGCTTTTGTTTTCTATTTGGTGTTTGTAACCTACTTTTTTATATATAGGGGGTAAGTATTTAAAAATAATGTATACAGGTCTGCACCAAATTGAACTGGATTGGTTGCTGCACTATTCCTTTCTTCCAGTTCTCAGAAAGGGGGGCTGTTATGTGTAGGTTGTATCATAGCATGCCAAAAAGCATAGTGTCTGAATAAAGAATGGCTCTTTAAAGTCTGGTACACATAGGTAGTTTTTTTTGTTCAACCCAGCTGGCTGAGCTAAAAAAAATTGAGGAACTCGCTGTACTAACTATGCGATGTCTGCTATTGTGTTCTGACAGGGGGACTGCCCCCGCCAGAACATGCCAATGGCTGCTAGTACTGATACCGATCGGCTGCTGGTTTTCCTGCCTGCCCGTTCAACAGAAGCCGGACAGGCTGCTGTACACACGGGACAAATGTCAGTTGGTTTCTGTTGGACCAGCTGATACTGGCTGTAACCAATTGAAATTTCTCTTTCATGTTTCCAGTGCAGCAAGGGTGAATGAAAGGATAAGACTGGCTTCTAAACACAGAAGGAACTCTTCTTTTTTAAGTACATTTATCCTTGAGGCCCAGTGTTACTAAACACTGAATATCATTAACAGCAGCAGGGATCTATTTTCAAACGTACATTATACTTGCCGCAATTTATTAGATTAAAGATAAAACTAGCAAACAGAACGCCCAACAGAACATAATAAAGGACAAGGTTTCTTGTACCTTTAAGTCTAGCTCCAGACTCCTGATAAGCTCTCCATCCACTTGGCCGGTCTGTGCAACTTTTAAGCTTTTTTGCTCTGCTTTCCTGAGGCGGTACTGCAATATACGGCAGTTCTTATTGGCTCGGTCAAGCTCCCGTCGGAGCTCCTGCAACTGGTAAACATCTTCCTCCAGATAGCTGTCACGCATCTCTTCCATTTCTGCTCGCAGCTCATCAAGCTCATCCTATTGAAAAATACATAAACATTACTACAAAGAAAAAGCTTTGTACATTTTTTTCTATAGTCACAGAATGTCTATTTTCTTGTATCCTGTTTATGGCACAAAAATAAATAAATAAAAATACTAGGGCTTTGGTGTTTTGCTATAGTCAAAACTGGACACCTGCTGAAGAAAGGAGCAATAGTAAGAGATATGATATCATACTGTAGAAAAGTGTTCCCAAAGCTCAGCTGGTCATATTGTATTATATATAATTATCCCATTCTACACATTGTACAGGAGCCTGGACCATACTGTAATACAAGAGCTTCTTAACTGTGTCTGATGTTATGTTGCAAGTAACAACACTGAGTTTGCTCCTTATTGTTTAGCAGAGAGGACTTGGTATTAATAATCAAATAAGGGGAAGAAATATGGGAGACCTTGGAAGCAGGCATCTTAGTTTTGCCAGCTGTCAGACCTGCGTCAGGATCTTTTTCCAATGTAGAGACATGGACACTGATCCGAGAACCTTCCACAAACTTCAGTCTAGTTTAAAACCAGAAAGATAGCAAACCTAAATAAGTATTGCTTTAATGTATAGTAATTACATTTACTGTACGCTAAAAAGGTAAATCTTGTGAAAAGTGGGCACTGTCATTGATTTTTACATCTATGTAGGTTTTTTAAAATTTGGAAGAACAAATAGGTCTTGTCAACCACCTAAACACATAAGCTACTAATAAAGAGAAAATAAGTGGAAAAGGAAATTTGGCATATCTTACAGCAGCAGTCTCCAAACTGTGGCCTAGGGGCTGAATGTGGCCCTTTGCATACCGTTATCTGGCCCTTAGGGCACGATTCCTCACACTGATTAAGGCACCATTCTTCCCACTGACACCAACAATGGGGCACTATGACTCCCACTGACACCAACGATGGAGCATGATCCCTCCCCCTGATATCAATGATGGCAAACTTTTCCTGCCAATGGACCCAATGATGGGGCACTATTCCTCCCACTAATACCAGTGATGGGGCACTATTCCTTCCACTGTCATCAATGATAGAGCACTATTCCTCCCACCGATACCAATGATGGGGCACTTATTCCTTCCACTGCCATCAATGATGGAGCACTATTCCTCCCACCGATACCAATGATGGGGCACTGTTCCTTCCACTGCCATCAATGATTGAGCACTATTCCTCCTGCTGATACCAATGAAGGGGCACTATTCCGTTCTCTGCCATAAATGATGGAGCACTATTCCTCCCACTGACACAAACAACGGGGCACTAATATTTTCCCTAATACCAAAGATGGGGCATTGTTTACTCCCACTAACACCAGGACATGTTCTACTCCCACTGGCCACAGTCCAGCCCCCCTAAAGTCTGAAGCACAGTAAACTGGCCCTTTGTTTAGAAAGTTTGGAGACCCCTGTCTTACAGCAAAGTTCTGAGATGCTAAATAATGGCTGACACTGCCACATCACACATCCAAATCTACCAGAACAAAAGGCTCACAATAGGCATTCCAATTCATCACAAACAAGTTCAGTAGCTCTGTGTAGACCACTCAAGTTCCTACACACCAAACTCATCAAGCCGTGTCCTTATTGTCCTGGCTTTGTACATCTGAACTTTAGTTTGGAGGGAGTCACATACTTTTGACCAATATACAATACCAATATACAGAGCATAAAGTCCATCTAACTTACTTCTAATGCTGTCAAATGCAAGTGAAACTGTATGTGAAATGTATGATGTGATCTATGCTATTACAGTCAAAGGCATTGTTCTAATATCAGATTTTTCTTTCTGTTAAAGTTATTACGGTAACTATAATGATACAGATCTCATCAAGCCGTGTTGTGTGCAGTTCCACGTGCAATTACCTGCACCAAAGATTACCAAATATGAAAGGTATCAGGAACAGTGCAGACTACAGTCATCTATAGCAACCACTATAACACATACTTTAAAGCTGAACTCCAGGAAATCTAAATCTTACACTTCAATGGTTAAAGTGTTTGTAAAGGCTGAAGGTTTTTTACCTTCATGCATTCTAAACCTTCAGTGTGCAGCTCCACATCCCCCACTCCACAGCCTCCCTAATACTTACCTAAGCCTGATCTTGATCCAAAGATGTGCACAAGAGCTGAGGCTCTCCCATTGGCCTCCCGCTGTCAATCACAGCCAGTGAGGGAGGAGCGGGGCAGGGCTGAGCCATGCTCTCTGTGTCTTATGAACACAAATAGGTAGCTCTGGAGCTAGCACACATGAGTACCCCCATAGAAAGGTGGCTTGCTATGGGAGCACTTGGCAACTGGGAGGGGTACAGAGCACCAGCTGGGGACCTAAGAAGAGGAAGGTCGGGGCTGCTCTCTGTAAAACCACTGTACAGAACAGGTAAGTTTATATTTGTTATTTAAAAAAAATATCTTTACAAATGCTTTAACTGCTAATTTAGGTATAGGGGACTTGGTAATGCACTTTTACTTATCCGATTCTCCATGCCCACAGGCTCCTCCAGACCACACTGTCTGTTCTCCCCTATGCTCCAGCAATCTAAGGTCCTCTGCTGTCATCAAGACAGATGCAGGAACCATAGCCCTGCACAGGATGTGAAGACACTGAGAAACAGTCCACCATTGATACATGGGGGAGTTCAGTCCGTCAATGAAGAGGAGGATCAGGTAAGTAAAACTGCTTTTCCATCCCCAAGGGATCTCCAAACTATGGCCCTCCAGCTGTTGCGGAACTACACATCCCATGAGGCCTTGTAAAACTCACATTCACAGACATGACTAGGCATGATGGGAATTTTAGTTCCTGAACAACTGGAGGGCCATAGTTTGGAGACCCCTGCGGCCTAGACATAAACAAACAGATAACCCCTGCAGTGCAGAAACAGTTCCTCTACAAAGTAGGGCTTTTAGGTTTCCTGGAGTTGAACTTTAGTGATCTCTCTACCATAAAGTGATCAGGTTTTAAGATTAAAGCGGAGTTCCACCCAAAAATGGAACTTCCGCTTTAAGCACTCCTCGCCCCCCTTACATGCCACATTTGGCATGTCATTTTTTTTTTTTGGGGGGGGGGTGGGGGCTTCATTAGGAGGGGACTTCCTGTCCCACTTCCACCTTCTGCCCAGGGACCGCCAAGGCGACTCCTCCTTTTGCCTTAGGCGGCCCCTCCCTCTAGGCGATCTCCTGGGACATGTGACAGGTCCCAGGAGATCGTCTGTCCACTCCGTGCGTGCCCGGCCATGAATCCGAAAGCTGTCACAGCCAGGTGCCCAGAGTGGCAATGAAGGCACCGGCAGAGAGGAGGGGGAGAGTAGCGACACCCCGTTCGGCTGCATCGCTGGACCATGGAACAGGTACCGTAAGTGTCTGTTTATTAAAAATCAGCAACTACACTTTTTGTAGCTGCTGACTTTTAATAAACATAAAAAGCCTGGAACTCCCCTTTAATGCATTTTACAACACATCACAGTTTCCAATGATTTCCTGAAAATGCCATCTATGCCTAAAATAGTCTGAACTATTATATATACACAAAGATTTATTGGGTAAGGCAAAGTGTCAGTATACAAAGTGCATTTGCCCACAGCGATTTTTCCTTTCCAGCAGCTAGCACAATGAAAAGCGTGCTACTACACTTTCCACATTGTTCCTTGCTTTATTACATAACCCCATTTGTCTCTTCAATGGATAGGAAAATGTTTTAAATACCTTCTGTATGTACAAAAAGAAACACAATGTGCAATGGCAACAAATACCTATTCCCTGTTACTTTGTTCTACTCCAAGGCCACAGTCATAACAAGAGACAAGACAATGGCATAATAATCTTATTTACAGTTATTTGGATGGCAACAAAATGCAAATATAATGTTTCAAATGGTTCTCCTAAGATAGAATCCTCGTCTGAGAGATGTACTCCTTCCATTACCAGCCTTACTGCCCCTGGGATATGAACACACTATTATTAGGTTTGCACTCAATTTAAGGCAGGAAGGAGGTACAGTATGCCAAAGCAAATGCATGGAGGAGGAAAACTTTCCAATACAGCAGTTCTCAGTATTAACATAGACACAGTATCCCATTAACCAAACCAAACAGAAAACAGACCATTAATAAACACTGGGGGCTTAAGTGGACTCATTCAGATGTTGCTTTGCTTGTACTGAAGTGATAAAACATGAATTAAACAAAGAGAGTGTCAAAACATGTTCATATATATTTTACTGCCGCCTACAATCTCCATCTACCCGACTGCATTCATTTTCTTTTTTAGGATTTCTTTCTCTTATTTTCACCTTGTGATCTGGCCAGTAAGTCTGTTGTTTTTTCAAAAGAACAAGCAAGTGTAGTAATTAGGGTAGATTTAGATATGCGTCTAAATCGCCTCTGAAGTCCGATCAGCATTCAGATCAAGCTCCAGAGGCAATGTCACGCCTCCTCACTGCCTGTATTAACCCCATTTTTGCTGACAAACGCCACAAAAACAAGGCACAACCTGCAAGTCTAAGCAATGATTTAGAGTGCTGAAACAAATCATTGACAGGGGTGCTTACAATGATCAGCTTCTATTTATGTAAAACCTTTATTCCAAAATGAACAAAAACTGTTGCTTTAATTGTATGCTGGAGTTTAGCTTCAGTTTGTTAGTGTATCTAAATCTCCTAGTACATCTAATATTCCCCTGCCCCCAGATTGACAATGCTGCTGTCCAAAAGTGCTCCTTCATCCGGAGTGGGGGCACTATAATACAGGTGGTGTATTAGACTAGGTTCACACTGATGCACCTCTGCGAGTTGAGCTTTGCACAGGCACGGCCGCCTATTCACTTAAACAGGGGCGGCCCGTCCACTAAGAGCGCACGTGCGCAGCCCCCTTTATTCACGCCACCCTCTATATAAATAATGGATAGATTCATGCATAGCATGAATCTATCCATGGCCACCCCAATTTAGATGTCCAGCCCCTTTCAGGATGCTGGGCACCTGAATTACAGCGGCGATGGTGTTTTTTGAAGCACCTGATTAGAGCCATAGCAATGTAGTTACCTGCTCTGGTGGCAACTGTCAAAGTGGGAATTCCCCTGACTTTACTGATATTTCCTCTTACTTCCTATTATGTTGTATCTCTAGGACAAATGAGAGGACATCTCCTCAATGGGGACACCAACAACAATACACAACTGACAGAGGATCTATCCTTCCCTACTATATAAAAAAATAGTAAACTAAGGATTTAAAAAAAAAAAATAAAGACTTATTTACCCACAATAACCAATCAAATGGCACCTTTGAAATTCTGGCCTGCATAAGTAAAGCAGCAGCTGGGGTCTGAACAGTTACTATGGGCAACTTCAACTATTTTCTTTTCTTTTCATTTTCCTAAGAAATGATTACTGGCAATCACAGAAAGGCCATAACGATGTAAATAGATGTGTCAGCACAAGTGATAAACAAGTGTCAGGAGATTAGGAGTCAGGTACAGGTGGGAGACAGATGGAGCCTCACAGATGGCCTCTTACAACAGGAAATGGACCTTATGAATCTGTCTGGAAAAGGATACAAAGGGCTGCCAGTTTATGTTATATCCATAGCACAGCTCACAAGAATCCTTGATTATTGCTCACAAATGAGTCTAAGGGGGGTTGTATTGCAGGAAATGACCTGGTGACACTAAAACAATTGACCCCCTACAGCACACAACCACTACAGCACCCTTTATAGTTTTGTTTGAATTGCTTTGCTATGTAATAAACATACAAGCCATGTTCTGTTATTCAACAATTCAACTGAAATCTGCAGATCGTTTCTTCAGTACGCTCTCCGCTTTTTAAAAAGCCAAGCAATCTCATTTGGTTTGTAATTGTTTCTGCAGTGATTGCTGTGGTTTTTGTGCCCAAGATTTGCAAACCCTGTGTGCCATCTTTTGTTTTGTGTTCAATATTTCAGCAATTAAGATAATAGGAACACTCCTCAGCCCTCATTCACATGGGCACTGAGGCCCAAAGTAGGTGAATGGGCTGTGCATTTATGCAGCTTGAGCTGTCAGATGCTGCTCACAGGCAGCCCATGTAATTGTATTGGTTGCCTGCACGCAAACGCCATGCGTTTGGGGGCGCTCATCCCATAACTGCATGCCTGTCAAGTGGGGATGAGCCACTGTGTTGGTGCAGCTGCAGGGTGGATTTGATTTAAATCACTAATAAAAAGGCTTGATTTAAGTAAACTCGATTTAAATCATCATTTTTAACCACTTACGGACCGCCGCACGCTGATATACGTCCTAAATTTGAAGAGGAATAGCTAGCTGCCATAACCCCGGTATCTTCTTCTTTGGCCGGCGGTCCGCTTTCAGATAATAGAAGTGGTCTTTTCGGTGGATTCACCGCAAGATCACTTTTATCGGCGGCGGGAGAGAGCCCCCCCTCCCGCCTCACTCCGGTGCCCTCCGGCACTTACCGGAGCCGTCGACAGCGGTGGAGGCGATCGGATCATCTCCCTTGCTGGGTATGGAACGAGTGAGGGGAAGATGGCTCTCACCCGTCTCCATACCATTGCAGGCGGAACAGTGTAAAAATAAAAAATAAAAAGGTAAAATAAATAAGAAAAAAATAAAAACATTTTTTAACGTGCCCCCTGTGAGGTATCGCCGTGATCGGTAGAGCGAGAGCAATAATTCTTGCCCCAGAACTCGTCTGTAACTCAAAACATGCAACCTGTAGAATTTTTTAAACATTGCCTATGGAGATTTTTAAGGGTAAAAGTTTGTCGCCATTCCACGACCGGGTGCAATTTTGAAGCGTGACATGTTGGGTATCAATTTACTCAGCGTAACATTATCTGTCACAATATAAAAAAAAATTGGGCTAACTTTACTGTTGTCTTATTTTTAAATTCAAAATAGTGTATTTTTTCCAAAAAAAGTGCGCTTGTAAGACCGCTGCGCAAATACGGTGTGACCGAAAGTATTGCAATGACCGCCATTTTATACTCTAGGGTGTTAGAAAATGTACAATGTTTGGGGGTTCTAAGTAATTTTCTAGAAAAAAAATGTTTTTAACTTGTAAACAACAAATCTCAAAAAGTGGTTAAAGAGCAACTGTCAACTCTGTCCCGCAATGGCTCCTCCTCTGACCGACCCGCTGTTGACTCACTGACAGTTTTATTCACTTTAATTGGATGGCTGGTAATGTGGCAGTGACACAACAAGGTGAGGGACGTGGCAGCAGCATGTGAGTGGATGCCCGCTAACAGGCACTGCCATGAGGGATCTGAAATGACAGGTGCTCTTTAAATATAAGGACTTATTCTTGCTGGTAGTTAGAATCTATAATATTTGCAAACAAAATTAAGGTTTCCTATTTAGAATAATACGCTGTCAGGTTAGTAAAACAGCGATATCAGAACCGATTTTAGGTTAATAGGTTAATCACACATAGTTGGAGAACTGCTCAAATTCTCTTATTTAATTAAAACAATAACATTATATTACATATTCTTATATTTGCTTATACATCAATGTTTAGTAACTGAAGTACATAAACAAAATATCTTAAAAAAACAAACAAAATAACTTAAACTGAATATATCAGCTGGGTCCACATAAAAAAAACTTCAAACACGGTCCTTTCATCACAGCGTGTCTTCTCATGATGTTTTTTTCATTTGGGCCACCGGGCCTTGCATCTCTTTGTTGCATTATAAATAAAAACCGCGCTATACCTAATGGTCAATGATTAAACAAATAAGGCTGCTGCTCAAGGTGGGATACACACACAAAGTTAATATAAAGAAAAAAAGCTGCGCCAAAAAAAAGAAAGCATACATTAATCACCATATGATCTAGTCAATGTGGAATAATACGCAAAATATTGTCCTAAACAATAACTTGTACTGTCCACAGAAAACACTAATGTCCCCTTGGACTGACAATCTCTGGTAGCACAAAGTCCTAGGCATAGAAATAGGAACAAAGGCAAACTATTCCCCAATCTCCGGGAGAAGACATAAAGAAATAATGGTGGAGGAGATGATCCTGGTGTTCTGAAGTAAACGGAAGAGGCACCCGGTGACTTGTGAATGGCGATAGTGTTGAACACAGTGCCCGACACCCTTAAAAAGTGGCTGCTTACCAGAAAGCCAAGGTAAGAAGGCTCAGCTAATAAGTTGGACGACCAAAGGAATGCGATTCTTCCTGTTACTATAGGGCGACAATCGATACTCCAAATGGTATGGGTATAAGGAGACACTTGTTCACATGGGGTCCATATGGGAAGTAGAGGAAAAAAGGAAGCCCATAGCGTGAATCCGATAAAACAATTTATTAAAACAAAAATAAGAACCGTTCCCCATTGAGAAAGACACATTTGTCGAAACTGGTCTGGGAGGGCACGCAGTGACGCCACCATACTACTGAGAGGAGGACGGGCTCCTACATTTGCCGGCCGGCACTTTTTTACATGCACCATAGCATTTGAATAAATGTAAGTGCTTTTTATTTTTGTTTTAATAAATTGTTTTATCGGATTCACGCTATGGGCTTCCTTTTTTCCTCTACTTCCCATATGGACCCCATGTGAACAAGTGTCTCCTTATACCCATACCATTTGGAGTATCGATTGTCGCCCTATAGTAACAGGAAGAATCGCATCCTTTGGTCGTCCAACTTATTAGCTGAGCCTTCTTACCTTGGCTTTCTGGTAAGCAGCCACTTTTTAAGGGTGTCGGGCACTGTGTTCAACACTATCGCCATTCACAAGTCACCGGGTGCCTCTTCCGTTTACTTCAGAACACCAGGATCATCTCCTCCACCATTATTTCTTTATGTCTTCTCCCGGAGATTGGGGAATAGTTTGCCTTTGTTCCTATTTCTATGCCTAGGACTTTGTGCTACCAGAGACTGTCAGTCCAAGGGGACATTAGTGTTTTCTGTGGACAGTACAAGTTATTGTTTAGGACAATATTTTGCGTATTATTCCACATTGACTAGATCATATGGTGATTAATGTATGCTTTCTTTGTTGCATTGCTTGCATTTTGCCACGCATACCTGCTTTACCCATAGGTAGAGGAACTTCATGAAAATATTCCCAAACTGGGTCTCTTTTACAGCTTGCTGCCATTTTGCTCTTCAAGGGAGGAATAACTACTAAGCTATGTGCAGAAAGATCACAAGGTTTATAAGCTGCTTAGAAGGTTTCACTTTAATTTTTACTGCTTGTCCTTCCTCCTCACACTTAGAGCCTGGTACAGATGTATTTCTCTTCAAACAATCACACAGTTTGTAGTGTACATAGATTTGCAAAACAATGGGGTAAAGGAATATTCCTGAACTTTGTTTTATTTCATGGGTACTGTGATATTGTATGAATGCATCAATTCAGTGCATGTTATCTCAGCTTGCAGAGCTTGGATTCGTTGAATGAGTTTACCAAAAATTTAAATATTGCAGAATATACAGCCTCATGCTACATAATTAAGCTCTATTTCACGCTGAATAAACAAAATTATTATTGCATCTTAAATAGAAAACAATATTTAGATAGATTTTTACTCCAACAGCATTTTATTAAAATAAATTTTGATAAAAATAAAAAAAAATCTGATTTAAATCATAAAAATCTGATTTTTTAAGATTTTTTTTTTTTTTTTAAATCCTCTATTTTTATCCAACCTGTGCAGCTGCGGCATCCTCACAAACTTACATGGGCTGCCTCATACACCTGGTAGTTCCATAAAAAAATTAACCCCTGCTTCGCCCATTTAGGTTACAGCACAGGTTCACTTTAATGCCCCCTCCCAATTAGCATATACCCACCTTTCCTTTGTTACTCTACCATGAAGGGGCAAGAAAAGAAAGCCTCCAAATGATGATCTTATAAATAGCTCACATTTCTGATACATTCGTGAACATACAGTGGGGGAAATAATAATTTGATCCCCTGCAGATTTAGTAAAATTTGCCCACTTACAAAGAAATGAAGGGTCTATAATTTTTATTATAGGTGTATTTTAAATGATAGAGACAGAATATCAACCTAAAATCCAGAAAAAAACACATGATACAAATGTTATAAATTGAGTTGCAGTTCAGTGAGTAAAATACGTTTTTTGATTCCCTACCAACCAACAATAATTCTGTCTCCCACAGACTGGCTACAGTATGTGCTCATGTGGTAGACAGATTAGTCCTGTCAATTTAAGAAGGTGCTCCTAACGACAACTCGTTATGTTTATAAAAGACACCTGTCCACAGAATCTCTTTCTTCCATTCAAACCTCACCATCATGGGCAAGACCAAAGAGCTGTCAAAGGATGTAAGGGACAAGATTGTAGACCTGCAAGAAGCTTGGTGAGAAGGAGACAACTGTTGGAGCGATTGTTCGCAAATGGAAGAAATACAAAATAACCATCAACCACCCTCGGTCTGGGTCTCTGTGCAAGATTTCGCCTTATGGGGTAAGGCTGATCATGAGAAAAGTGAGAGATCAGCCCATAACAACACAGGAGGAGCTTGTGAATGATCGTAAGGCAGTTGGGACCATATTCACAAAAAAAAAAAAACATTGGAAACACATAACGCCCCGCCAGGTCCCCCTTCTTAAGAAGGCGCATATATAGGCCTGTCTGAAGTTTGCCAATAAACATCTAAATGATGGATTTGGGAGAAAGCGATGTGGTCAGATGAGACGAAAAATTGTGCTCTTTAGCATTAACTCGACTCGTTGTGTTTGGAGGAAGAAAAATGCTGACTATGACCCTAAGAACACCATCCCTACAGTCAAGCACAGAGGTGGAAGTGGAAACATTATGCTTTGGGGCTGTTTCTCTGTTAAAGATACAGGCCAACTTTGCCACTTTGAGGGGCCAATGGACGGGGCCATCTATTGTAAAATCTTGGATGAGAACCTCCTTTCCTCAGCCAGAACACTTAAGATGGGTTGTGGATCTTCAGCATGACAATAACCCAAAACATACCGCCAAGGCAACAAATGAGTGGCTCAAAGAGAAGCACATTAATGTCATGAAGTGGCCTAGCCAGTCTCCAGACCTTAATCCTAAAGGAAATTCATGGAGGGAGCTGAAACTTCAAGTTGACAAGCGACAGCCAAGAAACATTAAGGATTTAGAGAAGATCTGTAAAGAAGAGTGGACCAAAATCCCTTCTGAGAGGTGTGCATACCTGGTAACCAACTACAAGAAACCTCTTACCTTTGTGCTTGCCAACAAGGGTTTCTCCACCAAGTACTAAGTCATGTTTTGCTTGGGGATCAAATACTTATTTTTTTTTTTATAAACTCTTTATTTTTAGAAAGGTATTCATGTGAAAACACAGATACAATCCCGTTATTGCCAAGGTGGTTAGTAAACACAGTAACAATATCCATAATGATAATACAGTTGTCTCAAAAAGTGGCGACTGATATCACATAGTAAAACTTTAAGCACAATAAAACAACAGTAGACAATTGTCATAAAATTCCATAGTTCCAGCCATATTCAGAAAGGATAAATGGATAATTGTAAAATATTATTTGCCGGACCTAAGGCCTCGCTGAACCTGTAAGGGTAGTGATGGTATCGTAACTTGGAGATCTCGATATGTCTAAAAATAAAACACGGCATTATACAGCTCTACGCGTTTCGTGGCTGACACGCCACTCGTCAGGAGCATGCGCGTGGTAAACTAGAAAAGATATTAATAAAAAATAGTAATCAGTAATTGCATAGTATACAAGGGTGAGGTAATACCCAGAGTGACACCGAAATGTCTACTTACTATTGGTAAATTTTCAGTCAAGGTGTGATGGCAGAGCGCCAAAGGCATCGAGGAACAACCCCAACCCGGGGGCCCTGGTGGACCGCCCAGCAGAGGCGCACAGGCAAACACAGACCCAGGCGGGCATGGAACTACGAGGCCTATATGTGAAGGTAGAAATTGGTAGAAGTGAAGTTATGGTCATTGGAGTGACTGAGAAAAAAGAAAAGTGAAGGAAATTGCAGTGATAGTGAGGAGAGGAAATGTGGTGAGTAGGGAATTCAAAACAATAACCAGAAAGTGAAAAATGAAAAAATTATGAAATATAATTAAAAAGAAGGAAGGGGGGTGACTGAGGTTGAAAAGACCTGAAGCAAGTGGGGATCCAAAAGGTGAATTCCCAAAAGAGAATAAGGTGAAAAGGTGGGGTGTACCTGTATGGTCAAGGAAGACCGGGAGGAAAGGGTTTCCAAATGTGTGTAGTCCAGTGTGTATAGAGCCTCGAGTGCCAATGACGCCCGGTCACGTGCCCCTATAAATGCGTCCCCGCAGGACCGCCCACCAACGTCACGTCGTATGGCAGTTAACCGGGGAGGGGGTGAAGCCAGCAAGGACATAGAATTCCCGCCGATCTACACCCAATGTCCTCCGCTGCCAACGAGCGTAGAAACTCAACGACAACCTCGTGACGGCGCAAGAAGCGCCGCACGTGTAGCGTGGGATGCGTGACGTCGACGCGCAGTGCAGAGCCCCCGCCCCCCAAGCTTAACAAAGGAGCGAGGGATGGGCGGGCGCCCGCAGTGCGCGTCATGGCTCCCGGACGGGGAAGGAAACACAAAACCCAGGCAGCCAAACCTCACATCAGAGACTGAAAAAATCAAATAATGGTTGAATTAGTGTGCAAGTGAAGCATAAGACTTAGATATGGTGAAGCATTATTTGACAGTTTAAACAGTGGAGGCTAAACATTAGGTCGATTATTGCAAAGAAGGGTAATGAAATATAAAATAATAGAGCTAAAACATGTGCTTCCATCCCTAATGATTTTTGAAAACGAGAGAACGGGAGTTTTAGGGACTTTAAGGAGACCTGGACCTGATAAGGTCAGGTATGTCCATCCCTATGGGACTTTACATGAAATTATGGCCCGGTGAGGTCAAATATTTCCATCCCTTAATATGTTGAAAAAGAGGGGAATGGGGGATTTGGGACTTTATATGAGGCACGGAAAAGCAAATAGGTAGTAAGGCTGAACAAGGGAATTTTATTGGTATATAAAAATTGGTAAACATACATATACTGTTATTGCCAAGGTGGTTAGTAAACACAGTAACAATATCCATAATGATAATACAGTTGTCTCAAAAAGTGGCGACTGATATCACATAGTAAAACTTTAAGCACAATAAAACAACAGTAGACAATTGTCATAAAATTCCATAGTTCCAGCCATATTCAGAAAGGATAAATGGATAATTGTAAAATATTATTTGCCGGACCTAAGGCCTCGCTGAACCTGTAAGGGTAGTGATGGTATCGTAACTTGGAGATCTCGATATGTCTAAAAATAAAACACGGCATTATACAGCTCTACGCGTTTCGTGGCTGACACGCCACTCGTCAGGAGCATGCGCGTGGTAAACTAGAAAAGATATTAATAAAAAATAGTAATCAGTAATTGCATAGTATACAAGGGTGAGGTAATACCCAGAGTGACACCGAAATGTCTACTTACTATTGGTAAATTTTCAGTCAAGGTGTGATGGCAGAGCGCCAAAGGCATCGAGGAACAACCCCAACCCGGGGGCCCTGGTGGACCGCCCAGCAGAGGCGCACAGGCAAACACAGACCCAGGCGGGCATGGAACTACGAGGCCTATATGTGAAGGTAGAAATTGGTAGAAGTGAAGTTAGAAATTGGTAGAAGTGAGGAGAGGAAATGTGGTGAGTAGGGAATTCAAAACAATAACCAGAAAGTGAAAAATGAAAAAATTATGAAATATAATTAAAAAGAAGGAAGGGGGGTGACTGAGGTTGAAAAGACCTGAAGCAAGTGGGGATCCAAAAGGTGAATTCCCAAAAGAGAATAAGGTGAAAAGGTGGGGTGTACCTGTATGGTCAAGGAAGACCGGGAGGAAAGGGTTTCCAAATGTGTGTAGTCCAGTGTGTATAGAGCCTCGAGTGCCAATGACGCCCGGTCACGTGCCCCTATAAATGCGTCCCCGCAGGACCGCCCACCAACGTCACGTCGTATGGCAGTTAACCGGGGAGGGGGTGAAGCCAGCAAGGACATAGAATTCCCGCCGATCTACACCCAATGTCCTCCGCTGCCAACGAGCGTAGAAACTCAACGACAACCTCGTGACGGCGCAAGAAGCGCCGCACGTGTAGCGTGGGATGCGTGACGTCGACGCGCAGTGCAGAGCCCCCGCCCCCCAAGCTTAACAAAGGAGCGAGGGATGGGCGGGCGCCCGCAGTGCGCGTCATGGCTCCCGGACGGGGAAGGAAACACAAAACCCAGGCAGCCAAACCTCACATCAGAGACTGAAAAAATCAAATAATGGTTGAATTAGTGTGCAAGTGAAGCATAAGACTTAGATATGGTGAAGCATTATTTGACAGTTTAAACAGTGGAGGCTAAACATTAGGTCGATTATTGCAAAGAAGGGTAATGAAATATAAAATAATAGAGCTAAAACATGTGCTTCCATCCCTAATGATTTTTGAAAACGAGAGAACGGGAGTTTTAGGGACTTTAAGGAGACCTGGACCTGATAAGGTCAGGTATGTCCATCCCTATGGGACTTTACATGAAATTATGGCCCGGTGAGGTCAAATATTTCCATCCCTTAATATGTTGAAAAAGAGGGGAATGGGGGATTTGGGACTTTATATGAGGCACGGAAAAGCAAATAGGTAGTAAGGCTGAACAAGGGAATTTTATTGGTATATAAAAATTGGTAAACATACATATACTGTTATTGCCAAGGTGGTTAGTAAACACAGTAACAATATCCATAATGATAATACAGTTGTCTCAAAAAGTGGCGACTGATATCACATAGTAAAACTTTAAGCACAATAAAACAACAGTAGACAATTGTCATAAAATTCCATAGTTCCAGCCATATTCAGAAAGGATAAATGGATAATTGTAAAATATTATTTGCCGGACCTAAGGCCTCGCTGAACCTGTAAGGGTAGTGATGGTATCGTAACTTGGAGATCTCGATATGTCTAAAAATAAAACACGGCATTATACAGCTCTACGCGTTTCGTGGCTGACACGCCACTCGTCAGGAGCATGCGCGTGGTAAACTAGAAAAGATATTAATAAAAAATAGTAATCAGTAATTGCATAGTATACAAGGGTGAGGTAATACCCAGAGTGACACCGAAATGTCTACTTACTATTGGTAAATTTTCAGTCAAGGTGTGATGGCAGAGCGCCAAAGGCATCGAGGAACAACCCCAACCCGGGGGCCCTGGTGGACCGCCCAGCAGAGGCGCACAGGCAAACACAGACCCAGGCGGGCATGGAACTACGAGGCCTATATGTGAAGGTAGAAATTGGTAGAAGTGAAGTTATGGTCATTGGAGTGACTGAGAAAAAAGAAAAGTGAAGGAAATTGCAGTGATAGTGAGGAGAGGAAATGTGGTGAGTAGGGAATTCAAAACAATAACCAGAAAGTGAAAAATGAAAAAATTATGAAATATAATTAAAAAGAAGGAAGGGGGGTGACTGAGGTTGAAAAGACCTGAAGCAAGTGGGGATCCAAAAGGTGAATTCCCAAAAGAGAATAAGGTGAAAAGGTGGGGTGTACCTGTATGGTCAAGGAAGACCGGGAGGAAAGGGTTTCCAAATGTGTGTAGTCCAGTGTGTATAGAGCCTCGAGTGCCAATGACGCCCGGTCACGTGCCCCTATAAATGCGTCCCCGCAGGACCGCCCACCAACGTCACGTCGTATGGCAGTTAACCGGGGAGGGGGTGAAGCCAGCAAGGACATAGAATTCCCGCCGATCTACACCCAATGTCCTCCATTTCGGTGTCACTCTGGGTATTACCTCACCCTTGTATACTATGCAATTACTGATTACTATTTTTTATTAATATCTTTTCTAGTTTACCACGCGCATGCTCCTGACGAGTGGCGTGTCAGCCACGAAACGCGTAGAGCTGTATAATGCCGTGTTTTATTTTTAGACATATCGAGATCTCCAAGTTACGATACCATCACTACCCTTACAGGTTCAGCGAGGCCTTAGGTCCGGCAAATAATATTTTACAATTATCCATTTATCCTTTCTGAATATGGCTGGAACTATGGAATTTTATGACAATTGTCTACTGTTGTTTTATTGTGCTTAAAGTTTTACTATGTGATATCAGTCGCCACTTTTTGAGACAACTGTATTATCATTATGGATATTGTTACTGTGTTTACTAACCACCTTGGCAATAACAGTATATGTATGTTTACCAATTTTTATATACCAATAAAATTCCCTTGTTCAGCCTTACTACCTATTTGCTTTTCCGTGCCTCATATAAAGTCCCAAATCCCCCATTCCCCTCTTTTTCAACATATTAAGGGATGGAAATATTTGACCTCACCGGGCCATAATTTCATGTAAAGTCCCATAGGGATGGACATACCTGACCTTATCAGGTCCAGGTCTCCTTAAAGTCCCTAAAACTCCCGTTCTCTCGTTTTCACAGATACAATCCCAATGAAATGTACAGAAGTAACTGTAGACTCCCCAAGGGCATTCAATAGTACAAACAGTGTAGTCATATAGTAAAATTACACCCTCTGTGGGTTATCACCAAGTTGTAGAAGAATAGGGAGGCTCTGCATCCCACATGTCCACCTTTAAATGGCGATCACCGTATTTTATGTAAATAAAAAAAAAATAGCGGGGAACACTTCGGTCCTGGGGTCAAACAACCCAAAATAAGTAAAAGAAGATTAGTAGCTTAGGTAGAGAAACAGAGAATAGGAAAGGGAAGAATGGGAGATAGGGGGAAGAGAAGAAAGGAAGGATCGGGGAGGATGTCTGTGCCTCCATCCAGCCTCACCCTCCCCCTCCAGGGAGGTGTGAAAGATCATTGTAGCACTGAGAAGTTAAATCAACAGCTCAGTATATTCCTCGGAGTAGACAAATTCGTGCCAATAAAAACATTTTTTTGAGAATTGCTCACTGAGGCCGTTCTCCGTGGCCACCAAATCTTCCATTGCCTTTATCTCTAAAACTTTTTTCAACCATATGGCCACCGATGGGGGCTGTGTCTGCCTCCAAAGCAAGGGGATGCAGCTCTTCACCGCTGTAACAAATACATATTTTACTCACTGAACTGCAGCTCAATTTATAACATTTGTATCATGAGTTTTTTTGGATTTTTGGTTGATATTCTGTCTCTATCATTTAAAATACACCTATGATAAAAATGATAGACCCTTAGTTTCTTTGTAAGTGGGCAAACTTACACAATCTACAGGGGATCAAATAACAATTTCCCCTACTCTATATACATTTCAGCAGGAAAAAAAAATCAATAAAACACTGAAAAATGCTACAAAGCAGATATTTGATAATAAACCGCAATGCGACCATGACTTCCTGCTTTGGGCTTGACCAATAGTTCTATTTTTACCTCAGTAAAATGATCATTCCTCTTCCTAAAGGATTTTATGCTCCAATGACATTTTTTCAGCATTCAATTTGACCTTTATGCCGAAATACTTCATATTTGAATACTTTCAAATCCCTGTTTGTTACCCATACACTGTGCAGTGACTACATTCCTGTGAAGTAGGTTTCATACTTTGCTGCTCTGGGGTGAAATCTACATCATCCATGTATGTAAGGGTAGGGAGATCCTAACACAGACCTGTCCATAATGACGCACATTTGAGATCTATGTAATTAGAAAACAATGACCTGTTCTATCTTTTGTGACACCATCTGGAAGGGTTGATGACGACTAAGCATTTACCGAGACTAATGAGTGTCTGAATCAAGCACAAGTCGCAGTAAAGACCCCCATTGATGTCATTTAGAAATATTCTGCAATTAGCCTCCTAGTAAATCCACTTATTTCCATTTTAATATTGTGTAAATAAAGGCAAGATCATGTATTTTTTAGCAAGTGGATTTCCTATCTTGTTTTTATTGTTGGAAAGCCTGTGTACACTAAATAATTCATGTGCATTGCAATCAGCAGATACTGACACAATTTTTGCTCAGAGAAGGTGCCAAAATAAAGCAATGTTTAGTAAGAGTAGTAGTGTTCATGTTTGTCTCAATCACCAATGTAAAGCTGGCCATACACAGATTTAAATGTGTCTGTTTCAGCAGGAACTGTCTGAATTTCGAGACTTCCCATGAGCGGGACTTCTGTAAAATTTCAGTTTTAATGGTGTATTCTGACAACGGGTAGGCGGGGGAGTCTCCCCACTGTCAGACTATAAAGACACAGCAGGGTGGATTCCCACATGCACACCAAATGTGTGAATGAGGGCATTGGTTCAGTTTTTTTGAACGAAAATATATAGACAGCTTAACTTTTCTTCCAAACTCAGCTGAAGTTTGGACCTGGAACATGTGCAATAACAAGGCCTAGTCACACACAAAAAAAGAACTAATCAATTACAATGATTAGGTCCATTCACCCCTATCGACTGGTGGGTGTAAACAGACTTGTGTCCGTCTACTTCCGATCCAGGCCTCTAAAAAAAACAGAAGGGGAACCGTCCTCCTCCGTCTAGGCGGATTAGATTGGATGGGACTGGATTGGATGGGATTGGATTGGAACGGACTGCTGTCCGTTTACACCCGGCTGCCCATAGGGCAGAGCAGGCTCTGTTTGTGTCCACTCTGCAGAAACTGAGCGGACATGGATTTGTCATCCACCAGCTCTGCTCCAATCAGCAGGGGACCAGTGCACAGATCTCTAATCCGCTATGTGTGAAAGGGGCCTTATTGCTAGTGCACACATCAATCCCTGTGTTTAGTGTGCATTTCCACATGCACATTTACAATTTGTGCCAGTGTGCTTTTTTCACTTAAAATAATCATTATTTTTAAAGAAATATGCTAGTATTTCTTTTGAGGTCACTTCTAGCTTCCTCCTTGGGGGCTTCTTAATTGTTTGGTGTATGCATTAGTTCAGAGAATCTCCAAGGTGCTAAGAATGTCTGCCCTTCCAGGAATAATCATGGTGCTTGCCATTGTGTTGGCATTGGACCTCTCCTATTCTCAATATACACCTCCTCCCAGGGTCAGCCGATAGCCTCCCATGGCTTCCAATAACATCTCTACGCCGATGACACCCAAATGTATCTCTCTACCCCTCAGCTCACTCCCTCAGTCTCCTCACATACCACTAATTTACTAGCAGACATATCAGTCTGGATGTCACATCACTTCCTCAAACTCAATCTATCCAAAACCAAGCTCATCATTTTTCCTCCCCACACGTGTCCCTTCCCCTGATCTGTCAAGATTGATGGCACAACTATCAGCCCATCCCCACATGCCAAGGTTCTAGGTGTAATCCTGGACTCTAATCTATCCTTTAGGCCCCACTATCAATCACTGTCCAAATTTTGCCTCCGCAATATCTCCCAAATACACCCCTTTCTAACCAATGACACCACAAAGCTCCTAGTTCACTCCCTGGTCATCTCTTGCTTTGACTACTGCAACGTCCTCCTCATTGGCTTACCTTTACGTAGGCTATCTCCCCTTCAGTCCATCATGATTGCTATTGCCAGGCTTATCCATATTACCAACTGCTCCGTGTCTGCTACTCCTCTCTGTCAATCCCTCCATTGGCTTCTGCTCACCCAACTAATTAAATTCAGAATACTAACAACAATTTACAAAGCCATCCACAACTCAGCCCCCAGCTTTATCACTAACCTAGACTCAAAATACCAACCTAATCGTTCTCTTCGTTCCTTCCAAGACCTCCTGCTCTCTAGTTCCCTCGTCACCTCCTCCCATGCTCGCCTCAATGACTTTTCCAGAGCCTCTCCCATCCTATGGAACTCCCTACCACAATCTGTCCAATTATCTCCTACTTTGTTTGCTTTTAGACAATCCCTGAGAACCCTCCTCTTCAGAGAAGCCTATCCTGCCCACACCTAACGACTGTACTTTAATTTTCTCCATCAGATCATCCCCCACGGTTATTACCTTTTGTATCACTTGACCCTCCCTTCTAGATTGTAAGCTCTAACGACCAGGGCCCTCTGATTCCTCCAGTATTGAATTGTATTGTAACTGTACTGTCTGCCCTCATGTTGTAAATCCCTGTGCAAACTGTTGGTACTATATAAATCTTGTAGAATAATAATTGTATTCCAATGCATTTACATGCATTCCATTTTTAAACACTTAAACCAGACACAGTGCAGGAAACAAAGGTTAAAGGGAACCATTGATTTTGCTGTGTATTCGTTTGAGAAAATGCCTCTGAAAGCATCTGGCTTGAACAAGCCCTTAACCACTTCCCACCCGGCCACTGCACATATACGGCCGGGTGGGAGCCGTCTACTTCTGACTGGACGTTCCGGAACGTCCTTCAGAAGTAGCGGGATCGCGCGGGCGCGCTCCCGCGCATCCGCGCGATCCCGATGCGCGCGTGTCCCCCGCACACGCCGCATCTCGGCACGGCAGGTGGGCAATGTATTTGCCCTCCTGATCCATGCGATGGCTGTGTCTAATCACAGCCATCGCAATGTCAACAAAGGGGGAAGGGCGGCAGATGACAGGAGATCGCGCCGCTGCGTGCCCGCGCAGCGGCGCGATCCCGATCTGCCTGTGTCCCCCAGAGACAGCTGAGCAGTGTGAGACAGGAGGGCCATCTGATTGGCCCTCCTGATCACATGACGACTGTGTCCAATCACAGTCGTCATGTAATGTAAATAGAGAGCAGTTGTAACTGCTCTCATCTCTTCCTCTCCTCACACAGAGCCTGTCAGTGAGGAGAGGAAGAGAGATCTGTGCTGCAGCCAGGAGATCAGTGAGTTATATAGCTGTTTGTCTGCTGTTAACCCACTGATCACCTAGCTAGTGTCCCCAAAACACAGTGTCCCCAAAACACAGTGTCCCCAAAACAGTGTCCCCAAAACACAGTGTCCCCAAAACACAGTGTCCCCAAAACACAGTGTCCATCTGTCCGCCATCATCCGGCACATCTGTCCGCCATCATCCGGCACATCTGCCCGCCATCATCCGGCACATCTGCCCGCCATCATCCGGCACATCTGCCCGCCATCATCCGGCACATCTGCCCGCCATCATCCGGCACAGCTGCCCGCCATCATCCGGCACATCTGCCGGCCATCAGCCGCCCGCCACCAAACACATCAGCCCGCCACCATCAGGCACATCTGTCCGCCCGCCATCAGGCACATCTGTCCGCCCGCCATCAGGCACATCTGTCCGCCCGCCATCAGGCACATCTGTCGCCCGCCATCAGGCACATCTGTCCGCCCGCCATCAGGCACATCTGTCTGCCCGCCATCAGGCACATCTGTCCGCCCGCCATCATCCGGCACATCTGTCCGCCCGCCATCATCCGGCACATCTGCCCGCCATCATCCGGCACATCTGCCCGCCATCATCCGGCACATCTGCCCGCCATCATCCGGCACAGCTGCCGCCATCATCCGGCACAGCTGCCCGCCATCATCCGGCACATCTGCCCGCCATAATCCGCAAATCTTCCGGCCATCAGCCGCCCGCGACCAAACACATCAGCCCGCCACCATCAGGCACATCTGTCCGCCCGCCATCAGGCACATCTGTCCGCCCGCCATCAGGCACATCTGTCCGCCCGCCATCAGGCACATCTGTCCGCCCGCCATCAGGCACATCTGTCCGCCCGCCATCAGGCACATCTGACACCCGCCATCAGTCGCATCTGCCCGCCATCAGTCGCATCTGCCAGTCAACATGACTAAAAGGTCATACAGCGCAGAGGAGGCTTGCCAGATACTCCAAAGTATGTCAGACGAGAGTAGCGGGGAACTCTCTCTGTCAGACTCGGATAGCGACTATGAGCCAGTGGACAGCAGTGGCTCCGAGATGGAAACAGAGGATGATAGAATCCTAACAAAGAGAAGCAGGAGAAATGAGCAGGCGCAGGCATCCACCAGCAGCGCAGCACTCCAGGATGATATGCAGGCATCCACCAGCAGCACAGCACTCCAGGATGATATGCAGGCATCCACCAGCAGCGCAGCACTCCGGGATAGGCAGCCATCCACCAGCAGTTTGGCAACCTTCCTAGAAGATAGGCCAGATGCTAGCAATGGAGCATCACATCAACGAGGCAGTACTACCCTTCCAGATGTTCTACTGTATCCAACATGGCTGCCCGATACGTCAGTAGAACCTGTAATTCCCCTTTTTACAGCCCAGCCAGGCCCTCAGATACGGACGGAAAATGTAACCCCACTTTATTATTTTCACTTATTTTTTCCCAATGATCTCCTAACCTACATTGTGGAGCAATGTAATCTATATGCCAGCCAAGATATAGCCAACAATCCAAGTTCTTCCTATGCCCGCCCTTTTGTTTGGAAACCCCTCACCATTGAAGAATTTAAAATTTTCCTTGGCCTAACCCTCAACATGGGGCTGACAAAAAAAAATGAACTCCATTCCTACTGGTCTACCCTACATATCCACCACATGCCGATCTATTCATCAATGATGCCCAGAACCCGTTATGAAATGATAATGCGATTTTTACATTTCAATAACAATGCCCAATGCCTCCCTCGAAATCATCCCAGTTATGATAAATTATTCAAAATTCGGCCCCTAATCAATTTTTTTTGCGCCAGCTTCAAACGACTGTTTACCCCAGATAAAAATATCTGTGTAGATGAGTCACTATTACACTTCACTGGAAGACTTGGAATCCAACAATACATGCCCAGTAAACGAGCCAGACGTGGGGTAAAATTTTATAAGGCGTGTGACAGGGCCACGGCCTACACATATGATTTCATAATTTATGAGGGAAAAGACAAAAAGCTAAACCCCCCTGGATGCCCTACCTACATGGGAACAAGTGGCAAAATTGTCTGGCAGCTGATCCAACCACTGCTTGGGAAAGGTTATCACCTATATGTAGACAATTTCTACACAAGTCTCCCACTTTTCCGCCATCTCTACCTAAAGCAGACTGTGGCCTGTGGGACAGCGCGGACCAACCGCAAAGGCTTCCCACAGACATTGGTCACCAAGAACTTGAAGACGGGTGAAAAGGCCAGTATGCGGACTGAAGAGGTACTAGCACTGAAGTGGCGAGACAAAAAAAGAGACGTCTACATCCTTTCCACAATACACAACGACACCTTGGTGGAACTGCAGAGAAGAAGAGGCGCCGTCCAGAAGCCAAAATGTATCCACGAGTATAACCTATACATGGGGGGGTGGATATGAACGACCAGATGATGCAGCCCTACTTGGCCACCAGGAGATCGCTTTTTTGGTACAAAAAAGTCGCCATTTATTTGATGCAACTAGCCATGTTCAATTCCTATATTATTTTTTCTAAGTGCACCCAAAGTTCCCTGACCTATCTCAGATTTCAAGAAGACGTCCTCACAGCCCTCATCTATCCCCATGGCCAACCCACTCAACTAATTCGCTCTGATGAAGTATCCAGACTCCATGAAAGGCACTTTCCTGAACTTCTCCCTCCTACCCAAACAGGTCGCAAACCCCAAAAAAAATGTCGTGTGTGTTCAAGTAGGGGAAATCGCCGCAACACCCGATACTACTGTCCCGACTGTCCCTCCCATCCAGGCCTCTGTATTGGAACGTGCTTTCGAAGCTATCATACTTCACTGCACTATTAGATGACTTTTTTCCAGTTTCCACTTTCTGCCATTTCTGTGAATGACCCGGACTGTTAACGACTATGCCTCTGCCAAACATCTTTCTGCCTTCAACGTGAATTGACCTCGGCCTGTTAAATGACCATTCTTTTTGCCTGCCTCCTGAACTGATCATTTGCCCTGCCACTGTACAGCACAGGGGTCTCACATGTGAGGGGCTCCAGAAAAGGTTTTCCGAGTGGAGAAAACATTTTTCTCCAGGTTTTGTTTTCTCGGATTAGGGTCTGGAGACTCGGAGGCTTCGTAGAGATTTGGGTGGGAAGAAGCCTCTACCCCTGTCCTCAGGTCTTACCTGACCAAGGCCTAATGTACAAAGTGCCACCTGCTGCCATCTGAACTGGTCATGCCTCTGCCTGCCACCTGAACTGGCCGTGCCTTTGCATGGCACCTGAACTGGCCGTGCCTATGCATGGCACCTGAACTGGCCGTGCCTTTGCATGGCACCTGAACTGGCCATGCCTTTGCCTGGCACCTGAACTGGCCATGCCTTTGCCTGTTACCTGAACTAGCCATACCTATGCCTGTTACCTGAACTGAACTTTGACTGCTCTGGAACGGTATTCCTGCCTGCTAGAACCACAGGTGAGCCTTTTTTTTTTACCCTTTGCTCAGCAGAATGTATTTTGGGGTGCAATTCTTGGTGTATACATGCTATGTGTTAGAAGCCTAAAGGTGCTACTTGCATGTTGGGCTTCTGTATGTGGCCAGGTAGTGGAAAAGTCTGACACATGGGGTATCGCCATACTCAGGACGAGTAGCAGAATGTATTTTGGGGTGTAATTTTGGCTATGTACATTCTACGTGTTATAAAGATCTTCTAAATTGACAACTTTGTAAGAAAAAAATTGGTTTTAATTTTCTTTCCACATTTTCCAAAAACTTGTGGAAAGAAATTACATGTTCAAAAGACTCATTATGCCTCATAGAATATACATTGGGGTGTTTTCTTTCCAAAATGGGGTCACTTTGTGGGTAATTCTATTGTCCTGGTGCTCCAGGGCCTTCAAAAATGTGATAGGTACTCAGGAAATGAAATGTGTAATTTATGCCTTTAGAACACCTGATTGTGCTACATGGATGTTGGGCCTCTGTATGTGGCCAAGCTGTGTAAAAGTCTCACACATTTGGGATCGCCATACTCAGGAGGAGTAGCAGAATGTATTTTGGGGTGTAATTTTTGCTATGTACTTGCTATGTGTTGGAAATATCTTATAAATGAACAACTTAGCGTAAAAAAAATGCGTTTTCATTTTTGTTCCAGATTTTCCCAAAACTTCTGGAAAAAAATGAACCGTTCAAAAGACTCATTATGCCTCATAGATTATACGTTAGGGTGTTAGCTTTCCAAAATGGGGTCACTTTGTGGGCGTTTCCATTGTCCTGGTGCTCCAGGGCCTTCAAAAGTGTAATAGGTGGTTGAGAAATGAGATGTGTCATTTATGCTTGTAGAACGCCTGAAGGTGCTACTTCACTGGCGGGCCTCTGTATGTGGCCAGGCTGTGTAAAAGTCTCACACATTTGGTATCGCCATACTCAGGAGGAGTAGCAGAATGTATTTTGGGGTGCAATTTTTGCTATGTACATGCTATGTGTTGGAAATATCTTATAAATTAACAACTTAGCGTAAAAAAAATGCGTTTTCATTTTTTTTTTCCACATTTTCCCAAAACTTCTGGAAAAAAATGAACCGTTCAAAAGACTCATTATGCCTCATAGATTATACGTTAGGGTGTTAGCTTTCCAAAATGGGGTCACTTTGTGGGCGTTTCCATTGTCCTGGTGCTCCAGGGCCTTCAAAAGTGTAATAGGTGGTTGAGAAATGAGATGTGTCATTTATGCTTGTAGAACGCCTGAAGGTGCTACTTCACTGGCGGGCCTCTGTATGTGGCCAGGCTGTGTAAAAGTCTCACACATTTGGTATCGCCATACTCAGGAGGAGTAGCAGAATGTATTTTGGGGTGCAATTTTTGCTATGTACATGCTATGTGTTGGAAATATCTTATAAATTAACAACTTAGCGTAAAAAAAATGCGTTTTCATTTTCTTTCCACATTTTCCCAAAACTTCTGGAAAAAAATGAACCGTTCAAAAGACTCATTATGCCTCATAGATTATACGTTGGGGTGTTAGCTTTCCAAAATGGGGTCACTTTGTGGGCGTTTCCATTGTCCTGGTGCTCCAGGGCCTTCAAAAGTGTAATAGGTGGTTGAGAAATGAGATGTGTCATTTATGCTTGTAGAACGCCTGAAGGTGCTACTTCACTGGCGGGCCTCTGTATGTGGC
Source organism: Lithobates sylvaticus (assembly GCA_028564925.1). NCBI lineage: Eukaryota > Metazoa > Chordata > Amphibia > Anura > Ranidae > Lithobates > Lithobates sylvaticus. The sequence goes on along the minus strand of CM053030.1, from coordinate 164,765,803 downwards.
CAGGCTGTGTAAAAGTCTCACACATTTGGTATCGCCATACTCAGGAGGAGTAGCAGAATGTATTTTGGGGTGTAATTTTTGCTATGTACATGCTATGTGTTGGAAATATCTTATAAATTAACAACTTAGCGTAAAAAAAATGCGTTTTCATTTTTTTTCCACATTTTCCCAAAACTTCTGGAAAAAAATGAACCGTTCAAAAGACTCATTATGCCTCATAGATTATACGTTGGGGTGTTAGCTTTCCAAAATGGGGTCACTTTGTGGGCGTTTCCATTGTCCTGGTGCTCCAGGGCCTTCAAAAGTGTAATAGGTGGTTGAGAAATGAGATGTGTCATTTATGCATGTAGAACGCCTGATGGTGCTATTTCAATATTGGGCCTCTGTAAGTGGCCAGGCTGTGTAAAAGTCCCACACATGTGGTATCGTAATACTCAGGAGGCGTAGCAGAATGTATTTTGGGGTGTCATTTGTGGTATACACATGCCATGTGAGAGAAATAACCTATTACAATGAACATTTTGTGGGGAAAAAATAAAAAATAAAAATTCTTCATTTTGCAAAGAATTGTGGGAAAAAAATTACAACATCAAAAACCTCACCATGCCTCTTACTAAATACCTTGGAATGTCTACTTTCAAAAAAGGGGTCATTTGGGGGGTATTTGTACTTTCCTGGCTTGTTTGGGTCGCAAGAAATGAGATAGGTCACCAGTACATCAGATGTGATCAATTTTGTATGATTCGCACCACCGCTTGTAGACTCTATAACTTTCACAAAGACCAAATAGTATCCACTAATTTGGGTTATTTTTACCAAAGATATGTAGCAATATAAATTGTGGCCAAAATTTATGAAGAAAAATTAATAATTTGCAAAATTTTATCACATAAACTAAGAAAAATTCGTTTTTTTTCAAAATTTTCCGTCTTTTTTCATTTATAGCGCAAAAAAATAAAAAACCCAGAGGTGATCAAATACCACCAAAAGAAAGCTCTATTTGTGGGAAAAAAAGGACAAAAAAATCATTTGGGTACAGTGTTGCATGACTGAGTAATTGTGATTCAAAGTGTGAGAGCACCGAAAGCTGAAAATTGGTCTGGGCAGGAAGGGTGTTTAAGTGCACAGTAAGCAAGTGGTTAAAGATATCACATTCACTGTCACTGGTCATTTAGAATATAATCAGACAACATGCGGTTGGTTAGAGGATAGCAATACAGATAATATCTTTGAGTCTAAATTAAATACCATCAGGGAATTTTATTTTTCAGAAAAGAGCAAAAGCATCTTTTTCTCTGTACCTGGGGTGCATCCATATTTAATAATGGGTGTAATGAATATGGCATGCATTACAATCTACATGCCAAACCCATCAAAGTGCTTCATTTCCTTTTTAATACTGATACTTCGATTTTCAATAAAAGTGCATTTTTTTCACTTCAAACCTATTGTGTGTCTTTGTGTTTATCTTTGTTTTTCTTTTTACATGTTGAACTTTCCCTTATTACCTATTTGGGATACAATGCCAATCTATTGTGCCATTGCATCATAATCTACATACATATTTACTGTATATATCTGTATATAGAAGGAACATAGAATATAAAAAATGGTGAGAGGAAAGATTCTTTAACCTTTTTATTTGAAGGGAGATTCTGGGAGAGATGATAAAAGGTTTCTTTTAATTGACAGCACATGGCAGAGGGCAGATCCAAAAGCTGATACAGGACTGAATATCGGCTATAGACCTGCCTGCTGCGCATTGTCAATTAAAGGTAAAGTGGATCTGATAGGGAACTAGTCTCTCAGTTCCAGATGAAGCTTTGTCTAACCCTTAGTACAAAACTCCTCAGCCATGCACCTGCCTGTGTAATGGGCACAGTGGCTGGGGAGGGATCCTCCTCTCATGCTCGTCTCCAGGACTTCTCCCAAGCCTCTCCCATCCTCTGGAACTCTCTATCACAGTCTGTGTGGCTATCTCTTGCCTTAGGCAATCCCTGAAAACTCATCTCTTCAGAAAAGCCTATCACACCTCCAACTAACTGAACTTTTATCACTTCTATTGGCTCATCCCCCACAGTTATAAACTTTTGTACCACTTGCCCCACCCTATTAGATTGTAAGACTATAATCACTGTATGGACACTTTGACCTCATATACTTGCATCTGACAGGTACATGAATCAGGGGTAAGCACTAACACTTTCAGTACTATGCCCTGGCAGGTTTCTAAGGGTTGTCTATGACAACCTTTATGCATTTCCCCACCATGCCGAAAAGTGGCTGATGCACCATGCCCCAAAATGTATTTTTAACGGCAGATGTTCTCTGCAATGTTACATTTTTAAAAAGTATTTGAGCATGTCATATCCAAGGATGATAATGAATTCTGTCTTATTTGTTAGGACAAATGCTGAGAAGCTTGGTACAATGGTTTCATGTCACGCTGGAAAATAAAAAAGACTGACAGAAAATGCTGGTGCAGAGCACTCTTGGAGTATGACTACCACTATGATAAGAAACTAAGCAACTATGACAGGGTGGAAATTAATCTTGTTAAAACATGCAGTACAAGCCTTTGTCAGTTAAAATTAGTTCTGCTATTACAGCCATCCGATGCCTGAAGCCACAGGGCAATACTATTAACTGCAGTGCAAATCTTAAATTATGAAGCAGACTAAACACCAGCACCTTTTTAAATAAGACAAACAACATTGTGAAAAGTGCATTTAATCAAAAGTCATCTGCCATTGTTCTGACAGCAAATTAGTTATTACATTATTATTACATTATATTATTACATTATTATTAGTTACAAATTACCACTGCTTGCTCTTTCTAAATACGCTTAGGCATATTTCCCAACTTTTTGAGATGGGAATGAGGGACACCTATTAGCAAAATGATGTAGGCATAGGACACATCCCCTGCCATGCCCCCTTAAAGGAGAAATATACAGAAAAAATAAAAAAAGATTACCTAAACCCACAAGTGCTTTTTGTTACCACTGCTATTACTTTAAATTGGCTTTTAAAATTTACAAATGCAGCAATTTAGAAATTGGATGAAAGGTTTAACACTGGGAAACACTTTTTAAAAGATAAATAGTGTCTTTTATATACAGCTATATAGATCAGACCAAAACAAGGGACACATGAGGAGGAGAGAGGGACAGAGGGACTTTGTTCCAAATCAGGGACAGTTGGGAGCTATGCTTAGGGGTTTAATTTGGGAAATGTAAAAAAGCCTATGTGGAAGTTAGCATTACATATGAAAAAAAGCGTCAATGGCAACCACTTTGATCTGTTCAGAACTAGCAAAAAGGGAAAGGTGCACATGGGCAGGGCAAGATACAAAACAGAGGCGGTCCATCCATTAGGGACGCCCGGGCGCTGCCCCCTCTCTCCACGCCACCCCCCTATATGACTTATGGATAGATGAATCTATCAACGGCCGCCGCTGCCACCCCCTATTCAGGTGTCCGGCCCCTTTTAGGACACCGGGTACCTGAATTACAGGGGCGGGGGTGTTTTTTTGAAGCACCTGATTAGAGCCATAGGCTCTAATAGGCTTAAAAATATGTGGTATTGTGGTGCAGAGCATTGTGCCATGAATATTCGCTGTTGTAACACTGATCCTCAATCCGGCCAATCAGAAGCGGGTGTGAGACCCATTTTCTGATTGGCTGAAAAGAGAAGAAAAGAGAAGACTCCCGATTGGCCCGCCGAGGAGGGAGGAAATGGAAGCCAGAACCATCGCCCGTAGTGAGCAGGAGAACGGGAAAGCCGCCGCCGATGAAAGCCCGGGAGAAGCACCGAATAGATGGGGTAAGTGCACCAGTCCGTCCCGTCGACCAACTGATGGTACTGTTTGCTGCACCCCCAAAGAAAATTACCACCGGCCGCCACTGGTACAAAGGGTGTCCCCAATATATTTTCAAACTAGCTATCCTGAAGGCAGTCCTTTCCTCCTTTAAGCCTGGTACACGCAGGTAGTTTTTTTCATTCAACCCAGAGTTTGCGAGGAGCTCGCTGTACTAACTATATGCTATATACAGTACACATATACTGCAATCTGGTGGTGACAGGAAAAAAACGATCCTCCCAGCTCATATATCAATTCACTGCAAATGCACTCCAAAGCGATCCTTCTCCCAATAGACCAAAATAGGCTAAAAGTAACCTTTCCTCTCAGCAAGATCTAAAGCCAGATAAGTTCCAAAGCTCAGGCAGGGGCTCGATGAACATACCAATACAAGAAGTAGAAAAAGAACGCTCATTGTGCAAACTTCCCAAAACCGATTATTTATTATGCAGATGATATTAAAAACTAACCAACGTTTTAATAAGAACATTTATTGGCTAAATAAGGAAATAAGCTAAATAAGGAATTAAAAAGGACAAGATGAAATCTGACTGGCTGTTATGACAAATGTGGGGTGAACTAATCATATACCGTATATACTCGAGTATAGGCCGTCCCGAGTATAAGCCGAGGCCCCTGATTTACCACAAAAAAATGGGAAAAGTTAATGACCCGTGTATAAGCCGAGAGGGGGAAATGGAGCAGCTACTGTAAGTGGAAAAGTGTTTCACCAAATGCCCATCTACATGTCCCCTGTGTCCTATACAACCCCCCCGTGTCCCCAGTGCAGCCTACCTGTGACAGATCGATCCGGTGTCCCGCGTCCCTCGGGGGCCGCTGTCCCTCGGTGTCCAGTGTGCGGTGTCCAGTGTGCGGTGTGCGGTGTCCGGTGTGCGGTGTCCGGTGTGCGGTGTCCGGTGTCTGGTGTGCGGTGTCCGGTGTGCGGTGTCCGGTGTCCGGTGTCCCTCGTACGCGCTGAGGCTCCAGGCGCCATTGCAGGTTTGAAAGCCGCGCCTCCTCCTCCTCCTCCTCCTCGTCCGTGATAGGAGGAACACTCGGTTTTCCCAGCAGTCATGTGCAGTGTTCCGCCTATCACGGATATTCTCTCATCCTCGTCCATGAGATGAGAATGAGAGAACATCCGTGATAGGCGGAACACTGCGCTGCTGGGAAAATTAGTGTCCGCCTATCACGGACAGGCGGGAGGAGGCGGCGCGGCTTTTGAACAGTGCCGTCTGTCTACATGACAAGCTGTTCATGTAGGCAGACTGCACTGACTCGAGTATAAGCCGAGAAGGGGACTTTCAGCCCTAAAAAAAGGGCTGAAAATCTCGGCTTATACTCGAGTATATACGGTAACTAGATAATTGATACTTTGCTATGTTTAGAGCATGAAATGGACCTGTAGCTGGCATTGTGAAAACAGGAAGAGACTTTTTTTTAGTGCACATTAAAGGATCATGGATGTTTAATAAGATAACAGTGCCTGGAAAAAGGCAATAACATACTGCCAATGACGCAAACAAATCCATATAAGGATCGTGTTAAGAGCTCAAAGGATGAAGAAAAAAAAAACTGATTACTATTTGCAGGCATCGCCACAGATGTACCAATTATACATCTATGTTACCTTACTGCTTTTTATTCTCTGTATTTTTTGTATGTGTTTTCCAAACATGAAATAAGCATAATAGTTTATTACTGTTGTCATAGCATACACCTCTAATACATGCGGCTACCAATCCGTACTGGAGCATGTATAGAAAGAGGTCATCTTTCATCATGTTGATAGATTAACTCTGAGCTTTTCTAAGTCTCTTTAAAAAGCATCCTTCTAGTTAGAAATATAGGAGTCCAGAAAAAGGTTAGCTTCGTTATAACATGACATGAACTGCCACTGTGTTCAACTGCCAATGTGATCTCTACAGCTCCATGCACACTGGGGTTGATTTACTAAACCTGACGAGTGCAAAACCTGTATACAAACCAATCAGCTTTCAGGTTTTATTGTTAAAGCTTAATTGAACAAGCTGACGTTAGAATGTATTAATGCATGAATGTGCATAAATGCGCCCAGTGCTATTGGCTGTTTTTGCATTTTTACGTCGGCAGAATGGCACGGCTGGGCAAAAGCACGTAACGGTACGTCCCCTTTAATTGCCCGGCCGTGGGTCGGGGAGCTCCGTGACCGCGGCCGCGGGACCAGCGGACCCGATCGCCGCGGGTCACAGAGCTGAAGAACGGGGAGAGGTCTGTGTAAACAAACCTCTCCCCGTGCTTCCTACACTGCCTGCCACTGATCGGCTGTTCCCTGTCATCGGGAAAGCCGATCAGTGATGTCAGACGTCAGCCACGCCCCCTACTGTAAAAAAAAAACACACACACGTCACACTAACTCCTCCCCGCCCCCTAGTGGTTAACTCCTTTACTGCCACTGCCATTTACATAGGAATCAGTGCATTTAAATAGCACTGATTTCTGTATAAATGACAATAGTTCCAAAAATGTGTCAAAAATGTCCGATGTGTCCGCCATAATGTCGCAGTCACAATAAAAATGTCGCTGATCACCGCCATTACTAGTAAAAAAAAAAAATATTAATAAAAATGCTATAAAACTATCCCCTATTTTGTAAACGCTATAACTTTTGCGCTAACCAATCAATAATCGCTAATTGCGATTTTTTTTTACCAAAAATATCTAGAAGAATACGTATCGGCCTAAACTGAGGAAAAAAAATGTTTTTTTATATATTTTTTGAGGATATTTATTATAGCAAAAAGTAAAAAATATTGAATTTTTTTCAAAATTGTCGCTCTATTTTTGTTTATAGCGCAAAAAATAAAAACCGCAGGGGCGATCAAATACCACCAAAAGAAAGCTCTATTTGTGGGAAAAAAAGGATGCCAATTTTGCTTGGGAGCCACGTCGCACAACCGCGCAATTGTCAATCAAAACGACGCAGTGCCGAATCGCAAAAAGGGGCCTGGTCCTTTGGCTGCAAATTGGTCCGGGGCTGAAGTGGTTAAATGCTTCTGCCTCTAAACATCTGTAAATGCCTATGTGGACATGGACACATAGGCTAACATGACGGGGCATTTAGAGGCAGAAAAAAAAACACCCCTCAGCCTAGGTTCACACTAGTGCATGTGGAACACTGCATGTTATTTGCACAGGAATCCCACCGACTTTTTGTATGGCTCAAGTCGCATCGCATCCAAAATGGTGCAGGACCCTCTTTTTTCCTCCCCGCGCCTGAATCGCATCGCATGGGTGTTCACGCCCATGTGATGCGATTCTGGCAATTGCACTGCGTTTTGCAATCTGTTTTGGGGGCCATTAATATAACCTGGACACTCACAGCAGATCGCATGGATACCGCGCAATTGCTATGCAGTGCAATGTGGGGAAACGCAGCAAATCTTTTGCATTTCCTGCAGGGGTTCAAACACCTGTAAAACAGGCATTGAGCTGTAGTGTGCATGAGGCCCAATTAACAAAACAGTGCTAATAGCAATGATCTGCTGCAACACCTAGTCTAATCAGAAATGTATGCGTGTTAATAGAACAGGCACTAGGTAGATACAGTAATCTTCTCAAAATGAAAATGCCCCAGAAATAGAAGCTAAATGAACCTAAAAAGTGATACGCTACAAAAATAATGTTGACTAGTGCAGTGGTCCCCAAACTGTGGCACTTTGCTTGCCCTTGGGGCCCTATTTCATCCACTGATACCTACAGTGGGGCATAATTCCCCCCACTGACATCAATGAAGGGGGCACATTTCCTCCCAATGACAGCAATGATGGGGCAAAATTCCTCCCACTGACCCCAACAATGGGTCACAATTCCTCCTAATAGCATCAAAAATGGGGCCCAATGACATCAATGATGGGGGACAATTCCTCTCAATGACACCAACTATGGTGTCCAATGACGACATTGATGGGGCACAATTCCTCTCAATGACACCAACGATGGTGTCCAATGACGACATTGATGGGGCACAATTCGTCCCACTTAATTACGCTCACTGAAAAAACAAACAATGGGGAATAATTTTTTTCCACTAACGTCAAGACCGTTTCTACTCCCACTGGGCACAGTCTGGCCCTCCTAAAGCCTGAAGGACAGTAAACTGGCCCTTCCTTTAGAAAGTTTGGAGACCCCTGATCTAGAGGAAACAAATTCAAGTGTGAGTTAAAATAATTAATATTATCTCAGAACACCAAAACTGATAAAAAATCTGTTTCTGCAAATGCATTATTGGCACAAAAAGGCAAAGTGGTCAGCTATCCCTCAACACAAAATGCATAATAAGTGGAATAAATAGATAGAACACCATATATAAAACCTGTGCCAAAGTTGGGCAAGGGTTTGGAAAACTATACATATTGTAAACGTTATCGATGACTTTTTTTTATACAGTGCACATTTTAGTTTATTTGTCCTTTATCTAGCATTTCACATATCCCTATATATTGCACTTTTCTAGGGCCCCATTGCTACACGTGTACAAGAGAGGCTTAATGGTTGACCTAATTTTCATTAGAACAGAGCTCCCCTGTATGCGGGAAGATACAGAATAATTACACAAAGTACTTGATCATATACAGTACTAGAAATTGTTTGCAGCTGTTGATAAATTCAATTAACTCCACTACCTAAGCATCCTACTAGTTTGAGAAGACGATTTCCATGGGTTCTTCCCAGTAAAGGGTTAGTTCCATTATAAAATTACATGAAGCATGACCTAGTAACCAGTAAGAACCCTCCCCCTGCTATTCCCTGTGTTTCTACACAGTACTTGATGAGAAATGGATAAGGGACCGTCACTGTGGGGATTTATCCTACCGTTAGTCCATTTATCTCTGACACTGTGCCCATTATAATTCAAGCCTACTCCAGCTAATGGGGAATTCAAAACAGCCCCCTGGAAAGGAATGACGCAAAACATTGCACAACAGGAAAGAATAGATGCTTTCAATGGGAATTTTCTCATCGGTTGAGGCTTACACTAGTAACATAATGATTAACACTTATATAGTAAAACTAGACAATGCAGCAAGACTCTGCACAAGAGTTATTCAGAAACACAAGGCTGCCTAAAGAGCCTGTCCGAAAAACACTGCAAACTAACACTAACATTTTCACTTACAGCTTTCAGAATTTGTTAAACATTCCCCAAACCATAGATTTTCCAAAAGCATAGGACCAGTGGAATAAAAATAAAGTGTTACTAATTTTTTAGGCCTTGTGAGATTTGTGCAGATGTTTATCAAATGGAAATTTTCACAAAAAATACACTAAATATTATTAGCGGAAGCAAACACAGCAAAGCTTCCAAAAAAATCCTGCTAAATTCCCTCTAAATATAAAAGCTAAAACTGCGTTGAGTTAATAATAAAAATTCAAAAGTGTTGAATAAATAATAAAAATTAGAAAATGTTATATTGTGCCTTTTTACAAAATGTTGAATATCAAAAAGTACGCAACTGTAAATAAGCAAAATATCTGGAGGTTTTCATTTTTTACTTACAGCTTTTAGATCTTTTTAGGACCCCCCCCCCCCCAAGCCATATATTTTCTGAAAACACATGCTACTTATTTTTTAGGTCTCACAAAAGTTCTCCTATTAAGGCCTGGTTCACACCTATGCAGGTTGCAGTTTGAATATTCGAAGTGCATTTTGCATTTTTCCAATACACGTTTTTGATCCATTGAAGTCTATGGAACCAAAAACATAACCTGCTGGTCCCTGATCCTTTCCAATAAAATGCACAGAAGTGAACGTGACCCATAGGAAACCATGTTAAATGGACTGTAGTGTGTTTCTGCAAAACTGAAAATGCACTAAAAAATGCATAGGCGTGAACCAGGTCTAAATGTTGATCAAATCACTATTTTCGCTAAAAATACACTAAAATCATTATTAATGGATACAAATACAACATAACTTACAAATTCCCTGCTAAATTCCTACTAATAGTAGAAAGGTTTGTACTAAAAGTATGCCCCCAAGGCGCATGCGTGGCAGCGTCCAAGATGGCCACTTAGGCTCGATTCACATCTATGCATGTTGCTTTTGAGCGTTTTTGGAGTGCATTTTGCGGTGCTTGCCACGTTTTTGGACACACATTTTTACCGCAAATTGCGGTAAAAACGTGATAAAAATGCAGCAAAAACACGGTATTTGCATTTTGGGTCCATTGACTTCTATTACATGCAAAAAGCTGCATTTTGCATGAAAAAAAGACATCCGTCGCTCCATAGACGTGTATGGAGCGTCCCTTCAGGTCCGCCTAAAAAACTGACAGTGTGAAAGGGGCCTAAGAGTTTTTTCTTTTGACTGATTTTTATTAGCTTTTTATGTGAATGGGGCCTAAAACTTTCTAAATAAAGCACAGTAAATGTGTCAGCTTCCAGTTTTTTTGTAAAAACTTAACTGAAGAAGCTGAACTTAGAAGCTGATTGGCTACCATGCACAGCTGCACCAGATTTTGCACGCTACAGTTTTAGTAAAACAACCCCACTGTGTGGTTGCGGGTCCCTGTTCTCCAGTAAATCATTAAGGGATATACAGATATCTCACAGCACCTTCATTCTGTCTATACCATTACCATTAACTTGCACTGTGAACAGTAATAACCACACTTGCAATGGCACTATAACCCGAACTGAATCATGAATAATAGAGAGTGCTATGCAGTAATTGTAAGAATGTCTTCCTGCAATAACTGTGAAAGAAAAGACATTCAAAGTACAATAAGTGTTGTAAATGTAGACAAGAGGAGTCATGGAACTTTAATATTAAAGTGATTGTAAAGCTTTGATTATTTAAAAAAAAAAAAATAACAAACATCTCCTCCCCACATCAGATAACCCCCCTAGGAGAAGTGCTCTCCCAGGGGGTTACCTTGCGGGCGTGCTCCCGAGTCCAGCCAAGCCAATGGCTGCACTGCTATCAATCTATCTAATCAAGAGCCGAGAACCCCGGGCAGAGGGACAGCGCATCCCCACCGGGTGACGTTCCAGGGCTCAGGTAAGTAAAACGGAGGGGCTGGTCACTGACAGGTGTTATTTCACCTTAATGCAGAGGATGCATTAAGGTGAAAAACACAAGGGTTTACAACCCCTTTAAATCCTAAATTTAAAAATGGCATGACAGTTCCCAGCCCCACATTCCTGACAGTCTTCTGCCATTCTTCCCTTTAGTCTATCGGCAGATGGTATTAGAAAAAACAAGACGCGGGGGTCTGGAGAGTGCAAGATCTGGTGCAGCTGTGCATGGCAGCCAATCAGCTTCTAACTTCAGCTTGTTCAATTAAGCTTTGACAAAGAAAAAACTGGAAGCTGATTGGTTTCTATGAAGAGCTGCCGTAGATTTTGCACTCTCTAGTTTTAGGAAATCAACACCATAAGACCCCTTTCAAACGGGCGGTCCCTTCAGGTCCACCTGTCAGTTTTTTAGGCGGACCTGAATGGACACTCCATAGACCTCTATGGAGAGTCGGATGTCAGCGGTGACATGTCCGCTGACATCCGACCCGCTCCAAACCGAAAAAGTGTGACGGAGGAAAACCCTATTTTTCCATCCGTCTGCGGATCGGATCGGGTGACGACCGACTCTACGGTCCGTCGTCATCCGATCCCCCATAGGGGAGATCAGCGCTCTGACAGGTCCATCCCTGCACAGAGTGCAGAGACAGACCTGCCATCTTCCTGCTCAGCAGGGCATTGACGGAGCGATCCCCCGCTGTGCAGAGCTGTGAAAGAGCCCTAAGAAGTAAACTTAAAAGCGTCACATAAATGAAAAATGGAATGAGATAACTGCTTGTGTTGCCAACAGCAACAATGCCATCAGCTTAATCTCGCTGTGTAACGCCTCTATACATGTGATGTCTAGACTTATTCTTTCACTACAGTACTGTAGGTTTTCGTTCCTAAAATGCACTCTTTCAGGCCCTGCTGCTTATCAGCGCAAAACGTCTCTTTACATGAAAATGACAAAAACATAACACTAAATTACTAATTTCAATCTCTGCATTGGAATAGCAATACAATATTCATTCAAGCCCAACCCCCATAACACTTTTTTTTTGTAACAGATTGGAACCTTTGTTGAGGTCTGTGATTGCTCCTCACCATGTGTCTCGGTGACACCACTGTGACATCAAGACAATGATGGAGAACAGAGGTCCCCGGCAAAGGAAAGCACAGACTGAAATAACTCATCAAGGATGAAACCTTTCCCTGATGTACTAAAAATGTGCTTTTGTTGCAGAAATGTACCATCATTTCTACCTGATTTCAAGGGACTGTCCCTGATTTGGAACAAAGTCTCTCTTTTCTTTCTCATTTGTCCCTCATTTTAATCTGATCTGTATAGTTGTATATAAAATGCACTATTTATCTTTTAACAAGTGTTTCTCAGTGCTAAACCTTTCATCCAATTTCTAAATTGCTGCATTTGTACATTTCAAAAGCCAGAATAAGGCTGGGTTCACACCTATGCGAATTGGATGTGGATTTCTCTGCATCCAATTCGCATAGCAGGAGAGTGTGACCGGCATTTTATGGAGCCGGTACACACATTTCCGGAGCGGCTCCGGTGCAATTTGCACAGGAGCCCTGTGCGTCTTTTGTTTCGTTTCAGGTCCGAATTCAGCCCAAAAATCGGACCTAAAAAAGGTAAATGGAGACGGACTCCTGCTGTGAGCCGCTGCGTTCTCAAGTGTGAACCCAGCCTAAAGGAATAGTAGTGGTTAAAAAAAAAAAAAAAGCACTAATCTTTTTTTTGGTATAATTCTCATTTAAGGGGGCGTGGCTGGGGGTGTGTCCTATGCCTACATGCTAATAGGTGTCCCTCATTCCCATCTCAAAAAGTTGGCAGGGATGCCTCTGATTCCTTATCAATGGAAGAGGAATTAGGAAGAAATTTCTCCAATGGGGACCATAGCAGGCCATAGACAAACCGAAAACTGAATGCCAATTTTTGGTTGTTCGCTTTTTGCATCATTAGTGTGCCAGCAAATTTTTATGCCGCAATGGAAAGTGCCTTATCCAACATGCTGGATTTTGTTTAGAAAAACAAAACAAATGATGGCACAATCGTATGCGCCATTTGTCATTTTTCGATTGACAGAATATTCAGCTTTTAACTCGTCTATTGGCCGGCCTTAGGCTCCTTTCACATGGGCGCCTCCATCCAGTCTCTGGGGATCCATTGAATGACATACTGTATATGTCCATTCTGATTCCATCCATGTGTTCCTTTTGACCCATGTAATCCCTATGTGCTATCAGAAATGAATGTGTGTTTATATCTTTTTACAGCCTCGTTCAGACAGATGTACTACATCATACCACAGGTGATCAGTGTACCCCCATGCAGGCAGTCCCATTTATGTCAATTTGGACACAGCAGCTGCACAGATACAGCCAATTTGACAGCCGTGCGAGTATGCATGCACGACCCAGAACACACACTGTCGGCATGCAGGGCTGTACACCCACACGGCTGTCAAACTGGGAGCAGCTGAGTCCGTGCAGATGCTGTGTCCCAATTGACATGAATGGGACTGCCTGCAGAGGGATGCACAGGCATACTCTCTAATGCGCCAATGTAAATGAAGCCTACATCTGCTCAGTTCTGCCAAAGCAAACCTGGATGCAAACGTATTGTGTTCAATTCATTACACCTGATCGGACCAGGATCAAAACGGACGCACCTCCATTTATATAGATGGGATAAATAGCAGTTGGTTTTTTGATCTGTCTAATCCCAGACTGAGGGAGCACCTGTGTGAAAGGGACCATAGTCAGTGATAAAAAAAAATTGACAATTGCCAGACCCCACACTATACAAAAAGCAAAGAATTTGAGCTTCAAAGTCAAACCTGGGCAAATCCTAAAAAAACTAGGTGGACATTTTTTTTTTATGAACATAAAGGCAAGACCTGGCTTCTATACAGCCTTTTAGATTTACCTTGCTGCCTGCTGAAAGAAAAAGCACATCAATCGCAAGTACCGTACATAATGTATAAAACTAATGGCCAGGGACTAGTCAATAGACATGGTAAACATTTAAAAAAATTACCTATAAACTCAGAAATATTTTGTGTTTTAATGAAAAAAAAAAAAAAAGACATAAACTCAACAGAAATTAAACATACAATGTAAATCACTGGTAATTAAAAAGATGGACTTGATACATGGCATTTGTTAGCTGTAGTGAACTATGGTGTTTGATCTAGTTTTCTTGTTCTTTTTTTGACATGTACAAAGGATCCCATCTTTAGACGAGTCTGTACCACCATCTGCTACAGTACTGCTAATCTTGATCAAAGATAGAATCACGTGTATATTACAAATACATGTGGCTCCGCTCATTACATGAGAGTTCCAAGTACGAGATGAAATGCAGAAAGCCAGATCTCATTCAGAGAAGTATGCCACAGAAGCTTCATTTAAAGGAAAAGTACTTAGATGGAGCCATTGTGGACCTCCTTCTGAAAATGCCAGCGGTTTGGCTATCTCTCTGGAGCCAATAACCCAGAGCAAGTATGCAGCCAGTGTAATCACAACCACTGATTTGAATACTTCCAGTATAGCCACAGGTAATGTACCACTCGCCATATAAGTCAAAGGGGTTTATTTACTAAAGGCAAATCCACTTTGCACTGCAAGTGCACTTGGGAGTGCAGTCGCTGTAGATCCGAGGGGGACATGCAAGGAAAATAAAAACAGCATTTTAGCTTGTACATGATTGGATGATAAAATCAGCAGAGCTTCCACTCATTTCAGATCTACCCCTTAGATTTATATAGGTGTAAACACTGATGCTTCTGTGCATCAGCGTTTACCTGAGACACATTAAATATCATACACTCATTCCGAAAACTTGCCAAGAGTTTTATCCTGGTGCATTTTTCAACCATCTGTGTGATTGGGGCCTTAGGGCTTATGTCTATGGGCATAATTAAAATACTCCTAATAACAGTGGATCTCACTGGCAGAAACATCCAGCATAAAACAGCATGTAAACTACTTGTGTTTATGTGTGATTAGATGAATACACATCTGTACAGTGTATGGAAGCATATCATTCTCAATCCACTCCTTCAGTGCCACTAAAATACATTTATACATACAGTGCCTTGAAAAAGTATTCACACCCCTTAGACCCCTTTCACACCACACCACCCATAGTGTCGGTGGTAAAACGCCGCTATTTTTAGCAGCGTTTTACCGCCGGATTTACTGCGCATTTCGGCCGCTAGCGGGCGCTTTTACCCCCCCCTAGCGGCTGAGAAAGGGTTAAAACCCCCGGAAATATGCCACAATAGTGGCGTTTTGCCGGCGGTATTACAGCGCTGCCCATTGATTTCAATGGGGAGCAGCGGTGGAGGAGCGGTAAACACACTGCTCCAAAGAAGCTGCTGACAGGACTTTTCCTGACATCCTGCCAGCGCACCGCTGCAGTGTGAAAGCCCTCGGGCAGAGCTTCGGTTTGAAAGGGGTCTTAAAATTTTACACATATTGTCATGTTACAACAAAAACATAAATGTATTTTATTAGGATTTTATGTGATAGACCAGCCGTCACTAAATGGCGGCCCGCAGTCCGAACACGGACCGAGCAACGCTCCTGTCCGGACCGTCAGGCCACCAGTGTATAGCCCCACATCCCCGCTGCTCAGCTCAGCAGTCATTGGTTGCTTTCTATCTTGCAGCTCCCGGCAAGAGCTGCAAGGCAAGCCACCCCCTGCTGGGAGCTGCGAGGTAAGCCGCAACATCATGTGCAGGCCCCCGCCCCCTGTTCTTGTTATCGAGTGAGAGTTGGGAGCCGCGAGGTATGATGTGCTATGCGTGCCCTTTCAGCAAAACTCCCGGCGCAGCTCTTGTCCCCTGCAGCTTGTTACCTACTGATCCCTGCCTGCCACAAGATATGTGGGGTGGGGTGTTTACAGGGGCACTCTGATGGGCACATTTTCTTATAAGTGGCACACTGATGGGCACAACAAAATGTGCCCATTAGAGTGCCCCTTAACAATAAATATGCCCATCAGTGTGCCCCTTAACATTAAATAAGGGCATTCTGATGGGCATATTTAATGTTAAGGGGCACACTGATGGGCATATTTAATGTTAAGGGGCACACTGATGGGCATATTTAATGTTAAGGGGCACTCTTAAGAGCAATAAAGTACGATTATTGCAACAAGTACAGCAACTACAGTATATAAGAAATAAATATTCCCATAAAAAAAAAAAAACACAGGGCTAGAGATTTCAGAGACCAATGTTTTTAGTTCTAACTCTGCTACAGTCCATTATGGGACCCAAAATGAATATCTGGACATAAATGTCCACTAGGTATAGCATACTGTATGTAGTCTTTACTGGGGTGTTTATAATTCCAGGGATAGCAGAGAGAAGAGATTGTCCTACTTTCTACTCTATGCTACATCATCTGTTTTCTCCAGCATCACACAAGTACATCTCTGCTAATGGTAGAGAATACTGTATGTAAAAACTTTTTTGTTCCCTTTTGCTCTGCTAAATATACAATGGTGATATGTTATATTGTGATCTGTTCTATAAGCGCAGAAAACCCCCCAGGGCCGGATTTCCTGTTAGGCACTGTAGGCATGTGCCTACAGGCGCCCTTCCTAGAGCAGCACCTGTCTGTATGAGTTTTTTGTTTCATTTTTTTTAACCCTTTTACAGAAAGGTCCGTACATCATAGCTCAGCTCTGCTTGCCTATTTTCGGGCCCGGGATCAACATGACGGTTGCCGGAGAGGGAGAACAGCGAACACACATCTGCTTTCCTCCCCTCTTGCTTCTACTCGGAAAGCGAAATGTATGACATCCCTTCTAGGTCACCCTGTCACTTCCCCCTGCTAGCATAGCTGGGAAGGGATGTATTGCAATGCGATCTGTATTGCAATACATTCAGTGGAGCCCAGAGAAGACATCCTGCATATCTTGTTAAAGAGAACCTGTCACCCAAAAATCATCACATAGGGGACTTTTTGTAACGTTTGCTTCAGTGAGTGTGCTGTCACCGGCGGCTCCCGTGCAGAAGTGACGTCATCACGGCTCCGGCCAATCACAGCGCTGGAGCTGCGATACCTGGAAGTAACTCTGGGGAGAAATGTCGCCGGCCGGTGCTGTGTACGGGCACCGCGGCGGGGACTTCGATCTCAGGGGAGTATTACTTAATGAGTATTACATAATGCATAGCATACTAGCATATTATTCCTTTGTCTTGCAGGTCTTTTTTTTTTTTTTTTTTCATGTGGGTTTACAACCACTTTAAAGCGCACCAAGGAAAGTGGCTAGCTGAAGACACCTTTTATTCAAAAAGGACTGAAGCTGTTAGGGCCATACGGATCTGCACACATATTCAGGGCTCTGCATATACACTGGGTGTGTGGGAGTTTATTCTATTAAGTTAAACCATTGTGTGTTGACTTGAATAGGTGTGTAACGTTGGGCCTGTGGTGTCAGGGGGCACAGTAGAGAGAGGCCTGACATTCCTCTGCTCTCCTGCCTGCCTGGACTCATAGAGCCAATCTGAGTAAAGGTGACCAATCAAATTTGAAGTGCCATATTGTGTTTTATTTACCATTGTACCTCTGCTCTTGGGGACATTCTCAGGTTTGGAATCCCCTGAAAGCAGCTTGAATATAGGATTGGGAGCTATATTGCTTTTAAATCTCAGTTATTGATCTCTAGTTGATTCTTTCACAGAAATATTGCAGTAAAGACAATTTCCGTGTTTTATTATGACGTGTTTCTCATTGGTCATTGCACTTATACTACTGCCAGGTGTGCCAGAGGGGGCTGAGGCTATTTATTATTAGGCCTCATGTACACTGGACGTTAAAATAACGTTTTTTCAATAGCGCTTATTAACTTTTTTCCTTGTTTTTTTCCGTTAGCGTTTTTTTTTTTTTTTTAGTGCATGAAAAAGTAAAGAAAAACGCTGGTGAGCTGCGTTTTTGAGCGTTTATCAGGGTTGTTTGACGTTAGAGCGTTTTTACAGCTAAAAACTCCTCTCAGAGCCCACTAGTTTCTTTTTTTTTTTTTAAGCCAAATAATGCCCCAGCCAAAAACTGCTGATAACAGCCTATGTGTGCATGGACACATAGGATAACATGATGGGGAGTTTATTAACTGTAGAAAAAAAAAAGAAGCCAAAAACAGCTGCTGTAAAAACTTCCAAAAACGTCAGGCCTTAGGGTTGAGAGGCGGAGTAACGGACTGAACAAACTTAAAGGGCAGTTCCAGGCCTTTTAAAAGTCAGCAGCTACAAAAAGTGTAGTTGCTGACTTTTAATAAACAGGCACTTACCTGTTCCACGGTCCAGCGATGCGGCCGAACGGGGTGTCGCTCCTCTCCCCCTCCTCTTCGCCGGCGCCTCCATTGCCACTCAGGGCACCTGGCCGTGACAGCTTTCGTCTTCACGGCCGGTCATGCACGGCGCATGCGCGAGTCGCGCTGCGCTCCCGGAGTGGATAGGCAATCTCATGGGACCTGCCACGTGTCCCAGGAGATCGCCTAGAGGGAGGAGCCGCCTTAGACGAAAGGAGGAGTCGCCTTGGCGGTTCCTGGGCGGAAGGAGGAAGTGGGACAGGAAGTCCCCCTCCTAATGAAGCCCCCCCCCCAAAAAAAAATGACATGCCAAATGTGGCATGTAAGGGGGTGAGGAGTGCTTAAAGCGGAAGTTCCATTTGTGGGTGGAACTCCGCTTTAAGCAGCTTGTTCGGGGGTATCACTACACATGTGTTTTGGTTTGGCACACTTTTTAAAAATGTGTCTTGATTCTTGTGCACAGGGCAGCCTATTATAATTAACTGGCTGCCCTATATGAGTCGCAAGAACGTGCAGAAACGCACAAAAAAGCATGCACGCTCAGGTACACCACTAAGGCGTGAATGGAGCCCAAGTGTAAATAGATTACCTATAGAATAATCTGAACACAACCAGCCTACAGATACCTCAAGAGCCTGAGCACACAAAAAAGAAAAGTGCCTGTGATGTACAGTATTTACAAACTGTTCCCTTCCATAAAAGACTAATAAATAATGCTATTAAGCCTCCTGTATGTTTGATGAACTGAAAATCACACCATGGGAGGGCTTCCATATTCCTGATTGCAGCTTTGCCCTCATTAGGGACCATGGTGCTTTTATAGCATTCCTCCATTTATATTCTATTACAGACAAACCATTGAGCCATCTGAGGTAGCACTTACACACAGCAATGATCTCATTACTACTGACGATGTGAAGAGAATTCAGCAGACACGACAAGCCTCAAGTGATTGTACATCCTACCCAGAAACTCCTGCGGTCACGTCTGCTCTGGAGACAGCTCTCTGGGACCTATCGCTCCGTGGTCTGCAGTGCACACATTGAGATGCCACAGATGAACAGCTCTGGAGCCTGACGCTTCTCTCACTACTCAGCATGTTTGCAGCTGTCATTGATGCTGCTTTATGCAATCGACCTGCAGGAGCACGCCACAGATGCTGCATATCCAAACAATATAATTATATAATAGAGACATGTAATATAGATTGTGTGAGTTTTCTATCTAAAGATATTTTTTATCTTCTCACGACAAAAGCATTAGATATAAAATATATGTCCTGCAATTTAAATTACGTAAATAATTTCAATAATAGAACCCCATGCATTAGGAGCTAAAAAAAAAAAAAAATTCAAAAGCCCCTTTAGGAGTAAACTCCACCTTTGTTGAGAAAAAATCATTCCCCTCTGGGTGATCCTTGTACACTGCAGGGATTTTGTTGCAGATTTCTATCTTTTTTTGTTCTAAAGAAATAGTTGTTTGTTTGTGGAATGTGAATGTGAATGGGTGTGATTTTATCGTTATCAATCAGCCGTTGCACATGCAGGGTTCTAATGAGGAAAGTGGCAGGATCTGCATCCCTTTAGGCATGATTTTCCTTTGGGAGTATCTCGCCAAAATGACATTTTTGTGGCAGGAGGTGCCCAAAATCTGACTTATATCTTAGAGCAGACTTCTGGGAAAATCAGTGAGCCAATCACACAAGCAAGAAATTACATTTTTGAGGGTGTTCTGTACACCATCTGTGTACAGAACGCATCCAGGTTGTATTTTACAGAAAATTACAGTGGCTACAGATTGAAAAGAAAATAACATTTTTAAGAACACTCAAATTACACTCACAATATGTAGAATTTGTATATAATTTTAGTTGCTATTTTTTTCCCACTAAAGTGGAGTTACTCCTTAAGCAAAGCAAACACAGGAGCTGAAGGCAAACCTACATGATCAATATACGCAATTCTACAACATCAGGAGCCCCTGGTTAGGCTGGCCATGCACGGTTCGAATCCGAGATTCGAACCATTAATGGGCAGGCTGAATGTACCAAGTCGATCGGGTACAACCAGCCTGAAAAATTCTCTTGCGATTATCACTAGTGGTTACTAAAGCCACTAGCGATAATCACTGTCTTCTCCCAGCGGGGACGGCCTCCCCCACTCTCCCACGCCACCCCACCGGGAGAAGACAATGGCCCAGCAGAAGGAATTCCTGCATCAACACTGTCTGTTGACTTGGAATCAAGAAAATTTCTTTCCTGCAACCCGTAGTTGCTGGAAACAAAAATGCGCTCTATGTATGGCCAGCCTTACATTTTTGCACGATAACACAATTTTGGGAGTTGTTAGCCCCATAAATATAACACTGTAACCCTGTAACCCTGTCATGGAGAGATAGTGCTCCTCAGTTGGTTGTCCCATCATCTCTTTTTCTCCCCCCTCCACTTGCCCTCTCTTCCTTCTATTTGCTTTTTCTTACTTTAAACTGGCCATTGATGGATAAAAGCGCCTTGTAGCCACCAGGGCACCGGTGGAGCACAGTATGCACACAAGTACTTCCGCTAAGGTGCAGCTGGGGCACAGTAAAAGCAGGCAGCTAATCTGTGTTTTTTCCACCTATGACTGCCCACCTGAGCTAGTAGATGCAGTGGCTCAGGGCTGTACACATGCCGCAGGCACTATGCTTTGTTTCACTGCTGCAGCAAGAATTAAACAGCATGCCCCATTCGCAGCCAAACACGACCCATTCAACTGAATAAGTCAGTGCATATCACCCACAATGCATATGGTTGAGGTGCAATGTGTCAGCATTTTCAGGGTTAAGGCCGGGTTCACACTGGATCCGTCTGGGGATCGTGCAGGAGCGATGTGCGTCCCTGTTCCCCGTATCAGGGTCGAATCTATGCCTGAATTCGGCCCTGAAATGGAGCCAAAGACGCACAGACGCACGTTTCTGTGCAGTGTGCTCCACAGCCACAACGGAAATATGTGAACTGGCTCCATAGGGAGCCAGTCACATGTTTCTGCTATACCAATTGGATGCGGGGAAACCCGCATCTAATTCACATAGGTGTTAACATGGCCTAAAACAGGCAGCGAGGAGGCGACATATTGCCTCCTCACCGCCTGTTAAATGCCTCTGAAAAGGGGGCCGCTAGTGCTTCAGCACATATAAGCGAGCCTTAAGAGTACATCCATAATGGATACATTTGTAGGAGAGCTAGTTCTGTTGAAAAACAACAGATTTACTGGCTGGATCACCAGTTAAAAAAATCATAATGTAGCCATCCTATTTAATAATTGGTAAGCTCCAATATAATAAATGTTTGCTTTTTGCATTTAATACCGCCTTAATTACTAAGTGCATTCCACAACTACTATTTTTTTTCTGTGTGCATTCATAGGTCCTGTGTGTATAAGGGCATCATCCACATGGGCCCCTGGGTCAGTACAACAATGAATTTGGGCTTATTTCCCCACCTGGGAGCCACAGATGCTGCGTAAAGCCACCCAAAAAAATCCAACCATGCGCATGTGTATGGAAGTATGTCCCGGGATGTAGACAGTCTGCATCCAGGGTTTTTCTCATACCTTTAAACTGTTCTCCCAGATTGACATGAGCCTGTAACCTTTCACCCCTCCAAAACACTTAAAAACAAAATAAAAGCTTTAAGCTCCATTCACACTTGCGATTATGTGTGACTTTAGCGTGAGACTTTGATGTGACTTTCATATGACTTTTACACTCTCTGACACACAGGTCACAAGAAAGTCACATCAAAGTAGTGCAGGAACCTTTTCACAGTTGCTGTGATATTAAGCCGCATAGATTTGAACAGGTTCTATTAAAATCAATGGGCTTTTTGTGTTCAAAGTTGCATGACAAGTCGTACAAGTGTGAATCCTATCCCAAAAAAACATGTTTTGGGAGTTTAACTGATATACACATCCTAAAGCTAGTAATTGAAAGTTTAGGGTGGACAAGAAGTGATGAAGAACAAGCTTGGACTGCTAAGATCCACTGCAGATAGGTCTTAAAGAGGACCTAAACCCTAAAAGGGAATATTAGCTATGGTATAGGGGACATCTAGAGAAGGTAATTGTCCATAAGCAGTACAATTTGTCTTGGAATCCTTCTAAAAAACAGCAGTGCTGTTCCTGTGCCTTTAGCCTCATAGCTGTATATCTGCAGTGTTAGATCTAAGGCACTATTGCCTCTGATTGCTAGCCCGCACGGGAATCAGAGTTTTCATCTGGAGAATTCATCATGTCACCACCGTGCTGCTCACTGTTCTCCTTGCTGGAGAGAAAATGTACCTGAGCATCTGCAGACAAGCATCTCTCTGCTTCTTCTTCATTTATTCTGTTATTCTTTGCTTTCTGGGCTACTGCTTGATTATTTCTCCATCGGTCACTGTACCACCAGTCATAAGGAAGACAGATCTGACATGAGGCAGCAAAGCCCTGCACCTATATCAATATAACTGTCTTCACATGAGACACTTTGTAGAACAAGACATGGTACGTCAGTAATGAGGAAAAGATGATCTTCAGGGAGATCGCAGGCCATACTAATGACTAATACTTTGCTTCCAAAGTTCAGGCCTTCTTTAAGAACATCTCTGTATGATCTTATTAGACATGTGCAGAAAGAAAAAAATTGTTTAGTTTCAGATGGATTCGTTAACCACTTGCCGCCAATTCACGTACCTGGTACATCATTTGAAGTGGTTGAACTGGGGTGATGCCTGCACCCCGGTACCATTTTTTAGAGCCGAGGTCAGCTTTCTTGTAATGGCAACCGGAGTGGCTAACCCCCCCCCCCCCCCTGCGTGGCTTTCTCAGGGTCCGTTCCACTGGGAGACCCAAGATACCAGCCGGAACAATACAAAGCCACAATCGGGTTTGATCGGGTCTCCGCTATGGTAACCCGAAGCAATGACATGACGTTACTTCTGGTTTACCTGGCTGTCATCTGCAGCATTTTTTGAAAATTGAAAGTGTTCAAAAACGTTGATCTTGGCATTTTAAATGCTTTCTTTTTAAGTGCAAAGGAGGGATTTGTGGTCTGATTGACCCCAGAGCCCTCCATAAAGAGTACCTGTCATGTGCCTATTGCTGTCATAAGGATGTTTACATTCCTTGTGACAGCAATAAAAGTGATAAAAAAAAATAACAAACACAAATTAAAGCTACAGTGTAAAATAATAAAAAATTTAAATGTATAATAATAATGAAGAAATTTAAAGTGCCTCCATCCCCCCGTGCTAGCGCGCACGCACGCAAACAGCGATCGTCCCACACATGTGAGGTATGGCCATGAACGTCAGATCATGGGCAGTAATTCTAGCACCAGACCTCCTCTATAGATATAAAGTGGCAACCTGTAAGGTCTCTTGAACCCTGCAGCTTGAAAAAGCGCAGTGTAGCTTATTTTTTTACTGAGCTAAAATACAGCCCATTAATTGTAATGTGCCTATGCAAACAGGCGCGTAAACAAGCGCAATGTATTCTTCAGTAAAAATTATTTTAAAAAATCTGCATTTTTGGTCAGTAATTCACGCCTCATGCACACGCGCAAATTTGCGCGCAAAATTCACACAGATTTGTCCACTGACATTGTCAACGCGAGAACAAGCGTCTGCACATTCACGGGATTGTGCGCAAATTTGAGCACAAATTGCATGAACACATTCCACCAAAAGAAAGCTCTATTTGTGGGAAAAAAACGACGTCAATTTTGTTTGGGAACCACGTCGCAATTGTCAGTTAAAGTGACGCAGTGCAGAATCGCAAAAAGTGCTCTGGTCTTTTGCCAGCGAAATGGTCCGGTCTTCAAGTGGTTAACCACTTGAAGACCAGCCATTTTCTGTCACTTTTTGCATACATGTGAAAATAATTTTATTTATTTTTTTGATAAAAAATTACTTAGAACCCCCAAACATTGTATTTTTTTTTAAAGCAGAGGCCCTAGAGAATAAATTGGTGGGTTTTGCAATTTTTTTTAAGTCACATGGTATTTGCGCAGCGTTTTTTTAAACCCAATCAGCAGAAGTCATCCCTGCCGGGAGAAGACAGTGATTATCACCAGCGGCTATAACAGCTATATAATGAGAAGCAAATCCGGCAGGCTGGTTGTACCCAAGTAGATAGGTCAATCAACTTGGTCCATTCAGCCTGCCCATTAACGGTTCAAATCTCGGTCGGTTACGGCTGAACAGGCCGAGTGTATGGCTGGCCTTACATCTCTGGAAGGACTTTGTAATGAGTCACCCCTCCCTTTGTGTAAAAGGTAACACTCTGTTAACCCTGGTGGAAAACCCCTGGGTGAGGCACCGGAGACATTTAAAGTCTTTATGTCTCAGTAAATCACCACAAGCAGGTTATGTAAGATCTTTCATTAACGAAAGAGGATAAGATCAACAACAGAAAACATCAGATGTACAAGAACTAGTTCATCTCTGATCTGATTAACCTTCTACTGAACTGACTTGGATTCTAGAACACTAAATGGGGACTTAAATGAATGAAAACCATACTTCCTACATTTGCCACATCTGTTTCTTTGATTTCCGCATACATACTATAGGTATTAAAGTGCTGCCTATCAGGCCTGTGCTTGCTTGCTGCAGACCTAATAAGCAGCCCATAGAAGGAGCTGGCACAGCAGGCTGGCAATGCTGCTGCTAATGGCGAGGCTTACTACTGACAGCATGAAATAGGAAATGCTGCTATCGGCGGGTAAGAAACTTTACATCAGATTAAAGAAGCTGCACTATCCAAAAATTGTCTTTATCCTTTTCCTCTGGGGGCAAAGTGTATTTAGTACCTTATTCCATTTCAATTTGGGGAGCATATCCAGAGCTATTGTGGTCAACGGTGCCCCCCTCCTACCATTGCTGTCCAACCATATTGTATAGTGTGTGTCGATTGACAGCACTGTGCTCTGCCAGAAGGTTTGAGAGCGCCATCATTCAGCACAGGGAGGAAATGATATTCATTGATTGTGCTGTGATCTGATAAAGAATCAGTTTTACGTATAGTGTTTACTACTGGAAAATTTACTAGCAGCCAGGTCTGCAGGGCTGTGCAATTTATCTGCCAAATCACTGATCTATGCCAGCGCTGACTATCCATTTACTAATATAAGTGTGGGGAAGGTTTACTAGCAGCCAGGTCTGCAGGGCTGTGCAATTCATCTGCCAGATCACCAATCTCTGCAAGTACTGACTATACATTTACTAAAATGTGGGGAAGGTTTACTAGCAGCCAGGTCTGCAGGGCTGTGCGATCCATCTGCCGGATCACTGAGCTCTGCCAGCGCTGACTATCTATTTACTAATATAACTTGTGGAAGGTTTACTAACAGCCAGGTCTGCAGAGCTTTGAGATCCATCTGCCGGATCACTGAGCTCTGCCAGCGCTGACTATCTATTTACTAATATAAGTGTGGGGAAGGTTTACTAGCAGCCAGGTCTGCAGGGCTGTGCGATCCATCTGCCGGATCACTGAGCTCTGCCAGCGCTGACTATCTATTTACTAGTATAAGTGTGGGGAAGGTTTACTAGCAGCCAGGTCTGCAGGGCTGTGCGATCCATCTGCCGGATCACTGAGCTCTGCCAGCGCTGACTATCTATTTACTAATATAAGTGTGGGGAAGGTTTACTAGCAGCCAGGTCTGCAGGGCTGTCCGATCCATCTGCCGGATCACTGAGCTCTGCCAGCGCTGACTATCTATTTACTAATATAAGTGTGTGGAAGGTTTACTAACAGCCAGGTCTGCAGAGCTTTGCGATCCATCTGCCGGATCACTGAGCTCTGCCAGCACTGACTATGAATTTACTAATATAAGTGTGGAGAAGGTTTATTAAAGTGGTGTTGTCACCAAAAAAAAAAAAAAATTGGCTTAAAAATCATAAAAAAATTAAAAAAAAAAAAAAATTGGAAAAAAAAATAGTTTTTTCTCACCTCTAAATGCCTGTTGCTAGGGGGTCCCTCGTAGTCTGCCACCTTCAGTGCCCAGCACGTGACGTCACTTCCCCTAGGTGCCGCACAGTCATCTGGGACCTGTCACGTGTCCCAGATGAGTGAGCGTCGAATCACGGCGCACGGCGCCGCTCGCGCATGCGCAGTGCCCACATTAAGAATGCCGGCACCGCGAGCGGAGCGGGGAAGGAGGGGGGGCTTCGTTCCCTCGCATCGCTGGACCCTGGGACAGGTAAGTGTCCGATTATTAAAAGGCAGCAGCTGCAGTATTTGTAGCTGCTGACTTTTTTTTTTTTTTTTTTTTTTGTGGGCCCTCCTCTTTAAGCAGCTGGCAGATGGATCATACAGACCCAAAGCACTGGCTGTTAGTAAACTTCCCCCAAACTTACTATAGTAAATGGATAATTGGCATTGGCTACCTCCTGCCCTACACCCCTCTAATGAAAAATCAAATAAGCTGGGTGGAAAATTGCCAGCCAAACAGCGGCAGCATCCAATGAGATATCGGCACTGGTCAGGTAGTTTGACAGTTGGCAGGGGATCTGTCTAATCTAATCTGTGCTGTGTAGATGGAGGAATCAGATTACAGGCTGAAGATAAAAACATACAGGTATATGCTTGTGAGGGGCTGTGGATAAGAGGGTACCACCAGTCATCATGTGCAGGGCCTGCAGAGGGGCCCAGGCAGCTGGGTTAATTAAATGTGGGGGAGGGGGGTTTGGGCAATTACTGGAACCAGTAATTGCTCTCTCTGCAGCAGCTGAAAGCTGACTTCTTTTCCTCTCCCTTCCACCGGCTTTCGGCTGCTGCAGAGAGAGCCATACAAGGGATCGGTTCCAGTAATTGGCCGCCCTCCCTGTACACCATACATTTTCCCCTGCTGCCCAGGCCCCCCTGTGTGCCCCTCCTAACCCTAAAGTGCTGCCAGCTTCCCTCCTCTCCTTCCTGCTGGCAGTTGAAAGCACAGAATAGAATCCTTCAGGATGGAGAGTGGGGGAAGGGTCCCGTAAATATGTCATATTTACCAGCCCCTTCGTTTCCTGAATGAACACAATTAGTGACCGGTACTGATCACTCACTGTGTTCATTCATAACTGAAGCATAGTAAACAGTGCTTATTTTGGCGGAGGGTGGGGAGTTCTGCTGGATTGGCTGTATGGGGCCCCATGGTTTCTAACAGCAGCTCCCTGTGTGTGTGGCCAGCTTAAGTACACAATACAGATCACTCCTGCAGTTCAGCTTTAAAGTGTTACTAAACCCAGGAGCCTGCATTCACTATATCTGGTCTCCCACAGTATGCAGAATATAGAAATGCAATTATTTTTAGTAAATATAAACTGCTAAATACCTTTTTCTCATCAGCAGTTGTATGACTTCTATGAGTGTCTGGTTAAAGCTTGTAGGAGGAGATTTAATTCTCCTACTGTCCTATGAGGCTGCAGGACCCCTGATCCTCTGTCTGGACAGTGCTGACTGGCCCTGTGCTGATCACATGCACCCTCCCAAGAAAAAGAAAAAGCTCTCTAGCAATACACACCAAACTGAGCATGTGCAGAGTGCCCCCAAGGCTCTGTACTATCAGGAGATGTTTTGGGGACTGTGGAAGAAGAGGAGGATAAGAGAAGACAGGATCAAACAGCCTTTTTACACAATGCAGAGGATTAACCCCTTAGGTTCCACATCTAGTATAACATACATGCTTTACTGCATATACAGACTGATTTTACGGTTGTAGGTTTAGTAACACTTTAACCACTTCCCTTCCGCCATATGCAGAATGATGGCTGGAAAGTGGTCCAGTTATCCTGACTGGGTGTCTT
This sequence comes from Lithobates sylvaticus, assembly GCA_028564925.1. NCBI lineage: Eukaryota > Metazoa > Chordata > Amphibia > Anura > Ranidae > Lithobates > Lithobates sylvaticus. Next base: position 164,737,751 of record CM053030.1, on the reverse strand, counting down.
ATGACGTCCAGCTGGATAACGAGCCGGTGCTCTCCCGTGGGGGCGCGCAGCTCGGCGACCACGTGATCAGCTGTGTCCAGTCATCACTCGCACTGACAGACATGATTAGAGGAGAGACGATTGGCTGCTCTCCTGACAGCCCACCCAGGACCACCAGGGATGCCCACCAATGGCCACCAGGGATGCCCACGCATGGCCACTAGGGATGCCCACCCAGGACCACCAGGTATGCCAATCAATGCCCAATAGGGATGGCACTGAGTGCCCATCAGTGATGCCTGCCAGTGCCAATTGAACAGTGCCATCTATCAGTGCCCACCAGTGCCACCTATCAGTGGCACCTATGAGTGCCCAACAGTGCAGCCTATCAGTGCTACCTATCAGTGTCCGTCAGTGCTGCATACAAGTGCCTCATCAGTGCCCGTCAGTGCAGCCTCATCAGTGCCTATCAGTGAAGGAGAAAACGTACCGTTTATACTTATACTATAAGTATAAGCCGAGTTTTTCAGCAAATTTTTTTGTGCTGAAAATGCCCCCCTCGGCTTATGCTTGAGTCAAGCACTTTTCTGCAGCAGAAAATTACATTTTCCGAACCGACTTTGGGGCCCCGTATCTCGGGGCCACTTGGTGCTAGGCACCCAAAATTTGGTGTGCAAACCCAGTGGAACCAGCACTATATATCCAAAGCTGGGGTTCCTAGCACCAAGTGGCCCCGAGATACAGGGTCCCAAAGTCGGTTCGGAAAATGTCATTCTCTGCTGCAGAAAAGTGCTTGACATTTTCCGTTGTAGTATGTTATGTTATATGTGGATATGTTGTAGTGCTGGTTCCATTGGGTTTGCACACCAAATTTTGGGTTCCTAGCACTAAGTGGCCCGAGATACGGGCCACAAAGTCTGTCAATTGTGTCCATCGGCAGCAATGTCATTTCGGGACCCTTTGGCTGCAGCTAGGGGGCATCTAGGAACCCTTAACTACAGAGTTTGAAGTTTGGGTGACCTATGGCTGGAAATGGGCACAGTGAGGCTGCAAATGGGCATTGTTGACCCTCTTTTCCACTTACAGTAGCTGCGCATTTCTCACCCTAGGCTTATACTCGAGTCAATACGTTTTCCCAGGTTTTTATGGTAAAATTAGGTGCCTTGGCTTATATTCGGGTTGGCTTATACTCGAGTATATACGGTACTTATTTACTAAAGTTTTGTAACAGAAACAAAGAAAAACTTTTTTTTTGTTTTCAAAATGTTTAGTATTTTTTTATTTGTAGCGCAAAAAATAAAAACCCCAGTGGTGATCAAATACCACCAAAAGAAAGCTCTATTTGTGGGAAAAAAATATAAAAATTGTCATTCAAAATGTGACAGCTCTGAAAGCTGAAAATTGGTCTGGGCAGGAAGGGGAAAGTGCCCTGTATTGAGGTGGTTAGCCTCTTTCTGAGATTTGGTGTTTACAAGTTAAAAACATTTTTTTTTGCTAGAAAATAATGTAGAACCCCCAAACATTATATATATTTTTTTCTAACACCCTAGAGATTAAAATGGCGGTCGTTGCAATACTTTCTGTCACACCGTATTTGAGCAGCGGTCTTACTAGCGCACTTTTTTGGGAAAAAATACACTTTTTTGAATTAACAAATACGACAACAGTAAAGTTAGCCCAAAAAAAAATTCTTCAGGTTGCATGTTTTGAGTTACAGAGGAGGTCTAGGACTAGATTTATTGCTCTCGCTCTAACGATTGCGGCAATACCTCCATCGTGTGGTTTGATTACTGTTTTCATACGCGTTCGCTTCTGCATGCAAGCTCGGACGGGGCGCGTTTAAAAATTTTTTTTTTTTATTATTATTTATTTGACCTTTTATTTTTTATTTTTACACCTGTTCTTTAAAAAAAAAAATGGTGTCACTTTTATTCCTGTTACAAGAAATGTAAACATCCCTTGTAATAGAAAAAAAGCATGACAGGACCTCTTAAATATGAGATCTGGGGTCAAAAAGACCTCAGCTCTCATATTTACACTAAAATGCAATAAAAAATAAAAATAAAAGTCATTTGAAAAATAAAATAAATGTGTCTTTAAAGTGGACACTTTTTTTGATGTCATAATGTAGAGAATAAGATTTCCTTTCATTTGAGCCCAGTCTTGCCACACAGATTTACTCGAGGCCTGAGCAATCCTCTTTTATTGTTCAGTTAGAGAAATCTTGACAAAGTTTTGAAAACTTTGTCAAAAACGCCCCCTTGCTGTGAGTGACAGGTGATTTACATATCTCATGCACTAGCCTGAGACAGGCACATCCTGTGTAAAAAGTTCACAATTCACATCCCTCTCCCCTCCAGCTCTCCCAGCTTTACTGTGTTTTGACTGGATGTTTCTCATCATGGGATGCAGTGAACAGTCAGCAGACTATAGACAGACAAGTGATTTAGGGGACATGTATGTAGTCAGAGCTGGGCAGAGTAGAACATCCAGTGATCTGATGATAACCTGTCTCAGGCTAGTACATGATATGTAAATCACCTGTCACTCACAGCAAGGGGGCGTTTTTGACAAAGTTTTCAAGACTTTGTCAAGATTTCTCTAACTGAACAATAAAAGTGAAAATGAAAGGAAATCGTATTCTCTACATTATGATATATATATAAAAAAAAAAAAAATTGGGTTTACATCCACTTTAAAGAAGAATTCCAGGCATGGCTCTATTATAAATAGTTACACGGGTTCAGCTTGAATCAATGTGTATATATCTTCCTGTGGGAACGCATACTTTTTCCACAACAGGAACTTGGTTCCCGTTAGCAGCCGTGTCCTGCAAGACTTTGCAGTATGCGAGCTGTGTTGCTCGTGCTACACCAGCAGCCGCCGACACAGCTCACAATAGTAAGTGACGCACACCAGGGGTGGACTAACCATTCAGGCATTGCCAGTAGGGGGCCCCATGACAGCTTCCGCTTCGATCTACCTGTCAATCACAGCTAGCTGACGGGTAGATCAGGTCCCTGCTGCTAAGAGATTGTGTTTAGTCAGACCTCTCGTGGTGCGCTCCTCCCCCCTCCTGATTTTCTGTCTCCTCATCCCCCCCCCCAGTCTCCTGCATAATTGCTCTGTGTGTCCCGCTGAATCCCCCCCTCCTCTATCTTCAGTGCCATATGATGAGAGAACCCAGAGGAGGAGCACAGCTATTCTGCTCACAGGACATGCAGGGAGAGAGGTGAGCTGAGGGAGGAACATCTGTTTGGGGTGGTAAGCTAAACACAATACCTGGCAAAGTTTAATGCCAGGAGGGAAGTTTATGTGGAAATATGTGAAGGGTTGGAATAGCAGCGAGTGTGTGTTGGAGCCCTGCAGAGTTTGCAGCCCCCCAAGCTAACATACATCTCCTAAGCAGGAACACATCACTATCTCCCCAAGCATTCTGTCCAGATAATGTACAGTTCATTTATGACCTTTCCGTTTAACCCTGTGTTATCCAAACTCTGTTCAATGAAAAGTGTAAACTCACCACATAAACACTCTATATACAAAATAAAATTCCCCAATAAAGATCAGAACATGATGTTCACATTTGCAGGGAAGCACAACTGAATGAATGCTGATTATTCAGAGAATTACCGTATTTATGTTTATTGAGAATTGTTTTTTTTATGTACTAACAGTTAAGCTTCATACACACAATACAAAAATGGGATGAAAAATACCACTTTTGAAGCGTTCGTGCATATGAGCGTATCATTTTTATTTTTTTGCTGGGGGAGTGAATCTTGGGTGGGAGTTCCCACACTTTTTTTTCGCAGCCCCTGGAAGCTGTAAATTACAGAAATAGACACAGCTACTCCACTGATCTCCACTTGCTTCTGGGTCCTGTGCTGAGCGACTGGCTTGATGCATTGTGAACACAGGGGGTCAACTTCTCAGCACAGGCGCCTGTTAGAAAATGCTTTGCATTTTATGAATGAATGGAAAGTATTCTCTGATTGGATGAGGTGGGGATGTCACACTACACCTTGTGCAATCAGAGAACACTTTGCATTCTGAAAAGGCAACACACTCTCTTAAATGGTGCTTGTGCTAAGAGGCCGACCACCTGTGTTCAGAATGGCACCTGGAAGCAAGTGCAGATCACTGGAGTATTGGTGTCTGCTTCCCTCATTTCCAGCTTCCAGGGGATCAGCCAGGCATCGTTACATTGGTCCATACTGGACCACCATCATTATGTAGAATCCAGCCATACCTGGAATTCCTTGCTACTAGTGTTGCGCCCATACAGTTATTGTTGCCGATACTAAACCTTTGCACGAGTACATTTGCAAATGCTCCGATACTTGAAACCGATACATTTGTGGTGAGATTTGAGCCCGTACAGAATGAATGGGCTCAAATTGCACTGTAAAGCATCGCATGCAATTTAAACAGAAATGCGGTGCGATGTACAATTAATCGCTAAAAAAATCGCGATTTAATCCCCCTCACAATCGTAATCTGACATTTCCACAATTCATGTAACAAGTGCAGAGCCTTCTCTGTTGAGTGCTGTTAAAAAAAAAAAAAAAAAACAACCATCCAGCAAATGTTTATCAATATTGCTCAGCACCAAAGATAAAAGGAAACATTGTAACATTAGTTCTTTTAGATCAAAGGGATGAACTTCTGTAAATGAAGTCAGATTAACCACTTAAAGACTAAACCTTTTTCTGACATTTGTTGCTTACAAGTTAAAATCAGTATTTTTTGTTCGAAAATTACTTAGGACCCCCAAACATTATAAATATATTTTTTTAGCACAGACCCTAGAGAATAAAATGGCGGCTGTTGCAATTTTATGTCACACTGTATTTTTGGGAAAAAATACACTTCAATTAATAAAAAAATTAAATAAACAGTAAAGTTAGCCCAATTTTTTTGTATAATGTGAAAGATGATGTTGCGTCGAGAATGGTGAGAGAATCGTGATCTTTATTCTAAGCAAAAAATTGTTGATTCTTGTTTTTTCCAGAATCGTGCAATTTCCCCACCACTCCGGCGTGAACCCAGGCTTGTCATAGTGACTTCACAAAGAAAAGACGTCCCCACCTTTTTTTTTTTAACCACTTACGGACCGCCCGCCGTCGTTATATGTCGGTATTTTGAAGAGGAATATCGTTGTTATGGCAGCAGCTAGCTGCCATAACCCCAGTATCTTCTTCTTCAGCTGTACACGGCGCCTGTAACAGGGCCCCTCGCGGGCGCGCTCAGCATATTTGTATTCTAACTCTGTGTCCACTTGTATGGTGGGGCTCGAACCTGGACATAGGTTAGAATGTAGCGCGCAGGCGCCGTGTACAGCTGACTGACTGTGCTCAGCTTCGCTATTTTCAGAAACTGCGTTGTGCTTTATTGTGGTTCGTACTGCGCAAGCGTAGCGCCTGCGCAGTACAGGGGGGTCCTTATCCGCCAGCAAGGCTCCTTGTGAGGCGCAGATTCCCCCTGCTGATATAGCACCCATGTCCCCCCCCCCCCACCGGGCTCCTAAAATAATAATAAAAAAAAAAATAATCTAAATAAAAAATGCTACACTGCAGTTTTAATAGATTTGGGGTGCACACCTCTGGGGACCTACCTTGAGATAGTCGTTCTCCGATCGCAGCTCGTCCAGCTCCCTGAGCACTTCCTCCTCCTGTGCCGGCCCCTGCGGAGCGGATCTCTTCCCGGCTCCGCGGCCGTCATCGTTCCCCGCCCCCACCAGCCGTACGATCCCCGGCGGTACGGAGAGCGCGGTGCTGGAGGCCGACTCGTTGTCGCTGCTGTGAGCGGGCTGTGTGGGCGGAAGAGGTCGGTGCTCGTCGGATAGAGGCTCGGAGGGGCAGTCGGAGAGGTCGGAGCTGCTGTCGGTGTGAGTGACCCGTAATGTCCCCCCCGGGGGGGCCGCTCTCGCCAGTCTCCGTCCTGCGGTAGTGATCGGAGAGGAGGGGGGATCTTTGCGGCCGCTGCTCGGAGCTCCTCTCTTCCCCGGGGGGGCCGGCTTCCCTCTGGCCGGGAGAGGCTTGTCCTTGGCGGGGGTGCCGCGCCGGGAGAGGCGGCCGGGGGTCGGGACCGGGGATTTGGGGGGGAGGAGGAGGGTGCTCCGGTCTCTGAGGAAAGGTCTGGCCGGGGACGGCGCTCGGTTCAGCCTCTTCTTATCGGCACGGCTCGGCGGCCGGGGCTCCGTGCTTCCACTCTCCATGGGACCCCACCGACCGAGGGACTCACCGACCGACCGACCGACCGAGCGCTACCCGGGCTGCGCCACCACTACAGCAGCGCTACACCATCCCAGCATCACTCCGGCCGGTCACTGACACCCATCATCATAGAGAAGATGATACCGTGTCCCCATCTCCTGTCATCTCTCCTATCCTCTCCTCTCCTCTTCTCTCCTCCCGCAAATCTGCAAGCGCTGCTGTCTGTCAAGCAGCCTGACGTCCGCCGGCTCTCCGTCAGCGCATGCGCAGTGCCTGTGTAGCAGTGAGTACACCTCTGTGTGTATGTGTATGGGGGAGCTGATCCCCGGGGCGGCCATCTGTACGCACACCTGTCACCCGGGGGACGGGGAGGAGCCTACATGGATGGGCTCCAATCATCACATAGATACAGCTATGGATTCCCATACGACCTCAGGCTCAGGGTCGCTGTCCAGTGCTGAACACAAATCAGGCCAGGGTCACACTGGGTCATACAAGAGCCTCCTGATGTCCAACCATCATGTGTCAGGGGCCACAGGTGACAACCATGGCAGAAGCCTGTTCATGTGAGTGGGATGAAATGTATATCCCATATATATCCCACTTCAGTACCATCACTCAGATTTCAGCACTGTCACTCTTTGAAAGACAATTACACCTTACCCAAATAAAATGTTTATCTTTTCTATTTTTATTTTTTTTTTTTTTAATTTGCACAATTTTTTTTCTTTCTTTCTTTTTTTTACTATTTATTTACATACTGTAACGAGAGCAGTACCATAGTGACACTGTACTGCTCTGGGGAGGTGATCAGATTTTTTTTTTTTTTTTTTATACCATTATTACGTAAATAAAATGTTTATAATTTTTAAATATTTTTTTTTTTTTTTACAATTTTTCCTCTTTCTTCATACATATAGTGTGTGTGTGTGTGTTTGTGTTTGTGTGTGTATATATACGTGTCTGTACTGCTATACAGGCATACCCCACTTTTACGTACACAATGGGGTTTATTTACTAAAGCTGGAAAGTGCAAAATCAGGCTCCCTTCTGCATAGAAACCAATGAGCTTCTAACCCCAGCTTGTTCAAGTAACTTTGGTAATAAAACCTGGAAGCTCATTGGTTTCTATGCAGTGAGTCTGATTTTGCACTTTCTAGCTTTAGTAAATAAACCCCATTGTGTACTTAAAAGTGGGGTATGCCTGTATATAGTGTGTCTGTAGGAGGCAATCATGATTTTTTTTTTTATACTATTATTACTTCTTACGTAAATGGCATTTTTATCATTCTTTTTCGATTTTTTTATTTTATTTTATTTTTTACATTTTTTTTTTTTTTTTTTTTTACATACCATAGTGACACTGTGCTGTTCTGGGGAGGTGATCAGAATATTTTTTATACTATTATTGCTTATTACGTAAATTACATTTTTATCATTTGTTTATTTTTTTGTATTTTATTTTTTTACAATTCTTTCCTTTTTTTTTTATTTCATACTAACACCAGAGTAGTATAGTGTCTGTACTGCTCTGGGGAGGCAATCATGATTGTTTTTACACTGTTATTGCTTGATGATAAAAATGCCATTTATGTAACAAGCAACAATAGTGTAAAAAAAAAAAAAGTCCCGATCAGTACAGTGTCACTATGTACTATGTACTATGGTACTGCTCTGGCGACAGTATGTAAAAAAAAAAGAAAAAGATTGTAAAAAAGAAAATGGAAAAAAATGATAAAAATGTCATTTATGTAAAATTACATTTTTATAATTTTTTTTCATTTTCTTTTTTACAATCTTTTTCTTTTTTTTATATACTGTCGCCAGAGCAGTACCATAGTACATAGTACATAGTGACACTGTACTGATCGGGACTTTTTTTTTTTACACTATTATTGCTTGTTACATAAATGGCATTTTTATCATTTTTTTTTTCCATTTTCTATTTTACAATCTTTTTCTTTTTTTTTTTTTTACATACTGTCGCCAGAGCAGTACCATAGTACATAGTGACACTGTACTGCTTTGGGGAGGTGATCGTGGCTTTTTTTTTATTACACTATTATTGCTTATTATGTAAATTCAAGTTGTATTATTCTTTTCAATTTTTTTCCATTTCTTTTTTTACAATTTGTTTTACATACTGTCACTGTGCTGCTCTTGCTTATTAAAAAAATCCATTTTTTTTCTTTCTTTTACAATTGTGTTTTACATAGTGTCACCAGAGCAGTACAGTGTCACCATAGTTACACTGTACTGCTCTGGAAAGGGGATCATTTTTTTATTTTTTTTTACACGGTTATTGCTTAATATGTACGATTATACACGCATTCCTGAACCACACATTCTGTATGTGGACCTAGCCTAAAGCTTGGGCAAGTTGAAAATAGCATGTTAAAACTCAGTGCAACACAGCAAGTAAAGCATGTCAAGGCACACATTGCAGACTGAATGAACCCCAAAGCGTGTCTGAACCCAAAAACAAAAAAAATCTTCTGGCTCATTTACACCTGTGGCTATTATCGCTGCCCCTCTGAAAAGCGATTCACAGTGGGTCACTTTTAAGAGGGTGTTTGACAGGTGATGAGCAGGCAATATGTTGCCTCATCACTGCCTGTTTTAACCCCTCGAAAAACGCTGATCCACCACGCTGCATGCTCTGCACACAGTTGCAGAGTGGTTGCGGCTCAGTCTTATTCACGTGAATAGTTTGCGTTTGGCAGTGGCGCTGCTTTCCAAATGCAGCATGCTATTACATTTTTGGGCAGTCTTGCAGCAAAGCATCACAGTGGGGCATGTGTACAGTCCTGAGAGGCTGCACTTTTGTGTTTGGTTGGGCAGTCCAGAAGGGGTAAAACCATGGCTCAACCACATGCTTTTACTGCCCCCTGGCTGCCTGTGTGAATATGCCTTTAGATGTAATAGCTACATTTTTTTTAGGCTTTTTTCCACTATTTTCACCTGATGATCTGGTCGGTAAGTCTGTTATTTCCTTTAACAGACCAAGCTGTCTATCAAAAGTGGCAGTCAAAGTGTGGAGACAAACCATTAAATATGGAAAGATGTGCCTTCAATGATCAGCTTTTATTTAGTTATGTAAAACCTTTATCCCAAAAGGAAAAGAAATTGCTTAGTCTAAAGATGTTTACATTGTTCCTCTATAGCAGTGATGGTGAACCTTGGCACTCCAGATGTTTTGGAACTACATTTCCCATGATGCTCATGCACTCTTCAGTGTGGTTGAGCATAATGGGAAATGTAGTTCCAAAACATCTGGGGTGCCAAGGTTCACCATAACTGCTCTATAGAGTGGAGACACCCTATGACAGGAAGTATGTTATCGGCCAGATCACCGGGTGAAATCTAAGGAAAAAAATCCTAAAAACGAATGCAGCCACCAAAGGAAAAACTTTTTTTTTTTTTTTAGATTTGGATCGAGTGTAGGGGGATTAGAACACCTATCAGTTTTTATTGCTGTCTGTGCCCTTATTAGGGAGATTCATCCTCTCTATTTGCCCTCTTTACCATTATCATTGAATGTAAATCCCACATTTTTGGTTGTCCCCAGAAAAGTAATAGGGGGGGATCTTCCCAGGGGGACACTGGTTCTGGTGATCTGGGGGTCCCCAATGAATTCCCTTAATTTGCAGGGATTTCCTGTCATTTCCTGTTTGGTTATGGGACAGGAAGTGAAGGGAAGTCTCTGCAATGGAATGCTGATGGCGAAAAAAAAGAAAAAATCTGACAGGGGTTATAACCCTCCCTTGCTCCAACCAAAATGAACAAAAAAAATGTTTGCCTATAGTTCTACTTTAAGGATTGGTAAGCTGCGATATACTTTGCAGATACATTTTATCAGTCTTTATGGTGGCCCCACCCACTTTAATAAATGTATTTTTCAATCCATCTCTCTTTATAGGAATTATCATTCTATTCTGAAAACAAAGCAGCTGCATTCAAATCTGTTATTACCGCTTGCCGCCCGCTACAAGAGTGATAGGACACAGCGCGAGTTTGGCAGTTGATTTAACCAATGATTTTGGTTGAAGTCAGCTGGTCGGTTGTGGCCAATCACACTCAGAGTTCTGTGTTTACAAAAACACAGAACTCTGTGTATTGTGAACAGCAATCTGGCTGCTTCTTTTCCCTGTAAAGCATGAGAATGATTACTCTTCTCCATCTTCTTCTGCAGTGCTTCTGGGACGGATCAGAGAGATGCAGTGCCATCTCTATAGTATCATCAATTGCCCTGATGTACACTATATGGGCACTGTGATGGGGGAAGCTAATGTATATGGGCACTGTAATAGGGGAAATTGGGCAAAGCAATGCACTGGGGGTCCCTGCCAGTCTGCATAAATTTTCCATAGCACAGTGCCCACATACATCCAGTGGCGTCGCTATGGGGAGGGGGGGCTATCTGCACCCGGGTGACACCTGCCAGAGGGGTGACACCAGGGCTTTTTTTCAGCTGGAACATGGCGGAAGAGAGTTCTGCCATCTCCGGCGCTGCCCTGTGCCTTCCGCTCAGTATTGCCACTTCTAAACACAGAATGCTTTTTAGATTTATGATTGAAGTAGTCCTGTCCTTTTCCTGATGAAGCCGTTCCCGGGGAAACTTGTTTAAATTCCTGGATATAGGACTATTCGTATATGAATGCAGTATTCTCATTGTCAGGGTTAGGAATGTGTATATATTCTCATGTCTCTAAATATAACTGTGCTCACTACTTTTATTGAATCTTTAATAAACATTTTGTAAATATTTTTTACATTATAAATTTGTACTGTCTCTTATATCATGTACCTTTAAAATCCCATTTCTCCATTTTGTGTACTTTATAACTTTAAGGGATGTTGGTACCATTTTGCATTAGACTTATTTGGATCTGACCTCTACCCATATTTTCTATTTTTCCTTCTAAACACAGAAGCCAGGCTTCTGTATTTAGTAGTGACACAGCGCTCCTGTCTGCCCGCTGCACTGAACCCCCAGGAGCAGCTGGGGAACTATAGCTGGCCACAGAGTCTCGGTACTCGCCCACACTCCCGCAGCATCGCTCGCTGCTGCCTGTCACACTAGAGCCGGTGGGGGGGGGGGTTTGCTAGGTGGCTCCTCCTCTGCTCTGGTGTGTCTTACAGATCATGAGGAGGAGCCTAGGAAGAGGGTCATACCATGCACTGCATTTAGCCGTGCTGTATCTGAGGTCTGTGTTCAGAGGGGAGATTTTAAAGGGTGCTAATTGTACAGGAAGGGGGATGGGTGTCTGTGCTGGGAGAGGGAAGACAGTCCTGTCAAGGATGCCGATTTGGGGGAGGAACCCTGCACCCACCTGAACTCTGCCCCCTGCACCCAACTACACTCTACACCCTGCACCCAACTAAACTCTGCACCCACCTGAACTTTGCACCCACTTAAACTTTGCACCCACTTAAACTTTGCACCCACTTAAATTTTGCACCCTTCTGAACTCTGCACCCACCTAAACTCTGCAAACTGCACCCACCTAAACTCTGCAAACTGCACCCACCTAATCTCTGCAAACTGCACCCAACTAAACTCTGCACCCACCTGAACTCTGCACTCTGCACCCACCTGAACTCTGCACCCACCTGAACTCTGCACCCTGCACCCACCTAAACTCTGCACCCACCTGAACTCTGCACTCTGCACCCACCTGAACTCTGCACCCACCTGAACTCTGCACCCTGCACCCACCTAAACTCTGCACCCACCTGAACTCTGCACTCTGCACCCACCTGAACTCTGCACCCACCTGAACTCTGCACCCTGCACCCACCTAAACTCTGCACCCACCTGAACTCTGCACCCACCTAAACTCTGCACCCTGCACCCAACTAAACTCTGCACCCACCTGAACTCCGCACCCTGCACCCACTTAAACTCTGCACCCACCTGAACTCTGCACCCACCTAAACTCTGCACCCTGCACCTAACTAAACTCTGCACCCACCTAAACTCTGCACCCACCTAAACTCTGCACCCACCTGAACTCTGCACCCTGCACCCACCTAAACTCTGCACCCTGCACCCAACTAAACTCGGCACCCACCTGAACTCTGCACTCTGCACCCACTTAAACTCTGCACCCACCTGAACTCTGCACCCACCTAAACAGTGCACCCTGCACCTAACTAAACTCTGCACCCTGCACCCAATTAGTTCACTTTTTTATCTTCTTATTTTTCCTGAAAATATGAACTAATCCATTAACTCCATGCACCACAGTGTATGGTGTAAACAGGAAAATAATTGTTTTCTGTGTGCCCTTGTGTTGGACCTGCATTGATTTATGCAAATCCAGTGCAGCTTAAGGAACATGGTGTGAAAAAGCCCGAAGGGAAAAAATGCCACCTTTTATTTCCCCAAACTATAAAGGGAGAATCTGACTGGCAGCTGTGGAGCAAGTCAGTCTGAAATAATTCATTCTTAAAACACAAAAAAATAAGGTCCTCTCTGAGGACTGCACATGCCTTAGGGACCATTGCCAACAAAAGGAAAAAAAAACTCCCTTAAGTGGGTACGGACAGGTGCAATCTTCCTAGGATACAATACTGTCACTGGTATAATTAGGAGATATATAAGAGGTGTCTGTGCATGCCTACAGTACAACGTATTTTTAGGATGTTTTGCTCAAGGTTGCACCTGCTTCAGACCTTTTTTCGGATAAATGTTTTTATTATAAAGATGTTATTTAGTATTGTGGAAAAGTTTCTAAGGTTTTCTAGATTTCTACTTGAGTGGTTAATAAAATGACATCATATCTTTATCCAACTGTTAAATCAACATCATTAAAAAGACCCTGTAGTATGAAAACAGTAGACATGTGCGCCGTCAATAAATTTGTTTTGTTCCGTTCCGTTTCGTATTAGAATAAATTCAGATTTCATCATTCGTGTCCGGAATTTCATACGAAATACGAATTTTTGTTAGGTTTGTTAACTTTTCGTAACAATTACGAATGTGCTGACTTTCTGGGTTTTTAACTTTTAGGTTCGTTAACTTTTCGTAACAATTACGAATGTTCGTTAGGAATTTGGATCCGAAATTCGTAAACGGAATTTCGTATTGCGTACAAAATTCGGAAGCATAGCAGCAATTCGTATGTTGGATCCTCCCGAATGTATGAATTTACGGAAATTCGTACGAATTTTCGATTCCTACGAAACTAATCGCACATTTCTAGAAAACAGAAAATCTGCTGCAAGTATAAAGGACAGGCACCTAGATGGACCTGCACATGTCTGCACTAACTGGTTCAATTAGCCTGCAGATGCAGCCAAATACAAGCCCATTCAGATAGTCAAAGCTTCACTATGTTCTTCCAAAGCTTGCCTGCCATTTTCTCCCTCCTGAAATGTCTTATTGTACACCAGCCAATCATAATAATGGACCAATAGGAAGTGACAGAACTTTGCCCATTGTATTTGCAGGCGTTTTAAAGCTACTGCAGATAAGTACAGACAACTCTAGGTGTCTGCAGAAGTTTTTCACTTTTTGTTTGAGAGACCGAGGGGTGTGTAAGAGGGGCTCTGTGATTAGCTGGATGTTGGCTCCAAAGCCCTGCCCCTCTCCTGTCCTTTCTAGAACACTACACCTCCCGCTATGGCTGAACCCTCTGCCATTTTGTGCTCCATTCCATGCTCGCCTTTTGGTCTCCTTGTTCTCTTTCCTCCTGTCTGTTGCTCTTTCCTCTTTGTTCTTTCTTCCTTTTTTCTTCTTTTCTTTCCTTTCCTTCGTTCTGCTTTCGCTTTTCTTTTCTTTCTTCTCTGTTCTTTTTTTCTCTCCTCTTCACTCCACTGTTTCACGCTCTTTCTTCTCTCGTTCTTTTTCTCTTCTGTTTTCTTTCTCCTACTCTTACTTTTCTTTTTTTTCTCGTCTTTTTTTTGTCTTCGTTTGTTTTTTCTCCTCTTTCTGCTGTTCTGTTCTTTGCTTGTACTTTCTCCTCCTTTTCTCTGGTTTCTTTTCGCGTTTTTTTTCTTTTCTGGTTTTCTCGGTCGCCTCTTGATGTGTTTCTCTTTTATTCTTCTTTTCTTTTTGTTTCTTGCCTCTCTGACTTTCGTCCACTGTTTGTTTTCGTCCACTTCTCCTTTGCTGTGCCTTCTGCTTCACTGTTTTTCTCCACTTCCTTTTTTGGCACTCTTCACTCTTGTTGGTGTTCGCGGTCCTTGCCTCCACCCTTTCTTATCTCACCGCTTCTTCTGTTCTGTGCTATGTTTTGCTCACGTCTTCTCTGCCTGTGGTTCCCTTCAGCTGAGCGGTTGGCTTACTGGTGTCTCTTGCTCTTTTTTCGGTCGATCTTTTCTTCCTTCTTTTTCCCTGATCTCGCCTTTCGAATTCGACTTCTTTTCTAATCGCACTCATTTCTAGATCTCCAAACAGTCTTTCACAAATCTGCTGCTAACTTTTCCGCTTTCCTTTCTCTCTTGCTCTCCACTGTTTTTTGTTCTTCTCCTCCGGTCTTTTGTCTCTCTCTCTTGTTCTCTTCTCATTTTTTCATAAAGGTCCTATTCTCTTGTCCTTTCGTCTTCCTGTTCCTTTTTTTCTACTTTTTTCTCCTTTCGTGTCTTGTTTTGGCACTTTTCCTCTTTCTCTCCCTCGTTCCTACTTGTTTTTTTCGTTCCTGGATTCCTTGGACTCGGGGGGGCTGCACATGGTCTGCACTAACTCGGGTCTTGGTTCCCCAATTACTTCGTTCGCTCTTTTCTGCCGATGCAGCCAAATACAAGCCTATCAGATCTAGTCAACGCTTCACTATGTTCTTCCAAAGCTTGATCTCCTGCCATTTTTCTGCCCACTCTCCTGAAATGTCTTATTGTACACCAGCCAATCATAATAATGGACCAATAGGAAGTGACAGTCACTTCTCTTGTCCCTCTCCGTTCTCTGCCTGCTCGCTGGCTGTTTTCGGTTTTCCGCCTTTCTTTTGCGCTTGTTCACTTTGCCCATTGTATTTGCAGGCTGTATTAAAGCTACTGCAGATAACTTCTCTTTGCTCGTCCGCTTCTCGTACAGACAACTCTAGGTGTTCTGCAGAAGTTTTTTTCACTTTTTGTTTGAGAGACCGAGGGGTGTGTAAGAGGGGCTCGATGTGGTTAGAACACTACACCTCCCGCTATGGCTGAACCCTCTGCCATTTTGTGCTCCATTCCATGCCAGAGGCCTCCACATGACATTCCCAGCTGCTGATCTTTATATCTGAAAGGAAGGAATACCCACACATAAGTAGTTTGCTGCTCTTTATACATACAGTATCTCACAAAAGTGATTACCCCCCTCACATTTTTGTAAATATTTTATTATATTTTTTCATGTGACAACACGAAATTACACTTTGCTACAATGTAAAGTAGTGAGTGTACGTGAGTACCCTCCTAAGTGAAAATGTCCAAATTGGGACCAAAGTGTCAATATTTTGTGTGGCCACAATTATTTTCCAGCACTGCCTTAACCCTCTTGGGCCTTGAGTTCACCAGAGCTTCACAGGTTGCCACTGGAGTCCTCTTCCATGACGACATGGATGTCGTCATGGATGCTGGTGGATGTTAGAGACCTTGCGCTCCTCCACCTTCCATTTGAGGATGCCCCACAGATACTCAATAGGGTTTAGGTCTGGAGACATGCTTGTCAGTCCATCACCTTTACCCTTAACTACTTTAGCAAGGCAGTGGTCTTCTTGGAGGTGTGTTTGGGGTCGTTATCATGTTGGAATGCTGCCCTGTAGCCCAGTCTCCAAAGGGAGGAGATCATGCTCTGCTTCAGTATATCACAGTACATGTTGGCATTCATGGTTCCCTCAATGAACTGTAGCTCCCCAGTGCCGGCAGACCATGACACTCCCACCACCATGCTTGAGTGTAGGTAAGACACACTTGTCTTTGTACTCCTCACCTGGTTGCCGCCACACACACTTGACACCATCTGAACCAAATAAGTTTATGTTGGTCTCATCAGACCACAGGACATGCTTCCAGTAATTCATGTTCTATGTCTGCTTGTCTTCAACAAACTGTTTGCAGGCTTTCTTGTGCATCATATTTAGAAGAGGCTTCCTTCTGGGATGACAGCCATGCAGACCAATTTGATGCAGTGTGCCGTGTATGGTCTGAGCATTGACAGGCTGACCACCCACCCCTTCCAGTGACCAGTATGGCAGAGTGAGAGCGATAACAGAAAATTTAACACACCTGCTTCCCATTCACACCTGAGACCTTGTAACACTAACGAGTCACATGACACTGGGGAGGGAAAATTGCTAATTAGGCCCAATTTGGACATTTTCACTTAGGGGTGTACTTTTGTTGCCAGCAGTTTAGACATTAATGGCTGTGTGTTGAGTTATTTTGAGGGGACAGCAAATTTACACTGTTATGCATGCTGTACACCAACGCTGTATCCTGGCCTAGGCCGACAAGGCCCAGGCCTAGGGCAGCACTTTGCAGGGGGGCAGCACGGAAAGAGTCCCCGCCGGCTTGCGCAGTTAGTGTAGTGTCAGTCTTATGGGGCGGACTGGGCTGAGAGGCAAAGAAGTCTAACACCCCCATAAAGCAGCCGCACTGCGTATGTAGGCTGCCGGCATTCCGCAACTGGGGGGGGGGGGGCACTTCTAATTTTGACTGTCCTATCATCCTGGACCACAAACCTTCCTTACTGTGCTATATGATTTCTGCTCCACCATTGACATGGTTATATCTTCTTATTCCTCTCCATAAAATTATCACAAATTTGAGCTTAAAGTAGAACTATAGACAACACTTTTTTTTCCATTTTGGTTAAAGTGGTTCTAAAGCCTTAACGTTATTCACCTTAATGTATTCTATGCATTAAGGTGAAAAACCTGCTGCAGTAACCCCCCAGACCCCCGTTATACTTACCTGAGCCCGATACGATCCAGTGATGTGCATGAGAGCTGTCTCCCTCCTCCCTGGGCGGTTTGATAGCAGTGGGAGCCATTGTCTTCTGCTGCTGTCAATTTAAATGCTGTGCCGAGCAAGCGGGGGTTGGAGCTGGGCCGCCTGCTCTATGCAAATAGACAAAGACAGGGCGGCTCGGGCTTGAGCAAGCACAGGTGCCCCCATGGTAAGCGGCTTTCCATGGGGGCACTTGTCGAAGAGGAGGAGCCTGGAGAACCAATGGGGGACCCCAAAAGAAGAGGATCAGGGCTGCTCTGTGCAAAACCATTGCACAGAGCAGGTTAGTATACCATGTTTGTTATTTTATAAAAAAATTAAATAAAGCTTTAATGTCACTTTAATCACAATTAGTGGACGGTCCGCAGTAGTGGCATGTGAAAGCAGATGCAGAACCTTTAGCAGCCATCTCCCTTTGACAGTCTCAGCCGGGGTCATTAGTACTCACAGAACTGAACTCTTTGTAGTCACCTCCTCACTAGGTACACCTCTCCCGGGACCCTCCGGTGATGCAGCCTCACGCAGGGAACTCTTGACATGGCCTACAAGACTACAGCCAGGTCTAACTGGGTGCAAATCTACTCCTCCCAGGCCTCCTGCTATATCCAGAGACTACATATGCTAATTATATCTGTCCTGGTGTGGGTTGTTTAGCTCCCATGCGCCAAGAAACTGAGGGCTGCTCCCATCCTTGTTTATAACTGGGTACTGACTCACCCATGACATCACTGCAGGAGATCTCTAACTAAAAGGGGCCTAGCACCTGATGTTACTACTTTCTGTAACTAGACACTATTCTGGAACAGAGCCACCTAGCGGCAGACTAGCTAACTGCACTTGCCTACATGTGTATTTACTAAATGTAAATAGGCTGTTCATTTTGCAAGGGAATTATCCCATAGTTTTATTCTCCTTGTGCATTATAAAGAGTATTCTTTGGTGAGTTTTCTCCACTTTCACTAAGTTAAAAAAAAAAAATCCCAATGACAACAGTCTATTTGCCTTTAGTAAATCAACCTTACTGTCTTTTTACGGGTGCACTAACACTAACAGTTTTGACCATGTCCGAGTCACCCTCTTGGTCCAGTTGTTTTGTGTAGTATGAGTGCTCCAAACTGTGCCCAAGACCACTTGAAAGAGGTAGTTCCAGGCACAGTTTACTTGTGGCTCGGTACGCTTCCCCTCGGTGTGATCGTAAAATAATCCTGAGCACAAAACTCTTCATAGTGCACTGAGCACAGAAACAGGAGTCACTTTGATCTAGTTGACAGAGGTGATGATGTAAGAGTGCCTGGGAACACTTGTTTAATGCCCAGTGCGAGTGTAGATCAACAGGGGGTAGGGAAAGTCGAAATTGGGCATGGTCCAGTTCAACCGTGCCCAGTGTAAGTGCACCCTAAAAGACAACTTTCTCTATTGGCATATACAGTGGTGTGAAAATGTGTTTGCCCCCTTCCTCATTTCCTGTTCCTTTGCATGTTTGTCACACTTAAGTGTTTCGGAACATCAAACCAATTTAAACAATAGTCAAGGACAACACAAGTAAACACAAAATGCAATTTGTAAATGAAGGTGTTTATTATTAAAGGTGAAAAAAAATCCAAACCATCATGGCCCTGTGTGAAAAAGTGATTGCCCCCTAAACCTAATAACTGGTTGGGCCACCCTTAGCAGCAACAACTGCAACCAA
The DNA here is from genome assembly GCA_028564925.1 of Lithobates sylvaticus. Taxonomy (NCBI): domain Eukaryota; kingdom Metazoa; phylum Chordata; class Amphibia; order Anura; family Ranidae; genus Lithobates; species Lithobates sylvaticus. The sequence goes on along the minus strand of CM053030.1, from coordinate 164,718,932 downwards.
GCATTTGCGATAACGTGCAATGAGGCTTTTACAGCGTCCTGGAGGAATTTTGGCCCACTCATCTTTGCAAAATTGTCCTAATTTAGTTACATTAGAGGGTTTTCGAGCATGAACGGCCTTTTTAAGGTCATACCACAACATCTCAATAGGATTCAGGTCAGGACTTTGGCTAGGCCACTCCAAAGTCTTCATTTTGTTTTTCTTCAGCCATTCGGTGGTGGACTTGCTGGTGTGTTTAGGATCATTGTCCTGCTGCAGAACCCAAGTTCGTTTCAGCTTGAGTACACGAACAGATGGTCGGACATTCTCCTTCAGGATCTCTTGGTAGACAGCAGAATTCATAGTTCCTTTTATCACGGCAAGTCTTCCAGGTCCTGAAGCAGCAAAACAGCCCCAGACCATCACACTACCACCACCATATTTTACTGTTGGTATAATGTTCTTTTTCTGAAATGCAGTGTTCCTTCTACGCCAGATATACTTGGACACACACCTTCCAAAGAGTTCCACTTTTGTCTCATCGGTCCACAGAATGTTGTCCCAAAAGTCTTGGGGATCATCAAGATGTGTTGTGGAGAAATTGAGACGAGCTTTGATGTTCTTTTTGCTCAGCAGTGGTTTTCTCCTTGGAACTCTGCCATGCAGGCCATTTTTGCCCAGTCTTTTCCTGATGGTGGAGGCATGAACGCTGACCTTAACTGAGGCAAGTGAGGCCTGCAGTTCCTTGGACGTTGTTGTGGGGTCTTTTGTGACCTCTTGGATAAGTCGTCGCTGCGCTCTTGGGGTAATTTTGGGCGGCCGGACACTCCTGGGAAGGTTCACCACTGTTCCATGTCTTCGCCATCTGTGGATAATGGCTCTCACTGTGGTTCGCTGGATTCCCAAAGCTTTGGAAATGGCTTTATAACCCTTTCCAGACTGATAGATCTCAATTACTTTCTTTCTCAATTGTTCCTGAATTTCTTTGGGTCTCGGCATGATGTGTAGCTTTTAAGGATCTTCTGGTGGACCTTACTGTGTCAAGCAGCTCCTATTTAAGTGATGCCTTGATTGTGAACAGGTGTGGCAATAATCAGGCCTGGGTGTGGCTAGAGAAATTGAACTCAGGTGTGGACAACCACAGTTATAGTATGTTTTAACAAGGGGGGCAATCACTTTTTCACACAGGGCCATGATGGTTTGGATTTTTTTTCACCTTTAATAATAAACACCTTCATTTACAAATTGCATTTTGTGTTTACTTGTGTTGTCCTTGACTATTGTTTAAATTGGTTTGATGTTCTGAAACACTTAAGTGTGACAAACATGCAAAGGAACAGGAAATGAGGAAGGGGGCAAACACTTTTTCACACCACTGTAAGTAGAGGTAATATCTATATAACAACTGCCCCCAGGGCCAAAGAGTGTAAAAATTCAGTATATGTCACCCTTATGTGGAATACATATACTCCATTTGTTTGTGTTTATTGCTCATATAATGCCCATGTTTCTATTTGTTTGATGACTTTTCACAGAAGAAGTAATTTTTATAAAGTAAATAAAGTAAAAAAAATGGAGTTAGGCAATGATGGTGTGCATCCATTACAATAGAAAAATATGTGTTTTGTGAGCATTGCATGCTGTTGCTACCATTTTAATAATTTCACAGCATGTACATTATAAAATGGTAGTTTTTGGCAACTTTTTAATTGCTTTAAAATAACATGATTATGATGGAATTCCACTTAAATCAGTTTCATGATGTACTGTAACTCTTGCATTTTTAAAAAGTGAAATCAGACTGGTGACAATCCATCATGGAAACAATTTTTGGGTGTGGGCTAGTTGGTTTGGAAGTGTCCTTATTAAAAAAAACAATATAAGAGGAATCGGTCTAAACACTAATTTGTTCATAAACTGCAATCCAGGGTAAACTAGACTAAATTTGCTGGAAGGATAAGTGCACTTTAATGATACAATTATTAGAAGTTGTGTTCTTCCTTCCCTTTCTTGTGGTTTAATCAGCATCTTTACTGCTAGGAGATAAAAATTTAGATTTCTATACAGCTCTTATCTCCCGTTCATTGCAGAAACAAGGCACTAGTAAAGCTTAAAATGGCTAGGGTCTTGATGACAGCCCTCAAATGGCAAAATGAAAGCAATGCCAGCAATTCATGTTAGTAAACTTGATTGATTTGCATGGATATAATTAAGGCACTAATGTGTTGATATTGTGTACCTATCATTTAAATAAGTAGGCAAACAGAGTTTTGAGGTTCTTTCTCCCTGTTTGTTATAAGAAAACCTACTTTTATTTTTCCTGCCATTACATAGATAGACTAAACTTTAAAACGAGTTTCGCTATCCAGTTTCACATATGTTTTTGTTAAAGCATTAGGGCTCACACAGTTTTAAGGACATTTGGTAAAACCATTTGAACTTAGACATAATTTCCATTATATAACAAAGACCAATGTAAATGATTTTTTCAGCCATTTGTCTGAGGTTCGGTATCCAAGCCATGTTATTTAAAACAATTCAGTAAAGTTGAATTGCATTAAGCTGTGTTTTGACTTTCGGCAATGATGTAATAGCTTTAAGTATAGGTGTCCCTCCTAAGAGGGATTATGATACTTATATGGACTCATGATATTGGATGATGTAATTCAGCAAGATATAATGATAAAATGATAAATGATAAAGATGAAATGATAATGACGTAATTCTGAAAGATGTATTGCAGATAGGCATGACGTTATTCATTTGTTTGCTGCCTTATTGACCCACCTGGAGCCTCTCTTTTCACATGAACCATGCTCTATATACTGCATATACCATTTACACATACTGTATATCATATTCTGGTTGAAAAGTTGGTAGCTTTTATCCTCACTCACAAACAGCAGCAAGAACGCTACTAGCAGCAGTCTAGATTACCATCAATTTGCCCACAGAGCGTATTGAGTTGGGTTGGGTGTCCTACATGTGTCGATGCTGCCACATTAAGTAAAACTATTGGAATCATTTTTTTTACATGTTAGAAAGGGGTGCCTTGAGACTGTCCATATTTTAAAGGGTGCCTTGACTGATAAAAGTTTGAGAAAGACTGATCTATATAAATGTTTTGTCCCTTGTGTGAACTTGCTGCATGTGTAGGGTCTAAATGATGTGCAATACATTTACATGTATAAAGATTTGCTGCCTTTATCTGGATCAGCTGTGGATTTATGGCTCAGCGTATGCAGCAATTGCAACACGGCAGATCCCTCATCTCCTGTCCTCAGTTATCTCCATTTCTGTGGTGATGTTTTCTGCCCATACTGAAAGTTACATGAACTAGAAAACTTATAACATCATTTAAAGCCCGACTCCAGGATATTAGCAACCCCTACTTCTCACCCCCTCTAACTAACCACCGATATAAAAAAATAAAACTATCCAAATGCCTATTTTACTTACCAGAAGCCGCATTCATGTGACAAACGTTCTCCCTTCTGTCTACTTCCTGGGGTCCTTCTTCCAGTGTCGCCATCACCAGTGTGGGTCATCTTACTTTAAAAAAGTAATTAGTTAAGTTACAAATTACTTCTCCCAAAAAGTAATTGCGTTAGTAACTCAGTTACTACATTGTAAAAGTAATTAGTTACTCAGCAAAGTAACTGACTTTTTTTTAAATATTCTATACGTGTAAATAAGGGGCGCATTTATTATTATTGTTATATATCGTGTAACCAAGGGGCAGATCTGTTATAGCGTGTAAGCAAGGGGCGGGTCTATTATTATTATATCGTGTAAGGGGGCGGATGGCTACAGAAGAGGGCGAATGTTAAATTAATGGGCAGAGCTCGATATATAACAATAATAATAAATGCGCCCCTTGGTTACAGTAATACTAGACCCGCCCCTTACTTACACGATAGATGCCCCTTGCAGAGTAGCACGAGCATCAGGAGCGTGCGGCATCGCCTCGTACAATTACATGTTAACTGCGCCTGCGCGGTGTAGAGTTCACTCAGAGCTGTTTAGGTTCGGCAATTTTCGGAAGCTCCGTAGTCCTTCATACTGCGCAAGCGCGGCACCTGCGCAGTACAGGGGGGTCCTTATCCGGCGGGGGAACTTTTTCGGCAGGACACCGGAATTACACTACTGCCATCTAGTGGCGGTAGATGTAATTGGGGTAACTAAGCCAAAGTAATGGGAACTGAGTTACCATGAGGGGAAAAGTAATCAGTTAGATTACTCGTTACCCTCTAAAGTAACTGCGTTAGGTAACTCAGTTTATTTTAACTCAGTTACTTACATCACTGGCCATCACTGCTTGCATGATGTGAACACCTCCTGTCGGTAAATGGCAACACTTCCAGCAGCCGGGTCCTCTCTCATAGACTCAAGAGTATGAGAACTACGGGGGCAGTGAGGAAACCAGTGCCCAAGAAGATAAGGAGCATCAAAAAATGCCTGGTCCACATGGCTGGAAATTATCTTGGCTTTGATCCATTACAGTGCAGGATGGTTTAGGAAGAGGTGTTTGGAATCATGACTAATGAGTAAGGTAATTGATGCACAATATGCTATTTACATTCAATTTTTGCCTGGAGTTTGGCTTCAAAGTGATACTAAACTCTGGATTAAAAAAGAAAACTCTATTCAAGTATGTATTATCTAACTCATAAAAGTACCTACTGTTGTTCTCAGTCCTCTCCAAATTCCTTTTTTTTTGCTGCTGTGATCTGACTTACTGTTAGAAGGTGGTAACGTTCATTCTCCATGGTCCCACAGTATGTAGGAACGTAGCCATCCTCTCTTGCTTGCTCCCTAGATGGACTATGGAATTTGTAGTTTGCATAGAGCAGTGTACATGACTGCAACTAACATGCACTGCTCGTTCCAAACAAAAGTGAAGGAGAAAAGGAGAGGTTTGGGAGGCAGAAAAACACTGTAAAAAACAATTTAATGAAAAATCGGTTAAGGGCAATTAAGTAATGGATGTGTATTGATTATGATTTTTATATTTTTTTTATTAAATAAGAATATTCTTTAATCACTTTAAACTGGAACTAACGGGCTGTTATTCACTGTGAGCAGACAGTTTTTTTTTAATGCAGACATGCAATGGGGTTGATTTACTAAAACTAGAGATTGCAAAATCTGGTGCAACTTTTTTTTGTCAAAGCTTAATTGAACAAGCTGAAGTTAGAAGCTGATTAGCTACCATGCACATCTGCACCAACTTTTGCGCTCACCAGTTTTAGAAAATCAACCCAATGTCTCTTCTGCAATAAAATTCACCTACCTGCCTGCTCCCAACTGCACGTGCAGCTCAATTTACAGCGGCCAGCACAACCGGTGTGCTGGAATGATGGCCTCCTGCACATTCAGAGGAGTGACATCATCCCGCACCGGCCATGCCAGCGAGGGATGGGACTGGTGAATGAAAGGTTAGTATAGCTGCTTTTAGCTCCACTTTAAATTATTAAAGAATAAGTGCACTTTAAAACAAAGTGCATTTATCCTTTTTGCCCCCCCTCCCCAGACCTAACAACCACAGATGCATAGTCCCCTTGTCACCTTGATACGATGGCTGGGGTTCCACTGTTTGTTTAAATGCATCGCCATGAGGCTTCACTGTTTGGGTGTGTGGCTGTGCTATACTGTCCCAGAGACTTCTATGGGGCTGTGTCAAGGGACCAGAGTCAATTGAAGATGATCCCATAGATGTTTATGGGGCTGTAATATGCAGGCATGATGAGGACAGTAAAGACATATGGTTCTGGATGTTAAACAGTGGAATTGCGGCTGTCAGATCAAGGTAAGTATGCATCCTTGGAGGAGGAGGTTGGGTTAGGTTAGGGCATGGGGCAAAAAAAGATGAGTGCACTTTGTTTTAAAGTCCACTTATCTTTAAAGAGGAAGTAAACCCCGGATGATTTTTCTTATTTTTTCAATGTATATATACTGCAAAGTATTGCAAATGAAAACACTTATAAATCGGCCAAAAACGAGGTTAGTAAATACCTTTTTTATCTTATTTAGAATATCTTCTCTTCCGGTATTGGCTGCGCCATTTCTACTACTGTTTCTTGAATCAATTTAGGACATAATTTCCGCCCTTACTATGATTGCCTTTACAAATCTTGCGCATGCGCCGTAGCGTCAAAACCAAGCCTCTATGTGGATTGCCGTTACTACAGCAACAGAGTGAACCCATAGCTGAAGGCAAAATAAAGGGGGAGAAGCATCGCGATACTTCCCTCTGGGCCGTTCTGAGAGGAAGATAGTGAATGCTAATGACCCGGCATGCAGAGCAGACAGAAGAGGCACCCACAGTATGCCATTAAACATTGTACCTAGTGCGCAATCGCGGCTGACGTCACTGAACATTGCAGGGCGAATACTATGGAAACCAAAACTGTGAGTGCACTTTCACAGGCAGCAATCAGCTGCCTGTGCTATATAGATTTTAAAGAGATTAAGTTGTAGTGGAGGGTTTACAACCACTTTAATGAGCAAGTCTTAAAGGCTAAGTTTACCTTTTGGAACATGTTACACCTGTATTTAGAGTAGAACATGTAACATGATCCTGCTTCAGCTACTGCAGCCTCTATTCCCACTCCCTGTCACGGTGTGACCCACTGTCACAATTCAAAAACAGTGCAGGACTCCACCCACGTGGCTGTGTCATTAATTTACAGTCTCCTGTGAATAGACTACAACTACCGTCAGCCACTGTGGTAACACACTTGCAGTCCACCACTGAATGGACTGCAAGGGTGGTGATGAGCGCTCTCGTAGTTCATTCACAAGCCCATCAGTCAACCCATTTCGGAGGTACAGGCTCAGAGCTGCAGGGCTTGTCTGCAGAAGCCTGACAGTGTACCCCTCATTCACTGCTCATGTCAATTCTTTCCAGGCTTCTGCAGGAGAAAATAATAAATGCATGATTTTTTTTATGCAAAAATATATGTGCATTTATTTTTATTTTTTTAAAAGGTAAACTTATTCTTTAAGCTAGCCAAATGTATGTGGCTGGACCTGGGAGGCAGGCTTTAGGTAAATGTTGTCATCAGTCTGTTGCATCCAGGGAGAAAGCTTTACCTCCATCAGCCCTTACCTGGTTATTATTTACTAAAATAGTTTTTATATTATAACTTTCTGGCAGACGGTGCAAAGAAAATACAAGGAGCCTGATCTGTAAAACATGTACGCACGCTGTCTTAAAGTGAAGTGAATGGCCTCAGATGATACACAGGGATAAACAAATCTCCCTAAATAAGTTTTACATGTATATCTGCTGTCTTCAGCTTTATATATGGTTTAGAAAGTTCAGATCCTGTTATGCCGCGTACAAACGAAGGGACTATCCCGCGGGATTGTCCGCTGGACTCGAGTCCGCCGGACAATCCCCTCGTGTGTGGGCCTTTGACTGACTTTTTTTCCCAAAAGTCAGACGGACTAGGTTTTAAGTTTTGTTTTAAAATTATCCGCTGGACTTGGCAGTCCGGCGGACAATACGGCCGTCTGTAGTATGGTCCGGCGGACCAAAAAGGACGCATGCTCAGTAGCAAGTATTTTTCTAGTATGTTTCGTTTTCTAGTCCCGTCGTACGTGCTGTACGTCATCGCGTGAACCGCCGGACTTTTAGCGTGATCGTGTGTGGTCAAGTCCGTTCGCTTTCAAGTCCGCCGAAGCCCAGCTGGAAAGTCCGGCGGATTGTCCGCTGGACTAGGTCCGGCGGACAAAGTCCCTTCGTGTGTACGCGGCATTAGAGATTTTCTCTTCCTGTTCAGCACTGAGTGTGAAGTCTGGGCACACAGCCAAGACAGCTGATTGGAGGAAAGGCACACACCCCCTCTCCTCATAGGCACAGACTCTTTGGTTTTATCACATGTGGTGGAGAACTTGTCAGAAGTTATCATGATGATAACAGAAGAACGGAGCAGGAGAAAGCCACAGGACTTAGTGCTTTGAAGCGAGATAAGAAAACATTGCAGATATAAGTGCCCAGCTCAAATTTCATTGAGCTGGGCACTTTGGGCAATTTGGGAGATACACTTAGTTGAGGGAGTAGATGTCACTCTGCATGTTGCCTGAACAAAGATGGTATTGGCCTTCCAAAATAAAAGAAGGCATGGTCAGTAACATCAATCGGATCTGCATTATAGGTTATAATACAGAAGTTATATGAACACATTACTCAGCATGGATTCAGTTAGCCACTTTCCCTCCGGAAGATTTACCCCCCTTCATGACCAGGCTGATTTTTGTGATACGGCACTGTGTTACTTTAACTGACAATTGCGCAGTTGTGCGACGCTGTACCCAAACAAAATTATTGTAATTTTTTGCCACAAATAGAGCTTTCTTTCGGTGGAATTTGATCACCACTGCATTTTTTATTGTTTGTGTTATAAACATAAAAAGACTGACAATTTAAAAACAAATATATATTTTTTTTACATTCTGCTATTAAATATATGCAATAAAAAAAATGAAAAAAATTGAATTTCTTCATCAATTTAGACCAATATGTATTCTGCTAGCTACATATTTTTGGTAAAAAAAAATCACTATTTGAGCAAAAAGGGAAATTTTGGGACTTTAAATGAGGTGCATGGGACCATACAACTCCATCCCTGTATATAAACAAGGGGGAGTTTGAGACTTTGAATGGTATGTGATATGACCTAATCAATGGAGTCAATATAGAAAAACTTGTTTATTTGTAAAGCAATAGGTATCATACCCTGAAACAGCAGGTACATACATGAATAATTAAACATAACATTGACATATTGCAGACCATAATACATAAAAAAAAAACAAACAAACATTTGCATGGTAGTAGGCTCCCACCATATCCAAAGGCCCCAGCCAGCGTCACGCTGGCGTGACGTCAATGGGGAGGCAAGCGCTGCTGACCTGAGCCTGGACATGCCCTCCCAAATGTCAGCCAGGAATGTTAACGAAACACGCATCAGCATTGCGACACCCAAGTGGACATCATGTGCACGGGGGGCTGGCGTGGCGCAGCTGCACAAAATGACACAACCGCCCCAACCCCCACATCCAACCAATGTGGGTGGGAGGAGTGCCAAGGGGCATCACAGCTCCTGGGTGACAGACACAGTCCAGGCCAACAATATCACGTGACATAGTAATGTATAATTAAATGCATGTAAATCAAAATGCTAGAAAATATGGTGTAGGTTGAAAAAAACCCAATGGGGTCCGCCAAGGATTATATGGGAGCAATGTATAAATGGTCATAACCAAATGATATACATTCACCAACCTCCATCCCTATCAGTATTTGAGCAAAAGAGAAATTGTGGGACTTTGAATGAGGTATGTGCTATGACCGAGTCAATATAGAAAAACATGTGTTTATTTGTAGAGCATTGGGGATTATACAATGAAACAGCAGGTGCATACATGAATAATAAAACATAACATTGACATATTGTAGACCATAATACATAAAAAGTAAAAGCAATCCCAATAAGTGTATATTGATTGGTTTGGGCAAAAGTTACAGGGTCTACAAAGTATGGGATATTTCTATTTATTTATTTATTTTTTAACTAGTAATGGCAGTGATAAGCAGCTTATATGGGGACTGGGCTATTGCTGCAGACAGTTGGCACACTAACTGGCACTTTTTGGGGAACAGTGACACTTATACAGTGATCAGTGCTAAATATATCCACTGTCACTGTACTAATGACAGTGGCTAGGAAGGGGTTAACATCAGGGGCGATCACAGGGTTAACTGTGTGCCTAGCCAGTGTTTGTGCACTATGTGGGAGGTGCTTTTACTAGGGGAAGGCATTGATCCATGTCCCTGCTAGTGACAGAATGACGATCTGCCTTGTGTACATAGGCATATTGCTGTTCTGGCTCTCTGCCTAATGATCAGCGGGTGCCGGCGGAGCATGCGCCCCCAGTCCCGGAACTAAGTACATGATTCGGTGCAGAGTGGCTGCCCTGCCGCAGTATATGTGTGGTCCTGAACTGGTTAATATCCAAATTAACATTTAATGGTAGATTCACTTAAACAGGACCTTACTAAAGAATGTATTTGAGCAAAATAGAATCCCAGAGCATAGGGTATTTTAACACTTGTAGTAAGTTCAGTTTCCAGAAAATAATATGCAATAGGAGCCATTTTAAAACCTCATTATTGTGTCAAGTTGCCAGAATCACCTCATTTATTGTGTGGCACTGAGCCAGGATAACTAGAAATAAAGGCCAGAGAAGCTTGCAGACTTGACCCAGTGGTTTACAGCAGCTGTTGTATTGTCAGTCTTTCTTACGTGTGAGGCTGCCAGCAACAAGATTACTCACTGGGCTTTAGAACAAGAACAAATGTTATCTCCTGCAGTAATACAATTTAAACTTTGCTACATTTCCCATGAAGCACATTGCAGTCGTGGGACATTTAGGCTTCTGTTTATCCAATAATTTGTTTCATTTGCGCAATAGTATGCACTGTAGTATGCACTGGTAATCTGTTTCAGGATATACAGGTAGGCATAGTCCGTCCCTGTCTGAAAATGTACTGCTGGCTTCAGCCAGATTTTCATGACTGATTCTGCTGGTCAAACAGCCTTGGTGTTGCTAAATATATTATTAAAGAAGCATTCCACTCTGCATAGAATGACAGTAAAATTGCATTATATAATTTCTTTTGAGCTGCAGAAGACCCCAATTGGTTAGATTTGGGTCTCAGCAATAATGTGCAGGTTTTCTAATTAAAACAATCTAAATTTTGTCCAAAGGGTAGGTTTGTACCCACAGAGCACTGTGCATGTGGGGAAAATAAAGACAGAACTCAATTGTGTCAAAGAGGTAAGTTTGTTTGGTTGAGAGATAAACTCAGTGTGTACCACATCCAAAAATTTGAGGTAAATCTCCATAGGATGTTCCAGAGCAGGACAGAGAGAAGGAAGAGCAATGTACTGGTCAAGGTGAAGGACAAAAAACTACTTAGGAAGAAAAGAGGAACCTGGCCTCAAAACAACCTAGCCCTAGTGAAAAAGGTCTTTATCTCATCCCGTTTCTGGAAGGTATCCTGGCCAGTTATTCCCTCCGATGGATTCACCCAGGTTCCTTGGGAGGTGTTGAAGGGCCTCAAAGAATGAGGGGTAATGGCATCCAGCGTACCCCACCGGGTGTGGGGGGTAAAACTCCCAAAAAAAAAAAAAAAAAAGGAAGGAAAGAGGAAGATCCCTTGTGTGATATCAGGTGGCAAAATTTTTTTTATTTAAAATAGATAAAAACAAATAATATAAAAAACGTAAAAATATAAGGCCAGGGTATCTCGCAGGATACACCTGGTCCGCCTCACACAGTAGACAAGATAGAGGGAATAGGATCGGTGTACAGCTTGCGCTCCAGCTGCGTACCAGACCTCTAGTTCCCACACCGGAAGTGACGTCAGCGCGCCTTACTAGTTTCGTCGTCAGACGTTCTCAAAGGCGACCTTTGAGAACGTCTGACGACGAAACTAGTAAGGCGCGCTGACGTCACTTCCGGTGTGGGAACTAGAGGTCTGGTACGCAGCTGGAGCGCAAGCTGTACACCGATCCTATTCCCTCTATCTTGTCTACTGTGTGAGGCGGACCAGGTGTATCCTGCGAGATACCCTGGCCTTATATTTTTACGTTTTTTATATTATTTGTTTTTATCTATTTTAAATAAAAAAAAATTTGCCACCTGATATCACACAAGGGATCTTCCTCTTTCCTTCCTTTTTTTTTTTTTTTTTTGGGAGTTTTACCCCCCACACCCGGTGGGGTACGCTGGATGCCATTACCCCTCATTCTTTGAGGCCCTTCAACACCTCCCAAGGAACCTGGGTGAATCCATCGGAGGGAATAACTGGCCAGGATACCTTCCAGAAACGGGATGAGATAAAGACATCTGAAAAAGCTGTTTACCCCTGCAGGGGTACATCAATCTGGTGAGTGAGGGAGCCAGAGGGGGCAACACCAAAGTCACCATCACTGCTGGAGCACAAAAGTCACTTTTGAACCACTCCTGGAAGAAAGCGTTTTTTTTTTTTTTCGACACAGTGTTTTTTATTGTTATTTTTTCTTTTCCACTTGAAACTGGACTTGTTTTTGTGTCTTACCCAGGACTTTTATTTAATCAACCACTTTCACTTTATGTTTCACTGGGACTGTCATTTAATCAACTTATATTGATTTGTCACACATTTTTTGGTCTTTATCTTATTTGTCACTTTATATACATATATATACTTTTATTTATATTTACCACTCACTGAGATTGGGGTTTGGATAATTGGGGCTGCTACCCCATTTTTAAGGGTGGGCCCCCTGTTCCCCTAAAAATCCTCCCCAATCTCTCACAAGTTTTTGTACTTATAGGAGGGGAGGATAATAGGTTGGGCCACTTGCTTCACAAACGCACACTCACACGGCCCCCCCCCCCCTCGCTCATTAACCCTTGGTAACCCTGCATTTCTTATTAGAGGTAGCGCCAATTTCTTTCCTTTTATCCTGCATTTTACATTTAAATAGCCCTCCAGGGGGCTATTTTTTGGAAAGGCTGCACACCTATACTACTTGCTCCTAAGCGCGGAGTTGTCTGTTGTATTATAGAGGAATAACCTTGATAGTTCAGAGGGTGGTTCAAAAGAACTGACAATAAAAGGTTGGGATTCCATAGTCCTAGGGAAAAGGACAGGAGAATATTGCAAGTAGCACCTTGTACGAAAGCCTCAAAAAAGAGTGAGGGACAGGCAGCATCTGAAAGGAATTGCAAATTCTGAGATTTGACAATTAATTGTTCTCAAGGCCCAAGACCCTGATCCAGACCAGGCTGGAGAAGACAGGATTTGTCCTGCAGAGTACATCCTGTGAAAGAATCCTTGTCATGCCCCAAGCTAAATACTCTACCAAGAGTGGTGGTACACTATACAAAAATTTGGTTCCCAAGCTTTGAGAACTTAGCAAAGACTGAATTTGATAGGCTCTTCTCCCTCAGAACCTGGGCTGTATTAGTTAGGCAAACAAGCCAGCGCAGCGACTGAGAAGCAGGGTTAAAACCAGCCCAAGGGGCAGATATCTGGACTATCTTGGAGGGCCCACACAAAATCCCCTCAGGAGCCTGACAATGTCCGGCTACCATGTTCTCTTGAGCCAGATCAGAGAGAAGAGAATCACCAGAATGCCTTCACTCGATCCTGCCTTGCAAACAAGGAAGGAATATTGGAGAAGGAAATGTGTAGATCAGGTTAAGCTGGTCCCACAGAGTCACCACAGCATCCACTGCAAAGGCTAGAGGATGCCTGGATAAGAAGACAAACCTGTTCAGTCTGTGGCTTAACCTGAACGCTAGGAGGTCCATGTCTGGCATCACCACCTGTGACAAAATTCAGCTCAGCCTGAAGATTATTCTTCGGAGTACAGACATTGAAGACTAAGGAAGTCTGCCTGCCAGGTTTTCATGCTGGTGTCAAACATGCCAGCCAGGGCTGGAACTTTCTGTCATTTTTGATACATAAGATTACTCCCTGATGGTCAATGTAAGCCAATGTTGTGGCAAAATCTGACTTAATTCTGGTTGGATGACTTTGTAGTCATCATTGAGAAGTCTAGCATTGAAGGACAACCCAATCACCCTGAACGTTGTTTGGAAGATTTGTTTTCTCTGACAATCAAGTCCTTTGTACCACAAGAGTACCTATGACTCCTCCCCAGCCTGATAGGCTGATGTTTGCTAAGAGCATCTTCCAAACCATTGGGAGGAACATATTTTTTCGAAGCGCCACAAAAATGTTGACATGCAGGTAGGCATTCTACAAGTTCCACAGGGGCCAGAAGATCTCCCAGATGGAGGAAGCAATGACTGACCTGGCTAATTCAATAAAGGTTATTACCCAAAGGAAGGATTTTTAAATCATTATTTCTAGTTCCAGCATACGGTGGCTGCCCCCTTGGCAATGATCGCAGGGGAGACTACACTAACAAGGTTACTTAACAGACTGAGAATGGATCACACAAGACATCAATACAAAGGAGGATAAAAGTCATCTGAGACCAGGGTACTGGAGGTTGTCCCACCACAGCATACAAATGAGTAAATATCAGCACGGGTCACTCATGGACCAACTGGAATTGTGACTAGCCCATAGGTACTCACTGATGGTGATCAGGGAGTGCAATAATAGCCCCTGTGGGGACAGTCTTAACCATCTCTGGGAGAGGTTTCCAGGGACAGGGCTCCATCAACAGAAGGATCACCTCAGCCCAAAACATCATTACAGGCTGTACCTGCATCTTTTCTCTGGTAGGGTATCTTCACCCAAGGCTCAGCCAAGGAGTAAATTGATCCTATAACCCTATCTGTACTTTGCTGGCAGAGACACACTGTCTTTCTTAACTAAGGATTAATGATCCTAAGGCCCCTTTCACACTGGGGCGGTTTGCAGGCGCTATTGCGCTAAAAATAGCGCCTGCAAAAGGACCTGAAACAGCCGTTGCTGTGTCTTCAGTGTGAAAGCCCGAGGGCTTTCACACTGGAGCGGTGCGCTTGCAGGACGCTGAAAAATGTCCTGCAAGCCGCATCTTTGGTGCGCTGTAGGAGCGGTGTATTTACCGCTCCTAAAGCGCCCCCTCCCATTGAAAACAATGGGGCAGCGCTCCAAACCCACCCGCAAAGCGCCGCTCGCGGGGGTTAAAACCGCCCCGCTAGCACCCGAAATGCGCCGCTAAAACGACGGTAAAGGCGCCAGCGCACCAAGCGCCTCGGTGTGAAAATAGCCCTTAGGCTATTGGGTAGTTGGGTAGTACACATCTTTCCCATAATTCCACACTGCAAGCTAATCTAAACAATAAAAGCTGCAGATAGAGTCCTACGTATAGACCTCCTCTAGAGACAACTAGAAAAGTAAGAAATCATTTTTAATATTATGTTTAGGTATGCTGTGTAAATGGGAACACACAACAAACATATAGTGGGGGTTCTCAAATTATTGGTCAAGTCTGCCTCTACATCTTATTTGCAGGGTCTCAAATGTTCAGTTAATTATGCAAACCATCATGAGAGAAATACATGTGCTGCTACTGAAGCAGGAGGGTGAGCAGGAAAGCTAGGCAAATAGCATTTTCAGAAGGAAACTTCAGCAATGTTTCTTTATCAGGTTGGTGCTCAAAAGGACTCAGTGGTGAATCATTGACAAAAAAAAAAGTTTCAGCATTTTAAAATAACACATTTATATAAGAAAACAATTCACACTATATTATGAGTACTTCAAATGTTAATGAGACTTGGATTTTTTAAAATAAAGATTGGAACTAAATGTGGGATGGACAATAAAAAAATAGATGACACCACACACAGGCAACTATAGTTAGAGAAACATCTTAAAGTGGTTCTAAAGGCAAGACATTTTTACCTTAATGCATCCCCTGCAAAAAAGTAAAAAATGTTCCAGCAGTTGTATGGCCCACCCCATATTCTTATATACAGTACTTACCTATTTCAATCCAGCACTGTGCCCGTCTGCAGCGGCGCTGGTCTCTGCTCCTCTTTCCTCAGGACACAAAGGCAGCAGCAGGAACCATTGGCTCCTGCTGCTGTCAATCAAATCAAGTGAGGAGGTAGCAGGGCTGAGCCATGCTGTGTATGTCTATAGATGCACACAGCAAGGCTCAGGGGTGCCCATATGTGTGCCCCCATAGCACACAGCTTGCTATGGGTCACACACAGAAAAGGCCAGGATGCTGATAGCGCCAGCGGGGAAACTTAAAAGAAGAGGTTTGGGGTTGCCCTATGCAAATCCATTGCAAAGAGCTGGTAAGTATACCATGTTTATTAATTTAGCAAAAAAAAAAGAAATTAGCCTTTAGTTACAGGCAAATTTTCCAGCAGGCATTCAGCAGAAATATGGTAAATGGATAGCAAACTTTTTAATAATCAATTTATACATATGCCTATGTGTAATTCTGCTTGTTTGTCTGTATATGAAAATAAATCCAATGATCACTGTCTGACCTCCAAGGAAAGCTTATTTTACGTTAGACTTCTGAGGATTAGTACCGGTAAGTGTAAATTACAGGATACTGCATGGTGTGGTCCGCCAAACCTGTAATGTTCTGTAGGTTTTGAGTGACCTCTAGTGGAAGAATTAAGTACATACAAATAAAATCTTGTGTGATCTCTTTCTCTTTTGAGTTGATTTTGGTTTGCAGTTGCAGTATTTTGTAGTATGCATGTCTGAGTATTATTATGTCATTAATTGCATTAAAAAAATAAAATCTTATCACATACCCTATTCAAGTCAAGGGTAGCTTTAAGTCAACTTGTCACAAACCAGTTTAAATTGTTTAAACAGAACTTTCCTTATGATAAATGCTTGGGAAGGCTGGCAAGAGGAAAGCTTGGGAGATGGGAGGGGCAGGGCCAAGCTTAAATACTGTTTGCATTCTGTCAACATGCTAATATGAAACTGCCTTATTCTATATACCGTAAATATATAAAGAGAGAAAAAGTGTGTAAGTACAGGACATCAGAGCTGGGTTCTGGACGGGAGGTACAGTATATTTCCCCACTATTGGGTTGCGGTCCCTTTAAGGGAGGGTTCAATAGACAATTTTAATACCCAGGGGTTCTCACCCATGCAGGTTGAGGGCTTAAGTGGTAGTCCAGGCTTCTAACAGGAGACTAATTTTAGTACTCTCTGGATTGGTAGTCATCTGCGACCTGGAATTCGGAGGCACAGAGAGACTTTGGGTGGAAAAGAGCCTCCAAACCCTTATTGCAGGTCCCAAAAAAGGTTAACCTACTCTGGAATAAGAAGTCCCGTCTCCTGAGCTGGCATTGGACAACTGTTCTGTCTATCATAGGAGGCGGGACTTTGTATTAAAGAGTCCGCCGAGTAAACAGGAGATTCTACTGTATGCAATCTGTTGGCGCTCGTCCAGCCCCCCCTCCCTGTCCCCTAAGAGGCTGCAGATGGGCATGGATCAGGCTGCA
This sequence comes from Lithobates sylvaticus, assembly GCA_028564925.1. Classification (NCBI taxonomy): domain Eukaryota; kingdom Metazoa; phylum Chordata; class Amphibia; order Anura; family Ranidae; genus Lithobates; species Lithobates sylvaticus. The sequence goes on along the minus strand of CM053030.1, from coordinate 164,701,949 downwards.
CTGATGGCAATGGTGAGACTGTATTCAGAGGCTGCATTCACAGCACCGGTAAGGCTGCTTTCATGTCAACGGTGAGGCTGCATTCATGGCAATGGTAAAGCTGCATTCATGGCAATGGTGAGGCTGCAGATGGGCACTGACCCTTATTTTTGCTTTACAGTTCTTTATTTAAATTCAATTTTTTTCCTGAAACTTCCCTCTTAAAGTGACGGTGCATGTTACACGCCTGTGCGTGTTATACATCGATAAATACGGTATATTCAAATAATACGCCCAAGCTCATCCTTAGACTTTTCACCACACACAGCACAAAGGCAAGATAATTCTTGTTGGGCAGTGTATTAGTTAATTTGCATTTCATTTTAATGGTTCAAAAAATGTCAGGCAAAATGGTCGGCCCTTACGCATGTTCACTTCATCAAATCTGGCCCTCTTTGAAAAAAGTTTGCACACCCCTGGATTAAACCAAAATAATACAGTAATCCTAATTGACAATGTACACACACTGCAATAATTAAAATAAAGTTAAATTTGAAAAAATAAGTGAAAATAAAGATGAAATAACACATATAGCATGATAATAACTAATATACAATTAAGAAAATTGTTATATAATGAAAAATAAAAATCGAAAAAAATTAAAAAAGAAGACTACAAAAAAGACCACACAATATTTTTCAATTATACATAAAAAATCATTATTTATATCACCTATATGTGTGCTGAACCCAACAATGTTTTTGTACAAGACCAAAGTATATAGTGTAATTAGAAATGTGTGTATACATGTGAACTGTATGTGACACATATAGATGACAAAAATTAGATATGGAGACAGACATGAAAACTGAACTACATGGCTACATGGGAATAGGGATGAGCCGAACTCCCCCGGGTTCGGGTCGCACCAGAACCATGCGAACGGACCGAAAGTTTGCGTGAACGTTAGAACCCTATTAGTTACAATGGATGCGAACGTTCGAAATCTAAAGTGCTAATTATAACGGCCAATATGCATGTTAATGTCATAAAAGAGGTTTGGGGACCCGGGTCCTGCCCCAGGGGACATGTATCAATGCAAAAAGAAGTTTTAAAAACTGACGTTTTTTCGGGAGCAGTCATTTTAATGATGCATAAAGTGAAAAAAAAAAAGTGAAATATTCCTTTAAATATCGTACCTGGGGGGGTGTCTAAAGTATGCCTGTGAAGTGGCATGTGTTTCCCGTGTTTAGAACTGTCCCTGCAAAAAATGACATTTGTAAAGGAAAAAAAGAAGCCATTTAAAACTGCTTGCGGCTTTAATGTCATGTCTTGTCCTGGCAATATGGATGAAAATCTTTGAGAAAAATGGCATGGCTACCCTATAAATCCCCCCCCCCCCCACTACCAGCCCCTTTGGGTCTTGTATGGATATTAAGGGGAACCCCGCACCCAAAAAAAACCCTATACCTACAACCCTATATACTCTGAACAGCAGTATACAGGCAGTGCAAACAAGACAGGGACTGTAGGTTTGTTCTTAAGTAGAATCTGTTTGTAATTTTAAACAGGTACATTTTTAAGTGTAGCTCCATCCAAAAAAATCTATTTTTAAGCTTTTTGGGGAACATAGGGAAGGGTTATCACCCCTGTAACATTTGTTTTGCTGTCTGTGCACCTGTTCAGAACATTTTACCTCACTTTCCATCCCAATGACAAATGTTTTTGGAAAAGTGGGGTTTTTATTGAAACAAGGATTGGTGATAAAGCATCAGTAGAGAGGAGATACCCTTTTCCCAAATTAAATCTAGCAGGATAGAATTCCCCTTCCTAGGGGTAGATTTCCTCTCACTTCCTGTTTTCTCCTTCCGTTTGCAAGTAGGAGTCGTTTCTAAGTTGGATGTTTGAAAGTAGGGGCCTGCCGTATATACTCTGCAGAAATTTGCCCCATTAGATGTTGGTGTTGCCACAACACTGTAAGCTCTCACAGTTACTCTTGGTGGACACAGGAATGGGCCCTGCTGTGAATTATTAGATCAAGAATTGTAATTGCATGTACCTGTTAAACAGGGGCAGAAAAATTGGGCCTTTGGTGGTGGTGGACGGTGTTGCCACAACACTGTAAGCCCTCACAGTTACTCTTGGTGGGCACAGAAATGGGCCCTGCTGTGAATTATTAGATCAAGATTTGTAATTACACGCCCCTATTAAACAGGGGCTGAAAAATTGTGCCTTAGGCACTGGTGCTGGTGCCACAACACTGCAACCCCTCACAGATACTGTACTTGGAGCACAGCAATCAGACCTGTTGCAAAGCATTGCATAAAAAAAATTGTAATTACACGCCCTGTTAAACAGGGGCTGAAAAATTGGGCCTTAGCCACTGGTGGTGGCACCCAGAAACAAAAATGTTCTTCCAAGCTATCATCAGGACCATTGAGGAGGAAGAGGATAGTCAGTCAACATAACAGGACAGTCACTCAGCATAGGCAGTCTTGAAGGGATTTGACATTTCAAAATAAATTATTCTGTTATATCAGCTTCAGGTGCCTGGTAGCTGGTGGTGATCCAAGACTGATTCATCTTTATAAAGGTCAGTCGATCAACCGAGTCGGTGGACAGGTGCACCCTGTGATCTGAATGTGCTTTCCGAAAGAACATTGGATGCAGGACAGGCCAGTAGCTCAACTGCATACTGTGCAAGCTCTGGCCAGTGATCCATCCTCAAGACCCAGTAAGCCAGAGGATTTTCGGTGGGAAAGGTGTCCAAGTCTGACCTTGCCCCTAGGTATTCCTGCACCATGTATATCAGACGCTGGCGATGGTTGCTGGAACCGATCATACCTTGGGGCTGCGGACTAAAAAATTGTCTGAACGCATCGGTCAGACGTCCACCTTCCTGGTCCCGTGTCCTTTCACTCCAGTCCATCCGGCTTTCACACTGGAGCGGTGCGCTAGCAGGATGGTAAGGCCGGCTTCACACTGGGGCGGTGCGGGCAGCGACGGTAAAGCAGCGCTATATTTAGCGCTGCTTTACCGTCGTTTTAGCCGCGGTATGCGGCTGCTAGCGGGTTGGTTTTAACCCCCGCTAGCGGCCGAAAAAGGGTTAAAACCTCCGCAAAGTGCCGCTGCATCGGTGCTTTGTCGGCGGTATCCCTGCGGTGTCCCATTGATTTCAATGGGTAGGAGCGGTGAATACACCGCTCCTTCACCGCTCCTTCACCGCTCCAAATATGCTGCTAGCAGGACTTTTTTTACCGTCCTGCTAGCGCACCGCTCCAGTGTGAAAGCCATCCGGCTTTCACACTGGAGTGAAAGGACCGCTTTTTTCAGGAGCTACACAGGCAATATTTTTAGCGCTGTAGCTCCTGAAAAACGCCCCAGTGTGAAAGCACCCAAAAAAAGTCCTGCCAGCAGCATATTTGGAGCGGTGTATTCACCGCTCCTATACTGCTCCTACCCATTGAAATCAATGGGACACCGCGGGGATACCGCCGGCAAAGCGGCGCTTTGCGGGGTTTTTAACCCTTTTTCGGCCGCTAGCAGGGGTTAAAACCAGGGGAAAGGTGAGGTACCGGCGCTACTGTTTCTTTTGTTTAAATAATCGGGGTATTTTTAGGTAATTTTAATTTTGGTGTTCTAGCAGTTTCAACAAAAAAACAATCAAGGATCGTTTGGAAAATGAATAAAAGGAACGGAAACCGCGCCACCTTACGCTTGGCTATGCCGCCAGCAGAAAATAGTTCAAACTACAAATACATAACGTGCCATCCTAATCCAATAATCTTTTATCCTTGTATATGTGAGTAAAGTGCTACTGTGCTGTGCAATCCAGAAAATATTTAATACTTAAGTAGATAAAATGCTTCCGTGCTATACCCATGAAAAATAAAGTGCTATACCCTGCGGGAATGTCTAATTACCCTACACAGTGGTTGTATACCATTAAACCATATATCTAAAAGTAAATTTTCCACATAAACCGGTATGCATCAATACAACTAAAAAACAAATGAAGTAGGTGCAAAGTGGATGCGAGTAGACTTGCACGTGCTAGTAAAAACAATGGCAATAAAAAATAAAAATAACAAAAATGATGATCATAACATAAAGTCCATTTGTGACACCAAAAGTGCTTATAAATAAAGTGCTTTGTTCAAGGGAGGTACACCGTGCAGATCCTATTCCTCTCTGTGCAGCCGCCACCAGTTAGGTAATGGATCACTTACCAAATTTAGGCAAGTGTAGGGCATGTAGTTTAATTAAGGATAACCAATCCTATCTCTGGTCTCCCTCCAAGGCTCAACTTTCTGAGATTGGGATATAACTTGGTCTCCAATAATAGTTTCCAGGAATCAGATAATGAAAAGAAAGGGGGGACTCCAATAGTGAAGTATGTTTATATACAAACAATTTTTATTAAAAACAAATATTAAAAGGACTCACATGGTTCAGTGCCTTTGGCCGGCACTGAGCATATCCAGCCTTGTAGGTAGTGTACTGCGTGCTTCTAGTTTGCGTTCCAGGTCCCTTCCTAGTGTGAGCCGCCTCCCCGGAAGTGACGTAATCGCGTTATTTCCCAGCAGCCTCTACGCGTTTCGCAAGACCTTTTGCGTCATCAGGAAGCTTTTTGTTATTTTTATTTTTATTGCCATTGTTTTTACTAGCACGTGCAAGTCTACTCGCATCCACTTTGCACCTACTTCATTTGTTTTTTAGTTGTATTGATTCATACCGGTTTATGTGGAAAATTTACTTTTAGATATATGGTTTAATGGTATACAACCACTGTGTAGGGTAATTAGACATTCCCGCAGGGTATAGCACTTTATTTTTCATGGGTATAGCACGGAAGCATTTTATCTACTTAAGTATTAAATATTTTCTGGATTGCACAGCACAGTAGCACTTTACTCACATATACAAGGATAAAAGATTATTGGATTAGGATGGCACGTTATGTATTTGTAGTTTGAACTATTTTCTGCTGGCGGCATAGCCAAGCGTAAGGTGGCGCGGTTTCCGTTCCTTTTATTCAGGGGTTAAAACCACCCCGCTAGCGGCCGCATACCGTGGCTAAAACGATGGTAAAGCAGCGCTAAATATAGCGCTGCTTTATCGTCGCCGACCACACCGCCCCAGTGTGAAGCCGGAGAGGTCACTACTTCTGCTCCTCTCCAAGTCTGTCTGACATATAGGTAGCAAATGCTACTATTGACAGCCTGGCCCATAAAAGATAAATTCTTATTAATGGCATTCAAAAATTCAAGTAAGGGATTAAGGTGTGTCACTCCATCTATCATGACGATTAACAAAGCCTCTATATACCTAAGGTACAACCTAACCCATGGTCTGAAGGGGTTCTCTGTTTCAAAGATGCGGGAACGCTTCCACCAACCCATATATAGGTTGGCCAGAGAGGGCGAAAACTTTGCTCTCATTGCGGCCCTGCATCTTTAAAAAGGTAGAAAACCCCATCAAAAACAAAACAATTATGGGACAAAAGATATAACAATATCTCCAGGATATACAGGCGGTGCCTAATGGATAAATCCGTCATATGTTCCAAATAAAATGAAATGGCCTCTATGGCTAAATGATGAGGTATTGAGGAATATAAACTAGAGACATCGCTTGTAAGCCAGGGAAAATTGTCTTCCCAATCTAAATTCTCCACCAAATGTAGTATGTGATTAGTGTCCTTTAGGTATCTGAACCACCAGAGGCTGGAGCGGTTTATCTAACCACTGCCCAAGTCTTTAATTGAGGGACCCAATACCTGATGTAATCGGTCTCAGAAATAGGGGTTCCAATCCCTTATGTGTCTTGGGCAGGTGGTAAAAAAGTAGACAGAATAGGGCATTCGTGGACCAGAGCCTCGGCTTCCTTTTGATTAAAAAGTCCCAATCTTTTCCCCCATATCTACTAATTTGAACAGAAGAGTCTTGAAACTCTTAGTTGGGTCACCTTTAAGAATAGCATAGGTATGGATGTCAGACAGTTGGTGGATAGCCTCTGTCCTATTCATAACTACAAGAAGGCCCCCCCTCATCAGAATTATAGATGACAATAGACTGATCTTCCTCTAGATTTTTTAAAGACCGTCTCTCTTTTTTCAATTTTCTTTTTTATTATATACCGTATATATACTCGAGTATAAGCCGAGTTTTTCAGCACATTTTTTTGTGCTGAAATTGCCCCCTCGGCTTATACTCGAGTCAAGCACTTTTCTGCAGCAGAGAATTACATTTCCGAACCGAATTTGGGGCCCCGTATATCAGGGCCACTTGGTGCTAGGAACCCCAAATTTGGCGTGCAAACCCAGTGGAACTAGTACTACAACATATCCAAAGATGGGGTTCCTAAAATCTACGGGGATATGGGGCCCCAAAGTCGGTTCGGAAAATGTCATTCTCTGCTTCAGTAAAGTGCTTTACATTTTCCGAACCGACTTTGGGGCCCTGTATTTCGGGGCCACTTGGTGCTAGGAACCCCATCTGGATATGTAGTAGTGCTAGTTCCACTGGGTTTGCACACCAAATTTGGGGTTCCTAGCACCAAGTGGCCCGAGATACGGGGCCCCAAATTTGGTCAACTGTGTCTGTCTATCTGCAGCAATATCATTTTGGGACCCTTTGGGTCCAGAGACCCCAAATTTGGCTGCCGCTAGGGGGCATCTAGGAACCCCTAACTACCGAGTTTGAAGTTCGGGGGACATATGGCTGCAAATGAGTGAGGCTTTTTATTAGTGATTTGAATCAAATCCCCCTTGATGTACAGTCTGATCACCGGGGGAGGGGAGACTGAGGAAATGCTTCCCGGGTGACCTAATGGGCACAGTGAGGCTGCAAATGGGCATTGTTGACCCAATTTTCCACTTACAGTGGCTGCACATTTCTCACCCTAGGCTTATACTCGAGTCAATACGTTTTCCCTTTTTTTTGTGGTAAAATTAGGTGCCTCGGCTTATACTCAAGTATATATGGCAACAATTTTCCTTTTTTACTTATTAATTGTATATTAGTTATTATCATTTTATATTTGTTTTCACTTATTTTTTCAAATTTAACTTTATTTTAATTATTGCAGTGTGGGTACATTGTCAATTAGGATTATTGTTTTCTTTTGGTTTAATCAATGCTTGGTCTCAGCCATTTAATGGTTATTTTTGATTTATTCATGTGATTTCACTGCTTTTAAAAAATATATACAGTTGAGATTTACAAACAAGTTCCGCTGACATTGTCCACACCTGTGTTTCACACAGGGGGAGGTCCTATTTAAGGAAGGTACTCGCTACCATCCTGTGGTGTTACATCATGTTTTATTGATAAGGAATAAAGGGACTTTTTTGTCATCTTCGGTGTGCAGCCACCATTTTCTTCCTCCATGCCCATCTGAGGGCCCGGGACTGGCAAAGCAAGTGCTGTAGGGTAGACGGGAGGGAGGAGAGCGGGCTCGCATCTGCTCTTCTCCCAATCTTGTTCCTGACCCAGAAGCGATGTGTATGACCTCACTTCCGGGTCCCCATTGACAGTTTCCCTGGCCAGCATGGCTGGGAAAGAAAGTAATGCAGTGTGAACTGCACTGCATTACATTTAGTGAAGCACAGAGGAGACATGCAGGGTTACTAAACCCAGGACCCTGCATTCACTAGATTTGGTCTCTCACAGTACACAGAACATGGAAATGCATTTATTATGAAACTATAAAAGCCAAATATCTTTTCTCATCAGAAGTACCGTATTTATCGGCGTATAACACGCACCGGCGTATAACACGCACCCCAAGTTTAGGAGGGAATTTTAAGGAAAAAAAGTTTTAGGAGAGAAGTTTAGGGAAAAAAAAAAAAAAACTTACATTTAAGCGTCATTTGCAGCTTGCCCAGCGTCATTTGCAGCCTTTCCCAGCGTCATTTGCAGCTTGCCCAGCGTCATTTGCAGCCTTTCCCAGCGTCATTTGCAGCCTTTCCCAGCGTCATTTGCAGCCTTTCCCAGCGTCATTTGCAGCCTTTCCCAGCGTCATTTGCAGCCTTTCCCAGCGTCATTTGCAGCCTTTCCCAGCGTCATTTGCAGCCTGCCCAGCATCATTTGCAACCTGCCCAGCATCATTTGCAGCCTGCCCAGCGTCATTTGCAACCTGCCCAGCGTCATTTGCAACCTGCCCAGCGTTATTTGCAACCTGCCCAGCGTCATTTGCAACCTGCCCAGCGTCATTTGTAGCTTGCCCGGCGTCATTTGTAGCTTGCCCGGCGTCATTTGCAGCTTGCTAGTGTCATTTGCAGCTTCCTAGTGTCATTTGCAGTTCGCCATCATTTAAATTTCCCGCCGCGAGAAATACCGCGCATGCGCGGCCGAAAAAGACCGAACCGCGGCCGAAAAAGGCCGAAGTGCGGCCGAAAAAGACCGAGCCGACTGTTCAGCTCCGCTCGGAGTCCCGCCTCCCTGCTGTTTCGGAAGCGAGCGCAGGGAGGCGGGACTACGAGCGGAGCTGAACAGCCGGCTTCGGCCTTTTTCGGCCGCGCTTCGGCTTTTTCCGGCCTTTTTCGGCCGCGCTTCGGCTTTTTCCGGCCTTTTTCGGCCGCGGTTCGGCCTTTTTCGGCCGCGGTCGCCATTTTTAGGCGCCGCAAACGATTTTTGTCATTTTTTTTTGGGTATCGGCGTATAACACGCACCCACGACTTTCCCCCGATTTTAAGGGGGAAAAAGTGCGTGTTATACGCCGATAAATACGGTATATAGCAGTCTTGTGACTTCCATTAGTGTCTGGTTAAAGCTTGTAGGAGGAGTTTTCATTCTCTTCTAACTGTGCTATGAGGCTGCATGACCCTTGACCCTCTGTCTGGAGAGTGCTGATTGGCCCTGTGCCGATCACATGCATTCTCCCAAAAAAAAAAAAAAGAAGAAGAAGAAGAAGAAGAAGAAGAAGAAGAAACCTCTTTAGCTGGCTCCTACATTCAAAGAAAAATAAGTCCTGCTTTAAGAGACATTTTTAGTACTCCAGGGTATCTCACCCATGCAGGGTGAGGGTGCTCTGTGGTAATCTGATTAGAGAGGACCGATTTTAGAACTCTCTGGACTGGTAGTCCTCATTTAGAACCCAGAATTCAGAGGCTCGCAGATACTTTGAGTGGGAATATGGGTGATTACAGGGACCTTGGTGCCAAAAGTGTTAACTCACCTGCAAGGGAGTCCTGTAGTAAGAAATCGTCATGTGTATGAGGTAGAAGGGAGTAGCGCACAGCTGTGAGACTGTGTGGGCTGTCTGGTGACTCAGTTTGCTAATCTCCTGTGGCTTGTCTTGCATCCCGAAACAGATAGGAACCCTATGACCAAGTGTGAGATCGAGATACTGGTGGTAAGCTATTTTGTGTGGTTTCATTATACCAGGACTATGGATGGTTACCTATATTTTGCTGGTTCTTTATTTTTTGTTTTTGCATGCTAGGCTCCATATTGAAAATGAATAGGTTACTAATGTACAAAAATTCTTGTATGACAGAATAAAAATTTGGAAGTGTGGTAATGAATTTGTTTTGTATTTTTGGATGAAAACTGTACCGATTAAGAGAACATTTTGTGTTTGCCCCTTCGGATAACATAGAACGAAAGCTGTGTACCAACGATCAGATTACCATGCGATTGCTATGAAAGCTGTGTTTTTGGTACGACATTCTGATTATGTGTACTAGGTGTTTAAGGCTGACCATACATTATACAATTTTCTTGTACAGTTTATGATGAGAAGGGACTGAAGCAATCAAAGTTTTCACACTAATCAGTGCTCAGCATAGAATAGCCTTTAGACCATAAAGGTACTGTATGCTTCATGCCATCACATATCCCAAAAAATAAGAGGCTTATTCCTCATTTCAGGACAGTGGACATGCAAATCATTGCTTTATGATTCATCAACCAGATTCTAGTGCACATATAGCCTAATATTATAGGGCAATTTATTCCAAACTGCATAGAGCAGTTTCAAGCTTTTTGGCCATCAGTACAGTATATGGAAAACATGGCTTGTTTGAAGTAGGGTTTAGTACCCAACAAGACAGTATAACAATACGTATTATGGTGAGTAGGGACTAAAGCAATCAAAATGCACCACAACTGAATAAGTGTGTAGTACAGTAAATTCTTCTTAGAATAGAAGGGATTCACATCTCTTTCAATCACACATCCCTAGCTACGGATCGATTCTGTTGGAGGGCTTTAGTCCCTTCTCTAACCTGTATGGTTATACTGTCTTATTGAGTCCTAAGCCCTATGCCATACAAGTTATGGTTTCCATACACTACTCCAATGATGGCTAAAAAGCCTGAAACAGCTGCACACAGTGTGGAATAAGTGGTTCTATAGCATCAGACTATATTTTCTCTATACACCAGCGGTTCTGAATGTGTATATAGTCAATGGAGTATAAAGCAATGATTTTCATGGCCTCGCCCACTGTGTGGAAAATAGGAATTGTTATTCTTGGGATATGTAATGGCATGATACATGCAAGTATCTTCTGTTGTAAGAAGGCTTTACCGGGAGATGTACCAGACTAAAAACTATCACAATTTTAGTTGGCAGCAGTTTCTGCTGCAAGTAAAAAAAAAAAAAAAAAAAAAAAAAAAAAAAAAGAAAAATAGACTTTTAATTATGTTCTAGGGAGGTTTTTAAAATCAAAGCATAAAAAGAACACAGGCATTCATAAATAAAAAAAAAAAAAAGTTTATTTCACTTCATTAGTTAGAAATACGGTCTTGATTCCACAAGGACACATTATCCAAATGCATTATATGCCACGGTTTCCCCATACTGTATTATACAGTGCATTGAAATAGAGATATCAAATACAGACTTCACAAAACCACCATGATTAGAAGAAGTGTGCCATTTAGGTGTATGTTATGTCTTTTCATCAAAACAAAAAAAAAAACCCTCCCATGAAAATTGGCGAGGTCAAATTTGCAGATTAGTAAGTGAATAGAAAAAATACATTATTTTCAGTCCTCTTGTGATCCATTCCCAAGTGGAAAAGCAGTCTTTTTTCAGTCAATACGTCCACGTAAGCCCATCATCTGGTGTGCGCAGTGAAGTCCCTACAAAGTTTATATACCATATACCTTTTATGCTTGATCAATTAAGCCTTAATACCACAAAAGGGATCCTGTGCCAGAGGGACATAAAAATAATAAAAAAAAAAAATGGGGAAACTGACAGCTCAAAGTGCAAACCACTAAGAGCAAATGCAAAATAGTGGAACAGAAAATAGATCCTTCAAACTATTTAGACGTTAATAAATACTTCAAATAAAATAAACTACTGGAACAAACATTAATATTCGTGGCAGATCCAGTAATCCTATAATGCTACAGATTAAAAATAAAAATTGCACTGTATAATAAACTAAATATAATACTGTATATGGAAGCATTTTATGGAGACCTTAAATACTTAAATATTTTGGAGTGATAATACAATTTAGCAAAGCACCATATATATGTCTAGAATAAAAAAAAAAAAAAAAAAAAAAAAAAAAAAAAAAAAAAAGGGAAGAAACAAGTTTGGTAGCCGTCAGCCTGATTAAACATCGGAGCAGAAAATGCCATGATTTTAACACTAACTACTACACAACTAGTGGAGCCTGAATAAAACTGCTTTGCAGGAACCACTGCAGTACAGCGCTTACAATGGGCCAATCCCTTTATCCAGAGGCCATTGACATTCTTGTGCAAACTCCCGACTGTGAGAAAAAGAAACGCTTCCCAAATGCAGACCTATTCTCCATTTGCTGCTTATGTATTTACACATTTTACTGAGTCAGAAGTGCAAAATGGGACCTTCCAAATGATTGTATAACAGTGCACAGGGGGCCGAGTGTCACTGTGCCACTCTGTCGGGGCACAGAAGAGAATCAGCAGCACCGGACTGGAGGTCGAGGTGGTGGCAGTTCTGGAGGAACCTCGGGCTCTGGCTGCAGAGACAGGATGCTGTTGGAGAGCTCATTCCGCATTATATCCAGAGGCATCTGAAGGAGAAACAGAAGCAAGTATAATCATTTGACCCAATCTTGTCATCTAAGTATATCAGCCGAGAAGAACAAGCTAAAAGCAAAATCGGTAAAACTGTTCAGCAGAAATAACATACTGCTTTCCTGTTGCAAATGCAAACCCTGAGGCAGCTGTAAGGAAGGCTTGGCAAGCAAAAGATGAAAGTTAACAAACATAGCCAGCCATACATGGTTAAATTTTACACTATATTGTCAAAAGTATTGGGACACCTGCCTTTACAAGCACATGAACTTTAATGGCATCCCAGTCTTAGTCCATAGGGTTCAATATTGATTTGGCCCACCCTTTGCAGCTATAACAGCTTCAGCTCTTCTGGGAAGGCTGTCCACAAGGTATAGGAGTGTGTCTATGGGAATGTTTGACCATTCTTCCAGAAGCGCCTTTGTGAGGTCAGGCACTGATGTTGGACAAGGCGGCCTGACTCTCAGTCTCCGCTCTAATTTATCCCAAAGGTATTCTATCGCAGTGGACATCAACCCTGTCCTCAGGGCCCACTAACAGGCCAGCTTTTATGTATTAGCCTTGGGGAGATGCAGACTAGAATACTGCAATCACTGAGCAATAAATTATATCACCTGTGATGTATTTCAGTTATCTTGAAAACCCAGGCCTTGTTGTTATCTGCTTTAGCCTTCCAATGCCTCTTACTGCGATAGCCAGCTGTAGATGGGGGCGGTGGCAAGTTTTTGTTAACACAGTGTTTGTATTGGTCCAGCAACGCACCAACACCTTTGCAGCCATTGTGCAATCTGCTGGGGGTTTGGTGTGCTCCTGTACCTTTAAGAAGGGGTGGCTCCCCTTCAGTCCACCTGCCCTCATCTACCCATTAGAATGCATATGCCTCCACTGTGGGGATACTCTTAGTTTAGTGTTAGGACCACAGATATCAGGGTGCCTTGACGAGGCTCTGTGGCTTACGCATGCGTTTGCAAATGCGTGCGGACTAAACCCCTGTTTTTAACGCATACTGTTAGACAGGTTAATTTGGTTGTCTGCGAGCTGGTGGTAAGTAGGCTTGGTTTTTTTCCCTGGGCATTCCCCAGGCCTTGTTGTTATCTTGAAAACCTGGCCTGTTAGTGGGCCCCGAGTACAGGGTTGATGACCACTGTTCTATCGGGTTGAGGTCAGCACTCTGTGCAGGCCAGTCAAGTTCCTCCACCCCAAACTCGCTCATCTATGTCTTTATAGACTTTGTTTTGTGCACTGGTCCAAATCACTTGGTGGAGAGGGAGTTATGGTGTGGAGTTGTTTTTCAGGGGTTGGGCTTGGCCCCTTAGTTCCAGTGAAGGGAACTCTTAAGGCGTCAGCATACTAAGATATTTCACATGCTCTCAACTTTGTGGGAACAGTTCCGGGATAAGAATGAGCTCCAGTGCATGAAGCAAGGTCCATAAAGACATGGATGAGAGAGTTTGAGGTGGAGGAACTTGACTGGCCTGTACAGTCCTGAGCTCAACCCGATATAACACCTTTAGGATGAATTAATGCCCTTCTGGAAGAATGGTCAAACATTTCCATAGACACACTTCTAAACCTTGTAGACAGCCTTCCCAGCAGAGTTGAAGCTGTTATAGCTGCAAAGGGTGGGCCAACTCAATATTGAATATATATTAAACCACAACCTACCTCCCCAATAATACTAAAGAAACAGAAAAACAAGAGGAAAGATAAAAAAAAACACAGTAAAATAACCTACAGAATGACAAACAATTTATGCAGCATTTGGATAGAAGACCATTACAAGGCTATGCTGACTAACCATAGATTTTAAATATTAAAAGTATTACATTTACATATTAAAATACATTAAAATAAAATGCTAAGAGAAATAAGAGTGTTGTCAGTGCTAACCCATCATGTTCCAAAACGAGGAGATCAGCAATGGCCGACTACCTGTTTTTCCCAGCACAGTTAAAAAACAATTTCTAGTGGGGGAACCAATGTTTTTTTACCCAGGGAAGGAATTTTGCCATGCATTGTAAGCAGTTAAAGTAGAAATAAAACAAATACTTTGATTAGTCTATGTGGTAAACAGTTGTTCTGCCCATATACTGTATCCATTTTCTATCACTAACTTTTTAGATTAATAAATTAAAAAAATTTATAGCAGTAAATAATCAATAGGTTTCCAACCCAGTCGATGTATACTCTTCTATTATGAATATTTCAGTTAGATACACTGCACAATTATTGTCAACCTGCGTCAGGGAGGAAAGTTTCAACAAAACAGTGAGGTTGTATAAAAATCATAACTGTACTCATCCACCGTCCTCATCTGCAATTGGTATCCAGCCAAAGTACTTTGCGAGCTCTGATTTTCTGAAGTTGGTATTTACTAGTGTTGCACTGATACCAGTGCCGATACTAAGCATTTGCACATAACTTGCACTTGAAAATCAAGCCATGCATGGTTCCCCTAAAGCCCGGTATACACCACTATTTTTTTTTTTTTTGGTTGAACGAAAAAAAAAAAAAAAAAAAAACGTACAGCTCCGGTAAGAACCGATATATTAACGATCCGACGTTAGTAGAGCGATCTCCCCTGCTGTTCTTTTGTGTTCTGACAGGGGGACACCCCGCCCCCCATCCCACCAGAACACTTCGGTCAGCGCTCTCAGCCATTGGCCAAGAGCACTGATCGGGAGCCGGTCGGCTGATGGTTTTCCAGCATGCTCGTCTGCCAGAAGCCAGCCAATCAGCCAGCTTCTGTCGGACCTGCTGCCTTACACATGGGCCGAATATCGCAGTTTTTACTGAACCGGCCAATGTTACCCGACATTTGGCCCGTGTGTACTAGGATTATGTGTTTTGTGCCTTTTTGCAATCTTACAGCATCAACCCCCTCACTCTGCTTTTTTACATAACACAAAACTACTGCCAAGTGTTTGGGAAGGGCTAATGGGCTAACAGTGAGGGGGTTGACAGTTTGTTTCTAAAATGGTGAAGCCTCCTTTAATATAATACAAAGTACTAGCATGAAGTGTGCAACAAATGATACAAGTTATAGAAATATGCAACATGATATTCTTTATAACTATCCATTGTGTGTTTTACTAAAAAGGAATCAGCAAGTACCTTTTTTAATATGTCATCAACCAATTTCAAAAAAATTTCATCTACATTAAAGTTGTCCTTGGCACTTGCTTCACAAAATCGCATACCAGTAATCTGTTGTGCAAACTACAAGATAAAAACAGACAATTTATATGAAAATTATAAAAAAAAAAAAAAAAAAAAAAAAAAAAAAACACAATATAGATTAAAGTAAAGAATGAAAATATCCCATAAGCAATCAGTTCCTCAAAAAAAAAAAAAAAAAAAACAAACACACACACACGAAAAAAGGCAGAGGGTTCCATACTACATTAGAGAATGGGAAAGTGAGCCTGGCTGTAGCCTGAGAACATGATTGCTAAAGATACCAAACTGTCTTACACATCCTCTGTCTGCTCCAGGACACTTTTTAACGAGGTGGTATAGGGTCTTGGACAAGTTTCGCATTTACCCTTCAGTGCCCTCACATTGCTGGAGAGGATGCAGACAAAGGGGAACATGCCTACATATTTGGTGAGACCATCTACATATTAAACCATTTTGGGCAGGGGATTGGAGCATTATAGCTGCGGCCATACAAACACTAGTTAAAAGATGATCCTCCTCCTGTATCATTTCATGCTACCCATTTGCCCGTTGGTAAATATAAAAGGTCCTTGATACCCCACCCCCTTAACGCTGGCAGGAGCCCAATACCCTTGTATTGGAAATCCATAGGAGTTCCCATGGTGAGAGATTGGCTCCTAAGGCTACAAGGAATCCAATAAGCAGAGGAGTGGAGGTATCAATGTAAAGATAAATACTCAGTTTTACAAGATTTGGGCATTGTGGATTGATTTTACCACCTCTGCCAAGTACAAGCAGCAGGTAGTGCAAGTTTTTTGAATGTGAATACTGATTACTTTGTAACGTAGATCTTCATTGGGGATGATTTGACATTTTTAAATGTCTTATATGCTGTGTTCATCTCTTCTGCCCTAGGTGGCAGGAAGGATTTTTCCATGTTCTTTTTCCTTCTTTATTCCCCGCTTCTTTTTACCTCCCCTCCCTTGTGCTTTTCCCTAACCCTGCTCGGTTTCTTTTGTCTTCTTTGACCCCAGTAGGTTCTAGTATTAGGTCCTTATTTGAGCCTTCATTGTCATCTCTTTGCTAGCCATTTGCAGCGATTGCGGTTGTATTATGCTCCTGGGTTATACAGGATATTGGACTTTTCCAGGGCAACATGCATTTGAGACCAGTCTTTTTTTAATTTTACCAGAACTATGCTGGAGTCTGTTCTTATTGACTCATTGCTATGTTTTCTATATGCCTATAAATAAATATTTTTTTTTAAAAAGTGGAGGACTAGGTGGTCAGGGAGAAGTTGGGTGGATGGAGTCTGGGCTACCCAAGTCTAACTGCAATGCACTTCCAGGACCAGAAAAAGCCTCCAATATAAAATGGTGTCAGCTCCACATTGGAGGAGTTAACACAAAGCTTCCTGTGCCATTTATTTATTCCTGGCACAGGAAATCAGCATGAGAGGCATGCACCGTTTTATCAAAGCAGACAGATCTGTTTCAGTTCTATCTGTGCCACCTGCAGCAGATTCTATTTCAGAGTAAAACAGAAACTTGTGCAGGCTTTGTGCCTAACTAAATAAAGAGATTGCATTCGTTTTCAAGGGCAGAAGACTGGACCTGGTGTATGGGATGTGAACAAAAGGGGAGGGCATTGGGATTTGTGGCAGAGTAAGGCAGAGCAAGCAGCTCCAGCTCTCCATGTGGTGTCTGACAGACGCAGCATAGAAATTAGAACATATTGATCCTAATTAACAAATAAGCTTCCACCCCTTTGTCAACTACCCTGTTTCCCCGAAAATAAGACCTAGTGTGATTGTCGGTGATGGCTGCAATATAAGCCCTACCCACTAAATAAGCCCTAGTTAAAGTCCTTGTAGGTCTTATTTTCAGGGTAGAGCTTATTTTTAGGGAAACGGGGTAGGGCTTATTTGGGGGGTAGGGCTTATATTGCAGCCATCACCGACAATCAAGCTAGGTCTTATTTTCGGGGAAACAGGGTAGCAGCAAGATCTGCTTTGTTTTCTCAGTTTAGAAGAGGGGTGCAGGTTTTATACTTGCTCCATTCTTCGTTAAAGCCTGAGTTTAGGCTCCGTTCACACTTGTGCGATGATGTCCAAAGTCGCATGACAAATCGCATCCCATTCTTTTCAATGGCACCCGTTCAAACCAGCGCGACTTAAAAAAAAGTGCATGCACTACTTTGGTGCGACCTTGATTCATAAAATGCAAAGGTGAATCACAAATCGCACCAAAAGTCGCACTGGAAATCGCGTGACTTTGAAGATGCACTAGTGTGAATGGAGCCTTAGTCAAAAAAAAAAAAAAAAAAGGCATTACAATAAATGTAATGTGTCCCTTGTGTTGCTGGCTGGTGCTTAGTTGAAATATTTTATTTTCCGATTACACCCCCCCCCCCCCACCACTCGCCGCAAAATTCTGGTGCGGTGACATTTATAAAGTCGAGGGATCCATTCATAAAAGCTGCACTGTAGCTTCTATGAATCAAAAAACAAAAAGGAGAGGAGAGGTGAATAAAAAGGTCTGCCTACTTCATGCATACATTATTTGTGATTCATAGAAACTATAGTACAGCTTCTAGGAATGGAGAATGGGGGCAGTGTACACGTCTCTTGGGTCTATAAATTCTGGCGCACCAGATCCAACACATCATTGATTGTCTTTGTGCTGTTTTTTATTTTTATTGTGTTTTTTTTATTTTTTTTAATAACCTTCGGCTTTAATTTCCCAGATTGTTTGACATCTGGACAGTTGAAAAGTGAATCACGCTGTTACTATTGCCAATGGATCAGGAACATTTGCAATATTTTTGATATCTACTCTAATTAAGCCACTTTAAATCTATAGCTAGAAATTGAGCGAATTAGGTCTCCCAGTACACGCTAGTGATACAGAGTAGGCTTTGCTGGGCTAAATTTACACTATAGATTTGCAATTTCCAGCATATTGTTAGTGACAATATTCTGGATAGCAGGTCCCCACAGATGTTGGCAGAAGCTCATTAGGAAATTACCTGATTGCTGAAAAGCTTTTTTTCTGGACACAGATTCAGCACACAGAGCATATCTGATTGTAACACATCCTGTGCATTGCTGTGCCAAGCTTTTCTTGTCTCTTTCGGACACCAAAAGAGAGCTGGGTGCACATTTATAACCTAACCTGCAGACTTTTTCTTAATAATGTATATCCCAAACATTGTAATTATCATCCAACTTTCGCCTATCAGTATAAAAGAAAAAAGGATAAAATAACTTACACTTTCTCTCAGCAAAAGTAAAATCTGACTGCAGGATGTACTAATCCCATTGCAGTTTAACATCCAGTACAATAAAACATTGTGGGATCTAATAAAAGTTCTTAGCTGGGATGTGATTTGTTTAATGACAAGCGTTTTGTGGTTTCATGGGGTTCCTCTGTGCTTTTTACCTTTTCTCCCTGCTGTCGGGTTATTTCTCGGTTGCTTTCACAATCCAGCTTATTTCCAACTAAAAGAAGTTCTGCGTCTTCAGAGGCATACTGGATGAAACAAAAAGGAATTACATTTATTTTTACATATTATGAATGGAAGAGGTTACAAAAAAAAAAAAAAAAAAAAAGAAGTCTTCTTTTCGTAATTTACTGTGTAATGGAATAAACACAGACCCCACTGTGCTTTTACATGCTGCCAGATCAGTCTAATATTGTTTTTTTATCTTATTGTCAAAGTGGATCCTGGCTGGAAATACCTTTGTGTGGCAACATCTAAGACCCCACCCCATGTACCAGGACTAGGTGCCCTGCTTTATCTGCAAAGCTGGATCCAGATACTACTCACAAGGAAGCCTTGAAGCTTTTGAATTTGGTATAGTTTTATAGCATTTTTATTAATATTATTTTTTTTTTTTACTAGTAATGGTGGCGATCAGCGATTTTTATTGTGACTGCGACATTATGGCGGACACATCGGACATTTTTGGGACCATTGTCATTTATACAGCAATCAGTGCTATTTAAATGCACTGATTCCTGTGTAAATTACACTGGCAGTGAAGGAGTTAACCACTAGGGGGCGGGGAGGGGTTAAGTGTGACGTGTGTGTGTGTGTGTGTGTGTTTTTTACTGTAGGGGGCGTGGCTTGACATTCGACATCACTGATCGACTTTCCCGATGACTGGGAACAGCCGATCAGTGACAGCGTCACTAGGATGCACGGGGAGAGGTTTGTTTACACATACCTCTCCCGTTCTTCAGCTCTGTGACCCGATCGCGGGACACCAGCGGCGATCGGGTCCACTGGACCGGCGCTCAGGACTGGGTCGCGAGCGCGCCGCTGAGGCGCGCGCGCGACCCACGGCTGGGCTCGTAAAGGGACAGGTACGCGATTGTGCCCAGCCGTGCCATTCTGCCGACGTTTATCAGCGTGAGTCGGTCCTTAAGTGGTTAAAGAGGAAGTAAACCCTGATGGGTTTTACTTCTTCTTTATTTCCCTGCAAAGGTAAAGCATAATGGGCTACTATGCATCGCATAGTAGCCCATTATGTTTTACTTACCTGAAACCGAAGCCTGCAATGTCACCGCTGTCTCCACTAGCAGCGAGCGTCCATCTTCACCCCTCTTCCTTCTGGGGGCCAGCTCTGTGACTGTCTGGAGTTGCGTGACGTCAGTCACGGCATGACCCCGTTTAGAAACGGCACGATCAGCCCTTTCCAAAATGCGCCGTAGACATCGGCTAACAGCTTTATTGTAAATATCTCCTAAACCTTGGAGGTTTAGAAGACATTTCCAGCACCTACAGGTAAGTCTTAATATAGGCTTACCTGTAGGTAAAAGGGTGTACAACCACTTTAGGAAAAAAGTTTCAATTCTTCTCCCTCGATTTGCCTTGTCACTACAGTTGAAAACGATCATTGATTTGACCCGTATTATCTATTTGAAAATTGAATGAACGTTCAGAATTTTTTTTCTAAACAAAATTTTACTGGTGTGTGCCCAGTTATAGCTTAATGGAACTTTGCAACTTGTCCACCATCTGATTAAGGGTAGTAGGTATAAAAGTATTAAGCTGGGCACACACTGGCTGAAAACCATCCAGTTCAGAAGGACTTTAAGTCAGTATGTACAGCTGTCTGACAGAAGTCGATCTAACGACCGGATACCCTTGAAGTGACATCCTGGAAAACCAGCATCCAATCAGCGCTTGCAAACAATGGCTCCACGCGCTGACCTGTGAATTCTGGCTATGGGGGGACGGGAGAGCCTCCCCGCTGTCAGAATTCAATAGAACAGCAGAGGGGAGATCGCCGCACCAACATCGCTTGTGTTGGTATGGCGTTCTGTCAGGTTTTTTTCGTAGAAGCTGCTGGCTGAATGAAATAAAAAAACTGGCAGTGTGTATTCAGCTTTAGGCCGCTTTCACACTGAGGCGTCAGTAAAGTGCTGCTATTTTTAGCCACGCTTTACCGTTGCTTTTGCGGCGCTATTTGGCCCCATAGCGGGGAGCTTTTAACCCCTGCTAGTGGCCGGAAAAGGGTTAGAACTGCCCGCAAAGCACCGTTGCAGCTGCGCTTTGCCGGCGGTGCTGCCCATTGATTTCAATGGGCAGGGGCGCTGTAGACACCGCTCCTACAGCACCTCAAAGATGCAGCTAGCAAGATGTTTTTTACCGTCCTGCCAGCGCACTGCTCTAATGTGAAAGCCCTCAAGCTTTCACATTGGAGTGAATTGAGCGGCTCTTTCAGGGCGATTTGCAGGCGCTATTTTTAGCGATATAGTGCCTGCAAAGCGCCTCGGTGTGAAAGTAGCCTTAGAGTTCACAAAAATAATTTTCTTTGGTACTGGCAGAAAAAAAAAATAATATATATATATCAACATAAAATAATTGAAAACATATTTTATTAGTGTAAAAAAAAACATTGCTTGGGGCCTTGAGACACCCTTATCCAATGATTTCAAACAGCTCACCTTATCAATCATTTTCATCCACTTGGGTAAATCCTCAAAGGTTTCTTTCTTGGTAATATCATACACTAATACAATTCCCTTGGCACTTCTGTAATAAGCGGAGGTAATGCTGTTGAATCGCTCTTGGCCAGCTGTGTCCCTACAAAACAAAATTAACCGTAGGAATAACAGTACAAATCTCATATAGGGAAAGAGAGATTAGCATTCACAGTCACACCTACTCATGCTGTGCAAGACAAAGCCCGATTGTAAGAGCACACAACCCAAACAACATGTTGGCACAAAACAGACTATAATTACAAAATGAGGCCTATTTTAAAATGTCAAAATTAAGGACATTCATATGCATAGTCTGTACTAATTAATGCAAAAAAAATAAATAAATAATCATGTGGGGATTAAGATTTAAAGCAAAACTAAACTCTCTCAAATAACACCTATTTTTAATCTTTATGCTGCTAGCGTTAGGATGGTATATTTACTTGTTTTAAACTTTTTTTTTTTATTATTTCTTTAGTTGCTTCCTGGTTTCTGGCCTAGGCAGGATGAGTTCTCAGCTCACCCTCCTGCATTCATGCCTGAGCTAAGGGCAGATAGACTTCAGGAGGTAAATGCTACTTGAATCATCTGCCCTTACTTAAGATGGCTGTAGCTAAAAAAATTTGAGGGGATTGTTTTTCAAAGTGATTTCTCAACAAAATAAAGTATGGAGATATGGATGGAGTTTGCTTTGAATAATTAAAATGAATTAAATAGCATTTTAAGTTTGTGCTGCTCAGATGCAGTTTAGTTCTACATTTAATGAGTCCATTACGGTTTCTGTGTGCTGATACACTACATGGCCATGCCTCTGTGCACAAATCCACATCTAGAACGACATGGTTTGATGAGTTATGTGTGGAGGAACTGAAGTGGCCTGCACAGAGCTTTGTTTTGTCCTCAACCAGGGCCGGGACAAGGAGTGGGCAGAAGGGGCGGCTGCCCTGGGCACAGCGTGTATTGTAGGGATAAGGGTGCTTTTAGCCTCATCGGTTGTTATCACTAAAAAGCCAACCGCTGGGCTCTAAAAAACGGTACCTGCAGGCATCACCCCGGTATAATCCCTTCAAGCCCTGAACGCAAATTTGCGGACGGTCGGCGCAAAGGGGTTTAAAATGCAGCAGCAGACAGACTTGTAGGTTTCAATGGAATAGGAGTGTGGTGATCACCACAAGCAAAGTCTATTGACACTTCCTCCAGCTGAAAGTCCGTACCTCTGCCCAGGGAGCTGGAGGAAGGGAGTCTTCTGGAACCTGATATTTGCAAGATGATCCACTGATCGTGGATGCAATGCAATTTTTTTTTAATGGATTTTGCTTTCAAAAGCAGCTATACCTGTAAGGGGTTTTACGCAGGGGGATTTTGTGTGTAAATCTGACAAGCAGAATCCTACCTGGCAGATGGAAGCATTCAGATGCTGCGCTGCTTCCTGATTGCTTCCACACACTCCCGCGGGCCTGGGACTGATATGGCGGGTGCTGCCGGGTAGAGGGGATGAAGCAGACCAGACAGACGTCTGCTCTCCTCTCCTCCTCGTTACCGACCCAGAAAACAGTGACATCACTTCCAGGTCTGCCTCTCGGTGTCCCCGGCCCGCATACCCGAGAAAGAATAAAATGCAATACGATCTGCATTGCAATACAGTGCAGTGGAGCACAGGGTAGACATATTCCTTAATGAGAACCTGTAATCAAAAAATCACCACATAGGGGACTTTTTGTTCCCTATGTGATGGGGAAAAAAAAAAAAGTAGAAATTAAAGTGATATTTGAGCACATAAAACCCCCCCCCCCCCAAACTTTTTTGAGGCTCTCTCACCCCCACTTATACGCATGCAATGCAGGCGTGGGGGGGGGGCTATTAATGAAACCGCTGATTGCAATATACATGTTACATATCGCCCCGCATGCTGGAGTGAGAGATATTTCTAGCACTAGACCACCCCTGAAACACTAAACTTATGACCTATAGGGAGCTTTTAAAGTGTCACCTATGCAACACAGAGGGTACTAAAGTCTGTCGCCATTTCACAGGCACACGCAAATTTAAGGTTTGACATATTTGGTATCCATTTACTCGATGCAACCTCATCTTTTGGATTTTAGCAAAAAATCGGGTAATGTATTGCTTTTGTGTGCATTAAAGTTAACTTTAGTGTATTTTTTACTGACATATTGTGGTAATATCACGTGATATAAAAAATTAAAACTACCACTCTTATTTAGAGGGCAGTGATCTCCAAACTTTGTAAACAAGGGGCTACTTTTTTCATCCTTCAGGCTTTAAGGGGGCCAGACTGTGTACAGCAGGAGTGGAAATTTTCCTGGCATCAGTGGGAGTAAATATTACATTGTATTCGTTGGAGGAGTATCATTGGAAGAAATAGTGCCCCATTTTTGGTGTCGATGGGAGAAATGGTGCCCTAATGTTGGTGTCAATTGGTAGAATAGTAGCTCGTATCAGTGGAGCAACAGTGCTCCAAGGGCCGGATAAAGGCAAACAAAGGACCGCAATTTGGAGACCACTGCTCTAGTCTAGGGTGTCTGCGTTCAGAAACTAATGTTTTTTTGGGGGAGGTGTTATGTAATCTTCACCCATAAAAAAAAATTTTTAAGCATGTGTGCAAAAAAATAAATAAATGGAAAACTGGCAAAAGAGTTAAGCCTCTTATATAGGAGCCATTCTTTTGGCAAATCAGGGTTACTGCTAGACTACATAAGGTTTCTTGCACATATCCACTAATTGCGGTTTGAGTTAAATTACACAGTACCCACTGACATGAAATGTATACAAAGGGTTAAACATCCATTTGGTATTTGTTTATTATTATGTCCCGATATCTACATCACCAAGCAGATGAATGAGCCTCAGTGGTGAGCTCCTTGCAGCATACAATCACGTCATAATGATTGTATCTGCAGACCAGCTACAGAAATCACATCCTCAGTGGCACTGTGCCCAAATCCTCTATTCAGTGGTAGACGAGACACACGGTACAGAAGTATAGTGTTACCTTGTGGTGAGCCAGCAGACCTCTTCTCTAGCAAGTGTTGTTACACAACCAGCCATGTGACTACAGCATTCCAGACAAGGACACAGAGATGAAGGACCAAGAGATGGCACAGACATTTTAGCAAGAGCGGACCGGTGAAGCCACTGAGAAAGTGTTGGTTTAGTCAGTGGGAGGCAAAATAAGCACATGGTGAGATAACAAAACAAACAGTGAGTGGATGAATGAAGTTAGAAAACGGGAAGCAATACAGTGCCATTAATAACACGGTGCGGAATTAGTCATTGTGGTACTATGAGCTGTGACAGATGGAAAGCAGGCATATGGCACATATCATATGAGAACCAAGAACAGGGTGTCAGCTGTTTTTTCATGCAAACATCCATAGACTGAACACCAAGTGAAGACAAATACAGATAACAGAAATCACAGAGATGATGAGAAGTACAACACTGCAACAAGGAAAGATGGTAATCATGGGAAGATACATAGGACAGTCATCAAGGTATATAATAAGAAAAATGTATCAATTCAGCTTACATGAGTGGGGTAAGGCCGAATTCACACTTGAAAAGGTGTCTGCACTACTTGGCAATCTTTAGAACTCTGACTGATGCTCCTTCATGTGACAAATGTTGGTGCAGGCAACAGATTCATGTACCCGCTTTGGAACAGAAGCATGTATCTTTTATCATTTGTATGTAATTATTGCCACTAGCAGTAATCACTGTGGGTTTTCCCAGCAAGGACGGCTCACCCCCCCCCACCGGGAGAACACAGTAGCTCCACGGAAGGGATTCCCCCATCAACACTGACTGCATTGATGGAGAAATTGAGTGATTTTCGGTTGCAGGAAAGAAAAAAATCGCATTATCTGAGGGCTGTTTTAGCTAGCAGGGGGCTGAACATGTACTGAGAACAGAGTATCTGCAGTATGGACACTTCAGCCTCAGTGCTACCCTTTGTTGTGGAAAATTTTATTAATGTATGTTGTCAGATGCCCCCCAGTGTCGGTTTTGCTGTAATGCGCTCATGTGAGCGTATTCGCACATACAGACATTGGCGGAAGCAGTTAGACGGTTACATCACTGCTAGTCTGTTTTGAATGTATACATGTCTGTGATTGGTTCTTTTGAAGGAAAACAAATGTCCCTGTATTGTAGGAGGGTTTAGCTGTTGGAGGCAAAACCTCCAGGGCGTGGCTTCCAGTTGATCATTGTATGGTCATGTCCTTATATGGTCATTCACATCCTGTGTGAATGATATGAGGTCACAACCTTTGTAGGAGGGGGGATTAGCTGTTGGAGGCAAACCCTTGAGGGTGTGGCTTTGAATGGATTGGAAATAAAGGTTTTTGGTCGGCTCAGGACAGACAGACATGCTGCCCTTTGCTGAGAGGAACACGTAAGAAATACTGCTGATGTCTCTTTTAATGGGACCTGGCTGCAAAGCAGTTAGGCTGGGAAGGTGATGCATGGATGTTGGCTGAGATAAGGATGTATGCATGGACGAGGGGGTTGGGAGTTAATAGCTAAAGGTAAGGCATTATATCATTAAGACGGAAAGTATCATTGGTTATATTAGAAACAGGAAAATTGGCTGTTTGCTCTACAGACAGTCAGTTTTTCCATAACACCTTCTCTATGCTAAAAAATCCATGCATCTGTTCCTGATGGGTACATGAATCTGCACCAACATTTGCCATGCGGAGGTGCATCAGTCAGTTCAAAATATTAAAGAAAAAAAAAAACACAGTGGCGCTAGAGGTATGTCTGGAGATTGGGGAATAACTAATCAATTAGTGGTGACAGCAATTGTAAAAAATAACCATAATAATAATAATAATAATAATAAAAAACAGTGGCACTAGAATGTATGAACATATAAAAAGCAATTCATGCAAGTCCATATGAAAAGTCCATGTTAAAACTTTCTGGTGAAACAGCACTAGGAGGCAGCACCCTGGAGTGAAGCAATATACTCTGTGGGTAAAAATGAAACAAAGAGGGGTGCCAGATTAAGTGCAGCATTAAAAGTGGATTTAATAATTAAAAACAAATTGGCAACTCACAAGGTGGTGAGAAATCGCAGGCATTTTTGTTGTGCCAGCGTCATTGCACCAACTTCTCCAAGGCGTCCTATGGCCACTGTAAACTCGAGTCGGTTGTGTAAACAGATCGACCCATGAAGCACCGGACGCCACTGTAACCAGCTTGTACCGCAAAATCGCATCTGGCCTGGAAATGACGTCAAAAAGGGAGAGTGTGCTGGAGGTGTAAGGAGCAGATCGGTAATGCATTACAGTTCTCTTTGAAATGCATTACAGATCTGCTCATCACACCCTCCCTGTGATATTTCCAGACCAGACGCGAGTTTGCGGTTCAAGCTGGTCACAATCGTGTCCGGCCGCATCCTGGTTCCATCTGTTTACACAGCCGACTCGAGTTGGTGCAATGACGTTCACACAACAAAAATGCGTGCGATTTCTCACCTTGTGAGTTTCCAATTTGTTTTTAATTATTAAATCCACTTTTAATGCTGCACTTAGTCTGGCGTCCCTCTTTGTTTCATATTCAGAGTTCTAAATATTGCCTACGATACTTTTTGAATGCCAACAATTGTGTTTCAATTTTATTTATTTTAAAATCTGTTTATTGGTTTTGATAACACAAAATACAGAACAACATACATTGGTTATGAAGGGTATAAGAGGTGGGCCTTGCAAGGGACACGTTATCTGGTATTCATTCATACAAAGGTAGAACAGATAGCATGGGTCACCATAATAATTGCAACAGGCTGGCTCCTGAGGTGAGAGTTCAGCATAGGCCATTAAATGCATAAACCGAAACAAGATATCACATTTTTCATCAGTATACGACTTGCACTAGGTAAGGAGTATCTTAAATGCAAAGTTTACTTTAGGGTGCATCGGAAGCTGTGAAGGGTTTTGCCAGCCACTTGGACCTTGTCCTATTTTTGAGGGCAGCCTCTATTAACATACGTATCTTTGTAGAGGGGTAAGTTGATGTTGACTAGTTGTTTACAAAGAGAAAGAGAAGGGGGGAGGGGGGGGGGGGTACTTTTGCGCCAACTGATAGCTATGTTAAAAGTACACAAATAAATGTGTAATGAGTGCGCTTGTATCAACCTTAAAACAAAATGCAAAAAACCTGTACAACACTTAGAATATATAGTGTGTACACCGTGATTAATAAAAACCTGTGTAGTGCAGTGATTTAAAATACGCTTTTAGACCTCCAATTGTTGTTTGGATAGAGGGTTAAAATAATGGATATAAATGTGTCAAGTTTCTCCTATAGATCCTGAAACATTTTTGGTGATTATCCTGAGTTTATTTAATGAGGCACTTGAATGATTGCTGGTGAGAGGTATCAATTACCTATTGCTCAATGTAGAGCTGGTGCCAATAAATGAACAATTATTTGAGTATATAAAAATAGGGTAAATTAATGCATAAATAACTGCTGTCTTTGTTACAGCCGCCGATGCTCAAATTAATGAAGAATATTTCTATGCATTTACCCGGTATCCTACCAGGCTGAATCAATCTGTATCATTACATGCAGAAAAAGGAGATTGAATGCAGGAAGTTGCTGCTCACAATATGAATGGTGCTCCTCCTCCCGACGCGTTGCATTACAGTCACGTAACGTTTTCAAGTTATCAAGTTTTCAAGTTACGTGACTGTAATGCAACGCGTCGGGAGGAGGAGCCTAGTGACATCACCGCAGCACGCAGAGTGTGGACGAGCAGGGCATCCAGCCCTGTAGCAAAAAAGCCTGACAAGCATTCGGCTATCGCTGTACCATTACCGGGTGTATGTGAGTAGATTACCGCTCACTGGTCACAGCACACACACACACATTTCTTTTTAGGAAATACTGCGCAATGGTGTATGTTTCTTTCTCTCCCCATATGCAAACTGACTGGAAGTGCCTGTAAGCACAGCGTAAAAGACAGAAAACGAACAGCACCTGGAGGTGTCAGCAGAAAAGGAAAGTGTCAGTTTTTTTTTTTTTTTCCTTTTGTCTTTTTTTCTCCTTTTACTTGTGCACCATTCATATTGTGAGCAGCAACTTCCTGCATTCAATCTCCTTTTTCTGCATGTAATGATACAGATTGAATCAGCCTGGTAGGATACCGGGTAAATGCATAGAAATATTCTTCATTAATTTGAGCATCGGCGGCTGTAACAAAGACAGCAGTTATTTATGCATTAATTTACCCTATTTTTATATACTCAAATAATTGTTCATTTATTGGCACCAGCTCTACATTGAGCAATAGGTAATTGATACCTTTCACCAGCAATCATTCAAGTGCCTCATTAAATAAACTCAGGATAATCACCAAAAATGTTTCAGGATCTATAGGAGAAACTTGACACATTTATATCCATTATTTTAACCCTCTATCCAAACAACAATTGGAGGTCTAAAAGCGCATTTTAAATCACTGCACTACACAGGTTTTTATTAATCACGGTGTACACACTATATATTCTAAGTGTTGTACAGGTTTTTTGCATTTTGTTTTAAGGTTGATACAAGCGCACTCATTACACATTTATTTGTGTACTTTTAACATATCACTCACGTGTGGGAGCACTTTCTTATGGGTTTGCAGCTGTATCATTTGGCCATCTTGAAACACTAATGGTCCTCTGATTTTAATCCTCACTAGCGCTTAAGTATTTTAATAACTGATAGCTATGGCCTTGTGGGCTATAGAAGAGAAGTAACCCAACTAGAGTGTGCCTCACCACTGTGGGGATCAGTTCTATCAAGCCCAGCATGCAAATTGACATAGAAGGTTGTAGTGGTATAGTGGTAACCTGGGTTATGAATGTCAATACCTCTTTCCAGTACCCAACAATAGCCGGGCACATCCAGAAAATATGGGCAAAGTCTCAAGAAGTCCCCCCACAATGCCAGCACCCAGGGGGGAAATCGGGATTCATTTTGTGTAGTCTGTGTGGGGTAAAATATGCACGGTGGACTGTCTTGAACTGGATCAAACGATTCCCTCAGGGATACAAGGGAACTATAAGAAAAGTCCCATATGTTGTCCCAATCGTTGCTGTCAAAGTCTGGGATGTCTTGTAACCACTGATTTCTAAGTTTCTCCAGAGCAGGAAGGGAGATCATTACCAAATGAGAGTATAGGTGAGAGGTGGGCTTCTTCGCCCAGTCCGATCTGAGGAGGTCCTCCACTGCAGACTGGACCACCCGGGGGAGGGATTGGTTGGAGACTACCCGGGCCATTGTTTTTATGTTAAATTTAGTCCAGGCGTGGGGGTTCAGGTAATTTATAGCTATGATTGAGAACAAGGTTTAACCATAAGGGGGCACTGGGAGAGATTGCATGTTTAGGGTATCGTTCAATTTTGAGACCAGCCCGCCACACACACAGTGTAGTGCGCATGGAGGGTGTCAGTGGATATGGGGCTGCGGAATAGTAAGAATTTCAGCGCTTCCAGGGATTTCACCACTGCCACCTCGACTAAGGCATCGGGATTAGTTATGTCTGGATTGGGCCAACAGGCAGCGGTGACTAGCTGGGTGGCCAAGAAATATTTATAAAGATTGGAACACGCCTGGCCTCCCTGGGAAGTCGGGCGCACTAGTGTGGACCATCTGTAGCGGGGGGGACTGGGGGTCCCCATATAAAAGAGGCAAGAAGGCGATGCAGGCAGATGAAAAATAATTTAGGGATCCATTGCGGGGAATGACTAAATAAGTAAGTGAATTTAGGTAGGATTTTCATTTTGATCAAATTTTATACGTCCCAATAGTGATAGGGAACAATTGTGTTTCAATTTTATCATTTTAAAATGTATCTCGCTCCCCTCCCCCCTACCAATTTCATCTACCTACCATATTTGCAACAGAATGAGAATAGATTAGGGCTCGGACTGCTGATTATATCTTACCCTAGAATAAATATCTGTTTACTTCACAAGCAGCACACTACAACAGAAACTTGTAACTGATACGAACACATGACTTCAATTTACTACAGGAATTTAAACACTGCAACTGAGGCTGCTAATATTACACGTTACAAACAGTGCCATACCAGCACAAGTCAAAGAGTTCATACATACAGACAGAGAGCCATAAAAATAGGCCCACCCATGGGAAACATGCATGATATATAATGAGAAAAAGGTCAACTTGAATACTACTTACAAGGACAATGAAATATAATTCAGTTTAGAAACAGAACTAAAGTGATCACCTTTTATGTACTTCAAGTGCATGTAAAACTTTTTTTTTCTTTTTTAGTTAGTGATGTGGTGGGGAAGGATTAGAATCCCTACTGGGTTTTTACTTCCATCCAGGGCTTTGAATTGCCCCTCCCTTATGGTCATGGCAATTTTATTGCTTCCTGTCCAGTGAAATCTTTGTCACCAGGACAGGAAATGAAGGAAAATCTCTTTCTAAAGCTAGCCATACATTATACAATATTTGTGTTCAATTTCCTTTAGAATAACCTTCCACTATGTAGTGCAATGGCCTGCCTGATTGCAAACAACTTGAACGCGTTCAAGTTTAACCTCATATTATATGGTTTTGGTAAAGCTAAATTCAAAATTTGTACAAGAAAATTGTATAATGTATGGCCACCCCAAGGCTAGGTTCACAACGCAATGTGGGAATGCTCACATAATCATGCGTGGTCCTGCAAACTACATCCGTGAAGCAATGCCGTTATATATCTTAAGGGCAACTCACCTTGCTATTGTGGGACAAAATGCATGGTTAAAAAAAAAAAAAAAAAAAAAAAAAAAAAGTACCATGCCTTCTGTTGTGGCACGTGCTCATTGAAATTAATCGGTTGCCCCAAACGGGGTGTGCAAAAACATTCACACAGCGTTGCACTTGTATATAAGTGTTGAGGAAGCCTAATGGAGGCCCAGATCGTAGTAAAAACCTGACAGGGCTCCCAACCCATTCCTGATCTATTCTAACCTAAAAACAATGTTCTCATGGAATTTAGGTTCCTGCAACCTGCCAAGGCAAAAGTTTCAGCAGCTGAGGTGAAATACAAGATTTCTTTTTTTTAAATAAAGTTTTTATTAACATTTTTATACATTACACAAAAAGAAAATACAGAGGAAAAAATAAATAAAAAATATGCTTCCAAATTACTGTGCATACGGGGGGGGGGGGGGGGGATGTAATGCAGTGTGATCTGCACTGCATCACTTTCAGTGGATCACAGGGAAGACATGCAGGGTATTCCATTAAAGAGAACCCGTCATAAAAAAAAAAAAAATCGCAACATAGGGGAATTTTTGTCACCTGTGTGATGGAGAAAAAAAAGAAAGAAATTTTTTTTTTTTTTTTTTTAATTATAAAAAAATCTGCCCTTTTGAGTATAGTGATCGCTTCCATGAGGCAGACGTTATCAACCTTGCACTGCCCCCTTGGCTTAGACTTGGGGTGATTTGGTTTTCTTGTATTTAGGGATTATGCTTTTAGCTGCATTTAGTATGTTGAGAATTTGTTAGGAGCATGGGGTGCTAGTATATATACACGAACCTTGAAAAGTCATATATCTGCTCTAACAAGCTGCTTGGTGGTCAGGCTTTCCAGGGTTTGTATTTTGGATGGGCTTCCACTGGCTCTACACAGGGCATTAAATTCCTTTAGAAAACAATATTTTCATGTGTACGCTTTCCTCTATTTTAGACCAACTTAGATCAAAAGTGAAGAATGGGCAGGTTGGAACAACTGGAAGCGATGACAGTACAAAAGGCAAAGCTTTTTTTTTTTTGGATAGAGTGGAGATGGATTAGAATACCTATACAGTTTTATTGCGGTCTGTGCCGCCATTAGGGAGACTCGCCCTCTCGATTTGTCCCGTTCACCATTTTCTTTTTTTAAATGAAAGTAAAAGAAAATCCCAAATTTAGGTTGTCCCCAGAAACGCAATACAGGGCAAATCTCCCAATGGGGACACAAAAGCTGGTGATTTGACCCCTAACCCCCCCACGAGATTCCCTTCATTTGCAGGAATTTTCTCTCACTTTCAGTTTTGGCTATGGGACAGGAAGTGAAGGGAAATCACCCCAATGGGACCCAGATGGCAAAAAAATAAGCCGACAGGGGTTATGATCCGCCCTTACTTTATCCAAAATAGAAAAAAAAAATTCCTATAGTTCTACTTTAGGTCCAGGACTTCTTCCTAAAACAATGGCACAGCAAGTCTCAGCACAAGCTCCTCAGGAGCCAACACATTATAGATGGAACACACTTACCATATTTGTAACCTGATTTTCTTTCCTCTTAACTCTACAGTTTTGATTTTAAAATCAACACCTGCGAAAAAAAAAAAAAAAAAGGAAAAAAAGAAAAGTGATTAGGTGATCCATAGATTCCTCCTAACACTCTCAAAGGCAGGGGCGGACTGACCATTCGGCCACTCGGGCACTTCCCGAGGGCCCCATCAGGGTTGCCAGCCTCAGTAAAACCAGGGAGAGTATGTAAAAATCTGTGTTTTTTTTACATCCGTTTCTGAAATGTCCCTTACCGACATCCTTTTGGTCTAAAAATCCAGAGATTATAGCTGCCCCACCTCTCCAGTACCTTCTCAGACAATAGAAACGTGTCTGCGTATACTGTGTGTACATATAGGTGTATACTGTGTAATTGTATAGTGTGTGTGTGTGTGTGTGTGGCCCCATAATCTCCGATTGCCTGGGGGCCCCATAACCTCCTATTGCCCGGGGGCCCCATGAGTTGTCAGTCCGCCCCTGCTCAAAGGTTGAAGATTCCGTTACTCTGATGCAGGGCTCAATCTAAAATATGTACCGTATTTTCCGCACCATAAGACGCACTTTTCCCCCCCAGAAATATATGGGAAAATGTCTCTGCGTCTTATGGAGCGAATTTATGCTAGTCACCACCCCCCGGCAATGCCCCCCAACGCCGGAAGAGAAGCAGGAAAGCGAAGGACAGACATCTGAAGCCCCTGTGAGCGCCGGGTGATCTCCCGGCTGGGCCTGACATTGTTGCTGAGACAGAAGACAGCATTCGGCTGCTCGGACTGCTCTGTCTTCTGTCAGGAGGATGGAATGACATAAGGTAAGGCTGCATTTATGTGCAATGGTCAGGCTGCATTTCATGGGCACTGGTAAATATTTTAGGACACCATTTGGTTCAGAATATTTTTTTTCTTGTTTTCCTCCTCTAAAACCTAAGTGCGACTTATGATCAGGTGCGTCTTATGGAGCGAAAAATACGGTATATGATTTTTACCTGCTGCATTTCTGCTCCAGGCCAGTGACTCAAAGTATTAAAGCCAGGGACAGCCAGGCAATTATTATTTTCTTTAGGAAGTCAGCAATGGCAATGTGCACATCTCCCTCAGTAAAGATTTTCTTTGATTGCCATTAAAACCAAATAAGTTAGTGGCTGGGTCTCTTTCGCTTACTATGGGGAGGAATGACATTTTTTTTTTTTTTTTTTAACTGACATTTATTTCTCAGAGACTATGTTGGTTTGAGTCCCTGGGTCTGTACACTCGCCGTGGTCATAAGATGGCATTGCATTTTGTTGCATTTTTTGATGGGTGACAAAAAAGGCCAACTTGCATGGCATTTGCATTAAAGCGGCAGTAAACTGCTGGGCAAGATTCTTTTACGGACCTGCAAGGTAATATAACGTGCTAGTCTGCATCGCATACTAACACATTATGTGACACTTACCTAAAAACGAAGCCCTCCAGCGAATAGCTGTCATCGCTGGAGGCCGCTTCCATCTTTACCCTTCTTCCTTTCAGGTTCAGCGGCTCCGGCTGTGTGACTGGCCAGAGCTGCGATGACGTCACTTCTATGCATGCGTGGGGGAGCCGCCTTTCCTTCAGAGCGCATGCACCGATGATGTCATCAGCTGCATATACAGTACTGCATGTTTAGGAGATATGAACAGTACCTATAGGTAAGTCTCATTATCCACATGCCGACCGGGCCATAGCCGAAAGACGGCTACAGCGCGGTCGGATTATTCTGGGTGGACGTCCTCCCAGAATCTTGCTCCCCGCGCCCCCTGGGGCACGCACTCGGGAACATCCGTGACGGCATCACGGATCACGGTAAGCGTCGGGTTCCTCCCTCCAGGGCCAGATTAAGAACATCGTGGGCCTGGTGCTGAGGATTTTGGTGGGGCCTTTTATAAACAATAAATGAATAAATAAAAATGCAAACAATTTTTTGTTATAACAAATTAAATTAAAGAGAGAGGGAGGATGAGAGAGAGAGAGAGAGAGAGAAAGAAATGGTTGAAAGAGGTGTTAGGGGTAAGGGAAAGAGGATGAGAGAGAAAGGGGGATGAGAGAAAGAGGATGCACATGAGCATGCGTGGTAATAATATCAACGCAGCCCAGCCAAGGCAAGGCAAGTGACCGAAGGTACAGAACCCCGAAGGAAGACCGGGTGAAGATGGAAGCGCCCGGGCCCCGCCGGATTGATCACAGCACAGCACTGGAGGGCTCAGTCTGACAATTTAAGTGTACCCTAATGCGCTAATATGCTGTGCATACTTGTACATTATGGCATAACCTACCTAAGGGCCTCTAAAAAATAGTAATGTTAGAAAAAGTTTACTACCGCTTTAATATCATTGGAACCCAGGAGCCTATTGACCCGCATAGTTGCCAACATTTCAAAAATATTTTCAGGGACACTTTTTTACAAGTGCTATATTTAGAGTAGCTGACATCCCCTATGTTCATCTATACATCACAATAGTAATTACAAAATTAAATAAGTACTAATAATGGGGCAGGACAAATATGAGGACTGAGATTTCCTTTAGTTGAACTAACAAAAGTGTGCCCATTATAGAGCTGGTAACATTGGGGATATTCAGTATAATTTTAAAGAACTGTTTTTGTGGGTAAGAGGCATAGGGGAGGAGAATGGATGGTATAAAAGTGGGAAGTATGTGCAGGTGAGGGAGAGGAATGTGGAGGGTCTAACAGTGGGCACTATGTACATGAGAGGAGTGCGGAGGGTATGGCAGAAGGCACTATGTACAGGAGAAGAGTGTGAAGAGTATGACAGTGGGCAGTATGCACAGCAGAGGAGTGTGGAGGGTATGACAGTGAGCAGTATGTACAGGAGAGGAGTGTGGAGGGTACGAAAGTGGGCACTATGTACAGGAGAGGAGTGTGGAGGGTATGACAGTGGGCAGTATGTAAGGAGAGGAGTGTGGAGGGTATGACAGTGAGCAGTATGTACAGGAGAGGAGTGTGGAGGGTACGACAGTGGGCATTATGTACAGGAGAGAAGTGTATGACAGCGGGCACTATGTACAGGAGAGGAGTGTGTAGGATATGACAGCGGGCGTTATGTATAGGAGAGAAGTGTGGAGAGTAATACAGTGAGCAGTATGTACAGGAGAGAAGTGTGGAGAGTATGACAGTGGGCACTATGTATAGGAGAGCAGGATGCAGTAATCTGGGAAGGAAAAATGTAAAGGTTTATGGAAGGATGTTTAGGGACTGTGTATTGGTTAAGCGGGCCCTACATGGATTGAAATTACACCAATTAAGCAGAGACCAGCCATAGTTGATCTATGTATGGACTACCTGGTTTTACACAAGTCAACCTATTAACCGACTTGAGTACAACCAGCCTGTCGGGTTTTCCCCAAAACAATCAGTGCTGCAAGCTATAGTTAGCAACACTGATCATCGTTTTCACTGGCAGAACACAATAACACTGCAGGAGTGATTCCCCCATCCACAGGTCAGCATGTGAGAGGGTGTGTGGGGACAGGCTGGGGAGAGATACTAGTCAGTGGCTGGTTAGACACCGGCTAGTATCAGGGCCAGATACACACAGGTTACATATGCCACGATCGTTAGAGCGAGAGCAATAATTCTAGCCTTAGACCTCCTCTGTAACTCTAAACATGTAACCTGTAAAAAAATTTAAAGCATCGCTTAGTACACAAAAAAAATCGTACTAACTTTATTTTAATTTTTTTGATGAATGAAACAGTTTCTTTCCAAAAAAAACGTTTGAAAAATTGCTGCGCAAATATCGTGTAACATAAAAAGTTGCAAAGACCACCATTTTATTCCATAGGGTGTCTGCTAAAACAATATATATAATGCTTGAGGGTTCTGAGTAATTTTCTATAAAAAAAAAAAAATTATGATTTTTACATGTAGGAGAGAAGTGTCAGAATTGGCCTGGGTGGCGAGGGGTTAATTATCATAAGTAATATGCAAATAATTATTATAAGCACTGTGATCTCATCCTCTCAGTCTGCTGCAGAGTGTTCTAGCTTGTATTTATACTGGCCGCTCTGTATATAGCTTCTGACAGGCTGCGCAAGCAGCCCCATATCTCCAGAACCATAGATGATAGCAGCCCCATATACCAGTGCTGGGGTAGGTCTTTAGCTACCTACCCCCCAAATGTGGGGTCTCTGTGACCCCTGATTGCTGAGCTACAACCCTCGAAGTCGATAATTTTTTTTTTTTTTTTTTTTTTTTTTGGGGCAAATGGGCCTATCTTGAGAAAGGGGCCTGGAGCTGCAGCTCCAATAGCCCCTATGTTAATCCGGCCCTGCCTCCCTCCCCTCTCTGTACCAATCGGTACAGAGAGGGGAGAAGCAGAGAGGGGGAGAGATTGCAGCAGTCTTTTTTGATTTATAGCGCAAAAAATTAAAAACCCAGCTGTGATTAAATACCACCAAAAGAAAGCCCTATTTGTGTGAAAAAAAGGACAAAAATTCATATAGGTACAGTGTTTGATTGACTGAGTAATTGTCAAAGTGTGAGAGCAGCGAAAGCTGAAAATTGGTCTGGTTAGGAAGGGGGTTTAAGTGCCCAGTGGTCAAGTGGTTATAGGCTTACCTATATGTACAAGTCAGAGATGGGAGTTTACTCCCACTTTAAACAATAGTTTTACAAGTGTCACAGTGTATTTTGAACTACAGGGGGCCCCTTGTCTGTGTGATCCATGTAAAAGATGAACGCTGTCTTTAATTTAAATTCAGAGTTCAAGTTTCATGTACAAGTTGCCTTTTATGAAGGAGCTCAAAAAGATCGCCTTCCAGTCATTTTCTGTGAAGCATGATTGTTTTCTGCCTTACATATTTTACTCCTACATGTCTCATTTCCTCTCTCTCTCTCTCTCTCTCTCTCCCCCTTTAGTCCAGCACATACTTTTCATCAATGTACTCATCACCTCTATTTCAGCATACATGTACCTGACTCATGTTGGAAATAAAGTATTAAAGTGGAACTTCACTGTCCCAATTAAAACTATTTGTAATCCTTAGGATGGTATATGATATTTACTTGTTTAAAAAAAAAAGTTTTAAACATTTCTGCAGTTGCTTTCTGGCCTAGGCAAATATTATGTCATACATCCCTGGGGTCATTCATGGGCATTTTTTTTATTTTTTATTAGAGAAGGGGCTTACTCAGCTAAGGACAGCCTCCTGCCTGCATTGCTTACCTAGGTGCAGATGGATTTCAGGAAGTAAATGCTACATGAATCATCTGCCCTTACTCAAGATGGCTGTGGCTGAAAATGCTTGTTTTCAAAGTAACGTTTCAACAAAATAAAGCATGGAGACATGGATGGATGGGCGAGTTTACTTTAAATATTAAATATGAATGAAATCACGTTTTTGGTTTGTAATTTTTTTCTGCTGGAAAAAGCTCCAAGAAACGCTACACAATTGTTTTTTTTTTTCTGCTCCTAGACGCTGAAGCTCACAAAAAGCTAATAGCCTAAAAGTAGTGTGAATGGACACATAGGATTACACTATTTAATTAAACGTTAGTGTGCATGGAGCCTTAAAGTGATTGTAAAGGTTTGTTAAAAAATAAATAAAATAAAAAAATTTAAACATGTTATACTTACCTGCTCTGTGCAAGGGTTTTGCACAGAGCATCCCCAATCCTCTTCTTCTAGGGTGCCCCGCGGGGCTCCCGGCTCCTCCTCTTCATCGGGTGCCCCGCTGGTACGTTCATGGACAAGACAGCAGGACTCAGTCCCACCCCTGCTCTCGTGTCACAGGTTTGGATTGACAATCTATCCAATGAGGATGGAGACAGCAGCTGGAGCTGCTGAGCTCATGCTCGTCTCTGGAACGAACGCGTTCAGGTAAGAAAAAGGGGGGGCTCTGGGGACAGTACAGAAGGTTTTTTACCTTAATGAATAGATGCATTAAGGTGAAAAACCTTGAGACTTTACAACTCTCTTAAGGCCCCTTTCACACTGGGGCGTTTTTCAGGCGCTACAGCGCTAAAAATAGCGCCTGTACGGCGCCTGAAAAAGTCCGGCCCCATTCACTCCAGTGTGAAAGCCGGAGGGCTTTCACACT
The DNA here is from genome assembly GCA_028564925.1 of Lithobates sylvaticus. Taxonomy (NCBI): domain Eukaryota; kingdom Metazoa; phylum Chordata; class Amphibia; order Anura; family Ranidae; genus Lithobates; species Lithobates sylvaticus. Next base: position 164,663,402 of record CM053030.1, on the reverse strand, counting down.
GGAGCGGTGCGCTAGCAGGACGGTCAAAAAAGTCCTGCTAGCAGCATCTTTAGAGCGGTGAAAGAGCGGTGTATTCACCGCTCCTACCCATTGAAATCAATGGGACACCGCGGTAATACCGCCGGAAAGCGCCGCTGCGGGGGGTTTTAACCCTTTTTCGGCCGCTAGTGGGGGTTAAAACCACACCGCTAGTGGCCGAATACCGCGGCTAAAACGGCGGTAAAGCAGCGCTAAATATAGCGCTGCTTTACCGCCGACGCTGCTCCTGCCCCAGTGTGAAAGGGGCCTAAGGGAAAAAGAGAAGTCATAAATATGGTTTACAAAGTTTCAGATTTCAATGGGCCTCTTACACATAAAATAACCAGTAAATCTTGCTACATCCATCTTAACCACTTCCATACCGGGCCTATTCTGGCACCCCTCTCCTACATGTAAAAATCATAATTTTTTTTGCTCGAAACCCCCAAACATTATATATCTTTTTTTAGCAGACACCCTAGGGCAGTGATGGCGAACCTATGGCACACGTGCCACAGCTGGCACGTAGAGCCATCTCTGTGGGCACGTGAGAGGGTACAGGTTCACGGCGGAAAGAACACGGAAGCCAGCAGCGGCGATGTACAGGAAATTATCTGCACGAGTGAGTGGGCGGCTCCGCAGCCTCCGCGCGAAAGGCTACAGACCTGAGAGCTCGGGAGGGAGAAAAACAAGCAGCGGTGAGGTGCAGGAAACTGCACGAGTGAGTGGGCGGCCCGCATCCTCCGCGTGGTAGGCTACAGGCCTGACAGCACGGGAGGGAGAGAAGAGCTTCACCGCTTAATTTTATGGCTAAAGAGGGGCGCAGCATCCCTGGCGCCTTTTGGAGCCTGGACTCCTCAAACCTCCTTTAACAGTGAGGCCCGGAGAACAGATTGACTGTGGGCCCAGAAGACTAGGACAGGCGAGAGGCATAGGCTGTGAGGGAGCCGCTGGATGGAACAGAGGGCTCAGTCCCAGATCAAGGATGGAGACGGGTACTGGGCACAACTATACACTGAATACCTGCAGACAAAGACTGGGGCAGGGAGGCAGAGCAGGGATTGCAGATACGGACACAGAGCTAGAAGTCTCCCTTTCTCTCAGCTCCCCTCTTTTTCAGTCCCCCCCCTCTTTCTGCTCCCCCTCTCCCCGACTAAATTTTTTAAGGGTTAAATGCTTTATTAGGTCTAGGGGACTACCAGATCCTTCAACTCCGGCAGTGGACTGTTTCCCCCCGCATAGGGGACTAGAAACTGCAGGTTCAGTCTTCCAATGCAGAGGAGCCTGGGGGGAGGGAACGTTGTCCCGGTAAGTAAAACTGCTTTTACCAGTCCCCTAGATGTAAACGATCAGCCCCACAACGAGGAAGGAGTTTTAGCTTTTATTGTGCTCAATTTTAGGGAAGTTTTTTTTTTTTTTTTTAAATAATAATATTGTTATTTTATAATCTGAAAATAAATTTTTATTCAGTTGTTTTGGCTAGATTCCTCATCTGTGGAGCTGAAGTTATTTCAATATCCAGAACACATAGTACTCCTATTGTTCACGGCCTCAAAGGTTATGCTAATTGAACACTCTTCCCGAAGGAATGCTTTAAACAGTATGCATAGAACAAATTACAGGAACTCTAGAGGTCATAATGCACCCTTCCCGTGACCCTTCCCAGCAACAGGCTGCAATAAATACAGAAGCATTCAGAAAAGTGTCTGAAAATACTATGTATGGGTCATTGCAAAACACTGCCTGCAACATTTAGAAAGCCTCACTAGACCTACATACACCCGCATTATACTGCATATACACTATATTTGATGTAATTGGCTTAATATAAACAGTGTGCATTACTCAATTAAAAACGTAATTATATATGTATGTGGATAGCTATATTTTTCGGTTTCTTTTAGATGGTTCATTTGCTGCTGTTATTTTCTGAACCTATTATCTCACAGCAATTCTACTAAACAGGATCTGCCTGACAGAAAGCACATTTTCTAAAGTCTAATAACATGAAACGCACAGCACTCCTGCTAGCCAGCAACCATGTGATCGAGGCTGATAATGTGATTTGGTAATGGGGACATGTTCCCTGATGTGTGAATGTTATGGACAGGTCCACTTTAAAGCACACCTTTGTATCTGTACAGGTAAAAAGCCAACAATTGTCAGCGCTCACCTAAAAACTTTACCTAATTTCCAGAATTGTTCCAATTGGCAACTCAGTGGGGTAGATTTACTAAAACCGGAGAGTGCAAAATCTGGTGCAGCTGTGCATGGCAGCCAATCAGCTTCTAACTTCAGCTTGTTCAATTAGACCCCTTTCACACTGAGGCAGTTTTCAGGTGTTTTAGCACTAAAAATAGCACCTGTAAAGCGCCTGAAAACTGCTTCTCATGTCTCCCCAGTGTGAAAGCCTGAGAGCTTTCACACTGGGGCGGTGCGCTTGCGGGACGGGAAAAAAAGTCCTGCAAGCAGCATCTTTGGGGCAGTTTGGGAGCGCTGTATACAGCGGCAAGGTGGATGGATGGGGTGGGGAAGCCGTGCGCTGTCCCGGAGATGGATGTAGTCAACCAGGGACTGTGGCAGATCTCTCCACAGTGATATCGTGCAGGGGCGGCGACTCGCAATGAAATCATCTCGACAAGGTGCAGGAGCGCGAAACATGTCATCATGACAACGGGACCACGTTATTGACCTGCCCCCCTGCTGTCATTCTCTCCAATTCCTCCATCGGCTTTGTTCTGTCCGTCGGCACAGCGAGCGACATCAGGAGAGATCTGCCACAGCACCTGGTTGACTATATCCATCTCCGGGACGGATACACGGCTTCCCCACCCCATCCATCTACCTTGCCTCCAGATATATCCAGCCACCATCACCGGCGGTGATATTGGCAGGCACAGAGACACATCCAGGACAGGCATGTTCATACAGCCACTGGGACTCCTGGATAGAGACTGGCTGACTGGGTTGGCAGACCTTATGCAATTTTACTACATTCATGTTTTAACCGCTTGACGACCAGCCACAGTTGTACTGCGGCAACATGGCTCGGCTGCGCGAATCGCCGTCATGTTGCTTACAATTTTGACCACCATGGGCGCGCTCGCCCGCAGAGCCGATGCAATTGTCCGGGGGTCGCGATCACTCGGGGCACACCGAGAACCGGGATCTGTGTGTGTAAACACAGTTTCTGCTTCTCTGAGGGGAGAAGAGACAGATCGTCTGTTCATAAAGGAGTATGAACAGCGATCTGTCATCTCCCCTACACAGTCCCCTTCCCCCTACAGTTAGAACACACACTAGGGAACACAATTAACCCCTTGATCACCCCCTAGTGTTAACCCCTACCCTGCCAGTGATATTTTACAGTAATCAATGCATTTTTATAGCACTGATCGCTGTATAAATGCCAATGGTCCCAAAAATGTGTCAAAATTGTCCGCCATAATGTCACAGTCCTGAAAAAAATAAAAAAAATAATAATAAATAATATTGCAGATCACCGCCATTATTAGTATATAAAAAAAAAGCCATAAAACTATCCCCTATTTTGTAGACGCTATAACTTTTACACAAATCAATCAATAAACGCTTATTGCGATTTTTTGACCAAAAATATGTAGAAGAATACATATTGGCCTAAACGGAGGAAAAAAATATTTCTGGGGGATATTATAGCAAAAAGTAAAAAATATTGCGCTTTTTTTATGTTTATAGCGCAAAAAAACGCAGGTGATCAAATACCACCAAAAGAAAGCTCTATTTGTGGGGGGAAAAAAAAAAGGACATCAATTTTGTTTGGGTGCAAAGTTGCACAATTGTCAGTTAAAGCGACGCAGTGCCAAATCGAAAAAGGGCTCTGGCCAGGAAGGGGGTAAAATCTTCTGGGGCTGAAGCGGTTAATAAATGACTCCTTAAGACCCCTTTCACACTGGAGCGTTTTTTCAGGCATTTTAGCGCTAAAAATAGCATCTCTCATGCCTCCCCATTTTGAAAGCCTGAGAGCTTTCACACTGGGACGGTGCGCTTGCAGGATTGAAAAAAAAGTCCTGCAAGCAGCATCTTTGGGGCGGTGTATACAAAAATGAAATGGCAAGCGCTGCCGAAGCGCCTGCAAAGTGCTTTTCGGACGCTATTGGGGGTTAAAAGCACCCTGCTAGCGGGCAAAAGAGCGCTGCTAAAACTATTGGCGCTTTACGGCTAATGCCCCCCCCCCCCCCCTCCCAGTGTGAAAGTAGCCTTATTCATGGAACTCTAGAGGCTGTTATCTATTATGCAATCTGAGAAACTGACAGTTTTCTTCCACATCCACACAGATATATACCTGGGTCTAAGTGCTTAATGGAACTTTGTTGCAGCTATTCAGAAACAAATGGTTGCTTATAACTGTAAAATTCACTGTTATAAGCAATCAGTGTGTAAAAAATAAAATCCTGATTACCTCCCCAGAGTAGTACAGGGGGTCCCCGACTTACGAACACCCGACCTACGAACAACCCCTACTTACGAACGGGGTGCTGCGGGGACCCTCCGCCATTTTTCGGTGGTTTTCGCCGTATTTCGGCTGTTCTGCGCATGCGCGGCCATACGGAGCGTCGGAAAATGCCGGAAATGTCCGTAATTTGCCGCGCATGCGCAGAACGGCATTAGACGGAACATCGGAAATGTCCGGAAATCTCCGTATTTGTCGGTCTGCGCATGCGCGGCCGACTTACGAACATTTCCGACTTCCGTACAGGCGGCCAGTCCCTAATGAGTTCGTAACTTGGGGACCCCCTGTACATTGTTCATTTTTTTTTTTTTTAAATATACTGTCACCAGTGAGTGTCCCTGATCACTGCCACACCAGTTATATGATACTGCACTGGTGATAGTATGCATATTTATTATTTATAGTTTATAGTTTATTTATGCATTTCTTCATTTTCTGAACTTCAAAAAACTTGCCATGCTCCTTACTAAATACCTTGGGCTGTCTACTTTCCAAAAAAGGGGTCTTTTGGTGCAATTTGTACTGTCCCGACATCAGGATTTTCATATATTATACCATAGTTTGTGGACTCTTATTTGGGTTTTTTTTTCACAAAAAAATTTATGAAGAAAGAATATTTGAAAAAATGTGAAACAAAAAAAAAAATTCAATTTCAAAAGTCTTTTTTTGTTTATTTAGCAAAACACAACACACAGCGGTGATTAAGTACTACCAAAAGAAAGCTCCATTTGTGTGAAAAAAAAAAAAAAAAAATTCTTATGGGTACAGAATTGCATGACCGCGCAATTGTCATTCAAAGTGCGACAGTGCTGAAATCTGAAAATTGTCCTGTCCAGGAAGGGGGTAAAAGTGTCCGGTATTGAAGTGGTTAAAGATACACAGTCATTTCAAGCAGGGTATTCTGATAACCGTGTGTGGTTAACACATGTAATAACGGTCATCAAGATATGAATTTGTTTTTATTGCACATGCCTTTATTTATACTGAGCTTACCAATACAAATGACATGGACGAGGGAGAGGACAAACACTGCAGGGAGGCTTACAAAAGTCGCTGACATTACTGTGCCATGCTAATGTATGTTTTATTACAACATGAATGCATGGCAGTTTCTTTTAATGGCACCTCAATGCACATTGGTATTAGTGCATTACAAGACACAGATGTAAATGATGTTGATGTGCATCATAATCTGTATTGCAGTGAGCTGGTTACCCTTGATAATAGAAATAATAATGTGCATGAATGCACTGTAACAGCGTTAGGGCTTGTTCACACTTGCGGCAGCCCTTGCCGCCCCTCTGAAAAGTGATCAGCAGTGGATTGCTTTTCAGAGGGTGATTGGCAGGAGGATGGAAGGCAATATGTTGCCTCCTCACTGACTCTTAAATGGCTGCATAATACCACATCTACATAAATACAGGCATACCTCACTTTTAAGTACACAATGGGGTTTATTTAGTAAAGCTGGAAAGTACAAAATCAGGCTCACTTCTGCATAGAAACCAATGAGCTTCTAACCCCAGCTTGTTCAACAAAGCTTTGGTAATAAAACCTGGAAGCTCATTGGTTTCTATGCAGAAGTGAGTCTGATTTTGTACTTTCCAGCTTTACTAAATAAATCCCATTGTGTACTTAAAAGTGGGGTATGCCTGTACATGCAGTTGCAGTATGACCTCAATCCCTTCAATAACGCGTTTGGCCGTTGTACCCCTGTCAAACAAGTCATTGGGTATAATTTTTTCTGTGGCATGTGTATAACTATCCAGCTGGAGTTGTAATACCGCATGAACGAGGTCATAATCCGGCCCTTAAAGTGGTTCTAAAGGCTGAAAATGTTTTACTTTCATGCAATTGTATGCATGAAGGTAAAAAACCTTCAGTGTGCAGCTCCCTCCTCAGCTCCCCTAATACTTTCCTAAGCCCAATCTCAATCCAGCAATGTGCACAAGACCCGAGGCTCTCCTGGGTCTCTCCCTTCTGATTGGCTGAGATGCAGCGGCAGGAGGCATTGGCTCGTGTTGCTGTCAATTACAGCCAGTGAGGCTGAGCAGGGGGCGCTTTCAGCGGCTTATGGACACAGACAGCCGGCTCGGGCGCAAGCATGCACGAGTGCCCCCACAGCAAGTGGCTTGCTATGGCGGGCACTCGGCAAGGAGGGAGGGGCCCAGAGCGCCGGAGGAGGATCCGAGAATGGGAGGATCGGGGCTACTCTGTGCAAAATCACTGCACAGTGCAGGTAAGTATAACATGTTTGTTTTTGTTTTTTTTTAATACATTTTTTTCCTTTACAATCACTTTGAGAAAAAAAAATAAAAAAAACACGATTGCACATCTGCTCATGCAGTGAAATATAAGAGGAATACGCTAGGTGTTATCAATACATGTATTAAACTATCTACACCAAATTACAAAAAGACATATTTCTATTAAAGGAGTTGTAAAGTCTCTAGGTTTTTCACCTTAATGCATTAGGGTGCAAAACCTTTTGTGATGCAGTGGTCCCCCAGAGCCCCCCCCGGGGGACAACTTTCTGCGTCAATGGACGCAGCAGCAGGACTCAGGAGCATGCCCGCACGAATACGGCTCTCCATGGGGGCATCCAATGCAGAACAGGAGCTAGGAGTGCCCCTGGGGGACCCCAGAAAAGGAGGATTGGGGCCGCTCTGTGCAAAACCCTTGCACAGAGGTGTGGCAAGTATAGGCCTTTTTTTTTTTTTTTTTTAAAAACAAACCTTTACAATCACTTTAAGTTGAAACAAACTGAAATGCAAAAAACCTGGCTCCCCAGAATCCTCAGTTTATGCAGAGAAAAGGAAAAAAAAAAAAAAAAAAAACACGCATATAAAAGTGTGATTCAACATTGCATTCTACACTTCTTAAAGTTAATATTTAGGGCTCATTTGTGTATTCAAAATCGTGCCCATTTGTTCTGCTTGTGGATTATACAGTGTACAAAGGGGGAACTTACCACAGTGCTGCTATTCTATTATTATCCTGCTAGTTCTTAGCTGCTACAGTACAACAGAAAGTACAACTATTGTTTACTTTTCATGGTGCTGGAATTTAGACAGTCATGGCCAGTGACTGCCAATGAATAACTGAACTGTTTGAGATTCATTTTCTTTCCTTCATCTGTACTGCATGTATATAAATGAGTTTTGACAACTAATTACTAATAATTGAAAGCAGTACTAAACCCAAAACCAAAAATGTAATATATTGCTAATTACCAGTCCTTAGATGTGGTGGCTGCATTAGTTTTCTTGTTTTTTGTGACTTTTTAGCACTTTTAGCACTTTTTGCCAACTAGTCACATACCTGGTACGTCCCTGGGACTTCAAGTGGATATACCGGGATGATAGCTGCAGCTGCCAATGGTTGGCTCTCTTCTAAAAGCAATCCTAGTGGCTAACTAGCTACTGGATTGCCTTTACAAGCAGTAGGAAGGGAAGGCACGGGACGCACCCCCCCCCCCCTATCCCCGCAGCTTTACTGGGATCTCCCATCCCATCAGAAGTTATGATCGACCATCCGGCACATTCGCTGGCTGATAGAATAGTCTTTGTTCAGCTCCCCCATTAAAGTTCTATCATATTACCGCTACCATTCAGACTGTGTAGCGGAAGTGACATTCCGACCAAAATATACTTACTGCGCATGCGTTCCAACATGCGTTCCACAGCACTATGCGTTCCAAACGCTTCATGATCTGAAGGGCAGCTGTAATCTGATAGAACATCCATGCGGCATCTTACTGCACCCAGCTAAGTCTTGAATTTCAGAGTAATTTTAGCAATGAACTGAGCATATATAAATATAGTATATTGACATCTGTGATGCTGTTTTGACGATACATTTTGAAATAAGCTGGACGCCAGCAGTAGGAAGGTGGCAGAGGCTATGTTGGTTCCTGCATCACATCTCTCCCACAGGCAGTTCACACTGCCCTCTGCCACATCCAAACAGCATCATAGATATCAATATACTATATTTAGTTACATACGCTCACTTTATTGATAAAATGATTCAAGACGTAGCTGGGTGTAGTAAGATGTCCACATGGGTGTTCTATCAGATTACTGCTACCCTTCAGATCATGAAGTGTTTGGAACGCATAGCGATGTGGAATGCATGTTGGAACGCATAGCGCAGCAAGTATTTTTTGGTCGGAACGTCACTTCCGTTACACAATCTGATGGGTATCAGTAATCTGATAGAACACCGACTTTGTTTGGCTCTGGGCTATGGTAACAGTGATGACCTGGAGTCACTTCCGGTGTACCCAGATGTAAACAATCAAATTAAAAGCATTCAAACACACCGATCATGGTGTGATCAAATGCTTAAGGGCAGAGGAGGAATTTGGGGTCTTATAGACTCCAGATCTCTCCATAAAGAGTACCAGTCACATGCCTATAGCTATCACAAAGGATGTTTACATTCCTTGACAGCAATAATATTGATCAGAAAAAAAAAAAAAGTAAAGCAACAGTGTAAAAAAAAAAAAATAAATATTAAGCTTAAAGTGCCCTATTCCCCCGTAAGCAAAGGCAAATGCACGTGTTGGTCCCGCACAACCGCAAAAGGTCCCACATGTGAGGTATTACCACAAACATCAGGTTATGGGCAGTAATTCTAGCACCGGACCTCCTCTGTAAACCTATAGAGGTAACCTGTAAAGGCTTTTAAAATGTTGCCAATGGATAGAGAAATTTACATTGTTTGTTGCCGTTGCATGCGCAATTTTAAAGTGTGACATGTTTTGTATCTATTTACTCCGTGTAGAATCATCTTTTATATTTTACCAAAAATTGGGTTATATTTCTTGGTCTTGGGTGCGCATGCCACCTGCTTCCGCTGTGATTGGAGTCACTTTGTTTTTTTATTTGCTGCCCTGCCAAAAGAAAAACAGATGTTCTGCAATATTCACCTCCAATATGGAGCGGTCATTAGTAGTACTTATGCACCGCTTGATGCCCTCAGCCTTCTTGGGTTAAATAACAGTCAGAATAAATGTAACTCAATTCCTGTGATCCCAGGTTGTCATTGACCAGCCCTCTAGGAGACCATTATCCTGCAGCCTAGGCTCACAGTATTAGTGCACTGCACAGAGCTCACATGTCCATACATAAGTGCTGCTCAGGCCAAGAGAAAGAACCTACCATAAAAAAAATATGATTTAAAAATAAATAAATAAATAAAAACACCACACAGGCATTATATCTACAGGAAAAAAATGCTACACTTGAACAAATAGCACAAAATATATCAGGGTGTATTAATTCATAATCTAAAACAAAAATGCTGATCTGAGACATGGAAAAAAAATATATATATAAAAAAAATCTGTGCATCCCTACTTCATATCATATCCACCAAATTAGAATCCAGTGTTCTAGATTGGGTGCTCAATAAATAGGACCTCCTTAGGAAGCATACAGGTGGAACCTCTTATTTAAAATCAAGGTTCTGATGTTATCTTTGCTATTGGCATGTATGGTGTCATCACACCAAGTGTAAAGAGCAATCTAAGGCCCTCGGATATACATATAAAAAAATAAGAGGAGGTTATGGATGACTAGGAGTCGGGTAAGGAATGTAAAAATATTGCTACTCATTTTAAAAATCAAACATTCCACTGTAAGGAAAATAATCTAAACAGAGGCGACTTATTTTGTCCAGGATTGGCCGACCCAGAAAATTCAGTCCAATCATTGATGCTAAAGAGTCTTCAAAAGCACCAAAAGATCTACAGGTAGCCCCTGCAACAGTTGGTGTCAAAGTGCATCCATCTACAATCAGAAAGAAATTTCACCAATTGAACCTGTATGTGCCAGGAAAAAAAAAAAAAAAAAATTAAAAAAAAAGGGGAAGAACATCAGAGCAAGGTTACAGTTTAAAACTGAACATATAGGCAAAGACCAGGACTGACCAAAGACCAACAATATACTGTGGACTGAAGTTTTTTGGCCAAGGTAACAGTAGACATGTTGTTGCAAACCAAAGACAGCATTTCAAGAGAATACCCTCCTACCAACTGTAAAGCATGGTGGTGGAAATACTATGGGTTGGGAATGCTTTGCTGCTTAAATGCCTTGACAGTTTGCAGTTATCAAGTTAACAATTAATTCTGTGTGCTTCATGGGAATGTGAGGCCATCTGCCAAAAGTTGAAGTTAAACCGGAGATGAATCTTTAAAACACAATAATGATCTGAAGCACTCTAGCAAGCCCACCAAGGAATCTTTCACAGGCTGCTGAACAGGAGTGTACAAATTACGGCAATAAAAAATCTCCCCATTGCAATCGACAGGCAGTACTGCCATTGTACCGGTCCTATTCAAATAGATGGTGCTGCATTGTAACCAATGCAATGCATATGATTGCCAGCTTGGTCCGTCAACATATTGAGGGTTAAAACGGTGGTAAGGAAATGATTGTCTATCACATGGGTCTTCAAACTATGGCCCTCCAGTTGTTCAGAAACTACATTTCCCATCATGCCTAGTAATGTCTGTGAATGTCAGAGTTTTGCAATGCCTCATGGGATGCGTAGTTCCGCAACAGCTGGAGGGCCGTAGTTTGAGGATCCCTGGTCTATCAAATGCGATCCACAGCCAACTCTGCTGCAAGTTTATACCCACTTTAAAGCGGACAACAGATCTTTTTTTTCTTCGTTCAGCCGTCAGGCTGAACCAATTCCTCCATCCACACAATCAGGGTGGATAGAGGAATCCTCCCCGCAGAGACATTGCATTCTGACCGCGAAGACTCTTCACTCTTAGAACAACAGTGGCTGCAACTGCTGATCGAGAACATTTTTCCAGCAGGCCTGTTCTGCAGAAGTCAATCATTAGATCGATTTGTGTCGAGTGGAAGCCGCCCTACACACATATCCCTGCTGAACTGGATGAATTCTGATCCATCTTTGGTCAGCTTTAGGCATAGCTACACAGGTTTAGTTTACAAGCAGAAATAACCCTGGGTCATATCAGTGGTACTCCTACTGATATATGTGCTCGTGGTTCAGAATCACTGCTCTTGTCTGACTGTTACTATTTGTGACCAGGGGTCTCGCACCTCTAGTTCCTCCAATACTAAAATGAATGGTGAAAGCTCTAGCTACAAACACCACTGCCTACTAAATAGTTTATCTGATTAGGGATAATATTTAATCATTTTAATCACATAGTCACTATACCTCCGAGTATGATTATCTGGAAGAATTATAAACACTGATCTCCAAGCATACAGAATATATTAATAAAATAGTTACACATTTGTTAGAAAACAAATACATTTTTTAAATATAGCTGATATAAAGTTACTAATCTCTTGTACATAAACACTGCATTGGTGCATTTTTAAAATTTGTAAAACTGCATGTAAATTCACTCTGTGTGAATTGGGCTATTCTCTCTCCAGGTTAAATGTTCTTCATTCATCAAAAAAAAAAAAAACTGCATGATGGCCACTAGATGGAGCTGACCATCATTGTAAATACGTATTTATTTCCTATGCTCACAATGCAGTATTTTCCTGATTTATTCTGTTCTGTATGAAGAATAGCATTAGACCTGGAGAGAAAATAGCCTAGTAACATTGGATTTTGCCCCAATGACACAAGACTAATCTATATGCAGTTTCACAGGATGAATACATCCATTCAATTGACACTGGAATAGTCCTCAGTGTTAGCTAGTCAGACTAAAGACCCTTTTACACTGAGTTGTGGGCAGCGTTAGCAGTGAAGCGCTGTTACCGCTGTTTTAGCGGCGCTATTCGGCCGCTTTTAATCCCCGCTAGCGGCTAAAGAAAGGGTTACATGCACCCTTGTAGCACTGCTGCCAAATCGCTTTGAAGGTGCTTCGGCAGTGGTGCCCATTCATTTCAATGGGCAGGGGCACCCCAAAGATGCTGCTTGCAGGACTTTTTTGTAACACCCTGCCAGTGCAGCGCCCCTGCTCAGCACTGACACCCTGCTCAGCACTGAGAGGCTGAGCAGGGTGTCAGTCCAGGCACCTGGCGGCGGATCCAAACTGTCGCGACAACGCTGTGCCTGGACTGATATTGGTGATGTCAGCAGAGAGCAGACTTTAGGCCGCTGTCTGCTGAAAATGGGTCACAGGAGTGCAAAACAAAAATTGGATTCATAGGGGAAGCCCAGCCAAACGAGCTTGGACTATACTTCTCCTTTAAGGCTAGTTTACATGAGCTTTTCTCTGATGAGTAGTCATTATGTTGCCTTCTCACCTCCACAACACTGATGCCCTAACTGCATGCATTGAACAGTACTGCCGGCTGAACACAACAGAGGGATCGTTCTTCCCCACCATGGCATGTGTACACCCGTCTGCTGCCTTTACAGTTTAAGGGGAGTGTTTGGGGGTGGAAAAATGCAGCTCAACCCACGTGTTTGTACTATTCCCCAACTGCAAGTGTAAAGACAGGCCTAAACTGTGTATTTCTACATATTTTAGCTGTGATCTGGTTGGACTTGAATGTTATTCCATACTTGTCATGGTGGAATGAACAGGTGTCGGTACAAGAGGAACACAAGTCAGCTGCACTACTCAATAATCCTGGATGATACAAGGATGGAAATTCTACAAGCCCTGCTCTCTGAACATGTGTTCTGCACCAACACTTCCCCCTCCACCTTATCTGCCGAGTCACAAAAGCAGGATGGGCCTGGCCTACAGAAAACATTCCCAGCACCATCCGAGGACACATCCAACGCAATGCCTTCCAGCGTGTATTTTCCTAAGCTCTCTCACCATCACATTATTCCTGCAAGGTGTCTTATGATGCTATGAAATATCACACGGCTATACGAAGACGCCCTCCTCCCAGATTCTCAACCTTTACATTAGACACGCACATTTTCACTCATCACATTCTAACCTGTGATCACAGGTCTAAATTAAACCCACAGGAAAATATTAGAATAATTATTTAGAACGTCTTTTCAACAACAACTCATCTGAAAATCAACCAGTTATAAACGCTGTTATTTTAGGACAACAACTCGGGTCAGGACAAGTGCAGCAAACTCTGTTGGCATTCACTGCCAGTGTGGCTGGCTGACGAGTCTTGTAACACGGTGGGGGATGGGATCAACAAGACAGCTGTGCTTTGACAGCTCAGATTCTATATCGATAGGATCAAATCCCAGCTGTAACCTCACAACAAAATAGACTGTGACCTTCAGCTGAAGCGGCCTCTATAGAGAGCCTGAATGGCTCAGCATACTTCCTATGGGAGACGTCTTACATGCCAAGGCCAGCGCCATCGTTTCTAGGTTTGGTAAACAATTTTAGTATTAGGCCCCTTTCACACTTATACGACTTGTCCAAAGATTTGGGACTGCAAATTAGCATGACAAGTCGTTCCCCATGAGTTCCAATGACAGCCATTCATATTAGTACGACTTCAAAGTAGTCCCTGCACTACTTTGGTCTGATTTTGATGCCACTTACACAGGCATTCCTTGACATCGCGGCCGCGAATCGCGGTGAAGTCACACAAGTGTGAAAGGGGCCTTAGTAAGGCTTTGCGCATATGTGCGGCTAGGGGGCAGTAAGAACAAGCAGCTGAGCTGCACTTTTAGGTCTCAGTCACAGTGAACGTTTTTAACGCTACCGATTTGTTTTCTCTACCTCTAAACTCCCCCGCGTGTTAGCCTAGGTGCCCCTGTATACATAGGTGTTTAACCCCTTGTCACCAGCTCCCGCCGGCCCTTTAAAAGCTTTAGAATGGCGGGAGGCAGGGTGGGGCTTATGGTCATGTCACCGCAATGACTGGCTGTCACATGATCAGAAAACTGAAGGCTTCTTTTAGCTGCTGGTCACTGATAGGAGTCTGCACGACACACGCACTCAGCACAGCTCTAGTGGCGCTCTTGCACACAAATATGCGGTCTCTTGGCACCAAGGCCCGGCCGCGAGGCAGCATATTTGCGTGCGCTCAGCTTCAACAGGTTAAAGGCAGAATAAGAAACCCATTGCCAGCATGTCCAAGAGCAGCAATGTTTTGGCAGAAAAAACTCCTTGACGCTTCTAAACACGTTTAGGCATGTCAAGCACTTTAGTGTTAATTTACTTCAATAGCCAGAATAAATTATTCTGGCCAAGGAAATTAACACCAAAGTGCTTGAAGTTCCTAACACACAATTACACAAGTCAGGAGTTTTTTTTTGCCAAGACGCTGCTGCCAGTGTGCATAAGGCCTTACTTACTGCCCCATCCCGACCATCCACCTGAACACAGCCGCTCAGGTCTGTACATGTCGCTGTTGTGATGCGGTTTCACAGCTGCAGCAAAGATGAATCAGCTTGCCACACAGCTCCCAATGAGTTCTTATGCAAATCCATGGGGCCACACTGCAACCACCATGCAACCGCGTGCAATGCACATGATTGTGGTGCAGTGGTTCGGCATTTACAGGGTAGTCAGGAGGTGGCATATCACCCTGTCAAGCGCCTCTGAATGGTTATTCACCATGGATTGCCACACGTCAATGAGCCCTTTAACCACTTCAACACTGGGCACTTTCACCCCCTTCCTGCCCAGGCCAGCTTTCAGTGTTGTCACATTTTGAATGACAACTGCGCAGTCATGCTACACTGTACCCAAATACATATTTTATCATTTTTTGAGTTTTATTTTTTTGAGTTATTTAATCACCACTGGGTTTATCTTTTTGCTAAAGATAGGGGGAAAAAAAAAAAAGAAGACCGAAAATTTTGAAAAAACAAAATAAAGGAAAAAAAAAAATAATAAAAAAACACCTTTCTGTTGCAAACAAGTAATTTTTCAGTGATGTGTGCTGTTGAAGCTTCACTGACCTCTCACTAACCCCCCCCCCCCCCCCCCCCTGCGTTCTGGCTGCATGTGCATGCTGGAATAAGGGTCTGGTATGGATTTTGGGTGGGACCGCATGCCATTTTCAATCTGGTGTGGGGGCCGCCCCCTCAAAATCGAAACCAGATATGAAGAGTCTGGTATGCATTGGGGGGGGGGGGGGGGGCATTTATTACCGACTCTTCTTTTCTTTACATTCTGCAGTCAGCTGGGAATCGTGCTGACAGCAGATGAGTCTGAGTTGTTAAGGATGCGATAGGTGCTGGCTCCTCAACTACAGTGCCTTGAAAAAGTATTCATACCCATGGAAATTGTCCACATTTTGTCATGTTACAACCAAATATAAATCTATTTAATTGGGATTTTATGCGATAGACCAACACAGAGTGACACATAATTGTGAAGTGGAAGGAAAATTAGAAATGCTTTTCAATTTTCTTTAAAAATAATTATCTGAAAAGTGTGACGAGTCAATACTTTGTAGAACCACCTTTCGCTGCAAGTCTTTTTGGGGATGTCTCTACCAGCTTTGCACTTCTAGAGAGGGACAATTTTGCCCATTCTTCTTTGCAAAATAGCTCAAGCTCTGTCAGATTGGATGGAGAGCATCTGAACAGCAATTTTCAAGTCTTGCCACAGATTCTCAATTGGATTTAGGTCTGGACTTTGACTGGGCCATTCTAACACATGACTATGCTTTTATCTAAACTATTCCATTGTAGCTCTGGCTGTATGTTTAGGGTCGTTGTCCTGCTGGAAGGTGAACCTCCGCCCCAAGCTCAAGTCTTTTGCAGACTCGAACAGGTTTTCTTATAAGATTGCCCTGTATTTGGCTCCATCCATCTTCCCATCAACTCTGACCAGCTTCCCTGTCCCTTCTGAAGAAAAGCATCCCCACAATATGATGCTGCCACCACCATGTTTCACGGTGGGGATGGTATGTTCAGGGTGATATCCAGTGTTAGTTTTCTGCTACACATTGAACTTTTTGGCTTAAAAACAAAACACTATTTTGGTCTCATCTGACCAGAGCACCTTCTTCTACATGTTTGCTGTGTCCCCCACATGGCTTCTCGCAAACTACAAACAGGACTTCTTATGCCTTTTTTTCAACAATGGCTTTTTCTTGCCACTCTTCCATAAAGGACAGATTTGTGGAGTGCACGACTAATAGTTGTCCTGTGGACAGACTCTCCCACCTGAGCTGTGGATCTCTGCAGCTCCTCCAGAATTACCATGGGCTTCTTTTCTGCTTCTTTGATTAATGCTTTCCTTGCCCGGCCTGTCAGTTTAGGTGGACGGTCATGTCTTGGTAGGTTTGTAGTTGTGCCATACGCTTTCCATTTTCCAAATGATGGCTTGAACAGTGCTCCGTTAGATTTTCAAAGCTTGGGATATATAGATGGAGATGGAGATGGAGATAGATATTTTTTTATATATAAAAACTAACCCTGCTTTAAACTTCCACAACTAAATCTGACCTGTCTGGTGTTTTCCTTGGCCTTCATGATGCTGTTTGTTCACTAAAAGGTTCTCTAAAAAAACTCTGAGGGCTTCACATAACAGCTATATTTATACTGAGATTAAATTACACACAGGTGGACTATATTTACTAATTAGGTGACTTCTGAAAGCAATTGGTTGCACTAGATTTTAGTTAGGGGTATCAGAGTAAAGGGGGCTGAATACAAATGCACGCCACACTTTTCAGATATTTATTTGTAAAAAAATAAAAAACGTTGAAAACCATTTATCATTTTCCTTCCACTTCACAATTATGTGCCACTTTGTGTTGGTCTATCACATAAAATCTCAAAATACATCTACGTTTTTGGTTGTAACATGACAAAATGTGAAAAATTTCAAGGGGTATGAATACTTTTTCAAGGCACTGTATGCTATTTCCTGGTTGTTAAGGTTGTTAAGGATGCATGTGGGTGCCAGCTCCTTGACAACCATCTGAAATGTAAACATATTTTAACTATTGCATGCCTGGACCAGTACTCATTTACCACATGCAATTATTTTCTTTAGTGAATTGACTTTAATGCCGTTTCATGCAGTATTTACCTTCTGAGGTAAATAATGCATAAAAAGATGCATTGACATTTTCCATATCACATTCGATATTTAGGACTAATGCACCATGTGACCCAAATACTGCATGTGATAAGTTTTAGTGAATAGAGCCCACTGTGATTATACAGTGGATATAAAAAGTCTACACGCCCCTGTTAAAATGTCAGGTTTACAAAAAAAAAAATGACAAGGATAAAACATTTCAGAACTTTTTCCACCTTTAAATGTGACCTATAAACTGTACAACTCAGTTGAAAAACAAACGGAAATCTTTTAGGTGGAGAGAAGTAAAAATAAAAAAATAAAATAATATGGTTGCATAAGTGCGCACACCCTTACACTAATACTTTGTTGAAGCACCTTTAGATTTTAGCACAGCACTCAGTCATTTTGGGTATGAGTTAGAGCTGGGCGATTTTCTCCAAAAAAAAAGTTAAAAAAAAAAAAAAAAAACTTGATTCACGATTCGGTGTCAGTGCCGGTCCTGGTGAAAAAATAAAATCCATTTGCTGAAAATTTTTATCAATTTGACCTCTTAACAGCCTAGTATGAGTCTATCAGCATGGCACATCTTGACTTGGCAATATTTGCCCACTCTTCTGTTAGGTTGCGAGGGAATCTCCTGTGCACAGTCCTCTTCAGATCACCCCACAGATTTTCAATGGGATTCAGGTCTGGGCTCTGGCTGGGCCATTCCAAAACTTTAATCTTCTGGTGAAGCCTTCCTTTGTTGATTTGGATGTATGCTTTGGGTCATTGGCATGCTGAAAGATGAAGTTCCTCTTTATGTTCAGCTTTAGCGCTGCTTTACTGTCGTTTTAGCCGCGGTATTCGGCCGCTAGTGGGGTGGTTTTAACCCCCGCTAGCGGCCAAAAAAGGTTAAAACCCCCCGCAAAGCGCCGCTGCGTTTTGCCGGCGGCATTACCCCGGTGTCCCATTGATTTCAATGGGTAGGAGCAGTGAATACACCGCTCCAAATATGCTGCTAGCAGGACTTTTTTTACTGTCCTGCTAGCACAGGGCTCGACAAACCCCGGTCGCCAGGTCGCATTTGCGACTAGAATTGCGGTCCTGGCGCCTGGGGCGACACAGCTGCGGTATCCTGTCTCCCTGTGGACCCCCGCCGTGCAATCGCATCGGCCCGCAATTTAGGCCGCGGCTTTGCGGCCTTCTAAAGTCCTTCTGTAATACGGCGCCATCTTGTGGCGGCCGTTGGTATTGCAACACATCTAACAATGCTAATGCAATGTTAACCACTGGGCACTTAAACCCCCTTCCTAACCAGACCAATTTTCAGCTTTCGGTGCCCTCACACTTTGAATGACAATTACTCCGTCATGCAACACTGTACCCAAATTAATTTTTTGTCTTTTTTTTCACACAAATAGAGCTATCTTTTGGTGGTATTTAATCACCGCTGCGCTATAAATCTAAAAATACAGAAAATTCTGATAAAAAAAAAAAAAAAATTCTTTTGTTTCTATTAAAATTTATGGCACAGTGTTTTTTTTTTATAATAGCTTTGATTTTTATTTCTTTTTTAAAAGTAAAAAACTGTTACATTTTTTTTTTTCTTAATTAAAATTATTTGTAATCTCCCTGCTTTTGGTCCCTTTCACACGGGCTGTCTGATCAGGTTCGCCTGTCAGTTTTTCAGGCGGACCCGATCGGACCCTTAGAGGGGATATGGCGGTAAATAAGCGGGGATATGGCGGAAATAAAAGCAGTCACATTATTTAGTTAACCACTTCGTGCCCGCGCTATAGATAAAAAGACGTCTACAGCGTGGACGCCAATTGCCGGGAGGGCGTCCCTGGATGTCCTCCTGTTTACTTCCCCTCTGCGCACCGCCGCAAGCGCGCATCGGGGAAGTTCTGTGTTGGTCGTGTCCCTTGGACACAGCCAATCACAGATCGTGCTAAATGGCCAATCACAGCGGCCATTTAGAACTTGACCGGCTTGTCCAACGAGAGGTGATCTCATATGTAAACATATGAGATCATCTCTCATCGCCGGCTCTCCCTCCTCTTCGCTGTAGGATGGGACTAAGAAAATGTCAGGAAAGACCTACTAGAACAGCTGAACTTTATTTGGAGTTAATCAGAGGCACTTTAAATAATGGCAGGTGTGTACTGACTCCTATTTACCATGAGTTTGAATGTGATTGCTTAATTCTGAACACAGCTACATCCCCAGTCATAAGAGGGTGTGCACACTTATGCAACCACATTATTTTAGTTTTTTTATTTGTATCCCCCCCCCCCCCCCCCCAAAGGATTTCAGTTTGTTTTTCAACTGAGTTGTACAGTTTATAGGTCACATTAAAGGTGGAAAAAGTTCTGAAATGATTTATCACTGTCTCATTTTTTACCAGGGGTGTGTAGACTTTTTTTATCCACTGTCAGTCCTACCCTGCCTCCTCCTTACCCCTCACACATATTACATGTGCCCCCCCCCCCCCCAGGACTGGTCACACTGATGACATGTGTCCCCCCCCCCAGGACTGGTCACACTGATGACATGTGTGTCCCCCCCCCCCAGGACTGGTCACACTGATGACATGTGTGTCCCCCCCCCCCCCCCCCCCCCCAGGACTGGTCACACTGATGACATGTGTCCCCCCCCCCCCCAGGACTGGTCACACTGATGACATGTGTGTCCCCCCCCCCCCAGGACTGGTCACACTGATGACATGTGTGTCCCCCCCCCCCCCAGGACTGGTCACACTGATGACATGTGTGTCCCCCCCCCCCCAGGACTGGTCACACTGATGACATGTGCCCCCCCCCCCCCCCCAGGACTGGTCACACTGATGACATGTGTGTCCCCCCCCCCCCCCCCCCCCCCAGGACTGGTCACACTGATGACATGTGCCCCCCCCCCCCCCCCCAGGACTGGTCACACTGATGACATGTGTGTGTCCCCCCCCCCAGGACTGGTCACACTGATGACATGTGTGTCCCCCCCCCCCCCCCAGGACTGGTCACACTGATGACATGTGTCCCCCCCCCCCCCAGGACTGGTCACACTGATGACATGTGTGTCCCCCCCCCCCAGGACTGGTCACACTGATGACATGTGTGTCCCCCCCCCCCAGGACTGGTCACACTGATGACATGTGTGTCCCCCCCCCCCCAGGACTGGTCACACTGATGACATGTGTGTCCCCCCCCCCCCAGGACTGGTCACACTGATGACATGTGTGTCCCCCCCCCCCCAGGACTGGTCACACTGATGACATGTGCCCCCCCCCCCCCCCCCCCCCCCCCAGGACTGGTCACACTGATGACCCCCCCCCCCCCCCCCAGGACTGGTCACACTGATGACATGTGCCCCCCCCCCCCCCAGGACTGGTCACACTGATGACATGTGCCCCCCCCCCCCAGGACTGGTCACACTGATGACATGTGCCCCCCCCCCCCCCCCCCCCCCCAGGACTGGTCACACTGATGACATGTGCCCCCCCCCCCCCCCCCCCAGGACTGGTCACACTGATGACATGTGCCCCCCCCCCCCCCCCCCCCAGGACTGGTCACACTGATGACATGTGCCCCCCCCCCCCCCCCCCCCCCCCCCCCCCCCCCCCCCCCCAGGACTGGTCACACTGATGACATGTGCCCCCCCCCCCCCAGGACTGGTCACACTGATGACATGTGCCCCCCCCCCCCCCCCAGGACTGGTCACACTGATGACATGTGCCCCCCCCCCCCCCCAGGACTGGTCACACTGATGACATGTGCCCCCCCCCCCCCAGGACTGGTCACACTGATGACATGTGCCCCCCCCCCCCCCCAGGACTGGTCACCCTGATGACATGTGTCCCCCCCCAGGACTGGTCACCCTGATGACACAGGGGTCCCCTCTAACCCAGGTCTCCAGACTGATCCCCCGGACTCACAGCGCCCCCTCTTACCCACAGTGGACTTGCACGCCTCACAGAAGGTGTCGTCGGTGAACCTCTCCATCAGGCTGGTCTTGCCCACTCCTCTGGAGCCGATGATAATGACTTGGAGTTTAAAGTCCGCTGGTCGGGGTGGTTGCTTCCTCCGGCGGGCCTGAGCTCCGGTCAGGGCTGGGGAGTTGGAGGCCGACCCTCCATAGGCAGCAATGTTATTGGAGCTCCCGCCGCCCCCCAGTCCCCGATGATAGCCGGGCCTGGAATCCATCAATACATCCGCTCACACTGCGGGTCCTGTGACGTCACTCCGTACACTGGCGGCCCCTATGACCCCCCCACTTCCCGGGCACAGGCCGGTCCAGCCCAAGGCTGATAGCCGAGTCACAAGGCTGATCCCTATTCCACACAAGGAGAGCAGAGGAGACGGGATGTGAGGAGAGGGTGTCTCCCACACAGGATGAGAGGGGGGCTCCCTCTATGGATGTGGAAGACTGGAGACAAAACACACACACTACTACAGGAGAGAGCTACACAGAAATTACTACAGGAGAGAGCCACACACACACTACTACTACAGGAGAGAGACAAGCAGAGATTACTGCAGGAGAGAGACAAGCAGAGATTACTGCAGGAGAGAGACAAGCAGAGATTACTACAGGGGAGAGCTACACACACACTACTACAGGAGAGAGCTACAAACACACACACTACTACAGGAGAGAGCTACACAGAGATTACTACAGGAGAGAGCTACGCAGAGATTACTACAGGAGAGAGCTACGCAGAGATTACTACAGGAGAGAGACGCAGAGATTACTACAGGAGAGAGACACGCAGAGATTACTACAGGAGAGAGACACGCAGAGATTACTACAGGAGAGAGACACGCAGAGATTACTACAGGAGAGAGACACGCAGAGATTACTACAGGAGAGAGACACACATAGATTACTACATGAGAGAGAGCTACACAGATATTACTACAGGCGAGAGCTACACAGATATTACTACAGGAGGGAGCTACACAGACACACACTACCACAGAAGAGAGCTATATATATATACACACACACACACACACACACACACACTACTACTACAGGAGAGAGCTAAACACACACACACACACACACACACACACACACACACACACACTACTACAGGAGAGAGCCACACACACCTACAGGAGAGAGCTACACGCACACTACTAGTACTACAACAAGAGAGAGCTACACACAAACACACTACTACAGGAGAGAGAGAGACACACACTACAGGAGAGAGAGAGAGAGACACACATTACTACAGGAGAGAGTCACACACACACACGCATTACTACAGGAGAGAACTACACACACACACACACATTACTACAGGAGAGAACTACCCACACACACACACACACATTACTACAGGAGAGAACTACACACACACACATACATTACTACAAGAGAGAACTACACACACACATCACTACAGGAGAGAACTACACACACACACACACACACACACACACATTACTACCGGAGAGAGCTACAAACACACATTACTACAGGAGAGAGCTACAAACACACATTACTACAGGAGTGAGCCACACAATGCATACACATTACTACAGGAGAGAGCCACACAATGCACACTCATTACTACAGGAGAGAGCTACACACATGCACTACTATAAGAGAGAGCTACACACACACCCACTACTACAGGAGAGAGCCACACACACACTACTACAGGCAAGAGCCACACACACACACACACACACACACTACTACAGGAGAGAGAGAGAGAGAGAGAGAGACACACACACACACACTACAGGAGAGAGAGAGAGACACACACACACACACACACACACACACACACACACTACTACAGGAGAGAGCCACACACATACACATTACTACAGGAGCGAGAGAGAGAGAGAGACACACACACACATTACTACAGTTGAGAGCCACACACACACATTACTACAGGAGAGGACTACACGCACACACATTACTACAGGAGAGAACTACACACACACACATTACTACAGGAGAGAACTACACACACACACACACACACACACACACGAGAGAGCCACACACACACATTACTACAGGAGAGAGCCACACACACACACACATTACTACCGGAGAGAGAGACACACACACACACATACTACTACCGGAGAGAGCTACACACACATTACTACAGGAGAGAGCTACAAACACACATTACTACAGGAGAGAGCTACACACATTACTACAGGGAAGAGCCACACAATGCACACACATTACTACAGGAGAGAGCTACACGCACACACATTACTACAGGAGAGAACTACACACACATTACTACAGGAGAGAACCACACACACACACACACACACATTACTACAGGAGAGAGCCACACACACACACATTACTACCGGAGAGAGAGAGACACACACACATACTACTACCGGAGAGAGCTACACACACATTACTACAGGAGAGAGCTACAAACACACATTACTACAGGAGAGAGCTACACACATTACTACAGGGAAGAGCCACACAATGCACACACATTACTACAGGAGAGAGCTACACACTACTCTATGGTCTACCTAAGTCAAAGCTAGGTAGACTCTACTCCTTAGGGACCAGCCGAAACCAGTCCTCCAAGCACTTGGTTAGGGGCTCTCACAAATTCATTCATAACAGCTGTGTTTTCTATGCTGTGATTGTCCCAAAGCTATCACATGGTACCTGGGCCAATCACAACACCCCGTACCATGTGGTTAGTTGTAGCCAATCACAAATCACTAGTAATCACAGCTGTTATTAATGTAACCCATTCACGACAGTACAAAACTTTGCAATGATCATAATTGCAAAAGCAATCAAAATGTAAAACCAAAAAATCCCTGATCACCCCCCCCCCCCCCTAGAGATGTACAGTGTTGCTATGGTGACACTGAACTACTCTGATAAAAGTTTTTAAAAAATATAGTAAAATTACATTAAAACATTTTTTTTTTTTTAAAGTTTAACCATTTGCCAATTACACTATAGCCAAATTTTATTATTATTATTTCATTCATATTGTTATTTCATTTTTTTCTGTTTTTCTTTCCCGACGAGGGTACACTGTGGAGTTTATTTATTTTTCTGTGATTTATATGTACATGTGAAACTGATCATGGATACCTTCTGCTTAGATGGCATTTGAAAGATTGATTTGATTTCTGTCTTTTTTCTTTCTTTTTGTTTACAATTGAAGCCAATAGCTTTAGGGAAGGATCAGTAACCTTATGGACGCCCCGGACACTTGTAATTACAGTGGCCAACCAATCCACCTTGTTTCCTACTTGGGCCCTCAGGCGCCGTTCTTTAGCCTGTCCATTCCCCTATTTTAGCTCCGGTGTCACGGATTTCAGCTCCGGTGTCACGCCCAGTGAGAGCCCATCCATCCGCTTCACTGTTTGGATAGGTTGTTTCCTGTCCATCCGTGAACCGGGCGGATGTGGAGTATCCAAGATGGCGGAGGGTGACCAGACGCGTTATGCGTTTGAGGTCGCTTCCGCTGCTTGTACTATGGACATGCGCAATGGCGTGGGTAAATGGAGGGAAGTATAAATGGTGCCATTTATGCACCCTATACTGACGGGGTAATATCATCTGAAAGAGAGAGACTGCTTTGCTGTCTCTATCCTTTTCTCCCCCTTCAGCCAGTTTTCATTGAGACTTCTATTATCAGTAAGTACCTTTTTGGAACTCATTCCTCTGTTTAGCCACTATGTTGTTTGGGTTGATTACCATTTGTGTTCAGTGACCTCCCTATTTGTCCCCCCCCTCCCCCCAACTGACTCCGTGGTTAATCGCCCACAACAGGTGGGAAGCTTGGAACACGTCTACTTTCCCTATAGAGAATATTAGCAACATACTAAATTAATTTACTATTTTTTCCTTATCCCTTAGGACAAACCCAGGTCTGTTTTCCCCAACAGTAGAACCCTTTCAGTAGGTGTTCCTTTGGTGCGTCTTTGGGCGTTGCAAGGGTAAAAACAAGGGGCGGCATTTTTCACCTTCAGTCCTTCTGCGTTTTGTCTGTGTTCATCAGATCATCCCTTTTCTTTAGGGATGGAAGAATATATTGGTTCTATTTTTCTTCTCATTTAGAATTGAGGTAAATGCTTTGCCTTATTTACTACCATACACTCTATAGGGTTATTTAAATTTAAAATTAAATGATATGAATATGTTTTAATTTATCCTATCTTTGGTTACAAAAGGTCTTCCCATATTTGTAAACCCAGGCTTTAGAAAAAAATAAGTGTTTTATGAATACAAGCTTTCGGTAGGCATTCCTTTTCAGTTCATCATTATTTTGTATAAAATATATTATATAAAATGTATGATTTATCTTTCTATTACATATATATAGGTATGTCTCATTGACATGACATGTGAGCTTATTCATGGCAATTTTAAGCATATTCATTTACAATTGTTGTTTTTCTTATAGTATATAGTATATAGTATATAATACTTAATCTCAAAAAACTCCTGAAGAAGCTCCTCTGAGTGAAACATGTAGAGTAAGAAGTGGTTGTACAGTATATGTCCAAATAAATAATACGTGATTCTTGTAAATGTTTACTGCGATTTAAAAAAATTGTTTAAATAAAGTTGGTATTTTTTGTTTTGATTGTTTTCCTTGGTACCTTAAAAGTCCCTTCTTTTCTTTTTCTTGTATAAATGGGATGTGGTACCGAATTTTGACCTCTTGTCACCCAGTTTCCAGTATCATGTTTGGCCACACCCACTTTTTTTGCAGCGGCGTGCTGCAGGACACTGCTTCCCTGACATGCCCCTCATTCTCTAGCTCAAAAGTTTATAGGTAGGTTCTGTATGTACGGACTCTGCACAGTAGCACTTCTCTTGTCTAGTATCCTGGGTTAACAAAAAATCATTGAGTGTGCTGCCTTCCACACGATGCCTTTGCACCTGCCCAGTAAGATTGGCTATTATAATACACCACCCTGTGATAGGCAGTCCAATGGCAGAGAGCACTGATCCATCAGTTTTTTTCTTATCGTTTTTCATTCAGCCAGTACCAGGCCTTAGACCAGACAATAGCCAACCTCACTGGGCAATGTTCATAAAAACTGGAAGAAGGCAAAACTGAAATCAGGTTCGACTTTCAAGAGGATCTGAGAAAAGAGAATTAAGGATGTGATTGCTTACTATGAGCAACACATAGCTTTTCCTTTTTCCAGTCTTTATGAATTTGGCGCAATTTGTTTTGTTTAAAAATACTTTTACTTAGTACCTGCTGCTGAACAACCCCCTCCCCCCCACAGCAAAAAATGATCTACGCCCCTGCCCTCCAGGGACATCATGCACATACATGGCAGATAATGCACAAGGGTATAGAGTTATTTGGACTTGCTAACTCTGGCTTAGCCCTGGTTCCAATGTTGGTGGTTGTTGTTCCCTACCGTACTTCCTGCCATCCTGTAGCCACGCTGATGGCCTATCTGCTGCACAGGTTCCTCTTCATTCCAAAGAGTTATTTCTGCCACAATGTCTGATTCACGGGCACAATTTAGGCCTTCAGTGACCTTCAATATCAGGGGTCACATCTGTGCCCCTTCAGCCTCCCTTCCGAATAGATCGTTGATCTACCTCAAGCCAGACACATTGCCTGAGACGGAAGTTGAAGATGATCCCTTTCTTTTTGAGGCAATTATATCAGGATGACACACCTATGATGAGGACTTCATCCCATGCTTAGGGCTACCTTAGCTACCCTTCTCAGATGTCTGGATTCAGAGTGTAATTTCTAAGTGCTACAAACTAGAGTTTTCTTTTGCGTTTTGGCAGACAGACCTGTTTTCTGCTGTTCAAAAGCTGTTACCTCAAAGGATTGGTACTCCTGTACCATATCAGAAACAATTGCATAGTTTATACTTAAAGCTCTTACAGATTTCATAACCAAATTGACGACCCTGGCCTATTCTGGTTTTGCAGAATGCTGTGGGGTATATGTTTGTTTTAATAAATATACCTTATGGTTTTTCTGATGAGGCCCCTTCTTTGTCATTTACTTCCCACCCGGCCACTGTACATAAACGGCCGGGTGGAAGCCTTCTACTTCTGAATGGACGTTCCTGAACTAGGGGGATCGCGCGCTTGCGTGCCCGCACAGCGGTGCGATCCCGATGCACTCGTGACACCCGGACGCGGCGCATCTCGGGTCGGCAGGAGGGCTCTGTGATTGGCCCTCCTGATCACATGACAGCCGTGTCCAATCACAGCCGTCATGTGATATAAACAAACAGCCGGTTGCTAGGCAATCGGCTCTTCTCTCCTCACGCGGAAGTCGTCGCTGAGGAGAGGAGAGCGGATCGCTGCAGCCGGCTGGTGATCAGTGAGTATTAGCTGTTTTTTTACAGCTTTTTACTCACTGATCACCAACCTAGTGTAAAACACAGTAAACACACATGTCCCCAAAATGCACATGTCCCCAAATAATAAAAACACATGTCCCCAAATAATAAAAACACATGTCCCCCACATATGTCCCACTAAAATCACATGTCCCAATGATTATCTGCACACATATGTCCGGGATCACCTGCACACATCTGTACATGATCATTTGCGTACATATGTCCGTGATGACACAAACCAATTATTATACACTTAACAGAATTTTTTTTACTAAAAACATGTAGCAGAAAACATTTTGGCTTAAATTTATGACAAAATTCGATTTTATTGGATTTCTTTTAAAATAGAAAGAAGAAAATATAGTGAAGATGTCCAAATTGGGCCCAAAGTGTCAATATTTTGTGGCCATTTCTTCAGTGTTGTCACATGAAAAGATATAATAAAATATTCACAAAAATGTGAGGGGTGTACTCACTTTTGTGAGATACTGTATGTTGGTATATTTAAGCACTGCCAACTTGCACTTTGATGTTGAGGTGTTTTAAAGGGGTGGACCTTTTTGGTAGCTGCTGGGAAGTTTTTTGAGATATAATTACCAGTTTAGTTAACCACATCTGTTTCTATTATACAATTTAGCAGATGATACAAACCGTGCAGAGATTTGGTTGGTTCCTCTCTGCAGTATCTATTTGCAGAGTAAGGGGCCTGAAGCTAGACACAGCCTTGTCCAGGATCTTCGATTTTGGGACAAAATTCGGTCCATGCACTCTTAAGCCCAGGCCCTCAGGTTCCAGAACTAACCCTCAGTTTGTGCCTACATGAGGGTAGTGGAGCTCGAAGCTGTATCATATGCTCAGTTTTACACCAGACCATTTCAGTTCAATATTCTGGAAGCATAGTGGATATGCAGTACAAGTATTTGTGCAAATGCTTAGTATTGGCACCCATACCGGTATTGGTGCAATGCTAGTTTTTTACTGATGAGGGTTTATTGTCAGTTTAAAGAAGCCTGTTTCCCTTAAAGTAGGATCAGAAAAATAGGATTTTTTAAACACCAGTAAAATGTATTTGATACACCAGTAAAATGTATTTATTGAAGTACAGTACAGAATAAAGGAACCTTCCCTCTGTTATAATCTCCCTATTGCTTGGTACAAAATTAAGGCCAGCTAGGAGTCAGAGAGGTTAAGAGGTATGTCCCAGCAGCTTCTTTTATCCAGTGTCCAAATTACCTGTAGGCAGTAGGGATGGGCCCAATGTTCGACTCAAACATCAGGTGTTTGTTTGTTCAGTGAACAAACTAACTAATGGGGCGTTCGCGGCGAGTACCTCATAATGCACTGCGAGATCGCAGTGCATTGATGGCTACTGATTGGCCAAAGTATGCACCTGACAATGCAGTGGGTCATGGGTATGACACACCATCCAGGCGGCACTTTCACAATTGGCCATTGAAAGCGAGGCATGGAACACACGCTGCCTGCTGTACGTTGAATGCGCATGATGTGCTTTGCACGCCGCGCTCCCATCATGTGTATGGCACGCTTTCCGCGATTGGACACTGAAAAGGACTTTGACAAAGCGCAGGAGCATGAAACATGTAAGTCAAGGTCGCCGCGGCAACTTTGAGCTTGCGATCCGCCTAGCTTCCTGGTACTCCTTGTTTCTGGCCCTGACCCTGCTTCCCGGCTTCCAGATTCAGTGCGCGCCACCCAGAGCGCCCTTCAGCACACCAGGTTCCAGCCAGCCTGATCAGCCAGCTTGACCGAGGTCGTTCAGAGGCGTGATCTACAATACACCTGGATTACAGCGAGTCTGATATCCGGTATACAGCCACTAAGTGCACCTTAGAGAGCAGTGTCTCTTCCCCTCTCTTTGTTTCCTGCACATTGAGCCATTGGGTTTGCCAATCAGGATTGGAGCTTGGAGCACACTTGCTGACATTAACCCCTTGTCATCTGGAAGTCATGGTGGTATCGTATATACAAATTTTCGGATCACTTCAACCATGATAATGAGTTGTGTGTGCTTTATGAAGTCTAATTTTATTATCAAATTTTTTCATTGATAGTTGTTTTTAATTTTAAATCTCAGCATGCACCCAATAAATGAACTTGTGAATAGTGAAAGTGAATATTGATTATACCATCAGCAATAGTTCTTTACTACTGTTCCCATTGAGCGTTGCATTTTTGTTTACATTTATTCACATATACTTTTCACAATTAGTCTAAAGCCCCATACACACGGTCTGATTTTTCGATGGAAAATGCCCTATCGGACAATGTTGTCGGAAATTCCGACCGTGTGTAGGCTCCATCGGACATTTTCCATCGGATTTTCCGACGGACAAAGTTTTATCTCCTGCTCTCAAATTTTCCGACAACAAAGTCCGATCACACAAATTCCGATCTTGTGTAGCCTAGTCCGACGGACAAAGTGCCACGCATGCTCAGAAGAAATTCTGTGACGGAAGCGCTCGGTCAGGTAAAACTACCGTTCCTAATCGACACAGCACATTCGTCACGCTGCAATGTTAAAATGTGTTTAATGCAGCGCATTCTCTTTTTCTTTACAAAGCGAAGAAGAATGACGTGTTTTAGCTGCTCCTATTCACACTGACTTCTCACAAACTTCTTTCTTTATTCTTTTTCATGATTTATTGGCTAGATGTTTTTTATTCGTCAGATCTTAAGAATGTTTTTTATATTTTTTGGAGGATTTGTCATTTAAATTTTTTTTTTTTTAAATCCATATTTCCTTTATTACTTTTTTTTGGGGGGGGGGGGGGGGGGGGGTTGTGTGTCTCAACTTATCCAAACACCATTATTATCATTTGTATTTGTAGCCTAAATTCACTAGGAGGTTGTTTGTTGTTGGTGCCCCTTGTTAATTGGACTATGATTTGTGAAATGTACCTGCCTACTCACAAATAAACTGTCATTGTTGAAAAGTAAAACACATAGGCAAGGATTTCTTGAAATCAAAAATACCTTTATTTAGGTCTCAGCAACAAACCAAAGAGGAACGCAGCGATGGAGAAACTTGGGAAATTTGCAAAGCCTTGGACCCCCAAGGCAAACATCATTTTTTTATGTTCAAAAATTGGTGGCCTGAGGAGTACGTATCTTAATAAGGGAGTGCTATCTGGTCCTGAAGTCCAAAACATCCGGAACTGCAGCAGATGCCATCTATGTCCCCAGGCTGTGGTCATACGAGAGGCTCCATCTTCTCTCAGACCAGACTGAATCCAGGTCGTCACACTCTGGTCTTCCTTCCACGCTTCCTTGTACGCTGTGGTGCTGGACGTGTGGCAGAAGGAGGAGGAGGAGGCGGAGCATGGTGACTCTCGCAAACATGTGTTGCTGGGGTCATCTCCCCAGCCACCCCCTTATTTAGTACCTTGAGGATGACCTCCTCACACATGCTGCG
Organism: Lithobates sylvaticus; assembly: GCA_028564925.1. NCBI lineage: Eukaryota > Metazoa > Chordata > Amphibia > Anura > Ranidae > Lithobates > Lithobates sylvaticus. The sequence continues at coordinate 164,632,188 of CM053030.1, read as the reverse complement.
TTGCCCCGCCTCCATATCCTTGAGTTTAGTGGCAACCAAGGAGCCAAAGGCCTCCTCGTAGGTGGGTGTGGCATGTAGTGACGCTGAAGCCTCTCTTATCAGCCGGAGCGCTGACTCCCCCACATCCCCCCCCTTTCTCGCCCTTTTGTAGGGAAGGCGGAGGGGAGGGACTTGGGATACAGTCAGGCTCCTAGGCCTACCCACCTCTTGGCTGCCACTAACCCCTGCCTCCTCCTGACTGCCACATTCCACAGCCACCTTCTGGCTGAGGTCTTCCTGTGTATGAAAAAGGGACATAGTTTGAGATATTTGTTCATCAAACACGCACAATTTTCATCTATTGACTGTTGCAAAATGTTTACAAATAGAAAACCATACAATTCTCAGCCCAGCAGTTTAGATTCTTGCCCCAAATGTCTCCAACACTACTGTCTGTTGATATGTCAAACACGTTAGGAAATAAGCAATTGGGGATCCTGAATTAAGTGAACATAATTCAAAATGGGTACAAAAATACTATACCTGGCTCAATCTGGGCTCCTCCACCTCTTCCTGACTGGAAGGCCCAGGTTGCTCCTCGGAAGCCTCATCAGGGGTGGCATGCGTGGAAGGACACGTGGAAGGAAGAGTCGAGAGTGACTCCCTGACATCAGCCTGGTCTTTGAGAAAATGGAGCCTGTCGTAGTACCAGAGCCTGGGGACATAGACCTGATCTGCTCCAGCTCCAGATGCTTGGGACTTCAGGACCTTATTGCGCTCCCTGAAATACGTACTCCTCAGGCTGCCAATTTTTGTTCTTAACTTCTCAATGGTTGCCTTGGGGATCACCGGCTTTACAAATTCAAAAAGTTTCTTCATCGCTGCGTACCTCTTTGGTTTGTTGCTGTATTCCGGGTGTTTTGCCTGCCACAAAAGGGTCAATTCCCGATATTTATCAATGAAGAGGGGGAGAAAACTGACGTCATTGAAGCCATCCATCTTCTCTGCAAGACACAACACCACACAAAACACTAAATAATGTCAGGCTAAACTCTCCTAATCTTCTCCATAAATAAGCCACAAGGTCTATGCAGTCTAGGCTAGTGATGTACCAAGTTCAAATTGTACCTTCGTTATAGCGATCATCTCGTGCGTCAGCTCTCTCTCCCCTCGGCTCACAGATCGTCGCTACGACACAAGCGTGTGACGTTTTATATACAGTGCGCATGCGTGAAACTCCGCCCGCCCCTGACGATCTTTCTCGTATATTCCCCACCCCTTCTCTTTACGGCTCAGTGGGGAGAGCACATGGCGGGGACACAGCAGGTGCGCCCTAAATATTACAGCAACGAGGAGGAGGACGAGGAAAGGCCGGAGGCAGAAACGTCCCGATCCCGGAGGCTTAAATTTAAGGCCTCCAATATGTCTTTTGGAGAAATGTTGGAGATGGTGGACATATTGAAGAGGAGCGACTATGATGGGAAGTATGGGCCTTACCTCAACCTAAATGTCAGAAAGGCCAAGATCATGTCTAAAGTTGTGAGGAGGCTGTACAATAATTTTGGGGTACAACGATCCAAGGAACAACTGAGGAAACGCTGGTCAGACCTGAAACTGAGGGAGCCCGATCAGTACAGAAAGATCAAGCGAGTTCTTTTTTTTTTTTCTTGCTTGCATACTGCTCCATGTGGTTGTTTTTTTCAATGTTGTACATTTGAAAATGGCGACTTTGATGTTCGTGTGTCCATTCGATCGTACTCAACCTCGATCTTTCGGCCACTGTCATGTTCGTGTGTCCATTCGATCGTACTCAACCTTCGATCGTTCGGCCACTTATAATACGATGTTTGGTGAAGTTTTTAGTGAAAGGAAGTTTGTTGTCAATAGAGATGTCATCAAGAATGTAAAGCAAATTTCTTCAATGTAAAGGAGAGGTCACTCAGTAGCTGTTTACCCATCTGGATTCTAGAGCACTAGTGCTGGGACACCCAAACCCCCTTTTTATTATGTTATTTCACACATGTGCTCCAGTGGATACTATAGGGGTGTCTCCATCTGACAAACTTCAACCGAAAAGGTAGTAAGTTTTGCACCTTTACAAAGTGACTACATTAATGTTGTTGTCATTTGAACCTGGCCACAAACAACTATTGTCCGTCACTTCCAAGCAATGTTTGACATTTCCTATTTCTGCCCTCAATAGATTGTTGTGCTAAATATTCCTTTTGTACATTCTCATAGGGGAGCGAAGACTCGGGACGTCTGAGGACACCAGGAAACCCACACCTCCCAAAGAAGGGGAAATACCAACACCAGAAGCAGAGGAGGAGGAGGAAGGAGAGATCATCGAACTTGGAGAACTTGTCACCATAACAGGTGAGTGTGTGAGAACCCAGATACTGGTAAGCTAATTAATGTATGCCTGCCTCTTTTACAATAGCCATTTTTTTTTGTTTTGTGTTTTTTTTAGGTGATGTGGATGTTGTGGAAGAAGAATCGCACTTTACCACTGAAAGTGCACACGTACTCATCGGGGAGATAATGGTGTGCAATCGAGATCTAGATGAGATCAAGAAAAACATCAATGATGTTCAACAAAAAATGAAGAACATCATTGATGTTTTAGCGAAAATCTGAAAACGCACAAAGTAATTATCACACATTTGTAGCTGTTTCTCACAAAAATTTTAACTTAATAACTGTGCCAAATTTGGAAGATGCACACATTGTGTCAACATGTGCTAGCTCCCATCATGGTGGATGAATGACAACGTTTTGGGGGTGCAACCACTTTACTAACTACTAAAGTGGGTGAGGTGAAGGGGTTGCCCCCCCAAAACACGTCCATTGATCCCCATGATGGGAGATTGCACATTTGAACATTCTAGGCATGTTTTTTACCATCAAATGCCCATTTTGCTACCCAAATTGTGTGCATGTTCTAAATTTCACTTTTCCAGGGGTGACACCCCATGTGATGAAGGCACGATCAAACACACTTTGAACATATAGTCATGTCTGATCTTGTCTTCACTTTTGAAATTTGACCTTTGCAAGTTCCTATGTTCAGTCTGTTATGTTTTGCTACATGCCTGATTTTCCCAAATGCGCAATGTTAGTAAACAATGTTCTAAAGAACAAAGATCTTTTCAGTTTCCAAAAGCATTTTTGAAAGGCACTTGGGAATGTGTTGTAAGTAAAATGTTTACATCTAAAAAATGTGTGGCTTCCTTATTTAAAAACACAAAAGCATTATTTATGTCAAAAGTAAATGATTTTGGTGACAATGGGTGTTATTTACTAAAGGCTATTCCAGTTTGCACTGCAAGTGTATTTTCCAGGGCACTTTTGCAGTGCACTTGTAGTGCAGAGTGGATTTGGCTTTTGTAAATGACACCCACAGTGCTTTGTAATTAAACACGTAGCACACCATTTTCGGGAATACACAAATTTCTGTCATGGTGATGAAAAGGAGTATTTTGGGTGTCAGTTATGCACTACAAACCTTATCTAGACAAAATATTAGGTATCGCACACACAACATGAGAAGATTCTTTTTGGGAAGAAGAGACTGTAACCTCCTTTTGCCCAGAAAGTGCATTCCCACTGTTGAAGATAAAGGGCCAAAATTTAAAAGACAAATAAGCTAGAACACACCTACAAGAAACACAAGCAGTAAATGACAAGAAATCCTAGGTCTGGTTAAAAAATATATTTATTAAAAAATGCCTCTCACACATCGTCAGGCAGAGCAATGGCCTCCCTATCCACAAAGTAGTCCATATATCTTTTGCGGGCATTTAGAGGGGGCAAGCCAGGACGTGCAGCTTGAAGGGCTGTGAGGTCGGCATTGGAAGGCCCGTCCACATCCGGGCCAACGGGCACAACATAGTTGCTGCTATGTCTTTTGAGAAAGTTGTGCAATATGCAGCAGGAAAGAACTATGTGGTTGAGTTTATATTCCGCCAAGTTAATAGCCGTCAAAAAGAGGCGGAAGCGGCTGGCCAGGATCCCGAAGGTGTTCACCACTCTGCGGGCTCTCGACAGCCTGTAATTGAAGACCCTCTGGTCTGGGGTGAGGGTCCTCATCGGGAAGGGCCTCATCAGATCGGTTGTCAGTGCAAACGCTTCATCCGCGACAAAGACGAAGGGGAGTCCTTCAGCATTCTCCTCTGGAGGTGGCAAGCACAGACTGCCACTCTGGAGACGCCAGTAGAACTCCGTGTGCGCAATGGCACCACCATCCGAGATCCGGCCATTCATCCCCACGTCCACATACAAAAACTCGTATGTCGCCGACACCACTGCCAACATCACTACACTATTAAACCCCTTGTAATTATAATAGTATGACCCCGAGTTGGGGGGTGGGACGATGTGGACGTGTTTCCCATCAATTGCACCTCCGCAGTTAGGAAAGTCCCAACGGCTGGCAAAGTGGGAGGCCACAGTCTGCCATTCCTGTGGCGTGGAAGGGAACTGTGGAGTCAAACAAGAAAAAAAAATTAGTCACTTTGCACATAAACATTGCTAGCAGATTAGACACTAACATCTTGGAACAAGATCAGACTTAAATTGGAACCTTGAAAGTATTTGCACCCCAAAGTACAAGGTCCCCTTAGCATATTACTCACCCCCCATCAATCCCCCCACTTCTGATGGGCCATTGACAATAACTAGGGGTTTGGGGGGGGGGGATTGGACAGGTAACCCTCTCCACTTCATTGATAGCCAAATGGCTCAATAATGTGTTAAGCTTACTTAACACTATTGGCAGCCCACAGGAAAGATAAAAGAAGCTTCCTAATCCCCCCCAAAACAAAAAAAAAAATAAAGGGAAGCACATTTTGACATTCTGCAATTACCTATCAAGCTAATAATAGGAGGAAAATACAAAAAAACATCTAAAAAAACATTGTAAAGTATTGAGCCAGCCCCTTGCACTACATGCTTTGCTGAATTCATCCCTAAATATGACCACTATAAAGAGGTAGGTATATAGTGTGTATTGAGCTCGGCAAAGCCAGCAGATAGAGGATTGGTAGCATCTGACAGAGCAGTTGGGGGAGGGGGGTTCCTAATGAGTTTGGCACCCCAAAAAAAATAAAAAAATTCAAAGGGACTCTGCATGAAGTCAAACACACAGCAAACATTTGTGCATATTTTAGGGGGTGTTTGGGGGAAAACAATACTATGGAGCAGACAAAATACATTGCTTAAGTGACTAGGCCATAGGTGTCTATTGGGCCAGAAGAGCATGCTTGGGATGTAAGTGAAGGGAATAATGCATGAAGGACAAAAGGGGCACAGCATATTAGAGCATATTGCAATCATGGTAATTAGGGAAGGAGGTCACAAATACAAGACATTAGCAAACAGAGCATACATAGAAGGGAATAGTAAAGGAGAAATGTTACCTTAATATAGTCCTCCTGCAGGACCTGGATTATGGCAGAACAGGTCTCTGGAATAATGATTCCCAGAGCCTGGGGAGAGATACCTGTGGAGAACTTCAGATCCTGAAGGCTTCTCCCTGTCGCCAAGTACCTCAACGTGGCAACAAGCCTCTGCTCCGGAGTTATGGCTTGTCTCATGCAGGTATCCTGCCGGCTGATAAAAGGGGTCAGCAAAGTCAAAAGACGGTGAAAAAGGGGGTCTGTCATCCGGAGAAAGTTCCTGAAATCATCAGGATTATTCTCCCGGATCTGACGAAGCAAAGGCATGTGCGAGAATTGGTCACGCTGAAGCAACCAATTCTTGGTCCACATACTCCTCCTCGCTCTGTTCATGGACGGGTCTTGGCTCAAAGCTAAAAGCCCGACACCAAGTCCCTGTACAGCACGAACTCAGCGACGAATACGTACAGGAAACATCGCTCACAAACGGTCGGCTGGTCAGAACGGACAAACAGAAAGCACCGATAAACAGCAAGGCCTGAAAGAACGAAATGAATACCAGAAACGAGCAGACAATAAGCAGTGAAGATCAAAGCCTCCTATATCAAGATATAGGCCGCAATGACCAACAAATGCGAACTGACTACACGCACTAATAAACAGATAGGCACGACAAGCACAAACTGAAGAGCAGTAACGATTTGAGTCAGAAAACTGAGAAGCACGAATCGTAAGTCCCCAAACTTCTACTAACACGCGATAAACACGGAATCAGCAGAAGGAGCCCAACGGGTGCGGACGTGGTGCTGAACTTCCCTTTTCTAGTCTCGTGGAAGACGACTTACGTCACGGCGTTCTTGAAGACCGGAAATTCCGACAACGTTGTCCGACCGTGTGTACGCAACACCAGCATCGGACAAATTCCGACGGAAATGATCCGACGGAACTAGTCATCGTAAAATCCGAGCGTGTGTACGGGCCATTATTGTTGTGTTGGCAGCTCATTCTCTTAGGCGGCGCAGTAATTTATCCATATACATATTCACATTTCTGACACTTTATATTGCAGCCACATTTTAATCAGATCCTCCTTTTTTTGCAGATAATGGATGTCTTTGATTACAGAATCACCCGTTCCTTCAACACTAAAGGTGTGTTTGTCACCCTACATGTTGATTCAGAAATGGGAGGTTTATTTTTAAGATTGAAAAATCTTATGGTTACAGAATTTCATTTGGAATGGGACATAGCGTTCTTGGAACAATATTCTTAAGAGCACATGGTTCCCCGAGGTCTAAGATGGGATATACAGTGGTGTGAAAAAGTGTTTGCCCCCTTCCTCATTTCCTGTTCCTTTGCATGTTTGTCACACTTAAGTGTTTCGGAACATCAAACCAATTTAAACAATAGTCAAGGACAACACAAGTAAACACAAAATGCAATTTGTAAATGAAGGTGTTTATTATTAAAGGTGAAAAAAAATCCAAACCATCATGGCCCTGTGTGAAAAAGTGATTGCCCCCTAAACCTAATAACTGGTTGGGCCACCCTTAGCAGCAACAACTGCAACCAAGCGTTTGCGATAACGTGCAATGAGGCTTTTACAGCGTCCTGGAGGAATTTTGGCCCACTCATCTTTGCAGAATTGTCCTAATTCAGTTACATTAGAGGGTTTTCGAGCATGAACGGCCTTTTTAAGGTCATACCACAACACCTCAATAGGATTCAGGTCAGGACTTTGGCTAGGCCACTCCAAAGTCTTCATTTTGTTTTTCTTCAGCAATTCGGTGGTGGACTTGCTGGTGTGTTTAGGATCATTGTCCTGCTGCAGAACCCAAGTTCGTTTCAGCTTGAGTACACGAACAGATGGTCGGACATTCTCCTTCAGGATCTCTTGGTAGACAGCAGAATTCATAGTTCCTTTTATCACGGCAAGTCTTCCAGGTCCTGAAGCAGCAAAACAGCCCCAGACCATCACACTACCACCACCATATTTTACTGTTGGTATAATGTTCTTTTTCTGAAATGCAGTGTTCCTTCTACGCCAGATATACTTGGACACACACCTTCCAAAGAGTTTCACTTTTGTCTCATCGGTCCACAGAATGTTGTCCCAAAAGTCTTGGGGATCATCAAGATGTGTTGTGGAGAAATTGAGAGAGCTTTGATGTTCTTTTTGCTCAGCAGTGGTTTTCTCCTTGGAACTCTGCCATGCAGGCCATTTTTGCCCAGTCTTTTCCTGATGGTGGAGGCATGAACGCTGACCTTAACTGAGGCAAGTGAGGCCTGCAGTTCCTTGGACGTTGTTGTGGGGTCTTTTGTGACCTCTTGAATGAGTCGTCGCTGCGCTCTTGGGGTAATTTTGGGCGGCCGGCCACTCCTGGGAAGGTTCACCACTGTTCCATGTCTTCGCCATTTGTGGATAATGGCTCTCACTGTGGTTCGCTGGATTCCCAAAGCTTTGGAAATGGCTTTATAACCCTTTCCAGACTGATAGATCTCAATTACTTTCTTTCTCAATTGTTCCTGAATTTCTTTGGGTCTCGGCATAATGTGTAGCTTTTAAGGATCTTCTGGTGGACCTTACTGTGTCAAGCAGCTCCTATTTAAGTGATGCCTTGATTGTGAGCAGGTGTGGCAATAATCAGGCCTGGGTGTGGCTAGAGAAATTGAACTCAGGTGTGGACAACCACAGTTATAGTATGTTTTAACAAGGGGGGCAATCACTTTTTCACACAGGGCCATGATGGTTTGGATTTTTTTTCACCTTTAATAATAAACACCTTCATTTACAAATTGCATTTTGTGTTTACTTGTGTTGTCCTTGACTATTGTTTAAATTGGTTTGATGTTCCGAAACACTTAAGTGTGACAAACATGCAAAGGAACAGGAAATGAGGAAGGGGGCAAACACTTTTTCACACCACTGTACATCCCCAACAAGGTGATTCTGAAATAGAATCATGGTTCCGCTATTTTAATGAAGCAGGGATTAGTTTCTTAGCATTCTTAATTGAAAAGAAACAAGTCAGACTAACTATTATTGACAAAGAAATTAAGGATATTAGAGAAAAACTCCTACCACATAAATCACCATCCAAATTTATTTCACTTTCCACCAATTTAAAGAACCATCTAGAGAAGGAGGAACAAGAACAGAGAACAAAAAAACAAGAAAATATACAAGAGACGTCAATGATTACAAATCTAATTGCGTTTTCAGTTGGAAGAAGAACAATCCATTTCCAGTTATGAGTGAGGAATTGTCACATATGGAGACTTCCATTCCTGGTCCTTCTGTGAATGAATCCAGACTGCCCCTTCATTATAATCAACCATCCAAACCAGGGAAGAATGACCACCCTAGTACTCCTAATGACTCTAAATATATACATGCCAATGTCTATACCCCTACCACCCACTATAGAGGAGCATTTTCCAATAACGGGGGAAGGGGTAGATTGAAATATATACGCAAATTAAACATCCAAAGAAAACATCCAAAAACATCCCTTCCCGGATATAAGGGTAGGCACTGTTCATTCATTCATTCGTCCTCTCTAATCCGTCCCTTTTCAAGCCTCCAGGTCCCACTGCACCCTCAATTTGGGTCTTTCGTGACTTGGTACTCAAAGATTTAGACCAGTTACCCAAAAAGAAAATATATAGTGATCCTAATATCAAGGCTGGTCTCAAACAACTTTGTGAATGCAAGGATCTTACCATTCTTTTGGCTGATAAAGGAGGCGGTATCGTCATCCTTGATAAAAGTGACTACTATCTAGAGATGTCCAGAATCCTGAATGATGTGGAAACTTATAGACCATTATCTAAAGATCCGACTTTGGACTATAAAAAGGCACTGGTTGATCTTGTTGACAGAGGATCGCAGCTAGGGATCCTTGATAAAAAAGAAAGAAGCTATCTGGTGCCCCTGGCCCCACGTATACCCATAATACACTACCTCCCAAAAGTCCATAAAGATGCTACACATCTTCCGGGATGCCCTAAAATAAGTGGAATCGATTCTGTGACTTCCCGTATAGGGTGCTATATTGACTTTCACTTACAACCTTTGGTGAAATCCATCCCTTTATATTTTAAAGACACTAAGGACACTATTGGTCTTTTAGAACAAGTCAATTATAGTGATGATCTGCTACTGGTAACTGCAGAAGTTGCAGCCCTGTATAAGTGTATACCGCACGATCTTGGTCTTTCATCCGTGGAGTTTTATTTATCCAGGGGTAACAACATTCCTAGAATCCAACAGAAGTGTATTATGGAGTTACTTTGTTTTGCAACAAAGCAAAACTACTTTTGGTTCAACAATAACTTCTATTTGCAGCAAAAGGGTGTTTCTATGGGGGCTAAATTTGACCCCAGCTTAGCTAATCTTTTTATGGCACGCTGGGAGGAGAATGTCGTCTATGCCCTTCATAGACCAGAATTGGTTCTTTGGGCTTGGTACATAGACAACATCCTCCTGTGGAAGTGCGACAGAGATTCTTTGGGTGAATTTATGATCATCTTAGCAACAACAGAGGTATCAAATTGTCTTATGAAGCCAGCTTCTCCAATATACATTTTCTAGACTTCTAAATCTCCATTGTTAACCACCAATTGGTAACTAAACTTTTTTTAAACTTAACTATAGCTGTCATCATGAATCATGGTTGAAGTCGGTACCACGCAGCCAACTGGTGCGTATTAGACATAATTGCACGGACCTATCCGACTTCAACCATCAGGCTATGATTCTTAAATCATTCCCAGGTTTTATAATATTTTTAGCGCTACACATTTATTCACATATACTTTACACAATTAGTCTCATTGTTGGGTTGGCAGCTCATTCTCTTTGGTGGTGCAGTAATTTATCCATATACATAAAGCATGCACCTGATCTGTATGCTTTGGCCAATCACAGCATGGTGTGCTGTGAGAGCCATGATTGACCAAAGGCAGGGTGCCTTTGGCCATTCATGGCTCAGGGGCTAAGTTCACATCCCACACTATATATAAGGCTGCTTACATGGCGGCCGTATATAGTGTATATGAATGGAGATTAGGCATGGTAGTTAGTGTAGTGTGCGGTCAGTCAGTGTAGAGTATATAATACAGTGTAGTGTAGAGAATATATAATACAGCGCAGTGTAGAGAATATATAATACTGTGTAGTGTAGAGAATATATAACAGTGAAGTGTAGAGAATACATAATACAGTGTAGTGTAGAGAATATATAATACAGTGCAGTGTAGAGAATATATAATACAGTGTAGTGTGGTCTATATAACAGTGTAGTGTAGAGAGTAAATAATACAGTGTAGTGTATAGTATACACTACAGTTTAGTGCGGTGTGTATAACACAGTGTCGTGTAGTGTAAATAACACAGTGTTGTGGTGCTAATAAAGTGTTGGTGTGTACATCACTTCTGTGTCACCACTGACCCCATTTTTTTTTGCAGTATCAGGTTCTGTTGCTGCATTATTAGTACTCCCCCTTCTGCGTCGGAGGTGTTATTCCTTCTGCATAAGCACAGCAGTGGTATACAGTAAAACCTTGGATTCCAAGCATAATCCGTTCCGGAAACATGCTTGTAATCCAAAGCACTCGTATATCAAAGCAAAATTTCCCCATAAGAAATAATAAAAACTCAAATTATTTGTTCCACAACCATTTATTCATAGGTCCTTCAGTTTATAGACCATATAAAAAGATTATAACAATGTGACCAGGTTGTGTAACCATAAAATGTCCATCCACAAATGGAAGCCTCCACAAGGGGATTAGAAGAAAAATCCAGCAGGAGCTACAGAGTATTAAAGAGAAGAGAGGTGCCTCTAAGTGGAGCAATTTGGTTACATTTAATGAAGGTACAACATTTCACAACTCACATGGTTGATGATTAAAACAGGCCCATCTAAGTATGCAGGCATCCGGGGTAAAGCTGTCCACAAAGACCATCCTCCGCACCGCCGTCTCTCCGCCGTTGTTCAAGTGAGGCTTGAACCGCTTGTGGAGCGCAGCGTGGAAGGGATGACGTCGATGGCAGTGCGGAGGATGGTCTATGTGGACAGCTTTTCCCCCGATGCCTGCATACTTAGATGTGCCTGTTTTAATCATCAATCATGTGAGTTGCTAAATGTTATACCTTCATTAAATGTAACCATATTGCTACACCTAGAGGCGCCTCTCTTCTATTTTATACTCGGTTGTTACATGACACTGCTTGTATATCAAGTCAAAATTTAATACATTTTAATTAAATAAGCTTGCAAAACGCTCTCAAACCAAGGTGTTACTGTACTTTATTTATTTTTTGGCGCCGCAGCAGCACTAAGAATATTTAGGGCATAATTGCTGTCCCCCCTTCTGCGTCACAGATGTTCCTCTTCCTGCATCTGCAATTGTTCCCTTTTTTTGGCTTTTTGATTTTTTTTTCCAGCAGCAGCAATTCTCCATAGTTGCTGTTCCTTCTTCTGAGCCACAGGTGGTCTTCCTTCTGCGTTCGTTTTTTTGGCGTTTCTTAATTTTGCTGTACCCTTATTTTCTTTATTTTTTTATTTTCTTTTCTTTAGTAAAAAAAAACTATAATAAAATGGTTTATAGTGCCCCAAGCAAAAAAGTATTGCACCCAAGCACCATATTTCCATCCCACACTCTATATTAAAAAGTTATAAAAATCCCACCAAAAAATCCTCATCATGTCCAAAAGGCCAACAAGGAGAGGCAAACGCTCACAGGCCACTAAAAGAGGGCAAGCTGCCTCTGTGTCTACAGTGAAAAGTGGTGGTCGTGGACATGGTGCATCCTCTGCAGGCGGGGCACGCTTCTCCTTTTTTTCCGGGGCTGGCCGTGTTATTGAGCCACAACATGCAGAACATAATAAGGGTCAGTGCCCATCAATGCAGCCTCACCATTACCCATCTGCAGCCTCACAAGTGCCATGAATGCAGCCTCACAAGTGCCATGAGCTGCAACCTTGCAATTGCCATCAGTGCAGCCTGATCCATGCCCATCTGTAGCCTCTGAGGGAACAGGGAGGGGGGCGGGATGAGCGACGACCGATTACATACAGGAGAATCCTGTTAACGCTGCAGCCTCTTTAATACAAAGTCCCGCCTCCTATAATAGACAGAACAGTCGTCCAATGCCTGCCCCGGAGACTGGACTTCCTATTACAGAGGTTACTGAGTAAACAGGAGATTCTCACTGTATGTAATCTGTCGGCGCTCGTCCCGCCCCCTCCCTGTCCCTTTCGAGAAAGCCAGAACTGAACAATCAGCGTATAACACGCACACACGATTTTCACACAATTTTCAGTGTGAAAAAGTGCGTGTTAGATGCTGATACATACGATAGATCCCCTGTCCTGGTGCTCCAGGACCTTCAAAAGTGTGATGGGTATTAATGAAATTAGATGTGTAATTTATGCTCCTAGAACACCTGGCGGTGTTCCCTGCATGTTGGGCCTCTCTATGTGGCCAGGCTGTGAATAAGTCTCACACATGTTGTATCACCATACTCAGGAGGAGTAGCAGCATGTATCCTCGATTGTAGCTTTTGATTGGAGGAGGAGCGCGGGCATGTGACCATCAATGAACCAGCAGAGGAGAATCATATGACCGGGTCCACTAAAGAGCGGCTTTAATTGAGGCACACAGAAGCCCCCATCTACAATGACCGTGACACAGGAGGAGCTTCTCAACCCCTAAAGGTATGCTGGCAGCGCTGTCCCAGGAGGCTTGTACTGTGCAGGGGGGTCTGTGTGCTGTGCATGGGGAGTCTGTGTGCTGTGCAGGGGGGTCCGTGTGCTGTGCAGGGGGTCCGTGTGCTGTGAAGGGGCTGTGGAAAGTTTTTTTCCTGAAACTTCCCTCTTAAAATCAGGGTGCGTGTTATACCCCGGTGCGTGTTATACACCGATAAATACGGTATTTGCACCATTGCTTGTAGACTATAACTTTCACACATGTAGCACCACCCTCGTAAAGGGCGCTGATAGAATCTGTACCCCACTGGGTGCCCCAACTCTGAAAATCCTCCGTCAGCTCTGATGCCCTGGGTTCAGTCATTTTCATACCAACTGCTACCAATAATAAGAGACTTGCGCAATATCAGTGAAACAGTGAAGTTTGTTTACTGTAGTAAAAGGGACACATGAAAGTGCAAAATATTACACTGTACATCACAAAGGTATTTTTATCTGAACAATATATCACTATGAAAAAGGCTATTTGGTAACTTAAACCTTGCAGTGATGAAGAGGTACAAAATACTTAGTATGATCCAATTTTGGTCAAACCCTTATATGTTTACGGAAACCTATGTGAACAGGTCAGCAGAAGTGTAGGGAACTGACACTTTATTTTCTATGTCAGATTCACTTCTGTCTCCTAAACCCACAGGCAATTAACATCGATACAACACATTAGAACACTATGCAAAATAAGGAATGTAAATTGTCTGGCTCCTTTAAATAGAGTTTATAGAGAATGAAAGCAGACCTTTTTGTGCTAAATAACTTTAGTCACTAGAGCGAATAAAGAGAGGATATAAAGGTTGAAATGTTACTCCTTTTAATCCGGCAGTCTTCAGCTAGCCTTGTAGTGTTAGGAATAAAGTAATCATGGATGGTAGGATATAGCAAAGATGACTGATCTGTGAGGTACCTGTATTTCACTTCAAACTTTTCCCTTATGGCTTTAAGAGTGTTGTATCCAATAGGATTGCTGCTAATAAAGATGTGAATAGGCTATAGATATCTGCATACAGTGTCCAAAGAGTGTAAAGACTGACTTCAGTGGCACCACAATTACCAGAAACCTGGATTAAGTGGAAGATGTCTATTTGCAGTGTTCTAATGATTCTATATGGGCTAATGCCCGCTCACCACACTGGATACAGAAACTGCTGGCAGAGATACAGGTAATGGTGGTAAAGGCTCTTTCAGAAACTCCCCCTGATTTCTGGCTCTGGGAATGGTTTCTGACCCCGTTGCAACACGCCGAGGCCTACCCTGATCTCTGCTATAGTGGAGAAGCGATGCTGTCCTCAGGGATCTCTCTGGATGCAGCTGTACAACTCCCCGATGGGCAGGCCTCAAATCAGCAGCAGCTCACACTGACACAGAGCTCCTGCTGACAGAATCCAAGCCGGCGTCCCAAGAGAGCAAAGTAGGCCTAAGCCGGCCCTTTTATTTCTTCTCCCAGCTGTCTGTTCGGTCTTCTCAGCATTCTGGTAAAGGTAGTTCAGACCAGCATTCTGAACTACACATCCCACGAAGCTTTAAACTTGCTCTAAACTTAGTCTGAAAGGAAGTGACACTAGTGTCACGTACACACAATCACACTTCCTGTCAGACTTGGTTCGGTGGACCGGAATCCGTCAGACAATTCAATTGTGTGTGGGCTCCAACAGGCTTTTTCTTCTCAAAAGTCAGACGGACCTAGAAATCAAACATGTTTCAAATCTGTCCGACAGACTCGGCTTTCTAGCGTGCAAACCGTTCGTCTGTGTGCTAGTCCGGCGGACCAAAAATGCTCTGAAGCAAGTACAGGACGGAAGCGTCTCGGTCTGGTAAAACTAGCGTGTGTATTGAAGCTAGCACATTCATCACGCTGCTAATTCTGTGATCTTTTAATATAGCACATTCTTTTCTTCTTTATAATGCTAGAAGAATGAAGTTGTTTTGCTGCTTATATTCACACAGAGTTCTCACAAACTTCTTTCTTCATTATTAATCCTCATCTCATGACTAATATTCTAGTTTTTAAAAGCCACATTTCCATAAATAATGTTTACAATTCTTTTTTAGACGCATCTTTTATAATTTTAGATTTCAACAATATATATTTTCCAATTTTTCAAAAAAATTTAAAAAAATCTATTGATTTCCATTTTTTTGGGAGTTTCAAGTTACCACAATAACATTATTATCTTCTATTTTTTCGGAACCTTAATGAGGTTGTTGTCCCTTGTTAATTTGACATAGGGGGGTTATTTACAAAAGGCTAATTCATTTAGCACTACAAGTGCAAAGTGCACTAGAAATTGCACTGAAAGAGCACTTGTAGGTGTTTTCACTGTGGATCCGAGGGGCACATGCAAGGTAAATAAATCATTTAAAAATTTTAGCTTGCACATGATTGGATGACAAAATCAGCACAGCTCCCCCTCATTTCAGTTCTACCCCTCAGATTTACAGTGACTGCACTTCCAAGTGCACTTGCAGTGCAATTTCAAGTGCACTTTGCACTTGTAGTTAGCACTTGTATTGCAAAATGAATTTGCCTTTTGTAAATAACCCCCATAGTCTTTTTGACATGTACCTGGCTACTCACAAACATACTGTTGTTTTTGAATAAAAACACATAGTACATTTTTTTGGAAAATAAAAATTCCATTTATTATGGTTAACAAAATAAAGAGGAAGGCAAGACTGGAGACACTTTTGGAGTTTGTGAAGCCTTTTGTCCCCCAGGGTACACATCAAGTCAACAAAATTGGGATCTTGCGTAGTCAATATAATAGGGAGCACAATCTGGTCCAGGACTCCCAGAGACCAGGAACAGCAGCAGATGACATCTATGTCCCCAGGCTGTGGTCCTCAGTTGTGACCACTCTGGAGCAGCAATTTGCGGTACGACGGGCTAAAGATCAATTAAGAAAGCGCTGGTCTGACTTTAAAACGAGGGAGCCGGATCAGTTTTGAAGAATCAAGAAGGTGCTTCAAAAAAGTAAGTACTTGTGGTGTGTTCTTATTCTGATACTTAACTTCCATGTGCTTTTCGTTTATACTGTTCCATTTATATGATCGCTCATAAATATCGTTCGTTTGGCAATACATACGATGTCTGAAGTTAGATATGTTTGAGAATGTTTCCTTAAAAAAGTATGCAACAGCACAGGATTATGTGATTGATGTTATAGTCCGCCATATTAATGGCTGAGAGAAACAAACCGAACCGGCTGGCCATTATCCTGAAGGTATTCTCCACAACTCTTCTCGCTCGCTAGCCGGTAGTTAAAAACCCTTCTCTCCGGGGTGAGGGTCCTTTGGGGGAACGGCCTCATAAGGTGCTCGCCCAGACCAAAGGCTTCATCTGCGATGAAAACAAAGGGGAGTCCTTCAACATTCTCGGCATCAGGTGGCAATCCCAGGCCACCAGTCTGGAGACGCTGGCAGAACTCCGTCTGGGCGAAGACTCCTCCATCCGACATCCGGCCGTTCTTCCCCACGTCCATGTACATAAAATCATATTGTGCCGACACCACCGCCATCAACACTACACTATGGAACCCCTTGTAATTGAAGTAGAAAGACCCCGAATGGGGTGGTGGCACAATGCGAACATGCTTCCCGTCGATCGCCCCTACACAGTTGGGAAATTCCCAAGGGTCAGTGAACTGGGATGCCACATTCTGCCATTACTGTGGCGTGGAAGGAAACTATGGAGTCAAACAAGAACAAAAAAATGATAAGTACTTTTAAACTTAACTGTGCAAGCAGATTCCACAAAAACATTCTTGCACAACAGCAGTTTAACATTTTTTATAATTAGTATTTAAAAAATGAATAAAACTTATATCAGATTCCTCACCCCCTCTGATGGCCCATTGAAAACATTGTATGGGGGGGGTTGGAGGGTTCTAAATGATTTTAAGACCACTCCTTATACTTGAAGACATTTGAGGGGGTGGGGGAGGGTTCTAAATGATTTTAAGACCACACATTACACTTGAAGACATTTGAGGGGGTGGGGGAGGGTTCTAAATGATTTTAAGACCACACATTACACTTGAAAACATTTCAGTGGTGGGGGAGGGTTCTAAATTATTTTAAGACCACACATTACACTTGAAGACATTTGAGGGGGTGGGGGAGGGTTCTAAATGATTTTAAGAACACACATTACACTTGAAGACATTGGAGGGGTGGGGAGGGTTCTAAATGATTTTAAGACCACACATTACACTTGAAGACATTTAAGGGTGTGGGGGAGAGTTCAAAATGATTTTAAGAAAAGACATTACACTTGAAGACATTTGAGGGGGTGGGGGAGGGTTCTAAATTATTTTAAGAACACACATTACGCTTGAAGACATTTGAGGGGGTGGGGAGGGTTCTAAATGATTTTAAGAACACACATTACACTTGAAGACATTTGAGGGGGTGGGGGAGGGTTCTAAATGATTTTAAGAACACACATTACACTTGAAGACATTTGAGGGGGTGGTTCGGGGAAAGCAGTACAATGGAGCTGACAATATACATTGTTAAAGGGACTAGGCTATAGGTGTATATGGGCCCAGGATTGCATGCTGGGGAGGTTAGTGAAGGCAAATATGCATGTAGGCCACAAAAGGATTTTACAAAAAAAAAAAACATGCATGACATTCACAGCATATTCCAATCATGGTAATTAGGGAATGATGAAATTAATACAAGACATTAGCAAACATTAAATAAATATAATGTAATGTTAAAGGATGAAACTTACCTTGATATAGTCCTTCTGCAGGACCTGAATAATGTCAGAACAGGTCTCTGGGATAATGATCCCCAGAGCCTGGGGGGAGATGCCTATCGTGAACTTGAGGTCCTGAAGGCTTCTCCCTGTCGGCAAGTACCGCAACGTGGTGACTAGCCTCTGCTCTGGAGTGATGGCTTGCCGCATGCAGGTATCCTGCCTGCTGATATAAGGGGTCAGCAAAGCCAGACAGTGAAAAACTGAGATAATTCCTGAAATCCTCAGGATTATTCTCACGGATCTCACAAAGCAAAGGCATGTGCGAGAACTGGTCACGCTGGCGCAGCCAATTCTTCGTCCATGAACTCCTCCTCGCCCTATTCATGGACTGGGCTTGGTTCAAAGTATTAACCCCAACACCAAGCCCCCACACAGCACGAACTCGAGAACGAGTACGTCCACGCACCATGGCTTCAAACGGTCGGCTGGTCAAACAAACAAACTTAACCGAACGCACTGAAGAACAGCAAGGCCTGTGAAGAGGGACCTGAAGAACAGAAATGAGCGGACCATAACCGCCTGCTATACAGGTACAAACTGATCAACATGCACTGAAAACCAGATACAAACCTCACAAGCACAAACTGAACCGCAGAAAACGATCAAAATAAGCTGAAGTCTGAAAAGCGCAAATCATCTCTAACCAAACTTCTACTAACACAAGATAAACACGAGAGTAGCAGAAGGAGCCCAAAGGGTGGCGTACTGGGGCTTGAACTTCCTTTTTCTAGTCCCGTCGTACGTGCTGTACGTCACCGCGTTCGAAACCGGCAGACTTTTGGAGTGATCGTGTGTGGGCAAGTCCGTTAGTTTTGCCGGACCTCCGCTGCAAAGTCGGTCGGAAAGACTGTCGGACCAAGTCTGCCGGAAAGTCCGATCGTGTGTACTTGCCAATAGAGTCTAAGCAAACACTAGAGGGAGACACCCCCACATTAAGTAACACTATACACTGTCCCTGAATTGCAGGCATAATAGTCAGCTCCTGGCTACACACAGACTAAATAATATCCACTAATATGGGTTATTTTTAACAAATATATGTAGTAGTATACACTTTTTTTTTACTTACATCGCAAAAAATAAAAAACCCTGTGGTGATTAAATACAACCAAAAGAAAGCTCTATTTGTGTGAAAAAAATTATAAAACTTTTGTTTGGGAACAGTGTTGCATGACTGAGTAATTGTCATTCAAAGTGTGAGAGCACTGAAAGCTAAAAATTGGTCTAGGCAGGAAGGGGGTGAAAGTGCCCTGCATTGAAGTAGCTAAGGGGAACCCTATGGCAGGGAGAAATTAAGAATTAATGAATTAATTAAGAAAAAAAACGGCACGGGGTCCCCCCCAAAATCCATACCAGGCCCTTCGGGTCTGGTATAGATTTTAAGGGGAATTCCACGCCAAAATTAAAAAAAAAATTGTCATGGGGTCCCCCCCAAAATCCATACCAGATCCTTATCCAAGCATGCAGCCTGGCAGGCCAGAAAAGGTGGGGGGGAGAGCGAACGCCCCCCCTCCTAAGCCATACCAGGCCCCTTGCCCTCAACATGGGGAGAGTGCGGGTGCTTTGGGGTGCCCCCCAAAGCACCTTGTCCCCATGTTGATGGGGACAAGGGCCTCTTCCCGGCAACCCTAGGCTGTGGTTGTCGGGGTCTGCGGGTAGGGGGTATCAGAGTCTGGAAGCCCCCTTTAACAAGGGGGCCCCCAGATCCCAGCCCCCCCATGTGAATGGGTATCGGGTACATTGTACCCCTACCCATTCATCAAAAAAGTAAGAAACACAGTAAACTGTTTTTGACAAGTCCTCTATTAAAAAAGAAAAAGTAGTGTCCCTCGATGTATCCACCATCAATCACGTCGCAGCGGGACCGAAAAAAAGGGAAAAAAACCCTGCTGTCTTCTCTTGGGAAGCCTCCCAGCCATCTGCCTCCTCTCTGCTTTTGACAGCTCTTATATAGGCAAGGTGCGGGGCCACCCGGCTACATAACCCCCCCTGCCCAAAGCACCCACCCCACCATGTTGAGGGCATATAGCCTGGTATGGTTCAAGGGGGGCGCTCGCTCGTCTCCCCCCTTTTCCTGACCTGCCAGGCTGCATGCTCGGATAAGTCTGGTATGGATTTTCGGGGGACCGCACACCAATTTTTTATTTCATTTTGGCATGGGGTTCCCTTTAAAATCCATACCAGACCCGAAGGGCCTGGTATGGACTGGGGGTGACTCCACGTTGCTTTTTTCATTTTTTTTCATCTGTATCGCTGGGAGCCAGCAATACATTACAGCCGCGAGCACATTTAAATTACATTTTTTTCTTCAGAAATGTCACTATGCTGTGGCATGTTCTATACATCGCACTTGTGCCACTTTACAGGCAGACTAAGGGTCCCACCAGGCACGATATTTAAAGGAATATTTCATTTTTATTATTTCACTTTAAGCATCATTAAAATCACTGCTCCTTTAAAAACTATTGTTTTAAAAACTATTTTCTTACATTGATACATGTCTCCTAGGGCAGTACCTGGGTCCCCATACACAATAACCCTTTAAAATTAAAACTTTTGTTAGATTTTTCATGTTTGTGTCCCATAGACATTAATAGAGTTTGCATGTTTACTAGAACTTTATGGGGGGTTATGTGGGGTGTTCGGCGCATCCCTAGTAGGCAGTTGCATTTAACCCAGTTGTGGGGATTTAAAGAAGTCTGTTTTCTGTACTGTACTCCAGGGAGTAGATTTACTGGTAATTTGAAAATCCTGTTTTACATACTTCCAAGCGA
Source organism: Lithobates sylvaticus (assembly GCA_028564925.1). NCBI lineage: Eukaryota > Metazoa > Chordata > Amphibia > Anura > Ranidae > Lithobates > Lithobates sylvaticus. The sequence goes on along the minus strand of CM053030.1, from coordinate 164,611,503 downwards.
TGTACTGAAATAGGATTTACATAGTGCCAAGCCATGTACAGAAGGAGGGGTGGAAAGTAGGATTTGCATTGTCCCAATTGATGTACTGCTGTCAGGGTGAAAAGTGAGAAGAATAGTTCCCCATCTTTGGTGTCAATGGGAGAAATTACATCGATTTGGCCAGTGGGAGGAATTATGCCCCTTTGTTCATGTTTGTGAAAATAATTGTGCCCCATTGTTGGTTTCAATGCCAGGAATAGTGCCCCATCAGTGTCAGTGGGAGGATTGTAGCCCCAAGGGCTGGATAAAGGCAAGCAAAGGGCTGCATCTGGCCCTTGGGCTGCAATTTGGAGAACGCTGCTTTAAAATATCATTTTTTATTTTTGCCCTGATCCTCTGATTTTTTTCTTCAGTGGTTGTCTTGTTTCCATTTTCTTTTTTGACATTTGCCTTTTTAATAGTGTGCAGTCGCATTTATTTATTTAAGATGCAAATTATTTCTGGTAGGGGAGCAGATTCAGAGGAAACCCAACACCCAAAGTACAAGCAATAGTAAAATTGTTCACACGAGAGTGTTCATTGTAACTGAACATCTGGGACACCAAGGGCTTGATTCCTAAGGAGCGATAAAATCTCTCATGTGATAAATTAATTGTATTAATTGCCTTAGGTTTCGTGATTAAGTATTCTCATAAAAATGTTAACTGAGGAAAAGATTAGCTCAGTGTGCTATTAGCTCTAGCTCTAGAAGAAAGAACGATCACTAAGTAGAAGGGTGTGCCCCTTCCTGTATGGGGTATACCTCCTGCACAAGACATGAGAGTTCAGTTTTACCTTAGTGTCCCATGTGATGTGATGTCTTCTATTCAAGGAAGAGTATTTTTTTTCATCCTATTGCAGCTTATGCTCTTTGGGGTAAGGCCTTAGAGTATTTCTTGTAGCTACCATCAACATCCTGAAACTCAAGACAATTTAGGTATCCTTTTAATGTTGGACCTCTGGTCACCTGACCAGACTCCAGTTGGACAATGCCACAGCGATGGTCTACATCAACCATCAAGGAGGCACCAGAAGTCGCACCACAGGCAGGCGAACTTCACATTCTGGCCCTGTCTGCCATCCACATTCCAAGTGTGTAAAATTGGCAGACTTTCCCAGCCATTAGCAATTAGATCTTAAGAAATGTACTCACCACCTGAAGGTATTACAAGCACTTTGCCCCAGATAGGGGATGCTGGATGTGAGTCTTCTGGTGTCCAGATTCTACATCAAACCAAACAGGTTTGTCTCCAGGTCCAGGGACCCTCAGGCCTATGTTGACCCTTATCTACTGTATATGTTTCCTCATCGTATGCTTTACAGGATAGAGATGGAGGGCATTCTGATAACTCTCATCACACTAAATAACATCACCACATCAAGTGGACACTCTGTGGGCCCTTCTTGATCATCTGGACCTGCTGTTTCAAAGGCTAGTTCAAACACTTTTCTCCCACCCTTCAAACCAATCAGGCGTATTCCTTTGACTTCACTTGCAAGTGGCCCTTATTGCTATCACTGCGACATGGAGGGTCAGTTAGTGGCCTTATCCTATAAAAGACCTTTTCCTGGTGTTACATAAGGACAATGTTGTCTTGAGGTCTAAAGTATATTTTTTCCTTTAAGTTGGTTTCCTCCCTCCATCTTAACCAGGACATTGTCCTGCTCTAAAATATCCCAAGGAAGTTTCTCTCCACTGTCTTAATGTGGTACACACTGTGAAAGTCTACCTCTCAGCTAAAGCCTTTTTTCTGCAATCAGATTCCTTATTTGTCTTTCCTGAAGGTTCAAACAGTGAGATCCATGTCACTTGCTCCACCATTGTTAGGTGTATTAGATATCTCATCATTTGAGCCTGTGTTCTGAAGTCAGGGTCAGCAACAGGTCGATTGTGATCTATCTGTCAATTGTGGCCATTTGAAGGATACATTACCCCTGCTAAGCTGTGTCTTAGAACAGAGCATATGGAATTCCTAGGTCAGTGGTGGGGCTAAAATCCAGAAACTAAAGAGCATGCAATGATCAGCAAGCAGTGCTGCAGAACAATTCATGTGGGCTGGAAGTAAGTGACATGATGCCCCTGATTTTTACTAAGATGTTGTCTGCTGTATTTATGACTTTTTAAGCCAAGGGACCTACTAATCAGGGGTTTCAATCTTCAGGTATCCTTGCTGTGTTTTCCAATTTCCCCTGGCTTACTGCAGAGGTGTGGCTGGATAATAAAATTCCCCCACAGCCTTCCTGTAACCCACACTGAAATTATTCTTGATACCAAATTGGCCAGGGTCTTCTCACTGCAGTTAACTGATCTATTAAATCAGGTATTTGCAAACATGTGCACTCAATGTTCAGTTTAAAGAGCTAATGAAATGCAATCCAGCAATATTTTGGTACTGCACGCACACTGACACAAGACAAAAGTTCACATATATTTGTAAGAAATTACATTGCCTAACAAAATACTGTATATATGCAACTAATATATTTATATGGGAATATTAACCACTTCAATACAGGGCACTTTTATCCCCTTCCTGTCCAGGCCAATTGTTAGCTTTCAGCCATGGCGCACCTTGAATGACAATTGCACGGTCCTGCAACACTGTACCCAAACAAATTTTTTATAATTTTGTCCACACAACTAGCTTTTGATTTGGTGGTATTTACTTACCACTGTTTTATTTTTTTATTTTCTTGCTAAATAAACTAAAAAAGACTGAAAATTTTGAAAAAATTAATAATTTTTCTTTGTTTCTGAATTTTGCAAATAAATAATTGTTCTTCATAGATTTAGGCCAAAATGTAGTCTACTATATTTCTTTGACGAAAATAACCCAAATCAGTGTATATTATTTAGTCTGTAGGAAAGTTATAGAGTCCACAAACTATCGTATATATATATTTGAAAATTGATCAATCCTGATGTACCGATGGCCTATCTCATTTCATGAGGCCCTAAAATGCCAGGACAGTACAAATACCCAAATATGTAGACAGTCCAAGGTATTTAGTAAGGGGCATGGTAAGTTTCGTGAACTTGTCATTTTTGTCATAATTTTTTTGGAAAATTAAGAAATAAAAAAAAAAAAATCACAATTTTTTTTTTTTACATACTGTCACCAGTGCAGTACAGCATCATCATATAACTGGTGTGGCGGTGATTGGGGACACTGACTTACAGTAACAGTGACAGTATAATATTGTACTACTCTGGGGAAATGATCAGGATTTGTTTTTGTTTTTTTTACACATTATGATTGCTTGTAGCAGTGAATTACATTGTTATAAGCAAGCATTTTACTGAATGAAACTGATTCATTCAGTTTGTTTTGTTGTGATTAGCTGTGATTGGTCAAAGCTAATCACATGGTACAGATGGGCGGTGATTCGCCCGGTCTGAGCCATGTGATCACATTGACTAATAACAACCAAACACAATGGATGGCATGAAAGGAAGCCATCCATTGTTTACAACTGTCATGTGACCTTCTGTAATTGGTCACAACGGTCATATGGTACCGGCAACGAGCCGATACACTGATCAGTCATCAGATCCGGTGGACACAGCCTGTGCAGCTGTGCAGCCCTTTCTGAGAGAATATCCACTCAGAATATTAAAGCCACCGCCCGTCAGTCATTTGACTATAGTCCGGGCGGAAAGGTGCTACGCAATATAGGCTAGTATGGATGTATGTATGCATGAACTGGTCTACTATTTACGAGACCAACGGCCGTTTCTAAAGAGAACTAGTATTTCCTGTTGTTGCCTTTAATAGTATGCTAAAAAACAAATGTTGTGCATTATATTTTGAATCGCCGCTTTTTCTTCAGAGGGCAGGTGGATAGACGAAAGCCAGATAATAGACCATGCTGTCTTTGTGAGGGAGATATGGCTTTGGAATGCTAAACTGGCCAACTGAGGCACGCTGAGAAGCTGAGCCAGCTGCTGGTCAGGCATCTGGGTGGATCCCTACATTATTGTTGGGAGCCCTGTAGAGCCTAGATTGGCTCTGTGTCATCAACAGACAAAAGGCTTTTAGCCCGCTGTTGGCTAAATCTGGCTCACAAGAATGCAGAAATAATTGCACTTCTGTGACCCACAGATGTATGGCGAAAAGAACTTTGGCCATACTTTTCCTTTAATAAATTTGGAGATCTTCAAAACAAGATTGAGACACCATGAGAGAGATCTTAAATATTATGGAAAAATAATCACATCAAAGGGGGCTTGCGTTACTATCCAATAACTTTCATAAGAAAGATATGATTGTGCAGTTTGGACAAATCAGAGATATATCAATGATAGCGAATGGAAGGAACCATGTCAAGAATGAGAGGTGGGACCTGCAGGAAAGACAGCTGTGGAGACCTGATAGGAAGACCTGACAGAAACAGACAGGTAAGCAATTGTTCAATCCCCAGGAAGTGGTAATATTGGATAGGCGTGTTGGCTGGTAACCTATCCAGTTTATGAAGAATTAAATACATTGTATATATATTAACCACTTGAGCTCCGGAATATTTTACTCTCTTCGTGACCAGGTCGTTTTTTTTGCTATTCGGGACACTGCGCTACTTTAACTGGCAATTACGCGGACATGCAACACTGTACCGAAACAACATTTATATCACTTTTTTTCTCAAAAATAGAGCTTTTTTTTGGCATTTGATCATCGCAGTTTTTTTAATTTGTTATCTTATAACTGAAAAAAGACAGTACAGGACACAGGCTGGGTATTCATAGACCCTGGGTTATTGGCTTGTATCTTTAGGAAATTACTCAGTCTTGTTTGTTCAGTTTTCCTGCAGATGCTTCCTAGTCCCTTCTAGATCATTACACTGGTCTCAGGGTCCCCTATTTCAAACCTTTTTATATGTACATAACTCCTACACAGGTTGAACTGGATGGACTATTTTTTATTGAACCTTACCTACTATATGTATGTAAAACCAATGAATAAAATGTATTGTCATTTCGAAAAGTAATTTTCAATATTTTTACATTTTCAGCTTTCTTTAAAATAATATTTATTAATCCTGCCATGATGGTCATTGTCCATGCACTTTCTAATATAGAGTGACAGTACCCTGTCCTTGTCTCCTCTCCTTTCCTCTCTCCAGGTGTTCCTGCATTGATACTTTGTCACATAGGCTTTCAATGGAGACTGTAAGCAGCTATTTCAGCACCATGCTGGGAGGAAGGGGTTATTTAAAGGATAAATGTATTTAAAAGTACAGCTATCCTTTAAGCAGCTGAAGCTTGGCTTGCTACCTTACTAATCTTTCTGTAAAATAAAAATGTCCATTGTACAATTATATGAAAAATGACAATGTAATATTCTTGTAGTGAGATTTATGTTTTCATTTTAATGTAATGTGCATTTTCTGTCTCACCAATTTTCCTGTAAATGCTACAAGGTCTTCAGGAAAGGAAACATTTCACTTTTTATGCTGAAATATATTCACTCTGAATATTAGAGTAATCTAGTTGTGTTAATGTCTTTTGACTGCAGTGTAAAACATTGGCTGGGACTTACATTTTAGAAAGGCTGATGGTATATTGGAGCTTAGTTACATGGTCCATTGCTTGCTTTGCAGTTATTTTAGATAACTTCATCTATTAGCTCTTTCATTCTTTAGCAGTTTCTAGGCCAAATAAAAGATTTGTCTAACATATCCTGAAGTCATAGTATAATTATATCTTTATTCAATACTTTTTTTTGTTTATTTTTCAAATGTAAAATATTTTACACTGTAGACCAACACTTTTAGGTTTAACTAATTAGACATCTTACATTTTTTGAAAACCTCAGTCATGAAATCTGGACAAAGCACATATATCTGTAGTACCGTATTTATCGGTGTATAACACGCACCGGCGTATAACACGCACCCCAAGTTTAGGAGGGCATTTTAAGGAAAAAAAGTTTTAGAAGGGAAGTTTAGGGAAAAAAAAACGTACATTTAAGCGTCATTTGCAGCCTTGCCCAGCATCATTTGCAGCTTGCCCAGCGTCATTTGCAGCCTGCCCAGCGCCATTTGCAGCCTTGCCCAGCGCCATTTGCAGCCTTGCCCAGTGTCATTTGCAGCCTTGCCCAGTGTCATTTGCAGTCTTGCCCAGCGTGATTTGCAGCCTTGCCCAGTGTGATTTGCAGCCTTGCCCAGTGTGATTTGTAGCCTTGCCCAGTGCAGCCTTGCCGAGTGTGATTTGCAGCCTTGCCCATTTGCAGCCTTGCCAGCGTCATTTGCAGCTTGTCAGTGTCAGTGTCTTTTGCAGCTTGTCAGCGTCTTTTACAGCTTGCCATGTTTAAATTTGCCGCCGTAAAAGAACGAGCGGGCGCCGCCATTAAAGACCAAGCGTGGCCGGAAAAGCCAGAGCCGTCTGTTCGGCTCCGCTCGCAGTCCCGCCTCCCTGCTGTTTCGGAAGCAAGAGCAGGGAGGCGGGACTGCGAGCGGAGCCGAACAGTCAGATCGGTCTTTTTCGTCGGCGCTCGTTTTTTTCCGGCGGCGCTTGTTTTTTTTCGGCGGCACTCGTTTTTTTTTTTGACGGCGGTCGATATTTTTCGGCGCCGTTTGATTTTTTTTGTCACTTTTTTTTGGGGATCGGCGTATAACACGCACCCACGACTTTCCCCCGATTTTAAGGGGGAAAAAGTGCGCGTTATACGCCGATAAATACGGTATTTACTTTTCTATCTCCAAAGCTCTAAAGCCCCATACACACGGGCAGAATGTCCTTTGTCCCTGGTGCATCGTTCCTCTGTTATCAGCATGAGTCACTTCTGAGAAGTTTTCCCTACACATGAAATAGATTTTGTGTCGGGGAGGGTGCTAAGAATGCAGCTTGTCTATTAAAAAATCAGTTCTCTGGGAGGTGTGTTTATTTTCTCCAATCAGCTCTCTTGCAGTGTCTGCAGCCTCTCTGCCCCCTCCTCTGTGCTCCTTGCAGATGAAGAAAGATTTTTCAACACAATCTGCCCTTTTGAAGGGATGTAGAGAAGACAGGTAAAGCCTGTATAGGAGGATTTGTTTCATCTCTGTGTATCATCTGAGGCTGTTCGATTCACTGGGTTGTCTTTAAAGTAGTTGCAAACCTCAGCCATGAAATCTGAACAAAGCACATACTTTAGTATTTACTTGTTTATAGCAAATGCTTTAAGTGTTGTTTCTGGTGCTTCGTTCCTCTGTTATTGTTATTTTTCAGCATGAGTCACTTCTGAGAAGTTTTCCCCACGCATGAGATAAGTTTGTGATGGGGGTGGGAGCTCAGCACGCAGCATTTCTATTCAGAACACAGCTGTGTATCCTTCCTCCATTCCTGTGCCATGTGTGAAGGGGGGTGTGTCCCTTTCCTCCAATCATCTCTCACACATTGTTCAAGAACTGTAACTGGAGCTCTCCATCCCCTCCCCTGTGCTCCTGACAGATGAAAAATATAAAAAAAACTGTGCACTTTTGAGGGGAGGCAGAGAAGACTGCAGATAAATACTATAAGTAAAACTTATGTAGGAGGATTAGTTTCGTCTCTGTGTATTATCTGAGGCTATTCACGTCACTGGGTATATGAGAGGGTTTACAACTACTTTAAGCCTGGTACACACAAGCCCGCTGGGTTGAACAAAAAAAAACTGAAGAGCTTGGATGAAGATCCTGAACTAACTATCCAATGTTAGTACAGTGATTTCCCCTGCTGAGCTATTGTGTTCTGACAGGGTGACAGCCCCCCTGCCAGAACACATCGGCCAGCGCTCTCAGCCATAGGCTGAAAGCGCTGATCGGATGCCAATCAGCAGACCTGTTTCGGTCATACCTCTTCAACAGGGCTGGCATACACATGGGCCAATAGAAACCGCCCAATACCACCCAATATTTGGCCTGTGTGTACGGCCCTTAAAGAGGAACTAAAACCTGATGGGTTTTACTTCCTTTTTATTCCCCTGCAAAGTAAAAGCATAATGGGCTTGTATGCATCGCATACTAGCCCATTATGCTGCACTTACCTGCAAACGAAGCCCGCGATGTTCCAGAGGTCCCCGCTGGTGGCCGCATCCATCTTCACTCCTTCCTTCCGGGGGCCGTGGACTCTGGCTCTGTGACTGTGTCACTCCCACGCTAGCGCGCGGGAGCCGATGGTCAAGGAATGGGCCCAATGTAAACAAAACCATCATGCCCTTTCTTTAGTGCGCATGCGCAGATGACGTAAAAAATCTGTATAAAGTGAGGGGAATTCTATGTTTAGACAGTTATCACTGGACATTTGTCCCCATTGTAAAATTCCCCTCATCTCTTGTTGTGGTGACAACTTTAAAATCATTGACTTCCCATCACTTTGTGTCTTGGTGATAATGGCCACCAGAAAGCATGGATCTAGATAGTGGGGGCACCGAGAAAGCAACACAAACTTTACAGAGGTTTGACTCCTTCCCAACTCTATCCAAAACTAAAGAAAAAAAATGCTTTGGCTATACATACACTTTAAATACCTAATATAAAAAATGGTCAGCAGTTATTCTTTGTAGACATTATACATCTGTGGGATTTAGCTTCATCACTTTGGTGAAGTCCATGCCATCGACGTGCTGGTACTAGTGTATTGTACTAGTTTACAGACCAGCAATTACATAGATATTAGGGATTGTTACTGTGTTTATGTTTGAACTTAAGTGACCTATTTATTAAAGTTGATAATTATACTGTAGATTGTTTGTCTATTAAAAAAGCTGGCCTGAGCATTTTCTACCCTTATTTCCACCATGTTTTAATTATGAATAAAACAATAACCCAGCTCTAGTCAGGTTGCGTACAGTACTGTATGTTAGTTGGACAGTTCACTGGCCCAGGCTGGAGAAGGAGTTAATGTTCTGCACCTCTGTTCCCAGGCTTTATGGATCCAGCCTATCCGCCCTGTAATATAAATAAGGGGGAAGGCTGGGTCCCGAGGCTTCGCCCCACTCAGGAATATGCCATGATCGCTGTGGAGTACCAAAAGGGGTGCAGTTTGACGGACTGCGCCCAGCAGTCCTTTAGCAGGCACTGGCAATCTGAAGAACTACCAAGCCTTGGAAAACACCATTAATGGACTATCACCTTGCTGAGTTATGCCTGGGCAGCATACTCTAGATAGTTAGGGAATGTTGTATTGAATTGTTCATGTTAGACTATGCTGCAAAATGTTGAAGTAAAGTTGCATCAACTGTTCTAAGCCTGGTCTAAATTCATGGGGGTGCATGGAGGTTCCTGATGTATGAAAGAACTAGGGTCAGTAAAGCACATGTGGGGTGTGAAGCAAAGCCATTACAAAAGGTCTACTCGGCAAGAGAGGCAGGAGGATTCATGCAGTTGCTATGGGTAACCAAGAACTAGTGCATGGTACATTGCAGCCAGTTGTGAAGCGTGGTACCTGCCACGGCAGAGGGTCTTCCGATAGTGAGGGGGGCGGTGATCTGACTCCCTCCCCAGTGGTCGGTGCCCTGAAATTTTCAAGACCAAACATGTTTTAGAAACCCATAACCTGCCCACATGGTACAGGAGAGAAGGAGCATGCATGAGTTGCATGCATGAGGTCTGGGCTAGAGGCACTGCAGGACCCTATTCTTTCACTGGGAGTGAGGTGACAGAGGTACACTGGACTGATGGAGAGGGCACGGGCTCAGCAGTGTGCCTCCTAACTGTAACATATAGAAGGGAAGTGTGTGTAGGGTCATGGGACAGTACTTTACAGAAGGACTCAGTACATTTTCTATTGCACACCGTGGAGACTCATCTCTAAGTCGGGGAATCATCATAATGTTTGATTCTCACATGATTGCAGTCCCTGCCTGATCCTAGGCATTGATGAGAACGCTTCACGCGAAAGGTACCCTTACGTGCAGCGTGAGTGTCCCTGCCCACACAGCATACTGTTTTTTTCTAGGTTTTTAAACTTACTTTATAAGAATACTTCGCAGAAACTGCTCCTAAAACTCAAAAATGATTTACTAATGGCTAAAACCAATGGCTACTATTCTGTACTCCTATATCTCTGCTGCCTTTCTCAAGAAACGTCACTCCTTTGCTCTCCGTGACTGTGCTCTTCATTGGTTCTCATCCTACCTATCCTATCGCACCTTCAGTGTCACTTAGAATTCTACCTTGTCCTCTCCTTTTCCTTTTTTCTGTTGGGGTCCCCCAATGTTCTGTTCTTGGACCTCTCCTATGCTCGACCTATACGTCCTTCCTCGGTCAGCTGATAGCCTCCCATGGGTTTTCTCTGTCAAGTTTGGCACAACTACCAACCTGTCCCTGCATACCAGGATGCTAAGTGTAATCCTGGACTCTGAACACTCTTTTTGGCCCTACATACAATCAGTGTCCAAAGTTGCTGCCTCAACCTCCATGACAGCTTCAAATTTCACCCCTTCTTAACCAATGACATCACAAAGTACTAATTCAATCCCTGGTTAGCTCACACCTTGACTAGTGCAACTCCCTCCTTATTGGATTACATTTACATGGGCTACCTCCCTTCAGTCCATCATGATTGCAGCTGCCAGACTCATCCACCTTACCAGCTTTTCAGTGTCTGCCACCCCTCTCTGCTAATCCTTCCACTGGCTTCTGCTCATCAAACAGATTAAATTCAAAATACTAAAAACAACTCACAAAGCCATCCACAACTCTGCCCCCAGCTATATTACCTAGTTTCAAACTACCAACCAAATTGTTCTCTTGGTTGCTACCAAGACCTCCTGCTCTCTGGCTCCCATGTCAGCTTCTCCCACGCTGGCCTCCAGGACTTCTGTCAAGCCTCTCCCATCCTCTGTCTACTTTTAGGAAAACTCTTCTCTTCAGAGAAGCCTACAGTATCCTACCACCACCTAACAACTGTATTTTTATTTTCTCCATCAGCTCATCCCCCACAGTTATTACTTTTTGTATCACTTGACCCTTAGATTGTAAGCTCTTATGAGCAGGGCCCTCTGATTCCTCCTGTATTGAATTGTATTGTAACTGTACTGTCTGCCCTCATGTTGTAAAGCGCTGTGCAAACTGTTGGCACTATATAAATCCTGAATAATAATAATTTAAAAACTTACAATAATGTGGTTGCATAAATATGCACACCCTTAATCTAATGCCTTGTTGAAGCACCGTTTGATTTTATGACAGCATTCAGTCTTTTGGGGTATAAATCTATCAGCATGGCACATCTTGCCTTAGGAATCGTTACCTGCTCTTCCTTGCAAAATCACTCAATATCTGTCAGATTTTAAAGGCATCTCCTGTGTACAGCCCTCCTCAGGTCTCTGCATATATTTTTATTTGGATTTAGGTCCGGGCTCTGGTTGTTTATTCCAAAACTTTAATCTTCTTCTAGTGATTTGGAGGTATGCTTTGGGCTGTTATAGTCCTGTAAGGTGAAATTCCTCTTCATCTTCTTTATCAGAGGCCTAAAGGTTTGGTGCCAAAAGTAACTGGAGCAGTTTATAAGTCACTCCACCTTGAATAAAGCCCCATTTCCAGCTCAAATAAAACAGCCCCAAAGCAAAATACTGCCACCACCATGTTTGACTCTGCCTATGTTTTTTTTTGATGATGCACAGTGTTGGTTTTGCGCCAAACATACTATTTAGAATTAAGGCTAGAAAGCTTAATTTTGGTTTACTCAGACCATAACACATTTTTCCACATGTTTTTTTGCAAAATGTATCCAGGCCTGGATGTTTTTATTAGTAAGAAAAGGCTTCCCTCTTGCCATCCTACCCAGACATATGAAGAATATAGGAGAATATTGTCATTGTAGTACACAACCAGTATTTGTCAGAAATTCCTGCAGCTCCTTTAATGTTGCTATAGGCTTCTTGGCAGCCATCCGGATTCATTATTTTCTTGTTTTTTCATCAATTTTGGAGGAACCTCCAGTTCTTGGTAATGTTACTGTTGTGCTATATTTTCTCCACTTGTTGATAACCATCTTCACTGTGTCCCATGGTATATTTAATGCCTTGGAAATTTTTTGAACCCAAAAGAAGATCAAAGTTTTAAATTGTCAAAAAATCTAAAGATGCTCCAACAAAATATTAGTTTGAGAGTGCATATTTATGCACCCACAAATTGTGCAGATTATAGGTCACGTTAAAGGTGGACAAAAATGTATTTACATTTAATATTATTATCGTTATTATGTAATAAAGTATATAGGATAAAGAGAGCACTTGGAGAAAGGATGTTTTATGTTTCATAGCTTTTGCAAAATGGAAAAAAAAAAGTAATGATAAATAGGCTTTTCTTTTCAGTTCACTACAATATAAAACAAATAAAATAGAACAGTATAAATCTTTTAAAATGAAAAGGGTTCTCCAGGAAATCCTATTTAAATCCTCTATAATGTTACAGAGAAAACAATCCTGTCATATACTTCCTTTGTTTTTCTTTAGCTGATATAGGTAGTAGCATTTCAAAGTTTTGCTGGCAGCACAGCTGCAGCTGAAATGCGTGTTTTACAGTCGATTGTTAAGCCTCGTACACACAATCAGATTTTCCACAGACAAAACCTCAGACTTTTGTCCGAAGGGCGCGTGTCTGGATTTTGTCTTGCATACAAACAGTACACAATTGTCGGCCAACAAACACGAATGTAGTGACGTACTAGATGCACTACGAGCCAATAAAGAGGAAGTTCAATTGTCAGACGCCACCCTTTGGGCTCCTTCTGCTAATTTCTTGTTAGTAGAAGTTTGGTGAGTGTTGATTCGCGCTTTTCATTTCACGCTTTTCATTTTGTGCTTTTCAGTTCATTTCTGAACGGCTGTTCATCAACCAGACATGTTGGAATCGGAGGAGATAACATGTTATTTATTATTGGCCTTGGAGTTATTGCTTTGAACCAAGTCCAGTCCAGGAACAGGAGGAGGAGGATTTCTTGGACCAAAAATTGGTTGCTTTATTAATCGTGACCAATTATGTCATATGCCTTTGCTGCAGGAGCTCTAGGAGAATAATCTGGATGATTTTCAGAATTATCTCCGGATAACGGACCCCTGCTTTCACCAACTCTTGGCATTGTGGACCCCCTATATTAAGAAGCAAGACACATGCATGAGGATTTTATTTTATTTTTTGGTTGAATAATGATTTGATTTGGTATATTTTCCATATTTTTGGATGCATAGAATGCACTTTTTGGTTAAGTTCAACTGGCAGATAGCATGTCTAATTTTATTTGTTTTCCTTTTTTAATGCACAATAAAACAATTGTGGAGAATAATACTTGGCTATGTGTTTTACTTCAAATGACAGTTTGGGAGTAGGCAGTTGACTGCTCATGTTGGGATGCCATGTATTAGAAGAGGTGGGTCTTGAGTTTTTTCCTGAAGGCCTGATGGTTTTCTTCCATGCGGATGTTGTTTGGTAGAGCATTCCATAGCCGGGGTCCCTGTACTGCGAATCTTCGTTCTCCCTTCGATTTGTAGCGGGCTTTGGGGATGAGAAGGCGATTTTGGTTTGTTGATCGAAGTCTGCGATTCGGTATGTATTTTTCTATTTTCTCACAAAGGTATTGAGGCGCATTTCCTTGTGTACATTTGTGGGTGAGGCAGAGGGTCTTGAATGTGATCCTGTCTTTTACCTTGAGCCAATGGAGCATCCTTAGGAATGGGGAGATGGATTCCCAGGGTTTCTTTCCGGTGACTATTCTTGCTGCTGTGTTTTGGACAATTTGAAGGCGCGCAATCTGGTAATCCGGTAATCCTATGTAGAGTGAGTTTGCGTAGTCGAGCCGTGAATTGATGATCGTTCCTACTACTACCGCTTTTTCCTTTTCCGGGATGAAGGGGATGAGTCTGCGTAGCATGCGAAGGAGATGGTGGGATCCGCTGATTACGGATCCTATTTGTGCTATTTGTGCCATTCAAACAAATACATGTAAAATTAACAAGGGACACATACATAGTTGTATCTTTGATCTTAAAAACGACGGGATAATGGTGTTGTGGTAGCTTGCCCAAAAAAAAACAAAAAAACAAGCATAATAATATTATTCTTGATATCACTAGAAAATAAAAGCCTTTTAAAATACGTTTGGTAGAACTCTATTAGTATCACCAGCAAAGCAGCTTCATTATTATCCCAATAAAGTAGAAGAGAATTGTGCGCTGCATTTCGAGATTTCATAATTTGCCACGTCACGGATGGTAATTCTCCATTACGAACGCTAGTTTACAAGACCGACTGCTATGTTTGTACTTTCGACTTTTGTCCGACAACACATTTGTCCACGGAAAATTTTAAAGCCTGCCATCCAACATTTGTCTGCGGAAAATCTGACAACAATTGTCCGATGGAGCGTACAAACGGTCAGATTTTCCGCCGACAGCCTGTCATCACACAATTCCCATCGGAAAATCCGATCGTGTGTACAAGGCTTTAGAGTTGTTTTCTACTTTACTCATAAACTAGCAAAAGTATGCATATTTGTTGAACATGACAAAAATACAGAATTCCAAAAATGGTATGAATTTAAAATACAGGGTTCAGTAGCCTGGGGAATGTAATGTATAGCACATTGTACACAGTGCATCAGGTTATGGTATATGGTGCATTAATACAGTGAAAAATGCACTGTTGCAGTGATGGTAAGTGGTGAAGTGCACTGCAACAGTGACTGTCATTGCAGTGGCTGTCAGTGAAGATGGCCATTGCAATGGTGGTCAGTGAACAAGTGTGAAGGTACATTGGACCAGTGCTCCATTGCAGTAGCAGTCAGTGGAGAAGTGGACTGGTTTAGCGGTGAAGTACACCATTGCAGTGACAGCCAATGTGTATGCAGGTGCAGTCTATTTTCTCCACCGCAGGTGGCGCTCAACTGCAGCGGCAGGTAAGAGGGAGAAGAAGTCAATAGGAACATGCTTCCCCTATGACTTCATGGGTCAGTGGAAAAGCGATCAGTTTGGATGTTGACAACTAATGTGACTCTTTTTTGGATCATTCTCTATAAACCCTAGAGATGGTTGTATGTGAAAATCCCAGTAGATCAACAGTTTAAGACCAGCCCATCTGGCACCAACAACCATGCCACATTCAAAGTCACTTAAATCCCATTTTTTCTCCATTCTGATGCTCGGTTTGAACTTCAGCAAATCGTCTTCACCACATCTAGATGCCTAAATGCACTGAGTTGCTGCCATGTGATTGGCTGATTAGCAATTTGTGTTACCAAGCAATTAAACAGGTGTACCTAATAAAGTGGCCGGTGAGTGTATATGCATCAGGTAATGAGCAGTGTTGGCTTTCAGATATACACAGCATTTTGCACCAGATCTAAATGTTAAATCCTGAGGCCAAAACATTTTTTTTTCACATGTTTATTGTATGCCCCATATGCCTTTTGGCAAACTCCAAATGGAATTAGTAGCAGGCTTTTATAGTACGTAAATATGAAATTTCTGTTGTGTCAAGCAAACTGACATTATTTAACAGTTAGGGCATATAATTAGTGTTCTCTATCTGCTGTGGCACAATATTAATTTTCATTGTGAATATTAATAATACTTTTTTATGACAAGTCTGTCAGTCTGGTAATTACATACCGACATGTTCATTAAAAATAACCTTCTGCCAAACGAACTAGTTGTGTCGTTAGTAATATAACCACAAGATGGCTCTCTCACAACATAAAATCTACTATGAATGTCTGCTCCACAGATTCAATCCTGTTATTCATAGCTTCATTTGTAACTATCTTTATGTAATGTTTTAAAAAAAAAAAAAAAAATATATATATATATATATATATATATATATATATATATATATATATATATAATTTGTAACTTATTGCTCATAGCATTCTAGAAGACAAAATGGAACCAATTTTTTCATAATGTCGAATATTGGAGTATTTGGTTAGGTGAAAAGCCCCTTAGTTTTACATTTGTTAGACATTATGCCCAAAAACAAACCTTAAGGTGTTTTTCTGTTGCTTTTATAAGATAAGTTTCATTTACTGCAGACACAGGCTTTCTCCTTCCATTTCTCCAAGTTTATGTGTGTAGAATGACAACTACTTAGTGTGCAATTCTTCCAAACATTATATAGGGCTAGATCTTGGAACAAAACCCATCGCTAAGGGTCTGTGTTGATAGGCTTTGAGATTATGCCAATGTCATCAGTCTTAGGTGTTTCTGAGATGATTCGGAAATCATTGACAGATGCCTTTGACCTGCAGCTTACCTCCATCTGACCTGCACTTGTACTTGCTTCATATGGGTTTTGCTGACACGTTCAAAGGCCCATTGACACAAGCCCTAAAGATATGGTTTATAATGTTTCTTCTGCATCACATACACCTTTCATTTAAAGCTGAACTCCATAAACAAAACACAAATTCACATATGTTCTTCAGTATTCACAAAGAATTTAAATCTACTTTCTGTTCACAAAAAGCAAATGTAAGTGCAGTAATTAACTTGTAGAATTTGTGGTGACATTATTACTGCACTGTCTGTACTGTGCTAGAGTTGTGGGAGGGACCCAGCAGGCCCTCCCAAAAAGAAAAAAATGAAATTCCATCATTACATATGCTTTTTGCGCAGTGAAAGTAGACAGAGAGCTAACACTTTGTCTGGACCTACCTTAAAGAAGGCATTCCGGTAATGCTTTCAGGCCCGGATTTACTCCCTTTGCCGCCCCAAGGCCGGGTCCTTCAATACCGCCCCCCCCCCACACACACACACACACACCACCATTCTCGTCCTTTATCGATGACTGCTACAATAGATCGATTAAAAACATATCTCCACACACGAGAACACTGAAAATAACTGGCTTTAGTTGTACAGACTGAAAATACTCTTTAATGCAGAAAATGCCTTTTAAAGATTATAGCAGTAAGAAACTCCCTAAAATTTTCACCTGCTGCGCTCGCCCCACTGACCTCCCTGACACATACACTGACTTACCCACTGACATACATGACTGACCTACCCACTGACATACATAACTGACCTGACTATTGACATACATGACTGACCTACCTCCTGACATACATGACTGACCTACCTCCTGACATACATGACTGACCTACCTCCTGACATACATGACTGACCTACCTCCTGACATACATGACTGACTTACCTGATATACATGACTGACCTACCTACTGGCATACATGACTGACCTACCCACTGACATACATGTCTGACCTACTCACTGACATACATGACTGACTTACCCACTGACATACATGACTGACCTACCCACTGACATACATGACTGACCTACCTCCTGACATACATGACTGACCTACCTCCTGACATACATGACTGACCTACCTGATATACATGACTGACCTACCTACTGGCATACATGACTGACCTACCCACTGACATACATGACTGACCTACCCACTGACATACATGACTGACCTGACTATTGACATACATGACTGACCTACCTCCTGACATACATGACTGACCTACCCACTGACATACATGACTGACCTACCCACTGACATACATGACTGACCTGACTATTGACATACATGACTGACCTACCCACTGACATACATGACTGACCTACCCACTGACATACATGACTGACCTGACTATTGACATACATGACTGACCTGACTATTGACATACATGACTGATCTAACTACTAACATACATGACTGACCTACCTCCTGACATACATGACTGACCTACCTCCTGACATACATGACTGACCTGACTACTGACATACATGACTGACCTACCTGACATACATGACTGACCTTACTACTGACATACATGACTGACCTACCTGACATACATGACTGACCTGACTACTAACATACATGACTGACCTGACTACTAACATACATGACTGACCTGACTACTGATATACATGACTGATCTGCCTGACATACAGATTGTTGCTGCTCCGTCTTACCTGTCCTGTAGTGTGATAGTACAGTCATGCCGGTGTTGAGCCGAGAGCCAGGGGGAACCGGTATCGAGGGGGGAACCGTTTTCGGCACAACACCGGGCATCAGCATTTACTGTCCACGTTCACCACTCAGACAGCCCTGCAGGCAGGCAGAGCCAGGATAGAAGAGCCGCCCGTCCGTTTACACAGAGCGAGTGGCTCAGCGTGCATGCCATAGTGCCCTGCGCGGCCGCCCGCCTCCTCCTGGACCCGGCAGCGTCCTGGGGGCTATGTATGTTAGTGCAGGGGGGCGGCCGAGAAGTCGCAGCAGGAGCGACGCCGCCCCTGCACCACTGCCGCCCCGAGGCCTGGCCTCGGTGGCCTTGTGGGAAATCCGGCCCTGAATGCTTTAGCAACCAGCAACTGTTGAGACACTGAACACTTTAGTGAGAGGAATGTATTGTACAATACAATGTATATAGCTCAGGGGTCCATGTGTGAAATGCAAAGAATTCAAGGGTCAGGAGTATCTAACATACAGAACGCTGCATTCAGTGCTAGTATTTAGGAGTACATAACACACAGAGAGCAGGGAATGGGAGTAATGCACAGAATGCAAGGGACAGGAGTGTGCAATGCATAGTAGGGGTCAGGAGTACAAAAAATAAAAAGTGCAGTCAGGGGTGTGTAACCCACAAGAGAGTGCAAAATCCCCCCTGCAACTGCCCCCGCCTTTTACCCTTTAATAAAAATCCCCTCTCCCCCTTCCAAAATAAATTCAATATTAATTTGCATGCTCACCCCTCCAAGTAAAAACCTTTGCCGCCCCCCTTCCCCCTTCCTGTCAGCAGAAATCCACACACCCTCAAATTGCTCCTCCCTGCGCAAATTCTCTCCGCCCTTCTAGCACAAACCCTCGTCCCCAAATCCTTCCTCCCAGCACAAATCCCCCCCCCCTCCAATCTCCTCTCCCAGCACAATTCCTCTTCTTTCCCCTCATATTCCCCTCTAAACACAAACCCTCTTCCCCTCCAAACACAAACCCTTTCCCCCCCCCCTTCCCCTTGTCTTCCCCTCCAAATCCCCCCTCCCAGCTACTACCCCAAACCCCTCCAGCACAACATCCCTAGCACAAATTCTCTCCCCCTTCTAGCACAAATCCTCTCCCCCTAGACTTCTCCCCCTGAACCAGTCCTCTTCCCCTCTCAGCACTTCAATCACCTCTTCCAGCACAAATCCCCCCCCAAATCCCCCTTCTAGCACAACTCTGCTCCCCAATACCCCCCCAGCACAAATCGTCTTCCCTTTTCAGCACAAATGCACAAATCTCTCCGCCCCATCACTGATCCCAGCAAAAATTCTCATTCCAAATACCCTCTTCTCACACATATTCTCTCTCCATCCAAACCACCCTCTCTGCACCCTGGCTTCCCCAATCACCCCTCCCATCACAAATCCTTTCCCCACTCCTAGCATCAAACCCTCCCTTTTAGCACACATTCCCTCCCCTTCCAAATTGGTCCATCACATATCCTCTTATCCCCCCTCCCCCAGTCAGTCATCCTTGCAAAAATCCTCCACCCCAGCTCCTGCACCCCCCTCCCCCTTCCCCAGGTCATCGTGTCCTCTCAGTGCTATTTTCCCTCCCTTTGAAACTTAAAGAACTCAGATACAGTGTGGCTCAAGGCAAGGGGGTATTTTTTGTCCTGGGCTTCTCCCTCTGTTGTGCATGATAATGTCAGAGCCAAGGAGGAACAAATGAGAAGCTTCTCTAAGCTCTGATGTATTTTGTTGTAATAGGCTGGGAGAGATGATAGCTGTAGAGTGGGTAATCTCGATGTCAGGGACTGGGGCACCCTGCAGGAGATGCGATGCCCATGCCATTGGCACCGGTGTGTCTCTGCAAAGTAGATTAGTGAGGCCAAGTGCTGGAACTTGTTCTGTTATTGGGCTCCAGGACTCCTGGGACAGTCGTGTAGAATTCAGGACATTTGGGTGAAATGCTCTAGGAAACTTGGTAAAGCACTTTTACTTTTGCTCCTGGAGTCTCCATTGCACTTGTAGACTGGTTCCTGTAAACTATCCTATGCGGCAATCCAAATTCCTCTGGCGTCAACAAGACCAATGCAGGGACAATAGCTCTATGATGGACATGAGGACGCAGAGGGATAGTCCACTGCCGCTGCATAGGGGAGAGCTATCTTCTGGGGGAGTGAAGGTTCAGGCAAATAAAACTGATTTTCTGTCTTCTAAACATAAATGAGCAGTTAACACTTGCAGTGTGGGTGCAGTCCACTACAAGGGAGGGTTATTAGGTTTCTTAGAGTTGAGCTTTAGGTGTGTAGCAAGGTCCTGGGCCTCTTTAGTGGTTAGGGAGAGCTGACATCCTTCAGTGTAGAGTGGGTTACAAGGCATGGTGGGTGTAATGCAAGATGAGCAGGTGGGCTCCAGACATTTTTTGAATGTAAAGAGATTTATTATCTCTTAAACAGAACTGTGGGAGAGAGGGTTAGGGCCAGGGCACCCTTAGGCATATTTAAAGATAATTAGCAGACTGAGACTTCTATAGGAATACAGCTATACAGTTGAAGGCCTCCAGCCGGACACCACTTCTGTATATGTAGGACCACTGTCTTCTATGGCAACAATCTTGTAGCTGTTACAAACAGCAATTGCATTCAACTATTTGCAACACAAACAGTTCTCAGCTTACCCCACACTGACTCACTGTGGGTCTTCACTCGACAAGCTTCCAGTCTCTCACTAGACTTCAGATCCACTTGCCACTGGATCCCCTGAGCTCTTCCACTTTAGCACTCAGTATCTTCTGCAAGCGTCACCCCCTGCTTCCCTGCTGGGTCCCTGGCTTGGCACTCACAGATACTCCTCAAGCTTCACCCCCGCTGACACGTTAGGTCCCTGGCTTGGCACTCACTGATGCTCTGCAAGCGTCACCTCTGCTGCCCAGCTGGGTCCCTGACTTGGCACTTGCTGAAGTTTTCCCACTTTTTCACCGTCCCTGGCTAGCGAGAAGTCAGAAGTGACCAGAAGTGTTCTGGTACTTGCCTCAGCTTACTCACAGTGGTCTCCGGTAGCAAGGTGGATGGTCCCTTAGTGGTGACAGCTTCCCCTCTACCTCCGATACAGCTGGTTCCCCGGCCGGTGGAACCGTTACTTCTGGTTGGACTACAAGCCTGCAGTCCCAACCCTATGCTGCTTTTCCTGCTTCTGGATAGGCCCTCAGACAGCCTAGCAGCCAGATGTCCCTGGGATAGGCCTTAGGTTTCTGGCCTAGCAGGGCAATACAACACACATCCACCCAGACAGCTGTCCAGGTGGCACAGACCCCCGATCATCTGACTCCGCCCAAATAAATAGACTCTCCCAGCAGGCCAAATCCCTGTCCATTGGCTGAGATATCCCCTTCATTTCTAATCTGTCCTTGCAATGCCCTTGTCTTATCTAAGGTCACCAGCTACAATGCCACCTAGTGACAGAAGAGAAACGTTCAGCAATTCCAGAATTGGGGGGGAAATCACTTGATCTCCTAACAATTGACCAAGACAACTATCACCTGGCAACTACATTTGATAACAACCCTGCCATAACATCAGGGTGCTACAGGTGGAATGTGACAGTGTTTGGCCCACCATTGGATCTTATGCAATGTCAGCTTCTGTTTGAGTGAGAGTAATGCTACTGGTCTGCCCCATAGAAACCAATTTTCCACAAATTTTGATGTGTCCAAGAATTATTCCTGCATTAAAATACACAGCAAATTACATGAAAACACAATGAACCCAGGCCCCATTAGTTCAACAGGTGTTCCCAGGGACAGAGTTTAATTTTGAAGATCAACTCTGGGAAAACCTAAAAACCCTCCCTATCGAAGGCGCATGCGCGGCCTCCTGACATGGCGGACGTCTGCTGAGTGAGCTCCGGGACCCGTCCGTTCTCCGAGGCCCCCGCACCGCTCATTTCGCTACATAAGCTCCGGTGGTAAGCCACTGACACTACCCTGATACCCCAGCGCCACATGGGAAAGGTTGGCCAGCAGCAGCACTCCTATAATCCACTGTTTGGCCCGCGGGCGGGATCGAGCATGGACCGCTTCATTACTAGGCCGCAATCCGCGGCCTCGAGTACCGCCGCCGACCCGTTGGCCACGATGGATCCCCTTATGGGGACCGAGGAACACAGCAATCCTCCCGATCCTACTCCGGATCACCCCCTGCCTGCTTCACAAGGGTTGTTAACCCCAGACATCCTGGATGAAAAATTAGATGCAAAACTGCAACTCCTGCTCCAGCAGATCACCAGGAACATTGTGGCACAGGTGAGCAAAATATCCACAGAATTGAGGGGTGAAATTGACCAGATTGGTGAACGCACTGATGCTTTGGAATATAAGTTTGATGATATGGTTAATTATGTGCAAGCCATAGAGGAAGAGAACCACCACCTTAAACAGTCTATTACCCAATTGCACCTACAGCAAGAAGACCTTGAGAACAGGGAAAGACGTCAGAACCTTAGGCTCCGTGGTATCCCTGAAACGGTGGGTGACTCCTCATTACGCCCCTATCTCCTGGGTCTTTTTAATACTCTAGCCCCCGCAGTTGTAGATGTGGACTGGCGCCTAAATAGGGCCCATCGCTCCCTGGGTCCGAAACCTCCGGCTGGAGCCAGGCCCAGGGACGTCATTGTACGCTTTCACTATTATGATAGCAAAGAGGCCCTGAGTTCGGCTGCACGCAACAAATCACAAATCTCCTACAATGGTGCTAAGCTGCAAATCTTCAGTGATCTTTCACCCATAACCCTACCAAAAAGAAGAAACCTGCGCCCGATCACAGCGCACCTACAGCAACACCGGGTCCCATATTACTGGGGTTTCCCTTTTCGTCTTGTCGTCTCCAAAGATGGCGTCCAACACAGCATGCGAGATCTCCAGGAGGGTGATGCCTTCATAAAAAGCCTTGCTCTTCCTCCGCTACCTGATGAGGACCCTCAACCTACTCAAGTGCCAACTCGCCCTTTTCCTACCACGCCAAGTCGCCTCTGGACCCCGGTCCGAAATCAACCTAAGAAGAATTTCTCTACCCCTCAACGCCCTCGGTTCTTCAAGCAACCTCCATGATGTCACAGACCCTTTAAGATATCCAGCTTCTTTCCCACATTCTAAAAGTCCATGATGAACACATTTGATGTGCCCTGGACTTCAGGTATTTTTCATGTCTCACCCTGAGGAAACGGATAACATTTCCATTTTATTCTTTCTATCTCTCCCTGGGTGAGATATTTGTTTTCACATCCCCATGTGGTTAAAACTGTTTTGCACCTTGTTTTTTTTTTTGTGCCATTAGCAATCAAAGTTTTTGCACTTTTTATTTCACTTTAAGGAGAACAGTCGGTTTTCCTGCTCTCTCTCCAGAAGCCCTGGTTAGTGGTCGACATGTGTCCCCTCTTGGCCCGTGACAAAGTCCCGGGCCTCCTGAGACATGGATATGTCTTAGGCTTTCTACCATTGTTTTTTAACTGCTTATGAGTAGGGATGAGCCGAACACCCCCGGGTTCGGTTCGAACCAGAACCTTCGAACGGACCGAAAGTTCGCGCAAATTTTCGAACCCTATACGTTATAATGGACGCGAACGTTCGAAATCAAAAGTGCTAATTACAACGGCCAATATGCATGTTAATGTCATAAAACAGGTTTGGGGACCCGGGTCCTGCCCCAGGGGACATATATCAATGCAAAAAAAACTTTTAAAAACTAAAGTTTTTTCGGGAGCAGTCATTTTAATGATGCATAAAGTGAAAAAAAAAAAGTGAAATTTTCCTTTAAATATGGTACCTGGGGGGGTGTCTAAAGTATGCCTGTGAAGTGGCATGTGTTTCCCGTGTTTAGAACTGTCCTTGCACAAAATGACATTTGTAAAGGAAAAAAAGAAGCCATTTAAAAACACCTGCGGCTTTAATGGCATGTCTTGTCCTGGCCGCCATATGGCTGAAAATCCTTGACAAAAATGGCATGGCTACCCCATCACCCCCCCCCCCCACCCCAGCCCCTTTGGGTCTTGTATGGATATTAAGGGGGACCCCGCACCCAAAATAAAACCCTATACCTACAACCCTATATACTCTGAACAGCAGTATATAGGTGGTGCAAACAAGACACGGACTGTAGGTTTGTTCTTAAGTAGAATCTGAACAGGTACATTATGAAGTGTAGCTCCATCCCAAAAAAATCTATTTTTAAGCTTTTTGGAGAACATAGGGAGGGGTTATCACCCCTGTAACATTTGCTGTCTTTGCACATCTGTTCAGAACATGTCACCTCACTTTCCGTCCCAATGACAAATGTTTTTGGAAAAGTGGGGTTTGAATTGAAACAAGGATTGGTGATAAAGCATCAGTAGAGAGGAGATACCTTTTTCCCAAATTAAATCTAACAGCATAGATTTTCCCTTCCTAGGGGTAGATTTCCTCTCACTTCCTGTTTTCTCTTTCCGTTTGCAAGTAGGAGTTGTTTGTAAGTTGGATGTTTGAAAGTAGGGGCCTGGTGTATATACTCTGCAGAAATTTGCCCTATTAGTTGTTGGTGTAGCCACAAGACTGGTGGGCACAGGAATGGGCCCTGCTGTGAGTTAATAGATCAAGATTTGTACTTGCATGCACCTGTTGAACCGGGCAGAACAATTGGGCCTTTGGTCGTGGTGGTGGTGGTGGACGGTGTTGCCACAAGACTGTAAGCTCTCACAGTTACTCTTGGTGGGCGCAGGAATGGGCCCTGCTGTGAGTTATTAGATCAAGATTTGTAATTGCATGCACCTGTTGAACAGGGCAGAAAAATTGGGCCTTTGGTGGTGGTGGGGGTGGTGGTGGTGGACGGTGTTGCCACAAGACTGTAAGCCCTCACAGTTACTCTTGGTGGGCGCAGGAATGGGCCCTGCTGTGAGTTATTAGATCAAGATTTGTAATTGCATGCACCTGTTGAACAGGGCAGAAAAATTGGGCCTTTGTGGTGGTGGTGGTGGTGGTGGTGGACGGTGTTGCCACAAGACTGTAAGCCCTCATAGTTACTCTTGGTGGGCGCAGGAATGGGCCCTGCTGTGAACTATTAGATCAAGATTTGTAATTACACGCCCCTGTTAAACAGGGGCTGAAAAATTGTGCCTTAGACATGGTGCCACAACACTGCAACCCCTCACAGATACTGTACTCTTAGCACAGCAATGAGACCTGTTGCAAAGCATTGCCTAAAAAAATTGTAATTACACGCCCCAACAGGGGCTGAAAAATTGTGCCTTAGGCACTGGTGCCACAACACTGCAACCCCTCACAGATACTGTACTTGGAGCACAGCAGTCACACGTGTTGCGAAGCATTTTTTTTAAAAAATTGTAATTACACGCCCCTGTTAAACAGGGGCTGAAAAATTGTGCCTTAGGCACTGGTGCTGGTGCCACAACACTGCAACCCCTCACAGATACTGTACTTGGAGCACAGCAGTCACACGTGTTGCGAAGCATTTTTTTTAAAAAAATTGTAATTACACGCCCCTGTTAAACAGGGGCTGAAAAATTGTGCCTTAGGCACTGGTGCTGGTGCCACAACACTGCAACCCCTCACATATACTGTACATGGAGCACAGCAGTCACACGTGTTGCGAAGCATTTTTTTAAAAAATATTTAATTACACGCCCCTGTTAAACAGGGGCTGAAAAATTGTGCCTTAGGCACTGGTGCTGGTGCCACAACACTGCAACCCCTCACAGATACTGTACTTGGAGCACAGCAGTCACACGTGTTGCGAAGCATTTTTAAAAAAAATTGTAAGTACACGCCCCTGTTATACAGGGGCTGAAAAATTGTGCCTTAGGCACTGGTGTGGTGGCATGGATCATTGAGGAGAAGGAAGAGGATAGTCAGTGAACATAACAGGACAGTCACTCAGCATCAGCATAGGCAGTCTTGAAGGGATGTGACATTATAAATTATTCCGTTATATCCGCTTCAGGTGCCTGGTAGCTGGTGGTGATCCAAGACTGATTCATTTTGATGAAGGTCAGTCGATCAACCGAGTCAGTGGACAGGCGCACCCTATGATCGGTGACAAATCCTCCAGCAGCACTGAATGTGCGTTCGGAAAGAACGCTGGAGGCAGGACAGGCCAGTAGCTCAATTGCATACTGTGCAAGCTCTGGCCAGTGATCCATCCTCAGGACCCAGTAAGCCAGAGGATTTTCGGTGGGAAAGGTGTCCAAGTCTGACCTTGCCCCAAGGTATTCCTGCACCATGTATATCAGACGCTGGCGATGGTTGCTGGAACCGATCATACCTTGGGGCTGCGGACTAAAAAATTGTCTGAACGCATCGGTCAGACGTCCACCTTCCCCACCGCTCCTTCTGCTACTGACCGAAGCCTCAGCAACTCGTCGCCCAGGACCAGGAGTTTGTAACCTCCCAGTTTCTGGGAACACGTTGCACAGACCTTTCTGCAAGGCCTCCCTGAGATGTCTCATCCTCTGCTCCCTCTGCGACGGCAAGATAAGGTCCGCAACCTTACCCTTGTACCGTGGATCAAGGAGAGTGGCCAGCCAGTAATGGTCCCTCTCCTTGATCCGAAGAACACGAGGATCCTTCCGCAGGCTTTGCAGGATCAGGGAGGCCATGCAGCGTAGGTTAGCTGAGGCATTCGGTCCGGAGTCTTCTGGGTCACTGAGGATGACATGATCGCCAGCCACCTCCTCCCAGCCACGTACAAGTCCACTGGTTTGTTGGGACTGTACATCATCCCTAAAAGACTGCTGCTGCTGATGCTGAGTGCCAGGCTCCACCTCCATGCTCACACAATCCTCCTCCTCCTCCTCCTCCTCATCCTCATCCTCTTCCTGTGTGATGGGTGGGACAGAAGGAACACTGTCCGGATAAAGGGGGCCTTGAGAGGCAAGGAAGTCCTCCTCTTCCTGCCTCTGTTCTGCCTCAAGTGCCCTGTCCATTATCCCACGCAGCGTATGCTCCAACAGGTGGACAAGAGGTACAGTGTCACTGATGCATGCACTGTCACTGCTCACCATCCTCGAGGCCTCCTCAAATGGTGAGAGGACAGTGCATGCATCCCTGATCATGCTCCACTGACGTGGGGAAAAAAACCAAGCTCCCCTGACCCTGTCCTGGTGCCGTAGTCGCAAAGGTACTCATTGATGGCCCTCTGCTGCGTGTGCAGTCGCTGCAGCATGGCCAACGTTGAGTTCCACCTGGTGGGCATGTCACATATTAGGCGGTTCTTGGGCAGGTTCAGCTCCTTTTGCAGCTCAGTCAGCCGAGCACTGGCATTATAAGATCGGCGGAAATGCACACAGACTTTCCTGGCCTGCCTCAGGACATCCTGTAAGCCTGGGAACCTGCCCAAGAACCGCTGCACCACCAGGTTGAGGACGTGAGCCATACAGGGCACATGGGTGAGCTGCCCCTGTCGCAGGGCGGAGAGGAGGTTGGTGCCATTGTCAGAAACGACCATTCCTGGCTTAAGCTGGCGTGGCGTCAACCACCTCTCGGCCTGCCCCTGCAGAGCTGCCAGAACCTCTGGCCCAGTGTGGCTCCTGTCCCCCAAACACACCAGCACAAGCACGGCATGGCATCTTTTTGCCTGCGTACTTGCGTAGCCCCTTGTACGCCTACGGAGCACCGCTGGTTCCGAGGACAGAGCACTGGAGGAAGAAGAAGAGGAGGGGGTGGAGGAGAGAGGTGTGTCACAACCAGTAGCAGTAGTAGCGTTTTGGAGGCGTGGTGGCGGAACAACCTCCAACACTACTGCACCTTGTCCTGCATCCCTCCCAGCTGCCAATAGAGTGACCCAATGGGCCGTGAAAGAAAGGTAACGTCCCTGTCCATGCCTGCTGGACCATGAGTCAGCGGTAATATGCACCTTACCGCTGACCGCCCTGTCCAGCGAGGCATGGACATTGCCTTCCACATGCCGGTAGAGAGACGGAATCGCCTTCCGTGAGAAAAAGTGGCGTTTGGGAACCTGCCACTGAGGAACCGCACATTGAACAAACTCACGGAAGGGGGCCGAGTCTACCAACTGAAAAGGCAGCAGTTGAAGTGCTAGCAATTTAGCCAAGCTAGCATTCAACCGCTGGGCATGTGGATGGCTGGGAGTGTACTTCTTTCGACGGTCCAGCAGCTGGGGCAGGGAAATTTGCCTGCTACTATCGGACGTCGGTGTACTGCAATTACTTGGTTGTGACACACCTAATTCTACACCTTCAGTCCTCTCACAGCAGCTTTCAGAGAGGACTGAAGATGTAGTGGGGATGGAGATCCCAGCTGATGAGGAGCAAGGAGGGGTCCGCTTAGTTCTTTGGTGTGGGTCTTTTATGTGTGCCTGCCAACGAGCTGCATGGCAGGTCGACATATGTCTGGTCATGCTTGTGGTGCCCAAGCGGCTGATGTTTTGGCCACGCGAGATACGCTTGAGACAAATATTGCAAATAGCAGTGGTGCGATCTGATGCACTCGTCTCAAAAAAGGCCCACACCAAAGAACTTTTCTGATAACGTGCAGAGGCAGCGCCCTGCACAGGCGGAGCTCTGCGGTGTTGTACAGTTGCTGTGCTGGCCTCTAGCTGGCCTCCAGGGGGCATCCTGCCTCGTTGGACATGTGACGCCGCATCCTCCTCCTCCTTGTCCTCCTCCTCATCCTCTCTCCCTCCAGGCACCCACGTGGCGTCAGTGACCTCATCATCCCCTCCCTCTTCACCACTAGAGCAAACCTGGCAGTAAGCTGCAGCTGGTGGAACAGTACTGCCAGATTGCTGTCCTTCAGCATCCCCTCTCTCTGCGCGCACACTACTGACTTCCTCAAGCTGGGTATCATCATCCGAGCCTTCGAATCGTTGGGCATCCTCCTGGAGCATGTACCCAACACTGTGCTCAAAGAGTTCGGGGGACTCCTCAGGAGGACATGGTGGGTCTAGGGAAGGGGTGGCTGATGATGCCATTGAGTACGCGTTGGCAGCTGCTCTGCCAGTACCCTGAGCCTGGGTGAGAGAGGATGAGGAGGATGAGGAGGGCTTGGTCATCCATTCTACCAAGCCTTCAGCATGATGCGGCTCCACATGTCCAGCTGCCGAAAACAAAGACGCGCGTGTCCCATGGTCACGTGCTGATGACGATGAACGACCACGTCCACGGCCACGTCCACTAGAAACAGAGCCTGCCTGCCCTGTGTTCTTGGCTCTGCACGCTCTGCCTCCCCTTGGCGGTCTTCCAGCCATTGTAGTCGGTAGTCCTGTGGGTGCTGCTGAGAAGAAAATATAGGAGCTCTGTGTGATGCCACTAACACACTAGAAGTCCTATGGGTGCTTCTGCAAAGAAAATATAGGAGCTCTGTGTGATGCCACTAACACACTAGAAGTCCTGTGGGTGCTGCTGAGAAGAAAATATAGGAGCTCTGTGTGATGCCACTAACACACTAGAAGTCCTGTGGGTGCTGCTGAGAAGAAAATATAGGAGCTCTGTGTGATGCCACTAACACACTAGAAGTCCTATGGGTGCTTCTGCAAAGAAAATATAGGAGCTCTGTGTGATGCCACTAACACACTAGAAGTCCTGTGGGTGCTGCTGAGAAGAAAATATAGGAGCTCTGTGTGATGCCACTAACACACTAGAAGTCCTATGGGTGCTTCTGCAAAGAAAATATAGGAGCTCTGTGTGATGCCACTAACACACTAGAAGTCCTGTGGGTGCTGCTGAGAAGAAAATATAGGAGCTCTGTGTGATGCCACTAACACACTAGAAGTCCTGGGGGTGCTGCTGTGAAGAAAATATAGGAGCTCTGTGTGATGCCACTAACACACTAGAAGTCCTATGGGTGCTTCTGCAAAGAAAATATAGGAGCTCTGTGTGATGCCACTAACACACTAGAAGTCCTGTGGGTGCTGCTGAGAAGAAAATATAGGAGCTCTGTGTGATGCCACTAACACACTAGAAGTCCTATGGGTGCTTCTGCAAAGAAAATATAGGAGCTCTGTGTGATGCCACTAACACACTAGAAGTCCTGTGGGTGCTGCTGAGAAGAAAATATAGGAGCTCTGTGTGATGCCACTAACACACTAGAAGTCCTATGGGTGCTTCTGCAAAGAAAATATAGGAGCTCTGTGTGATGCCACTAAAACACTAGAAGTCCTGTGGGTGCTGCTGAGAAGAAAATATAGGAGCTCTGTGTGATGCCACTAACACACTAGAAGTCCTGTGGGTGCTGCTGAGAAGAAAATATAGGAGCTCTGTGTGATGCCACTAACACACTAGAAGTCCTGTGGGTGCTGCTGAGAAGAAAATATAGGAGCTCTGTGTGATGCCACTAACACACTAGAAGTCCTGTGGGTGCTGCTGAGAAGAAAATATAGGAGCTCTGTGTGATGCCACTAACACACTAGAAGTCCTATGGGTGCTTCTGCAAAGAAAATATAGGAGCTCTGTGTGATGCCACTAACACACTAGAAGTCCTGTGGGTGCTGCTGAGAAGAAAATATAGGAGCTCTGTGTGATGCCACTAACACACTAGAAGTCCTATGGGTGCTTCTGCAAAGAAAATATAGGAGCTCTGTGTGATGCCACTAACACACTAGAAGTCCTGTGGGTGCTGCTGAGAAGAAAATATAGGAGCTCTGTGTGATGCCACTAACACACTAGAAGTCCTATGGGTGCTTCCGCAAAGAAAATATAGGAGCTCTGTGTGATGCCACTAACACACTAGAAGTCCTGTGGGTGCTGCTGAGAAGAAAATATAGGAGCTCTGTGTGATGCCACTAACACACTAGAAGTCCTATGGGTGCTTCTGGGAAGAAAATATAGGAGCTCTGTGTGATGCCACTAACACACAATTGAAGTCCTATGGGTGCTTCTGGGAAGAAAATATAGGAGCTCTGTGTGATGGGACTAACACACTACAAGTCCTATGGGTGCTTCTGGGAAGAAAATATAGGAGCTCTGTGTGATGGGACTAACACAGTACAAGTCCTATGGGTGCTTCTGGGAAGTAAATATAGGAGCTCTGTGTGATGCCACTAACACACAATTGAAGTCCTATGGGTGCTTCTGGGAAGAAAATATAGGAGCTCTGTGTGATGCCACTAACACACAATTGAAGTCCTATGGGTGCTTCTGGGAAGAAAATATAGGAGCTCTGTGTGATGGGACTAACACACTACAAGTCCTATGGGTGCTTCTGGGAAGAAAATATAGGAGCTCTGTGTGATGGCACTAACACACAATTGAAGTCCTATGGGTGCTTCTGGGAAGAAAATATAGGAGCTCTGTGTGATGGGACTAACACACTACAAGTCCTATGGGTGCTTCTGGGAAGAAAATATAGGAACTCTGTGTGATGGGACTAACACACTACAAGTCCTATGGGTGCTTCTGGGAAGAAAATATAGGAGCTCTGTGTGATGGGACTAACACACTACAAGTCCTATGGGTGCTTCTTGGGAAGAAAATATAGGAGCTCTGTGTGATGGGACTAACACACTACAAGTCCTATGGGTGCTTCTGGGAAGAAAATATAGGAACTCTGTGTGATGCCACTAACACAGTACAAGTCCTATGGGTGCTTAAGGGAAGAAAATATAGGAACTCTGTGTGATGCCACTAACAGTCCTATGGGTGCTTCTGGGAAGACAATATAGGAACTCTGTGTGATGCCACTAGCACATACAAGTCCTATGGGTGCTTCTGGGAAGAAAATATAGGAGCTCTGTGTGATGGGACTAACACACTACAAGTCCTATGGGTGCTTCTGGAAAGAAAATATAGGAACTCTGTGTGATGCCACTAACACAGTACAAGTCCTATGGGTGCTTCTGGGAAGAAAATATAGGAACTCTGTGTGATGCCACTAACACAGTACAAGTCCTATGGGTGCTTCTGGGAAGACAATATAGGAACTCTGTGTGATGCCACTAACACAGTACAAGTCCTATGGGTGCTTCTGGGAAGAAAATATAGGAACTCTGTGTGATGCCACTAACACAGTACAAGTCCTATGGGTGCTTCTGGGAAGAAAAAATAGGAACTCTGTGTGATGCCACTAACACACTAGAAGTCCTATGGGTGCTTCTGGGAAGAAAATATAGGAACTTTGTGTGATGCCACTAACACAGTACAAGTCCTATGGGTGCTTCTGGGAAGAAAATATAGGAACTCTGTGTGATGCCACTAACACAGTACAAGTCCTATGGGTGCTTCTGGGAAGAAAAAATAGGAACTCTGTGTGATGCCACTAACACACTAGAAGTCCTATGGGTGCTTCTGGGAAGAAAATATAGGAACTTTGTGTGATGCCACTAACACAGTACAAGTCCTATGGGTGCTTCTGGGAAGAAAATATAGGAACTCTGTGTGATGCCACTAACACAGTACAAGTCTTATGGGTGCTTCTGGGAAGACAATATAGGAACTCTGTGTGATGCCACTAACACAGTACAAGTCATATGGGTGCTTCTGTGAAGAAAATATAGGAGCTCTGTTTGCTGCCACTAATACACTAGAAGTCCTATGGGTGCTTTTGGGGTGCAGTGCTGTACTAACAGCACTGCGGTTGGTACTACTGAAATACTGTACTAACAGTAAGACACGTACCAGACTAACCCCCAGCAGCAGCTAAAAACACACTAACCAGCAGCAGCAATGGACGATCAATGACAGGTAGCAATGGTTTAGCAAATAAATAGCAAATGGTTTAGCAAAGTAGAGCAAATCTTTCTATATGAATCTAGCAAAGAGTGACACAGAATCAGCCTGATCTCTCCTAAAGCCGGAACTCATGTGACCGGCCCAGACGGCGTGGCGGCCTTTTAAATGAGGGGGCGTGTACTAAAGCCCCTGAGCTGTAATTGGCTACAGGCGTCCTGCCTGTAGCCAATTATGGCTCTCCGAGTTTCCGGCGCTGTGATTGGCCAAGCATGCGGGGTCACAGTGCATGCTTGGCCAATCATCAGCCAGCAATGCACTGCGCCGGCCGCGCCGGCCGCAATGCATTGCGGGGCCGCTCGCATCACACGAATGTGATGCGAGCGGCCAAAATAGTTCTGGGCTCGCCGAGCGGGCGAACACCCGGTGCTCGATGCGAACATGGGTTCGCATCGAGCACCGGGCCCATCCCTGCTTATGAGGCAAACCATTTCCTGATTATGCTTTTTAGATACCATTGCCCTTGGAATGCCTATGTTAGTCCTATGCAACTCACTCTCAGAGTCGGATATAGTTTTTGTAGATTTATATGTTATAAACATCATTTGCCTTGTTTTTCACAGTACCTATGGCTTTAAAACTCTTATCATATAATGTTAAGGGTCTGAATTCCATTTGGAAACGTTGGATCGCCCTTAAGGAATTCAGATCCTCAGGGGCGGATATAGTCATGATCCAGGAGACTCACTTTCGCATTGGCGGATCGCTAAAGTTTGCATCTAAGCTTTACCCTATATCCTACCTTGCCTCGGATTCTTCGGGCAAGGCGGGAGTAGCTATCTTAATCAAGAAATCCTGCCCAGTAAGGGTTAAAAGCTCATTTGCAGATCCCCACGGAAGATACATCATCCTGGACTGTGACTATATGGCCTCCTCTTTTACTTTGGTCAATGTCTACGCCCCCAATAGTGGGCAGATAGCTTTTCTAAACAAAGTCCTTGATTCTCCTCAATATCGTTCTCAGCCATTCACGATAGTGGGCGGTGATTTCAACCTGGTCATGTCCCCTACAAGAGACAGACAAAGTGTCTCAGGTGCCAATCTCTCCCAGAAATCTGCCTCCCAAGCCAACGCCTTCCGCAAATGTACTAGATCGCATCAATTATTTGACTCTTGGAGGATCAAACACCCAATGGCCAAACAATTTACCTTCTATTCTATGGCCCATAAAATGTATTCTAGATTAGATAATTTTCTTATTTCAGCCCCCCTCATTCCCTACACTGTCAACTCTGAAATAGCCCCCATCACATGGTCTGACCATGCACCCATAACACTAGACATCCTATTATCCCAACCTCACTCTAAGACGTGCCATTGGCGCCTTAACGATCACCTCCTGCGATCGGAACCCACTCGTAACACCTTAGCTTCTAGTCTGCAGGAATATTTTCTGTTAAACAAAGGCTCTGTCTCTGAACCCTCCACACTGTGGGAAGCCCACAAGGCAGTCTTTCGTGGGGTATGTATTGTAGAAGGCTCTCGCCTGAAAAAAGATAGGACTCAGCTTCTGCAGACGCTGACATCTGATTTGGTGTCTGCAGAGTGTCAGTTATTACAAAAACCCACAGTGTCGAGGCTTCGTACAGTTGTACTACTAAGGGAACAAATTAAAACTCTACATTTTAACAAAGCAGCCAAAGCTTTATTATGGACTTAACAAAAATTTTACGAATTCTCAAATAAGCCCCATAGAATGTTGGTTAACAAGCTTCGCCCACGGCCCTATAACTCCTTCCCTGATTTTCTTATCAAAACAGACAGCATTAAAACCTACTGCCCCCGTGAAATGTCTAAGACTTTTGGCGATTTTTACCAAAAACTCTACAATTGCCTGTCACCCGAAAACCACTTTAATTTTTCTCAAGATAAATTTGATACTTTCTTTGCTGATCTCAGACTCCCGACTCTCTCCTCCACGGACCTCATTGATCTTAATGCACCTATCTCTACTGAGGAACTTTAAATATCATTAAAGGCCTCCCTTTGCACAAATCTGACGGCCTTCCTTACTTCTATTACAAAACCTTTATAGACATATTATCCCCCCACCTCCTATCCCTCTATAGCTCCCTCCTTAAAGGCCAGCCCCCTCACTCACAGTTCACCCATTCCTATATATCTGTAATTCCTAAACCCGGGAAAGACTCCTCCCTCCCAGACAATTATAGGCCCATAGCTCTGTTAAATTCAGATTACAAAATATTTACTAAAATCCTCGCATCCAGACTGTCCAAATTTATCCCAAAACTCATTAACAGAGATCAGGTGGGGTTTGTCCCGACCAGGCATGCGGGGGACAATACCCGACGCACAATAGACCTCATTGATCTATTAGACAGAAATTCTCACTCGGCTCTGGTTCTAAGTCTTGATGCACAAAAAGCCTTTGATAGGCTGAGCTGGCCATATATGTTCTCTACCCTCGATAGATTCAGATTCAGAGGTCCCTTTGTTAGTGCACTAAAAGCCCTGTATTCACAGGTATCTGCTCAAGTCCAAATGTCTTCCTTTCTGTTGCCATACTTCCCCATGCATAATGGCACGCGGCAGGGCTGTCCTCTCTCCCCATTACTATTCATATTATGCCTTGAGCCCCTGGCCGAGTCTATCCGCCTACACCCCAGTGTTCATGGGGTGGTGATGCGCCAGAGGGAATATAAGCTATCACTGTTTGCGGACGACATTTTGGTAACCGTTACGCAACCCCTGGTATCTTTACCTTCATTACATGGCCTTCTCTCTTCTTTTGGTGCTATATCAGGCTACAAGGTCAATACTTCAAAAACTGAAGCCCTTCCCATTCACATCCCTCCCCCCCTCCTATCCCAACTGACGTCCTCTTTCCCCTATAAATGGTGTTCTACATCCCTTAAATACCTGGGGATACGTCTTACATCTACCTATTCCACACTCTACTCTGAAAACTTCCCCTCCCTAATTGCAGACATCAATAAATCATTACAAACATGGTCCAAATACCCTATTTCCCTCCTAGGCAGAGTGAACGTTCTTAAAATGTCTGTCCTGCCCAGGCTGCTGTACCATTTTGAAACCCTACCTGTAGCCATCCCACTTTCCCAACTTAAAGCTATCCAGAGATCCTTTTTAAAGTTCATCTGGAACAACAAGGCACATCGTATAGCAGCCTCGGTAGTGTTCTCTCACAAATCCCGAGGATGACTGGGTGCTCCGGATATTATAAAATATTACTATGCCACTCACCTTAGGACTGTTGTTTCTTGGTCCAGCTTACAGGCTCCTAGCCATTGGTCAGACATAGAGAAAGGTGTTCTGTATCCGGTCCATCCATGTTCCCTAATCTGGTCAGATTTGTCGCAAACTAATCCTATTTTTAAACGCCAATGTACCGCACCTATGAACTTCTCTCTGTCTATTTGGCAAAAATGTCGGAAGACCTACTCACTCTCATCTACATGCCCACCCCTCTTGAACGTTTTATTTAATCCATCCATCCCCGATAGTTTGTCCCTTTGAC
Organism: Lithobates sylvaticus; assembly: GCA_028564925.1. Lineage (NCBI taxonomy): Eukaryota > Metazoa > Chordata > Amphibia > Anura > Ranidae > Lithobates > Lithobates sylvaticus. The sequence goes on along the minus strand of CM053030.1, from coordinate 164,575,343 downwards.
ATATCCTCCCCTGGGTTAATGCGTCTGTCTTTCAATTGCGTAACCTGGTCAACCCTGTATCTAGGCACCTACACACATTTGACACTTTACATGAGAAATTTGCAATTCCCCCTAAAATGTTCTACTTCTATTTACAAATTAGGCATCTTTTCCAAACCTGTTCTCCTACCCTAACTCTTGATATTCCTACCCCCTTTGAATCGCTCTGTGCCCAAGGACCCCATCAACTCCATTTAGTCTCCTCCATTCACCTTATCCTCCAAGAGTCAACCTCCATGTCCGAGACTACTCATTTATATATGAAAAAATGGGCAGTCTTATTGGGTAGACCCATCAGCCTCCAAAAATGGGACAGAATCTGGTCCTCTATTTTAAAATCATCCAAATGTGTCACTCAGAGAGAAACATCTATTAAAATACTTATGTTCTGGTACAAAACTCCTGAAGTTATCCATAAATATGACCCCTCGATCCCGGCTCAATGTTGGCGCTGTGGGCTATCAGTCGGCTCTTTGTATCATGTTTTTTGGCAATGCCCCTTGATTCAACCTCTTTGGCAGGAAGTAATGAATCTGATACAGAAGGTACTAGATGTGTCTCTGCCGCTTGACCCCATTCACTATCTGCTAGGTCTCCCTTTCCCAGGTATCACAAAACAGGGCAATCGTTTGACAACTTATTTCTTGTTAGCTGCCAGGCGACTAATCCCCCTTTGCTGGCTTTCCACATCTACTCCTCCCAAGTCTAGACTACTCCAACTTATAACAGACATTCGCAGGATGGAATACTTGACAGCTTCTGTTCATGATAGCATTCCCCAATTTAATAAAATATGGGAGCTCTGGGATATGTCCGAATACGGTACCCCCCTACCAGATACCGCACCTTGATTGGCCGAAACCTCCACTCCTCCCTAGTTGATATAATACCTCAGTGAAATCTCCTTATTTTGTATGCTACCCTGAACTATATACTGACTTGTATTGTGTTTGCCTTTTTTCCATACGTCATAAGTTTATGTACTTTAATTCAACCCATACATGTTTTCTTTCTTGTTTTTTCTTTGGCGGTTCACTTGTGTGGACTGCATATGTTCTTGTTATCTGATTTTGAATATCTCTTTTATGACATTGCATTTTCTGTAACTTTGGAAAAATTTTCAATAAAAATACAATAAAAAAAAAAAAAAAAACCCTCCCTATCAGTGGGGCTGCAGGTGGCTTTATTTCCATTGGCCATGGCTCCCAGCAAGTAAAAAAAACAGTGCTTCACACTCAGACTCCTAGTTGATCCTGAGCATGGTGGGTTTCCTTCCATTACCCTCTTCCCTTTGTACCTCCTTTTCCTATGCTGAGAACCAGTTAATTACTATTATCTATTAATATCTCTAGATACATATATTGCATATACATATATATATCTGCTCCTGATGAGTGGAGGTTCTTCCACGAAATGCGTCAAGCTATTTGATGCTATTTACGTTTTACATCTTAAGAATATTTAACAATCTTATACTGTACCATGCTGTAAGTATTGTGTATGCTTTACTATTATGGTATGCATATGGATCAAAATAGTCTGGCATTACCATGTATTACTATGCTACCATGCTAATATGCTATATTTAAATTTTTACTATTAGGTGGCGCGGTGGGGGTAAAAAACATAGAGGGCAGGTCGTATATTTAATATTTTTAGTATTACAGTATATAATATGCTATGATGCCTGTATGTATTACATGTATGGAATACATTTTATTTTATATAAAATAATTCCGTGTTTATATTGTACTATGATATAGCATTTTTTATACCATTACAAGATACTTGGCAGACATATTTGTAGCCATTCTACATCGTATGCGTCACATAAAGTCCCACATCCCCCCCCCCCCCCCCTTTATTCAGTTTCATACTCCCAAATGTAGCACTGCAGTCTACAGACAACCAAGCAGCAATAATAACCTACTATTTGTACAGAACACATAGTACATTTGATACATAATGCAGATGAGCAGAGATGCTTCATTTTATAGCTTTCCTTACAATTACTAGAGTGTATGCTGCAGCTAATTTTAAGGCATAATAGATGTCCCTTAGGGCTCAAAGAATAACTATTAGGCAATAAAGTCAGCTGCAAAATTCTGCCAGATGGTACGGTGGCTCAGACATGCTGCTGGCGGCCCAACTTTGTTCCAGTGCAAGAGCTCCATTTTCTTCTGTGGGCAACACTGTGCCCACAGTGCCTCCAGGACTGAGAGTGTGTCATTCCAGAGTGTGGTTATATGTGGGACAGAATGACAGTAAAGTAGTGCAAGAGTTGACCTCTGTACACTAAGATCTCTGTAGTAAGTAATCAGAACTTTTGTTTTTCATTCAGCAGTCAGGGATCAGATTGCTCCACATAACAGTACACTTTTGCTGCACTCCTCATAAAACTGATCCCCTGCATTTATAGGCTGAACTGGGGTGCTCTTATGCCTGTTGTGTCTCATTTCCTGTTAGGAACAATTGTTGTACACAAACCCTGAGGCTGGGTTACCATCTGTGTGAGGGGATAAAGCAAGTTTTTACATTTTATTGTGTGTTTCATTAGGCAGCCCATTGATTTGAATGGACTGCCCAACGCACAGAAATTGCACCAAAGTAGTGTCTGTGCCTTTTTTTTAAATGCATCATGCACTGTGGTGCAATTTAATGCACATGCATTGGCAAAGTGTGTTGGGGTGCTATTAAGAGTGAATCATCTATGTAGGATACACATTTTTGTGCACGTTCCTTTATCTGAACAGGACTTGAGTGATGTTTGGGTTCTGTGCTGTGTATATTAGAGGTGTGTTGTACTATGTCTGCTCTGTAGTCTTATAGTACCCAAACGCCATATTGAGTGGGGGTGGGGGTGGTTGAAGTGTATGGGGAGACACTAGGTAGGGGGAGTCCTATCAGGTAGGCTGTACGAGGCCTCTTATGGTGGCCCTGCAGGTAGCACACTAGTATCTCTAGCTATACGGACCTAAAACAGCTTCTGCAAAGATGTTTGGTAAACTAATTGCAACCAATATACTGTAAGGAACTGCTGCTCTCTACTGTCTGTATTTATAAATGCCTGTAAATATATTGTGTTTTCTTTCTGTCTCTGGGTTGCTGAGTAAAAAAACCCACAAGGAGGAAGTAGAGAAAGAGAGAACAATGAGATACATGAACTTATATACACAAGAGCTGCATATACACTATATCAATGTTTCTCAACTCCAGTCCTCAAGTACCCCCAACAGGTCATGTTTTCAGGCTTTCCATTATTTTGCACAGTTGATTCGATCAGTTTCACTGCCTTAGTAATTACCACAGCTGTTTTATCTGAGGGAAATCCTGAAAACATGACCTGTTGGGGTACTTGACTTGAGTTGAGAAACATTGCACTATATTACCAAAGGTATTGGGACAGAGACTATTAGGCAAGTATTCCTATGTTCTAATAGTTTAACTGCAGCTGCCCATGGCTTTTTGAGTGTGTATCTAAATCCTTGTGACAGTCCTCTGTCCTATTGCTATTATCTCACATGCACAGTGCCAGATAGCTAGGTCTGTGCTACTGTACGTATGTGGTGGTCATCTTCCAGTGTATTAGTAGGTGAACCTGTTTATTGAAATAGAGTATATATGTAGCTCCTGTTATTTAAGTAAACCCTATTCCTTCTAGTCTTGAATTCTATAGCTAGTTTTAGGTCAGAGCTCAATCACCAGCGTAGGCTAGAGCCAGGTTAGGCATCCCATGGCCATTTCTGGTAGTTAGAGGTCTGGTTGCAGAGTAAATAGGCTGACTGAATTTGAGTGCTACATCAGGGTTTCTGCTGATGAAAAACAGGCTGACTGAACAATGGCTGGAGGGTCTCCTCATCACCACAGATCTTGTCTTCAGGTTTCTGACACTAAAACAGATGCCACATGACGATTATCCTCGGGGGGGCACCTGTAACTGGACTTTGTTGCAACATTCATATATGTGCACAATTCCACCATGATTCTTGTTGGACCCTTTGCTGATAAAACCTATTTGTACATTGGATGTGTAGCACCCTCTACTTAGGTAGGTGCTAGAATAAGATTTTTGTTTGAAGAGTAGGTAAATGTATGCAGGCCTGGCTACAGTTTTGGTTTGTGTGGGCTGGGAGTGGCTCAGAGCAGCAGTTGGTGACTCACAGGCAGCATCACTGAGACCTACCTCTTTTTTCTAGAGGATTCTAGAAGGAGAGGATCAGAGGTGGTGCTGCCTGGGGTATTCTAAGGAGCCCTGACAAATACCCAATTTGGATTGGCAGGGGGCAGGCCTCCTTAAATACCCAGGGTCAGCCCAGCTGGGAAGGAATTGTCGGTGGAAGAACGAGAGATGGAGTACGAGGCTGCTGGGGCCTTTGAGGGAGCTCCCCAGTCGGGGGGGGGGGGTGGGGAACTCAGGCCTGGGGCTTGTGTGCAGGATGGAGCCTTTCAAGCCAACATGAAGGTTTTGGACAGGAGGCACATAAGGAGCAAAGGGGGCAGCAGGAGCTAGTCTTCAGGAGGGAACCACCGGTTGCAGCCAGGAGGGCTGGTGAGTGACATGCATAGTCGAGAGGACTGGGGAGGCACGCCTGAGAGGTCTGGGATGGGTGCAGAGCCAGTGAAGAGGACTGTGGTGTCATGGGCAGTAGAGTCGGGCAGCTGCAGCCAGGAGGGCTGTTTTTTTTTAGTTAAGAATACATACTGTACTTGAATAGAATTTTTTAAAACCAGAATTTAGTGTCACTTTAAGAGGATTTTTTGACAGCAAATTATGTTTTCCCCGGTAAGGAAAATAGGTCAGCATGGTAGTATGTTATCGTTACTTATTCCAATAGCTCCTTATTCTAATAACATATTTTAATTAAGCTGGCTTCCTGCTTTAATGTTATGCTTGTTTGACCACCACTTGCATTTTACTGTTTGCACTTTAGCTAGGATAGCAGCAGTAGCTAATGATTAATGAACCAAACTATAGACAATAAAAGCAGTGAAGTACCCTAATAATAAATTCCAGGCTAATAAAAAACATCCACATATAGATTGGAGTTCATGCTTTATTGTCTGGAGTTTTGGATTGACCTGCATTTCACTCTGCTGCCCATGTAAACATCAGATCTAAGCTGGTAGGGGATTCATTAATCCCTGTGCCTGCAGCGATGTCTGGGAACTTGTCTTGCATCTGTGTTCTGATTAGAATGCAATATGTGAAAATTTGTAAATGTGTTAAGAAAGTGCCATTCAAAATGAGCAATAGTCAGATTCCAAAATTAGGATTATCCCTGAAGATATTAGGCTCATTTAATAAGGAAATGCAACAATAATATGCAGATTTCACAAAAACTATAGAAGTCACATACCACTTTACTGTAGGCCAGCCTTTCGCAACCTTTTATTTAAAATAACTCTTCAAATAATTTCCCAGTCTATGGAAACCCTAATCATTTCTATATCTATAGGTCATAGAACAGTTGAGATATAGAAAAAGAAAAAGTTGTTATATAAAATAAAATAATTAAAAGAATAAGGAATGTGATGTATACAATTGGAAGATGTAATAAGAGAAGAGCCTCATTACACAGGTGTCACTAGGTCACTAGGAGAGTCACTGGGAGAAAGGCCCCATTACACTGGTGGTCAGTGGAAAGAATGCCCCCTTACAGATAATTAAAAAGATCACCAGTATTAGTGGTTACTTATGTAGCGCCCACCACCTTTAGGTGGGTGCTAATTAGTTAGGTAAGTGTTAGGTAAATTTGCCAGAGCCTTACATTTCTTTAGGCCTGGTTGTTTGATTTGGATGGGAGGAGTGATAGAATAGGGGGGGGGGGGGGGGGAGGGTGTGGCCACCTACACTTTGCCCTGAAAGATCTCCCTTCTTACCTTCCATTGGAAATGTTCTGAAGGTTAGGCGGACTGGGGACTGGGGTGCAAGCAGTTTGTATGGAGAGCCCTGGACCAATCATTAACTTGTACCCCTACCCATTCACCTAAGGTGTAAAAGTGTAAATAAAAAAAACACAATTTTTTAAAATATTTTATTGCACAGCTCCGGGGGTCTTCTTCCGTCTTGGGGGGTCTTTTTGCCGGACTCCTCCGCTATCTTCTGCTCTTTTACCTAGCGGAGGAGCACGGCTTCTTCGTCCCTGCCATCGTCTGGGGGTCTCGTTCCGCCTTCGGGGGTATCTTCTGTGCTTGCCGCTGTCACCGCCTTCTGCGCCGCCTTCTTCTTCCTCTTCTTCTTCTTCTTTTTCCGATGTTGACTCGTCGCTCTCTCTGGCCGGAATGGCAGAGACACGTGGTGTTGTGACTTATATAGGGACAAGGGGCGGGGTCACATGCTCATGTCACATGGTGACCCCGCCCCCATATGATGTCACAGTCCCGGAGGATGCTGGGACTGTGACATCATATGGGGGCAGGGTCACCATGTAACATGAGCCGGTGGCCCCGCCCCTTGTCCCTATATAAGTCACATCACCGTGTGTCTCTGCCATTCCGGCCAGAGAGTGCGACGAGTCAACATCGGAAAAAGAAGAAGACAAAGAAGAAGAAGAAGAGGAAGAAGAAGACGGCGCAGAAGGCGGCGACAGCGGCAAGCACAGAAGAGACCCCCGAAGGCGGAACAAGACCCCCAGTTGACGGCGGCGACGAAGAAGAAAGCTGGGCTCCTCCACTAGGTAAAAGAGCAGAAGATAGCGGAGGAGTCGGCGAGAAGACCCCCCAAGACGGAAGAAGACCCCCGGAGCTGTGCAATAAAATATTTAAAAAAAAATGTATTTACACTTGTACACCTTAGGTGAATGGGTAGGGGTACATCGTACCCCATACTCATTCACATGGGGGCCGGGATCTGGGGGCCCCCTTATTAAAGGGAGCTCCCGGATTCCGATAAGCCCCCCGCCCGCAGACCCCGACAACCAATGGCCAGGGTTGTGGGGAAGAGGCCCTTGTCCTCATCAACATGGGGACAAGGTGCTTTGGGGTGGGGGGCCCGGCCCCCCTTTCCCCAGGGCACACCCATGTTGAGGGCACGCAGCCTGGTAAGGCTCAGGAGGGGGGGCACTCGCTCGTCCCCACCCCCTTTCCTGGCCGGCCGGGCTGCGTGCTTGGATAAGGGTCTGAGTTGGATTCAGGGGGGACCCCCACGCCATTTTTTCAGCGTAGGGATTCCCCTTTAAATCCATGCCAGGTGACGGGGCTAGCGCGGCGGCATTCAATGCCTTTGCTAGTGCCGTCTACCTGCAGTCACGTTCTAAATGAACGTACTTTCCTCCGTGTGCGAGGCAAGTCCGTTCATTTCAAAAGTCCCGCGGACTAGCACACAGACCACGGTATTGTCCGCCAGACTGCCGAGTCCAGCGGACAATTTTAAGTCTGAACTTAAAACTTAGTCCGCCGGACTTTTGGGAGGAAAAAGTCCGCCGGTGCCCACACACGGGAGGATTGTCCGGCGGACATTCCCGCGGGAAAGTCCGCTCATGTGTACGTGGCCTTACATGGATACACGGGTACAGGCTATATGCTAAAGCATATAGCCTGTACCCGTGTATCCATGTAACAAATAAATTACTTTTATTCAAGAGCATCCGAGTTGTCAACCTTCTTGATTCAAGAATTGCACCTGTGGGGCCCGAACGCCCTGGCTAGAGCAACTGCTAAAAGATGGCCTGTGTTTTCCCCATCCTCAAAATAAAGTTGCTGAAGAAAAAAAAGTTTCTGTTCTGCTTTTTTACGGGAGATATCTGCATATTCCTGTTGTTTTTCTATCCACTTCTGTTGAGCTTCTGCAGTAGGGTTCGCTATATATTGAAATTCGGCCACAGAAAATTCCCAAGCCCTAGATATTTTTTTAATTTTTGAAATTTGAGAAAAAAAATAAGCCTCTTATATAGGCTTTTAAGGAGTCCCAATAAGTCTACAAAGATACAGAGGGCTTGTTGATAGTACCGTAGGTCAAAATATCAAGCAATATACTCTACTTTGAAGGAAAAAGATCAAACCAATAGGGGTTAACTTTCCATAAGGTGCTGATCTAGGTAAAATAAAAGGTTAGCTGAGTGATCAGACAACCCCCTAGCTGCGTAAGTCACTTCAGATATCACAGGTAACATTGCAGAAGTAACTAACGCCAAGTCTATTCTAGATAAGACCATATGGGTGCTAGAGAAACAAGAAAACTCTCTGGCATAGGAATGTAAGATTCTCTATACATCCATTAGGCCAATTTGCCGAACATACCCAGCAAAGGAAGTGCATGCAGAAGTCACCTGTCCCATTGCCGCACTATATTTATCTAACTAAGGGTCAAGATAATTATTAAAGTCCCCTACTATTAACTAGGGAACATCAGCTTTATCAGAGGTGAAATTCAAATGATGATTTTATGATTTTCTATACAATGTACAATATAGGATAATATAACGACCTCTAATATCCATCTGTACCTGCATGCAGGAAAAGTCAACATAATTTGCTATCAATATAGATGTGCCTTTTGAATTTGTAGTATAAGTAAAATGGTATTGCCTACTATATTGTGCATGCTTCAGATAATTAAAATTGTGTATGTTTAAATGAGTCTCCTGCAAGCAGATAATAGAAGGAGTAAACTGTTTTAATGTAGTAAACATAGCTTGTCTCTTCACCCCTAATATTCCAAGATACCAAAACTTGCATCATTGCTGACATATTGCGATATTTTCAAGTTTAAAACAATAACCCTCATATCTTTCATAGTAGGAAGTTGATTCCTATTGACCCTATATTGTATCAAATAATTCTGCTGGTTAGGGGACATAATATTGAAAAGGGCCCCATCTGAGCGCATGCGCGGATGCCTGAGCGAGCGGTTGTCTCTGCTTAGCGCTCCGCTCCGAGGGTGAAGAGAACCGGAGGACTACGGGTCCCAGCGGCGCCGCGAACGGCGCAAAACAGCAGGAAAAGCCACACTAGGACCCCAGGTGATATAATAATGGTCCTGAGGGGCCCTAAGAATAAAATTAAAGTGGCCATGGCTAAAACAGCGCCGGCCAGGCAGGCAGCAAAAATGGCGGCGGCAGTCTCCTCACAGGCTCCCGCACAGCATAGCAGTAAAGCGCCCCCTCTGACAACAGAAGATATTGTAGATTCAGATTCAGATGCTGAGATACCTCAGCATGAAAACACTGAGGACATGTTTAAAAAATTTGAAAGTATGCTAAATAAAGCCTTAAAGAAAACATCTGACAAAATTACTGAGAAACTGACAAAAGAGATTAGAGAGTTGGGCCAGAGAACAGCTGAACTAGAAATAAGAGTGGATGACCTAGATAGCTATACACAGCAAAACGCCTCAGAGCTTGAAAACCTAAAGGAAGAAAATCTTATGTTACAATCACGTTTAGAGGACCAGGAAAATAGGGACAGGCGTTCGAACCTAAGAATTAGAGGAATTCCTGAGACAGTCCTAGATCTCCAAGCCACCATGACGGCATTATTCCAGGAATTACAACCTGGCATACCTGTGGAAAGATTGGAACTAGACAGAGTGCACAGAGCTCTAGCCCCTCGCAAAACAAATGGCCCCCCTAGAGACATAATTGCTAAATTTCACTATTATAGAACCAAAGAGCAACTTTTGGCGGCTACTAGAGACAAGGAATCCCTGCAATTCCAGGGCTATACATATCAGCTTTTTGCCGATATATCCCCTCTCACGGTTGCTAAACGGCGGGCACTCAAACCCCAATTGCAAATTCTGCAACAACACCAAATTGCCTATCACTGGGGATTTCCATTTTCTCTACGTTTTACATTTCTGGAAACAAAATACGTTTGTAGATCTCCGGAAGACCTGCAATCTGCATTGATCGAAATGGGCATTGCTGACAGATCCGCATCCAACGACCATTCCCGCAGACGCTCAGCCTCCAGATCTCCTCAGCATAATATCACAACATCCTCTACAGGAGCCCCTTCATCTTCTCGCCAACATATACACAAACGGGGTCGGTTTGAAAACCCAACCCCCTCCAATGAGGACTCTATGGACTGATACTCTATTATAATCCGCCCTGATTCTGTTTAATCCCAGCACTACTTGCTGGTTGAAAAATTTGAAAATCATCTCCACTCATCTTCCTAGTTCCATAAGGAAATTTCTTCATTAGACTGGTTCTCTTTTTTTTCAGCATGTTTCTTCCAAAACTCTGACTCCTAACAATAATCCCTTACCATTTTTCTTCCCTCTTCACTATACATTTATTAATGTTTGACTGATATATAGGCATCTTTCTTTTTTAGGTCTCCCCTCGTTTTTTCTTTTTTTTTTCAGCAAACCTTTATTAACAAATGCACTAATAATACACAAAGTATTGCCTATATACCTCTTTTTACATCAGGGTCCTTAAGTACAGTGATCCCTTTATTATATAGTTTTCTAATTCCCGTGGTCCTCCGGTGCTGTTCTCCCCTCAGGAACTTCTTGTGCCCCCTGTACCATCTTCAGGTACCCGTCCAGATCATGCGGGTCCCTGGTGATGGCCTTGGAACCTCCCGGAGCATTTCATATATGCTCTGTAGATGTTCCCATACCCTGCTCTATTATATATCCCTAGGATTATTATATTATCATAACAGGGTCGATTGTTTTTTCTCTTCTTATTTTTTCTCTTTATGCTTTATTTTTTTCTTTGTTGTTTTCTTTACACTCTCCCTTCTCCAGGTGGTGAACATGAACCTAGAAGTAAGTCATATTTCTACTATCATAATATCTTATGCTATGCAGTTATGGCCCCTATAAATGTGTTATCTTTGAATGTACAAGGGTTTAATATTCCCCATAAACGCTCAAAAGCTTTACGCACTTTCCATGCTAAAAAAGCCAATATTATATGCTTGCAGGAAACTCATTTTATTGATAAGGCACATCCTAAATTCCTCTCATCAACTTATCCACAATTCTATGTTGCCTCAGCTTCGGTCAAACAACGGGGTACCCTTATAGGTTTCCACCGTAACACACCATTTACCCTTGTGTCACAACTTAACGACCCCGAAGGCAGATACGTATTGATTACTGGTTACCTATCTGATGCCCCTATTATGATTGTCTCTTACTATGCTCCCAATAAACGACCATTAGCTTTTATGTCTCATCTCCTCCAAATTATAGATAAGCATAAATTCGGTATGTTAATTCTTTGCGGAGACTCTAATACTACAGTATTCCCCTTCTTAGACAAGTCTCCACCTACCCCCAATGCGAACACTAACAAACATACTCTACAGCCACTGCTTACAGCACATAAATTAGTGGACACCTGGAGAGAACTAAACCCTACCAACAGACGTTATACACATTATTCATATCCGCACAAGTCATTCTCCCGCATCGACCATATCCTTGCCCCATCTAGTATGTTACCAGAAATAGTTTCCTCTAAAATAATCCCAATGCCTTGGACAGACCATTGTGCAGTCTTTTCCACTTTTGCTTCAACAATTCCCAGATCTCATGATACTACTTGGATCATTAACGACTCATTATTAACTCACCCATCTCATAAATTATTGATTGAACAAGCGCTCTCTGAATACATCTCCACTAATGATACAGATGATGTTTCTTCCATAACATTGTGGGAGGCCCATAAATCTGTTATTCGAGGAAACTTGATTCGATTAACATCAACACTTAAAAGGGAACGTAAACGTATGTTTGCGAAATTAGATAATGCTTTTAACACATGCCATTCAACTTTTCAATCTTCACCGACGATAGCCAATCACATAAAACTAGACAAAGCACGACTTGACCTAGACCTTTTCTTAACGGACTCTGCTGATAAAACACTACGTAAACGCCAACATATTCACTATCGCAAAGCCAACAAACCTGACACCCCATTAGCACGTTGTTTAAAGACGACACAAAACGTACAGTCCTCATATAGATTGAAAACCTCTCGCGACGGATATACCAGTAACCCAGTAAAAATACTTGAAGTATTTCACTCCAATTTATCTAAAATATACTCCCCTAACCAAGACTTTGATGCATCAAAAGCAGATTCTTTGTTTGCTAATATCAATCTTCCCAATTTAGACCAGTCTCAGAGAGATATTCTTGAGTGCCCTATATCTACCTCTGAAGTTCAGATTGCAATAAAACATTTAAAACCCAATAAAAGACCGGGCCCTGATGGGTTCTCGGCACTTTATTATAAACAATATTCACATATTTTAGCACCTATTTTGTCTAAAGCCTTTAACTCCATCCTTGAAAACCACTCTTTTCGTACAGAAACACTCAGCTCCATCATAGTAATGATTCCTAAACCTCACTCTGATACTACCTCCTGGACAAACTATCGTCCCATATCTTTACTCAACATCGATATTAAATTACTAGCTAAAATCTTGGCTACTCGCCTTAATAACGTCATAGGGCAGCTAATACATCGCGACCAAACAGGTTTTATGCCAAAAAGACAAGCAGGCGACAATATCAGACGCGCTCTCCTACTCATACATGCAGCTAAAACTAGACGTATTCCCTCATGCTTTGTATCTCTCGATATTAGAAAGGCGTTTGACTCTGTTTCCTGGCCATATATGTATTACATGCTCCAAAAATGGGGATTTGGGAATCATTTTCTAAAATGGATCTCCTCACTGTATGATAACCCAAAAGCATATATTAAATATGCTGGATATAAATCAGCTACGATGAATATCTGTAGAGGTACTAGGCAGGGCTGTCCCCTGTCCCCCTTACTTTTTGCCCTTCTCATCGAACCATTGGCACAACTAATTAGGACAAATGCGGACATTAAAGGTATTGAACTAGGAGGTTACCAACATAAATTATGTCTCTTCGCTGATGACATCCTCATCTTTTTATCTCATCCACATATTTCTGCTCCAAACTTGTTGAAGGTTCTAGATAAATTCGCTACGATTTCAGGACTCAAAGTTAATCCCGCAAAATCTAACGTGCTTAATATCTCATTGGAACAAACTGACCTCTCACACCTGCAAACTATCTTACCATTTCATTGGGTTCCCACTCAGTTACCCTATTTGGGAGTTCAACTCACATCCTCACTCAAAGATTTATTTAAGGTTAACTATTTACCTTTATTGAAATTAGTCACTAACCAAATGAAACAATGGTCTTCCCTCCCGTTATCTTGGTTGGGACGAATTAATGCAATAAAAATGACGATTTTACCAAAATTTTTATATTTGTTTAGGGTCTTACCCATCCCAATACCTGCATACTTTTTTAGGATAATACAACGTAGAGTCTTGGCCTTCATCTGGGGAAAAAACAAACCAAGGATTCCAATGACTACATTATACCTAAGTAGATTGAGGGGTGGACTCGGTTTACCAAATTTTGTTACCTACTATTCGGCTGCACAACTTTCACTTCTTACGAAATACCATTCAGTAGAAGAACCACCCCTTTGGGTGTCAATTGAATCGGTCGAATGCGACCCCATCTCTATTGCCAATATACTGTGGATTCATCCCACAGATAGATCACATATCACTAACCCTATAACGAAGCATTCTTTATCCGTCTGGGATAAATTTGGTAAACCCTCCAACCTTCAGTCCCCACATAATCCTCTCCTTTCCTTCCTTGGGAATCCGGCTTTTTACCCAGCCTGGAAGTATCCAAAATCATTCTCCGCCTGGTCCACCTGCAATTTAATCCGGTTTCATCAATTATGTAATAGTTCCAATATACTAGAATTCCCAGAACTCTGTGACACCTATGGGCTCCCAAGATCAGAAATCTTCAGGTATCTACAAATCAAAAATTTCTTTACTCCTCTTCTTAAAGCTGGTACGTCACTTAATCAAATATCACAATTTGAACGCATATGTAAAAGTGATCCGCATGTTAGAGGCGTAATTTCCGTGTTATATCATCAACTTACTATTCTGCCTAATGATATATTGCCCTCTTATACGGATAAATGGGCTTCAGATATGAATCGTGTTCTAGACACTAATGACTGGTCCAGTATATGGTTAGCTACTAAAGGTTCCTCTCAAAATTGCTTAGCTTTGGAAACTAACTTCAAAGTTTTGGCAAGATGGTACCTGGTACCTGCTAGAATCGCTAAGTTTATTCCAACATATCCTATCAACTGCTTCAGAGGCTGCTTATCCCCAGGCACACAATTCCATATCTGGTGGCAATGTCCGGTGGTTCAAGAATTCTGGGAAAACATTTTCGCCATGGCTTCTAAAGCGTTGGAATGTTCTATTTCTCCAGATCCAGCCACGGCCCTCCTCAACTTGAAACCTCCATCGCTAACCCATATTCAGTTCAAATTATTTCTCCAGTTGAGTACTGCTGCTAAACAAACTATAGCTAAAGCCTGGAAATCCAAAACCCTAATAGTAGCAGAAGCCAAACACAGAATGAATAGAGCTCTGACCTTTGAAAAAATGTCGGCTATAGAAGATAATAGTATCAATAAATTCAAACTGATTTGGCAACCATGGGTTAAACATTACTTGCCCCCTGACTTTGACCAGTCATTACTGTTACCCCAATAATTTACTGGTTAACACAACGTTTAGCTTCATTAACCTGTTTATTAGGATATTCATCGCCTGGAGAGTCTCTCCTTTTCCTTCTCTTTCCTTCTTTCCCTTCTTCTTATACTTCCTTCTCTATCTCTATCCTCATATATCTCCTTTAAGATACACGAATCATATTTATGTGATTCTCCCACCTTATCCTCATAATTTTAATCCTTCATAACCGGCATGACATGTCTTTCAGGTTGAATAACCATATGTAAAAGAACGCTGTGACTATTAGGTTGTGATCTTATCTTGAATAGATACATTCCTCTCCTCTTTTCAATATATACCCTCCATATATTCCTCTTTGTATATAAATTTAGCCCTTAATCTCTCACCACTACCTTGGTACTTGAATACCTATTTTTCTCATTGCCCCTACTTTGCCACAGTTAGTACCCATGTGGGGTGGTAAAGTAGTCTGGAGGCATGCTAATATTGCCCCTGGGGGTGAGTCAGAGACAAGCCCCGAACCCCTATGACACGACCATATAAGTTTCTTTCACCACAGTGTTCTTCTCCTATAGATTATACGTTACACTCTAGATTGTATGGTACTCATGCTTTGTATATTAATTTTTGCACTCAAGACATCCCATGTATGAATATTAATATATGTCATGTATCTTACTGTTTTCTTTTTTTTTTTTTTTTTTTTCTGTTTATGTATTGTTTCTGGTTCTTTTTGAAAATAAATAAAATCTATTGAACGAGAAAAGGGCCCCATCTGTAGGTAATACCCATTTCAAAAACATCACCAAGCAGAAGTCCCTTAGAATTCTTTGTGAAAAAAGATTTTATGTTAATTTTCATTATTTGGCACACATGTTGAGCAAATCTATAGAAATAAAAAAAATACAACAACAACAAAGAGAAAAATCCAAAAACTTGTACAAAACTCACATGGACGTTTAAATATTCTCAGTCCCCCTCAATAACTTTTATATGAAGGGTTTTATCTATAGAAGCATCACAATATACACATAATGCCCTTACTCTAATTCTAATAACAGTTAGTTGATCAAGAAAAACAGAAGCAAAATGTCTCTGTGTTCAAGTCTCAGTTGGAAGCACATACTGAGAGTAATAAAATATTAAAATAACAGGTATCCGCGATTAGGAAAATTATAGAATTGCAGCCTCCCTAATTAAGAACACCACCTAGGTGGAGTCCAAAAAAATAGTAAAACTCTAGAAAGGGAAATTGTCGCTGTTCAAATAAAAATATATCCTATGTGCAAATTACATATAGACAAAGGGAATATGACCTACTGATATGGGTAATGTCAACACTTTCTATAAAGTGGGATGTACATACACAAATGAAGTGAGGTCAGCACTTTCTGTAAAGTGATATGTGCATACAAAATTAGATCAACAAATATATATAATATAAAATCAAATATAGGTAAAAAAAAATTAAAAAAAGGTGAACAATAGTGTAAAAAAGTTCTTTTCATAAAAATCGTGTATTGCATCAGAGATAAAGTGACAAGTTCTAATTCCTGCTTGAATCAGTCCCAAAAAATCGTATGTGTTTATATAAATAAATAAGTGAAAAAAAAGTCCTCAAAAATTGATTGATAAAAAACAGTCTATAAGCAGGGATCCATGCAGAAGCAAAAGAAAAAAATCAATATAATAAAATCATGTGTCAATTTATTAGTAACTTGTAATGAATAAATGAATGGTTAAAATCTCGCACAGATGGAACAAATTGAAAAGCTTGCTGCGCGCTGTAACAATACCTTGTGAAACCGGTCGGAGGTGAGCTGGCTTGGTGAAGGAATGCTGTGATGGCAAAAACCTTCATGCATTCCTGAGAACGAGGAAACCAGCATCGGTGCCACGCCCCCCCTACGCCATGCACATGGCGTCCTGCCTATGTGTCCTGGTGTTGGCGTGTTTGGGATCCCATCTTGGCCAGCACATGGAGAGATGCATCCAAATCATTTGTGGGTGGCGTCGGGTACTCGGGCGAGAGTGCCCCCACTCCTTTGCTGGGCCAGCGTGACGCTGGGAGGGGCCCACTTGGTCACACTGAGCACTTAAATATCCCCTACCAATTACATAAGGAGAAACTAGCTCCAACTCTCCAAAAAGTTTTTATAGCAGCAGGAAAAAAGGGCATATTACTAGACTCTATGAGGGAGGCCTTAATTGTAGTGATCCCCAAACCTGGGAAGGATCTGCAAGAATGTGATTCATACAGACCGATCTCTCTAATCAACTCGGATGTCAAAATACTGGCCAAAATTCTGGCCAGTAGATTGAAGTCGGTGATCCTTAAACTAATTAATTCAGATCAGACAGGGTTCATACCCGGTAGATCTACCCAAATGAACTTGTGTAGACTATATGTCAACCTGCAGATCCAACATATGAATAAGGGCAAACGAGTAATATCGTTTTTAGACACCAAAAAGGCGTTCGATTCCGTGGAATGAAACTATTTATTCTCCCTCTTAGGCAAAATGGGTTTTGGACCAAAATTTATCTCCTGGATTGGGCTATTATATAAAGACCCCCGGGCAAGCATTAGAGTGAATGGACTTATTTCTAACCCCTTTCAGATTTACAGGGGAACAAGACAGGGGTGCCCCCTGCCCCTCTCCTATTTGCCCTGGCCATCGAGCCACTGGCAGCTAAGCTCAAAATCAATGACACTCTACAGGGGTTTCTGGTTGGGGACTTGGAGGAACGTGTATCATTATACGCCGACGACATGCTCCTATACTTAAAAGATGCTGACATGTCTTTAACTACAGCAGTCTTCCTGATTCGAGAGTTTGGAGATTTCTCCGGCTTCTGAATCAATTGGACCAAGTCGGACCTTTTTCCTATAGACCCCCAGCCGGACTTAACCCTCCAAGCTCAATGCCCTCTTGCCATTGTAGAAAAGTTCAAATACTTAGGAATAAAGATCCAACTACTCAGACACATTTACTGAAGCTAATCTGTGGCTAATCTATGAAAAGATCTCCCACTTGCACTCTACGGTAGAGCCAATTTATTTAAAATGATTTTCCTTCCGAAATTATTATATGTGCTTTCCAATGCCCGAAATTACATCCCGAAGAAAATATTTAAACATATCAATTCCTTGCTGACATCTTTCCTATGGAACAATAAGGCAGCTAGAGTCTCTTTGGAGATATTACAACTGCCAGTCCAAAGAGGGGGATTGGAAATACCTGACCTACATCTATACTACCTAGCATCCCAATTAGTATTTATCCACTGGCGAATGTTCCCACAACTAAACAACGCTGCAGTTGCAGTGGAAGCAGCAACAGTAACCTCATATAAAACTTTACTAAACTTCTTTTTCAGAGGGAAGTCTCCCACTGAAGAGGGTAATAAGATACTCAAATCCGCTAAACGGATATTGGGGATCTGTATAAAACATATACTGGACTATCCTCTTCACTGGTCCCATAATGCCCCGATCAAGTCCATACTCTGTTGCCATGCCCGTGGCCCAGTTCATATGGTAGGCCCGAGGCGATTCAGTAGGCTGCTCCACTTTGAAAAAATAGTCCCCGCACCTCCGACATCGAGCAAATGGCCAAGGACTTGCAATGAGACTGTCACATCCTCCACATAGCATGCCGAGGGCTTCAACGTCCCCGGCGGTGTAGAAGACAAACCACCCCTGTGGCAGCAGGTGGATTCCCGTGTCGGTTAACATGGTGCCGGGTATCTGCAAACTCGTGGGACCCCTCACCGATGGCATCCTGGGTCCTGGAACAGATGATGCACCCGCAACACGGAACATAGTTTCTCAGAATTTCCTTTTCTGCAGCTAAGCAAACACGTGACTAGCTCCACTTTCTTCCTGCGACATACTCACGCGGTGCATTGTGCAGGAAGACGAAACAGGCGTAGACTTCTTCCACTGGTTTTTCCAGTTGCGCAATTTCGCAGGCTTTTCTGCAGGGCTTCTCCCACTCTTACGTACCACAGTAAGTCTTTGCCTTAGTAAAGATGGCGCAGTTCAAAAACTTCACCCTCTATTCCAATAAACTCACATGTATGACTTTCTCCATTGTGGGAGGTAACGGCAAATCCTGGACTACGAGCCCACACGTGTAGCACTGACCCCCGAAGGAGCGGCTGAATTTTTCTGGGCTTACCGACTACCTCCACCAGCTCGTAACTTGTTGTCCTTGTCTAGGGGTTCCCAGGGTTGATGACCCAGTAATTGTAGAGACTGACACCGGAATTCCTTTTTAGGATTTTTATTTTGCTTAAAACAGTTGAACAAACTCAGTCTCTAAGTTGGGAATAGAGGGTATAAGGATAAAGTTTAGCTCAGGTGCTTGGAACTGCTGACTTCAATAAAAGTCTCTCTCTGTACATAATCCAGGGAATAGCCACTCACAAGTGGATTCTTTAATTGCTGGATAAATCCTTGAGCTTGGATCTAGCAGCCAACAAGTAATTCTAGCTTTGCAAAGTCTCTCACACAGAATTGGTTGAAAAAACTAAGTTGTAACCGGAAGGTAAAGGTAGGAACTTTTCTTACTGTACCAGAATCTTCAGCCGGTCCGGCGATACCGTAATAAATTGTGGATTCAACCAATGTCCATGGCAGCTTAGCTTCCAGGCTCTTACCGAGCAGCCAGCCTCGTTCGTGGCTCTCTTCTGAAGAGTCCTCCCCTGGTTGCATGTAGAGTTGCTGGGCCTCTCCAAATCTGAGACGGCACCAGAACACCTTAGAATCCTCCTTCTAGTTACTGCGCTCGAACCAAACGGTTCCGAGGCTCGGAAATGGATGGATCCGCACCCCAGGCCATGAGGGCCTCTGGGGGCTGGTCAGGAGGACCAAGACCATGAGTCAGCGACAACTTCTGGACCGGAACCCAGAACCACGTGACTTCAGCACCTTAAGTACCCTCTCTCAGAATACACAGCGAGACAAACGCGCCCATTGATTGGCTCCGAGAAGAGATTGATACCAAATGCGTCCGACCAGACTGCGTTCTAAGGCCTCTCACAGGTGTAAACCCCACCTATGACCAGGCAGAACCTCAATACAGCCCAGCCAAACTGATGCCAAAGCATAATCTAGAACAAATAACCCCAAAACTCAACTACAGTTTTGGGCAAAAACTAAATTTAGAGACATAGCGCATACTCATCAGGGGTACTGGCGCTACATATTATACCCCTCTAAGGTTATATAAAATGGGGCAAAGAGATAACCCCACTTGTCATAAATGCCTGACAGAAGTAGGCTCTTTTATACACATGGTATGGGAATGTGACAGGATAAGACCGCTATGGTCACAGGTAACCAAATTTATTGCTGATATGTTAGATATACCAAATATATGTAGCCCACTACTCAGACTATTAGGGGTATAGAAGATGAGGTTATGAGCAACAATATGAGAATACTATTAAGACTGTTGTTTTATTATGTAAGAAAACAAATTGCACTTCATTGGATCAGAAGAGAGCATCTTACACTAAACGCCTGGAAAGGATTAGTTAACGCTAACATTACCATGTATAGATGACATATGAGTCCAGAGGATCAACCAAAAAATTGAATAAAGTGTGGGGAAAATGGATTAACTCTGAAAACACTCTACAAATTGATATGTAATTACAGTGGTGTGAAAAAGTGTTTGCCCCCTTCCTCATTTCCTGTTCCTTTGCATGTTTGTCACACTTAAGTGTTTCGGAACATCAAACCAATTTAAACAATACTCAAGGACAACACAAGTAAACACATGCAATTTGTAAATGAATGTTTATTATTAAAGGTGAAAAAAAATCCAAACCATATGGCCCTGTGTGAAAAAGTGATTGCCCCCCTTGTTAAAACTTACTATAACTGTGGTTGTCCACACCTGAGTTCAATTTCTCTAGCCACACCCAGGCCTGATTATTGCCACACCTGTTCACAATCAAGGCATCACTTAAATAGGAGCTGCTTGTAAGGTCCACCAGAAGATCCTTAAAAGCTACACATCATGCCGAGACCCAAAGATTCAGGAACAATTGAGAAAGAAAGTAATTGAGATCATCAGTCTGGAAAGGGTTATAAAGCCATTTCCAAAGCTTTGGGAATCCAGCGAACCACAGTGAGAGCCATTATCCACAAATGGCGAAGACATGGAACAGTGGTGAACCTTCCCAGGAGTGGCTGGCCGCCCAAAATTACCCCAAGAGCGCAGCGACGACTCTCCAAGAGGTCACAAAAGACCCCACAACAACGTCCAAGGAACTGCAGGCCTCACTTGCCTAGTTAAGGTCAGCGTTCATGCCTCCACCATCAGGAAAAGACTGGGCAAAAATGCCTGCATGGCAGAGTTCCAAGGAGAAAACCACTGCTGAGCAAAAAGAACATCAAAGCTCGTCTCAATTTCTCCACAACACATCTTGATGATCCCCAAGACTTTTGGGACAACATTCTGTGTGAGACAAAAGTGGAACTCTTTGGAAGGTGTATGTCCAAGTATATCTGGCGTAGAAGGAACACTGCATTTCAGAAAAAGAACATTATACCAACAGTAAAATATGGTCTGGGGCTGTTTTGCTGCTTCTGGAAGACTTGCCGTGATAAAAGGAACTATGAATTCTGCTGTTACCAAGAGATCCTGAAGGAAATGTCCGACCATCTGTTCGTGTACTCAAGCTGAAACAAACTTTTCTGTTCTGCAGCAGGACAATGATCCTACCAGCAAGTCCACCACCGAATGGCTGAAGAAAAACAAAATGGAGACTTTGGAGTGGCCTAGCCAAAGTCCTGACCTGAATCCTATTGAGATTTGTGGTATGACCTTAAAAAGGCCGTTCATGCTCGAAAACCCTCTAATGTAACTGAATTAGGACAATTCTGCAGATGAGTGGGCCAAAATTCCTCCAGGACGCTGTAAAAGCCTCATTGCACGTTATCGCAAACGCTTGGTTCAGTTGTTGCTGCTAAGGGTGGCCCAACCAGTTATTAGGTTTAGGGGGCAATCACTTTTTCACACAGGGCCATGATGGTTTGGATTTTTTTTCACCTTTAATAATAAACACCTTCATTTACAAATTGCATAGTAGTTTATCTATAGAATCATACGTTTTTTTTTCTCGAATGCACTTCTGCTTAAATTTGGTTTGGTTTCGACCTATTTAAAAAAAAAGGTAGCCGAATGTACAAAGAACAAGACATAGAGATGAAAAACTATTTTTATTGTATATGCAAACATTATTGACCTGGATATACCTCAGAATGTGTCTTATCTTGTTTATTGCAGTGTGATCATACTATGTATGAACATTTGGCGAATAAAAATCTTAAAAAAAAATAAAAATATCCCCAGTTCCCTCAGCCAGCTCTTCTGGCAGCACCCTTAGTGCACGCTGCACATTACATGTGGACTATGTCCTTTTATCACACCAGCAGGTAATTACTTGGTTGGATTTTCTGATCATGTTTTTTGGTGCCCAACTATTCTCTATTGAAGGCAGCATGGGTTGGCTTTCATCATTTCTCTCACCTTTGCTATACATTCCCTTTTTCATCATGGTTTTGGCCCTATTCACTATATATGAATCTTCACATTTCATTCCTACTCACTCTTCATCTTGGTGCTGGGCTCCATTTACTCTTTATTATTTTCATAGACTTCTATGTAGTCACGGTCTACTTGACTTTCTCAATTTCACAGTATTGAAGCTCAAATATGTAGCTCAGGTATGTTAGAAGAGTATGCAAGATGAATGTGAGGCAATTATGACCCTACAAAGGTACCATCCCATATAAAACAATTTCCGAATGAGAGCAAAAATGGGGTGGGACTTTACATGTACCTTGCAGGGTCTAATAAATACACATACCAAAAAAGCTTAAAAAAAATAAACAAATCTTTACTTTCCATATACAAATAGTTTGATTTGAAAAAGTTGAACAAAACCACAGTTATGCCCCGTACACACGGTCAGAAATTCCGACGAAAAATGTCCGATCGTACCATGTTGTCGGAAAATCCGACCGTGTGTGGGACTTTTTCCGTCGGAATTTCCGATGAAAAAAATCCAATCTGACTTTTCCCGATCGTGTGTAGAGAATTCCGACGGACAAAGTGCCACGCATGCTCAGATCAAATTACTAGACCAAACCTATTGGCTAATAGCCTCTACGTAGTTACGTCGTACGCAGCGAGCGTCACCACGTTCAGAATGATCGGATTTTCCAACAACTTTGTCCGATCCTGTGTATGCAACACCAGTGTCGGACAAAATACGTCGGAAAAAGACGGATTTTGTGGTCGGAATTTCCGACCGTGTGTACGGGGCATTACTGTAAAGCCAGGCTTGATGTCAGGCTGTTGGCGGAAAATCCGACTGCGTGTATGTTCTATCGGACAATTGTTGTCGGACTTTCCGCCAACAAATGTTGGCTAGCATGTCTTCAAATTTTCCGCCAACAAATGTGTGTTGTTGGATTTTCCGATCGTGTGAACACAAGTCCGTTGGACAAAAGTCCAAAGTACAAACACGCATGCTCAAAAGCAAGGACGAACAGAAGCGGTTGTAATGGAGCGTTTGTAATGGAGAATTAACATTCGTGACGTGGCAAATTATGAAATATCCAAATGCAGCACACAAGTCTCTTCTTTAATGGGATAATAATGAAGCTGCTTTGCTGGTGATACTGATGGAGTTATTGCAAACTAATTTTCAAAGGCTTTTTTTTTCTAGTGATATCAAGAATAATATTATTATGCTTTTTTTTTTTTATTTGGGCAAGTTACCACAACACCATTATCCCGTAGTTTTTAAAAACAAAGATAAAACTATGTTGGTGTCCCTTGTCAATTTTACATTGTATTTTTTTAACCACTTGCTTACTGGGCACTTAAACCCCCTCCTGCCCAGACCAATTTTCAGCTTTCGGCGCTGACGCACTTTGAATGACAATTGCGCGGTCAAACAACGCTGTACCCAAATTCAATTTTTATCATTTTGTTCGCACAAATAGAGCTTTAGTTTGGTGGTATTTATTCGCGACTCCGTTTTTTATTTTTTGCGATATAAGCGAAAACATAGCGGAAATTTTGAAAAAAAAAAACAATATTTTCTCCTTTCTTTTTTAAAAGAAATCCAATAAAATCAAAATTTGTCATAAATTTAAGCCAAAATGTATTCTGCTACATGTTTTTAGTAAAAAAAATTCCATTAAGTGTATAATAATTGGTTTGTGTGATCACGGACATATGTACGCAAATGATCATGTACAGATGTGTGCAGGTGATCACGGACATATGTGTGCAGATAATCATTGGCACATGTTATTTTACTGGGACATATGTGAGGGACATGTGTTTTTATTATTTGGGGACATGTGTTTTTATTTGGGGACATGTGTTTTTATTATTTGGGGACATGTGTGTTTTGGGGACATGTGTGGGGACATGTGTGTTTACACTGTGGGGACACTACTGGTGATCAGTGAGTAAAAAGCTGTAAAAAAACAGCTAATACTCACTGATCACCAGCCGGCTGCAGCGATCCGCTCTCCTCTCCTCATCGACGACTTCCGTGTGAGGAGAGCCTATTGCCTAGCAACCGGCTGTTTGTTTACATCACATGACGGCTGTGATTCGACATGGCCGTCATGTGATCAGGAGGGCCAATCACCGAGCCCTCCTGCCGACCCGAGATGCGTTGTGTCCGGGTGACACGGCCGCATCGGGATCGCGCCGCTGCGCGGGCACGCGCGCGTGCGATCCCTCTACTTCTAAAGGACGTTCCGGAACGTCCGATCAGAAGTAGACGGCTCCCACCCGGCCGTATATGTACAGTGGCCGGGTGGGAAGTAGTTAAATGTAACTGCCTACTCCCAAACTGTCATTTAAAATAAAACACATAGCCAAGTATTATTCTACACAATTTTTTTATTGTGCATTAAAAAAAGAAAACAAATAAAATTAGACATGCTATCTGCCAAAGTGCATTCTATTCATCCAAAAATATAGAAAATATAACAAATCAAATCATTATTCAACCAAAAAAATTAGGTCAAAGCAATAACTCCAAGGCCAATAATAAATAGCACGTTATGTCCTCTGATTCCGCAACATGTCTGGTTGACGAACGGCCATTTAGAAACTAACTGAAAAGCATGAAATGAAAAGCGCAAACTGAAAAGCGCTAAATAAAAAAAACGCGAAAAGAAAAGTACGAATTAACACTCACCAAACTTCTACTAACACTAAATTAACAGAAGAAGCCCAAAGGGTGGCACTAAAGAGCTGAAAAACTACATAGTATGTCTAGTACATCACTACGTTCGTAATTGTTGGCCAAAATTTGTGTGACTGTGTTTATGCAAGACAAGTTTGAGTCAACGCCCTTCTGACAAAATTCCACAGTTTGGTTGTCGGAAAGTCTGATCGCGTGTAATAGGCATAAGGCTATCCAGGATGCGTTGGTCCTGGCTGAAGAATCGAGAAAACTGGCTTTCGCGGGGAGTCGAGCTTCATCGGGGCCTCAGACAGAAGCATAAATTTGTACATATACTGCAAAGATATACAAACATAATTAACAAATAACGTAAACATTAACAAATAATTATATTACCAAGAAATATTAAACATTAAAAACTTTCAATAAATTGAGTCATGTTGCTTAAAATTTTTGTAATGGTATCCTAAAACAGCTTGTTAGAGTGGTTTTAACCAGTTGTATTCAACTTTTTAAAATCTAACCATTTGTATATGGGAATTCAAGATTTGTTTAATTTTGAAGCCTTTTTGGTATGTGTATTTATTAGACCCTGCAAGGTACATGTAGAGTCCCACCCCATTTTTGTTCTCATTCGGTAATTGGAGCTCAAATGGATCACTATTTTGCCACTTGCCTTCTTTTCCCTCTGGGGATTATTGTTTGTGTTTGGCTTTCTGTGGGTCCCTTCCTCAGCTCCCGGGATGAGCATCTCTATCAGCCATCAGTAATTATTTTCACGTTCCAGACTTAGTTGACATTATTATTGTTATTATACAGGATTTATATAGCGCCAACAGTTTGCACTTTACAACATGAGGGCAGACAGTACAGTTACAATACAATTCAATACAGGAGGAATCAGAAAGCCC
Source organism: Lithobates sylvaticus (assembly GCA_028564925.1). Classification (NCBI taxonomy): domain Eukaryota; kingdom Metazoa; phylum Chordata; class Amphibia; order Anura; family Ranidae; genus Lithobates; species Lithobates sylvaticus. The sequence goes on along the minus strand of CM053030.1, from coordinate 164,549,616 downwards.
TGCTCGTTAGATCTGTAAATTAAATGATGCAAATCCTCAAACAATCCATGTTAATTCCAGGTTGTGAGGCAACAAAACACGAAAAATGCCAAGGGGGGTGAATACTTGCAATGCACTTTAGCAAGGCAGCATCAGTTAAAATTAAAAATGAGAGTAATGCTTTAAATGCTTAGCCATGGTTTCTGTAGTATATAAATGCATGTCAGTGGTTAGGACTCTGTACAAACACTGGGAGATTTACTAAAACTGGAAAGTGCAAAATCTGGTGCAGCTCTACATAGAAACCAATCAGCTTCAAAGGTTTAATTGCCAAAGATTCATTGAACAAGCTGAAATTAGAAGCTGGTTGGCTACCATGCACATCTGCACCAGATTTTGCACTCTCCAGTTTTAGTAAATCAATCCCACTGTGTAAGAGTTATATATTTTCTTTTAATTTTAAACATGCCATGTGGTGACAAAAAAAATAGGCTGCATAACTGACTTTTTCCTTCAGAAAATGCTCACCATCTGACTGTTATGCTGATCCAGTAACTCCATTACTTTCAAAGTCACTGACCTAGAATAAGTTCACATAATTCAAAGTCCTCTGTGATTGGGTAAGAGGAGAGTTGAGGCAGTCAGAGTGGCTGCATGTGACTCTGCATCTGCCGGAGCTGAGACCCAAGGTCCAGTGTTGGTGCGTCGGAAGTATTGTGATAGCTATGCTCCCAGTACTTAATAAAAATGTATATTATATATTGAAGAAACAATTCAATGAGGTGGCATTGTAATCCAGAACATTTTAGTGAGTGGCTGAGTTCCTGGAGTTCAGGTTTATTTTTTTTGCAGCAGTCATTAGGCCAGGGGTGCCCAACCAGTGGCCCGGGGGCCACATGTGGCCCGCGGAGCCCTCTGCTGTGGCCCACGATCTCCTGCTCTGGGATGGCTGGTTGGCAGGCTCAGATCATGGGTTCCTGACCCGGAATTCCCAGAGCATCAGTTTTGTGAATGAAGCCGGCGGTAGAGCAAGCAAGTGGCTGCGTAGCAGAGCCACATAAGACAGTGCTTCATGTATAGCGCCACCTCCTGTCACAGGTGGAGTGATACCAAATGCACTCTGCCTGGAAAAGCAACAGCTAGCGATACCTGAATTGAAGACTGTTATTAAAGGTATGTTTAATATATAATCACAGTGTATATATGGGCATATCTGTTCTGCAGTGGTTACCGGGCTGCTTTCAAACTGCACTGAGCCATAGACCTCTGTTATTACCTACGGGTTTGGTGCTCTTTCAGAAAGCGTACCACACCTGCAGGATATAATAGACTTCTATGGCAAAGTGCAGCTAACCCATAGGAAAGCGAGAGGTGCACTGCTCTGGGTAAACCACAGCACATCAGTGTAAAAGCAGTCTTAGGCCCCTTTCACATGATCCAACCCAATCATACCCTCCATTCACCTCTATGGAGCGGCAAATATAAACAGGCTTGTGTCCGTTTACACATGCCTACTTTCAATCCGAGCCGCTAAAAGAAAGAAAACAGAAGGGGATCTGTCCCCTTCCAACTGGGTGGATCAGAGGGCCCGTAGATTGGGCTGTATCCGTGTCCGCTCTGCATATGCAGAATGTACACGGACCTGTCATCCGCCCACTCCGCTCATTGTGGTCCGCGACCGGTTACCAAGTAGCTTAAGTGGCCCTTGCTCTTCAAAAGGTTGGGCACCCCTGCATTAGGCAGTGATGCTTTCTGCACTGTATTGCTGAGGTAGCCACTCAAGGAGCACCTACAGTCCTGCATATAAAATATGACTATGACATAATAACACAGTTAGAAAGTGAAAATCACATTAAATATTACTTTTTTTTTAATCTTTTTTTTTTTTTTAGATTGGCATACTTAAAAAGGTCAAAACAGATTCCATGCATATGAATGTGAGTGCAGTAAATATAAGAATTAATAATCTACAACATATCAAGAAATTGAAACACCCATTTTTTGTATTTTTTTTTTTTTTCTTTTCGTAAGCTGAAATGTAAACGTGGCACACCTTACTCTTCAAAAGTCCATATAGACACTAGACAGCCTGCTATGCACTTTTTCTGCCCCATCAGTCATAACAACATAGAACTTATGACAGACCTAATGTGAACATTGGTAAGGTACGGTGGATGAGTTCTTGAGTATGACCCTCAGGAAATGAGGCGTGTAATGCTATGAAGAGCACTCTAGAAGACCCTTATTGCTTGCTAATGCTTATGCACTGCTCGGAGCAGTTTGTTTTAGGATTTGCCATTTGCTCTGCAAATTGTTCAAATGGTTGAACACTAGGAAGCTAGAAGAAATGCTTTATTTTGGGATTAAAGCATTCAAGTCAAGGAAAGATCATTGTGTTTGAACTTTCAAGAGAAAGCCTATCTATAGAGAAAGGCTGTCTATTCTAATTAAGTAATATTTCATCTCATTATCATACACAGTTTGACATCTTTACCAACCAGCTGCACATTTTTTGTGTTTTCTTTTTCTCGTTCAATATTGCACACGTCTATTCCAGCGCCGTTTCTTTGTTTATATATTTACCAACCAGAGTTCCATTGTCATTATCCCAAACCCACAAGTTCAGGTATTTATTAACATCCGTGATTGCAAAATCCTTTATGTCTGGGGAACGACCTTGAATCTTTTATAGACTGCACAAGCGGATTGGTTGAATGACAGATGCAAGCAATTTATAGGCATGTGTTTTGTAATGCATTATAGTCAAAAATATTTTAGTTCTTTTTATGCCGGGAAGGAAATTATAAATCTGCTAGGTATAGTGAAATCTTGATCTAATGCTATGCTTTATTTCCAAAGAATTCAATCCTGTTTTGCGTGGGGATGTGTAAGATATTTTAGAGTTACATTTAATAGCATTGTTGGATGGTACATTTGATTCAAACAGCCATAAAGAGAAAGCATAGTCAATTGCCTTTAAATTAAGTATGTATTGGAAAATGGCTGTGCCTGCCTCTATTGGCTCAAAGCTGAACTTTAGTCCTTCCAGGACCCTTCTACCCTCATAAACATGCTAATGAAATGTTTCGATATTGTTTTTTTTTTTGTTTTTTTTTTTTACAGTTTACCAAGTAAGTTTTTATCCAAAAGATTCTCTGTACAGATTTATCAGTATTCTCCCATGAGTTCCTGCCACATTCACTCTTTGTTTTTATGCAGGCACCTGCTGGGTGAATATTGCATAATGGAACATTGCAAAATGATATGTCTTTCAAGTGTATACAGTAAAGTTGGGGTTATCTCCTTATTTTTGAGTGAATGTTTTGGGCAAATCATGTAACAGGAATGTCCTTTGATTCACTTCCTAATATTACTTTTGATGGTGCTGAAATTGTGTATTCGCAGTTTTAGCACTAGGAGGGTAATAAAAAAAAGAAATGTAAAATATATCTTAAAGAGGGAGTTCGCCTTAAAAAAAATATTAAAAGCCAGCAGCTACAAATACTGCAGCTGCTGACTTTTAATAAATGGACACTTACCTGTCCCAGGGTCCAGCGATGTCGGCAGCCGAAGCCGTGCAATCGCTCGGTTCTCGGCTGCTGCCGCCGACATTCTCATTGAGGGAATCAGGAAGTGAAGCGTTGAGGCTTCACTTCCCAGTTCCCTAGTGCGCATGCGCGAGTCACGCTGCGCATTGTAAGTGGTCCCCGATATCTCCTAGGACCTGTGTGTTTCCCAGGAGACAGCGGGGGTGCGGGAAGGGATGTGACTCCCGCAGGAGTCTATTCCCGGAAGTGGGTGCAGATACCTGTATTATACAGGTATCTGCACCCCCTCCCCCCTGAAAGGTGCCACATGTGGCACCGGTGGGGGGGGGGGGGGTTCCGATGAGCGGAAGTTCCACTTTAGTGTGGAGCTCCGCTTTAAAAAGGCTTTATTTCCTCCCCTAGAGCCAGTCAACCAGCCACATCAAGTATGCAAGCTAGTCTCCCCATAGCAAAGGAACTGCTAGTACACAGCCCCTTTGGAGGGCCCCAGTGTAAAAAAAATGCCCCATTCCGGGGCCCTTCCCACTGATCATGGGGCTCTTTACTACCATTGTGGGAATGCCAGAGCCCAGTCGCAAGTGCAACCTTTGCGACCCTGGTAAATCTGCCACTAGTGTCAATAGTTTTTAATTTCTGTTGTTTTATTTTTTATATATTTTTTTACTAATTTTATTTATTTATTTACTTTTACAATTTAATTTTTTTAATGATTTTTTACATATTTTTTAGGACCTTTGGTGAAATATCATGGGTTTAAACAGACCCCCTGATGTCTCACTTTTGAGACAGAGAAAGTGATTGAGGACAGATAATTCAGTCCCTTTCTCTGCATCCTTACCTGCATACAATGAATGAACAGGAATAACTCTCTACAGAGCTTCCCATTCATTCATAAACTGAGGCATAGTAAACAAACTTTACTATGCCATAGCTATTAATGAAAAAAAAAAAAACAGAGTCAGTGGTGATTGGTACCGATCACTGACTCCAGTGGTGTATTTCAATTTTGTGCTGCCCAAAGCCTGACTAAACTCAAGCACCCCTAATTTAAATATGAGCGACCCCTTTCTGTCAAGGCCACACTCCTATTCAGAATGGAGCCTGGACATTACACATTTACAGGCCCCTTCCCCGCTCTCCATCCAGACAGATCCCCTTCAGCAGTCGCCAGCGTTGCGGGGGGGGGGGGGGTAGCAGGGAAGCATAGAGAGGCCTGGACAGGGATAAGGAGGCGGCAGGAGTGGCATGTGGAGGGGTGGATGCCCTCCATTTCTCTCCTGCAGCCGATGAATGTCTGCGGGAGGGAGAGGAGGAAAAGCAGGCATTTAGCGGCTGCATGGAGGGATCAGTTCCTCTACATGCCGCCGCCCCTGCCACCCTCCTATCCTGGCATACAGGAAGGCCCCATGGGCCCCCTGGAGCATTGGGCTGGTCTCAATGGCCCAGCCCCTGGCCCCTTACTGTGCTGATACTAGCCCGTCTGTCCTTCAGCATTAAAGTGGATGTAAACCCCAAAAAAATGTTTTGATGTCATAATGTAGAGAATAAGATTTCCTTTCATTTGCGTCCAGTCTTGCCACACAGATTTACTCGAGGCCTGAGCAATCCTCTTTTATTGTTCAGTTAGAGAAATCTTGAAAACTTTGTCAAAAACGCCCCCTTGCTGTGAGTGACAGGTGATTTACATATCTTAGTAAATGTAATGTGGTAAAGCTTCCTTTTGTAAAGACTACCCAATCAGGTGCAAAGAAAATAATAAAAAAAAAGCATGATTCAATGATGGAAATCAGCATAGCTTTACCACATTTACTAAGCTCTGGTAAAAATGCAAAGTGCGCATTTTTTTTACCTTAGTAAATCCACTCCAGTGTCAAGGCAAAAGTGGGCAGATCTTGAGAGAATACTTGAACATTTAAGCATTCACTAAGTGAAAATGATACAATATGCACTTTTAAGAACAGATGTGGGTATATCTTGTTTGAAAAAAAATTCACCTGGGCAAATCTTGGGCACACGTTGGGCTATTTTCACTTGATATTGGGCAATAACCACTGTAAGAAATCAATGGAATATGTAAAGTGATATAAAAAGTATAACTCAGTACATATAATAGGGTAAATTATTGTTTTCTTACCGGCTAGCTGATTCTAGTATATCAAGAACAATACAACCTCAGCTATACTTGGGAAATCATTTCTAAAATATAGATGTATTACTTTTTTTCACTAATAAATATAATAATAAGTAGGAAAGTTACAAAAATGAGAGCTTCATCTGGGGAAAGCTTTTTCTTGTTGCAGTCACAATAACCCACATGTCACCTGGCATGTAATACCAGTAATCGGTTTGCGTAATCAGCCTCATGACTTCCCTGTTTTGGGATTGCAGCTATGTAGAATAGACTACAAGATGATTTTTAGTACTCTGAAGGTCACAACATGTCATCATTAGGGATGAGCCGAACACCCTCACGGTTCGGGTTGCACCGGAACTTGCGAACAGGCAAAAAATTTGTGCGAACACTGTTAAAGTCTATGGGACACGAACATGAAAAATCAAACGTGCTAATTTTAAAGGCTTATATGCAAGTTATTACCATAAAAAGTGTTTGGGAACCTAGGTCCTGCCCCAGGGGACATGTATCAATGCAAAAAAAAAGTTTTAAAAAGGGCTGTTTTTTTAGGAGCAGTGATTTTAATAATGCTTAAAGTGAAACAATAAAAATGAAACATTCCTTTAAATATCATGCCTGGGGGTGTCCTTAGCATGCCTGTAAAGTTGCGCATCTTTACCGTGCTTAGAACATTACCACAGCAAAATTACTTTATTATACCATTATCTAAAGGTAAAAATGTAATTTAAAACTGCTCGCGGCTGTGATCAATTAACGGATCCCGGCAATATAGATAAAAATCATTGAAAAAATGGCATGGGTTCCCCCCCACACCAAAATTAAAAAACAAAAATTGCGTGGGAGTCCCCCCAAAATCCATACCAGGCCCTTCAGGTCTAGTATGGATATAAGGGAACTCTGCACCAACGATTTTTAAAATAAGGGTGTGGAGGTCCCCCCCAAAATCCATACCAGACCCTTATCTGAGCACACAACCTAGCAGGCCGCAGGGAAAGGGGGGGGGAACGAGAGAGCGCCCCCCCTCCTGAACCGTACCAGGCCACATGCACTCAACATGGGGAGGGTGTTTTGGGGTATGTGTGATACCTGCTAGTCTCTCCTGCTTTGGTCCCCCAGCTCTGCTGATTCTCTACCTTTCAGTCCTATCTCCCTGGTCCTCCCTTATCTTCTACTACAGCATTCCCACATTGCGCACAATGTTTGTTCGTCTGCTAGTTGCTCCGCACCTGTCTGGACCCCGCTTACCTTCCTGCTGCTCCATGCTGTATACCAGATATGACATCTGCACCAGACACTCCCAGAATATATACACATGAACCAGAAGTAACTGATGATGATTTCTTTCTGGTTCACTTGTTGGTTTCCCAGTATATTCTGGGATATCTCATACCTTCAATACACATTGGAGACACATTGAAGCACCAAGGGCATGGGGTATAATTTTTGAAGCAAAGCAACAGTGTGAACAGGACTGTAAGCTAACCATTTTATTTAGTGACAGGGGCTTTGACTGGCATTCAGAGTGCATTTGCCTACTGGGCCAATTCTGACACTTTTCTCATATATGTAAAGATCAGTGTTTTTTTGCTAGAAAATGACCTAGAACCCCAAACATTATATATTTTTTAGCAGAGGCCTTAGAGAATAAAATAGCAGTTTTTTATGTCACACAGTTTTTGCGCAGTGATTAAAAAAAAAAAACACCACTTTAATTAATTAAAAACAAAACAATATATAACCCATTTTTTTGTAAAATATAAAATTTGATGTTACGCCGAGTAAATAGACACCCAACATGTCATGCTTTAAAATTGTGCATGCTTGTGGAATGGTGCCAAACTATGGTACCTAAAAATCTCCATAGGAAAAGTTTTAAAAATTTCTACAAGTTACTAGTTTAGAGTTACAGAGTAGGTCTAGTACTAGAATTTTTGCTCTCACTCTGACATTCATAAAGATACCTCCATGTGTGGTTTGAACACCGTTTACTTATAAGGGGGCTTTACTTTTTTTTTCTATTATTTCTTTTATTACATTTTTTTAATTTTTACACTGTCCCTTTAAATTTTTTTGATCACTTTTATTGCTATTGCAAGAAATGTAAACATCCCTTGCGATAGCAATACAGCATGACAGGTCCTCTTTATGGAGAGATCTGGGGGTCTAATAAGATATCTCTCCTCTACCATTAAAAAGTTGTTAAAAAAATGTTTTTGATCTTTTGCTTTAAAAAAAAAAAAAGCAGCCTTGTTTAACCACCTGATTACTTTGGACTTAAACCCCCCTCGTGACCAGACCAATTTTCAGCTTTTGGCGTTGTCGCACTTGGAATGACAATTGCGCGGTCATACGACACTGTACCCAAATTAAATTGTTATCATTTTTTCCCTACAAATAGAGCTTTCTTTTGGTGGTATTTGATCACCTCTGCGTTTTTTATTTTTTGCGCAATAAACAAAAGAAGAGCGACAAATTTAAAAAAAAAAAACAATATTTTTTACTTTTTGCTATAATAAATATCCCCAAAAAATATATAAAAAAACATTTTTTTTCCTCAGTTTAGGCCGAAACGTATTCTTCTACATATTTTTGGTAAAAAAAAAAATCGCAATTAGCGATTATTGATTAGTTTGCGCAAAAGTTATAGCGTTTACAAAATAGGGGATAGTTTTATAGCATTTTTATTAATATTTTTTTTTTTACTAGTAATGGCGGTGATCAGCGATTTTTATTGTGACTGCGACATTATGGCGGACACATCAGACATTTTTGACACATTTTTGGCACCATTGTCATTTATACAGCAATCAATGCTATTTAAATGCATTGATTGCTATATAAATGACACTGGCAGTGAAGGGGTTAACCACTAGGGGGCGGGGAGGGGTTAATTATGTTCCCTGGGAGTGATTCTTACTGTGGGGGGAGGGGACTCACAAGGGGAGGAGACCGATCGGTGTTTCTCTGTACAGAGAACACACCATCGGCTCCTCTCCTCTGATAGGACCGTTGATCTGTGTGTTTACACACACAGATCCACGGTCCCGCTGTGTTACCGGGCAATCGCGGGTGCCCAGCGGACATCGCGGCCGCTGGGCACGCGCATCGGGTGCCCAGTGACACGGCGAGAGCACGCGCTCCCTGGAGTGCACCGAAGGGGAGGACGTCATATGACGTGCTCCCGGCACAACAGATCCGCGCTGTAGCCGTCATTTGGCTATAGCGCGGATCTCAGCTAGTTAAATGCCGGAGGAACCTGAAGTGACGTCTTGACGTTGCTCCAGTCCTCCAAGGCCATAGAGATGAGGCCATATTGCCTTCACTGATCCCTATTGCAAGCCATTTCCGGCACCTTATGGGTCCCGGGCTTCACCGATCAGTCAGGTAAGCCTGGGGACCACCGGGAAGTGGCGGGGGTTATATGGGGGCGCACCCCTCCTGCCATAAAAGTGATCCAGTGGCAAATTTGCCACTTGGACCACTTCTATCTTGTAGAGAATTGCCGGCTGCAAAAACAATGCTGGGGTTATGGCATATTACTGCAGTCATAGCCCCGGTATTCCACTTGCTGACCAGGACACCATTTGTCAATGGCCTGGTTAAAAAAGCATTCCACATTTTGAAGCAAGTGTAAATGAGCCCTAAAAGCAGGGCCGTCTTTAATTTATTGATTGGACCCTGGGCAAAACTTTTCTTGGGCCCCCCCTCCGCCCCATGCAGTTTTGCTCTCCACCTGCTCTGAGACATACAATAAATAGCAGATAGACTCAAAATCAGTTTACTGAATCAGATCAGGCAGCTATTGCGATTGGTTGCCAGAGGTTACAGTGTATCATTACCGCTCACTGACTGGTTGCTAGAGGTTACAGCACACATTACGGCTCACTGATTAATTGCTAGAGGTTACAGCACATGATTTCTGCTTGTTGATTGGTTGCTAGAGATTACTGTGGATATGACCTCAGGGGGGCATGATATACATATCAATGCCGATGGCTGCTGCCGATGGCTGCCCCTATTTACATATGAATGCCATCGCTATTTACATTTGAATACCGGTAATTTACATGTAAACACAGGGTCTGCAGGTGAGTCATCTTTATACAATAGGGCAGAGCTGGGCAGCATTAGTAGCAGCACTTCACACTGAGATATTGGGACACAGCACAGGACTAAAACCTCAAGGGATGAGTAAATTTAAACCAGCATAGTTGGCAAGTATGAGGCAGCTGCTTTGGGCCCCACAACAAGGACAGGCCCCAGGGCAGCTGCCCCTTTTGCCCTGCCTTAAAAACGGCCCTGCCTAAAAGTTCTCTAACAGCTTATTGTAAATATCTGAACTTTGCCTGGTATCAGCCACTTGCAGTCCCTGTACAGCAGGGCTGGAGTGTGAGAGGAAGAAGCACAAGGAGCCAATCAGTTTATGTCCTGACAAGAAGCACGCTGTTAGGAGGAGAAAGCAGAGAGATGAGCTCATCATTGTGCTGCTTCTTCTGTCCAGTCATAGACTGGGGTGGGTCCAGGACGACCTGAACTCAAAAGGAAATGGGTTAAATGATGCAGGCCTTTTGAGGAATCTAGAGAAAGAACAAAGCTTTGTGGGGGAAATCTCTGGATTGAAGCAAAATATTTATGAGAATATATTTAAGTTTTTTTTTTGTAATATAAAACAAGCCTAATTAAGGTTTAAATAAATTCATTTTATTACCAGACACGGTGAACATGAAGGCTAGCATGCTTCACTGTATTATTAATACGTTTGTAATATATAATAAATATTTAATTTTGGATTTCATGTAAGTTTAAAACAGCTATGCAATTACTGCCCTCAAAGCTGAGAGCAAAGGTATTTATTTATTGCATCTCCATGCGTGAAGAATGTTAATTTTAATAGATTTCAATTTATGCATTCAATTTATTCACAACTTCTTCCGCAAAAGACTTCATCATTGTCTAAGGTGTCCCGTGACAATTTCTGCTCAAGGCCACGTCTAAGAATAGGCAATTTCTGAGAACTTAATTATGGATTCAAGAGAGTATTCCATTTAGGAATACCTTTCTGGATCCAGATTTTTGATATCTGAAGCACTCTTTAATCCTTATTACATTGACTCATGGACACAGACCACTGCTTGCTAGAGGCTATGAATTAAGATTTCCAATACATATTACAGCATTCTGTAAATTCTTTAAGAAGCACCACTGCATATGTCTTTGCTTAGGAAATGTTTTATGTTTGCTTGCTTTAAATAACCCTTTTTTGGTTCAAATGATCTAGCATTTAATAAAAACAAATAATAGGAAAAAAACTTGGGGATATTGTGTAAAAGTCGCAACTGTTTATACATACATCACCTGTAGGTGGCAGCATTATGCTACCTCACAGCCTATATGACAAAGTGACAGTGGCTGATAAGTTTTGTATTATAAAGCTTACTTTATTGCTCTTTAGTTTATGTGTTGAGGAGCTTTATTTTTTTTTTGTTTGTGGTGCAAAACATGCACCTTCTGTGAATCAATCTGTAGTTCTGATGAATAAGTTATATTTATGTTCCTATATATAACCCCAGTTCCAAAAAAATCTACAGAAAAACAGAATGCAAAAAAAATTGCAAATCTCATAAACCCATATTTTATGCACAATAGAAAACAGTAAACATATCAAATATTTAAATTGAGAAAATGTACCATTTTGAGAAACAAATAAGTAGTAAGTATTTTTGGAATTGATGGCAGCAACACATCTCAAAAAAGTTGGGATAGGGTCATGTTTACCACGGTGTACCATCCCCTCTTCTGAAGAGACCAGTTGCTGGAGTTTTGGAAGAGGAATGCTGCTTCATTCTTGCCCAATATTGGATTCTAAGTGCCCTACAGTCTTGTTTTTTTTTTTTTTTTTTTTCTATTTTTGTTTCAACATGCTCCAAATACTTTCAATGTGTGAAAGGTCTGGACTGCAGGCAGGCCATTTAAGCCCCTGGAATATTCTACAATGAAGCCATGTTGTTGCCATAGATGCAGTATACAGTTTAGCATTGTCCTGCTGAAATTTGCAAGGTCTTCCTTAAAAAAGATGTTGTCTGGATGGAAGCATAAACTGTTCTTAAAGCAGAGCTCCAGTCTCTTAAAGTTCTCTAACATCCATCAGCTCTGCGATGTCGTCATGAAGGAGTGGAAGAGGACTCCAGTGGCAACCTGTGAAGCTCTGGTGAACTCCATGCCCAAGAGGGTTAAGGCAGTGCTGGAAAATAATGGTGGCCATACAAAATATTGACACGTTGGGTCCAATTTGGACATTTTCACTTAGGGGTGTACTCACTTTTGTTGCCAGCAGTTTAGACATTAATGACTGTGTGTTGAGTTATTTTGATGGGACAGCAAATTTACACTGTTATACAAGCTGTACACTCACTACTTTACATTGTAGCAAAGTGTCATTTATTTAGTGTTGTCACATGAAAAGATATAATAACATATTTACAAAAATGTGAGAGGTGTACTCAATTTTGTGAGATACTGTATGTCCGGGCCAGCCGCAGTCCATTTTGAAAGAGTCCTGTACTTTTTTCAGTCTGGTTCATGTGCAAATTCAAGCGTCATACAAAATGGTCATAAAATCTTATAAAATTTGCACCTGAATAGCACCTGAACCAGTGAACAAAACCACACTGGACTCCTTTAAATAGACGCAAGAACATATGTGAACTGAGCCTGAGGAACATTATTCTGAAACTGTTTGACAATTTTTAGAAGCAGCTAGTTTGTAAACCTCTGCCCATCTTTACTTCTGAGACACTCTGACTCTCTAAGACTCTCTAAGATGCCCTTTTTATACCCAATCATGATACTGACCTGTTGCCAATTAACCTAGCTAATTGCAAAATGTTTTTTCCAGCTCTTCCTTGTTAGTACCACTACTTTGCCAGCTTTTTGTTGCCCTGTCTCAACTTTTCTTTAGACATGTTGCTGCCATCAGTTCCTAAATGACCTTATTTTTTATTCTTAAAATGGTACTGTTTAGGAAACATTTGATGTGATTTCTATGTTCTATTGTGAATAAAATATGAGCTTATACGATTTGCAAATCATTGCATTCTGTTTTTATGCAGATTTTACACAGCATCCCAACTTTTCTGGAATTGGGGTTGTATAAACATTAGAAGAATGCAAAAGAACACTCCAAACTATGCAGGAACACCTAACTATTCAAGCTGAGCAGCCACAGATACCTTGCAGATAGTCCACTTCTAACTGAAATTTCACTTTTGGTTGAGCTGACCCTTGTGCTGTTGTGTGTAATGTGCTACATACAATAAGTATTGGAAAACATAGTGAGGAGCTTGAGATATTGAGGTCTCTTGTTTGCAGATAGGCCAGAACTATAAGACCTTTATCCAAAATAGTATTGCTTGTACCGGGAGTTAAGACTAGGTTTACACTTGTGCAGGTGGTTGCAGGTGCGGGAAAGCGGGTAAATCTCACCTGTTCTTGCACTCAAAACCATCTTCAGCCAAATTAAGCTGCTCCTTTGCAGATGCACGGGGCAGCCATTCATTTTTATTGGCAACCCCACTCATCTAAAACCGCAGCAAGTTTTTGGTTGCAGCAAAGGGATCACTGTTTCTGGAGGGGCTCTGCCTCCAGGCTGGTCTCGGGCTTGTTGGTAAGAACCTATCAGCGTCACGGTTTAAGAAAGAATCTTGCGAAAGGATCAGCAGGGAGCAAGGAGGACAGCGTGAGTACACCAGCACACCCAGGGATTCACAAGGGGAAAGACCCTTTCTATCCCTTGCCCTGGGAGATCTTCAGAGCAGCAAGGTGGGCTGGTACACAAGCAGCCAGGAGGGCTTGTAGTACCTGCAGGCAGTGGAACTGGAAACAGTTCTACAAGAGGAGAGGAAATACTCCTGCATACAGTTTTGCAAAATGTTGTGCTATTTTTAAAAGGGGGCAGAGAGCTCCTGGTCTGTAATGGACTTTGCCACTGATCTAATAGACTGGGTGTTTCTAGGAAGGAGAGCAGTCCAGGATCTTGTCTCTGTACATAGGAAGGAAGTTGTTCTCATGTGTGTTCTTCAAGTCAAGTTGAGCATCCCATAAACCCTATACCCTATCCAAGTTGTTTCCCACATCAAAACAACAAAAACAAGCACATGGACTGATTTCTTATGTCTGGATGCAAGTGGAAAATGTGACGCATATAAACTTTAATGGGATCCCAGTTTTAGTCTGTAGGGTTCAATAATGAGTTGGCCCATCCTTTGCAGCTATAACAGCTTCAACTCTTCTGGGAAGGCTGTCCACAAGGTTTAGGAGTGTGTCTATGGGAATGTTTGACTATTCTTCCAGAAGCGCATTTGTGAGGTCAGGCACTGATGTGGATGATAATCCGGTACTTGTACCTGGTTACAAAGCATAATTTGTTTGTGTTAATGTGAGTGTAATTTATTCAATACAATTGGTTGCATTTAACATTATTGCACTATGGGAGCCCTCTATACATGCTTCTTTCTTTGAGAGCTATGCAGAAAGGCAGCATGAATAATTAAGGGAACTTAGTGTATGAAGTGAGACCCTTGTGGATGGGGAGTTAAAGTGGTCCTGACCAGAGGAATGGAGAGACTACAATGTCTGACCATTATATGCTATACTTCTATATGTTGGAGGTGAGAGTTCTGGGAGGTTGTATCGAGCATGTGGTGATATTTAATACGAATATAGATATTGATTACGTTATTAGTGAAGGGAACACCTCATCATAGGAATTTGGAACACTATAAGAAGTTGTTTTTCACTTCTATGATCATTTTGAACTATAATTCTTTTTGATACACTGGATTTATGGACACTTTTGCGTACTGAAACACTATGGGGTTGATTTACTAAAGGCAAATAGATTGTGCACTTTTGCAAGTGCAGTTGCTCCAGAGTTTAGTAAATTAGGTTAAGCTTCACTTCACTTCACTACAAAGAACAACCAATAACATGCAAGAAAAAAACATAAAATGTAACAACGCAGCACTTTTCACAGTTATTTCCAATGACTTTTCTTGCATAGTACAAGAATGTTCTTGCATAGGTTGTTGCCAAATGTTTCAACAGACCCAAGATGCAAATGGATACTGCTGGGATAAGAGCCGTTGGAGTAACTCTGAAAATGCTCAATTTGGTGTGTATTGCTGGAGAGTTTTTTTTCTTTTGGAAGGGTGCATGTGATCAGCACAGGGCCAATCAGCACTCTACAGACAGAGGGTCAGATGTCCTGCAGCCTCATAAGACAGTCAGAGTAGAATGAAAACTCCCCCTACAAGCTTTAACCAGACACTGATAGAAGTCACAAGACTGCTATATACTGCTGATAAGAAAAGGTATTTAGCAGTTTATATTTACTAAAATAATTGCATTTCTCTGTTCTGTGTATGGTGGGAGACCAGATATAGTGAATGCAGGATCCTGGGTTTAGTAAAACTTTTGTAGCACCCTCTACCTTAGGTAGGTAGGTTGCTAGAGTAGTTTTTGTTACAGCCAGTGCAGGTAAATTTGGGCAGGCCTAGCTCACAGCACACTCACACTCACAGTTTGTTTTGATCTGGGGGCTGGGAGTGTTTTTGAGTATAGCAGCAGGTGACTGACATGTACTTCATCTCTCTTGGAACCTCCTCTGTTTCTAGAGGGTTCGGGAAAAGAGGCAGGGCAGAGGATGGGAGTGGCATGGAGTGTATCTGGGAGCCCTGACCTATCCCCAACTAGGATTGGCAGGGGGCAGGCCTCCTATATATAGTCATGGTCAGTCTGTTGTGGGAAGAGTTGTCGGGTGGAAAAACTAGTGATGGAGTGTTAGGCCCTTGAGGGAGTCCCCTTTCTAGGGGGGGTGAACTCGGGCCTTGAGCTCAGGAGCTGGGAAGGAACCTCTCTATATACAATCATTGAGAGGTGTCTGGAACAGGAGCAGGAAGAGGACAGCGGGGAACATCGCCGGACAAGTTATTAGGAGCCTAGGAGGGATCCATTCTGGGGTCGGTGAGTGACAGGCACAGTGGAGAAATCTGGGAGAGAAGTGGATGTGAAGCCAGAAGGAGAGGCTGTGATATCACCAGTGTTTGAGTTAAGTTGCTGCAGCCAGGAGGGTTGGCAGATATTGCACAGGACTGTCTGGGACCGGGACCAGTAGTCCATCAAGCTTTTCAGCTAGCACAAGAAGTATTCTTCATATTGCTATTGGTTGCTTTTCAACTGTTAGGACTTATTCAGAGTAGGGCCTAAACATGTGCTAGCTGTATCAGGAAACTATGATTGAACAGTAGAGGAAGCAGAGTTTACTCAAGTGATGTGCTGGAGGACTATAGAGTTTTAGAGCCTACCAATATAGATTCAAAACAATTGTTCAATTCATCAAGATCAATTATCTGGGCATCCCATGTCCCTTTCCCCAATCCAAGTTAAATACCCTAAATAAAAACAACAAAAAACAAGCTAAAGGACTGTTCATTGGTTGGCAATGTATGTCTGAAGTGAATGCCTGGCCTAGCAGGGTGATGTGTGGAACTACTACACACAGCGACCCCACGGGCCACCACTACACTTTAATTCCAGAGCTGTGTAAATGTCAGAACTGGGTGGACAATACTTCTGCAGACAAAACAAAATGCTTATATGTATTTAATATGTGTATTTAGCTTCTTGCATGGGGTTCAGTTTTCAACAGGGGCTTCTTGAACTCACATTTCAAACAATGACTCTCTAAGTTGAAATATGATATTATATATGTTTGTTGGTGATTTCTGTCTTGACTGATACGCTTCTTAAAATCTCCCCTGATTTTATAGTTTTGTGTTCCTAATTTCGTGAAATAGTTCTTGTTTTTTTTTTCCTTCCATCATCTTGTTTTACTGTTACATTTGCATCTCTACACCCGAATAACCTTGAGTTTAAGACTCACTTTTCCAAATCAATGTTCTTTTTATACCTGATAGAATTAATTGTAAATAATAATTGCTTCTTGAAGATTTTGACTTGATTGGCTGGAAAATGTAATGAAAGTAAAGTTTAGAAGCAAAGTAATTTAAATAGTGAAACGCATTTATTTTTTGAGACTAGAAGAAAAACAAAACAGCTAAAACCTTAAAATTGGAGCATGTATATAGATCAATTAGGCATTTTCATTCTTGGTTTGTATGTATAATTGGGTTCCCCTGACTGCGTTCTCTGCTTTCTACTCAAGCAATTATGAAAGTAATTCTCTGTCAAGGTGAATCATGGAATTGTAAAAACAATGTTATTAGATAGTGCTTACTTGCATGGTGCAATTTGTATAAGTTGTTTTCGAAAGTCCTTTATATTCATATCAATCTCTATCTTGTCTACACAAAGTTATTTACAGCCTCTTTCATTACTGACTCGTCCTGCACATCATTAGTCAACTTTGTCTGTGACTTATTTCTGCCTCTACATTTTTTTGATTGGTTACTTGTTAAAAACTCAGCAAAAACTCTGAAAGTCTTATTATTTCAAGATATTTACTGAGAGTGTGCTTTAAAGGATATTAAATTCCAATCTTCTTCAAGTGAAAAATCGAGGCACCCATATAATGTGAAGTTTTCTTTTACAGGTTTCAAATGTAGTGAAATATGTAAAAAATGCTGACTGTTGGAATATATTAAAGAACTAGGCAGGGTTGCATTCAAAGAGGACCTGAACTATGGAAAATGCGCCCAAAAAAGTCAAACAGGGTCTGTAGGATATTTTCCCTGTTAGAGTGTACTCACACTAGAACACATGGTTGCCTTGTACTGAGCACTACTGGCGTATGCCAGTTTACTTACATCATCACCTCTGTCAGCCAGACCATAGTGATTCCTGCCCTCCTGTGTGAGTTCTCAGTGATCTATGAGTGTTCTGGCATGGTTAACAACTACTTATATACCTAATTTACTGGAGTCCAACAGAACCATCTCTTTCGTCAGGCCTGGACACAGTACTCTGAACTGTGCATGAGCACCCTCGCCATAACCGTGCCTGACCACGTTATGGATTGATCACAGTAGTCAAACTGTCAGAAACCATGAAATTAGGCCGAGACAGAAGTACAGTTAAATCACACTTGTTTACTAATAATAGTAAAAAGAACAAACATAGTCAAAACATAACCAAAGTTCAGTAACCGGAACGGATAGTCAGACAAGCCAAATGTCAGGGATCAATGTAGTGGAACAGCAAGCAGGATCTGGAGCCAGAAGGGATGTCAGCAAAGCAAGTCTTGAACAGGATTGCAGGAGATAATTCTGTGATGTTGACCAAGGCAAAGGCAGAGATCCTCTGGACTGGACGGCAAAGGTAGACAGGACTGACGAGCAGGATATCACCAACAGCTGAGTAACTGTGGAGAGATAGGAGCTGGCAATTAGCCGACAGCTGAGCAGCCAGCTCAGAGAAGGAAGCGCTGTACCCAGCCCTAACACAAACAAACTGGACTTTGGAGATCAAATGTTCTCGGGAATTATACACACACCTTAGTGTGAGTACACCCTTGCTAACTTACCCTACCTTGTGTCTTTGCGTGGAGAAAGCCTTCTTGGTAAAGGATCAGGGTTGTGTTTCCTTATACCAGAGCTGCAGCTGTGATGACAAAGCTGAGGGATCATCATCAGCATTCAGACTTTACAAAGCATGAAACAAGAAATGTAAGGGTGCAATTAGGGTGGCTAAGATAGAACACAAAAGACACATAGCGGGGGAGAGCAAAAAAAATCCCAAGAAATTCTTTAAGTATGTAAAAAGTAAAAAATAGAGGACAGACCATATTGGCCCCATTAATAATGAGGAAGGAAATCTGATTACAAAGGTTGGGGAGATGGCAAAGGTATTGAATTTATTCTTCTCCTCAGTCTTCTTGAGGGAATCGGGGGGCTTCAGTAACCACAACTGCAGTGTTTATCCTCATGGCACATCACATGAAGCACCCTCATGGCTAACAGAGGACAGAATTAGAAATAGACTTGGAAAACTTAACATTAATAAGTCACCGGGACCAGATGACTTGCACCGAGGGTCCTTAGGGAACTCAAGTAATTGCGAGACAATTGTTCCTAATTTTTACTGACAGTCTACTGACTGGAATGGTACCAGCTGATTGGAGAAAAACAAATGCAGCACCAATATTTAAAAAAGGGCCAACATACATCCCTGTGAATTACAGACCAGTTAGCCTAACATCAATAGTATGCAAGCTCCTGAAAGGGACTATTTACAAGATTTTAGTACAGAAAATGGTATCATTAGCAGTAATCAGCATGCCAAACCAATCTATGAACCTTCTATGAGGAGGTGAGCTGCCATCTAGATAAAGGAAGGCCATAGATATGGTGTATCTGGATTTTGCAAAAGCATTTGACACAGTTCCTTGTACAAAGTAAGGTCCGGTGAGTACATGGATTGAAAAATGTCTACAAGGGCAAGTTCAGAGGGTGGTGAAAAATGGGGAGTACTCTGAATGGTCAGGGGTGGAAAGTGGGGTCCCCCAGGGTTCTGTGCTGGAACCAATCCTATTTAATTTGTTCATAAACAACCTGGAGGATGGGGTAAACAGTTTAATCTCTGTATTTGCAGACGATACTAAGTTAAGCAGGGCAATAACTTCTCCGCAGGATGTGGAATCCTTGCAAGAACATCTGAACAAATTAATGGGGTGGGCAACTACATGGCAAATGAGATTTAATGTGGAAAAATTTAAAATAATGCATTTAGGTGGCAAAAATATGAATGCGATCTACTCACTGGGGGAGAACCTCTGGGGGAATCAAGGATGTAAAAGGACCTGGGGGTCCTAGTAGATGATAGGCTCAGCATCGGCATGCAATGCCAAGCTGCTGTTACTAAAGCAAACAGAATATTGGCATGCGTTAAAAAGGGGATTAACTCAAGAGATAAAGCGATAATTCTCCCACTCTACCAGACTCTGGTCCGGCCTCACCTGGAGTATGCTTTCCAGTTCTGGGCACCAGTTCTCAGGAAGGATGTACTGGAAATGGAGCGAGTACAGAGAAGGGCAACAAAGCTAATAAAGGGACTGGAGGATATGAGTTATGAAGATAGGTTTACGAGCACTGAACTTATTCTCTCTGGAGAAGAGATGCTTGAGAGGGGATATGATTTCAATTTACAAATACCGTACTGGTGACCCCACAATAGTGATAAAACTTTTCCGTGGAAGGGAGTTTAATAAGACACGTGGCCACTCATTAAAATTAGAAGAAAAGAGGTTTAACCTTAAACTGCGTAGAGAGTTCTTTACTGTAAGAGCGGCAAGGATGTGGAGTTCCCTTCCACGGGTGGTGGTTTCAGCAGGGAGCACACCACAACATACAGGGATATACAATGTAATACTGACATAATCACACACATAGGTTGGACTTGATGGACTTGTGTCTTTTTTCAACCTCACCTACTATGTAATTATATACAAGTCTCAGGAGCTTTATGAGAGTTATTTTGTTAGAGAATCCAGCAGTACTCAACTGTAAAAAAAAAATTCCCTCACACGGCATCCACTGTTGTCTATATGGCTTTCTATAAGGGACTACTGGCACATTCAGACTCCAGGTTTAGGTGCATCTACTAAAGAATCAGCTGGTGTTTAGTCTCAGCTCCCCACAAGAGTTCCGCAATGCCTTAGAGCATGGCCTAGGAAGGAGTATTGTGCTATGATAAATTGTAATCTGACGTTTCAGGAATTTGTAGTGGAGTAACGTGGACACATTACTATACTGTATATGATGCACCATACCCTTGGACCTGCACAGTGCTGGTGACCACATACAAAATCTTCTAAACTAATGGCTGCTTAAAGTCGGGAAGTGCAGTTGTATTTAAGTTAGTCTAGATATGTCAGTGGTACACTGAGGCCCATTTGTTTGATGTTTTAGGAATTTCTACAGTCAGTAATCATTAGGTAAATTTGCCATTGTCACAGGAATTGCACATACAGTATTTGTACACACTTTTTACATTCTATCTCTTCTGCTTAATCTCCATCCCTTTAATGCCTTAATTTGAAGTGATGCAGATACTTTACTATGTTCACAAAATAATTTTGCAAGTTCTTCAGAATGAGACAACATAATCCTTGTGAGTGACCAGAGTTACAGGATAATCTGATCTCCTAAAAATGATTAGGCCAACAACTATACTGCCATCAAGTTCACGGGAATCGGCAATTAGCCGCGAGTGATTTTAAATGTCTTTTTTTCCTGCAAAAATGACACATTGTACAGAGAGAGTTCTAAACATGGGAAACATGCGCCCCTTCATAGGCATACTATAGAGTATATAGTATATAGAAGGGGTCATGTTTCCCGTGTTTAGAACTCTCTCTGTACAATGTGTCATTTTTGCAGGAAAAAAAGACATTTAAAATCACTCGCGGCTAATTGCCGATTCCCGCAATACAGAGAACAATTCGAATGTTGTATTGTAACTAACAAATATGTAATTTCAACTAATATGAAAGAAATGATAATAGCGGATATAACGAATGCTTCGAATGATTCGAGATTCAGTATATCTAATATAGGGAACTGTCCCTGCACAGTGTCATTTTTGCAGGAAAAAAAAAACTATTTAAAATCACGAGTCGCAGCTATTGCCGGCAAATGAATTGTTGGATCCGTAATACAGAGAACTGTCGTTCATTGAAGTCATTGATAAAAAAATGTGTAGGGGTCCCCCCAAATTCAATAACCAGGCCCTTCAGGTCTGGGATGGATATTAAGGGGGACCCCCAGCCAAAAAAAAAAAAAAAAAATGGCGTAGGGTCCCCCTCAAAATCCATACCAGACCCTTGAGGTCTGGGATGGATTTTAAGGGGAACCCTAGCCCAAAAAAATGGCGTGGGGTCCCCCATAAAATCCATACCAGACCCTTATCTGAGCACGCAACCTGGCAGGCCGCAGGAAAGGAGGGGGGGACGAGAGCGGCCCCCCCTCCCTCCTGAACCGTACCAGGCCACATGCCCTCAACATTGGGAGGGTGCTTTGGGGTCCCCCCCAAAGCACCTTGTCCCCATGTTGATGAGGACAAGGGCCTCATCCCCACAACCCTGGCCGGTGGTTGTGGGGGTCTGCGGGCGGGGGGCTTATCGGAATCTGGAAGCCCCCTTTAACAAGGGGACCCCCAGATCCC
This sequence comes from Lithobates sylvaticus, assembly GCA_028564925.1. Lineage (NCBI taxonomy): Eukaryota > Metazoa > Chordata > Amphibia > Anura > Ranidae > Lithobates > Lithobates sylvaticus. Next base: position 164,527,779 of record CM053030.1, on the reverse strand, counting down.
GGCCTCCCCCCTGTGTGAAATGGTAAGGGGGTACAAAAGTACCCCTACCATTTCACCAAAAAAGGTGACAAAATGGTAAAAATGACAGGAGACGGTCTTTGACAATTCCTTTATTAAAATCTTCTTTCTTCTTTCTTCTGGTCTTCCTTTCTTCATCTTCTCCTTCCGGCATCTTCTTCCATCTTCTTCTTCCTTCGATTCGCTTCTTCTTCCTCCGGTCTTCTCGTCCTTCTCGTCCGGCGTCGTCCTTCTCGTCCGGCATCGGCGTCTCTTCTCGCAGGCCGCTCCTCGCAATGGGAGGCTCCCGCTCTGTGAGGCTTCGCTCGGGTGACAGGTCTTGTATGATCATGGGCCATGAACCATTTTAAGATAATTGCTTTAATTTTGTTGTCATAAGTCAAGTTTGCAAGGCTGGTTGAGTGTTTGACATGTTAGCCTTTGACATGAACCTTACAGCAGAATGACAATAAATGAGAAATGGAACAGCAACATTATAAAGGCCAGTTTCACCTGTGTACTATATTCTTCTTAACTTTATTTTGTTTCTTAGCTATATTTCTATTTGCTCATCTTAACAAAATATCTTCAAATGTTTTAAAACTTCATGTTTATGCACTGCTTGAAGTAATGTACCGTAGTTATTATGCATTCATTGATTTAGACAGTTTTTCTTCTTACACATATATGCTATATTTCCCTCTTGGTAGTGCAGCACAATGATTGGGCTTACTGCTCCTTTTAATCCTGTGCAACACCACAGAACTTATGAAGACCATAGTCTCTTTATACAGCTTATGATATATGTGACTGTAACATACAAAATTAATCTAAAAATCTATATGTGAAAAACAATTAGGAAAAAAAGGTTTCTCAACCAAAAAAAATGTTAAAGCCACTTACAATGTTTACAATAACAACTTAAAGTGGTTGTTAAGCCACTACAGTATAACCATACAATCCCGTCTGTAAAATAACATAACAAAGATGCCAATTTCTACCTTATCAGAGCGCCTCCCGGCGCTCACGTCAATCCTTGGCTCTCTCCTCTCCCCACCTGACAGCTAAAGCGGGAGGGGCCAAGAACTCCCGCTGATGTCATCCAGGAGGAGGGAAGCAGAGAGAGCCAAGGAGTCACGTGAGTGCCGGGAGACACTCTGATATAAGGTAGAAATCTGCATCTTTTTTATATAACACATACACTGGGACACATAATGTTATTTTACAGAAGGGATTGTATGGTTATACTGTAGTTAAGATAGCAGCAGGAGGGGAGGCTGAGTTGACAGAGCTGACAGGCAGGGAGGGGGGGAGGGGGAAGAAGATGGGGGAGAGCAGAGAGGAGAGCTACGGTTGATGGAGGCACATAAACTGACCACGGTGTCAGGGCTCAGCAGCCTTGATAAACCGCGGTCAGTTTACAGGGGGAGGGCAGAACCAGGCAGTATCAGCCAGGTTTTTTAGGTGATACAAGATGGCCAAATTACACAGTGTCACTGCACCACCGATCGCCGCGATGTACGCACCCACGGGCGTGAGTGATAGCGGTCTTTCTGGGAGGCTGTCATATTATGTCCACTCAGAACGAGAGCCGCACTGCCAAGCCGGCAAGCGGTTAAAGGAGAATTTTCCCCTTCCCACTGAGCAGGTATGCGTACTCGGCTTTCGGGGGTTATACCGGTATGATGCCTGCAGCTGCAGGCATCATCCCGGTACCGTTGTTTAGAGGGGGCAATTGGCTATCCAGGTATAACAACCAATGTGGCTAAAAGCCGCTCGGCTATTATACCGGAGAAGCGGGAGGGGACGCCCCCCTCCCGCCACCTCACGCCGCTCTTCCCGGGCCTTCCGTTCCATTGGAAGGCCCAATCGAACATCCGCCACTTCCAGCGGGTAGTGACAGACTGGAATGAAGCCGGAAATGGCTTCATTCTAGTCTCCTGGATGTAAACACGTAAGCGAGGTCACAAAGTCACTTCCTGTTTACTCGGCTGCCAATGGCGCCGGATTTAAAAAAATATACAGTATTCAGATACACCGTTTTTGGTGATCTGAATACTTTGAAGTGAAAAGGAGGGATTGGAGGTCTTTTAGACCCCCGATCCCTCCATAAAGAGTACCTGTCACCACCTATTACTGTCACAAGGGATGTTTACATTCCTTGTGACAGCAATTAAAGTGATCACATTTTTTTAAAAAAAAACACAATTTAATAATATAAAAATAATTAAAATAAATAAGAAAAAAAACATTTCAAAGCGCCCCCGTCACCGTGAGCTCGCCCAGCAAATAAAACGCATACGGAAGTCGCACCCGCATATGTAAACGGTGTTCAAATCACACATGTGAGGTATCATCGCGATCATCAGAGCGAGAGTAATAATTCTAGCATTAGACCTCCGTTGTAACTCTAACCTGGTAACCGTAAAAAAAAATTTAAAGCGTCGCCTATGGCAATTTTTAGGTACCAAAGTTTGTCGCCGTTCCACGCGTGCAATTATAAAGCGTGACATGTTTGGTATCTATTTACTCGGCGTAACATCATCTTTCACATTATACAAAAAAATTGGGATAACTATACTGTTTTTTTTTTTTTTAATTCATTAGAGTGTCCCTTTTCCCAAAAACTTGCGTTTAAAACACCTCTGCACAAATACTGTGTGACATAAAATATTGCAACAATCACCATTTTTTCTCTAGATTCTCTGCTAAATATATATATATATATATATATATATATATATATATATATATATATAATGTTTGGGGGTTCTAAGTACTGTAATTTTCGAGCAAAAAATAGGGATTTTAACTTGTAAACACCAAATTTCAGAAATAGGCTTAGTCATGAAAGGGTTAAACAAAAAAAATATTAGTTCAAGTGCTTTTTTTTTACCACTACTATTCCTTTATATTGGCTTTTTAAATTCACAAATGCAGCAATGTAGAAATTGGGTGAAAGGTTTAGCACTGGAAAACATTTTTCTGTATATAGATCAGACCAAAATGAGGGACAAATGAGGAGAAAAGAGGGACAGAGGGACTTTGATCCAAATCAGGAACAGTCCCTCGATAACAGGGACAGTTGGGAGCTATGTGCAACTTTACTCTATCCAGACAGTGGTGGTGTTGTATTGTCGCATAGAAAATAGTTACAATTTTCTAATCTGTCCTAAAATCCTTTTCCTTGAAACAACAAATGTGGGGCTATCTCATAGACCATAGATTGTCATTTAAAATCATTATAACATAAGAGAATCAAATAGGTCCCCTACATGGTAGAATGTACCAACGACAAAATAAAGTTATGGTAGACTTGTGTCTCTATGTATACAAACTATATGACAATTTGCAAGCTTGGCTCAGAAATGGACAAATAAAACACAAAGCAGATTAAATGCTCAATAGAATGGTGCAGACTGTTATAGTCATGATGACATTGTGGGACACTCAAAATTTCTCTTAGAAATGGTTTCAATTGATTATTACAACAATAACAAAGCTATGTGAAATATATTTCAATAGCAACAATAACAGTGTTTCCATTTTCATGTGAGAAATATTCAAAGGATCCAGAATAATTTTTGGCAGAACAAAGGAATTACATTAAATTGCATGTCATTCAATGCTCTATTTTAAAAGGACTAGAAATAAGAATTCCCAGCATTGAAAAATGTTCATAAACACTATAGAAAGCGCTTACAATGTTGGAATCATAAAACGCACATGCTTTTAGAGTGCATTTCTAAGCAAATTGTCAGAGCACACTTCAGTATGAATGCATGTTAGCTATTAAATTTGTGGGATATCACAGAAAATGGACAGTATTTTATTGTGATACACATATTCATTTCTTGGGCCATTGCTATACATTTGTAGTAAGATGGTAATTGCTATGGCTCATACATTCACTTGGACAGGAATGACAAATGCTTTACATACTAACTACATTAGCACCCCCCATATATGAAAATTTAATTTCACTTCACAAGGCTGACAGTAAACATGACTTAAGTGTTACTCCAACAATGTTCATTATGGCACCCATAGTAGAACTTATCTTAAGAATCTATATATATTATTAATGGTATGTTGGCAGTACAGATTCACCTTCTCTTCCGCAAGATCCATTGCTGCTGGAGACTAGGTGACGGGTGACTAGGTGAAGAAAAACAGTACAACAGTACAACAGAAGCATTCACATATACAGTATATAGTACGTCCATAGAGAAACTGCCCTGGTGTTGCCCTAGACAGGAATTTCGACTGATGATTGCCCACCTTCTTTACTTACTACAGGAAAACCATACTCAGAAAAATACTTGGGCAGCAATGAACTCCTTCTGCAAATTACCAGCTTCAGTCCACCATACAACAAGACTCCGGGTTCCTCCCGCTTTCCCCTTGGTGACAACCCCTGCATGTTTATTATGCCTTTTGTTATAGTTACATAGTTAGGTTGAAATAAGACACAAGTCCATCTAGTTTAGCCAAAAAAAAAACAACCAAAAAAAAAAAAAAGAGAAAAGGTTATGCTCCATGAATAATCTATGGGTCCCCAAATTACAGCCCACTGGTTACTTTGTAACGCCCATTATCTTGAAAGCCTTGCATGAATGGTGCCAGCAAGTGCTAAGCACTGGAACGAGGTACTTTAGCCAACACTGATGGACAGAGAGCTTTCCTGTCTAATACTGCCTGTGTAATTCTAGCTGTTTTGTCATCTGGCCAGTAGAGGAAAAGTGTGGGAAATAGATCAGGTCTATGAACACCAATGCTCTGTGATCCACTAACATTTCCACTGATAACAATGATAGGACAATATTCCTCCCCCTGACCAACAATACAGTTTAATTGACTACTGAAGCTGGACATTTTTACTGCCGCTAATCAGTGCTTTAATCAATAAGGCAGACATTATGGAGGGTAAATAGGTGTGGGAAACTCACCAGTAAGTTTTGCAAAGCAGGTTTTACAGTGCTTCATTTCTAGGTTGTGTTGTGGCTGTGCACTGGGATACCAATATCCTAATAGTCTTTAATGAAAGTGAAGGAGTGAAAGAATCTACTGTTATAAAGCTAGCTTATAAATCTTCTTTTTACATTAAAATACTGCCACTATATACCCTTTTGGCTAATCTGTATACCATGGTCAAGTGATAAACTGCAGGGTTTGCCTGAGTGCTGAGTGTTCAGGTAGGAGGGGATTTCCACTACAGCCTGTATCCTCATGTTGTTATGGGAGGAGGATCATCCATCAATCAAGATGTGACATCCCACCCACTGTGTTTTTTTTTTTTTTAATTACTGGGCATGGAGGAGGAGGGATGGACTGGGCTGTCATTTAGGATCTGTATACACACCCAAATGTGTGATCAATACCATGTGACCTGAGGAAGGAAATGTTCTCTCCAGCAATAGAGACCAAACTGAGCATGTGCAGCTTTACTACCCTCACTGTGTCTTATCTGGCCTTGCCAAGAGAGACCCTGTAGGAGGGGGAAGATCTGTCCATACATGATCAAAGAGCCTTTTTACACAATATAGAGGATCAACCCCTTAAGTTCCACAGTGAGTATAACAAGCATGCTATTCTGCATATACAGACATATTTTACTGTAGTGGGTTTAGTAACACTTTGAAGAGACATTTTTACTTTGCCCAGTCAGTGTACAATGACAGTGACTGCTGTCAGGTAGGTATACACACTAATCCCTGTTCTGTCACCATATCCTAAATCTATCAGAATCTTTCCTCCATTGCTCTCACTGGGAATGGGTGAGTATGTGACCTACTTCATGTGTATGTGCTTGGGCTTGAGGGGCCTGTCACCAGGCTTAAACAGTGTTGCTTGGGGAGGGGCAGTGATGTTATCCACCCGGGTGAACTTTAACACTTATTAATGCTTGAGCTTACTCAGGGTAAACTTTTGCAGCAGAGAGGCAGCAAAGGAGCACGGGTAGGTTATCAGCAGACGCAGTCACTTTGCCCAGAAAGACAGTGTCTCTTGAAGTTTAAGTGAGTTAAGATTTTGGGTTAAAGTGAACCTGTACTTTGTGCATGCTTGGTACCAGGTATTTATATTTCCATATGATGGCCAAATGGAGCAGCAGGGGGGGAGGTATGTGCATTTGGGGAGGAGGGCAGTTTAGAGAATGTGTTGCTTTATCTTGTGTGGGCAAAAAGTTAGGTTAAAAGTTATCGGACTTTGTGTACCGCAGCCGCGGAGAACCCGGATGGCCGGAGAGGGCCAGGGATCAGACGATCAGAGGCGAAGAGGTGTTGCGGCCTAGCGACCCCTCCACGTTGATAAAGGACATATGTGGCAAAGAGGAGGCTGCCACGACCTGTGGCCTGGCCAGGGGCCATACCTATCCTGCAATTCAGTGACTGTAAAATATGTGCCGCCACCCATGGCAATCACGGCGAGCTGAAACACGCAGTGACCCCACGGGGGCACCGCTACACCCACAAATGTAATTCAGTCCAAACATGCATCATTCTTCACTTTGAAGAAAAACTAGGCCTTTCCAATAAAAAAAAATATATGCTGCAGTACTTACAGTTTTCTCTTAGTCCCCTGCAAAGTCTCATAAATACCCGTTGAGCATGCCAATGAAGTTCACCCAATGCAAATTCCTATTGTAGTGTGGAAACAGTAGAAAAGCCCATTCCCTGCCAGTATGCTGCAGATAAATAACCTTGCTTTCTGGGTGGAAGCAGTGGTTACTCTGCAGAGGTCTTGCACACTCCTAGAGCTATAGCTCTGCAATCAGCACAACTCATACTCCCTGCTCTTTGGAGAGCTCTAATTCTCACTCAGCAGGGGGCTTATTGGAGACTACTGCATTGACACCAATGCTGGGACAAGACCATCTAGAGCCCAGCCCGAACATGCCAAACTGCCCCCTCCCTCCAAGATATATGAGCATTATATATTAGCAAAAATCCTCCCCAGAAAAAAAAATAATTGAACACTTATCTTCATGCTAACCAGCTAAGCATAAATTCCCCCACCTCCCAGGACAAATATGCCCCCTGCTGAAATCCCCCCTCCCAGCACAAATCTTTTCTCCCCATCCCCTCTCCCAATTCAAATCCTCTCCCTCCACTCCAAATCCCCCCTCCCAGCACAAATACCCCCTCCTGGACCAAATACTATAATCACCCTACTGACACAAATCCCCTACCCCCCAAAAAATGTCCCCTCCTAGCGCATATGCCACCCCCCTCTACCATATCACCTGGTACAGCACAAACACCCAAATCCCCCTTCCTAGAACAAATGCTCTTCCCCATGCCACCTCCCAACACAAATCTCCCCAAATCAACTTTCCTATCCCCCCTCTACATTTCCCCTTCTAGAACAATTCTTACCCCCTGCTGCCCCCCCAAATTCTCCCATCCAACACAAATCCCCCCCAAAAATCTTTTTGTGGTACCCCTCCATCTCACATGAAACCACAGTGTCCAGGGCAGCCACCCCTCCTGCCCACCCCTTGTCCTGGCCCTGATTGACACTGGGAGCAATGTGGATGCTTGATAAGCAACACACATTGTTAGAATTTATAGACTGTGCTTTTTGATGCATCCATGCTGTGTTCAGCTTATTTAAACTAAAGATTCAGTTAGTCTTTAAAGACCCACTGTAGCAAAATGTATTATATTCTGGTAATTGTGTGGGAATACTAGTAATAAGTATATAAATTCCTTGTTTTATTTTACAGGCTTTCACGTAACATTTTCCTCTAAATCTTCTGGGTTTCTGTAGTATATGGAAAATGCAAGACCACTGGTGTTCCATATTTTAACTGTTCACGATAAGGCAGACAGTTCTGCATGCTGCATAGATTCACACATCTTTTTCTTCAGTAACTGTGAAACACGCTCTTACAGTTTTCACTCCTTAGTAAATGAAAAATGTAATTTTTCAGTGGACAATCTTGGTATCTCTTTTATTTCAACTTAAAGTGGAGTTCCACCCAAAAATAGAACTTCTGCTTTAAGTGCAGGTGACCCCCTCGGGATACCCTGTTTATAGAGGCATCCAGCTCCCACTTCCTCCCGGGGCTCCGCCGAAAAAAAGATCACCTCTTCCCCCTCCCTCCCTGCAATCTTCTGGGACACGTCACAGGTCCCAGAAGATTGACCGGTCATTCACAGCATGCAGTGCGGCTCGCGCATGCTTAGTGCGCGCCTGGCTGTGAAGCCACAGCTGGGCGCCCACAGTTAGAATGCCGGCGCCTCGGAGAGGAGAGGGAGAGGAGCAGGGCTTCGTACACCTGCATCACTGGACCTTGGGACAAGTGAGTGTCCGATTATTAAAAGTCAACAGCTACACTTTTTATAGCTGCTGACTTAATTTTTTTTTTTCGCCGGAACTGCTTTAAGAAAAAAATGGAAAGTGCAGTAGTATGTTAACTGTCAAAAAATTTAAATATTTCTCCTCATCATGATGCTACTTATTTCATTCCATATGCATCTTCACACACCTCCTCTAAGACTGTGCTTGGTCAAGTGGAGAAACATAAACTCAACCAAGCCTCAATTTTGAAGCCCAGGAGATGAAAGCTTTTCAGAAATGTGCTGTTAAGCTGTGGTGAGTTTACTTGAAGTTGAAAGCTGAAAACACAGACCGTAAAGCTGGTTTAATTGGCTGAGGCTGAACATTGTCTTCTGGTGAAATATATCTTTAGACAAAGTGAGACCTTGTCTTTGGATTTTTCTGCCCACTGGGATTCATTTAGCTGCCAGTAGGAAAGTCTTTCTGTCTTGTCCACTGTTAACAGGGGGCTTACCTACTAAACTTTTATTTTCTAGCAAATACAGTGTTTTCACCTCCTTGGACTTCGTAATGCTGCAAGCCAGAATTAAAATGGGTTAATTGGGATTTTATCCCAGTAATCTACACAAAATAGTAATGCTGAACTGGGAAATAAGTCTACATCCTTCACTGGCCATAATGAGGTATTTGTTTTAAAGTTTTTATAAGGGTCATTTTTTGGGAGGAGCTGGGATACAGAAGTTTTTTTGCTTTCATGCATAGAATACATGAAGGTAAAAAACAAACTTCAGACGTTAGAAACAATTTAAATACCTCAATCAAAAAAAATAAATAAAAGAATTTTGGCCACCAGATGGCACTTACAATCATACAAGATTGTTCAAGATTGTTCTATACCACATATTTAATTGGAGTTGTGTGAATGTGTGTCACATTCGTTCAGTGAACCTTTTCATACAGCAAACTTTTTAAATAAACTCTAGTATAGCCAGTTGCTTTCAGAAGTCAAATAATTATGCAAATGTGCCCCACCTGTATGCATCTACTTACTGGTTATAGGATGTTTCTTTGCCATTGCTGCCACTCGGGCTGACCTTGTGGCGTTACTTGTTGCCTATTTGTGTCAGAATGCCTTTGTTCAAAAATGCAACTTTTTTGTTTTTTAACCACTTGCCGACCGGCTCATGCCGATATATACATCGGTAGAATAGCTCTGCTAGGCGAAACCCTGTATGGGTACGTTGTCCCCTTTAAGAGCCGCCAGGGGGCACGTGATCGCCGCCAGCTAAATATCCAAACAAAAGAACTTGCTTCTCCAGGTGAGACAGGGAGCCTAATGATATCACAGGTGCCCGCCTCGGCTCGCCTTCGCATACTGTTCCTACTTAGTAGGTACAAATGATATGTCTCCTCTCCCCTGACAGAACAGGGATTTGTGTGTTGTTGGCTCTCGTGCCCGCAATCGCGGGTAGCTGGTGGCTATCAACACTGAAGAAATGGCTGCACTCCAAGATCCATCAAAATTTTTTTTTAATGAATGAACATCCCAAGTGTTACAGACAGTTCAAATGGTAGACGCGTTTCACACACTAACAGGTGCGCTTATTGAATACCAATGAATTGAATTGATCCATTTGAACTGTCTGTGAGACTTGGGATGTTCGTTCTTTAAATAAGAATTTTGATGGATCTTGGAGTGCAGCCATTTCTTCAGTGTTGATAGCCACCAGCTACCCGCGATCGCGGGCACGAGCGCCAACAACACACAAATCCCTGTTCTGTCAGGGGAGAGGAGACATATCATTTGTTCCTACTAAGTAGGAACAGTGATATGTCTCCTCCCCCAGTCAGTCTTACCCCCATACAGTTATAAACACTAACTAGAGAACACAGTTAACCCCTTGATCGTCCCCTAGTGTTAACCCCTTCCCTACCAGTGATATTTACACAGTAATCAGTGCATTTTTATAGCTCTGATCGCTGTATAAATGTCAATGGTCCCAAAAATGTGTCAAAAGTGTTCGATCTGTCCGCCGAAATGTCGCAATACCGCTAAAAAATACAGGTCACGTCATTACTAGTAAAATAAAAAAATATTATAAATGCCATAAATCTTTGCCATAGTTTGTAGGCGCTATAACTTGTGCGCAGACCAATCAATTTACGCTTATTGCGATTTTTTTTACAAAAAATATGTACAAGAATATATATTGGCCTAAACTGATGAAGAAAGTTGTTTTTTTAAAAACATTTTTGGGGATATTTATTATAGCAAAAAAAAAAAAATATATATTTTTTTTCAAAATTGGCACACTTTTTTATTTTTAACGCAAAAAATTAAAACCGCAGAGGTGATCAAATACCACCAAAAGAAAGCTCTATTTGTGGGAAAAAAAGAATGCAAATTTTGTTTGGGTACAGTATTGTATGACCGCGCAATTGTCAGTTAAAATCAACGCAGTGAGAAATTGTAAAAAGTGCTCTGGTCAAGAAGGGGGTAAAATCTTCCGGGGCTGAAGTTGTTAATCTCAGTGTGAACTGAAGCAGTAGGACATAAGGCAAATTGCCTTGCCTATGTAATGAAACTGTGATGCAGTTGTCAATGCAAAGGGACTGTGTTGGACAATGCAGGTGTGAATGAATCCTCACTTTGACTTGTACTCCTAATGCAGACTCCTGTATATAATGACTGTTCTGTAATGTAGGATATGATATCATTTTGTTTCAGCAATATTTTTATAGGACTGATAATGTTTTAACTTTTCTGCATTCATGTAATCTTTAGGCTTGGTTCACACTGTTGCGACATGGGATCCAACTTGTAAAGACCCCAAGTCACATGATATGCCAAATTCAATGTTTCCCTATGAGAGACGTCTTAACTGATGCTACACAAGTTGCTCCAACTTTAGAAAAGATTCTTTCAATATTTGGTTCAACTTGGGTACAGGCTCCTAAATAGCATAGTGGATATAGTCATAGGCAAAGGGCAAAGTCGTAGGCAAAGTTGTACAACTTTTTCGTCTCGGCAGTGTGAACCAAGCCTTAGTCATGACAAATTCAGTAACCTAAACTCTTTACTAGTTTTCTCCCATACATCAGCGCAGGTTGCTGCATCGACTCTATATCAACCTCTCTTCTAAATCAAATACTGTATCTAAATATTCGTTTCATAGAGAACCTTTATAGGGACTTTTCAGGTGCTACAGTGAAAACAACATAAGTTTTGTACATTAATTGTCTATAAATATTTTATATTTTTTAGACACGCTCAACACAAGTCCGGCGGGAGCAAACACTGTAGTTTCTGAAACTCATCCAACAGAGCATGACCCATTCTCCACCAAACTATTCAATATCATCCCTGAATGAAGGTTCATTCCTGGTATGACTTACTTGGTGGGTGAACAGGGATACTCTTTTGCAGGATTTGTTTACAAATTAGTGCAATTCTGGTTTTAATATGGTTTTATACCAATAAAATTCACAATTTTACAAAATGTATGTTAATATAATGGTTGCATCTGAAAAGTATGTGATGTTGTTTATACGTTAAATTGGATGTTGTGCATAAAGCCATGGAATCAGTGGATCCGAGGAAGCATGCAGCAACTGAAGTCAGAACTCATGTCATGGGTCAGTGACATTATTTTTAGAAGGAGAACATCAGCATATTAACTTTTCTTTAAATCAAGGTTACCCAGCTGAAGTAATTTTAAAGTAAAGAGTAAAAAAAAAAGTAATATTCATTGCCTATCATATAACTTTCTAAAATGTACTACTACTACTAATAATAATAAACTATAAAAAAAAAACACAAAAAAAGCTGGAAATATGCTGTACAATTTTCAGCGGGTCCCTGATGAACTGCTTGATATTTGATCAGTGGGTTGCACTATTGGTATCTTCCCACCCTCTGTGCCTTGATTTAAAAATCAAAGAAGGCAGGTGGAAAATTGTCAACTGAGCAAGAACTGCATCCAATAAAATGCAGCCATTTTTTAGGTATCTTGGCAGCAGGCAGGGTCAGCTGTCAAAATGCAATAGCCACAGTTGGGAATTCATCCATCCTTGCTGTATACTGTGGATGGAGGAATCTGTTGGATGTTTTTTGTTCAGTTCACAGAAAAAAAAAAGGTTGAAAGAAAAAAAATCTATGTGTGTTTAGGGCCAGCTATTATATTCTAAGAATTGACAACTCTGTTCAAAACTGAATTCTGTCTGGATCTGAGCTTTAACGAACAGCTATTCATTTAGATGTGAGGTTGGGGGCAGTAAAAATGTGTGAATGAGCTGTGTAACCGCTACCTCCCTTAATTTGCAAATGGCAGTAAATGCCAGTAAGAGGAAAAGGTTGCCAGTAAAAAATATGGCCGTGACGCTTGAATCGGAACTGGGCAAGCGCAGCCCGGGTCCGGAGCCAGCCAGGACCATCCAAGTACCTACTACAGTGTGTTCGGGAGGTACCAGCGGGGGGCGGGTCTGGCGGAGATGGTGCCCGAGCATGTCGTGTGATGTCATGGTGCAAGGGAGCCAAGCCGGGTGGCCAGAGCCTCGCGTGCGGGTCTGTGGGACGGGAGCAAGGCAAGCCGGGAGCAGGACTGTCAATGCTATTTGGACTGGAGGGAACTGAGAGGACCACCTGGCATGGAGAGAGACTGTCACTGTCACTCAGGATGGGATGTGTCAGCGATCTATGCTGCGGCACACTGCTGCCAGTGTCACTGTGAGAGCCTGCCCCTGAGTCCTGTCCCTGATCCACTTACTTACTATATTTAAAATAGAATAAGAAATATGCTTTTTGCCATATCTACCTTGAATCACATTGCTAATTGCATATTGTACTTATTTGTAGCCTAAATACTGAAATTTGCACTTACAACTGTAATTTAGTAACTTTTGGAAATGCCAGTAAAACCGTGGCTGTGCCAGTAAATGTTTACATTTCTTGATTGCAATGTTTTGTGCCTGTAGCAAAAACTATAAAGCATGGGGCAAGTGGTGAGCGGCCAGTCTGCCAAACGGGAGGCTTTGAAGCAAACAGGAAAGTGCTGCAAGCAATGGATGTGGTTGATGGATGTGGTTGAGGCACATTTGTTGACAAAAAATGGGGTCAAAACAGGCAGTGATGTCTCCTCCTCACTGCCTGTCAATTGTCTCTTAAAAGCAATCTGAAAGCAGATTTCTCCTCAGAGCCGTAGTGGATTTGGATCTTAATCTACCCTGTGTAGAATCTACCCTGTGTGAATAAGCTGCGTGTCCATGTATGTGTCTTTTTGGGCTTTGGTTAATGTAGTTTAGCTTGGGAGCTGGGTTAGTGAAAGTTTACATAAAAGTACAGGTATCCTTTACTTAGTTTGTCTGGAGTTCAGCTTTAAACAAATGAGATATATATAAGGGAGCAGTTTTGCTGGCCAAGGGTTTTGGATATCTGTCCTTCCAGTTCTGAGATTTCAGAAGATCTGATTTCTCTATTGTGCAATTACACTTACATTTACTGGACAGGTCTCCTCCCTGTGATTGGACAGTGAACAGAGAAGCAGCACAGTAATGAGCTCATCTCTGTCACTCTGCTCTCTCTTTCTAGTAGCATGTTCCTTGCCTTGCAGCACATCTGATTGGCTCCTTTTGGTGCTTCTTCCTCCCCCTCTATGAGCCCTGGTGTACCGTAGACTGCAGGACATACCAAATGGAGGCACTTACAATGCTTGCATTTGAAAAAATAAATGTAATGATATATTAATGAATACAGAGCTGCATTCCTCCATGTCTTTTATATCTTCTTGGAGTTGTTTAAGTTCTTTTGTACCAATTCCTTTTTGCTGGTGAATTGCATAGTTGTTATTACATACAAAGCATTTAACAACACAATCTAACTGAAATAGTTGAATATGAGGCTCACACAAATATTCTGCTGCTGGAAAACCATTAATCATTCATGAGCTGTTGTCTTTTGCGGTTTGCATCAACTCCCCTCCTCATCACAGTATATTGACTTTTCCCCATGTATCATTGTTTGTTGGCAACAGTAAATCACACAAAGCCCCTGCATCCCAAGAGAACATTCACATTCATCTCTGAAAATACTCTGCTAATGTGAACTTTATGGTGACCTTATAAGCTGATTGACCCAGTTTAATTCCAAATCTTGGGATATAACAGGAAAGTTCTAGGCTATGACTGAATGCAATAATAAAACATCTGACACTGGTCAACTACTTCTGTATAAGGGCATCTCACACTGATAAATTCAGTCCCTTGACTGGGCAAAACAATTGAAGATTCCAATCACTAGTAAGGGAGCAGTGATGGAGCATCAACACATGGGTTTGGGCAATGAAGGACATCAAAAGTGAGAATGGGTTAAGTCTTAGAAAGTTCATCGTCAAGTTGTTTTAGAGATGTCAACCCAGGGAGATGTTTACCAGGATGACTTACTAAAGTTGAAACATGTCACTGAATAGTAGGTGTGGCTAATTTAAATTAAGGATGTGACTAGTTAAGGGGCATGGTTTTCTTAGAAATTCACCTTACCACATATAGTAAACACAATAAAATTTTTTTTTCCAAAAGCAGACATTTCCTGTAATAACCAACATTTCTGAAAGTACACAGTTTACCAAATCCTCTTTTTCACAGGATAAATCGAAAATCCCCAGACAGGTTTACAACATGCAGACAGACAGCGATGCTGGGTGCTGGAAAGCGAATGGCATTCCGACTCCTGGCAACTGCAGGAGATTCCGTCAAGCTTCTGGGAGACTACCCTGAAGTATCAGTTGACTCCCAATTCCCATGTGACCATACACAATAAGAGAAGTGTTACTGTGCAGTGTTCACACATAGAATGAAAATAGATACTAAGAATTACACCCAGCATACAGAGAAAGAGTGGTACAAGTAGTACAGTGCAGATGTCATACTCAACATTTACTATGTTTACCTATTTAACTTTTTTACTTGAATGATATGGCTCCTCTCCTCCATTTTACTTACTGTATATTCATTTAGCTGCCCCCATTATGATAATGATCAGCTCCTTGTCCCCTCTGCATCAAATAACCATGGTACCCCAAACTTTTCAGCTTTCTCCTGTGCTTCTCCCACAAAACATAATCTAGCCCATCTACCTGTGCTGCAATTTGGGGAGTCTGGTTCTGACTTCTTAGAATGTAACATGTTTACTATTAAACAAACAAACACAGTACCTCAAACAGAGCCCAAAATTACTGGTGCTCCTACCCTCAAAACTTTTCTGCGACTGTGTCTTATGTTAATTAAAGTATATTTTAACCCAAGAATTATTTTTATATATTGCAGCTTACCAATCCTTTGATATGTTGGCTGAATTGATTTTCTTTTTTTTTTTCTTAGGGGAATTCCCCACTTTTCTAGCTATTTCTTCTAACTTCCTGTTATGTCCATGGCACAGGAATGGAAGTAGACATGTGCAATTTGTTTTGTTTTTTTTAGTTTTTCTTTTTTTTTCGTTATTTTCGTTCGTTCGTTTTTGTATGAATGAACGAATCGTTCGAATCGTACGAATCCGAATAACGAATCATTCGAATCGTATGAATCCGATTAACGAACCATTCGAATCTAACGAATCCGAAAAACAACGAAAATCCGAAAAAAACTAATTAGAAACAACGAATGTACTAATGAAGAAAATCCGAAAAACGAAAACGAATGAAAAAATTTGTACATTCGTAACTTTTTTTTTTTGTTGAATTGGTAATTTTCCGTGTCCCTTACAATGGTGCTGCTTAACGTGCTTCGAATTGATTGAACAAAAAAATTCGTACATTCGTAACTTTTTTTTTGATTCGTAACTTTTTTTTTTCGATTCGTAACCTTTTTTTTTTTTTTCTTCGATTCGTAATTTTCCGTGTCTCTTACAATGGCGTTGCTTAACGTGCTTCGAATGGATTGAACAAAAAAATTCGTACATTCGTAACTTTTTTTTCGATTCGTAACTTTTTTTTTTCGATTCGTAACTTTTTTTTTCAATTCGTAAATTATTAAAATGTAATAATAGCATACACATTACATAAAATTATGAATTATGCTCTGATTACAAATCTACGAATGTACGAATAAATACGAATGCGTCCGAAAATTAAACTAACGAAAAAACGAATCAACGAAAAACTAACTCTTACGAATCGTTACGAGTACGAACACCGACGACTTACGAATGTACGAATCGTTACGAATCCGAACACTGACGACTTACGAATGTACGAATCGTTACGAATCAACGGAAACGAAAAAAACAAAACAAAATTTTAATTTTTTTCGGAAACGAAAATAAACGAATTTTTTTGTTGTGCACATGTCTAAATGGAAGGATTATTTCCACAATAGTCAGACAGTAAATACAATAATCTGAAGGGGTTTTAATTCCTCCCTACTGTCCAAAGTTAAAAAATGTTAAAAAATGTTTTGGCTGTGCATACAATTTAAAGTAATTGTAAACCCATATTTTTTTTTAAAATAAATATGTCATTCTTATCTGTTCTGTGCAATGGTTTTGGACAGAATAGTCTGATTCTCTTCTTCTCGGCTCTCTCAATGACGCTCCTGGCTCTTCCCCCCATGCGGAGTGTGATCCAGAGCCGTGCTCTGTGTATTCATTGAAACACAGAGCGTGGTTTGGCCCTGCCACTGCTCCCGCCCCACTGGCTGTGATTGACAACAGCGGGAGCCAATGGCTCCCACTGCTGTCTCTGAGCCTATGAGGAGGGCGAGAGCTGCTGCTCTCATGCACATCTCTGGATTGATATTGGGCTCAGATAAGTATAAGGAAGGCTGAGGGGGAGCTGCACTCAGAAGGTTTTTTGCCTTAATGCAGAGAATGCAATAAGGTAAAAAACCTTCAGCCTTTAGGACCACTTTAACCATACCAAACAGATGAGCAGGTGCTGAAATCACGCCTGAATTTCCAGGTGACTTGTCATGTCTGTGGTTGCCAGTGAAAGAATCACTAGGAGAATGTATGCCGAACTTGACTGACATATCTATGTTAGAAATATGTATTAAAGAACATGCAGGTTGACTATATATTTCTTGCCATTCTCCAACTTAAGCAAGATAGCCAAATCAATAAGGTCCACTCATTATTAAAGCAGAACTAAACTGTATTTGAGCACAACAAACTGGAAATGCTATTTAATTGATTTTTAACCCCATAACACCGGTGCATCCAGGTCCTTTAAGGGGTTTCTGATGCCGGGAGGCAGGGGGGGTTTATGATCATGTGACTGCTGTAATTGGCTGTCACACCGGTAACATGATTTTTGTTAGGCACCGGTAACTGTGCCGGGAGCGTGCATGGCGCGTGCTCTAGGTACAGGGTTGTTTACATTTTGGTACGCAAATACACGGCTGCTCTGTGTCAAGGCCCACCCGCCGAGAGGCAGCATATTTGCGTACAGCTGGCGTGAAGAGGTTAATAATCAAAGCAAACTCACCCATTCATCCATATCCCCACAAGAGAAATCAATTTGAAAAACACCACCCTAGCATTTCTAGTTGCGCTCGTCTTGAGTAAGAGCAGATGATTCATGTAGCATTTACTTCCTGGAACCCATCTGCCCTTAGCTCAAGCACACAGGCAATAGGGTGTTGTTAGCTGAGAAATACCCTCCTGCCCTCCTCCATTCCAAACATTTATTTTTTTAAATAAATAGTTAAAAAATTCTGTCACATTTTTATTTGTGTCTGCAATCCAATAGAGCAGATTTCCCCCCACTGCTTGCCCTTGTGAGATCCTTATAAGAAATGATTTGAATGGCATGGACTACAATAACAATTTTAACACTTCTAGAACATTCTAATGGGAAGCCTAAAAAGCTGCTGACACTAATCACAATCCTACATGTGTATCAATACATTTAAACAATCATCTGTGCAGCGTTTAAAACTAAACTCACAAATTGCAAATGCAATTTTAGTGTGTTTAGTTTTAGGCGCTTTACAGTTGATAATAAAAATGTTGTTTTCTTCTCTATATACATCGGAAAGATGTCTCATCACTTCCTGTCCTGAAGTCAAAGGAAATCTTCCCAACATGAACCCAGACATCAAAAGAAAGCTGGCAGAGATTTTATACCTTTCCTGCTTTATCCAAATCTAAATGATTTTTGGCTTGAGATGCTTTGGGCATTGGGGAAGAGGAGCTGTTTACTTTTGGCCCCAAGAAAAAGTGTCATTATCATAGTTGCCAACATTCTAAAAAAATTAATAGGGACACTTTTTTTAGGTAGGCGGAGACTTGTTTAAATTAGGGGTGGGGCATCCATTTGTAGGTGTGGCTTAGCAGAGAGAAAAATGGGGTGTGGCTTAAACTAAGTATCGGGCGTGGCTTAACGGGGGTGTGGTTAGAGTCTGAGATGAAAGAGGGATGGAGGGAGAAGGAAGAGGGCAATAGAAAGAATGAGAGAAAGACGGGGGAGAGAAAAATACAGAAAGGGAGAAAGAGGGAGAGAGGAAAAGAAAAAAAGGGAGAGGGTCAGAGAGTGTGTGGAGATGATACAAGAGACGGTCAGAGAGTGTGCGGAGATGATACAAGAGACGTTTACAGTGTGCACGGAGATGGTACAGTAGACTGTCAGAGAGGGTGAAGACATGGTACAGGAGAGGGTAAGAGGGTGCAGACATGGTACAGGAGAGGGTGAGAGGGTGCAGACATGGTACGTGAGAGGGTACAGACATGAGGGGTAAGAGGGTGCAGACATGGTACGTGAGAGGGTGCAGACATGGTGGGTGAGAGGATGCAGACATGGTGGGTGAGAGGGTGCAGACATGGTATGTAAGAGGGTGCAGACATGGTACGTGAGAGGGTGCAGACATGATACGTGAGAAAATCGGGACTGTTAGCACCTATGGATAGGGTGGTATATAGTGCCAAGTTAGGTGATATAGCGCCAGGTTAGGTGATATAGAGCCAGGTTAGGGTGATCTAGAGCCAGGTTAGGGTGGTATATAGAGCCCGGTTACGGTGGTATATAGTGCCTGGTTAGGGTGGTATACAGAGCCAGGTTAGGGTGGTATATAGTGCCAGGTTAGTGTGGTATATAGAGCCAGGTCAGGGTGGTATATAGAGCCAGGTAAGGGTGGTATATTGTGCCAGGTTATTGTGATATATAGTGCCAGGTTAGGGTGGTATATAGAGCCAGGTTAGGGTGGTATATGGAGCCAGGTTAGAATGTTCAGCAGGTCATCATCACCCCATGGCCACTCATCTGCAACATCCATGTGCCTGCAGGAGGGGGGCAGATGGCAGCTCTGTCCCCCGCGGGATCTCCATGTAGCTAGCAGATCTCTTCCGTGTGTACAGTGGAGAGGGGAGGGGCCTCTGACCCGGCCGGGCAGCTAATCGGCTGCAGTGTACAGTGCTTGTACACCGAAGAGAGAAGCCGATTGGCTGATTAGCTGCCCGGGCGTCGGAGGTCCCTCCCCTCTCCATTGTACACACGGAAGAGATCTGCTAGCCGCATGGAGATCCCCGCGGCCAAGTCTCTTTACAGCCGGGAGCTGTGGCCAGAGATCCCCCAGGAAAAGTACATTTCCTGTGATTTTTTTGGGAAAACTGGGACTGTTGGCACCTATGCAATATATAAAGCGATAGTGATTAGATGCGAGAAACCCAGTGTGTTAGTGGTTACTGGTTAGCTGTGGGTAGAAGCTAGGGATGAGCCGAACACCCCGGGTTCGGTTCGCACCAGAACCTTCGAATGGACCGAAAGTTTGCGCAAATTTTCGAACCCTATTCATTATAATGGACGCGAACGTTCGAAATCAAAATTGCTAATTACAACGGCCAATATGCATGTTAATGTCATAAAACAGGTTTTGGGACCCGGGTCCTGCCCCAGGGGACATATATCAATGCAAAAATAACTTTTAAAAACTAACGTTTTTTCGGGAGCAGTCATTTTAATGATGCATAAAGTGAAAAAAAAAAGTGAAATTTTCCTTTAAATATGGTACCTGGGGGGTGTCTAAAGTATGCCTGTGAAGTGGCATGTGTTTCCCGTGTTTAGAACTGTCCCTGCACAAAATGACATTTGTAAAGGAAAAAAAGAAGCCATTTAAAACCACTTGCGGCTTTAATGTCATGTCTTGTCCTGGCCGCCATATGGCTGAAAATCCTTGAGAAAAATGGCATGGCTACCCCATCACCCCCCCCTCCCTCCCCAGCCCCTTTGGGTCTTGTATGGATATTAAGGGGGACCCCGCACCCAAAATAAAACCCTATACCTACAACCCTATATACTCTGAACAGCACTATATAGGTGGTGCAAACAAGACACGGACTGTAGGTTTGTTCTTAAGTAGAATCTGAATATGTACATTATGAAGTGTAGCTCCATCCCAAAAAAATCTATTTTTAAGCTTTTTGGAGAACATAGGGATGGGTTATCACCCCTGTAACATTTGCTGTCTTTGCACATCTGTTCAGAACATTTCACCTCACTTTCCGTCCCAATGACAAATGTTTTTGGAAAAGTGGGGTTTTAATTGAAACAAGGATTGGTGATAAAGCATCAGTAGAGAGGAGATACCTTTTTCCCAAATTAAATGTAACAGGATAGAATTTCCCTTCCTAGGGGTAGATTTCCTCTCACTTCCTGTTTTCTCTTTCCGTTTGCAAGTAGGAGTCGTTTGTAAGTTGGATGTTTGAAAGTAGGGGCCTGCCGTATATACTCTGCAGAAATTTGCCCTATTAGATGTTGGTGTAGCCACAACACTGTAAGCCCTCACAGTTACTCTTGGTGGGCACAGGAATGGGCCCTGCTGTGAGTTATTAGATCAAGATTTGTACTTGCATGCACCTGTTGAACCGGGCAGAAAAATTGGGCCTTTGGTGGTGGTGGTGGTGGTGGACGGTGTTGCCACAAGACTGTAAGCCCTCACAGTTACTCTTGGTGGGTGCAGGAATGGGCCCTGCTGTGAGTTATTAGATCAAGATTTGTAATTGCATGCACCTGTTGAACAGGGCAGAAAAATTGGGCCTTTGGTGGTAGTGGTGGTGGTGGACGGTGTTGCCACAAGACTGTAGGCCCTCATAGTTACTCTTGGTGGGCGCAGGAATGGACCCTGCTGTGAACTATTAGATCAAGATTTGTAATTACACGCCCCTGTTAAACAGGGGCTGAAAAATTGTGCCTTAGGCATTGGTGCTGGTGCCACAACACTGCAACCCCTCACAGATACTGTACTCTTAGCACAGCAATGAGACCTGTTGCAAAGCATTGCCTAAAAAATTGTAATTACACGCCCCAACAGGGGCTGAAAAATTGTGCCTTAGGCACTGGTGCTGGTTCCACAACACTGAAACCCCTCACAGATACTGTACTTGGAGCACAGCAGTCACACCTGTTGCAAAGCATTTTTTTTAAAAACTGTAATTACACGCCCCTGTTACACAGGGGCTGAAAAATTGTGCCTTAGGCACTGGTGCTGGTGCCACAACACTGCAACCCCTCACAGATACTGTACTCTGAGCACAGTAATGAGACCTGTTGCAAAGCATTGCCTAAAAATTGTAATTACACGCCCCAACAGGGGCTGAAAAATTGTGCCTTAGGCACTGGTGCTTGTGCCACAACACTGCAACCCCTCACATATACTGTACTTGGAGCACAGCAGTCACACCTGTTGCGAAGCATCTTTTAAAAAAATTGTAATTACACGCCCCTGTTATACAGGGGCTGAAAAATTGTGCCTTAGGCATTGGTGCTGGTGCCACAACACTGCAACCCCTCACAGATACTGTACTCTGAGCACAGCAATGAGACCTGTTGCAAAGCATTGCCTAAAAATCTTAATTACACGCCCCAATAGGGGCTGAAAAATTGTGCCTTAGGCACTGGTGCTGGTGCCACAACCCCTCACAGATACTGTACTTGGAGCACAGCAGTCACACCTGTTGCGAAGCATTTTTAAAAAAAAATTGTAATTACACGCCCCTGTATATATATACAGGGGCTGAAAAATTGTGCCTTAGGCACTGGTGTGGTGGCATGGATCATTGAGGAGGAGGAAGAGGATAGTCAGTGAACATAACAGGACAGTCACTTAGCATCAGCATAGGCAGTCTTGAAGGGATGTGACATTATAAATTATTCAGTTATATCCGCTTCAGGTGCCTGGTAGCTGGTGGTGATCCAAGACTGATTAATTTTTATGAAGGTCAGTCGATCAACCGAGTCGGTGGACAGGCGCACCCTGTGATCGGTGACAAATCCTCCAGCAGCACTGAATGTACGTTCGGAAAGAACGCTGGATGCAGGACAGGCCAGTAGCTCAATTGCATACTGTGCAAGCTCTGGCCAGTGATCCATCCTCAGGACCCAGTAAGCCAGAGGATTTTCGGTGGGAAAGGTGTCCAAGTCTGACCTTGCCCCTAGGTATTCCTGCACCATGTATATCAGACGCTGGCGATGGTTGCTGGAACCGATCATACCTTGGGGGTGCGGACTAAAAAATGGTCTGAACGCATCGGTCAGACGTCCACCTTCCCCACCGCTCCTTCTGCTACTGACCGAAGCCTCAGCAACTCGTCGTCCAGGACCAGGAGTTTGTAACCTCCCAGTTTCTGGAAACGCGTTGCACAGACCTTTCTGCAAGGCCTCCCTGAGATGTCTCATCCTCTGCTCTCTCTGCGACGGCAAGATAAGGTCCGCAACCTTACCCTTGTACCGTGGATCAAGGAGAGTGGCCAGCCAGTAATGGTCCCTCTCCTTGATCCGAAGAACACGAGGATCCTTCCGCAGGCTTTGCAGGATCAGGGAGGCCATGCTACGTAGGTTAGCTGAGGCATTCGGTCCGGAGTCTTCTGGGTCACTGAGGATGACATGATCGCCAGCCACCTCCTCCCAGCCACGTACAAGTCCACTGTTTTGTTGGGACTGTACATCATCCCTAAAAGACTGCTGCTGCTGATGCTGAGTGCCAGGCTCCACCTCCATGCTCACACAATCCTCCTCCTCCTCCTCCTCATCCTCTTCCTGTGTGATGGGTGGGACAGAAGGAACACTGTCTGGATAAAGGGGGCCTTGAGAGGCAAGGAAGTCCTCCTCTTCCTGCCTCTGTTCTGCCTCAAGTGCCCTGTCCATTATCCCATGCAGCGTATGCTCCAACAGGTGGACAAGAGGTACAGTGTCACTGATGCATGCGCCGTCACTGCTCACCATCCTCGTGGCCTCCTCAAATGGTGAGAGGACAGTGCATGCATCCCTGATCATGCTCCACTGGCGTGGGGAAAAAAAGCCAAGCTCCCCTGACCCTGTCCTGGTGCCGTAGTCGCAAAGGTACTCATTGATGGCCCTCTGCTGCGTGTGCAGTTGCTGCAGCATGGCCAACGTTGAGTTCCACCTGGTGGGCATGTCACATATTAGGCGGTTCTTGGGCAGGTTCAGCTCCTTTTGCAGCTCAGTCAGCCGAGCACTGGCATTATAAGATCGGCGGAAATGCACACAGACTTTCCTGGCCTGCCTCAGGACATCCTGTAAGCCTGGGTACCTGCCCAAGAACCGCTGCACCACCAGGTTGAGGACGTGAGCCATACAGGGCACATGGGTGAGCTGCCCCTGTCACAGGGCGGAGAGGAGGTTGGTGCCATTGTCAGAAACCACCATTCCTGGCTTAAGCTGGCGTGGTGTCAACCACCTCTCGGCCTGCCCCTGCAGAGCTGCCAGAACCTCTGCCCCAGTGTGGCTCCTGTCCCCCAAACACACCAGCGCAAGCACGGCATGGCATCTTTTTGCCTGCGTACTCGCGTAGCCCCTTGTACGCCTACGGAGCACCGCTGGTTCCGAGGACAGAGCACTGGAGGAAGAAGAAGAGGAGGGGGTGGAGGAGAGAGGTGTGTCACAACCAGTAGTAGCATTTTGGAGGCGTGGTGGCGGAACAACCTCCAACACTACTCCCAGCTGCCAATAGAGTGACCCAATGGGCCGTGAAAGAAAGATAACGTCCCTGTCCATGCCTGCTGGACCATGAGTCAGCGGTAATATGCACCTTACCGCTGACCGCCCTGTCCAGCGAGGCATGGACATTGCCTTCCACATGCCGGTAGAGAGACGGAATCGCCTTCCGTGAGAAAAAGTGGCGTTTGGGAACCTGCCACTGAGGAACCGCACATTGAACAAACTCACGGAAGGGGGCCGAGTCTACCAACTGAAAAGGCAGCAGTTGAAGTGCTAGCACTTTAGCTAAGCTAGCATTCAACCGTTGGGCATGTGGATGGCTGGGAGTATACTTCTTTCGACGGTCCAGCAGCTGGGGCAGGGAAATTTGCCTGCTACAATCGGACGTCGGTGTACTGCAAGTACTTGGTTGTGACACACCTAATTCTACACCTTCAGTCCTCTCAGAGCAGCTTTCAGAGAGGACTGAAGATATAGTGGGGATGGAGATCCCAGCTGATGAGGAGCAAGGAGAGGTCCGCTTTGTTCTTTGGTGTGGGTCTTTTATGTGTGCTTGCCAACGAGCTGCATGGCAGGTCGACATATGTCTGCTCATGCTTGTGGTGCCCAAGCGGCTGATGTTTTGGCCACGCGAGATACGCTTGAGACAAATATTGCAAATAGCAGTGGTGCGATCTGATGCACTCGTCTCAAAAAAGGCCCACACCAAAGAACTTTTGTGATAACGTGCAGAGGCAGCGCCCTGCACAGGCGGAGCTCTGCGGTGTGATACAGTTGCTGTGCTGGCCTCTAGCTGGCCTCCAGGGGGCATCCTGCCTCGTTGGACATGTGACACCGCATCCTCCTCCTCCTCCTCCTCCTCTCTCACTTCAGGCACCCACGTGGAGTCAGTGACCTCATCATCCCCCCCCTCTTCACCACTAGAGCAAACCTGGCAGTAAGCTGCAGCTGGTGGAACAGTACTGCCAGATTGCTGTCCTTCAGCATCCCCTCTCTCTGCGCGCACACTACTGCCTTCCTCAAGCTGGGTATCATCATCCGAGCCTTCGAATCGTTGGGCATCCTCCTGGAGCATGTACCCAACACTGTGCTCAAACAGTTTGGGGGACTCCTCAGGAGGACATGGTGGGTCTAGGGAAGGGGTGGCTGATGATGCCATTGAGTACGCGTTGGCAGCTGCTCTGCCAGTACCCTGAGCCTGGGTGAGAGAGGATGAGGAGGATGAGGAAGGCTTGGTCATCCATTCTACCAAGCCTTCGGCATGATGCGGCTCAACATGTCCAGCTGCCGAAAACAAAGACAAGTGTGTCCCATGGCCACGTGCTGATGACGATGCACGACCACGTCCACGACCAGCACTGTTGTCTCTAGAAACAGAGCCTGCTTGCCCTGTGTTCTTGCCTCGGCACAGTCTGCCTCTCCTTGGCGGTCTTCCAGCCATTGTAGTCGGTAGTGTATATAGTATAAAAATAGAGCTCCTATGTGTGCTCACAACACACTGTAGGTCCTATTGGTGCTGACACTAACACACTATAGGTACTATGTGTGCTGCTGTCAATAAAATATAGGAGCTATGTGTGCTGCCACAAACACACTATAAGTCCTATGGGTGCTGCTGACACAAAGACACTATAGGTACTATATGTGTGCTGCTGACAAGAAAATATAGGAGCTCTGTGTGCTGCCACTAACACACTAAAAGTCCTATGGGTGCTGCTGACACAAAGACACTATAGGTACTATATGTGTGCTGCTGACAAGAAAATATAGGAGCTCTGTGTGCTGCCACTAACACACTAGAAGTCCTATGGGTGCTGCTGACACAAAGACACTATAGGTACTATATGTGCGCTGCTGACAAGAAAATATAGGAGCTCTGTGTGCTGCCACTAACACACTAGAAGTCCTATGGGTGCTGCTGACACAAAGACACTATAGGTACTATATGTGTGCTGCTGACAAGAAAATATAGGAGCTCTGTGTGCTGCCACTAACACACTATAAGTCCTATGGGTGCTGCTGACACAAATACACTATAGGTACTATATGTGTGCTGCTGACAAGAAAATATAGGAGCTCTGTGTGCTGCCACTAACACACTAGAAGTCCTATGGGTGCTGCTGACACAAAGACACTATAGGTACTATATGTGTGCTGCTGACAAGAAAATATAGGAGCTCTGTGTGCTGCCACTAACACACAAGAAGTCCTATGGGTGCTGCTGACACAAAGACACTATAGGTACTATATGTGTGCTGCTGACAAGAAAATATAGGAGCTCTGTGTGCTGCCACTAACACACTAGAAGTCCTATGGGTGCTGCTGACACAAAGACACTATAGGTACTATTGGTGTGCTGCTGACAAGAAAATATAGGAGCTCTGTGTGCTGCCACTAACACACTAGAAGTCCTATGGGTGCTGCTGACACAAAGACACTATAGGTACTATAGGTGTGCTGCTGACAAGAAAATATAGGAGCTATGTGTGCTGCCACTAACACACTATAAGTCCCATGGGTTCTGCTGACACAAAGACACTATAGGCACTATATGTGTGCTGCTGACAAGAAAATATAGGAGCTCTGTGTGCTGCCACTAACACACTAGAAGTCCTATGGGTGCTGCTGACACAAAGACACTATAGGTACTATTGGTGTGCTGCTGACAAGAAAATATAGGAGCTCTGTGTGCTGCCACTAACACACTAGAAGTCCTATGGGTGCTGCTGACACAAAGACACTATAGGTACTATATGTGTGCTGCTGACAAGAAAATATAGGAGCTCTGTGTGCTGCCACTAACACACTAGAAGTCCTATGGGTTCTGCTGACACAAAGACACTATAGGTACTATATGTGTGCTGCTGACAAGAAAATATAGGAGCTCTGTGTGCTGCCACTAACACACTAGAAGTCCTATGGGTGCTGCTGACACAAAGACACTATAGGTACTATATGTGTGCTGCTGACAAGAAAATATAGGAGTTCTGTGTGCTGCCACTAACACACTAGAAGTCCTATGGGTGCTGCTGACACAAAGACACTATAGGTACTATTGGTGTGCTGCTGACAAGAAAATATAGGAGCTCTGTGTGCTGCCACTAACACACTAGAAGTCCTATGGGTGCTGCTGACACAAAGACACTATAGGTACTATATGTGTGCTGTTGACAAGAAAATATAGGAGCTCTGTGTGCTGCCACTAACACACTAGAAGTCCTATGGGTGCTGCTGACACAAAGACACTATAGGTACTATATGTGTGCTGCAGACAAGAAAATATAGGAGCTCTGTGTGCTGCCACTAACACACTAGAAGTCCTATGGGTGCTGCTGACACAAAGACACTATAGGTACTATATGTGTGCTGCAGACAAGAAAATATAGGAGCTCTGTGTGCTGCCACTAACACACTAGAAGTCCTATGGGTGCTGCTGACACTAAGACACTATAGGTACTATATGGATGGGACAGAAGGTTGGGACAGAAGTTGGGGTGCAATGCTGTGCTAACAGCACTGCGATTGGTGCTACTGCAATACTGTACTAACAGTACGCACACACCAGACTAATCCCCAGCAGCAGCTAATAACACACTAACTGTGCAATCAGCAGCAATGAATGATCACTAATGATGAATGACTCAGGTAGCAATGGTTTAGCAAAGAAATAGCAATCAAGCAAAGACAGAATCAGCAGACTGCTCTCTCCTAAAGCCGGAACACATGTGACCGGGGCCGACGGCGTGGCGGCCTTTTAAATGGTGGGGCGTGTACTAAAGGCCCTGAGCTTTAATTGGCTACAGGCGTCCTGCCTGTAGCCAATTATTGCTCTCCTAGTTTCCGTGCAATGCATAGCGGGGCCGCTCGCATCACACGAATGTGATGCAAACGGCCCAAATAGTTCTGGGCTCGCCGAGCGAGCGAACGCCTGGTGCTCGATTCGAACATGGGTTCGAATCGAGCACCGGGCCCATCCCTAGTAGAAGCCTAATTCAAATTAAGAGGAGGCTAACATCTTCTGCAACTATTCGCAGCCTCTCACTTGTAATTGCTCATGGAGCAATTACCTGCAAATGATCAGCCCTGGCCCCACTGGGTCTCCCGCATCTAACCGGTGACAGTCCCATTTATACTTTTAAATGGGGCCTTAAACTAAACATGTGACCGCAGTGAGACTAATGCTGAGATAAATGGTCTTGCATAGAATTAATCTGTAAGAGGTAACATACTCCTTTTGTTGGTTAGCCTGCTGGACATTAAACGTATATGTCGCACATTTGATAAAATATGTTGTTATAATGAAAAGTAGCCATAGGAACACTGATGTTCTCTATCGTTACTATGTATAATATTGTTAATGAGGAACAAACAGCGTAATTATTAGCAGTACATTCTTTGTAATATCTCAGTACTGACCTGATCTGTGGCTCATTAGTGTATAATATGCATAGTTATTGAGCAGTAGCAGTTATGTAGTGCAGGCACGTGGAAGCAATCACCAGAGTTTACATCTCTGTGCAAAATTTGTTCAATTAAACAAACAGAATAAATACAAATAAAATAATACATTTATAATCAACCTAAATTCTGTAATAAAGATTACAGAGTGAACTTGATTTCTCCTTTTATGTTTTCTTATTGCTAATCCAATTTTCCAGAGATGTTAATGTGGCAATTATTTTCATTTGTTGGCATGCTGTCCGCGTGTTATTGTAACTTGTTTAAACTCTGTAGGTGACTCAGATGCATATTATTGGACAACATTTTGCTCCCTGGAGGAAGCATTGCAGCTAAACAATTAGCGGCTCACATTGTGATAATATAAAGCCTGGCTTATCTTATGATTTAATGATTAGGAACTGCAGAAGCTGCTCTCTCTGTCAAGACCCTAGATGCTTTGCTGACTGGGATTCTAAATGACAGGTGTACTAACAACATGCAAATCCTTCAACACATAAATGACAAATGAAGGAGAGTTGAAGGACGGGTGAAGAGTCTACCCAAAGCATATGCGAGACACCCCAAGCTTTCCCTAGAAATTGGAACATGGATGGTATAATTGGCGAACATCTCAGCATACCTAACTTCCTGTCACTATTTTACCCAATAGTGTTCACCTGCAATGACTTCTTGCCTTGCATGGGTATGTCAACACATGAACATCTTATACCGCATGTCATGTATAAAGAAGAGCAATAGTAAGCCCTTATAACAATCTTCATTTGACACATAAAAAGGCTCTTTTCAGGTATCACTGGTTGATGAACACAGGAACACAGCACCTTCAAAAGGCAAAAGAACCATTACTGTGATTTCCTGCTCAAATATACCAGTGGAGGTTCCCCTGCTGTGATCCCTTAGAAGTCACTTCTGTTCCTTGCACTGAGGATCCAAACCATAGAGGCACTTAAAGTACATCTTGATAAATAGTTACTGAAACAGCAAAAATAGGGCTGTGATGGTACCTGGGTAAGCATATTCTGGGAAGCGGGGAGTACAGTAGAGCAAGTCTATGCTGGGGTAAATACCAAAGCATGTGTAGAGCCCTCCTACCTAGGCTCCTAGGTAAACTTAATTTTTGGTTCCACTGTAGTGAGTTCAGTGGTTGTTGTTTGTGTTGATCTGATCAGGATTTATGAGCTGAGTGTTTGATTGCTTTCCCCACCCCTAGAAGAAGTTTCCACAGCATAGAGCTGGGATATTCGAATTATCTGTTAAATATTTATCATGCCCTAGCCAATCCCTGGAAGGAGGCATCTAGAAGCTGGCTGGGGAGGTGATAAATAGGCAGGAGGCCTAAACAGAGTGCTCTTTTCTTCATCAGGGGGGGTTCCAGTTCTTCTGGGGGGTTGTTGCCCTTAGGAAATAGCCAGAGAGACAAGAAGCTGCAGTCTTGGCCTTAGCGGCTGCTGGGCTAAGGTCCTCAGGAAGATTGCCTTAGGATTACACTTGCTGGAGGGCACTGCATTGAAATCCTGGGTCTGGAGAAGGTTCTTGTTATCACCCTCACTAAGGATCTACCTGTAGGTGCTGGGTCGCAGACAGGAATGCTGCGAGTATTATATTAGATGTATTGACAGTTAAAATTACACTTACATCCAGGAAGTAATCATAGCACTATACAGTAAAATCCTCGCCAGCCGAATACAAACAAAAAAGCCCGCACTTCCGGGAATGTGGGAACAACTGGCTAGAGCTGTGTGCTGATGTCATTGCATTCCCGTGTTCCCTAAATTGTTTGTGTTTTTGTTTGTATTCGGCCAGCGAAGATTTCACTTTGATTACCATGCCGAGAGGCTGACCTTGTTTGTTCAGAATGAAGCAGGGCAGATACTTAACACGGGACCTGGAAGCAAATGGAGATAACTGGAGTAGCAGTGTCTACTTCAGGGATTTCCAGCTTCCAGGGGATCAATCAGGTAAAGTATATACATAGTTAGGGACCAATACCTGGAATTCTTTTTTAATTTCTTCATAATTAATCAATGGAGAAGCTGAAGAGGCACCAGTGTTGGGCTGTGCCTAGGGCATCAATTGCCCTTAATCTGGCTCTGGACTAGAGTGCACAGGCTGTTCCTTCCTCAGCTCCATTCCATTTGCTTATATATTGGTGACGTTTGTGTCTCTGATCCATTAACTCTAGAGATTCTGATAGTGATATCCAGGGCTTTTTTTCAGCAAGACTGTGGCAGAACTCAGTTCTATAATACAATACAATCACCTAATGATGCATATTATCATGCAATTAGGTGATTGTATTATATTATAGAATGCCGCGCTGACATCTGAAAAGCTATTTAAAAAGCTATTTAAAACCAGCAGGAGTGAGTGCACGGGAGCTCAGCGGAGCGGTCTGCTCTGATTGTGTGCCGTCCACGTCCATCAAACACACAGTGTCCAGATTGGGGGATCTAATACTTGTACACTAATAAAGGCTGGTTTCCGGTATGTAGGTCACGCCCTCAGACGAAGTCAGGATATGACAAAACGCGTCAGCGTCGTGACCTACAACCGGAAGTGACGTTTTGCGCCTCAACGTGCGCTCCAGACGAACTCAGCGACCAGGAAATAGAACGCTGCACTATACAGCGGTGATCGGGCGCGAGTTCCGGCGGATACTGCATTCTCAGGCACAGTGCACTTCATGCTTCTTATATTTTGATTAATGGTACGCATCTTGTACTGGGGGGGGCTGTATTATTCAATAAATACCTTTTAAAGTTCCAAAACTGTACTACGCTATATGCACCTTATTTCTTCCTGTATGAGGGGAATCTGAATGCTAACTACTGAAAGGAGACAGACAGCGGAGGAGCGGTGGTACTGAAGATTTATTGAAGGGCCTGTTTTTATCTAATTTCTGGTGAGTGCATCCCCATAGGGGAGTCTGTATCGCACGTGGTGGATACCTGGGTGGAAAATAATCGGTGGAAGCTTTTCTACAATTTTCACACAAGGGACTACTTTTCTCCAGTTACCAGACCATTATTGTTCATTTATGCATTTGTGTTTTACCGTGATGTCCTCGGTGGAATAAGGACAAAAGCGCTGCTGCAATACTTTAAAGACTGTTTATTACAAAAGACTTTTCTTAGATTATTGCCATATTTTCATGTTCTACATCCTATAAGTAGCAGCTTTCACCTGTGGATGGTGTAATATATATATTTAATTTATCCATTGTGCATTAAGGAGCACGCATCCAATTAGCGCGGAGGGGTGAGCCTAGGGGCGGGTTTCAGGTTGCATCCTTTAAATCTATATGTAGCAGAATACATTGGGGGTTATTTACTAAAGGCAAATCCACTTTGCACTACAAGTGCACTGCAAGTGCAGTTTCAAGTGCAGTGGCTGTCGATCTGAGGGGGCCATGCAAGGAGAATAAAAAACAGCATTTTAGCTTGCACATGATTGGATGATAAAATCAGCAGAGCTTCCCCTCATTTCAGATCTTTCCCTCCGATCTACAGCCACTGCACTTCCAAGTGCACTTGCAGTGCACTTGTAGTGCAGAGTGGAATTGCATTTCGTAAATAACCCCCATTTTGTCCTAAATTTATGAAGGGATTTGATTTTGTTGGATCTGTTTTATAGCAGAAAGTTGAAAATATTTTTTTTTTCAACATTTTCTGTATTTTTTCTCTCATATAGCAAAAAAAACAACAACCCAGTGTTGATCAAATACCATCAAAAGAAAGCTCTATTTGTAAGGGTGCACCGAATGGAAATTTTGGTGCTGAAACTGAAAATGCAGGATGCACTTAGCCAAAAACTGAAACCGAAAATGACAGTTTTTAAAAAATAGTTATCATTTTATATATAACTGTATTATATTTGATTTTTTAATTAATATCATCAATTTAAATTAATATGAATTTATTGTTGGCCATTATTGGCACCTTTAGTGCAAGAAAAGCTCGAGAAAAATGCAGTCTTCAGTCTCTGACAATCTCTTGTCTCATGTCCTCAGTCTCTAACCACCTCTTGTATCATGTCCTCAGTCTCTAACCACCTCTTGTATCATGACTGCAATCTCTTAACTTAACCGCTGGCCAACCAGCCACCGTCATTATACTGTGGCATCCCGCGAACCGCCGTAGTAAATGTATATTTACAAAAGGAAAAAAAAAGTTTGCAAGACTAGTATGGCTCTGTGACATAATCTGTGCTACATTCCCCATTTCTTGATTTGTCTATAAATCTTTTCCAAATTTAGGAGGTGGGTAGATATAATCATTGTTTTTGCAGTACCTCAGATAGCTGCTCTGTCATTTATAATTGTGATGGAAAGCGGCAGGGATACTGGCTCCCAAATGTTGTGCACAAAGATATGGTCTACATACCAGTGTTGCCAACCGTCCGTTAATTTACGGACAGCCCGTAAAAATCACCCCATTTTCGGGGTGTCCGTAAATGTCCGTTATGGGCAACGCTGCCCGTAAAAAGATGGCTGCAGGGCTGCCATGCAACTGCGCATGCGCCATTCCGAAGCCTGCAAGCCTCAGGAACGCTTGTACAGGCTCGGCTGGGCGGCGCATGCGCGCATGGAGACATTTTTAAACAGGAGCCGGAACTTGTTCTTCTCGGCGGTGCGGTGCTGCGCACGCCGCCCCCGGGGGGGCGTAGAAGTGCACAGAGGAGCCCCACGACCCTGTAGTGGGGCTCTGATGTACTGTAACCACCTGACAGATATGAAAGGGACACAGTGACAGAGGGCGGACACTGTCACTGACTGATGTGGAGACAGGTATGCCATTGCCAGTATGGTAATATGAAGGGAAACAGTGGAGGAATCTACCATGTGCACAGCCTCTAACCATCTCTCCTGTCCACACAGCCTTTAACCATTTCCTTCTCCTGTCCACAGCCTTTGACCATCTCCTATTCACACAGCCTTTAACCATCTCCTATTCACACAGCCTTTAACCATCTCCTATTCACACAGCCTTTAACCATCTCCTATTCACACAGCCTTTAACCATCTCCTGTCCACAGCTTACGACCATGTCCTGTCCACGGCCTCTGACCATGTCCTGTCCACCACGGCCTCTGACCATTTCCTGTCCACCACGGCCTCTGACCATGTCCTGTCCACCACGGCCTCTGACCATCTGCTGTCCACCTCGGCCTCTGACCATCTCCTGTTACTGTATCCTGTCTCTGACTATCTTCTGTATCATGTCTGCAGCTTCTGACCATCTCCTGCATCATGCCTGCAGCTTCTGACCATCTCCTGCATCATGCCTGCAGCTTCTGACCATCTCCTGCATCATGCCTGCAGCCTCTGACCATCTCCTGCATCATGCCTGCAGCCTCTGACCATCTCCTGCATCATGCCTGCAGCCTCTGACCATCTCCTGCATCATGCCTGCAGCCTCTGACCATCTCCTGCATCATGCCTGCAGCCCCTGACCATCTCCTGCATCATGCCTGCAGCCTCTGACCATCTCCTGCATCATGCCTGCTGCCTCTGACCATCTCCTGCATCATGCCTGCTGCCTCTGACCATCTCCTGCATCATGCCTGCTGCCTCTGACCATCTCCTGCATCATGCCTGCTGCCTCTGACCATCTCCTGCATCATGCCTGCAGCCTCTGACCATCTCCTGCATCGTGCCTTCAGTCTCTGAGGGGGAATTGGGAGAGGAGTCGTGACAGTGCTGTCAGGTCAGTCTAGGGGGGGGGGGTTGTTGATGTAAGGGGGGAGTGAATACAATAATGTAAGGGGGCACTGATATATATTAGTAACCCTCCCCTTACCTTAGTGTATTCACTCTGCGGAAGGTGGTCTCTGGTCACCAGAGTACCCCCCACATCAGAGTTCTTGGCATTCCCCTTTACATCAGAGTCTGCAGGATTGCCCCTTACAGTGCAAGGGCAATGCTGCAGCTGCTGTAAGTGGGAACTCTGATGTAAAGGGAATGCAGTGGACTCTGATATAAGGTGGTCTCGGGTCACCAGAGCCTCCCCTTACATCAGAGTCCCCCCTTTAGATCATGATCTGCAGCTTTACCCTTTACATAAGAGTTCCCTTTAACTGTAAGGGGGAATCTTGCAGACTCTGATGTAAGGGAGAACCCAGTGCTGGCTGGGTTATAGTAACCTGACTTTCATATTAATGGAGAAATATGTTTTTTGACTTTTATTTAAGTTAAACACATTGCTAATAGCAATAGCTATATGTTTATAGTTTAAATGTTGATATTTGCACTGTTTAGCACTGAAAACTGTAATTTTAGGTACTTTTTTGCAGTGCCAGTAAAAAATGTGTCCCCGTCAGTAATTTTCATGATTTTTTGCCAGTAAAAAATTGGTGCTGTTTGTAAATTTTGGCATCCTGCCAGTAAATTTCACTTCGGGGGGTTGGCAACACTGCTACATACTGTATTTCAATATGAGAGAGAGGAGAAGCAAGCTTTCCGCTGCTGCAGGTGGACAATACAGGGATCAGTTCCAGTAAATGCCGTGGCTCCTGTCCTGGTTGCCGGGCTGACAAGGGAGGGACATGATCTACTTGTTACCCACCCACAATCGATAGGTACGTTGTGATCGGCGGGTTGCCACCCTCGCTCTATATTGTGTCAGAACGCAACTTCTTTTTTTAACCACTTGCCGATATATACATCGGCAGAATGGCTCTGCTGGGCGAAACCCTGTATGGGTAAGTTGTCCCCTTTAAGAGTCGCCAGGGGGACGTGTGTGCTGCCGTAGGCCGATGCTGGGGGTGCCGATGCTCGTGAGCGATCGCGGGCATGAGAGGCAGAACTGGGACGTGTGTGTGTGTAAACACACATCCCAGTTCTGTGAGTGAGGAGTGGAGAGAGATATCGTGAGTTCCTACGAGCTGGGAACCACAATCTCTCAGCTCCTATAGTCACTCCTATCCCCCATAGTTAGAACACACACCTAGGGAACACTGTTGACCCCTTGATCGCCCCCAGTGTTAACCCCTTCATTGCCAGTGACATTTATACAGTAATCCGTGCATTTTTATAGCACCGATCGCTGTATAATTGTCAATCGACCCAAAAATGTGCCAAAAGTGTCTGCTGTGTCCGCCATAATGTCGCAGTCTTGATAAAAATCGCAGATCGCCCCATTACTAGTAAAAAAATAATAATAATAAAAATGCCATAAATCTAGCCCCTATTTTTTAGACGCTATAACTTTTGCACAAACCAATCAATGTACGCTTTTTGCGATTTTTATTACCAAAAATATGTAGAAGAATACATATCGGCCTAAACTGAGGGTAAAAAAATACTTTTTTAAAAAAAAATGGGGTTATTTATTACAGCAAAAAGTACAAAATATTGTGTTATTTTCAAAATTCTTTTTTTTTTGTTTATAGCGCAAAAAATAAAAAACGCAGAGATGATCAAATACCACCAAAAGATTACTATTTGTTGTTTGGGTACAACGTTGCAGGACCACGCAATTGTCAGTTAAAGTGACGCAGTGCCGAATCGCAAAAAATTGCCTGGTCATTAAGCAGCCAATTCTTCCGGGGCTGAATTGGTTACACTTAAACACACTGCTAATAGTATTAACACAATTTCCATTCGGTGCACCTCTAGCAGACATGATACAGGAGATGGTCAGAGACTGCAGACATGATACAAGAGATCAATGCAGCCTCACCAGTGTCCATCAAATGCAGCATTACCGATGCCCGTCAGATGCAGCCTCACCAGTGCTTGTCAGGTGCAGCCTCACCAGTGCCTGTCAAATGCAGCCTCACCGGTGCCTGTCAGATGCACCCTCACTGGTGCCTGTCAGATGCACCCTCACCGGTGCCTGTCAGATGCACCCTCACCGGTGCCTGTCAGATGCAGCCTCACAGGTGCCTGTCAGATGCAGCCTCACCTGTGCTTGTCAGATGCAGCCTCACCAGTGCCTGTTAGATGCAGTCCCGCCAGTGCCTGTGAGATGCAGCCTCACCAGTGCCTGTCAAATGCAGTCTCACCAGTGCCTGTTAGATGCAACCTCACCAGTGCCTGTTAGCTGCAACCTCACCAGTGCCTGTCATATGCAGCCTCACCAGTGCCTGTCAAATGCATTCCCCAGGCCTTGTTGTTATCTGCTTTAGCCTTCCAATGCCTCTTACTGCGATAGCCAGCTGTAGATGGGGGCGGTGGCAAGTTTTTGTTAACACATAGTGTTTGTATTGGTCCAGCAACGCACCAACACCTTTGCAGCCATTGTGCAATCTGCTGGGGGTTTGGTGTGCTCCTGTACCTTTAAGAAGGGGTGGCTCCCCTTCAGTCCACCTGCCCTCATCTACCCATTAGAATGCATGCGCCTCCACTGTGGGGATACTCTTATTTTAGTGTTAGGACCACAGATATCAGGGCGCCTTGACGAGGCTCTGTGGCTTACGCATGCGTTTGCAAATGCGTGCGGACTAAACCCCTGCTTTTAACGCATACTGTTAGACAGGTTAATTTGGTTGTCTGCGAGCTGGTGGTAAGTAGGCTTGGTTTTTTCCTGGGCATTCCCCAGGCCTTGTTGTTGCCTGTCAAATGCAGCCTACCAATGCCTGTCAGATGCAGCCTACCAGTGCCTGTCAGATGCAGCCTCACCAGTGCCTGTCAAATGCAGCCTACCAATGCCTGTCAGATGCAGCCTACCAGTGCCTGTCAGATGCAGCCTCACCAGTGCCTGTCAGATGCAGTTTACCAGTGCCTGTCAGATGCAGCCTACCAGTGCCTGTCAGATGCAGCCTACCAGTGCCTGTCAGATGCAGCCTTACCAGTGCCTGTCAGATGAAGCCTCACCAGTACCGGATCAGAGCGGTGATCTCCCGCTGTGTCATGGAGCTGAATTTGAACTTCCTGGGCTGGGCAGCCGCAGTAACAATGTCCAGCCTCCTGTGATACGTCACACTGATTCAATGTCCAGGCATTTGATCAGTGTGTCGTCTATCACAGGAGGCGGGACATTATTACTGCGGCCGCCTGGACAATTCAGCTCCCTGGCACAGGGATATCGCTGCTCTGTGTGAGGAGGCTGAAATTTCAGTGCACTTCTACCTATTTGTGTGAAAAAAATATATACATTTAATTTGCGTACAGTGTTGCATGCCCGAGCAATTGCCAGTTAAAGTAGCACAGTGCTGAATAGCAAAAAATAGCCTGGTCATGGGGAGGTCAAGCGGTTAAACATCACTTGTTCAAAAACTCCAGTGTATATATAAAAACACACACAGAAAGTGCCCCTCAAGAGATAAGTAAAAAGTCGATAAAGTACTGAGTAAATCTTCGGTGTGAAGCTGGTGTTCTACCACCAAGAGCACACAATAGCAGCTTAACAGAAATTCAGACCCCAAACAATAGGAGGTCTAATAAAGCACACTGGCACCAAGGCAGTCCAAGGGTAGTAATCAAAGCAGAGGAACTCCATAGTTTAGCATGTAACATATAACATTTATTTATAAAAGAGAGGTACTCACATATAGATGTAAAAGAAACTGTCATTGGCGTGATGACATCACAGCTAAGCTCCGCTCGATATGTTCCATCACAACAGATGTTTTCCAGGGGCCCCTAGAAACTACACCTACCATTATCCTCCACATGTCTTTATAGAGTCTCTAGCAGTCCACATCCACAGTTCACCCCCTAGTGGAAGGAGGGTGGCTTAACACCGGCTGCTCTGCAATGGAAGTTTCCTCTTGCAAACCTGCCTGTAAACTGAATTTGATCAGACACAAAAATCCTTTTTGTGTTGCAGACTGGGCTAAACTCTCCATCAGCTGAATCTAGCATACATATTTATGAAGAAGCCAGCAAACTGACAATCTTCAGGGTAGTTGTATTGTGCCTGGATTTTGGACTGCTCTCTCATGTCAATGGCCTGCCATCCTTGTCTGTGATATAAAAGCAAACATTGCATGGCTGCTTTTGCTTTCTATATTATATCATTGCCTGTTCCTGAATCCATTTCTGTGGATATCAAACAAAAACTTTTTCTAACTGCCTGTCATATCACTGCTTCTTTTTACAATGTGAGCACTAGATTTACTCTGCATATATGCATGTATGAATACAGACATCCATATAAGTCGTTTCTGCTATTCATAAGCAATTTAATGAATGCAGTGAAAACAAAGTAGTCATATGTCAAAAAAAAAAGTGATTATTTCAAAAAAGTTAAGCAAACATTCTCTTTAATTGCATTACGGAACCTCACCATTAGCTGTTCTAGGTTGTCTATTAGGATGCATAATTCACAACATTAGTCTTAAAATAACATTTTACGGTTGTCAGGGGACTGCATAGTCAATATTACAGTGTACTGTGTTTGTGTATCATTTACATACTTTATCCTTTAGGAAAGTCATAGTCATCCAGTGAAGATCTTGCTGTTTTTTTTAGCTACAAGGACAAAATTAAGTTACAGCATAATCACCAGCTTAATAGCTTGTGTCACTGAATTACTGCAAAATATTTTCTTATTGAAACAACAAACTACTAAATCTATTTATTATCTATACAGTACAGCTTACATATCTGTCACGCACCGTTAAATGGATTTGACAGCACAGATTAAGATGCTCGGAGAAGTCAGCATTGGGGCCTGGTATGCATAAGCCACCACAAGTAAACTCTAGAAAAAAAATGGCCATTTGTACGTAATATTTATTATCTAACGGACATAGCACATCTCAGTTCATGCCTGTGTGCAAAGTACGTAGGTTTTCTGTTTTTCACATTTATGTTAAATTTATTCAATTTAGTCAATTTTATTACTATATCCTTAGTACGGGACATTGTGCAGAGAAATGTTAGCACACAGATTGTGGGCAGCAAACCGTTAAGGTACATACAGTATTTGCTTTACAGTATTCAACACATTTATTTGGGAGCATTTACCCAGGTATTAGGCACATTTGCCATACATTAACTAGGTGAAGAAATGTTTAACTTAAAATAGAAGTGCAGATAGATAGAAGATGTGGTGAATCGGAGGGTGCAGATCTGCTGGGAGTGAAGATGGACGAAAAGTTAGAGGGGTTTTTAAACTAGGCGATGGGGGGGAGGGCCCAGAGGTAGAGATAGTCAGCAATGAGGGCCCAGAGGTAGAGATAGTCAGCAATGAACATATTCCAGAGGGTAGTATTGGGGGCATTAGTGGTAGCTTGAGTAAAGCACATAAACTCGAGGTAAGTATAGTAACAAGTCCTATTTGCAATCTCGGAACACCCAATAAGAGGACGGTATGCGACCGGTCTAAACTACGTGGCATGTTCACCAATGCCAGGAGCCTTGCGGCCAAGATGGGTGAACTAGAGATACTGTTGAACGAGGAGCATTTTGATTTTGTGGGAATTCCAGAGACCTGGTTCAACAGCTCTCCTGATTGTCTGGCAACCATTCAAGGGTATTCCCTTTATCACAGGGATAGAGAGGGTAAAAAACAGAGAGGGTTATACCTATTTATCAAGAATAGTGTACAAGTAATTGTGAGAGATGACATCAATAAGGGAGCTAGGGAGAAGGTGGAATCCTTATGGGTAGAGCTCCAAAGGGATGAAGCTAAGGGGAAAATAATACTGGGAGTAGGCTATAGACCCCCTAACCTGAGGGAGGAGGGGGAGATGGACCTCCTATCACAATTTGGATTAGTAGCAAGGATGGGAAGCGTTATCATAATGGGGGATTTTAATTATCCAGACATAGACTGGGTGGAGGGAACCACGCATTCGTCTAAGGCTCGCCAGTTCCTAAATGTCTTACAGGACAATTTCATGGGTCAGATGGTAGACGTAACAACTAGAAACAAGGTGTTACTAGATCTACTGATTACCAACATTACAGACCTGATCACAGATGTGGAAATACGGGGCAATTGAGGAAACAGCGATCACAGGTTAATTGGCAAAAGTCTTGGATGGCTTAATTCTAATGTAAAAATGCATATAAAAGCAAAAGAGACGGCCTTAAAAAAATACAAGGCTGAGGGATCATCATCAGCATTAAGACTTTACAAAGAATGCAACAATATATGTAAGGGTGCAATTAGGGAGGCTAAGATAGAACACGAAAGACATAGCAGAGGAGAGCATATAAAAATCCCCAAAAATTCTTTAAGTATATAAACAGTAAAAAAGGGAGGACGGACCATATTGGCTTCATAAAGAAGGAGGAAGGACATCCGGTTACAAAGGATGGGGAGATGGCGAAGGTATTGAATGTATTCTTCTCCTCAGTCTTCACAAGAGAATCAGGGTGCTTCAGTAAACAAAACTGCAGTGTCTGTTCTCATGCCACATCACAGGGAGCACCCTCATGGCTAACAGAGGACAGAATTAATAAATAGACTTGGAAAACGTAACATTAATAAATCACCGGGACCAGATGGCTTGCAGTCAAGGGTACTTAGGGAACTCAGTCAAGTAATTGCGAGACCTACTCCAGTCAACATTGGGCCATTAAACGCATTATAAAAAGACATTGGCCTGTGATAAAAAAATGACCGTATTTTAGGTCCCTTACTATCAGATAATGCACGAGTATTGTTTAGAGGTTCTTCCAACCTTAGACATTCGATTGCTCCTAACGCGCCAAATCCTCTGATTCGTCCAACTTTCTTTGGGGACTTGAAGGGTTTCTTTCCCTGCAGAAAATGTAAATTCTGCAGGGTCAATACCCTAAGGGAAAGTAGGCTTACAGAATTTACATCGACAGGGACTGGTGTCACTTACCCAATTAAATCCTTCATTACTTGCACCACGAAATTTGTGGTGTATCTCTTGAGTTGTCCTTGCGGTTTAGAATACGTGGGACGGACAATTCGGATGTTACACATCTGACTGGGAGAGCATATAGCGAATATACGAAGGGGTTTTGACAAGCATAATGTCTCCAAACATTATGATCTTGTGCACAACCGGGATCCAAAAGGTACCACTTTTATTGCTCTTGAGAAATACATCCCACATTGGCGGGGTGGCAGTGGTAAGAGGGTGATTTCTCGGTCTGAGACCAATTGAATATACAGGTTGGGCACTCACATCCCAA
Source organism: Lithobates sylvaticus (assembly GCA_028564925.1). Lineage (NCBI taxonomy): Eukaryota > Metazoa > Chordata > Amphibia > Anura > Ranidae > Lithobates > Lithobates sylvaticus. The sequence continues at coordinate 164,486,040 of CM053030.1, read as the reverse complement.
ATGGTTTGAACGTGGAGTGGGACATCAACTGTTTTATAAACAATTGTTGATGTCCCCTCCTAGTTCTCTCTATTAATCGCTAGCTCTCCCTGTTCACCCACTTAAATACTCGAGTGAACAATATTTTTTATTTTTAAGAAACCCTTTTTTATATATATACTCACATTTCAAACGAGATATATTTTTACCTATAAAGAGGAGTTAGAAAAATCTAAGACCGGTTCTCAAATTAATCTACGTATTGGGGGTTAAAAATCAATTTAATATTAATTTTACCTCTATATAGAAATTAAAAAGTCTTTCATAGACATGCAACATTAGCTGTTATGCCGTTGGAATTCTATGTTTGAGATGTTCTGAAATTTATTGTTAATATATCTCTTTCCCCGTCTGTTAGCTGGCGTTTTTATTACGTCTACTTAAGATGGAATATTGAGCTATATAGCTTTCTATAGTTTTTTTCAAAATTATGGGTAATACCACAAAATGACCACAAGATGGCCCCCTTCTTTTTCTTTCTTCCTTTTTTCATTTAAGGAATTATATGTGTATACTAGTAGGGTGCCGTCATATTATTAAAATGAATGATTATGGTCATTGCTAGTAAATAATCTTTGTTTGTAATTAAAAATTCTATGATGTTTTGTACCCTTGCAAAAGTTTTAATTAATTGTTTGTGAGTAATGTTTACATTTTTTCTTATGACCTATTCCCAATCCATGTATGCTGTGTATAGTAGTGATGCTAATTGACCACAAGGGGGCACTGATTTTAAGTTCAGTTAAGCTGAATGATACTGGAGCCGCGATGTGGGCGTTAACATTGTGTCATGCATTGGGGCTGGCTAAGATGTTCCCGCCGGCGGGAATTGTAATTCATGTTAGCTCCGGTCTCTATGGCAATAATCAATAGCGGAGCATCCCTGCCGACGCGACCGCTATGTAAGGCGCATGCGGGTGTATGTACCCCTGATGACGTCAATTGTGACAAAACGCCGTAGGGTTCATCACGTACGCTCGTACTGCGCATGCGCACCCGCTATTCCTCTGTCCATAGACCAAACGGAGCCAAATTTTACACCTTGCAAGGTCTGTTCTTTTTTTTTGTAATGTGGATCTTTTAATGAATAAATCCTCTGGAAACCTCTGCACTATTAGAGTCTCCTTTTGTTTTCCACTGCCATCCGGATGCCTGTTTAACCCCCTGGTAACTGAGGGCTGAAGGGAAGGATCGCCATACAGGAGAAGACACAGCTTTAAAGTGACATCCACCGGAAGCTGATGACAACAAACAGCACCAAGGCTGTCCTCCTAAGCTCAGTTTGACCCCCCTGAATAAGGGTGGTCACTGGCTTTTTGGTAAGCCTCCCCTCTTATTTCATCTGTGGTGATGGTGACGGGTTACACGAAAAATCAACGAACACATTTTGGAATTCACTTGGGATATTCTTTATATGAATTATTTATATGAATGATTTTTATATTTTTATATATATTGGATCATCTGGACTTTTTTACACATGAACACTTTCTTTTGATTGAAGATTGTTTTCTCTCATCACAATTTTATTTTTCATTATTTGGTTTAATATTTATTTATTTGTATGCCATCCAGCGCTGCACTTTTTTCCTTTTTCCAATTGCGAGACCATTGTTCTTAATTTTTACTGACAGTCTACTGACTGGAATGGTACCAGCTGATTGGAGAAAAGCCAATGTAGCACCAATATTTAAGAAAGGCCAAAATACATCTCTGGGAATTTCAGACCAGTTAGCCTAACTTCAATAGTATGCAAGCTCTTGGAGAGGATGATAAGGGACTATATCCACTTTCAGACCGGACCATTTTGCGGGCCAAAGACCAGACCACTGTTTGCGATTCGGCACTGCGTCGCTTTAATTGACAATTGCGCGGTCCTGCGACGTGGCTTCCAAACAAAATTGACTTCCTTATTTTCCCACAAATAGAGCTTTCTTTTGGTGGTATTTGATCACCCCTGTGGTTTTTATTTTTTGCGCTATAAGCAAAAAAAGAGCGACAATTTTGAAAAAAACACATTATTTTTTTTATTTTTGCTATAATAAATATTCCCCAGAAATGTATAAAAAACGTTTTTTTTTCCCTCAGTTTAGGCCGATACATATTCTTCTACATATTTTTGGTAAAAAAACCCGCTATAAGCGATTATTGATTGGTTTGGGCAAAAGTTATAGCGTTTACAAATAGGGGATGGTTTTATGGCATTTTTATTAACCACTTTACATCCGCGCTATGGCCAAACGACGGCCTCAGCGCGGATGTGAATTCCCGGGAGGGCGTCATATGACGTCCTGCCCTGTGCACGCTTCCTGCGCGCGCCCTATAGGGCGTGCGCTGGGCGCGTTGTGATCACCGAGTCACTGAGACTCGGGTGATCAGCAATCCGAGTAAGGGGTGGGTCCCGGCCCCTTACCATGTGATCAGCTGTCAGCCAATGACAGCTGATCACATGATGAAAACAAAAGCTCGGTGATCGTTTTTTTTTTCTCCTCACGCTGACAGTGGAGGAAAAAAAAAAAGCCGATCACCAGCTCATTTTAAAGGAACATCAGTCCCTAAAAGTCAGAGGCAATTATGCCTCATGTAATGCCCATAAGTGCCACCTGACAATGCCCATAAGTGCCAGTCAATGCCCACAAGTGCCACCTGTCAATGCCCACCAGTGCCACCTGTCAATGCCCACCAGTGCCACCTATCAATGCCCACCAGTGCTGCCAATCAGTGCCACCTAAAAGTGCTGCCTATCAGTGTAACCCATCTGTGCCCATCACTGCCACCTATCGGTGCCCGTCACTGCCGCCTCATCAGCGTACATCAATGACGGACAAAAATTACCCATTTACATTTTTTTTATAACAAAATAAAAAAAATAAAAAAAAACATTTTTCTTTTTTTAAATTCGGTCTTTTAAATTTTTTTTAACAAAAAATAAAAATTGCAGAGGTGATCAAATACCACCAAAAGAAAGCTCTTTTTGGGGGGAAAAAATTATAAAAATTTAATTTGGGTACAGTGTTGTATGACCGCGCAATTGTCATTCAATATGCGAAAGCGCTGAAAGCTGAAAATTGGTCTGGATAGGAGGGGGGTTTAAGTGCCCAGTAATCAAGTGGTTAATAATTTTTTTTTACTAGTAATGGCGGCGATCAGCAATTTTTATTGTGACTGCGTCATTATGGCAGACACATCAGACATTTTTGACACATTTTTGGGACCATTGTCATTTATACTTAATTTAAAGGGACGTACCTGTATGCCCATTTGCCTGTCCGTGCCATTCTGCCGATGTACATCTGTGTGTGCTGGTCGGGAACTGGTTAAACAAGATTTTAGTAATGAAAACTATATCATTGGCAGTAATCAGCATGGATAAATGAAGAATCGTTCTTGCCAAACCAATATATTAACCTTCTATGAGGAGGTGAGCTGCCATCTAGATAAAAGAAGGCCCGTAGACGTGGTGTATCTGGATACTCGTAATGGTCAGGGGTGGGAAGTGGGGTCCCCCAGGGTTCTGTGCTGGGACCAATCCTGTTGACCTGGAGGATGGGGTAAACAGCTCAATCTCTGTATTTGCGGATGACACTAAGCTAAGCAGGGCAATAACTTCTCCACAGGATGTGGAAACCTTGCAAGAACAAATTAATGTGGTGGGCAACTACATGGCAAATGAGGTTTAATGTAGAAATATTTAAAATAATGCATTTGGGTGGCAAAAATATGAATGCAATCTACGTACTAGGGGTGAACCTCTGGGGGAATCTAGGATGGGAAGGGACCTGGGGGTCCTAGTAGATGATAGGCTCAGCAATGGTATGCAATGCCAAGCTGCTGCTAACAAAGCAAACAGAATATTGGCATGCATTAAAAAGGGGATTAACTTCAGGGATAAAGCGATAATTCTCCCACTCTTGAAGACTTTGGTCTGGCTTCACTGGAGTATGCTGTCCAGTTCTGGGCACCAGTCCTCAGGAAGGATGTACTGGAAATGGAGTGAGTACAAAGAAGGGCAACAAAGCTAAAAAAGGGTCTGGAGGATATTAGTTATGAAGAAAGGTTGCGAGCACTGAACTTACAGGGCCTAGCAAAAGTATTCACCCCCCCCCCACCCTGGCTTTTTACCTATTTTGTTACATTAAGGCCGTTAGTTCAATGTTTTTTAATCTGAGTTATATGTGATGGACCAGAACACAATAGTCCAAGTTGGTGAAGTAAAATTAGAAAAATATATACATAAAACTCAGGGCTGTCTTTAATATTGATTGGACCCTGGGCAAAACTTTTCTTGGGGCCCCCTCGTGCAGTTTTGCTCTCCACCTACTCTGAGACATACAAAATAGCAGCTAGACTCAAAATCAGTTTACTGAATCAGATCAGGCAGCTATTGCGATTGGTTGCCAGAGGTATCATTACCGCTCACTGACAGATTGCTAGAGGTTACAGAACACATTACAGCTCACTGAGTTGCAAGAGGTTACAGCACAAGATTTCTGCTTGTTGATTGGTTGCTACATTTTTTGCTGTGGATATGACCTCAGGGGGGCATGATATACATATCAATGCCGCCGGCCGCTGCTATTTACATATGAATGCTGCCACTATTTATATATGAATGCCGGTAATTTACATGTAAACACAGGGTCTGCAGGTGAGTCATCTGTACACAACAATAGGGCAGAGCTGGGCAGCATTAGTAGCAGCACTTCACACTGAGATATTGGGACACAGCACAGGACTAAAACCTCAAGGGGCAAGGGAATTTAAACCAGCATAGTTGGCAAGTATGAGGCAGCTGCTTTGGGCCCCACAACCATGACAGGGCCCAGGGCATCTGCCCCTTTTGCCCTGCCTTAAAAACGGCCCTGATTATTTTTACTATTTTTCAGACATAAAAAACTGATAATTGGCATGTGCGTATGTATTCACCCCCTTTGTTATGAAGCCCATAAAAAACTCTGGTGCAACCAATTACCTTCAGAAGTCACATAATTAGTGAAATTAGGTCCACCTGTGTGCAATCTAAGTGTCACATTAACTGTCAATACATATACACACCTTTTTGAAAGGCCCCAGAGGCTGCAACACCTAAGCAAGAGGCACCACTAACCAAACACTGCCATGAAGACCAAGGAACTCTCCAAACAAGTAAGGGACAATGTTGTTGAGAAGTACAAGTCAGGTTTAAGTTATAAAAAAATATCCAAATCTTTGATGATCCCTAGGTGCAGCATTAAATCTATCATAGCCAAATGGAAAGAACATGCACAACAGAAAACCTGCCAAGAGACGGCCGCACACCAAAACTCACGGAACGGGCAAGGGGGGCATTAATCAGAGAGGCAGCACAGAGACCTAAGGTAACCCTGGAGGACCTGCAAAGTTGAGGGAAAGATGCATACAGGGATATTCTTGAGCAAAACCTGTACCACTCTGTGTGTGATTTGAGGCTAAGACAGAGGTTCACCTTTCAGCAGGACAATGACCCCAAACACACTGCTAAAGCAACACTTGAGTGGTTTAAGGGGAAACATGTAAATGTGTTGGAATGGCCTAGTCAAAGCCCAGACCTCAATCCAATAGAAAATATGTGGCCAGACTTAAAGATTGCTGTTCACAAGTGCAAACCATCCAACTTGATGGAGCTGGAGCAGTTTTCCAAGGAGGAATGGGCAAAAAATCCTAAGACTTATCCAAAGTGATGTGGAGCTGTTATAGCCGCAAAAGTGGCTCTACAAAGTATTGACTTTAGCGGGGCGAATAGTTATGCACATTGACTTTTCTGTTATTTTGTCCTATTTGTTGTTTGCTTCACAATAAAAAAAAATCTTCAAAGTTGTTGCCATGTTCTGTAAATTAAATGATGCAAATCATCAAACAATCCATGTTAATTCCACGTTGTGAGGCAACAAAACACGAAAAATGCCAAGTGGGGTGAATACTTTTGCAAGGCACTATATTCTCTCTGGAGAAGAGACACTTGAGAGGGGATATGATTTCAATTTACAAATACCATGCCTGTGACTAGGGTTCACACCAGAACTTGTGACTAGGCAAAAAATCGGACGAACACGCTAACACCGTTAAAGTCTATGGGACACGAACATGAAAAATAAAAAGTGCTAATTTTAGAGGGTTATATGCAATTTATTGTCATAAAAAGTGTTTGGGGACCCGGGTCCTGCTCCAGGGGACAAGTAACAATGCAAAAAAAAGTTTTAAAAACGGCTGTTTTTTCAGGAGCAGTGATTGTAATAATGCTTAAAGTAAAACAACAAAAATGAAATATTCCTTTAAATATCGTGCATGAGGGGTGACTATAGTATGCCTGTAAAGTGGCGCAGTTTTCCCATGTTTAGAACAATACCACAGCAAAATGACATTTCTAAAGGAAAACAAGTCATTTAAAAATGCTAGTGGCTGTAATGTATTGTCGGGTCTTGGCAATATAGATAAAACTCATTGAAAAAAACAGCATGGGTTACCCCCCCAGTTCATTACCAGGCCCTGGTATGGATATTAAGGGGAACCCTGCGCCAACAATAAAATGGCATAGGGGTCCCCCCAAATCCATACCAGATCCATCCAAGGATGAGCAGGTAATGCAAGCAGCCAGGGACGGCTCCATTACACATCATAGATCCGATGGAAGGAACAAAGCACCTCCTGTCCTCACCCAGAATGAAAACAGGTCTCGCCAGCTGCTGGCCATCATGGACATCCTACTGGCATGCAAGGTACCGTACTGAGCATTACACACACCACTGGGACGTAGGGGCACTAGAGGGACTGCAGACAGGGCTAGGGGTCTCTCTCTCTCTAATCCCCCTCTTTCTCTCACCCAATCACCCCTCTCTGTAACCCCCTATCTCTCTCTGTAACCCCTCTGTCTTACCCCCTCTCTCTCTGTCACCCCGTGTCTCTCTCTGTCACACTCCTCTCTCTCTGTCACCCCCCTGTCTCTCTCTGTCACCCCCTCTGTTTCTCTCTGTCACCCCCTCTCTCTCTCTCTGTAACCCCCTCTGTCTCTATCTGTAACCTCCGCCTGTCTCTCTCTCTCTGTCACCCCCGTCTCTCTGCCACCCTCTCTCTCTCTCTCTCTCTCTCGGTCACCCCCCTTTCTCTCTGTCACCCCCTGTCTCTCTCTGTCACCCGCCACATGTATGCAGTCTTACAGTCTCTTGTGCCATTTCTCTCTCTCTGTCACCCCCTCTGTCTCTCTGTCACCCCCTCTCTCTCTCTCTGTCACCCCCTCTCCCTCTCTCTGTCACCCCCTCTCTCGCTGTAACCTCCCTCTGTCTCTCTCTATCTGTCACCCCCTCTGTCTCTCTCTCTCTGTCACCCCTGTCTCTCTGCCACCCTCTCTCTCTCTGTAACCCCCTCTGTCTCTCTCTCTCTCTGTCACCCCTTTTGTCTCTCTCTCTCTCTGTCACCCCCCGTCTCTCTGCCACCCTCTCTCTCTCGGTCACCCCCCTTTCTCTCTGTCACCGGGCTGCACTGTTCGTCCATCCCTACTGGTGACCCCTCAATAGGGATAAAACTTTTTTTCAGAAGGGAGTTTAATAAGACACGTGGCCACTCACTAAAATTAGAAGAAAAGAGGTTTAACCTTAAACTTCATAGAGGGTTCTTTACTGTAAGAGTGGCAACTCCCTTCCATAGGTGGTGGTTTCAGCGGGGAGCATTGATAGTTTCAAAAAACTATTAGATAAGCACCTGAACGACCGCAACATACAGGGATATACAAGGAACATATAATCACACACATGGGTTGGACTTGATTGACTTGTGTCTTTTTTCAACCTCACCTACTATGTAACTATGTAACTATGTAATAGCACTTCGGTGAGTTCTTAGTGCTATGCAATCAGGCAGTCACATGAGCCATATCTAAGAAAATCCCAGCAGGATTGCTGCACTAAAAATTTAAAAGAAAAATAAACGTTAAAAAAAGAAAACAAACATTTCAACAGTTTTGGGCTGGCATGATAAAGCTCTTTCTTAGGCAGGAACACATCCAAACACCCTTATAAAAGCATAGATTTTATATATGGTTTAACAAATCTGGAACCAATTCAATAATGAACTTGAAGAATTAAAGCTATACAACCACGTTAAATAGTATACTCAAATCGCAAAGAATAGACCAATGAATGGAGTTTACTCTCCAACACCACATAGAGGGTATCCCAGTCACTACCTATTGTTAAAAATACAATTCAGTTATCAAAGTTGTGTAAACAATAAAAAAAATACACAGCACACATCCTCCTCACATAGTAAACGTTTTAGATTTCATAATGAAGATATAAATCAAAATCAGAGTTAAGTCTTTTGGGGTGCAGTGTGTCCAAATGGTAAATCCACTGCACCTCCCTCTTTCTCAGAACTAGCTCCTGATTCCTTTCTTTTCTATGCCTTGTCACCCCATCAATCACCTTAAATTTAGTCTGGGAAACTTTGGTAATTGTACCAATTTGTCCCTGATCAAATATTTATGTTGAGTAATCCTATCTTTCACTTTTTGTGTTGTTTCTCCCACATAAATAAGTCCAAATGGACACTTTAAATTGTAAATGACATGTGAAGTAACCTATGATGTTACCGTATATACTCGAATATAAGCCGAGATTTTCAGACCCTTTTTTAGGGCTGAAAGTCTACCCCTCGGCTTATATTTGAGTCACCGCCGTCTGCCTACATGAACAGTGTGTCATGCAGACAGACGGCAGTTTTCAAAAGCCGCGCCGCCTCCTCCCGCCCGTCCGTGATAGGTGGACACTAATTTTCCCAGCAGTATAGTGTTCCGCCTATCATGGATGTCCTGTCATTCTCATCTCATGGACGAGGATGAGAGAATGTCCGTGATAGGCGGAACACTGCACACTGACTGCTGGGAAAAAAGTGTTCCTCCTATCACGGACGAGGAGGAGGAGGAGGCCCTTTTTTTGTAAGAGTGGAATGGCGCCGTACACGGGGGGACAGAGCGGGACCTCATCGGCTGCACGGAATGGACACCGGACCCCGGACCCCGCACACAGGACCCCGCACACAGGACCCTGCACACAGGACCCCGGACCCGCGGATCGGCGCAGGTAGGCTGCAATGGGGACACGGGGTGCAATGGGGACACGGGGGTCTATACAGGGGACATGCAGCTGCAGATGGGTGTTGCAGTAGCTGCTGCATTTTTGCCCCTCGGCTTATACACGGGTCAATACGTTTTCCCCTTTTCTTGTGGTGATTTAGGGGCCTCGGCTTATACTCGGGGCGGCCTATACTCGAGTATATACGGTAATAATATTACCTCTATGTGCATGGGAAAATATTTCCCCTTAATTATACAGTTACATTGTATACAGTTTAAACAATGAATTTAACCCAGTATTCCAGGGTCCCAAAAAAGTGGTTATTGGAGTGGGGTAATGATATTCATCTGCTCTAACAAGTCTGCCATGTACTGTATATTCTTACCCCACCAATATGAAGGCAAGGAGGAGTACTAAACTTAGGGATGGTAGGATAATTACTACTTGAGATAGACCAACGGTTTATAATTATGCAAATAGGAAGGGCGAGGCTATATTGGACTTCAATGGTACCGTATATCAACTGATGCTAGACAATCGGAAGTAAAATATTTGAAAAAAAAATGATTACAAAAATACATATGATAGTTGACTTTTAAAGATTAAAACCAATAGTGATCATCAGAACAGAACATTGAATTCTATAGTCGCACCACTTTGTGACAACTAGAACATAGATACCATCTGTATGTTGGTTGCCCTACATTTTTTGCAGATTTACATTAGCTACATCTTCAGGAACTTTATTATACAGTTAGATGGTGATTAAAAGATGATTATCACATAACTGTGAAAATAAAGAGAATACATATTAATCACAAAATACAGTAAACAAACATAGATTCTTTATATACAAGGGGTCCCCGGGTTACAAACCCGTTAGGGACTGTCCTCCTGTTTGTAAATCGGAAATGTTCGTAAGTCGGCCGCGCATGTGCAGAACGAGAATTATGGACATTTCCGATGTTCCATCGAATGCCGTTCTGCGCATGCGCGGCAAATTACGGACATTTCCGATGTTTGCCGTCATTTTCCGAGGCTCCATCTAGCCGCGCATGCGCAGAATGGCCGATGTCCGTGCAAAATGGCAGAGGGTCCCCGCAGCGCCTGGTTTGTAAGTAGGAGATGTTCGTAGGTCGGGCGTTCGTAAGTCGGGGACCCCCTGTATACATATACTAGCATGTAAATAAAGCGTCTGCTGTGAGTACCGCCCCTAAAAGATCAACTGTCTTACCGAGATCGTCAGGTTGCCAGGGGCCCAGAAAAGGATGACCCACCCCGAAGGGCACAGGGACCCCGTTAAGGGGCAAAAGATACAGAAGTTAATGATTTATTTAAACAGTCTATCCAGAGTGGCGAGTATGAGATGAAAATTCTTTATATCCATTGGTGGTGGTTTGTGCACAAGGTGGAAACAGTTGGTGACACAACAGTCAATTTGTTTACACTTATATCACGTTGGTGACTCTTGGACTCACTTTGATGTTTTTGTTCATATTGTTTTTTTTTTTTTTTTGTGCAACACATTTATTTATTTATATTCTGCTTTGTGATAATATCTCACTAGAATAGTGCAGCTGTAGTTTTTGATTATAATTTATCATAAGCGCATTTTTTTCCTTGATTTTCATAAAAATACTTTATACATACATGACATCATTTCTGTAAAAAAAATCCTTAAATGAGAAATCCATCAAATTTTATTTTTATTTGTCATGGAAGTGCTGATATGAAATTATATGTTACACCTTCTGTTTAAAAAAGGTTGTACTGTGATTTGCACTGGTTTATTGGAAGGCTGTCTAGTTCCTTCAGAACATCCGGAAATAAGTCTTTTTTTAACCACTTGCCCAAGGCAATTCTGACATTGCTCACATACATGTTCAGAATCAGAATGTTCTTAGCTAAAAGAATATTTAGAAGCCCCCAAACATTAAATATTTTTTGAAAGCAAACACTCTGGAGAATAAAATGGCAACGCTTTAAAAAACTGTTTAAAGTTAAACAGAAGGTCTGGTGCTAGAATTATTGCTCTTACTTGTTTGTAGCAATGCTTCACATGTGTGGTGCAAATCCATTTACATATGTTCATATTTGCACATGATAATGGAGGAAGGGGATGGGGGAGCTTTTTTTTTATTTATTTAACCACTTGCTTACCAGGCACTTAAACCCCCCCCCCTCCTATCCAGACCAATTTTCAGCTTTCGGTGCTCTCACGCTTTGACTGACAATTACTCAGTCATGCAACATTGTACCCAAATTAATTTTTTGTCCTTTTTTTCCCACAAATAGAGCTTTCTTTTGGTGGTATTTGATCACCTCTGGGTTTTTTTTTTATTTTTTGCGCTATAAATGAAAAAAAAAAAAAAAAAATTCTTTGTTTCTGTGATAAAATTTAGGAAATTATTAATTTTTCTTCATAAATTTTGGCCACAATTTATACTGCTACATATCTTTGGTAAAAAATAACCCAAATTAGTGGATATTATTTGGTCTTTGTGAAAGTTATAGAGTCTACAAACGGTGGTGCAAATTATACAAAATTGATCACATCTGATGTACTGGTGTCCGATCTCATTTCTTGTGACCTGAACAAGCCAGGAAAGTACAAATACCCCCCAAATGACCCCTTTTTTGAAAGTAGACATTCCAAGGTATTTAGTAAGAGGCATGGTGAGCTTTTTGATGTTGTCATTTTTTTCCCACAATTCTTTGCAAAATTAAATTTTTTTTTATTTTTTATTTCTTTCTACAAAATTGTCATTGTAATAGGTTATTTCTCTCACATGGCATGTGTATACCACAAATGACACCCCAAAATAAATTCTGCTAATCCTCCTGAGTATTACGATACCACATGTGTGGGACTTTTACACAGCCACTTAGAGAGACCCAACATGAAGGGGGGCAATCACGTGTTCTAAGAGCATAAATTACACATCTAACTTGTTGACTACCTATTACACTTTTGAAGGCCCTGGAGCACCAGGACAATGACACGTGACACTGACGTGGCACTGATGCCACGTGACACTGATGTGGCACTGATGACAGATGGTACTAATACGGGGCACTGATGACACGTGACACTGATGACAGATGGCACTAATATGTGGCACTGATGAGAGATGCCACTTATACGTGGCACTGATATCACGTGGCACTAATATGTGGCACTGATGAGAGATGGCACTAATATGTGGCACTGATGACAGACGGCACTAATACGTGGCACTGATGACACGTGACACTGATGACAGATGGCACTGATACGTGGCATTGATGACAGGTGACACTGATAACAGATGGCACGTGACACTGACAGGTGGCACTGATGACAGGTGACACTGATAACAGATGGCACGTGACACTGACAGGTGGCACTGATGACAGATGGCACTAATACGTGACACTGATGACAGATGGCACTAATATGTGGCACTGATGACACGTGACACTGATATGGCACTGATGACAGATGGCACTGATGACAGATGGCACTATGTGGCACTGATGACATGTGGCACTATGTGGCACTGATGACATGTGGCACTGATGACATGTGGCTCTGGGGACAGGTGGCACTGACTACAGATGGCACTGACTACAGATGGCACTGACAGATGGCACTGACTACAGATGGCACTGGCAGATGGCATTGGGGACAGATTGCACTGGCAGATGGCATTGGGGACAGATTGGACTGGCAGATGGCATTGGGGACAGATTGCACTGGCAGATGGCATTGGGTACAGATTGCAATGGTGGCAGTGGGCACAGATGGCACATTTCGTTTTTTTTTTTTCACACTTACGGCGCTGCAGCCGTTCATCTCCCCCTCCTCACACGCTGTCTCTGTGTGAGGAGGAGGAGCGGCGCTGAGAGATTATCTCATATGTTTACATATGAGATCATCTCCCATTGGACACGCCGATCACACTGTAAACGGCCGCTGTGATTGGCCGTTTACAGCGATCTGTACGGCCAACACAGAATTTCCCTGCTGCGCACTCGTGAGCGCACACAGGGAACGAGGAAAGGGGAGGCCGTCATATGACGGCCTCCCAGGAATTGACATCCGCGCCGAGGCCGTCATTCGGCTACGGCCGGATGTGAAGTGGTTAATTTAGCCATGATTTTTAAAGGAATATTTCATTTTTATTGTTTCACTTAACCAGGTCCCGACTGCCGCACATCGATGTATGTTAGCAGAATGGCACCAGTGGGCAAATGGGCATACCATGCCCGCCATGGTCGGATTCGTTAGAGGACCGATCAGTCCCCAGGGCCAAACCAATGATTTACAGTGGTGTGAAAAAGTGTTTGCCCCCTTCCTCATTTCCTGTTCCTTTGCATGTTTGTCACACTTAAGTGTTTCGGAACATCAAACCAATTTAAACAATAGTCAAGGACAACACAAGTAAACACAAAATGCAATTTGTAAATGAAGGTGTTTATTATTAAAGGTGAAAAAAAATCCAACCATCATGGCCCTGTGTGAAAAAGTGATTGCCCCCTAAACCTAATAACTGGTTGGGCCACCCTTAGCAGCAACAACTGCAACCAAGCGTTTGCGATAACGTGCAATGAGGCTTTTACAGCATCCTGGAGGAATTTTGGCCCACTAATCTTTGCAGAATTGTCCTAATTCAGTTACATTATAGGGTTTTCGAGCATGAACGGCCTTTTTAAGGTCATACCACAACATCTCAATAGGATTCAGGTCAGGACTTTGGCTAGGCCACTCCAAAGTCTTCATTTTGTTTTTCTTCAGCCATTCGGTGGTGGACTTGCTGGTGTGTTTAGGATCATTGTCCTGCTGCAGAACCCAAGTTCATTCAGCTTGAGTACACGAACAGATGGTCGGACATTCTCCTTCAGGATCTCTTGGTAGACAGCAGAATTCATAGTTCCTTTTATCACGGCAAGTCTTCCAGGTCCTGAAGCAGCAAAACAGCCCCAGACCATCACACTACCACCACCATATTTTACTGTTGGTATAATGTTCTTAGTCTGAAATGCAGTGTTCCTTCTACGCCAGATATACTTGGACACACACCTTCCAAAGAGTTCCACTTTTGTCTCATCGGTCCACAGAATGTTGTCCCAAAAGTCTTGGGGATCATCAAGATGTGTTGTGGAGAAATTGAGACGAGCTTTGATGTTCTTTTTGCTCAGCAGTGGTTTTCTCCTTGGAACTCTGCCATGCAGGCCATTTTTGCCCAGTCTTTTCCTGATGGTGGAGGCATGAACGCTGACCTTAACTGAGGCAAGTGAGGCCTGCAGTTCCTTGGACGTTGTTGTGGGGTCTTTTGTGACCTCTTGGATGAGTCGTCGATGCGCTCTTGGGGTAATTTTGGGCGGCCGGCCACTCCTGGGAAGGTTCACCACTGTTCCATGTCTTCGCCATTTGTGGATAATGGCTCTCACTGTGGTTCGCTGGATTCCCAAAGCTTTGGAAATGGCTTTATAACCCTTTCCAGACTGATAGATCTCAATTACTTTCTTTCTCAATTGTTCCTGAATTTCTTTGGGTCTCGGCATGATGTGTAGCTTTTAAGGATCTTCTGGTGGACCTTACTGTGTCAAGCAGCTCCTATTTAAGTGATGCCTTGATTGTGAACAGGTGTGGCAATAATCAGGCCTGGGTGTGGCTAGAGAAATTGAACTTAGGTGTGGACAACCACAGTTTATAGTATGTTTTAACAAGGGGGGCAATCACTTTTTCACACAGGGCCATGATGGTTTGGATTTTTTTTCACCTTTAATAATAAACACCTTCATTTACAAATTGCATTTTGTGTTTACTTGTGTTGTCCTTGACTATTGTTTAAATTGGTTTGATGTTCCGAAACACTTAAGTGTGACAAACATGCAAAGGAACAGGAAATGAGGAAGGGGGCAAACACTTTTTCACACCACTATATGGTCTGTACCTGGTGATCGCTTCTAACGAATGGAAACCTTCCCTGTCTGTGTAAGTGTAAACACATACAGGAGGAAGTGATGAAATCTCTCCTCGTGGAGTCTTTTCAATTCCAGTGAGAGGAGAGATAACATCTAACCGTGAGTTGCACAACACTACACTAACACCAGTACACACTTGACACTCCCCAGTTAACCCCTTCACTCCCTTTCACCAATTGCAGTTTTCCGATTTTTCACTGATCACTGCATTGGTGTCATTTGTGACTAAAATAAGTGTTAGGGCAGTTAGTAGTAGGCCCTGTTAGGTCTAGGTTACACCCCTAAACCCCCCTAATAAAGGTTTAACCACTTGATCGCCCACCAGTTAACCTTTTCCCCCCCTGTCGCCAGTGTCACTAATCGATCGCCGTATTTGTGTCAGGGGTGATGCTAGTTAGCCAGTTAGTTGATTGGTTTCACCGTCAGGCTTTTATAGCGTCAGGTACCTCCATATATTACCTAATAAAAGTTTTAACCCCCTGATTGCCCCATATTTAACCCATTCCCCCCCTGTCACCAGTGATCACCTTATTAGTATTACGGGTGATGCTGGTTAGTTAGTTTGTTTTTTTATAGCATCAGGACACCGCCGTATATTACCCAATAAAGGTTTAACCCCCTGATCGCCCGGTGGGTGATATCAGTTTTAGCATCAGTCAGGGTCTGCATCGTCCCAGGCAGCGTCAGATAAGTGGCAGTAGCGCTAACACCCACGCACGCACCATACACCTCCCTTAGTAGTATAGTGTCTTAACGGATCGATATCTGATCTGATCAGATCTATATTAGCATTACCAACAGTTTAGGGTTCCCAAAAACGCGGTGTTAGCGGGATCAGCCCAGATACCTGCTAGCACCTGCATTTAGCCCCTCCGCCCAGCCCATCCCACCCAAGGGCAGTATCAATCGATCACTGTCACTTACAAAAACACAACACACATAACTGCAGCATTCGCTGACAGTCAGGAGCTCTTTTACCTGTGAGTCTTACTAGTGTACCAGTAAATTTAAAGACCAAAACGACAAATCGAAGGTACACTAGTGAAGAGGCCTACATGTTTCTGAGCATGACAGATAGTGAAGAGGAAGTCACTCATCTGTCAGATTCAGGCTCAGACAGCAGCAGCACCCTGACAGATAGCTCTGATGACAGAGTTGTGGTCCCTGCCAAGGTCAGGCATACCTGACCCCGTTCTTCTGCTGTCCTTGAGGTGCAAGAACCACAGGGCTCTCGTATGGAGCAGAGAGCCAGTACTACTGCCACTCATCCTTCTGGTGAACTGGCAAGCACCAGCGGCCTAGTATACCATGGTCGTAGTCAAACCAGCACTGCAGTAACACGTGGTGACGCGGCGAGTCCCATAAGTGCAGTTCAAGCTGGTGCGGTGGCTAGCACAACTAGTGTCCCACAGCCACCAAGAAGACAAAGAGAGGCCTGTCAAGCCCATAGTGCCCTTCCTGTTGCATTTTCCAATCCTAATCGGGAGCCCACCACTTCTGCAGCACCGTATCTCCCCCATCCAATGGCCAACCCGGAATTCAGGTGGAAACAGTTGATTTTACGTCACTTGATTTTTATTTGCTGTTTTATACGGAAGATCTCTATAGATCTATTGTGGACCAAAGCAATTTGTATGCAGGACAACTCATCGCCGCTAATCCCTATTTGACCCTTACCAGAGATTGGAAACCTATTACGGTTTCCAAATTTAAGACCTTTCTGGGCCTATCCCTCCTCATGGACATAACTAAAAAGAGTGAGTTGCGGTCATATTGGTCCACTGACCCAATTCACCATATGCTTGTGTTCTCTGCCTCGATGCCCAGGGCACGATACGAACAGATCTTGCGGTTCATGCACTTCAATGACAATGAACTCTGTCGTCCTCGGGGTGACCCTGGATACGATCGGCTCTACGAAATTTGGCTCCTCGTAAACCATTTCAACCAACAGTTTGTAGCCTTGTTTACTCCCCATCAAGTTGTCTGCATTGATGAGTCCCTGATTACGTTTTCCGTCTGCTTGTCTTTCAAACAGTATCTTCCCAGTAAGCGTGCCAGATATGGGGTCAAGATGTATAAGCTCTGTGACAGGGCCACAGGCTATACATATAGTTTTATGGTTTACGAGGGAAGAGATTGCAAAGAACTGCCCATATTACATACATACATAAGATTGTGTGGGACTTGGTGTCACCCTTATTCGGAAAGGGGTACCACTTGTATGTGTACAATTATTACACAAGCATGCCACTTTTTAGTCACTTGTTTGATCATGGAATTAGCGCACGTGGCACCGTACGATCTAATCGCCAGGGCTTACCCCAGCTTTGTAGATTCCTTTGTTAGGCTGGGGGAGAGAGCCTGCTTGAAGTGTAATAAGTTGCTTGCTGTGAAGTGGAGGGATAATCGAAATGTTTTCATTCTGTCCTCCCTTCACGCAGACACAACGATCCAAATTCCTACCGCGACTGGTGTTGTTTAGAAACCCCTCTGTGTCCAATATATTAATATGGGGGGGGGGGGGGGGGGGGGGGGGGGGGTGGACCTCAACTACCTAGTTGTCTGGTACAAAAAAGTGTCTGTATACTTACTTCAATTGGTTCTGCTGAATGCTTATGTGCTACACAAAGCTTCAGGATGAACTGGATCCTTCCTCAATGTCCAGGAAGAGATCATCACAGCCCTACTGTTTCCAGACGGTGCTGTGGCCCAACTTCCCAATCCAAATGCAGTTATCCGGCTGCATGAGAGGCATTTTCCGTATGTCCTCCCTGGTACCCCTACCCAACGACCCCCCCAAAGAAAATGTTGTGTCTGTATAAAGCACGGATATAGGCGTAACACCCGTTATTATTGTCCCTCCTGTCCTAACCATCCTGGTCTTTGCATTGGTGAATGTTTTGAACGCTACCACACACTAGTGGAGTATTAGCGTAGGGTACAGCACTGCACAGACTATGACACACTTATACAGGGTCTCCAAAGATGCCATTGCATTTTGGGAGACCCCAACTTGGAACCAAACCGTTACAACTGTTACAGTTACAAATAAAAGTGTTAAAAAAAGTAAAAAAAAAAACAAAAAAATATAAAAAAACAAAAATAGTTGTTGTTTTATTGTTCTCTCTCTCTCTATTCTCTCTCTATTGTTCTGTTCTTTTTTTTTACTGTATTCTACAATGCAATGTTTTATTGTTACTATGTTTTATCATGTTTGCTTTTCAGGTATGTAATTCTTTTATACTTTACTGTTTACTGTGTTTTATTAATAACCATTTTTATTAATAACCATTCAGCTGCAGCATTGATTTATTTATCTTGACAGCAACAGCATTTGCTCCCACGATACAAAAATCACCACCACAGTTAAAAAAATAAATGGTGCATGTATGCCCATAATTAGAAGTGGGCAGATGAAGGGCGGTATTCTAATGGTGAGCATACCCACCGATCAATCTCTTCTTTTCTTTCAGCCCACAGGATGCATGAAAAAAAGAACATTACAATGTATGCCCAACAATGACCAGCAACATACTGGAATTTTGCTGGACTTTGAGTGGTTATACCAGAATGATGCCTGCAGGTTTAGGTATCATTCTTTTTAGCCAGCGGTCGGCTTTCCTGTAAAAGCAATCCTATCAGCTAATTAGCCTCCAGACTGTTTTGACAAGCAATGGGAGGGAATGTCCCCCCCTCCCACCATCTTCTATGGTTTTCTCTGGCTCTCCTGTCCCAACAGTTGACCCGAGACTGCAGCCGGTGGTTCTGCCAGCTCACCATAGAGCTGAACAGAGACCAGAATGGCTCCAATCATCTCTATGGCCTAAGAAACCGGAAGCTACGAGCTATTCATGACTTAGGTTTCACTGGATAAAAACAGCGCCATTGGAAAATTGGCAAAGCATTTTATCACACTGATCTTGGTGTGGTCAGATGCTTTGAGGGCAGAGGAGAGATCTAGAGTCTAATAGACCCCAATCTTTTCAAAAAAGAGTACCTGTCTCTACCTATTGCTATCATAGGGGATATTTACATTTCCTGAGATAACAATAAAAATTATAAAAAAAATGCAAGGAACAGTTTAAAAATATAATAAAAAAGCACAATAAATAATAAAAAAATAAAAAAGCACCCCTGTCCCCCCGTGCTCATGCACAAAGGCGAATGCAAGCATCGGTCTGATGTTATATGTAAACAGCAATTGCACAATGCACGTGCACCACCACAAAGGGCAGATCAAGGGCAGTAATTTTAGCAGTAGCCCTCCTCTGTAAATCTAAAATGGTAACCTGTAAAGGCTTTTAAAATATATGTAGTTTGTCGCTGCTGCACTTTTGTGTGCAACTTTAAAGCATGTCGTGGTTGGTATCCATGTACTCAGCATAAGATCATCTTTTTTATTTCATCAAAAATTTGGGCAATATAGTGTGTTTAAGTGCATTAAAATGAAAAAAGTGTGTTTTTTCAAAAAAACCTGCGTTTGAAAAATCGTCGCGCAAATACTGTGTGAAAAAAATTGCAACACTCGCCATTTTAATCTGTAGGGCCTTTGCTTTAAAAAAAATATAATGTTTGGGGGTTCAAAGTAAAGGGTTTGTGCTATCTGGGCATTTCATGGCCTCCGAAACTGTGATAGGCAGTGAGGAGTGAAATCAAAAATGTACGCCCTTAGAAAACCTGAAGCAGTACTTGGTTTTCGGGGTCCTGTACACAGCTAGGCTCCCAAAAAGTCTCACACATGTGAAATCCCCGTACTCAGGAGAAGCTTTACCCAGGGATCATTTGGGGTGGGTTGTACTGCCCTGCCATTTTAGCATGTCAACAAATTAGAAAAGTAGGAATAAACTAAAAGCTGCGTAAATTCCAGAAAAAGTACCCTAGTTTGTAGGAGCTATAACTTTTGCGCAAACCAATAAATACACCCTTATTGACATTTTTTTTTACCAAAGACATGTGGCTGAATACATTTTGGCCTATATGTATGACTAAAATTTAGTTTATAAAATGTTTTTTATAACAAAAAGTAGAATTTTTTTTTTCAAAATGTTCTTTTTCTATTTATATCGCAAAAAATTTAATTTGTAGAGGCAATCAGATACCATCAAAAGAAAGCTCTATTTGTGGGTAAAAAAATTACATAAATTTCGTTTGGGTACAGCATTGTATGACCGCACAATTACCAGTTAAAACAGCACAGTGCCAAATTGTAAAAAGTGCTCTGGTCATTGAGCAACCAAATCCTCCGGGGCTGAAGTGATTAAGCATCATTAAAATCACTGCTCCTGAAAAAAAGGTCGCATTTTTGCATTGATACATATCCCTTGGGGCAGTACCCGGGTCCCCAAACACTTTTCATGGCAATAACTTGCATGTAAGCCTTTAAAATTAACACTTTTGATTTTTCACGTTTCCCATAGACTTTAAAGGTGTTCGGATATTCACACACATTTTTTGCCTGTTCACATGTTCTGGTTATACTGCACATAGTATTACCAACATCAATTCTATTCAATTCATTTTTAAGCTTGGTGAGGAACAATTGAATTTCTGCCAGAATTGTATTGCTGTCTCCATATCAGGAAGTTTTTCTTCACTTCCTGCCCCAGTGACATCCAGGACAACTTTGACCATATATTGATTTGAAAATACCTTAGAGGCTGGCATCATTGGCTGTATAGTGAATTATCCATAGTAAACCATGGGGGCATGTAGTCTACAAAAGGGAAACAGGAAAACGTTTCTTATGTCATGATTCCTATTTTAGTACTTTCCACCTCCAATCCTGCAATCCTTGTGAGAGGTAAGTACTAGTCTAGTGAGGAGCAAAATGCCTGGGGTTCAGATTAGGGGTAAGTTCCAGAACTTAAGGAAAGTTTGGGGGCAAAATTCAAACACCACTGAAATCAATGAAAGTTGAATGTTAAAAAACAGTAATGACCATGTTCTAGGTTAATAGGCAAGGCATTATTAATTAAATTGCATGAAGTTCTGGGCAGTTTCTTTCCATTTGGTGGGGAGCAGCCATTTTAATAATGCTTAAAGGGCAAAATAAACATCCCTGCTGCATTCTGGTTGTAAACTAAGCCTACAGGGATTCCTTTTTTCTATAATACGCGGCATGGGGTTCCCCTAAAAATGCAAACCAGACTCATCATCTTGATGAGGTTCTGTGATGGATGTCAAGGGGGCCCCCAGGCAAAAAATAAAAAATAATATTGTGGGGTCTCCCTAGCCTTTTCCCGTGCTCAAATTGTTGCAATAATACAATTTAACAACACCTGTTGTTAATAGGCTGAATACTGCTGGAAAAAAAGAACCTGTACAATGTAACAGCCATCCCAAAAATCCAATCTGAAGTATATTAAAAGGAGGAGTGAAAACATCATGGCCCTGACAGGTAAACAGAAATAACAACCAAAGGCTGTATTTCACTTAGGGAGATTCTGCCCTTATCAACTAAAGCAAGTGCTGTCAGAATGCTTCCCAACAGTTCTTCATCAGTTAGACCCTGTCAAAATGAGCGACAAAAGTCTTAATTTCCTATCACAAATTGCACACGACAAATAACCTTTGCTTTAAGTATCTTGACAAAAAGGGAAGTAAATACTGCAAGCAATTGGCTCCCAGTTCCAAGGTGCAGCTGATCTGGTCATAAGTTGGCATCAGTGCTATGTCAGGAATCAACAGCTGGGAGACCAGCTATATGTAGCTACATGCAGAAACTGGGACCAGACCATATGTATATATCTTTAAAGTGAAATGGCAATCAAAATACTGTGGATCATAATACTGTCAATACTGACTAGGGATGAGCCGAACACCCCCCTGTTCGGTTCACACCAGAACCTGCGAACAGACCTAAAGCTCGTGTGAACTTTAGAACCCTATTAAAGTCTATGGGACGCGAACGTTCAAAATCAAAAGTGCTAATTTTAAAGGCTTATATGCAAGTTATTGTCATAAACACTTTTTATGACAATAACTTGCATATAGGCTTTTAAAATTAGCACTTGAGATTTCTCCCATAGACTTCTACAGGGTGCTTTTCGAATTTGCCGCGAACACCCCAAATTGTTCGCTGTTCGCCGAACAGGCAAACAGGCAATGTTCGAGTCGAACATGAGTTCGACTAGAAACTCGAAGCTCATCCCTAATAGTGACCCTAATGATAACCCAATTGTTTTAGTTGCTACCCCGCAGCAATCTTTTTCCTTTACCGTTTGTTTAAAAGAATCAATAACTTGTATATTTTCCCCTTTAAACTTTCATTTAAGCCCTAGCATTAAAGAGCATTTATGGAAAGGATTATACATTGATATTTTGTCCTTGCTACCTTCAGTGAAACAGAATAGATTTGTCTAAAAGGAAACTGATAAAAGTGAAGATGATAAGCACAGGAATGTTCCTCACTCATTTACCAAATGGCTGCAGGCATTCTGCAAGTACATCATCATTATGGGTGAAAACATCCAGAACATTGCTGCAGATTGTTTCAAAATATGGGAATAGCTGTAAGTATTTTAATAGTTTAGCATGGTTTTACTTGACAAGTCATTTCATCTGAGACTCTCAATACATAAATTGGGGCACTATGGATGTAGGGTTGCATACTTGATTTTTGGACCCTCATCCCAATCTAAGTCAGTCCCGATGAAAATCCTGGTATTTGTCCCGGGAATCAGGACTGTTTTTGGCAAAGACCGCAGCTTCTGGCTCCAAAAATATCTGCCACCTTCGCAAGTTCTCTTTCCGGCTAGCAGGTCTTTCCACTTGTGTTCAGTGGAGAGGGGGCCTCTGATACTCTCTTCAGTGTACAAGTAGACAATTCTCTTGTACACTGAAGCCAATTAGCTGCATAGATCCGAGGCCCCTCCCCTCTCCACTGAACACAAGGGGAAAGAGACCTAAATAGAGCTGCCACCAACGCCCCGACCCCTGGCCTGCTGCTGACGAGAGGCAGAGCCAATGTCTGGCTACAAAGGGAGAATGTCTGGCTACAAAGGGAAAAGGTCTGGCTATGAAGGGACAGTGTCTGGCTATGAAGCGAGAATGCTTGGTTATTAATGGAGAAGGCCTTGCTATGGAGGGAGTATGTCTGGCTATGGGGGAGATTGCCTGGCTATGCAGTTTAAATGTCTGGCTATGAAGGGAGATTTGAAGGGAGATATGAAGGAAGAAATCTCTGGCTATGGGTGGACTCCACTGCCTGGGGACACCTGATGTAAGAGGGACTCCACTGGGGACACCAGATGTAAGAGGGACTCCACTGGGGACACTGATGTAAGGGGGACCTCACTGCCTGGGGACACCTGATGTAAGAGGGACTCCACTGCGGACACTGATGTAAGGAGGGACTCCACTGCCTGGGGACACCTGATGTAAGAGGGATGCCACTGGGGACACTGATGTAAGAGGGACTCCACTGGGGACACTTCGGCATGCTTAGCGCACCACATTTTCCTTTACCCGCTACACCACACCTAAAAACGAATTCTCTGCCCCTAACTATAATAAGACTCCGCCTACAGACAAAAAAGTGTCCCTATACATTTTTTTACAATGTTGGAAACTATGGGATTGTAGTTGAATTTATTGTTACTACAAAAAACTGTGATTATACCACAATCTTCTGTTCAACCGATGACCTTTTAAAAAGGTTTATGCTTAATGATAATGATGGTCAATGAAAGTGGCCTAATACCTTTAAACAGAAACATTTGGTACTCCACAGGGTCTCATGTTTCAACATGAATCAGCAGTCCCTTAAGGATATGTCTCTTAAAAGCAACAACACCTGTAAAAACTACATGCAGTGTTGCCATGTCCTACATTTAGCCAGACTGCCGAAAGAGTGGGATGCATTTAAATTACATGTTTTCAAGGTTTGCTTGTGTAATTTTTGATAATTTTCCTTCTGCATGCTCAGGTTAGCTACCTGTTGGATACGTTTAATGTGATAGGGGACTAAAATGTCTTGGTTTCACACTTTGGTACCAGAAGCAGACAAAGTAAGACGCTTATGCCAACCTCATCTCTAGGATTTATATTATATTTAATTTATTGCTCTATAAAGAACTTTGTAGCCCCCCCCCCCCCCCACATCTACATGGGCCAGTTACATGTCTGCATGGTCCATGTGGCAATCTTTTTACATGCTTATGGTCCTGGTCCTATACATTTTTTGCAAGTTTTATTACTGTCTTTTCCTAATTATTTGATGACAGAATTCTTTGTACTTTCATATAATTAAAACATTAGTGGATATATCCTTTTTTTGTAAGTTGGGAAGAAGACCATGGGAGACCTGGGACATGGGAGACTTTCTTGCACATGTTCTTTTTCTCTATAAAACATTGAAGGATTATCACAGAAATCACTTTACTCCTGACAGTCATCTTCCAATCAATACTGACCTAACTATGCTTAGCCCCTGACATGATTTGTTTCTCCCCTATGAAACTTCTCTTTACCATCTGAAGCTTATGATTTTTTGACTGTGCTTTTCTCATTTCTGAATTGCTTTCTTTTCATTTACAGGACCCTTTAGGCATTTTTTATAGGATTTTGTATTTGTATATGTTTGCTTGGCAAAGTTTAGGTGGAGTGTCTGGTTCAAATATTTTCTTTGTTCCATTAGTTAAATCTTTGTGCCTTAAGCCTGTCACACACTATTAGTTTTTTTTTTATTTAAACCTGAAGGCTGAACGAAAAAAAAAACAGAAGAGCTCGAGATTATGGACAATGTCCGTGAGTAGGTAATAGAGTAGTAGAGTAGGTAATAGAGTAGTAGAAAAGTAGACATCAATAAAAGTCAACAGGTGAGGGAATCTTGTGAGGAGACTGCCACCAATTATCTGAAGGCTTACCAGAAAGGTTGGACTAGAAGGGGCATATACCTCTTAAGTCAAAAAGGCTTGGGTGTCAAAACACCATGGTTGATGAAAAACCAGTGACAATCCAGATAGCCTCGATCTCACTAAACTTGGTATGATATAGGACACCAGTATGTGTTCAAACGGACATCAAAGTAAGTTACAGCCGATGGGGAGGACACCCAGGGAGGTTTAGAATCAGCTCACACGGTAAAACCAAAATGACAAAAAAGGCTCCACATAGTGTAATAACGTTTCAGATTTTTAATTAAAAATTGATAAAAAATTGAACACTCACATGTCAATCAAAAATTAATCGCATAGGATGGCACAATGGTGATAGCGGCACTTCACCCGACGCATTTCGTCTGAATTGACTTCATCTGGGGTATAAGTGGCAGCCGTCACCAGCATGCTTTTATAGGTAGTGTGTCTCCAAATTGAATTTCCGCCTACCAGAAGTTCCGGTCGGATAGACGTCACTTCCGGTCCGGAGCAAAAATCTCAGGTGCCCGACAATAATAAACAGTATCCCATATATATCCCATATAACATTTAAGCTAAATGGTATATAAACCACACTTTGATGTGGGCTGCTATCAAGCCCCAACATCAAAGTGCGGAGAACCAAAGCCATATTATTGACCAAAAGGACCCAACGTCATTTCTGGTAAAACCGGAATTTTACGCGCATCAAGCCTCGCTTTGAATGAACACTATCATCACTTCTGGATGAAAGGAAGCGCCTCAAGCCTCGATCATATAGAAATGAAGGGCCGTCAAACGGCATGACGGAATGTGGTATCATCACGCGCATCAGCCAATACAGCTGCCCAAAAAGCATATAATACCGGAAATAGGCAAAATGTAGAGGGATGGGGCACCAACCACGATATGTCCATAAAGGCGTGACGGAACATGATATCATCACGCGCGTCAGCCAATACAGTGGCCCAAGGGCATATAATACCAGAAATCGGCATAATATAAAGGAATTCGGTGACGGCCACAATGTCTCCATAAAGGCCAATTCCAACTGAAGCCACATCCTAAAACAAATAAATAAATTGTGCACATCTAGAATATAATTATAGGCAAAACGGTAGTTAACTCTCAAAAGAAAGTTACAACAACTAACAAAAACTAAAAACATAAAAATGGCAAGATAATGGCAAGTGTACATGGCAATTAAACCATATACAACTGTGGGCATATAATAACACAAGTTAGATAAAATATACATATCTGAAATATAATAAAGAGAGGAAACAGTAATGAGCTCCCATGGAAATATCTCACATAGATAATCCACTATGAACATAAAATTCTCATGCTTTATTAATAAAAGCATTTATGTCCCACTCCACATTCATACCAAATGGGGAGTGGGACTGTAACTGGTATATCCAAAAGGTCTCCAATCTAGAGACATCCCTAGTAGAGGCACCCCCTCTCCATGGAGGAATACATCTGTCAATGATCATAAATCTTGTTCCCCTGGGATCACAATTGTGGAATTCCCGAAAATGATGTGGAACATACTGTTTGATGCTCCCATTTTTTATTTTGGTAATATGTTTGCCGAACGGAAAAAGCACGTATGGTACGACCGTACTGTTTACCTCATGGGCAGGTCAGCAAGTACACAACATTAGTGGTGGCACATGTACAAAATTGTTTGATGGAAAAAGTGCATTTAGTAATGGTAGATAAAAAGTATTTCACAACCTGCCCTCTACAGATGTTATATTGACAAACTGTACATTTCTTGCAAGGATAGTATCCAATTAAATTATGAAAAAAGGAAGATCTAACTGGTGGGTTAATAACATTGGGGGCAACCTTACTCCTTAAGGATGGGGCTCCCCTGTAGATGACCTTTTTCTGGAATTAAAGATCCCAAAATCTGATCACTCTTCAACACAACTCAATGACGATCGACAATGGATTTTATTTGTTTGTATTGAAAAGGATGTCAATAGTGACCATTTGAAAGAATCATCTAGATCTTTAGGTCTGAATCTGCTTCGTCCTGTCTATAACCCTTATCAATAGAACAGGACAAAGTAGATTCAGACCTTCAACAAGTTCTAACCATTGACCGTGCATCTTTGTTGGGTGTCAAGCCTCCAAAAGATTGAGATGATATCACGTTCCGTCATGCCTTTATGGACATATCGTGGTTGGTGCCCAATCCCTCTACATTTTCTCAATTTCCAGGATTATATGCTTTTTGGGTCGCTGTACTGGCTGAGGCGCGTGATGATACCCCATTTTGTCATGCCATTCGACGGGCCTTCATTTCTATACGATCGAGGCTTGAGGTGCTTCCACTTCCGGTTTTCATCTGGAAATGACGATAGTGTCTATTCGAAGTGAGGATTGATGCACGTCAACTTCCGGTTTTATGGGAATATATATGGGATACTGTTTATTATTGTCGGATTTTTGCTCTGGACTGGAAGTGACATCTATCCGACTGGAACTTGACATGTGAGTGTTCAATTTTTTATCAATTTTTAATTACAAATCTGAAACGTTATCACACTATGTGGAATATTAGGTATATTTTGCTCATTTCCGGTATTATATGCCCTTGGTCCGTTGTATTGGCTGACGTGCGTGATGATATCATGTTCCGTCACGCCTTTATGGACATATCGTGGTTGGTGCCCCATCCCTCTACATTTTGCCCATTTCCGGTATATGCTTTTTGGGCTGCTGTATTGGCTGAATTGATGATACCACATTCCGTCATGCAGTTCAACGGCCCTTCTTTTCTATACGATCGAGGCTTGAGGTGCTTCCACTTCCGGTTTTCATCCGGAAGTGGCGATAGTGTCCATTCAAAGGGAGGCTTGATGCGCGTCAACCTCCGGTTTTACCAGAAGTGACGTTGGGTCATTTTGGCCAATAATTTGGCTTCGGTTCTCCGCACTTTGATGTTGGGGCTTAATAACAGCCCACATCAAAGTGCGGTTTATATACCATTTAGCTTAAATGTTATATGGGATATATATGGGATACTGAGATTTTTGCTCCAGACTGGAAGTGACGTCTATCCGACCAAAACTTGACATGTGAGCAGCCCACATCAAAGTGCGGTTTATATACCATTTAGCTTAAATGTTATATGGGATATATATGGGATACTGAGATTTTTGCTCCGGACTGGAAGTGACGTCTATCCGACCGGAACTTGACATGTGAGTGTTCAATTTTTTATCAGTTTTTAATTACAAATCTGAAACGTTATCACACTATGTGGAACCTTTTTTGTCATTTTGGTTTTACTGTGTGAGCTGATTCTAAACCTCCCTGGGTGTCCTCCCCATTGGCTGCATCTTACTTTGATGTCTGTTTGAACACATACTGGTGTCCTATATCATACCAAGTTTAGTGAGATCGAGGCTATCTGGATTGTCGCTGGTTTTTCATCAACTATAGTGTTTTGACACCCAAGCCTTTTTGACTTGAGAGGTATATGCCCCTTCAAGTCCAACCTTTTTGGTAAGCCTTCAGATAATTGGTGGCAGTCTCCTCACAAGATTCCCCCACCTGTTGACTTTTATTGATGTCTACTGGTCTACAAATACCTACTCACGAACATTGTCCATAATCTCCAGACCATTAGTTTTTTTCTGTATTTCTGTCAGATATCACGTGGTAGACATTATCATAATGTTATTTATGTATCCATTTTCTTTTTTATAAGCGCTGCATAACTTTTTCTTTTGGTCTATTGCTGTTTGTCTTCTGCTATGCTGGCTGCTTAATTTTTCACACAGTGCGGTTTATATACATGACACTATTGAAGATGGAATCCCTGTCAGTGGTGACAGGGCACTACTGGAGGGATCCGTTCTAACTATAAGTCGGACATAATGTGCTAGTATGCAATACATACTACCTTATTGTGGCTTAAACCTGCAGGGAGGACCCTTTATTTATTTTCTTAACTTTACTATCGCTTTAAGATTAAATAACTTCTTAAAACTTGCTTCTTGGGTGGGTGCCAGGCTGCAAGCCAGGCATTTGGGACAGTTTTTGCATTTTTTTGATGGTTCAGTGGTTGGCTTGATGGTTGAAGTTGACGGTTTTTATAATAGATTATTTACTTGGTTAACTATATAAACCAATAAGGGGCCAAGGCCAATTTTATTCCATACATGTGTATATCATATTTGTTTATTAGTTTTTTTATTAATTCTGCCTGTTGTCCCATACCACTGGTAAATGTTTCACTTCCTGCTGCAGCTGAAGGTTTGGCTTGGCCAAACATCCACTAATTTTCCGCTGTTCCCTGAACCTCCAAACAGATGAAATTTGGTCTAACACTGGTAGTTTATCCCTAGTAAGTACTCCTCTTATTAACACCCTAAAACGCAAAATGTATACAACCCACAGGGATTTTTTTCTACTGAATGTTCAAAATATTAGACATTAAAGTCAGCAATATGTCATCAGAGGCTTCTCATACAGTTATTTTTTGGTGTGATCGATGCCATTTAAAGTTTAGCTGTACAGTTTTTCAGCTGGGCTAAAGCATTGGTATAAATTAATGTGTTCAGTGACAGGAGTGAAAGGAGATTACAGGGATAAAGAGAGATAAGCTTTTAGAGTGTAAAACAATAATCATTTCACTGGCTGACAACACTAGCATGTTTAAAGTGAGAAATTCAAAGATGTTTTATACTGTGACAACAGCTCTATCACGTCAAGGACATTGAGTATAAAAATTGTAGGAAAGAATATACTATACTAGAATACTATCACTACCTTTTTATATTGAAGGTTAGCAAATTAAATAGGAAAAGTACATGTGAACCCTTACCTTGTAAAACAACCTATTCAGTTTAAAACAGAATTGCAAGGCAAAACATTTGCGTATAGATATAAAAAAAAGTTATAAATGCCTTTTTTTCACGATGCATCATCCTCCTAGATGGGTTAGTAAGGATTAGGCAAATTTAGTTCTTGTGTAAAAAGGGGAGCAGCATGGGATTGCTTTGAGCTACTCTGGCCTCTGCGGGGTAAACATTTTTTTGCTCCCCTCTGCCCTCTGGAGACTTCCAGACTACAGTGGGTGGGAGAATCAAATGAGCAGCCTGAACAATTATTCAACTCTAACCAATCCCTGCGATACAGTGCTGAGATGGTGGCTGGAAGAGTGTATAAATAATCTGGAGCCTGGGAGAGCAGTGTTCTTTCCCAGGAGGAGAGATTACCAACCAGAAGGGCTTCTTCCCTTCCTGACAGATCATTTGATCATCCTGCTAATCTCATTGTGGTTCCAGCTGTGCATTGCTGGGGGGGGGGGGCTATTCTGCTGCAAGTTCCTAGATAGCTAAAAGGGTTTTTTCACAGAGGATCTAGTCTGGAGGCTTATGAAGGAGAGTGCCTGCCTAAGTCTGGAGAGAGAATTCCAAGTCTCAGGGGCACTGTCAGTACAGACCTGAGAGGGATCCCAGTGACTGTTGCTGCTGTTAACCCTTGGTGCACTAGTATTAAGGCTTGCCTGGCCCGATACATTGTTTATGTTGTCCCAGTGCTGTCCACTTTATGTTCTACTGCTCAGCCTGGGTTCAGACTATAGCGAATTTGCAGCGGGGCAAAATATTGCAAATTCGCAGGACATTTGAAAACCCATTGTTTTCAATAGGGCACGTTCACACATGTCCGGTGCATGCGCAATGCGAATTGCTGAAAAGACGCAACCGTCTCTTGTGCGTTGCGGGACGGATCAGGTGCGAATTCAGGCCCATTATCTTCTATGGGCATGCATCTGATTCGCATGTGGCTTGCGTCCTGAACAGAAATTCGCGCCACTCCAACACCTCCCCTTCTTCCTGTTCCTCCACTGTGTCTTTTGAAATCCGGAATGGAACCAGCATGTCCAAAAGAGGCCGAAAAGCGTCAAAGGAGAAAGAAGCAGTGGATTGTGAGTTGATCAGACTTGTGAGGGACAAACCCATGATTTATGACACCCGGCATCCTAAATATAAGGACAACGTGCATGGCAGGAAATTGGCAGAGACCTCTTGCCAGAGTGGAGCAGGTGCTCTTCCCAAGTTCAGGCTGACAAATGTAAGTTTTTTTATTACCTTTTCTACCTGTATATGCTGTTCTGTATTTTTTAGATGGTCTACATTAATGTAATTTATTAGATTTGAACAAACAGCATGTGGTCACCCCCAAATCTGTACCAGGCCACATGCTGTAAACAGGTTTATCTAGGGATGGATGAGGCCTAAATAAATGCATATTCTTATAATTCCTAAGGTCAGTAATATGACATACACCAGAAATGTGAGGTCAAAAAGTTTTATTTTTCATAGGCAAAATTAAATACAATATTTTTCATACAGCACACTTAGCATTATATTATCATGCATTTACATCCAGTAAAAAAATACATATTTATTTGTAATCAATACAATTCATCTGCCAAGGCACCTCCCCAGCTGGTGACAAAAAAAACTTATTAAATTCTTCTCTAATAAGTGTACCAGTAGTGGTGCCCCTAGGAATATTGCAATGGGTCAGGGAATCGTCAAATAGAAACCCATCTCTTTCACGCACATAGTTGTGCAGGGCACAGGCAGCTTTAATTGCACTGATCGCATGATCTATGCTGAGGTTAATAGAGGTATGCAGGAATCTCCACTTATTGCAAAGAATTCCAAATGTACATTCTACTACTCTGCGTGCCCTAGTCAGCCTATAATTGAACACTCTTTTTTCAGTTGTCAGAGAGCGACTTGAATAAGGCCTGAGCATGTTCTGTGACAATGCGAACGCTTCATCTCCCACAAATACATGTGGGAGGAGAGGCTCTGTAGTCCCTGGAAGGGGAGAATTTTTGGGCAAGTCTAATGTATTGTCACGCAGCATGCGGCCAAATGAGGAATGTGAGAATACACTAGAATCTGAGCTGCTGCCATAAGAACCTACATCAACATAAATAAATTTATAATTTGCGTCTGCCACTGCCATTAATACCAACGAAAAATATTTTTTATAATTAAAAAATTGGCTCCCACTAGCTGGAGGCTTGAGGATGCGTACATGTTTGCCATCAATGGCTCCAAGACAGTTGGGGAAGTTGCATCTCTCCCAGAATAGGTCAGCTATCATCAGCCATTCTTCTGGTTTGGGCTTCTTCATAACAATGTCCTTCAGTTCTTCCCATATGACTAGGCAGGTATCATGAACAATGCCACAAATCGTTGATTTTCCAACCTTGAATTCGTAGTGCAAACTTCCAAAGGAATTCCCTGTTGCTAGGTACCTAAAATGAGCAAAAATAAATAAATCATTATGTTTTCCTCTATTTTTTAGTGCGGTACTTACAGACAAGATGGCGTAGCATGCGTGATGCTTACAGAAAATACATGAGGCACCTCAGAGAAAAACGGAGTGGCTCGGGGGCAGCGCCTAGGGTACCCTATATGTATGCCAGGGACTTGGATTTTCTACAACCCATAGTGGAGATGAGGGAGTAGGTTTTCATTTACATCATCCATGTAACGCACAATCTGGTAATCATCAATATGCCGAGTTAATTTTGAACATTTTTACAATATAAAACAGGACAGAATCTAGTTAGGAGGAGCAAGATGTTTTGGAGGAAGAACAAGAACAACAAACAGAGGAAGAAGCACCCATTGATATTCCAGAAGACACAGAGGATTTAGCACTAATCCAAACCTCTTCCAGTCTCTGGGAAACTCAGCCAGAAGAAGAATGTTCAGGGGCAGAGGAGGCTGTTCCTGGGCCATCCTCTGCTCCTGCACAAATTGATCAGCCTGGCAGAGTGCCACGGAGGCGCCCAGCAATATCCCAACCAGACCTAAGTGAGCGGTTATTAGACATGTTAAAAAACATGACAGGAAAGGTGGATGCATTTTTATGTCCCGATACAATCCTGGCGCTCAGTTTTGTACCCCTAATTAAAAAGATACCCCTAGAGCGGTACTATGAAATGCGCAAAACTATTGAAAAAATGCTGCACTCCTTCTCCCAGCCACAGGAGGAAGCTGCATTTAAATACCCAAATGTGCCCCAACCAAGACCTCCCCATCACTACCCAAAATACCCGCACTACCCTGAGCAGCAACACCATCCTTACCCCTATAATCCACCATCATATCCCTCAAGTTATGACAGGCCAAGCTCCAGATATGAAGGGCCACCCAGTAACCTTCCCTATCCCATCCCCACTTCCTTCAATTAGGGCCCCCCCCCCAAACTCAGGGTATCTATGGGCAAAGTCAACACGGGGAGGCCGGGACTGCCAGTGATGACCCAGCTTCCGCTACGGAATACTCCTATGACGCCCCTTTGCAAAAAAAACTATCAAAATCTGTGATGAGGTCTGTTCCAGGTTAAGGACCAACATGACACATTTTGATAGAACAGGGAAGAGGCCTACTTGACAGGCTATTTTTTTTATATTAAGTTATTGCAGAGTTAATTTATGTTTTATACATGGGTAAAGTTTATATTTTTATCATATTTTTTGATACGTGAATAAATAATTATTCCTACATTTTTTGTGCGGTCATGTTTTGACAAATACCCAGGTTAAAAAACATAAAAAAAATACAAAAACATGGTCAATATAACGCATAACAAATTACATGAGTGATGATAATTACCGTAATGTGATCAATAATCTTTCAGCAGGCTGGATACTTGGTCTGAAGCTCATGTTCTGACGCTGCAAGCGAGGGGAGATTAAGCCCAGCAATTCGTCAAAACTGAGTAAAAAAAAAAACATCATAAATACATGTGGGAAAAATATTGGGGCATACTGTAAAAAAAAGTAAGGTAAGTGGTTACTGACATTATTTAGGGTAACAAGGCAGGCATCCTTAGTTCCAATCTAATTATGGCTAAATAAGTGACAGGAAACAAAAAAAATGGCATATGGGTCCTCATTTAAAAAAAAAAGAAGCCACTGGCCTTTTAAATTAACAGTAACAATTGTCTGAGCCTAAAATGCTAAACAAAGCTGCGTGGCAGCACCACCACCACCACCCACAAAGCAACATGTGACTAGCAATTTTGGGCAAAGGGATTTGGGGGGTAAAACATCCAAAAAAAAAAAACCTGGCTTACACCAGGAGGGGGGTGCAAGGTGAGGATAATTTAGTGCCCTTAAGGTTGCATGCTGAAATAATGTACAGTTGGTATTTTGGGGGGGGGGGGGACAAGGCTTATTAGTTACAATAATCTTAACATAACATAATCACACATAGGTTAGACTGGATGGACTTGGGTCTTGCAAATATATAAAACACTATACATCTAGGGCTACAAATTAAGTATGGTTTGGCAGAAACAGTACTCACCTACTAATTGACATGCGGGTGAAATTGAAAAATTTCCCTTCATGCCCACGGATGTGCCCATACAATATCATGAACTGGCCTCTTTCTTCTCGATTTGCAATGATGGGATGAACCCAGTATCTTCGTCTTCTGCGCATCCTTCTGCGATTTTCTTGTTCCAGCAAGATTGCTGCTGTGGCAGCAACAATAGTTGGCATGATCATTGGCAGAGCAGCACACATCTTGCAACGAAACACACAAATCACAGGTACAGACTGCTGGACAACCAGAAAGTGGAGACTGAGCTCCCAGGTTTTATAAGCAGCCTCACAATCAGCCAAAAAGCTTGGTCAGCACAAAATTAGCAACTCAAATTAGGCAGGAAGGGTTACTAATGAATTCGCTGCGGCTTCGCAACGAAAACACGTACAATCCGCAGAACAGTCGGCGTTTCACTGCGCAGTCACGCAGGGCCCTGAAAACGCAACGCACTAGTCTGAACCCAGGCTCAAGGGACTGTTCTGAGAAGTAGCATACATAGGGAAGAGTGTCCTCACATTCCTGTTCAGTGTTCTGGAGTATCTTACAGCCTCCTTAAGCCCATCCAAATTACTCTGTAATAAACCTGAATAAAGGCAACCCATAGACTGTTTTTTTAGCCAAAGGTGTGAATATTTCTGTTTTCACTGGCTGCTGCTACACAGAGGGTAAAAAACCTGGGACATGAAATAGGCAGCTCCTGCGGGGGTACCACTGCAGTATGAACACATGACCTCTGTTTTAAACTGCATAAGGGTTTTAGAAAGCTGGGGGGTGGAGACTGTAGGGTGTTTGTCAGCAGGAGGCAGAGAAACAGCAGTATACTGATCATCCCTACGAAGAGCTGTGTGTGTGTGTGTGGTGTGGTTGTGGGGGGGGGGGGGGATTAAGGGCGAAGCTTGTCAGCACAAGTCTGACCTTTGGAGTACAGGCAGACTATGCTTCCAAGTAGAATGTAAAGAAGAAAACAGAAAGCAGGAGGACTGGCAGGATCACCAGGTATTTCACACAAATGAAACAATACAAAGATAACAGGATACTTTTTCATACAAGTACATGGTAAAATGGACACATATCAGATATTTGAAATGCTGGGGTAACATACACTTTAATCTAGATTACTGAGCTGTTTGTTATCTTACATGACTCAATAATTATTATAAGTGAGATCAGTACAGATAAGTACATTCCATAAAGTTTTGGTGGTGCCATGGGGATTACACATTTTTATGAGATATGAAAAAATGAGTGTCGCTTACATGCTAGGATTAAATACAAAGTGCTTAAATGAACTCCAGGCAAACAATTAATTACACAATTATACACATATATGGATTCTGTCTTACCAGTGTTAATTTTGGCAGCAAATTTTGATTTCGTTTTAGTCTTATGCCCCGTACACACGAGCGGAAATTCTGCCACCAAAAGTCCGATGAGAGCTTTTGGTCCGAAAATACGACCGTGTGTATGCTCCATCGGACTTTTGGTGGTGGAATTCCAGCCAGCAAAAGATTGAGAGAGTGTTCTCAATTTTTCGGTCGGAAAAAGTTCCGAACGTAAATTCCGATCATCTGTACCAATTCCGATGCGCAAAATTCCTAGGCATGCTCGGAAACAATTTGAAGCATGCTCGGAAGCATTGTACTTAATTTTCTCGGCTCTTCGTAGTGTTGTACGTCACCGTGTTATTGACGGTCGAAAGTTCAGCAAACTTTTATGTGACCGTGTGTATGCAAGCCAAGCTTGAGCGGAATTCCGTCGGAAAAAACATCCAAGATTTTTCCGATGGAAATTCCTCTCGTGTGTACGTGGCATTAGTCTTAGGACTAAAGTGGCATTTTAGTTTTAGTCCTATTTTAGTCTTCTGCAAGTGTTTTAGTTTTAGTCGTATTTAATCGACTTAATCTCCAGTACATTTTAATCGACTAAAACTCATTTTAGTTGTCTAAAATCTAATGGGTGTAGTTAAACTGTAATGCATTATTTTAGCATTTCGCTACCATTTCAAAACTCATTATATACTGCTGCTGGAGTGAAAAATCTAATATGTTGTTATTAATGGTTCGTTTTGAACATACACTACACTACGGACATTTAGTCGTTATATAACGTCCTTTTTTAAGTAAAACCGTTTCATCAAGAATATTGCTGTTTTGACAAAAGGGTAACGTAAAAATACCAAAAAAAAACCCCAAAAATAAGAACTCTCTGCGTGACTGTCATGCCAACAGTAAAGCATCCTGAGACCATTCATGTGCACGGTTGGCTGCTACTCAGCCAAGGGAGTGGTGGGCCCACTCACAATTTTGCCTAAGAACACAGCCATGAATAAATGGTACAGAAACATCCTCAGGCTCCGAGTACAACTTCTCCTAACCCTCTAAGAACAGTTTGGTGATGAACAACAATGCCTTTTCCAGCATGATGCCTTTTCCAGCATGATAGAGCTCCTAACCATAAGGCAAAAGTGATAACTAAGTTTGGGGAAGCGGGAACAAAAAACAGAAATTTTGGGTCCATGGCCAAGAAACTACCCAGAGCTTAATCCCTTTGAGAACTTGTGG
This sequence comes from Lithobates sylvaticus, assembly GCA_028564925.1. Classification (NCBI taxonomy): domain Eukaryota; kingdom Metazoa; phylum Chordata; class Amphibia; order Anura; family Ranidae; genus Lithobates; species Lithobates sylvaticus. The sequence goes on along the minus strand of CM053030.1, from coordinate 164,449,132 downwards.
TGGACCGGTGGTCATGGTCAATGTGACCTCAAGAGGCTGGTGAATGAACCAAAAAAAACCCCACAAATTCTTTGAGCATTGATTATGCAAGAATGGGCAATGCCACTGCCAGTGCAGGTGCCAGATCAGTCAGGAATCAGGATGTGGCGCAGATGAAGTTGAGTGACAATGACAACATTCCATGATGCCAGGACCAGGGCGAATTGCAGCAGAGCAGAGGTCTTGAAAAAGAAGGGTCAACTCAAGTCAACACTGCAAATATTGACTATTTGCATAAACTTAATGTAATTGTCAATAAAAGCATTTGACATTGACACTTATGGAATGCTTTACCAGATACAATGATCTGACACAATTGTCAGATCATGAATAATAGATACATACATCTGACACTAGAAGATCTAAAACACTGAAGCAGCACTGGCAGACATTGTCAAAATTAATATTGGTGTCATTTTGGTCATAGCTGTACATGTACATGGCCAAGTACAGCACACACAGACAGCAGCACACTGCACAGGCACTGTTACTACCAGTCTGGCACAGGCACAGCATAATAAACCAATACTTGAGGGTGGTGCTTATTTCTACAATAAGAATACGTTTACTGTCAGTTTATTATTTCAACAGTTCTAAGTCTCAGATACATTCAAAAACTGTAACAGCAATGTTTTGAACTGTCATGAATTTATACCAGCTTACTGTTTACTAGTGATCTGTGTATGGCTACAGCTAATCACATGGTACAGGGTGCTGTGATTGGCCCATGAACTATGTGATAGCAAACAAGAAGCTCCATTGGCTTCCTTTAGAAAGTCCCCGGGCACTGAGCTCTGAGCCCTGAACACTACCTCTATCATTGTTCATTGCTGTGGTGTGTGATTGGCGGGTCCTGTGCCTTCACTTCCGGTTTCTCTGACTCATCCCGCAGGTCCGAAGATGGATGACAGGCGACTTGTGTGAGAGCTGTGGGTACAAGGGGGGGGGGGGAGGGGGGACATCGAATGTAAAGTGGGACTCTGATCTGATGGTGACATCTAATGTAAAGGGGGGTTCTCTGATCTGATGGTGACATCTAATGTAAAGGAGGACTCTGATCTGATGGTGACATCTAATTAAAGGAGGGCTCTGATGGTGACATCTAATGTAAAGGAGGACTCTGATCTGATGGTGACATCTAATTAAAGGAGGTCTCTGATGGTGACATCTAATGTAAAGGAGGACTCTGATCTGATGGTGGTGACATATAATGTAAAGGGGGCTCTGATGGTGACATCTAATGTAAAGCGGGACTCTGATGGTGACATATAATGTAAAGTGGGACTCTGATGGGGACATCTAATGTAAAGGAGGACTCTGATCTGATGGTGACATCTAATTAAAGGAGGGCTCTGATGGTGACATCTAATGTAAAGGATGACTCTGATATGATGGTGACATCTAATGTAAAGGGGTGCTCTGACGGTGACATCTAATGTAAAGGACCCTGATGGTGACATCTAATGTAAAGGGGGACTCTGATGGTGACATCTAATGTAAAGGAGGCCTCTGATGGGGACATCTAATGTAAAGGAGGACTCTGATCTGACGGTGACATCTAATGTAAAGGAGGGCTCTGATGGGGACATCTAATGTAAAGGGGGGCTCTGATGGTGACATCTAATATAAAGGAGGGCTCTGATGGTGACATCTAATGTAAAGGAGGACTCTGATGGGGACATCTAATGTAAAGGAGGACTCTGATGGTGACATATGATGTAAAGGAGGACTCTGATCTTATGGTGACAGCTAATGTAAAGGGGGCTCTGATGGTGACATCTAATTTAAAGGAGGACTCTGATGGTGCCATCTAATGTAAAGGGGGACTCTGATGGTGACATCTAATATAAAGGAGGACTCTGATGGTGCCATCTAATGTAAAGGGGGACTCTGATGGTGACATCTAATATAAAGGAGGACTCTGATGGAGACATCTAATGTAAAGGGGGCTCTGATAGTGACATCTAATATAAAGGAGGACTCTGATGGTGGCATCTGATGTAAAGAAGGACTCTGATGGGGACATCTAATGTAAAGGGGGACTCTGATTTGGACAGCTAATGTAAAGGGGGGCTCTGATGGGGACATCTAATGTAAAAGGGACTCTGATGGGGACATCTAATGTAAAGATTGGTCTATGATGGTGACATCTGATGTAAAGGGGAACTCTGATGGGGACATCAAATGTAAAGGGGGACTCTGATGGGGATATTTGATGTAAAGGGGGACTCTGGTGGGGACATCTAATGTAAAGGGGGAGTCTGATGAGGACATCTGATGTAAAGGAGGACTCTGGTGGGGAGATCTGATGTAAAAGGAGGACTCTGATGGGGACATCTGATGTAAAGGGGGACTCTGATTTGGACATCTGATATAAAGGGGGACTCTGATGGGGACATCTGATGTAACGGAGGACTCTGATGGGGACACCTGATGTAAAGAGGGAATCTGATGAGGACACCTGATGTATATGAGCATGCTTATGGGGACACCTGTTGTAAAGGTGGACTCTGATTGGAACACCTGATGTAAAGGGGGGCACCTGCTGTAAAGGGGGACTCTGATTTGGGGCACCTGATTTATAGGGGGACTCTGATGAGGACACCTGATGTATAGAGGGATGCTGATGGGGACACCTGCTGCAAAGGGGGATCTGATTGAGACACCTGATGTAAACGGGGGCTCTGATGAGGACGCCTTATGTTAAGTGTTTTTATTTTATTTTACTTAAAATATGGATGTGATTGGCACAGTGAGACTGCATTTTATGGGCACAGTTTTATCTAGCAGTAATGATACATAATCACCTGATAAATGGCTATTTACAGTCCTGCATTACTAACAGTTACATTTTTCAGTTTGTTTGCACCCCCCCCTCCCAAAAAAAAATTTTGAGCACCAGCCACCACTGAGTATCACACCATGGTTTCTGCTGGTGAGAAGCTGTGTTCCAGGCTGGCTGGACAACTCTTGGAGGATCTCCACATTTGCTCTTGTCTTCAGCTCTTCTTCACCAAGATGGACACTGCATTGTGATCATCCCCAGAACCCCCTGCAACTGAACATTCGCCTTTAGGTATCTTTATTAATAACTATACAGTATATACCAGAGTATATGTGCACAAGTCCACTAGGACTCTTGTTGGAGCCTTTGCCTAATAATACCTATTGGATCAATGGATGTATGTACTATTATTATTGTTATTATTAAACTTTTCTTATATAACATTTTTCATATAAAGCTTGCATTATTTCTATACTGGTGTGCATCTACATACATATGGTTAATGTTAAATGCTGACCATAGTAGTTCATCTGCTCCCAATTACTTTATTAGATTATTGGTTTATATCCTAGGAAAGGAATCCCCTCCTGTCCTGGGTGGTGGCACTGCCAAATTTATTATCAAACCCACTTTTTCACTTAGCGAATGTCCTTTCCCTTTTATTTACCTACAGATTTAGTGCAATATCCTGTTTGGGGAGGGCCATTTCTCATAGTGCCCCCAAAAAGAGAGCTTCATATATTTTTTATAGTACTGCTTAGGCTCAATTTCATTTCATAATTAGCTTTATACCAAAGCAAATCTTTACTTTGAGTTTAGATCCACTTTTTCTTTCCTTTTGTGGCATTCATTTTATTATATATAGTTAGGCAACTATGGCTTTTACTTTGATGTATCCCCCCTGTGAAATGGTTCCTTTGTTTCAAATTCCCTTACAAAGTGACCTAATGAATTTTTATTTATAAACCTAAGTGTGCTTTATTTAAATGGAAGGCAAGCTTCATCAGAGAACAGTGAAAGTGAGACTTTATTGTAACCTGCCTTTTAGCCCATTTTCAGTCATTAGTAGGAGCAGAGAAAATAACTTTGCGGTAGCAGGAGGTTAGCCACCTTGCTGCTGTGTCTTGCAAATGTTTTTAGATGTAGGGTACAGCAAGCTGTTAAAAGAGAACAGAGCCAGTAGTGTGTTATTTAAAAAGTTGTATTCTTAAAGTGGTTGTAAACCCTTACAAACCACTTTGGCCTACAGGTAAGCCTAGATTAAGGCTTACCTGTAGGTCCAATAAATATCTCCTAAACCTACATGGTTTAGGAGATATTTAGAAAAAAAGAAGCATCGCTGTCTACGGCGCATGCGCCGTAGACAGCGGCGCGCAGGCGCACTGCTCATGCCGAGATCACAGTGATATGGCGCTTTCGTGCGCATGCGCGGGAGTGACGTCATCGCCGATCCAGCAAATGACAGCGCTGGAGTGGCGAGACCCGGAAGTCACTCCGGGCTTGATGGCGCCGGAGAAGGTCGTGGATGAGAGTCGCTTCGGGGGCTTCATTCTCAGGTAAGTTATTCATAATGAGCTAGTATGCTATGCATACTAGCTCATTATGCCTTTGCCTTGCAGGTTCCGTTTTTTTTTTTTTTTTGGGAAGGCTTTACTTCCTCTTTATTTTTATTTTTTTTAATTCTTTATTTATTTCTTCAAAGGGTTATCTTACAAACAAAAATATATGATTTCAGGTATACAGATTTACTAACTTTCTACTTCCTTAAATTATATTTCCATTCTGTTTCATATACCCAAGTACTCCTTATTATCCCTTTCTTCCCTTTTTCTATTTTATATATAGTCCCCCACTATCCCGGTACCCTGTGCCTCTTCTCTTTCTGTGAGTCCCCCAGTCCCTTGGGTTCCCTCGAGGCCTCCTCCCACTCCTGAGAGGGAAAAAAAAAACAAAAAAAAAAACAAAAAAAGAAAAAACAAAAAAGGAAAAAAAGGTTTCTCTCCCCCCCCTAACCTCCTCCCACCCCCTACTCCCCCGTCTCCTCATCCATTAACCTCTTACCCTCCTCTGTTTGTAAGTATTTCTCCCAGGGGTCCCAGATTTGTTTAACCCGTTCCCTTCCCTCTAAGGGTCTTGGCGTCAAACTCTCCATTATCCCAATATTTCGGACTATATTAAGCCACATAGCAATGCTAGGGGCCTGTGTTTCCTTCCAGCATCTTGGGATGCAGCTTTTCGCCGCATTCACCAGATGACAGACTATTGAGTTTTTATAGTCCTTGATAGGGATTGGTGATAAGTGTAGTAGGAAGAATTCCGGGTCTTGTGGAATCTGGAGTACTGATAGTCGTTGGGTGATTCTATGTACCTCTTGCCAGAATTGTTTAATTACAGGGCAAGTCCAGAATATGTGTAAGAGTGTGCCCCTATCCTGACAGCCCCTCCAACAGTTCCCCGTGACCTCTGGGAATATTTTATTCATCCTTGAGGGGGTGAAGTACCATCTTGATAACAGCTTAAAATTAAGTTCCTGCATTTTTATACACCTTGATGATTTCATTGTCAGATGAATTATTTTCTTCTCTTGTTCTACAGTAAAAATTTTTTCTAAGTCTCTTCCCCATTTATCTAAACTCGCCAATGTAAATCCCTCTGGTGGGGCTGTCAGAAGCGCGTACATTTTAGAGATGGTGTGGGTCAGGAGCTCTTTCTCCTCACACAGCTTCTCGAACTTTGTTCGGGGTCTCTCAAATTCTTCCACTGGTCCTAATGATTCTAAAAAGTGTCGCACTTGTCTAGCTTGCCACCAGGGTATTTCTATCTGTCCTCCTTTTTTTGTTAAGTCCTCTATCAATAGCCATCCACTGGCTTTCAGGAAATGTGAGGCTTGAAAGATCCCTTTCTCCCTCAGTTGCCCAAACACGTGCGTCTCCAAACCTGGCGGGAATTTAGGGTTCCCCAGGATCGGAAAAAGCGGTGAGTTCGGTGTAGATAATCTCTGTTTCTGAATAATCCCTGCTCCTATCTGCAGAGTTGACCCAATCAATGGATGTATCTTTAGCTCGGGAGGTATGTCTGCATAGCACCAAATTGCTCTGTCCAAAGGTATTTGACTTAATTGTTTTTCCAGCGCAATCCATAACTTGTATTCCCCATGTCTATTCCAGTCAATTATTCTGCTGAGGTGGGCCGCTTGATAATACTTAAATAGATCTGGTGCTGCTATTCCACCTACTTCCTTCGGCATTGCCAGCAGCTCTCTGTTTATCCTTGGGTGCTTGCTTGCCCAGATAAATTTTGTAAATTCAGTTCGAATTTGACTGAAATAGTTCATGGGGATACGGATAGGCAATGCCTGGAACAAATACAAGAATTTTGGCACTATGTTCATTTTTAAAATATTACATCTCCCGAACCAGGAGTGAATCCCTTTGTTCCAGCCTTCTAGTAGTTTCTTTACCTCTTTTAATAGTGGTGGGAAATTCAGCTCAAAAATATTTGTTAATTTCGGAGAAATCTGTATTCCCAGATATTTTAGGGCCGTTGTTGTCCATCTAAACTTAAAATTGCTCTGCAGATTACATATTTTTTTTGCTCGAAAATTACATCGAACCCCCAAACATTATATATGTTTTTTTAGCAAAGACCCTAGAGAATACAATGACGGTCATTGCAACTTTTTATCTTGCTAGGTATTTGCGCAGAAATTTTTCGAAAACGTTTTTTTCAGAAAAAAAAACAATTTCATGCTTAAAAAAAAAAAAAACAGTAAAGTTAGCCCAATTTCTTTTGCATAATGTGAAAGATGAAGATACGCCGAGTAAATAGATACCCAACATGTCACGCTTCAAAGTTGTACGCGCTCGTGGAATGGCACCAAACTTTGGTATTTAAAAATCCCCATAGGCGACGCTTTAAATTTTTTTACTGGTTACATGTTTTGAGTTACAGAGGAGGTCTAGGGCTAGAATTATTGCTCTCGCTCTAACGTTCGACACATGTGTGGTTTGAACACCGTTTTCATATGTGGGCGGGGCTTACGTATGCGTTCACTTCTGCGTACGAGCTCACGGGGACTTTTTTATTATTGTTAATTTTACTTTTATTTTTTTAGTTTGACACTTTAAAAAAATAAAATAAAAATTGATTACTTTTATTCCTATTACAAGGAATGTAAACATACCTTGTAATAGGAATATTACATGATCGGACCAACTTACAGTGAGATATGGGGTCAATAAGACCCCACATCTCACCTCTAGGCTGGGAAGCCTAAAAACAAAAAAAAAAAAAAAACGATCACCGCTTCCCAGCTGAGGCGGCGCCGTTATTTGAATGCAGAGGCCGGGCGTGACGTCATAACATCGCACCCGGCCTCCGAACGATCATAGTGACTCTGGCGACCATCTGGTCCGCTGGAAATCTCTATGGTCATCATCCGGGGGCCGGCAGATCCTGTGTCCGACTCACCTATGGAAGCGGTGAGTCAGAAGAAGCACCGGAGGCCAGCGGGAGGGGGGGGACGTCCCCTCCCGCCGCCCGTAAGAACAATCAAGCGGCGGAACAGCCGCTATGATCGTTCTTATGGTGCAGGGAATCGCCAGATGAAAACGGCAATATCTGAATGATGTCTGTAGCTACAGGCATCATTCAGATATACCCCGGGGAAGTCAAGGCCGTCCTATGACATCCTACGGATGGGAAGTGGTTAAATAGACCAAAAGTACCACATGTTAGATGTTGTAAGGGGTCAGTTTAAAGTGTAATTCTACTTTTGTTGAGAAATAAACAATCTCCTATGGGGTATTTTATGAAATGCAAATACTGTAGGGTTGATTTACTAAAAGCAAATCCACTTTGCACTACAAGTGCACTTCGAAGTGCAGTCTCTGAGGATCTGAGGGGAAGATCTGAGATGAGGGGAAGCTCTGCTGATTTTATCATCCAATCATGCACAAGAAAAAATGCTGTTTTCTATTTTCCTTGCATGTCCCCCTCAGATCTACAGCGACTGCACTTCTGTAGTGCAAAGGGGATTTTTCTTTAGTAAATAAACCCCTGTATTTTAATAAACCTTGTTGCAGATTCCTAACTTTTCTCTGTTCTGAAGGAAAAGCTGTTTGTTTCACTATGTCCTTTTAGACCAGTGTTTCTCAACCTTTTTTGAGGCACCCCCTTCTAAAATGTCAAAAACTAAACTAAAAGTTTTACTTTCTGCGGCAGCATCCACACATGTAGGACACCCAACAATAGAGGTGATTTATTCTGTAGCGGCTGCCCCACATCCTCGCTACTTTGACAAGCTATCTCAGGACTCTCACTGAAGGGAGAGACACTGCCTGTCAGTTTCTGTGGAGGAATTTCTCCCCTCCCTTTTCTCTCACTGTGAGTGAGTCAGAGGAATATTCATAGGCAGGGCCACCCACTCTGCTCTTTCTGCTGTTTTTTCAATGGCAGAGGGAAACTGGCCAATCAAGTGAGGACTACAGGGGAGGCAAGGAACTCTGGGAGATCTAGTCCTCAGCACAGGCTGCTTCATACTTATCAGCATAGGGAGAACTACAGATCCAAACAAGCATTGCTGGATAGGAGTGATTCTACCCCAGAGGCTTCCTGGGAGAAAGGAGAGTTACCATGAGGTGTGAGGGAGACTGGATGCTGGAGAAGTGTGCTGCTGAGTCTGTGAGATCATTCCTGCTATAGCCCTGAGGTCGGCGGCAGATGTCTAGAGCTAAAGGGAGGACCCCGGGTGCATCTCCAGTCATCCCTGTCAGCGTGTGGTGTTTTCATGAGGAGGTGGCCAGTTGGGCAACCATAAGGATCAGTACCACAATATTCCCTCTTTGGGCCTCTGGACACAGATTGGTGATTGGGCACTTACCCAAGCCTCCCTAAGCCAGAGCATTGAATTGCTGTTGCCTCACGCTGCCTCACTTAATTTGGAGGATCTGTGATGTTGTTACACTCTGCCTGGCAGTGAAAGCAGTCTGATTTAACTGAAGATTACCAACACCATGCTGTCTGTCAAGCCTCTTTGGGTGTACTTTGCTCATTCCACTACAGAAAGTTAACAAGTGCACCACTTTAAAGTCATCCAAAGTCTTAAGGGCCCTATCTATATTCAGTACTTTTGTTTAGTAACTCTGTTACCAGCAATCGCAGGTAACCGGCGGACATGGCGGCCGCCGGGCACGCGCAACGGCTCCAGAGTGACACGGCAGGCACGTCATAAGCCCAGGACGTCATAGCCATCCTGGGGATGTCATTTGACAATAGCCAGGATGTGAAGTGGTTAAACATACATCATAACAAAACCATTGATAAGACTTTAAAGTCAGTTTTTGTTGAGATATACAACAATATGTATTTCTCTATATTTGAAACAGGATTATCTCATACTGCAGTTAGAAATAAAACAATTCCAAGACTATGATACAAAGATTAAATGGTTTAGTCATGTATATGCTAATATAATTCAATACCAATAGATATAATAGAAAATTAATACTTTACCAGAGATCTAAGAAACATTTGTTTTGAGAGATATCAGCTGTGTATCCCAAAGGACATCTCTACTATTCCTACATTTTTCCATTCTGTTTTCCTCCTGCTCTCTCCTTCCATTGTGCCAATCTCTTCTCTCTCTTTTTTTTCTCCCCCCTCTGTCATGTGTATCCACTCTATATTCCCCCCAAAATGTGGTATATTCAAACAATATATTATGAATTTAAAAAAATGTATAAAAATACATAAACCAAAGATATATGTGAAATTATTCAATTAAGTAAGCATATAATCTCTCCAATGTAATGTAATAATAATATGATAGAAATTATTGCTAATATAATTACTTGTTATGAGTTTGTTTATAAGGCAGTTTTTGAATAAGCCCTATTTTCATTTCTCAGTCCTGAGAAGAAAAAAAAATACGTCTGTAAGCTCATGGTTCCCTTATCTTGCTTTTTTGAGACTCTTCAAGATTTATAACTGGGGAGAATGTGCACTGGAGCCTTTAAGAGAAAAAAAACAGTGTCTATTCATCAGCCATGAACTTGGGTTAACCTCCTAAGAAACTGCACAACATGGTTTCAACTTGGCTCATGGAAACATATGCAAAATAATATGATTAGGCCTCATATTAATTCTTTTAGTTCTGTTAACCACTTCCAGACCGCCGCACGCGAATATATGTCCTTACTTTGACGGGGGATATCATTGTTAGGGCAGCAGCTAGCTGCCATAACCCTGGTATCCACGTGTTCGGCCGGTGGTCCTGGTTCTGATAAGAGTGGTCTCTGCGGTGGATTCACCCTGGCTGGGCATGGAGACGAGTGAGGGGAAGATGGTCCCCACCCGTCTCCATAACAATGCAGGGCGGAAGCAACATCAAAATGTCACTTTCACCCACAGCCCTTAAAGGGCCATTTAAAAAAAAAATTTTAAATGACACATTTTTTTTTTGCATTTAAGTGTAAATATGAGATCTGAGGTCTTTTTGACCCCAGATCTCATATTTAAGAGGTCCTGTCATGCTTTTTTTCTATTACAAGTAATGTTTACATTCATTGTAATAGGAATAAAAGTGACCCAATTTTTTTTTTCGAAACAGTGTAAAAATAAAAAATAAAAGGTAAAATAAATAAGAATTTTTTTTTTTAAATGCGCCCCATCCTGCCGAGCTCATGTGCAGAAGCGAGCGCATACGTGAGTAGCGCCCGAATATGAAAACGGTATTTAAACCACACATGTGAGGTTTCGCCACGATTGGTAGAGCAAGAGCAATAATTCTAGCCCTAGACCTCCTATGTAACTTAAAACATAAAATCTGTAGAATTTTTTAAACGGTGCCTATGGAGATTTTTAAGGGTAAAACTTTGTTGCCATTCCACGAGCAGGCGCAATTTTGAAGCGTGACATGTTGGGTATAAATTTACTCAGCGTAACATTATCTTTCACAATATAAAAAAAATTGGGCTAGCTTTACTGTTAATTCAAAATTTTATTTTTTCCAAAAAAAGTGCGCTTTTAAGACCGCTGCGCAAATACGGTGTGAGAGAAAGTATTGCAACGGCCGCCATTTTATTCTCTAGGGTGTTAGAAATTTTTTTTTTGAATGTTTGTGGGTTCTAAGTAATTTTCTAGCAAAAAAAACATTTTTAACTTGTAAATAACACATCTCAAAAAGAGGCTCGGTCCTTAAGTGATTAACTTCAATAGTTCTGACAAGTTGTAGCATTGGATTTGCACAGAAAATAGTGCAGGGACTTGTTTTTCCCCGCTCTAGAATTGAATCGCATGGGTGTTCTCACCTATATAATCCGATTCCTGTGCGAGTTTACAGTTCACACTGCGATCTGTGAACTAAACTGGGGGTGTCATTAACTTTGTTAATGACACTCGCAGCGGTTTGCACAAGGCAGTGTGAACTGCCTGCGGGAGAGGAGTGATGCGGGAACAGGCGCTGGAATCGTGCTGGTTCCCGCATCACACTAGTGTGAATGCAGGGTAAAAGGGAACCCCCATCTATACTTAATTCCTTGGGCCTGTAAGATCTACAAAATAAGACTTCCTCTGTTTTGCAAAAGTGATGGGAGAGAGGTCCACAAATGGTTGGAGGGGATTATCCTAAAAGACAAGTTCCTGGCATTCCTGGGCCGCTTGCAGGAGCCTCTCTTTAGTGTGGTAATATTGTAACTTGGTAATGATGTCCCTAGGGGGACCCTCTGTTGGTTTGGGTTCAAGAGACCTGTGTATATGATCAAATTCATATCATTCCAAAGGATCTCTGGAGCCAGCTCCTGGAAAAAGGAGGTGGCTGTGCCTTGCAGGTCAGTAATAACCCTCTTGCGGGCTGTCCCTGCGGTCACACACAGCAGAGAAGACCGAAACCGTTGCCCCCTCCTCGGCTGTTTACATCTACAAAGACCGAAGGAGGGACACCCGTGCTGAGCTAAGGTCTGTACTAAGTTTATTATATTGTAGATGGACACAAGAGGGGGAATATAGTGACCGGGAAAAGGGGAGACAAGTTAAAAAAAAGATGAAGGAGTGATTGTGGGGGTTTAAGAAGATATGTGCTGGGGGCACTTTGGGAACAGTGGCAAGCTTTCATATTTAGGGAGGCACATGGGGGGACAGGAACAAAAGTAGGGGGGCCAACTATAAAACGCAATTATATATATATCCTGGGGCCCTTTACTTCGGTTGCAGGGCCCTTTATTTGACTCAGACATGGCACCTCTCTGATCATCCCTCATCCCTACACTCGGACATGACACCTCGGATCATCCCTACAATCGGACATGACACCTCTCTGATCATCCCTATACTTGGACATGACAACTCTAATCATCCATCATTCCTACACCCGGACATGACACCTCTGATCATCCCTCATCCCTACACCCGGACATGACACCTCTGATCATCCCTCATCCCCACACCCGGACATGACACCTCTGATCATCCCTACACTCGGACCTGACACCTCTCAGTACCTCCTCAGCAGATAACATGAGCTTCGTGTATAATCTTCTACAAGTCCCTCTGCAGATCTACATACCAGTGACACTCGGCCCCTCACCCACTTCTCCGGCTCCCAGGGATTCCTGTCTCCGCTACACTTCCTGGATGTCCACAGGAGCCATGGGGACACGACGCGTGACATCACTTCCTGTCCATCCAACTTTATTGGTGAGTGCCATGCTGTGTGTAGAAGGGGCAGGGCGCGATGCATGAGGAGTGAGGAGAGGAGAGATAGAAGAGAGTGTGAATGGCAGGAGGATATGTTCTGTATGGGACTCCGATCCCTGAGGCCGCCCAGACCTGTGTGATGTCTGCGTTGTAGCGAAGTGTGTGTACAGACTGAGGGAGAGAATAGAACCGCATACTGAGAGAACGGCTGGGGTGTGCAGGGATGGGGGGCCAGAATTAAGAAGTACAGGAGGGACCCAGAGGTGAGGGCAAGGGGCCCAGAGATGAAGAGTAATGGAAGGTGTCCAGAGGGGAGGAGCCCTAAGGTGGGGGCGGGGTGGCTGGGCTGTGTAAAAGTGTCATCATAGACACACAGCTCAGCCTTGGAACTTACAGGCTGATTCTTCTGTCACTGAGATCATGGGAGGCTTGGGACCCCCCCCCACAGTGGTGGAACTCACTCTCCTCCCTGTCAATGGGGATACAGGGGGAGGGAGCAGATCGGGCGGCCATCACCGTGCGATGCCGCTCGTATTATACAGAGTGTCAGTGAATAGAGGGAGGGGCGGGGGAGAGATCCCCTGGAGGAGCTGTCACAGGGACGCTGTCAGGAGAGCCTGACTTATTCCAGCGGCGGCCAGAGCAATGTGTGGGATTTTAATTGGGGGAGCCCATGGGGGGCAAAGTATAATGTTGGGGGAGTCAGGGCCCCCTCTGCCTCCCTAGTGACGCCAATGTTTGGGAAGAGAAAGGACCTATGCAAGTAGTGGGGGTTGGATTTGAAACACAAGAGCATAATCCCTCTCACCTCCCAAAGTGCCCCCAGCTTAAATCTGCCCCCCCCACACCTCCCTACTAGCACAAGTCCTCTCCTCTCCTAAATTGCCCCAGCACATAATGGACCCTCCATCTCCCTACTAGCACAAGTGTAGAGGAGTGTGTGTGAACTGAGGGAGGGTGGTCTTTACTGAGAGAGGGGGGTCTGTACTTAGTGGAGGGGGTCTGCACTGGGGGATCTGTACTTAGTGGAAGGGGGTCTGGACTGAGAGACAAGGTCTATTCTTAGTTTAGAGGGGGGTCTGGACTGAGGAACGGGGGTCTGTACCTAGTGGAGATGGTGGTCTGTACTAAGTGGAGAGGGGTGTGTATACTGAGGGAGGGGGATATGTACTGAGGGAGGGGGGTCTGTACTTAGTGGAGGGGGGTCTGTACTAAGGGAGTTCTATACTTAGTGGAGAGGGGGTCTGGACTGAGGGAGGTGGGGCTATACTGAGGGGGTTCTGTACTGAAGGAGGGGGTCTGTACTTAGTGGAGGGGGGTCTGGACTGAGAGAGGGGGTTTTATACTTAGTGGAGTGTTTTTGGAAGCTAAGCCTCCCCATTGATATGCAAATTATATCTTTGGACTGGTTTGTGAGCTCAAGACAGGAAATGATGTACAGGAAGTGGGGGGAGGGAAAAGGACATGTGCTAAGAGACAAATGGGCAGAATCCATCACAAGAAAAAACAACTTAAGCAGCTGTTCAGTATATTGCATATGCATACATTATACATGCCTATTTGTTAGGAAGGATGAATAGCTTATGCATGTTGTAAGCATATTTTGTAATATCTGTCAGTCTTGTACTATATTCCTATAATTGTAATAGTTTGTATTATTATTATTATAATACAGGATTTATATAGTGCCAACAGTTTGCACAGCATTTACAAAATAAAGGGAGACAATACACCAACAGTACTGTGAGCTTACAGTCTAAGAGGGAGAGGCTAGTGAAACAAAAGGTAGTGACTGTGAGGGATGAATTGATGAGGAAAGTAGACGATTTGGTTGTTAGCTGGAGGCAGGATAAGCCTCCCTAAAGAGCTGAGTTTTCAGGGATCGCCTAAAAGTGGACAGAGTAGGAGATAACTGGACAGACTGGGGTAGTGAGTTCCAGAGGATGGAAGAGGCTCTTGAGAAGTCCTCAAGACGAGCATGGGAGGAGGAGACAAGGGAGCTAGAGAGCAGAAGGTCTTGGGAGGAGCTGAGAGGACGTTTTGGTGATATTTAGAGATAAGATTGGTGATGTAGCCCAGGGGAGAATTGTAAATGGCTTTGTATGTAATTGTTAGTGTTTTGAATTGTATTCATTGGGCAATGGGAAGCCAGAGGAGGGATTGGCAGAGAGGAGTGGTGGACACTGAACGGTTGGTAAGGTGGATGAGTCTGGCAGCGGCATTCATGATAGACTGAAGTGGGGACAGCTTGTGAAAAGGTAGACCAATGAGGAGGGAGTAACAATAGTCAACGTGAAAAAAAACTGTAACGGAATGTCCCACACTCCGCTAGAGTGCTTCCATCATATACCGCTTCCTCCAGTCTGAATATAGATATTAGATATTATAGCCACATATCACAACCGAGAATTAGGCAGGACTCATTTGGCTGCAAAGGCTTTTATACACTTGAGAAGGAGGTCTCCTGATCATATTACCCTAACAATACAAACTGTAACCAGAAACATAAATTAACATGAGCTAATTAACTAGTCATTTAACCAGCCTAGATGACTCAAAGGTCTGACCTTTCTGGTCAGACTTGCTGTCTTCTAGCTCAGAAGACACAATACACATTATCATAAGTATAAACACAGAACACCTTCACACACTAGCAGGAGCCTCCAGTTGCAGACGGACCAGCTCCTACATTGAAGACCATGCAATCCATATCTAAGCAATGCTTTGATTAATCAGGGATTGCAGATGGCATGGCAACAGTCTACAAAACTCTTACAATGTTCCATCATTTTCTTAGTCACCCTATGCTTCTAATAAACACAGGGACACTTAGACATAGGAGGTGCATAGGGTGCTAAAACAAGGGTTCCCCAACCTCTCCAAGTGATTCTGGGTTCCATGGGACCCGCCCAAAGTGACTCCCATCACATCTCTCCCCTTTCAGCAGCAGACTAACACAGGAGGAGACCCCAGACGGGTTGACTCCAAAGTTAGTCCATAGTTCCAGTTCCCCAATGCCTGTACCCACACAGTACCCCAAACAAATTGTTCCAAACAGAGCATTACTCACCCAGCCAACCTCTGCCTCTCTCATAGAACATACCCGCTGCTGGGGGGGGGGAGTGTGGACTGGTCCTTCCCCCTGGAGTCCCTTCAGCCGTTGGAGAGAAGACAGGGTGGCTGGACTCACTCCGTCATGCTGTTGGGGATCTGGGCCGACTGCCCAGCATCCCTGGGGTATACAAGTGGAGACCATAGTCCCATCTACTTTCACAGGAAATCCATCCTTTGTTAGTTGAGGGCAGAGGCCAGCAGCACCCTGCCCTGTTGCCAGGGCACATCAGGACCCCACATCATCCGCTCCGGCTAACTGTTGGGGAGAATGCAGGAGATGTTGGCCTTAGACAATGACACCTTTGATAAGTACAAGGTGTTGTGGTTCATTTGGCTTCGCTTCAGATACCCTCACGACTATGCTCTCGACCCCGAAAGGGTGACCCTTTCGGGGGTTGAAAGGGTGAAAGGGCGAAAGGGTGAAAGGGTGACCCTAATACGCAGCCTAACCATAGGGAGGGTTGAGGTGTCTACCCATTGGGTTCCCACCCTCTGACCATTATCTACCTCTATCTAGGAGTGTCTCCCCAGCAGCATTCTCTCCCCTCTACAATCTTTTCCCCCCTTCTTTACTTCCCTATCTCACTCTATCTACGCCTTTACTTGGGTCACTTCCCCCCTTTTTATATATATATATATATATATATATATATATATATATATATATATATATATATAAAGCGACTGTCCCTTTAAGAATTGATAATATGCTTGATTTGTTTACTTTCCCTAGATGTTCTCCTTTTTCTTTGTTTCAGTTCCTTGGAAATCGAAACTACTGAACATGTGACGACACAAACTGCTGATAAGAACCCAGAAAGCTGCTCAAAATAGGCTTTTGTACCAAAACCAGTCTGAACTGACCAGATACTGCTGAAATCTATTTTTTTTTATATAAATGCTGATTGGACTAAACTATATGATCACACCTATAAGACGCCTAGAACTTATGCATATTCATATGTATATATTGTAAAACTTAATGTTTTTACGGCAGAAACACTTTCACTTTTACTCGTTTATAGTAGCCGAGAACTGTGTTGTATTTCTCCAGTGCAGTGAATAAAAAACACCTACCGTATTTATCGGCGTATAACACGCACCGGCGTATAACACGCACCCCAAGTTTAGGAGGGCATTTTAAAGAAAAAAAGTTTTAGGAGGGAAGTTTAGGAAAAAAAAAACACTTACATTTAAGCGTCATTTGCAGCTTGCCCAGCGTCATTTTCAGCTTTGCCCAGTGTGATTTGCAGCTTGTCCAGTGTGATTTGCAGCTTGTCAGCGTCATTTGCAGCTTGTCAGCGTCATTTGCAGCTTTGCCCAGTGTGATTTGCAGCTTTGCCCAGTGTGTTTTGCAGCTTGCCCAGTGTGTTTTGCAGCTTGCCCAGTGTGTTTTGCAGCTTGCCCAGTGTGTTTTGCAGCTTGTCAGTGTCATTTGCAGGTTAGCCACATTTAAATTTGCCGCCTAGAAAGACTGCGGCGTGGGAAAAGACCGAGCGGCGCCGGAAAAACCTGAGCCGTCTGTTCGGCTCGTCTCGCAGTCCCGCCTCCCTGCTGTTTCGGAAGGCGGGACTGCGAGCGGAGCCGAACAGACAGATCGGTCTTTTTCGGCGGCGCTCGTTTTTTTTCGGCGGCGCTCGTTTTTTTTTTTCGGCGGCGGTCGCTGTTTTTCTGCACCGTTTGATTTTTTTTTGCACTTTTTTTGGGGGGGATCGGCGTATAACACGCACCCACGACTTTCCCCGATTTTAAGGGGGAAAAAGTGCGTGTTATACGCCGATAAATACGGTACTTATATTATCTTAAGATCTGGATCTACTATCTAATATGAATGCCTTGTTTGAAGACCCCTAAATCGGATTTAAGAGAATCGTGCCTTCGACTCGGATACAGTCTAGTGGGCTCCTGACCAGAGAGACACATAACTCACGTTGAGCAGACAAGTGGCCACGGTAAGAAACTGTTATGCCGCGTACACACGTGCGGACTTAGTCCAGCGGACAATCCCGCCGGACTTTCCAGCTGGGTCCGCTGGACTTTCCGAGCGTGTGGACTTGCCCACACACGCACGGACTTCTCCGGCGGATAATCCGCCGGCCAAAAGTCTGCGGGACTTTTGAAAATGAACGGACTTGCCCACACACGGAGCAGTCCGTTCATTTAGAATGTAACTTCAGGTTACGTAGCTAGCGTAGGCAGTAAATGCCGCCGCGCTAGCTCCGTGACCTGGCATGGATTTAAAGGGACTCCCCACGCCGAAAAAACGGCGTGGGGGTTCCCCCCAAATCCATGTCAGACCCTCATCCGAGCACGCAGCCTGGCAGGCCAGGAAAGGGGTGGGGACGAACGAGCGCCCCCCCCTCCTGAGCCGTACCAGGCCGCGTGCCCTCAACATGGGGGGTGCCCTGGGGAAAGGGGGGCCGTGCGCCCCCCCCACCCCAAAGCACCTTGTCCCCATGTTGATGAGGACAAGGGCCTCTTCCCGACAACCCTGGCCGTTGGTTGTCGGGGTCTGCGGGCGGGGGCTTATCGGAATCTGAGAGCCCCCTTTTATAAGGGGGCACTCAGATCCCGGCCCCCCACCCTATGTGAATGAGTATGGGGTACGATGTACCCCTACCCATTCACCTAAGGTGTAAGATGTAAAGTAAAAAAAACACCCACACTTTTGAAAAAATAGTTTATTGCACTGCTCCGGGGGTCTTCTTCCGTCTTGGGGGTCTTCTCGCCGGACTCCCCCGCCATTTACCAAGCTCTTTTACCGAGCGGGGGAAGTCCGGCTACCTTCTTCGTCGTCGCCGCCGTCGTCTGGGGGTCTCGATCCGCCTTCGGGGGTCTTCCGCGGTCTTCCGGGGGTCTCTTCTGTTCTTGCGGCGGTCGTCGTCTTCCGCGCCGCCGGCGCCGCCTTCTTCTTCTTGTCCTTCTTCTTGTTCTTCTTCTTCCGATGTTGACCCGATGCTCTCTCTGTCCGGAATGCCTGTGCCGCGCTGCGCTGGGACTTATATAGGGGCATGGGGACAGGGTCACATGCTCATGTCACATGGTGACCCCGCCCCCTTGCGATGTCACAGTCCCAGCATCCTCCCATGGGCACCCCCCATGTTGAGGGCATGCGGCCTGGTACGGCTCAGGAGGGGGGGGGGCGCTCGTTCGTCCCCACCCCTTTCCTGGCCTGCCAGGCTGCGTGCTCGGATAAGGGTCTGACATGGATTTGGGGGGAACCCCCACGCCGTTTTTCGGCGTGGGGAGTCCCTTTAAATCCATGCCAGCTTACGGAGCTAGCGCGGCGGCATTTACTGCCTACGCTAGCTACGTAACCTGAAGTCACATGCTAAATGAACGGACTTGCCGATGAGCGGCAAGTCCGTTCATTTCAAAAGTCCCGCGGACTTGCCTACTAACGGCGGGATTGTCCGCCGGACTGCCAAGTCCAGCGGATAATTTTAAAACCAAACTTAAAACTTTGGTCCGCCGGACTTTGGCGCCAAAAAGTCCGCCGGCGCCCACACACGAGGGGATTATCCGCTGGACTTCAGTCCAGAGGATAATCCCGCGGGATTGTCCCTTCGTGTGTACGCGGCCTTATTGTTACTTATTCTGCTCTCCGTGGCGAGTAATTAGTCGGTGTCTGGGGTCCATTGGCTGAAGGAGTCTTATGCTGTTGATGAGATGGTAAAATGAAGGTACAATTAAGTGTAAATTAGAGTAATGTTGATGTTACACAATATGACCCAAATAACTCCTTTACTTTTCCTGTTGCAGAAATAATAGAGCCTATAATAATTATCAATGTTGATGTTTTGTTTCTATGCTTAGGGTGTCAATAGATTTATGAGATTTGTGGGAAGGTCTGACCAGAGGACTGTAGTTGTGAGCCTGTGTGGCGAGTAATGCCTATGTGGCAAGTGTACAGGCCTGTGTGGCCAAGTGTAATAAAGTGCCATTTGACGGCTACTGTGTGTAGCCCAGGAGGAATTTTGGGTGACGACCCACAAATTTTTGTAAGTAGAGACTCGAGAGTGAGGACACTAGATTGGGAGTACGGCACTCCCATTGACCTTTCAAGCTGGGAAAGGTAGATGTGGCACAAGTAAGTCCTATGACTGACATGACTGACATGACAGACAGAAGAAGTTAGGATCAATTTGGGTTTCTGTGTATCTTAAATTTTATGGCAGATTGACAGAGTTGGACAAGGTGATTAAATGTGTACAATATTGGATTTTTGAAAGTATGCAATTTGATGAAACTTTAACTAGTTATTAGCCTGTCAAAGTTTTTATAATGCATATAACTAATGGGTCTAGCAAAAGAGAATTAGCCCAGGCAACGTAAGTGTTATCTAAATGTTTGAGAAGCAGAAAAATAATGCTACGTATGTATGATTGTAATATACTGATGAAGAGAAGCCTGCTTTCAGTTTCCTCACCTTCCAGCCTTTGTGTTTCTGTGTAAGAAAGGAGTGAGGTCACCCTCCCCTTCACATTCCTGTGTAAAATTGTGTATTTGTAGAAAAGAGAAACAGGCGGTTTGCAGATATTTTCTTAAAAAGATGGTGCCCATCTGAAGCCAGAGATTTTTGAACATCTAAGTACTATAAAGAAAGTGAACAGAATGTTGTAGAATTATTATCAAATGGCTTGATAGATGTGAGACAAGAAAAGGCTGAGGATGTTTTTGATTACTTTAAACATGTCCAGACCATGGCAGAGACAGTAGGAGTGGATCTGGCTGACGTTACTGCCATAGGTTGTAAGAATGCTGTTGTGATGGGACTAACTTATTGAGAAGCAATAAGGTAAAAAATGATGGCAGCAAAACCAGAATGGAAAGGATTTGAATGGTCTTTGCTAAAAGAAGTGTGCAGTAGCATTGAGGCTCAGGAAGAAGAAAAAGAAGAGAAAAGGCTGAATGCTTTTGTAGCCCAAAATGATGGTCAAGGAGCTGTTTCTCATAAACCAGAAAATACAGATTGCTTGACAGACATAGCAGAAGAAAGAGGGAGATGGTGATAAATGACTAGTAAAGCAGCATGAACTTTTTGAGCACACAGACGTTAATTTGTGCATCTCTGAGAAGGATGGTAAAGATGCTTTTGTAATATTACACTTTATACAACTAAGTGATCAGGAAATTTCATGCTTAGTCGTTTCTGGCTCTGCGCCTACCAAAAGACATCCCCCTTACATCTGGGCCATTAGCAGTTGGAGTGGGAGGGAAATCTACCCCTCTCAAGGAAACGCTCCCCATACAAATTGGAAGCCATAATATGTTTCATAAGCTGCTTGTCTCTGATAATGTACCATGCAACCTATTGGGAAGAGACCCACTGAGTTATTTACAAGCCTGTGTACAGTATACACCCAATGGAGTAGAAGTACATGTTGGAGAATTAGATGAAGAAATTACACGTGGATTGACAGCAATTTAATTAGAGCAAGAGATTGAAGGTAATATTCCACCTGAAATTGTTGCTCAATATTCCACCTGAAATTGTTGCTCAAATACCTGATATTCTCTGGGCCAAGGGAAAATATGATGTAGGACTTCTACAAGTCCCTCCGGTTAAAGTCAAAATAAAAGCAGGAGCTCAAATCCCACACATACCACAGTATCCACTGTCACCAGATCAACTCGCTGGTGTACGAGTACAAATAAAATAATTACTTGAAACAGGTGTCATAAAGAAAACAGAGTAGAGCACAGACGCCATTGTTTACTGTAAATAAAAAGGTTAAAAAAGGGAGAAAAGCCAGTATATCAAATGGTACATGATTTAAGGGCCATCAATCAAATCATCGAGCAAGGCACTCCTGTTGTCCCAAATCTCAGTACTTTGCTCAATGACATACCTACAGGAACACGGGTGTACACCATAATAGAACTGGCAAATGCTTTCTTCAGTGTCGCCTTGGATAAAGAGAGCCAAGAACTCTTTGCTTTCCGGGTTGAAGGAGCAAATGTTTATGCTCATCTGATGCTAGAGACCAGCAACATAAAGAAAGAGATGGTGACGAAGGCAAAGGTGGGACAGGTGCCAGTACTTTTGCATTAAGTTCAACTGAGAGGTTTCCAATTTGTCTGAACAGTCTTTCCCTGGAGGTTGGCTTTCTAAAAGATTGTTGTAAAATTTTCTGTATATTCTGTATTCTTAAATGGTGTGAAACCTCCCCACCCTGCCCTGTTGATGGCAAACCTTTTCAAACCGTGTATAAAATAGATCCGGTTGGTGGATACACCAAGATCCATGTCGTGGCAAGAACATAAAAAGAAAATTGCAGCTGCAACCTGTGCCAGTGGTGCTGTACAAAAGGGAAGATATGTTTTAGAACGGATGTTATGAAGAAATATACAAATCTAATTTGTTGCGCTATTTCACGAATACTAGATGAAAGCTGCTGACACAATATTGTTGGGTGCAATAATAAGAATATGGGGTAAAGGTGTAGCGCTACTCAAAAAGTGGTAATAAACAAAAGTTCATATGGCACAAAATCAGTAATCAAGAAAATTCCAGGTTTTGATTGATTCAAAGTCTGTCAAATGAAGGATTTGTAATGAAATGGTGACGGGTCCTCTGTCTTCCAACACTCTAAAAAACTGACCCTTACCGTCAGCAAATGGGTCATACAGCAATTGCTTTAATAGGTTTGCATCCATGTTTTCTCACACTCAGACAGAGACTCCCTTTGTTGCCTAGAAATCCTCACTCCACTAATCCGGAAGTGTATAAGCTTATTTTCAAGATGGCTTTGGCATGAAAGCAAACTCCAGGGGCATAGCCCAGTAATCACATATGCGGGAGAATGAAAAAAACAATCTCATTGCGCAGATATCCCAGGAAAAAGTGATTTTAATCTTTAAAAGCTCACAAGTAAAAACTCACATGTAGTAAGTATAATTCAGGCAAAAGGGAAAGCGACCAGCGCTTCCTACCAGTAAGATGTCACCGCCCCTCTGTTCCCTCCAATGCGTCACTCGTCCCTTGCTCCACCAGACATTTCGTCACAAACGTGCATCTTCAGGGGCGTGGTCATGATGTGTGACGTTTTAATGTTTATATAGGGAACGGATGCTGATACAAAACCGGAAATTGCGTGCGCTCCAAAGGGCGGAAATGACGATCTCCTTGCAATTGGAGCGCACTAACCGGACACAAACCTCAAAATATCAACCTGAATGCGCTCCACCGGCAGGAAATAAAAATCATCCATGCACAGGAACGCATTATACAGGACAGAGAGGCTACCCAAACCAATTAACCCAGAATGCGTTCCAGAGGACAGAATTAACCCTCCTCCGGACACCGAAACGCGAAACAGGCTAAAATTAAAATCAAAAACTATAATCAGAAATAAGCTTAACACATCAAAAAGAGATTTTGATGAAAGCTTAGCCTAACCTTAAGGACATACAAAAAGGAGCCTAATGTTTAAATTACAACATTTAGAGATAAAACCCTTGTAATAGGACTTCAAGCGAAATAGAAAATTGAGCTAATGGGAGAGGAGATCACGCAAGTGTAAGGATTCGAGGAGCAGCGACATTTTGTGGCCAATACAAAATAAACACCAATATTGCATATTGAATATAGTCAATGCCTATAATTAAATGTAATACGGCAATATCAACCATATTTGTGCCAAAAAGGCTAAAATGGGTTAAATTATGATAAATAATTGCAGAGAAAGAAATTTTTTTATACTGTAAAAAATATAATCATCTTTTATGCATCGAATTGTCCAACCAAATAAAATTATTCTACGTGATAATGCTATGTTTTTACAATAAAAAATGGTTTAATGCAATACAAGGTTTTCTCTCTCTGCCTTTGATTGGGGTTGGCTCTGGGCAAAATAAAGAATGGGGATTACATTCTGGGACACAAAAACAACAAGCACATTAAACCCATTTATTATATGAAGGGGACTATAGGTGCACTGTATGAAAGATTGACTTTCACTCGAGTGTTTGAGTTTGGTGCAAGGAATAGTTTTGGTGGATTACAGAAGATTTGTGTGTAGATTCACTGGTTTTGTTGGATAAGGACTTTGCAAATAAAATATGTCATTTTGAGTGTTGGTAATCACTCAATATTCATACGAATGGGGTGTATGTTTGGGCTCGATAAATCTATTTGGTTTCCAAACGAGAAGTTTCCCTCACCATATTACTACACCTCCAGTGTCCACAAAATCTGTCAATACCCAAGAACGTGGTGCCCTCTGGATTTTGATTATGCTTTAGGGCATAGTGTTTAGAGAGGCTATGCTTGGTAAAGCCTCGCCTAATGTTAGCCTCATGCTCACTTAGCCTTACATGTAACATGCGTTTTGTTCACCCAATGTATTGTTTCCTGCATGTATATTTAATCACATACACTACGTATTTAGTTGAACATGTGATATATGGTTTGATTGGAAAAACTTCTTGGGTAGAAGTTGACTGGAAAGAATCTACTCTACTTAGTTTACAGATAGGGCATTTTCTACATGGGTAGAAGCCTCCCATGCTCTGAAAAAAGGAAAGTTGCTTGGGTGGATCAACAATATTGGGTGCAACCTGTAGTTTCAGTGGTGGAACACCTCTATAAACAACCCGTGGTCGTTCAGGTAAAACAGATCCCAAAACTGGTCGCCTCTCAACACTTTCCAATGCTTTTGCATTATTTTTTTTATTGCAAAATGCTGATTAGAGTAACCAGTAATGAAGGAAAATTAAAAATGAATCATCTGATGTTTTTGGTTTGACAATCAGAAGTTCCTCTCTATTCCTGGCTTTAGCTCCATCAAGTTTGCCCGCATCTTAACCTTTCTAAAGGAATCGTCTTCTGAGGATTGAGATTTTCCTGTCGAAATCATCCTGATTAGTACAGTTTCGCCTCAACCTGAGAAATTGGCTTTTAGGAATTGATTCCAACCAGGCCTTATGATGGCAGCTCTTAACATCTATGAAACCGCTACGGTCGGTTTCCTTGAAATAGGTAGAGGTGATGATCTGTCCATCAATCACTCTAATTCTCAGATCCAAAAAATGAATCTCCAAACTGCTTGCTTCGTAGGTTAAAACAATGCCCCTATCATTATTATTCAAACCTAGAATGAAACTATTAAGGGATTCCAAACTTTCATCCCACAGGAGGAGGATGTCGTCTATGTATCTTCTCCAGAGCACCAGCTCAGACCTGGCCATGCTTGGGGCAAATTTTGCCCCCATGGCCACCCCCCTACTCTGCACGTAGTAGGAGCCGTCATGCCAAAAATAGTTTTGCTCCATCGCAAAGTCCAAAAGTCTCAAAATAAACATTCTCTGTTGGACATAAAGAGTCCTGCTGTAAAAAGTGATTCACTGCTTCCCTCCCGTGTTCATGTGTAATCACAGTGTACAGTGAGGAAACGTCTGCAGTTGCGAGTACCGTATTTATCGGCGTATAACACGTACCGGCGTATAACACGCACCCCAAGTTTAGGAGGGCATTTTAAGGAAAAAAGTTTTAGGAGGGAAGTTTAGGGAAAAAAAAAACTTACATTTAAGCGTCATTTGCAGCTTGCCCAGCATCATTTGCAGCTTGCCCAGCGTCATTTGCAGCTTGCCCAGCGTCATTTGCAGCTTGCCCAGCGTCATTTGCAGCTTGCCCAGCCTCATTTGCAGCCTTGCCCAGCACCATTTGCAGCCTTGCCCAGTGTCATTTGCAGCTTGCCCAGTGTCATTTGCAGCTTGCCAGTGTCATTTGTAGCTTGCCCAGTGTCATTTGCAGCTTGCCAGCGTCATTTGCAGCCTAACCCACATTTAAATTTCCCACCGCCGAGACAGACCGTGCGAGCGCCGCCGAAAAAGACCGAAGCGCCGCCGAAAAAGACAGAAGCGCCACCGAAAAAGACAGAGCCGACTGTTCGGCTCCGATCGCAGTCCCACCTCCCTGCTGTTTCGGGAGCGAGCAATCTTTTTCGGCGGCATTTCGGTCTTTTTTGGCAGCGCTTTGGTCTTTTTTGGCGGGGCTCGCTATTTTTCGGCGCTGCTCGATTTTTTTGTCACTTTTTCGGGGGAGATCGGCGTATAACATGCACCCACGACTTTCCCCCGATTTTAAGGGGGAAAAAGTGTGTGTTATACGCTGATAAATATGGTATATATGTGTCCTTCCATTCTACATGTTGGAGTAAATTGATCACCTGGGTGGAATCCCTTAGGTACGAGGGAGTCTTGATGACCAAAGGCTGCAAAAAATTATCAATATATTTGCCCACCCTGGAAGTAACCGAATCGATGCCACAACGATTGGCCTTCCAGGGGGGCAAACAGGATCCTTGTGCACCTTAGGTAAATAATACATTACCAGTACCCTTGGTGCTGTTGGAATCATAAATAATTTTTCCTTCTTTGAAATTATTTTTTTCTGAAAACCATCCTCAACGAGGACAACAGGTTCTTTTTTATAACTTGCAGTGGGATTCCCTTTTAAAGGTAAAAAAGTTGTACGATCTGATAATAATCTCAACATCTCCGCATTATAAGCTTCTTTGTCGAGAACAACTATCCCTCTCCCTTATCCGCAGGACACACTACGATGTCATCTCTATCTTTCAGCATTTCTAAGCCTCTCTTAAATGTATACTTCCTTCTGTTTTTCTTTATTTCCAATAAATGTAAGTCTTTACTGACAAGATCCCTAAAAACACTAATGGCTGATGCCACGGGACCCAGATGATTAAACAATGAGGCATTAGTCAGTCTGGAATTTCTCATATCCACTGAAACTGCAATATTGGAGTGATAGGGATTACACAACATATGGCGCTGAATGCTGACCTTGTGGATAAACTTTTGAATGTCGAAGAATGTCTCAAATTTATTCAGAGATTTAGAGGGGGCAAACTTCAAACCATGATTGAGAACATGTTTCTCCTCATTGGACAAAGTGGCCTTGCTAAGGTTGAAGAGGCCCGAGTCTTTTAGACCCACCTCCTTTTTTGTACTGATTCTCCTCCCCCTCTGGAACCCCCTTTGGGTCTATGCCCCTTTTGGTGTTCTGAACCCCGGGAAAAAAACCCTGTTAAAACCTCCCCCAACTGGGCAATCCCTTTCAGAGTAACTAAACGCAGGGGGATGATTAGCTTCCTGCCACTAATTACCCCTAGATGGTGTTCTCGGGGAGTGGTTGTGTTGTTGGTAATAATCATTACTCCAATTATCATGGTACTCAGTGAAGAAATATGCAAATTAAATCTTGAAAAGAGCAAGAACATAACATTTGTCATCAGCAAGGCTGAGCGAGTATGAAGCAATCCTGCTTGAATTAGGAGAAATAGAAGTGAAAATATGTACTACAATCAATCCTGCCAGATTTTTCCTAGAGAGAGAAGAAGACCTCAAAGAAGAGGGTGACCACACCTGCTTAAGACTTATGGAAGAAGAAATGCAGAAAATCTCCCCAGTAAGGGACACTCCTCTTGAAAGTTCTGATCTGATCCTGTTTGCAGAGGGTTCACGACTGTACAAAGATGGAGTCCCAAGAATGGCATATGCGGTGACAACATTGGAGGAAGTGATTGAGACCCAACTACTCCCTTCATCACTTTCAGCGCAGGTTTCCAAAGTGGTAGCACTCACAAGAGCCTGTGAGACCGCAAAGGATCAAACAACCAACATCTACACTGATAGCAAGTATGCTCTCAAAATAGTCCATGATTATGGACCCATAAGGAAGAGCAGAAGATTCACAACTGCTGCAGAAGAACTAATTCAAAATTGGAAATATGTTCAAGAGCTTTTTGAAGCATTCTCCCTCCCAAAGGAAGTAGCCATCCTGAAGGTCAAGGCACATACTGGGGGACAACCCATGGAAAACTAGTGGCTTATCCTTCTGCCAGGAAGACTGCTGAAACACCAGTGGAAGCAATCATGACCCTAATCACTGATTTTGCAAAGGAATAAGAAGCCTGCAACAGATTGGAGAAAAAGAAGAGAACAAATACTCAAAGCAAAAGAACTGATTAAGAAACTGCAAGAATCTGCACCTGATGATTGGAATGAAATCATGGAAAGGGACAGAGCAAAGAAGAACCAAGAAGGAGTTTTGTGCAAGGAAAATTAAATATGTGTCCCACCTCAAACGGAGAAGATGATCATGCAACTAGCCCATGGTCCTAGTCATGTAGGCCCTAAGGCCCTAAGGAGAGAAACATAAGCAAGGCTGGATAGTTTATTCTATACTCCAGAAATTCATGTCAAGACTTTGTTGAGGGATGCATAATCTGTGCTAAAATAACCCAAGAAAACAGACCAGAGTAACACAAAGACATTTGGCCAAGCCACTTTTCCTTTTCCAAAGACTTCAGATTGATTACATCCAATTGCCCAAATCAGGCCAATATCAATATATTTTGTTGTGCGTAGACATGTTTTCAAGCTGAATAGAAGCCTGCCTGGTGGCTAAAGCAGATGCCAAGACAACAGCAAAGAAGCTCCTTTACGAATTAATATGCCGCTTTGGAGTCCCTGAAACCATAGAGAGGAACACATTTCACTGGACAGATCATGCAATTTATATGCAAGGATTTGGCAATTGAGCAGGCCTTCTATGCCCCTATGATCCTCAGAGTTCAGAAAAGGTAGAAAAAATATAGTGGAATCATTAAAGAAAGGCTAGCTAAATTAATGCAGGGAAAGAGAAGATGGGTCAGTAAAGAAACAATGGACAGAACTGTTGCCTCTGGTTCTTTATAGCATCAGGACTACCCCTACTTATAGGTCAGAGGACTTGAGCCCTTATGAGATTTTGTTGGGGGCTCATCTAAAGCAGGGTTGTATTTTCCACATCAGACTGCTGTAATGTATAATGATTATGTTTTGTTATGTAATTGTCTAATACAAGCAACTAACTGCGATGCACAAGCTTGTTTTTGATTCAATTACAGATCCAGATCAAGTAACTGGAACACATGATTTACAGCCAGGTGATTGGGTTCTAGTGAAAGAACATGAGAAAGTGTCTTTGTGACCAAAGTTTGAAGGACTGTTCCAAGTGCTTCTGACAACTGCTACAGCTGTAAAGTGATGTGGATACATGCCAGCCATTGCAAGAAAGCACAGCTAATTTCAAAAGATGAGTAAACTACTGTTATGCCTTTGCTTGATCTTAGCAGTCAAGGCTTTAGAGGAAAATCACCTGTACAAATTACACATGCTAGCAGGCATAAGGAGTAATTTGAGTAATTGCTAGATATGGCCAGACAGTTCAAAAAAAGGCACACACCTGGTATCCATTTACTTTAATTTTGAGTTTAAACCATACAAAGCCGCCCAAAATACCAGTATGTCTAGAAATACCACAAATGTTCTATTACGAAAGTACATTTTATGCTAAATATAACTTAAGGCCTTTGGGAATGTCCCCTTGTTTAGTAAGGGAAAGAGGTATACAATGTGACATTATGATAAGAAATATGACAAACCCAGATTACACTTTGTTTAGAAATGATACATTTTCATGGATTCAACAGATATTTTTTTGTCCTCATAGGTTTCATCGTTATAGGATTGCTTGTTTATTTGCTTTTTTTTCAGGTGTGCTAAATGTGAAATACAAGGATTACTACAATGGCAGTTATAACTGAGAACGATGACCCCAAGGAAGAGATAGAGTGTTATCAGATAGTCAGATTAGCAGATTCGTATGATGCTGAGATGGGCAATACGAATGAGTAAAGATATGTATCCACATACACCCTAAGAAGAGCTTTACTCCACATAGATGTGAATTAGTACTGTGGACCCTCTGGTATCATACTAGGTAGGGAAGATATGGTAGTGACCCCTCCAAAGGGGTCAAGAGGGGGGAAATTAGTAGAATTATAGGGGTCTGATAATGTTGAGTTTTTATATATATATATATATATATATATATATATATATATATATATATATATATATACATCTACATCTACATATCTATAGCTACAGTATATATATCTTTAGATATATATAAAGCATAAATGAAAAAGGTGCAGCGCTAAACACACATAAATAAAAAACAATAAAAAATTTGTCCATAAACAGTCCAATGGTGTCTTTCTAAGGTGATGACGGAGGCATACACATGCAGGTGACAACGTGAAAGAAAACCTCCACCACAGATGAAATGGCCGCTCACCTTACCAAGTGGACCCTTAGATCATAAAGGGTCACTAAAGCCTTCCCACCAGGGGTTAAATGATAGCGATCCACTGGAGAAATACGTCACACTTGGCAGATATGCCGGATGGATATCAGTCAGTCCTCACGGAAAAGCTCAATCCCATATCGCCATCAATCATGTGAATGAAAAATTTAAAAAAACATAGTGTTCTCTGCTTATAAACAGTTTATTGAGTAAAAAAAATGGGAATATAAAAACTTACAAAGAGAGCACCTATATCCCGGTGCTAGGAGGGTACAGCGTATAACAAAGTGCACAGATAGGGCTGCGGGTGATGTCACTTTCGTCCGTATGCATTACGTCCATATGCAGGACTTCATCAGCGGAACGGCCATGACTACAAACACCCGACTTATATTGGAAAGCAATTGATTACACTGACTTCCCATTGGTGGAGCAGGATTTAATTGTCAATTAGTCAAAAACTTTCAGAGAGCACAAAAATAGGGGCAGCCAGCTGTATCTAGTTTTAATCACAATGATGAGTGAAATTATATATAATAGTAAGCATCTGGGGCATTAGTTTCCTACCTTGTTCCCAGAAGTTCATGGCGGTATCCCCTTTCCCCATAGTCACATGACATCGCGTTCTGAGCGTCCACGTGACTTCCGCGCGTCCACGTGACGTCACGGTGTGTCTCGCTCATATGACGCATAGACAGCTCAGAGCAGGGGGAAGCAACAGACAAAGAGTTGCCACAGCAACGGTAGGTTGACCCTTGGTGTTCAGCAGCATTTAATAACTTTACAAAATATTTGATATACCATTGCGCTGATTTATTTTACTATTATGATATATATAAAGCGACTGTCACTTTAAGAATTGATAATATGCTTGATTTGTTTACTTTCCCTATATGTTCTCCTTTCTCTTTGTTTCAATTCCTCGGAAATCGAAACTACTGGATATGTGACGACACAAACTACTGATAAGAACCCAGAAAGATGCTCAAAATAGGCTTTTGTACCAAAACCAGTCTGAACTGACCAGATACTGCTGAAATCTATTTTTTTTTGCCAGTCAGTTAACTGTTCCCTTGCTACTAAGAAGATATGAATGCTGATTGGACTAAACTATACGATCACACCTATAACACGCATAGAACTTATGCATATTCATACGTATATATTGTTAAACTTGATGTTTGTACGGCAGAAACACTTTCACTTTTACTCGCTTATAGTAGCCGAGAACTGTGTTGTATTTCTCTACTGCAGTGAATAAAAAGCACCTACTTATAGTATCTTACGATCTGGATCTACTATCTCATCTGAATGTCTTGTTTGAAGACCCCTAAATCTGATTTAACAAACCTATGTACCGGGATGAAGAATATTGAATAATACGTTTGGTTGTTTTTGATTAGATTATTATTTGAATAAGCATTTTGACCGCTCCTGAGGAAAAGGATCAAGTCCATGAAATGCATCAGGCAGAAAGGAATAACTATCTTTAATGCGTTATGTTGGTTTATCATACACTGAGTTTTAACGTCTACTGTATGATATTTTGTGGATTAATCTGAGAAATTTGTTTTACGATCAGTGATATTAAATAAATTATGATTTTAGATATATGTTGTGCCTTAAAAGTCTAATTTCAGTGCTCCCCCTTCTTCCCCCTCCCCCGCTTTTGTTTGTATTTGTCAATATAAAGGTATCTTTTTTAATCAGTTTAGGATCAAATAGAGATGGATGAATCAAATCAGATAAAAGGCTTATGATTTCCAGGAAACAAATGTGCACTGATTTACTTAAAGTGGATGTAAACCCCAAACAAATTTGCACTAGCCTGAGACAGGCACAGACCAGAGTGAAAGAAAATGTATTCTCAAGTGAACAGCAAGAAGAATATAGGGGAGATGTATGTAGTCAGAGTTGGGCAGAGTTGAACATCCAGTGATCTGATGATTGTTATAGTGCAGTGTGTGTGTCTGAGGTCACCTGATCACAGATAACATTCCTTTCCATCATTGTTATGTGGGGGAGGGGTGAATTTCTCACTTTTTATAATTACACAGGATGTGCCCATCTCAGGCTAGTGCATGAGATATGTAAATCGCCTGTCACTCACAGCAAGGGGGGGCGTTTTTGACAAAGTTGTCAGCACTTTGTCAAGATATTTCTAACTGAACAATAAAAGAGGATTTCTCAGGGCTGGAGTAAATCTGTGTGGCAAGACTGGGCTCAAATGAAAGGAAATCGTATTCTCTACATTATGACATCAACTTTAAGGTGGGGGTCTCTAGAGACCAGCTTTGCTTAAGAGGTGGAAGCAAGTGGCTGGAAAAGGTAGATTCTGTCACATTAGGTGTTTTTGTTGTCATAGACTGGAGCACATTGCTAAAGAGTGCCATGCTGTGAAGACAGGACAAAAGTAGGCCAGTGTTACCAGGACAGCACAGAGAGAGAAGCAGATTTTTTATTTCTGCTGGAAATCTATGCCTTTTCTTGAGAATGTTACAAGGCAACAGAAGGCACCATACAATAGTTTTGCAGTCAGAAATGGGCAGATAAAGAAATGTGAGCAGTAAGCTATGTTTTTTGGCGCAGTTGGAAGGAACATATAATCTGCTTTGTCTATTACTCTCTTTTAAGGTAATGTCTTTTAAGGTAATGAACATCAAGAGGTGGATAAGACGAGACAGACTAGATGAAGAGATGAAAGCATGGGGAAAATGCAGTTGATTTCCTGATGATGGCTGAATTGGAGTGAACTTTCATCTGAGCATTTCCTTATGGTCTGGAGAGCGACGGACTTTCATCTGGAATTTTCCTTCCACCTATGTAACACACACTGCCAAAGACACTCTGAACCCTGTTGAAAGCAATTTTGCAGCTTGGGCCAAGTCTGATCGCCCAGAAAATACGGGTTTCGAAAGGGAATTTTTTCCTACCATTTACAATACAAGGGGGTTTATTTCACCATTTCCTGGACAAAGACTTTAAGAGATGCTGAGGAATACTAAGTTTCAGTTTTCGTTATATCATGCTATAAAAATCGAGTTGGAATGTGTTGCTATGGCTATTTTAGTGATTTTTATAGCTTAGCCATTACAAGAAAAAAACAAGTTAAGTAGCTGTTCGGTGTACTTATTGCATACATTGTACATGCTTATTAGTTAGGAAGGATGGGAAGATTGTGCATGTTGTAGACTTATTTTGTGATATCTGTCAGTCTTGTACTATAATCCTATAATTGTAATAGTTTGTATGCACAGCATTTGTTCAGTAAAAGCACATTAATACAGAGCTTTGATAGCTTCCTTGAGTTTACAGCAAGAACCTTAACAACTTGCTGACCGCACCATAGCATATTTACTGGTACAGGGCCGTGCTGCGCAGGATTACGTATACATACGGGATCCTGCACCTCCAGGTATCGGGCATGAGGGCGCACCACTGGCAGCACACTCCCGCTGTGATTTTACATGATCGTTTGGTACACTGACAGAATGGTAGTCTGCCTATTTAAACAAAGCAGATTGCTGTTCTGCAAGTAGAGAAGGCATGGATCCTGTTAAAGCTGGAACACTGATCTATGTCGTCCACTAGTAAAAGCACCTCCCCACTACACTTATTCACCAGATAGGCACCCATTTAACCCTTTGAGCGCCCCTGATGTTAACCCCTTCTTTGCTGGTGTCATTAGTACAGTGACAGTGCATATTTTTTAGCACTGATCACTGTAATAATGTCACTGGTCCCCAAAAAAGTGTCAAAAGTGCCAGTTAGGTGTCCGATTTGTCCACCGCAATATCGCAGTCCCGCTATAAGTCACTGATCACCGCCATTACTAGTTAAAAAATATAAAAAAAAATGAAATAAAGAAAAATCCATAAATACAGTATATCCCATATTTTGTAAACGCTATAACTTTTGTGCAAACCAATTAATATACGCTTATTGGGATTATTTTTTTTTACCAAAAATATGTAGTACAATACATATTGGCCTAGACTGATTAAGAAATGTGCCTTTTTCCATTTTTTTTATTAGAAAGGGTTTTAGAGCAGAAAGTAAAAAAATATATATATTTTTTTCAAAATTGTCAGTCGTTTTTTGTTTATAGTACAAAAAATAAAAACCACAGAGGTAATCAAATACCACCAAACGAAAGCTCTATTTGTGGGAAAAAAAGGACATACCTTTTATTTGGGTACAGTGTCAGGAGGGGAAGTGGTTAATAGGTGCAAAGAAAAAACTGGGGGGGTACCGGGCAGCTGGGGAAATCAAATAATGGACAGGAGGGGGTGTGGCGGGGGGAAATTACACCTTTATGGCTCTCCCTGCTGCAGTTGAAAGCTGTCGGGAGAGAGAAGAGGGGAAGCTGCAGCAGTAAATGCCATATAGAGAATTGGCTCCTGTAATTGGCCCCCCTCATGGATCACCCCCGTCCCCTATTTAATTTCCCCAGCTGCATGGGCACCCCTGCTAAACTGATGGGGCCTGTGCCTTGTACAGGGCCCAGTGGCAATTCCTTATTGCCGACCCTGGGTCTGAGAGATAAAACATATCAAGAGAGACTTCAGGAACCTAATATGTACAGTCTGTAGGAAAGAAGGGGAAGAGCAGACATGATTGAAACCTTTAAATACATCAAGGGGGTGAATAAGGTTCAGGAGGGCAGTATTTTCAATATGAAGCTAAAATCAAGAACACAGGCACATGGCAAACTAGCAGAAGGAAAGTTCAAAACTAATTTTAAAAAGTATTATTTTACCAAAAGGGTCGTTGATGTTTGGAATAGACTTCCAGCAGAGGTATAAGTCAGTCAACAGTAAGTGGATTCAAACATGCTTGTAACAAATATGGATCTATACTAAAAGAAAGTTAACAAAAAAAACTTCTAAAAAAAAAAATGGGGCAGACTCGGTGGACCACTAGGTCTTTTTTCTGGCATTACTCTTCTATGTTTCTGTTACGGTGGAGCTAGTAGCTGATCGAAAAGTTATCTCAGGTTGCCAGGAACCCATATCCTTCTTACACCTGTAGCAAAGTCTTTAGTCTCTTCTAGTCTAATGAGGACCTCTAAGGCCAAAAATAGCTGACATCCTTCTGTAAGTAGTGGGTTGTGAGGCATAGTGGGTGCAAGGTGTAAGTTATTGGGCACCAGACACTTCTTGAATGCAAAATAGATGTTTATTTCTTTTACAGTCTTTCCTTTATGAGGGAAAGAGGGTTAGGGCTAGGACACCCTTAAGCAGTTGCAATTTCAATTGGCAGACACCAAAACTTCAATAGGAGGACAGCCGTACAGGGAAAGGCCCCAGTAAGGCACCACATCTGCACGTGCAGGATTGCTGTCTCCTATGGTAAGAGTCTTTAACAGTTCCTACCACAAATCGTAATAGTCCTCTCAGATTCACTACAACTTCTACTTGTAGTTCTTCAGCCCCTTGAGATCCTGGTCTCTCACTAGACCCTCTGATTCACTGACTCTGAATCCCTGGAGCTCCTTAAAGCTTTGCGGTGGTATCGCCATCAAACGTCACCCACGCTTCCATGCTGGGTCCCTAGCTTGGCACTCCAGATACTTCTCAAGCTTCACCCCTGCTAACTGACTCGGTCCCTGGCTTGACTCATCATGCTGCTCTGCAAGCGTCACTTCTGTTAGTTGGGTCCCTGACTTGATCCGCCTGAAGTTTCCTGATTCTCACCGTGTCCGTTCGGTGAGAATGCTGCTCCGGTATTTGCTTCAGTTACTCACTGTGGTCCCTGGTAAAGGTGGTTGGTCCCTTAGTGGCGACAGCTTCCCTCTTACCACCGACCACGACAGGTTCTCTGACCAGCAGAACCGTAATTTCTGGTTGGGCTGCAAGCCGCAAATCCCATCAATGCGCTGCCCTCTTACTTCTGGATAGGCCCTCACACAGCCTGGCAGCCTGATGCCCCCGGGAGTTGTCCTTCTCATATCTAGTACCACCAAGTGCCCGGCCACCTAGTGGTAACTACTCCTGGCAAGTAAGTCTGTGAGGAGCATCCCTAACTAAACCCCGGGGTGCTACACACCAGTTCCTCGGCCTCCAGTTCCTTAAGCTCTTGCTGCCCTACCACTGTGGCGTGTGGAACATGGACTATATATGAAATTACTACTATGCAGATCATTTTATTTAGCTTGGTAGCCAAGTCCCCAAAATCATTTTTAGAACACATCATCTGCTTCTAACTTTGTCATTTGTACCAATGTGTACCATGACAACTAGGTCCTCCCCAGCCCTACCCATCCATCTGTCAACCTGATCTGCAGCTTACATAAAGCAACAATTTGGACAACAAAATGACATAAATGTCAAGTACCTTTG
Source organism: Lithobates sylvaticus (assembly GCA_028564925.1). Taxonomy (NCBI): domain Eukaryota; kingdom Metazoa; phylum Chordata; class Amphibia; order Anura; family Ranidae; genus Lithobates; species Lithobates sylvaticus. The sequence goes on along the minus strand of CM053030.1, from coordinate 164,412,999 downwards.
TGCTAATGTAGAGAATTTCATATAAAGCTACAGAATGGTAGGTATTAGTCTCTTTTAGCAAAATGCATGTAATGTAGTTTTATTTCCCAGTGATTTTGGGAGCCAGGGGCATGCATTACAGATCAGCCATGGTAACTAGCAATATTCAATAAAGTGGGTGTGGTCCTGAAAGGTCAAGACAAATTGAAGAATTATGAAAATGTATTTAAATATAACTATTCATTAGATATTGCCAAAATGTCCTAAAGGCAAAGAATAATGAAAAGATAATAATCTAATTGTAGAAATAAAAAAATAACAAATGTCCTTAAGGTGAACTTAAAAGGGAAATTCTAATGGTCATTCATTTAGTTTTTTTTTTTTTGTTTTACGTTTATACATTTTTAAACTAATGTTTATATCTTATAATATCTTTACTTTGCAATTAACTTTTAATACAGGGTGCATGAGAGTGCATAGTAGAAGCTAATTGCATTTACACTTTTTTTTTTTACTGCAAGTCCATATAGAGCCATACTGAACAGGGGGGGTTGAGTTGTTGAGCTCTGTAAATAGCAAGGCAGTAAAGATTAGCCTGGTAAACATGGTAAAAATAAGCTTAAAGTTCCAAATTCTAGATGGAAATAGGTAAAATTAAATATTTCTATGCAATATTTCATATTTACTTGAAACAAAAATATACAAATATTTTTTAGAGTTAGGTATTTTAGTCCTGAACATAGTAAGGAAATTATATGTACAAAAACACTTTCCCTTTTTTAAAATACACAGAAATAAATTACACCTACTGTGTAATAAATGATGTGTAACAAGACTGTTTTCTTGAGAGATGCATAAACATACACAGCAGGTGTTAATTGCCACCTAGCACAACTACATTCACTAAACAAACATTGCACATAACTCTTTTTTTATTGTTCATGTGAAGCAATTTGTATATCATGAACTGTACTGTGTATAATACACTTTACTGGCATGACAAAAAAGTTAGCAGATTTCAATTATGCTAAAACATTACAAAAAAATGTAGAGAAGTGATTCAGATTTACGTTTCAATTTATGCTTTGGGTATGGATGATGATCTTGCTTTCAATTAATGTACCAAACACAACTGGTGCTGAATTCTAAAAAAAATTGTGTCTTATACTCCTTAATTAGATTGTAATTCCAACAAAAATCTGAAACGTTTTTAGACTTTTGGATAGGAAAGGGAAGGGTTAGAATTGACCTCAGAATTTTATTGCAATCTGTAACCCACCAGGACAGGAAAGGGAGCGTAAATCTCCAATCGGAGCATCAACAAATACTGATGGAGGACCTGCTTTCCCTAGTGTGTTAAAATAAAACAAAAGTATTTTTATTGATGTAGTATCTCTGTTCCAATTCAAAAATGGCTGACTCTACGCTTGTGCACTGCTCTTGAGGCCAGAACACTGTTGTTGAACATTTGCCTTAATAGGGAGTTGTATTAGTGGCATGCTTTAGTGTGCCTGTGACTTCAAGCCTAACTCAAGGCTTCTGTCTAAATTTACAAATTTTTATTCCTCCCTGCGTGTATTCAGTGAAAAATAGTTAAAACATATTAGTGTCTTTCCTCCTTGTCTCTGTGGAAGTCTTCAACAATGACCTCACATTGGAATTATTTTGACATCCCAATATGCAGTGCATTTCCCACCATTGTGATTCACATTTAGTCTGAAGGAGGGTGTGCTAATAGCTACCTGAGCTATTTGAAAATGTTAGATGATACTACACATCATCCTACCAGGAAGTGAAACTAGGCCTGATCTACAAGCAGGACATAAGAGGAATACCGTTACAGTGGTGTGAAAAAGTGTTTGCCCCCTTCCTCCTTTCCTGTTCCTTTGCATGTTTGTCACACTTAAGTGTTTCGGAACATCAAACCAATTTAAACAATAGTCAAGGACAACACAAGTAAACACAAAATGCAATTTGTAAATGAAGGTGTTTATTATTAAAGGTGAAAAAAAATCCAAACCATCATGGCCCTGTGTGAAAAAGTGATTGCCCCCTAAACCTAATAACTGGTTGGGCCACCCTTAGCAGCAACAACTGCAACCAAGCGTTTGCGATAACGTGCAATGAGGCTTTTACAGCGTCCTGGAGGAATTTTGGCCCACTCATCTTTGCAGAATTGTCCTAATTCAGTTACATTAGAGGGTTTTCGAGCATGAATGGCCTTTTTAAGGTCATACCACAACATCTCAATAGGATTCAGGTCAGGACTTTGGCTAGGCCACTCCAAAGTCTTCATTTTGTTTTTCTTCAGCCATTCGGTGGTGGACTTGCTGGTGTGTTTAGGATCATTGTCCTGCTGCAGAACCCAAGTTCGTTTCAGCTTGAGTACACGAACAGATGGTCGGACATTCTCCTTCAGGACCTCTTGGTAGACAGCAGAATTCATAGTTCCTTTTATCACGGCAAGTCTTCCAGGTCCTGAAGCAGCAAAACAGCCCCAGACCATCACACTACCACCACCATATTTTACTGTTGGTATAATGTTCTTTTTCTGAAATGCAGTGTTCCTTCTATGCCAGATATACTTGGACACACACCTTCCAAAGAGTTCCACTTTTGTCTCATCGGTCCACAGAATGTTGTCCCAAAAGTCTTGGGGATCATCAAGATGTGTTGTGGAGAAATTGAGACGAGCTTTGATGTTCTTTTTGCTCAGCAGTGGTTTTCTCCTTGGAACTCTGCCATGCAGGCCATTTTTGCCCAGTCTTTTCCTGATGGTGGAGGCATGAACGCTGACCTTAACTGAGGCAAGTAAAGCCTGCAGTTCCTTGGACGTTGTTGTGGGGTCTTTTGTGACCTCTTGGATGAGTCGTCGCTGCGCTCTTGGGGTAATTTTGGGCGGCCGGCCACTCCTGGGAAGATTCACCACTGTTCCATGTCTTCGCCATTTGTGGATAATGGCTCTCACTGTGGTTCGCTGGATTCCCAAAGCTTTGGAAATGGCTTTATAACCCTTTCCAGACTGATAGATCTCAATTACTTTCTTTCTCAATTGTTCCTGAATTTCTTTGGGTCTCGGCATGATGTGTAGCTTTTAAGGATCTTCTGGTGGACCTTACTGTGTCAAGCAGCTCCTATTTAAGTGATGCCTTGATTGTGAACAGGTGTGGCAATAATCAGGCCTGGGTGTGGCTAGAGAAATTGAACTCAGGTGTGGACAACCACAGTTATAGTATGTTTTAACAAGGGGGGCAATCACTTTTTCACACAGGGCCATGATGGTTTGGATTTTTTTTCACCTTTAATAATAAACACCTTCATTTACAAATTGCATTTTGTGTTTACTTGTGTTGTCCTTGACTATTGTTTAAATTGGTTTGATGTTCCGAAACACTTAAGTGTGACAAACATGCAAAGGAACAGGAAATGAGGAAGGGGGCAAACACTTTTTCACACCACTGTAATATATCGACGCAGCCCAGGTAAATTAATAAGAATGAAAAAAGTAAAACAGGGGGAGTTGAGCTTTCAGTGGGTTGCAGATACAAACTGAAATTTGTTCCTATCAATCCGTGTGAATTTCAGTATTTGTTCTTTTAAGGTTGTTTGTATTTTTTTTAAATGAAAATGAATGCCAGTAGATCCTGGTCACGTGTCAGGGGAACCATCCACCTCACTCTTCAGTGCCTTCACTAATATTTTATTTGTTGAAAACAGATCCCAGTTCATTTCAGAAGACCTCTGTAAAAAAGACATCCATACCTGCTGATATATAGAATTGGTAGACAGAGTCTCAACAACATCATAAGACAAGGAAAGCCGTCTCAACTGTCTCCTTTTAATCTCTATGCCATTAAGTTCAAACTTCTGAGGTATGGGTGAAAGGCCCTGTTCTGGACTACAAGATCCTTACAATTGGCGGTTCTAACTTCATTCCTCATACCAATAGGAGGCAATTGGCGGAAAGACATAAACCAGGCGATAACTTCAGCATTTCACCAAGGCATCCTGATCCAGAGCCTGTAAATTGTGGAACCAAAAAAAAAACGAAAAAAGAAGTCCAATGCTCCAGCAAGGTAACCAACATTGCTGACATACTGTGTGGGTACATGCAGTATATATAAATATATATATACCAATTTGTTTAAATATGTTCTCATTTTTATAACCATCAATTTGCACTGTCCTGCTGGTCTCTCAGATATAAAGGAGGATATAACAGAAATTTGGAAATACCTGTCTATATAGGCAATGCTTGAGCAGGGTTTTTGGAAAACCCTCCTTGCGTATTGATAAAATAAATAGATTTGGAATGCCATTGCATAGAAAGCTGCGTTCGTAACAGGCATTCAATACACTTCTCACATCTGTTCAGCTGCTGCTATCTGGAGTGACTCATACTTTTTATTAAATGATGAAACCTGAATAATGTATAGCAATACAAGTTGTGATTTTGATCATTTACCCTTTGGTATTGCCTTGGAAATATATTGCCCTTTTGAAAGTATTATCAGGAAAATCATAAATTTATGGAACACACATTTTTAAAACATTCCCCTGCATTAACAACAGCATATTGAGCACATGAATCTATCAGTGAGACTAGCGCTTAGCATTTATCAGACTACTAACCATTTTCCTGCATGCTTATTTTGTCCTATCAGGTGCACCTTCGAAAACATAATTTTTCAAACTTTTATTACATTGTAATTTATGTTCACACAGTGTATATTGTGCGTTTCATAGCTTCCATCTTCCATTTTTTCAAGAGTCTTAGCTGTACTTAGGGAGAAGCTTTCATTATCATTCAGCCCGTGCTTCCTCCTCTGTTTGAAGCAGAACATATTTATTGGTAATTCAATTGATTGTCATCTCATCATGTAACAAATGTGATCGACTGCATTTTATTTGAAATAGCTTATGCATTTTGTAGACATTAATTAGCACAGAAACTTTTAAGTCACAGAAAGTTTAGACTAAAATATACGGAGCAGAAATAATAATAATAATAATAATAATAATAAAAAAAGAGCAAACAGGGGTCTTTGAAGCCAATTAGCAGTCACTTTGATAGCATAGGATGGGGGTTGTTATGTCTGAGACTGTTCTACAGAACTTAATACATTTTCAGGCTCTTTCACAGAGGCAGTGCAACTTATGCACCTTCTGATTGTCCTCACATATCAGAGTGACAACTCTTTTTTTATAGATGAAAGGTTGGGGTCTATTAATTAACCTCTTCGCGCCCAGGCAATAGCCGAAAGACGGCTGCAGCGCGGGCGCTCCCTGCCGGGAGGACGTCCCTGGACGCTTACTGTTTACTTCTGCAATGCGCGCTCCTGAGAGAGCGCATTGGGGAAGTTTTGTGCTGGCCGTGTCCCTCAGACACAGCCAGTCACAGATCGCTGTAAACGGCCAATCACAGCGGTCGTTTACAGCGCGATCGGCGTGACCAATGAGAGATGATCTCATATGTAAATGTAGCGGGGTTCTACCCCTTTTAGGCTTAGAGACTACATCTCCCAGAATTCCCCAGGCCCCAGGGTTGCTGACTTCCGCCCGGGAGGCTGCTGGGGGAGATTATAAAAGGGAAGAGCGGAGACCGCCTCTTCCTCTTGGGACACTTCCTCTTCTGAGGCCTGACAGGACTGGCCTGCCTCTGCTGACGGAGCGTGTGACGCGAAGATTGCAGCCAGCAGAGACACCTGTGCGGACCGGAGCTGAAGGCCTGAAGCCTGGGCCTTGCAGCCGATGGAGTGAGACTCTCACCCCTCACTTTCCACAGCAGCGGAGCGGAGGCTTCCCCTTACTGTCGGTCGGACGGAGCTGACGACCGGAGTTCAGGGCTGTGACTGAGGAGACCGGACGCCGCCATTGAAGAGACCAGAGCCGCCATTAGAGGGACCGGATCGGAGGACGGTACCCCAAGGATTGGTGAGAGAGCCTGTAGGCTCAATCCTGCATTGACACACAAGTTTTATGCCTATTGAACTGCCTAGGCGCAATTTACCTCAGAGCAGCAATGTTACTTTTTTGTGGATTACAAATGACACCATTTAAAGCTACATGTGCACCACCTCTACAGATTTATTGCCGGTGAAGAACACTGTACTAGTACAAGGACTGAGCTCTATTACTAGGGATCAGGCCTGGTCCGTTAGGTAGGCAGAGATAGATTTATTGCACCTCAGGGGTGTATAGCAGACGGTCGCCACACTTGGCGCTCCGTTTCCCCATTGTTAGATTCATATACCTGTGTACATGTTTAAAGTGCATATTGCAGGGACCTGCTAAAGTATTGTAAGATATATGTTCAAATGCATGTTGCTATTCTTTTTCCTTACTGCAAAAGTAAAGCCAGTTATTCTTATTTCAGCAGTCTGCTTGTGAGTTCATACCAATTACACTTAGAGTATAAGCTAAGTTTTATGTGCATAGGGACGTACCCCTTTACTAACTGTGCCAGAGTGGGTAGAGCCAAATTGCCGGGGGTTGGTGGAGCTGTACTCAGGGACCCAAAACAAACCAGCGGCTCTCTTAACTGGGGGTAGCGCTACACGTGGGGGCTCGTAATCCGGGATCCTGAGTCAGCGGGAAAAGCCGCCAGAAGGTGCCGGCATGGACCCAATAGAAGTGGGACGGTGGTCCGCAACATGGGCCGCTGACCCAGCCGCAGCAGCAGTCATTGAACTGCCAGGGATGTGGCAGAGAGAGGCAGTGAAGCAGCTCATAATGTCATTATCCCCATGCCAGAAGTCGTGGATAATGGACATGAGAAATGATGCTGGGTACACATACGCCTTAATAGAATGGAAGGAAGAGACTCCAGAGCAGTTCAGGAGCCACAGCATACAGGCACCGAATGGTCAGGCCTACCAAGTGCTGCATGCGCTGCCGCGCAAGGGAGAAGGTTCTCCTATGAAAGCCATTCTATCCCCAAAGAAGGAAGAGCAGAAGGGCGCGGAAAGTCCCGCACCCACACACACTACTCTTAGTGCAGAACTGTGTGCTGTCCTAGGGGAGATTGTGACCCAGTGCAGAAGAGACCCCGGGGATTACCCAATGTCGGGATACAGGAAACTCCGGATGTTTTCAGGGAGGACACCTGTACCCTCGGGAGAAGAGGGATTTGAAGAGTGGTTAGATGGTGCCACGCAGGCCCTGGAAGAATGGGAGGTCTCAGAAGGCAGAAAGAAGCAAAGGATTGTTGAAAGCCTAAAAGGACCTGCCTTAGAGGCCATACGCAATCTGAAGACGAGCAAAAAGGATTGCACTGCCCAGGACTACATAGACATCCTGGAAGGTGTGTTTGGTGGGACAGAAAAAGTCACAGAACTTACCTATCAACTGGAACACTGTTACCAGAAGACAGGGGAGAAGCTGTCAGAGTACATGGGACGCATAGACAAGATCCTGCATAGGATTATCCTGAAGAAGGGGATAGATCCAGGGAAGGTAGATGAAGCCCGTGCCCAGCAGGTGATGAGGGGAGCCCAACCCTTGGACCCTGTCGCACTAATTCTACGTACCCGGCAGGATGGGAAGAGCCTGGACTACCCTGACCTCATCCGAATGGTCAGAGAAGAAGAGGCCATGTTGGAAGAGAAAAGGGAGAAGCAGGTGATGGGGTCTACAAAGTTTCCAGTGGCCACGGTCAGGTCGGCCTTAACCCCTGAAAGAGACACAGAGGTAGATGCCCTGAAGTTGCAGATGTCCCAGATGATGGAGATACTGACGTCTCTAGTGGCGAAAGAGACGCCCAGTCCCAAGAAGGAAACAACCAGGAGGGAATTGTTTCCAGCTGTTCCAGCACCAGCACCCCCACCTGACCACAGTGAGATGATTTGCTTTAATTGTGGAGGAATTGGTCATATTGCAGCTGTATGTGCCAGTCCCAAGAAGAAGAAGGCAGAAAGCCGCCAGCCGGCGGGAAACGCCAAAGGCCCCGGTGAAGGAGTCAACCGGGTGCCCATCACCTTCAGTGAGCTCCAAGAAGCACAACAAGAAGAGAAAGCGAGGAGACCAAACCCCTCAGAAGGGGCCCAGGGATCCTCAACCGAGGTGCACTCCAGAGAAAGGGGGCAAGACCCCCCTGAGGAGACACAGCACCCCAAAGCAACAACCCTTGCAAGTGAGAGATAACAATATCCCTCAACGGGTTCACACTCCCACTAAGAGGGAGAAAGTCAATGCATACCAGGCTCAAGAGAGGAGCAAGTGCAAATCAAGTGCTGGTAAAGCGAAGAGTCCAAAGAAGAGGACAGCATCAACTAGGCCCTACCCAGAAGAGCTAGTTGGTCCATCCCCTACTGTACCCATCCAAGTGGAAGGAGTGTACACGAAGGCCCTCCTGGACACTGGAGCACAAGTGACCCTGTTGTACAGGGACTTCTATGACAGATACCTGAGTCATCTGCCTATACAGAAGATAGAAGAGTTGGAGATAAGGGGATTGGGAACTCAGAGTTTCCCCTATGATGGATACTTACCCATAAGACTGACGTTTGACCCATCCGTAGCTGGGAAGTCTGAAGTGTTCGACACCTTAGCAGTGGTGTGTCCCCGCCCACCAGGAACCAGCAAGACGTCCCTGATCATAGGGACGAATACGGACCTAGTCAGAAGACTTCTGACCCCCCTGGTGAAGAAAGAGAGTCTTTCAACTCCCAAGATCCATCCCATGCTGAAGGCAGCCTACCAGCGGTTGGTCCTAGAGCAGAAGACCCCAAGTGAGGGGATAGGAAGGGTATGGAGGCTTGGAAAAGAAGGAGCAGTGTTACAGCCTGGAGAGGTGACCTGCATGAGAGCCACGGTAAAACTTACTTGGGAGCAGCCTGGCCCCTTTGTGATGCTGGAACCCGACCCAATGGAGGGTCACTCAGGTCTGGAAGTGATACCAGAAGTAATTTCACTGAAGGACCTGAAGAAGGCTAGAGGAAGAGTCCCTGTCAGTGTGAGGAACTCCACAGAGAGGCCCGTGGAGATCCCTGCCAGGATGCTTCTGGGACAGGTGAGTCCTGCTGTCCCAGTTGGCTGGTCAGAAGTGAAGGGGGCGGGTGAAGGAGAAGATGTTTGGAAGAAACTCTCCATGGAAAACCCTAACCTACCTGGAGCTTGGAAAGAGAGAGCCAAGGCCCAACTGACCAGATGGGAGAAGATTTTCTCCAAAGATGAGTTTGATGTGGGGTGTGCGAGGAGTGCCACCCACCGAATCCGCATGCAAGAGGACAAGCCATTCAGAGAAAGAGTGAGGCGAGTCCCGCTAGCAGATCTGGAGGATCTGAGGGAGCAGCTTGCGGAATTGAAGAAGACGGGAGTGATTAGGGAATCCAGGAGCCCCTATGCCTCCCCAATTGTGGTAGTCAGAAAGAAGAATGGGTCATTGAGACTGTGCATTGACTACAGAACTCTCAACAGGAGGACCATTCCTGACCAGTACACCACGCCAAGGATAGAAGATGCCTTACAGAGTTTATCTGGAGCTAAGTGGTTCAGTGTGATGGACCTCAAGAGTGGGTATTACCAAATCCCCATGCATCCAGAAGATAGAGAAAAGACTGCCTTCATAACCCCAGTGGGATTCTTTGAGTTCAACAGGATGCCCCAGGGCCTATCTGGAGCTCCTGCTACGTTTCAACGCCTAATGGAAAGGACGGTTGGAGACATGAACCTCATAGAAGTCCTTGTGTATCTGGACGATGTCATTGTCTTTGGAAAGACTTTGGAAGAACATGAAGCCAGATTGGAGAAAGTACTGAAGAGGCTCAGTGAAGAGGGACTTAAACTTTCTCCAGAGAAGTGTCGGTTCTATCAGTCTTCTGTGAACTATCTGGGACACATAGTGTCTGAGAAAGGAGTGTCTACAGACCCTGAGAAGTTGGAGGCAGTTACTTCGTGGCCAAGGCCCACAACAGTTACAGAACTTCGGTCTTTCTTGGGGTTCTGCTCCTACTACCGCAGGTTTGTGGATGGATTTGCCCGCATTGCCAAACCCCTCAACGAGCTGCTGAAGACAGAAGGAGAGGAGGATGGAATGGGGCCTAGGAGGTCCGGTGAATCAGTCCAAGACCAGTGGAATTCAAGGTGTGAAGAGGCTTTCAGAACCTTGAAGAGAAGTCTCACCACAGCCCCAGTTTTGGCCTACGCTGATCCCACTAGACCCTATGAGCTACATGTTGATGCCAGCCATGAGGGCCTAGGTGGAGTACTCTACCAGGAGCATGAAGACCAGCTACGACCAGTGGCCTATGTGAGCCGGAGCCTGACCCCCTCCGAGAAGAACTATCCCACCCACAAGTTGGAGTTCTTAGCCCTCAAGTGGGCAGTTGTTGACAAGTTGAGAGACTACTTGTATGGGGCCGAGTTTACTGTAAAGACAGATAACAACCCCTTGACCTATCTATTCACCACCGCCAAGCTGGATGCAACTGGACACAGATGGTTGGCGGCGTTGTCTGGATTCAATTTCAGTCTCAAGTACAGACCAGGGGCTGGAAATAGGGATGCAGATGCCCTGTCCCGAAGATCCCATGTCATGGTCGATGACTGGGAAGACTGGACCCAAGTGGCACCAGATGGAGTGCGAGCCCTTTGTCAGGGGGCTGAACTCCAAGCCAGAGGAGGATCCAGGGCTGAAGAAATAGGAGTTACCACAGTGGGAGTCCCAAAGTGTTACTGTGGGGTAACTCAACTGGCAGAAGAGTGTCTGCCGAAGCTGTCCAAGAAGGAGTTAAGGTGTGACCAATTGGAAGATCCCATGGGGAGATTGGTCCTGGAAGCCCTGGAAGACAAGAGTCCAGAGGGACTCCGCCTTCACCCTTCTAAAGAAGCTCGCCTACTGAGGAGAGAGTTGGACAAGTTACAGGTGCATCAGGGGGTAGTCTACCGAAGGGGCCCCTCTGATGGCCCAGAAGACAAATGGCAGTTGTTTCTCCCCGAAAAGCATCGAGAGACTGTGCTGATTGCCCTACACGACCAGCATGGTCACTTGGGAGCAGAGAGAACCTTCCAACTTGTCAGAGACCGGTTTTATTGGCCCTGCATGAGGGCCGAAGTGGAGGAGTATTGCCATTCCTGTGCAAGATGCATTCAGAGGAAGACTTTACCCCATCAAGCTGCCCCAATGGGCCACCTACAGAGTGAAGGCCCAATGGATCTGGTATGCATTGATTTTCTCTGCCTTGAACCCGATTTGAGCGGATTGGGAAATGTTCTGGTGGTAACCGACCATTTCACTCGTTATGCTCAGGCTTTCCCAACCAAGGACCAGAAGGCCTCTACAGTAGCCAAGGTACTTCTGGAGAAGTACTTTGTTCACTATGGACTGCCACAGAGAATCCATTCAGACCAAGGAAGGGACTTTGAGAGTCGCCTGATCAGGAAGCTACTAGATTCTCTGGGAGTAGAGAAGACTAGAACCACACCATATCACCCTCAAGGTGATGCCCAGCCTGAAAGGTTCAACAGGACCCTATTGAACATGTTGGGAACTTTAGAGACCGAGAAGAAGCAACACTGGAGCCAACACATTTCAGCTCTAGTGCATGCCTACAATTGCACCACAAGTGATGTGACAGGTTTCTCCCCTTACCGGCTTATGTTTGGGAGAGAAGCAAGATTGCCAGTGGATTTGGCCTTTGGAATTTCTTTGGACCATGCCTCAGCTGCCTCCCACAAAGGATATGTGGACAGACTGAGGCGCAGTCTGAAGATAGCTTATGAAAAAGCTCAAGCGGCCTCTGGCCAGAGAGGGGCCCGAAATAAGAGGAACTTTGACCTGAAAGTTAGAGTACAGGACCTACAGCCTGGGGACCGTGTACTGTTACGGAACCTAGGGATCCCTGGAAAACACAAGATTGCTGATAGATGGAGATCAGAACCATATATCATCTGTAGAAAACTTCCAGGATTGCCTGTCTACAAGTTGAAGCCAGAAGGAAGATTGGGGCCTTTGAAGACCTGGCATAGGAATCATTTGCTCCCACTCACTGAAGCAGTCAGAATGCCTCCAGTAAGAGATGTACCTGAATCTGTTTCCATTCTGGATACCCCCAGGCCTAACACTAGGTCCCAGACATCCCAAGCTAGGGGTGGACAGGACCCCCAACCAGAAGAAGAAAGAGGAGAACTTGAATGGCTATGGCCTTCCTCAACTCCAGGAAATTCTGCCATAGATCTTCCACTTACTGAGAATGTGGAAGATAACACATTGAACCCAGAAGCCACAGAGTTTGTGCCATTCAGTGATGTGCCTGAGTGCTGGGAAGATGTCCCTGGTCTCTACCCAGAACAAGAAGAAGATGTTCCAGAACCAGAGATGTTGCCAGAATGTGTTCCTGAAGAAGTTCCAAGAGAACAGAGAACTCGCAGGAGTGTGAAGCCTCCCAAGAAGTTAACTTACCCCAAGATGGGAGAAAGTTCAGAGGACTCTGTTAACACAGCAAGGAGAAGTGCTGAAAGCCCTGACCCTTCCGCTGTTCATTTAGTGGAGGGCAACCCCAGCTCGCTCTCTGGCACAGTTAAGCAGGTCGCACACACTGAAGTGACCTGTCGACAGGACAGCTCCCCATCTCATGCCAATTGGTGGGAAGCTCCTCTGTCCAAATTATGTGAAAATGTTGTTCCCGAAAAAGTTTGTAGTTTGAGCACTATCTTTGGGGACCAAAGATTTAAAGTGGGGGGAGTGTGTAGCGGGGTTCTACCCCTTTTAGGCTTAGAGACTACATCTCCCAGAATTCCCCAGGCCCCAGGGTTGCTGACTTCCGCCCGGGAGGCTGCTGGGGGAGATTATAAAAGGGAAGAGCGGAGACCGCCTCTTCCTCTTGGGACACTTCCTCTTCTGAGGCCTGACAGGACTGGCCTGCCTCTGCTGACGGAGCGTGTGACGCGAAGATTGCAGCCAGCAGAGACACCTGTGCGGACCGGAGCTGAAGGCCTGAAGCCTGGGCCTTGCAGCCGATGGAGTGAGACTCTCACCCCTCACTTTCCACAGCAGCGGAGCGGAGGCTTCCCCTTACTGTCGGTCGGACGGAGCTGACGACCGGAGTTCAGGGCTGTGACTGAGGAGACCGGACGCCGCCATTGAAGAGACCAGAGCCGCCATTAGAGGGACCGGATCGGAGGACGGTACCCCAAGGATTGGTGAGAGAGCCTGTAGGCTCAATCCTGCATTGACACACAAGTTTTATGCCTATTGAACTGCCTAGGCGCAATTTACCTCAGAGCAGCAATGTTACTTTTTGTGGATTACAAATGACACCATTTAAAGCTACATGTGCACCACCTCTACAGATTTATTGCCGGTGAAGAACACTGTACTAGTACAAGGACTGAGCTCTATTACTAGGGATCAGGCCTGGTCCGTTAGGTAGGCAGAGATAGATTTATTGCACCTCAGGGGTGTATAGCAGACGGTCGCCACACTTGGCGCTCCGTTTCCCCATTGTTAGATTCATATACCTGTGTACATGTTTAAAGTGCATATTGCAGGGACCTGCTAAAGTATTGTAAGATATATGTTCAAATGCATGTTGCTATTCTTTTTCCTTACTGCAAAAGTAAAGCCAGTTATTCTTATTTCAGCAGTCTGCTTGTGAGTTCATACCAATTACACTTAGAGTATAAGCTAAGTTTTATGTGCATAGGGACGTACCCCTTTACTAACTGTGCCAGAGTGGGTAGAGCCAAATTGCCGGGGGTTGGTGGAGCTGTACTCAGGGACCCAAAACAAACCAGCGGCTCTCTTAACTGGGGGTAGCGCTACATAAACATATGAGATCATCTGTCAGCGCCACTCTCCCTCCTCACACAGAGACAGCGTGTGAGGAGGGAGAGATGAACGGCTGCAGCAGCCGTAGTAAAAAAAAAAAAAAAAAAAAAAAAAAAAAATGTTCCACCTGTCCCCGCTGCCATCTGTCCCCCTGCCATCTGTCCCCGCTGCCATCTGTCCCCACTGCCACCTGTCTCCACTGCCACCTGTCCCCTCTGCCACCTGTCCCCTCTGCCATCTGTCAGTGCCACCTGTCCCCAGTGCCATCTGTCAGTGCCACCTGTCCCCAGTGCCACCTGTCCCCAGTGCCATTTGTCCCCCGTGCCATTTGTCCCCAGTGCCACCTGTCCCCAGTGCCATGTATAAGTGCCATCTGTCATCAGTGCCATGTCAGTGCCACATAGTGCCATCTGTCATCAGTGCCATATCAGTGTCACGTGTCATCAGTGCCACATATTAGTGCCATCTGTCATCAGTGCCACATATTAGTGCCATCTGTCATCAGTGCCACCTGTCAGTGTCACGTGCCATCTGTTATCAGTGTCACGTGTCATCAATGCCACGTATCAGTGCCATCTGTCATCAGTGTCATATGTCATCAATGCCACGTATCAGTGCCATCTGTCATCAGTGTCACGTGTCATCAGTGCCATTTCTCATCAGTGCCACATATTAGTGCCATCTCTCATCAGTGCCACGTATAGTGCCACATGATATCAGTGCCACGTATAAGTGCCATCTGTCATCAGTGCCACGTATTAGTGCCATCTCTTATCAGTGTCACGTATTAGTGACATCTGTCATCAGTGCCACATCAGTGGCATCTGTCATCAGTGCCACATCAGTGTCACGTGTCATCAGTGCCATTGTCCTGGTGCTCCAGAGCCTTCAAAAGTGTACTAGGTAGTCAACAAGTTAGATGTGTAATTTATGCTCCTAGAACACGTGATGGCGCTCCCTGCATGTTGGGCCTCTCTAAGTGGCCAGGCTGTGGAAAAGTCCCACACATGTGGTATCGTAATACTCAGGAGGAGTAGCAGAATTTATTTTGGGTTGTCATTTGTGGTATACACATGCCATGTGAGAGAAATAACCTATTACAATGACAATTTTGTGGGGACAAAAATAAAAATAAAATAAAAAATGATTTTGCAAAGAATTGTGGGAAAAAATTACAACATCAAAAAGCTCACCATGCCTCTTACTAAATACCTTGGAATGTCTACTTTCAAAAAAGGGGTCATTTGGGGGGTATTTGTACTTTCCTGGCTTGTTTGGGTTGCAAGAAATGAGATAGGCCACCAGTACATCAGATGTGATCAATTTTGTATAATTCGCACCACAGCAGTAGACTCTCTAACTTTCACAAAGACCAAATAATATCCACTAATTTGGGTTATTTTACCAACGATATGTAGCAGTATAAATTGTGGCCAAAATTTATGAAGAAAAATTAATAATTTGCTAAATTTTATCACAAAAACAAAGAAAAATGTGTTTTTTTTTTCAAAATTTTCGGTCTTTTTTCATTTATAGCGCAAAAAATTTAAAACCCAGAAGTGATCAAATACCACCAAAAAAAGCTCTATTTGTGGGAAAAAAGGACAAAAAATTAATTTGGGTAAAGTGTTGCATGATTGAGTAATTGTCATTCAAAGCATGAGAGCACCGAAAGCTGAAAATTGGTCTGGGCAGGAAGGGTGTTTCAGTGCCCAGTAAGCAAGTGGTTAATCACAGCTGGGGTTTTTATTTTTTGCTAAACAAACAAAAAAAGATGGAAAAAAAATAGATATCATTTGCTGCTCAGTGATTGCAGTATTCTAGTCTGCATCTCCCCAAGGTAACACATAAAACCTGGCCTGTTAGTGGGCCCTGAGGACAGGGTTGATGACCACTGGAGTACAGGACACAGGATCTACAGTCATTACCATTGCTTATATGCAGATTCAGATGATTGGAAGCAGGGAGCTTTCTGTTACCTGCCAGTAGCTGTGCCAGGGGGGCGCGCTCTCAGCACAGCATTGTTTAAATTTTGTTCCTGAATGTTCCTTAACTCTCCTGGTCGAATGTATTTAAGACTTTTTTCCCCTTAGGAGGAAAGGCAACAAATAAAAGCTGATATTTCACATACATTATGGATATTATTTGTGACTTTTGTGCAATTGCTGAGATTTACATTGTTTTTTTTTTTAGAGACCTTTAAGTGTCAATTTACAATCAATAGACCGTTGGCATGCTTAGTGAACAGTTTTACATTTTTGCACTTCAAGTTGTACTACTAATTGTATAATAAACTCATAATTATTATTTTAACATGTGCACACACAAAACATGTTCATTTTTGCTGTTAACATGCATTGCAGAATAAACTGGACTTTCACAGCTTAGTTGTGATTTATCTGCCCTACAGGATGTTAATTTCAGCTGCGCACACACTCATGTTATCGATTTTATATCATTATAATCAGCACTCAAATTTTCCACTCGCCTACTCGCATTTTGCGAGTGGAAAATGAGGTCTGGTGAGGAGCTGGGCTACCTGGGAGTGGGGGGGGGGGGGCATTTATAACTCTTTCCCGCTATCCCGCTTTGTCCCGCATCACTACATCTGTTAATTATGTAGTAACTTCCAGCGCAAGTGTGAATATCAAGCACAGCCAGGGATTGGCCAGAAAACCTGCTGGATGTGCTCTGTGCAGCTGTCAGATTAAAGCCTTGATGTTGGGAATAGGCGGGACTGCTACTCACACCCGCCCCTTTGTCAAGCAATCAGCGTATAGGGAAACAGCACGCTTATACTTTGCTGACCGGGGTTTTTTTTCAGACATGTGGAAGCCCTGCACTCACAGCATGGCTTCTGCCATTAAAAGTAACAGCTGAGCTCTCCTCCATGGCTCCTATAGCAGCCTCCCTGCTCTGCACTGAGAGTGAGAGAAGAGCTGGTCTGTGAGTGCAGCATGATCGAGGGGAGGAAGGGGGTGAGCTGCATCCTTATCCTTATCTCCTTCCTGCTTGGGGAGGGGAGATTGGGAGCTGGAAATGAGAAGAGTGTACAGTTAGTGCACAGAAAAAGTAAACAAGGCTATGACAGAGCCAGCTACAGAAAGGTACTTTTACAAAGATAACCATGTGGAAGCTGATAGTGCTTTGGGGAGGGCAGAGGAGAGGTGTTGTGTTTTGAATGTGTATGTGTGTGGGGGGTTTGTATGTGTGTGTGGTGTGTGTGTGTGTGTGGTTTGTATGTGTGTGTGTGTGTGTGTGGTTTGTATGTATGTATGTGTGTGTGTGTGTGGTTTGTATGTATGTGTGTGTGTGTGTGATTTGTATGTATGTGTGGTTTGTGTGTGTGTGTTTGTGTGTGGAGGTTATAGCTGAGAAGAGGTGCAATAGTGAGATGTTAATAGATGAATGTACCTAGCGCTCTCTTGAACCCTGTGCATAACCTACTCCAGAACCCACCTTTCTGTATGTAACACTCTCCAGAACCCTGCACTCTGTACGTAACACACTACAGAACCCTGCACTCTATGCCTAGCACTCTCCTGCACTCTGTACACAATACACTAAAAAACCCTGCACCCTGTGCATAACACACTCTAGAAACCACCTTCCTGTACATAACAGACTCCAGAACCCTGCACTCTGTATCTAGCACTCTCATAAATTCTGTACAAATTTAGCCCCTCCCACTGTTAGGAGTTTGACCACACCCACTTTTACCCTGGTGAGTGTAGCACACTGCAAGCCACTTCCTACCTTAAGTGTCCCTCATTCTGAAGTTGAAAAGTTGGGAGGTATGAAACCCGGCTCTGTGAACAAGCCGGCTCTCCTCTTCCTCCTCTCTGCATGGGGTAAGGCTGCACGATGGACACAGGTGAGGCTGCACGATGGACACAGGTGAGGCTGCACGGGTGAGGTTGCACGGGTGAGGCTGCAATGCTGGACACAGGTGAGGCTGCACTGGTGAGGCTGCAATGATGGATACAGGTGAGGCTGCACTGGTGATGCTGCAATGATGGATACATGTGAGGCCGCAATGATGGACACAGATGAGGCTGCACGATGGACACAGGTGAGGCTGCATAATGGACACAGGTGAGGCTGTACGGGTGAGGCTGCAATGATGGACACAGGTGAGGCTGCACTGGTGAGGCTGCAATGATGGACACGGGTGAGGCCGCAATAATGGACATGGGTGAGGCTGCAATGCTGAACACTGGTGAGGCTGCACAGGTGAGGCTGCAATGATGGACACAGGTGAGGCTGCACGGGTGAGACTGCGTTAGTGGGCACTGGTCACGCTGCGTTGATGGACATGTGTGAGGCTGCATTGATGGGCACGGGTGATAAAGTTGTTGATTATATTTTTTTGTGTAACTTAATTCTGCATAAAACACTTAAGTGTAATTTCATGAGAATTTTTTGAGGTCGTGTATAGGGGCGGGATTAGGGGTGGGGCATGGTAGGGGTTGGGCGGGGAAACTGGTGGCGAGTAACCCTTAAGGCCTGGCTAGTAGCTCAGGACTTGAAATTTTGAGCCCTGATTATAATTGCTGTATATGTTGTAAGTTGCCTCAAGATTGGCTTAACACTGTCTTCAGGTGTGAAAAAAATCTGTTTGCACATATACGTGGATTTAAATGCAGGGACTACAGAAAAGGCCACCTTTTTAAACATAGGAATTTGCATGGTAAACTCATTACACTACTGGCTAGATATTTAAAATTAGTTATTATAGTTTAATAAGAAATATACAATTATTTTGTAGACATGTGGCTATTGATCTTCTGGGTGCCACTAAAAATAGCTTTGCATGCCCTCCTTGGCACACATGTCTTAGGGCCTTAGAGTGTGTACAGACCACATTATCTGAACTCAACAATATGTAGAATCAGCACTAAGCCCACCACAACATGACATGATTTAAATAACATCACGTGCATGCCCTTATGGTAACTAAGACCTGTCTAGCAAGCATATAATTTGACTACCTTTTAACCTTGTGTCTGAGAAATTACAATTAATATTAACCACTTAAGGCCCTGCCTATAGACAAATGACGGCCAGGCGCTGGTTTTGTTATCTTGAGTGGACGTCATATATTCACATATTCTCTCAGGAAGCACTGATCGCGCAATCTGTCACCAGCCGTGTCCACGGGACACAGCCGATGACTGATCAGAGTACCGCCTCGCTGTCCCATTACCATGTGACCACCAGGACGAACCACGGCAGGTCACATGACTGTGATTGGTCAATTTGATCACGTGGTACAGACAGGGCCAATCACAGCTCATCTGTACCATGTAATTAGCTTTGACCAATCACAGCTAATCACAACAAAACAGACTGAATTAATCAGTTTCATTCAGTAAAATGCTTGCTTATAGAAATGTAATGACCTGCTATAAGCAAACATAATGTGTAAAAAACAAATACAAATCCGGATCACTTCCCCAGAGCAGTACAATGTTTCTATGGTAACATTATATTGCTCTGATTAAAAAAAGAATCCTAAAAAAAAGTAATATAAAATAAAAAAATTCTAGTACATATATTTTTTTTCCCGTACTGTCAGTTTCCCTGATCACCGCCACACCAGTTATATGATGATGCTGTACTGCACTGGTGACCGTATGTAAAAAACAAAAACAAATTGTGAATTTTCTTCTTTAATTTCTTAATTCTTCTAAATATGATGAACAATAATTTAGAAAATAATTGCGCGGTATTAAAGTGGTTAATATAAAAGAACTTGGTATCACTGCATTTACACTTCACCTGCACTTCACCTGCAGGTGCTTGTTTTACAGATAGGACCAATACACAGTAAGCCCATATAAAAAACATGTTCAAAAGGTTAAAGTGTATTTTTTTGGATGTCGTAGGGAATGGGTTACGACCATCTTATTCTCTTCTGTCTGTGTCCCATTGGGAAGATTTCCCCTCACTTTGATTTCCAGGAACACAGCAGGAAGTAAGAGGATATCTCTCCAAAGCAAGGGGGTATCCCCTAGCTGTCACCAAAAAACGTTTACCCACTAAAAAAATGTTTTGGATTTCCATAAGCTTGAATATTTATTTCTTATTTTATCAGTTATTTTTATATTACATTGTGTGCATAGTTGTTTTGCTACTGCTATTCGTTACAATCTGCTATTGTTACTAGCTTTGTAATTACTGAATCCAAGCCATACACATCTGATGGAATTCAGGGTAGCTTTCCCCTGATACCCATAGCTCATTTAAATGAGTTTTATTCTGACAGGACATTACAATATGAGCTATACTATAATGTGCTATCATATTATAGTACATTATAATCAAATAGGTTGCAGGCAAGGCAAAGCTGTATTAATGGCTGCAGCCAGGAATGATTGCAGAGCTATTAGCTGTGGCCGTCAGTAGTGGAGATCAGTTGTAAGCAAAACGTGACACTCTATGGAATTACAACAACATGCTCTATATGTGGCAGAAGTGTAACCATATGTAAAACAATCCGATAGCAATACCATTGTAAGGCTCTCTAGCTCTGAAAATTACATCTTAAAGTTAATATAATGGTTGTACAATAGTGTGGTAGTATTTATACCTTTAGATTAAATGTGTGGCCTTAAGGGTATTTTAGGTATATTTCAAATGTTGGGGAAAAACTAAATTAGGAATAACTGTTTCTATACTCTTTATATTCTGTATATAGACAACATCATTTGTTATAATTGAACCATCAATGTTTAAATATCAAGACAAAAGATTTTATTAAGTATCCTGTTCTTTTTTTTGCAAAGTCATTTATTTTTTCAAATAATACAAATAAAGTAATTATAGTTCAACAAAATGTGTCCCATTAAATGCAGTTTAAAACAGATAAATAAGTGTCATGTTTTCTGTCAAACACATTGGTGTACAAATGTAATAAAAATATGTAGTCAGAGTGCTGAACTGCATTTTCCACAGAACACAACAAAAGTAAAATAAAATAAAAATCAACACTGTTGTAGTTAAGACAATAACAAAGTAAAAAAAAAAAAAAAAAAATAGGATCCTTCATAAGAATGGAATTGTGCTCGTTCGTTTACCAAAATCTGCTGCTTCGTTCAGGCAACTTGGTCGCTGTGGATAACCAATCCTTAAACATCAAGGTGCATCTTGTCCAGAAACAGCGAGACAATGGGGGTAAAGGCAGTGCAGGCAGCTTCCAGATAACATTTTCCAGCTCCTCAAAGAGCCATTTATAAGAAAGCAAAATAAGCAGAACACTGAAGTTTTCATTGTATATATACAAATATCAAGGAACAATGTCCATTGTTCTTGTTGAGATGAAGGTGAAAAGTTTTTTTTCTTCTTTAATTTGCTTCCCTTGCCTTGCTGAAATGGTCACACAGAATTTAAATATTCCAAAGCCACTTCATAGCAGAATTTGTATTGATCCTGAAACAGAAGAGAATACAAATTTTCTAATCATGAGGGAAGACTGGTATAGCACATAGATGAAATCTTGGCATAATGACATTTTTCAAGCCTGTTCAGTCAAGCTATTTTTGTGAGCACTATTAGATCTCTACGGATGGAATTATTTGCTGAGGCTTGTGAAAAATACAACTAGATGAAGGTCCTATTGGTGCTTACAAGGATCTGGCAGATGATAAGCTCACTGTGGCTATATGTGGATACAAAGCCACAGTTTAAGGAACAGGAACCAACAAATTCTGTCACTGATCATAATGATAATTGTTAGTAAGATGATCATTACTACTGAAGATTAACAAGTTTTACTAGCAGATATCAAATAATGGTCAGAAAGCTTCTTTGATACCTACTAAAACTTTAGCTTGCACTCCATGGCCTACCACAGTAGCATCAACTTCCTAGTTGCTCTAACTGTAAATGGTATGTTGCATAACTACATCCCTGGGTTAACCTGATGCAGGAAGACTGGATGCATTGGTCAAGTAATGTTACGGAATGGCAACATGAGTATGGCAGTCTTGGGCTCTGATTAAAGAACAGGTTTATTTTAAATTAACAAAAGTTAAAGAGCAACTCCAGGTAAGCAGAATAATAAGCAGTTGATATAAGGGAACTGTTTTACAGATTTCACAGAGGATTTGCAATTTGCGATTTGCAATTCTGTGAACTAGGCACTCTAGGCAGAAAACAAAGCCAGGAGCTTCACCACTTCCACTACAGCTGCAGTACAGTTTTGCCAAGAACACACCCTCAGGTGCTGATTCAGTAATGAAGGAGGAGCAGCAAAGTGGTTCTAAAGCCTTAACATTTTTTACCTTAATGCGTTCCTTACATTAAGGTAAAAAATGTTTAGGCATCAGCTTCCCCCCTCACCCCCCGTCTTTTACTTACATTTAGCGACATGCACGTCTGCAGCTCTTCTCTCCCCTCACTTTTGGGTCTTGCTGGCTTTGCTGAGGCACCGGGAGATATCAGCACCCAGTGCTTTCCATCAAAGCCAGTGATAATGGAGTGGGGCCAAGTCTCGCTGTCTGTGTCAATGGATGCAGTAGCGGGGCTCGGTAGCGAGCACACACGTGGCTTCCCATGGGGGCACTGGACAGAGAGGAGGGGCCAGGAGAACCGGCGGGGGACCCAAGAAGCAGACATTCATGCCCACTCTGTGCAATTCCATTGCACAGAGCAGGTGAGTATAGATTTGTTTGTTATTAACCACTTCAGCCCCGGAAGGATTTGCCCCTTTCCTGACCAGGCCATTTTTTGCAATACGGCACTGCGTCGCTTTAACTGACAATTGCGCGGTCGTTGTACCCAAACAAAATTTATGTCCTTTTTTCCCCACAAATAGATCTTTCTTTTGGTAGTATTTGATCACCTCTGCATTTTTATATTTTGCGCTATAAACAAAAAAGAGCAGCAATTTTGCTAAAAACACAATATTTTGTAGTTTTTGCTATTATAAATATCCCCAAATAAAAAAAATGTTTCCTCAGTTTAGGCCGATAATGGCGGTGATCTGCGTTTTTTATCAGGACTGCGACATTCCGGTGGACAGATCAGACACTTTTGACACTATTTTGGGACCATTGACATTTATACAGCGATCAGAGCTAAAAATAGCCATTGATTACTGTATAAATGACACTGGCAGGGAAGGGATTAACACTAGGGGCCATCAAGGGGTTAACTGTGTTCCCTAGGTGTGTTCTAACTGTAGGGGGGATGGGACTGACTCGGTGCAGTATAACTTGCGGCGACTGGTCGGCTAGTGGTTAATTTTTTTTTTTCAAGCCAAAGTAGAAATTATAACTCAAGACAAAATATCTAAATTTAAGAAAATATGGCTCCCTTAGATGACACACTTTTTGCCTTCTAATTTTGATGAATCCTTGTTGATGCCTTGGTAAATTTTACCTACTTTTTCATTTTTTCCATGACAATTATATGAATACAGCCACACATTGCCCCAGAGATCTCTTCTCTTGCATTTCCTTTTCCTCTATTCTCCTTTCTCCCTTTTCTAACTCCTCTATTAAACCTTTCTTTTACCTTTTTTCTCGCACCTCTTCTTCATCGGGTTCAGGTAGCGATACTATAAAAATTACTGGTATTTGCTCCAGCTTAATTTGTAAAAACAATTACCCCTTAATGCTAATTTTATTGAATACCCCAGATATTCTCAACCTAATATTACCTTGAGACATCATTATAATACCATTGTTCATGTTTTGAATTTATTCTCTCTGGAATAATATAGGGAATTGTCTCTTTGAGTTACTAATCCTTTGATTAAGGTATGAGACATATTTCATTTTAAGTTATATTAAGGAAATATAATCTTCTATTGCATCCTAACATATTATTTTCCTATACTGCTTTTGAACTTGTGTTCTGATTTGTTAAATTTCAATAAATAAAATTTGACAAGAAGAAAAAAAAATGTACCTTTAAGATTCAGCAATTGTGAACTACAACAAAGCCTGATAGGCTGTAAAAACAGCCCCCCCCCCCTTCTCTCAGGCTAAAAGATACAGTGCAGGGGATTATAGAAGGGCTTGTATCAAGACAAATTCAGGTATGTACATTTAGTTTAATTTACAAATATATATATAATGATTCCCTAAGCAAAACATAACTACCGTACATTATTTTGTGTTTTTGTGTCTGCCTAGACTTCAGCTTTTGGCATACTAGTGATACAAAAAAGAAAAACCGACTTTTCAGTTACTTTCCTCAGTTTCCTATAAAGTTACAGTTAGGCAATAGATTTTGCATTGAATCACACATAGCATATAAAATAATGTTTTTTTTTAACTTCCAGACACTTTATTACAGTATATATAGCTCAGTATACATACTTTGATTCTAACTTTATTTTCCACATGAAAAATGTACTTTTTCATTCCCATCTTGCTTGGCAAATGTTATATAAAACTGTGATATGTCCATGTTCCTGTTTGCTTTAGCTGAAGCCCTTTATTGCACAGTACAAAAATTCAAATGTGGGAATTCCAATTTTGAAGCTTTCTTAGAACACCAGAAAAAAACAGACTAGACATCTGTCAAAACGATTTATCTCTGTACACAGCAACTCATGAGACAACTGAAATGTCACTATGGCTGAAACTAATACTGATTATGCAATGTTTCCAAAATCAGTTATCTCTACCATATCTTACAGCATTATTCTTCAAGACTCAAGCTGCTTTAAGGCAAGGTAATGTGTCCACCACCAAAGCTGGGGATAGACTGCAAGGGCCCTGTAGAGATAAAACAGGATCACCCTTTTCATAAGCTGATGTATCTTGCTAGAGTGCTGGCCAATAAATTCTGGGATTTTACATTAACTGGAAGCTGGAATCTTCTGATGGACTTTTCCTATTTTCATGAATCGACTAGATATGGACTATATTTGATTGATTTATATTGCTATTGATCTCCACCCTTTTTATTGATTTTCACAGATTTTTATTGATTTTCAATTTTTTATATATTTATTATATATTGTATATGCACATATTTAGCTGATTAGTAGATCTGTTGATTTATTTGAGGGATAGCGCTGCACAATTTAGAGCTTATAATAACACAACATTACATAAAAATATCCATTTTATTATACAAAATAATACAAATTCAGTAGCAAAATAGAACATTTTGTATATTAAAATGGATTTTTATGTAATATGGTGTTATTAAGCTCTTTAGATCACTGGTAAGGTATAATTAAAGGTCCCGTTCTTTTCAGCTTTTTGTACAATCCCACACAATTATAGGGATGATACCTACCAGTGTTAGTGTGATTATTACAGTACTGAATTTGGCCGTCACTATTTATTAGCTTTACCACATTTACTAAGCTCTGGGAAAAATTTGTGTAACTGCACTTCCCATGCGCACTGTGCCTTTAGTAAATCCACCCCCATGCCTTCCTAAGGTTTTCGCAGGTGCAGTTCTTGGCTATTTTCAACCATTCTCTGATACACAGTACTAAATACAGTACTTCTCCAGGTCTGCGTACATTCTTGTAAATCAGATGCTTGACCAGCTCACCCCTGATAATATTCTAAACTTGCAAATATGTATTGTGTCTAAAATGAATGCAAGTAAGACAAGAAAAAACAGATCATCTAACGTGTTTCTAAACAGTGCCTAGTCATAGTCCATGGCTAAGCAATGTTAAGCATGAAACATTAGAGGCATCCTTTGCTGTTGTCCTTGCATTGATTAGAGACACAATAAGTATTTGCAAGTTTTCATCAGGCTGCCATAATTCTTTTTTACTGTGGAACATTCATTACAGTCATGGAGACATGACCTGGGACAAATATTTTAGACTACACCTTTTCAGAATTCTGACTTAGTTCCACTACTACAGTAAATGATAGCATACAGACCCATAAAGTTTTTTTGCCTTTGAAGACCCAGTCCAACTGAACAATATGAATGGTCCAGACAGAATATTCTCCATATTTGCCATGGGTTCCCTATCCATGCAAGGATTGTGCACATTTGATTCATCATTGCACAGTCTGTTAGGTCAGGGGAGGATTATCCCCATTGGTCATATTCAGCATTAACTTGATAAGAACATCTGATTTACCCTATGTAACCTCAATATGCTGGAGCATCTGGAGTATTTCAGTACTAGGAGAATATTTTTTCTTTATGTAAAATGTACAGAGATACTGGGAATGTTATACGACCCTAGGGCCTTGAATGATGTCATATAAAAGCAACAAGATAAAAATCAGACTTCATAGGGAAGATCCTGTTGATTATATTTCCGTTCTATGAGGGTCTGGAATAGATACAATGACAAGGGGATGGCACATTATCTTCAATTATTTCCAGATGTTAGGTTTAGTATGTGTTAGTTTAATGTGCCCATTTGTGCCGCAGATGGGCTCCTTATGGATTATGTTGTAAAAAGACACTGCTTTTGGCTATAATCAGATAAAATCAAATTAAAAAAACAAGTCAGCTCTCAGTGTGCTACATGCTATTTGTTTCTTCAGCAAATGTTATAATAGTCTCGCCTACAAGATTAAAACTTCAATAACGCATTTGAACCTCCAAACATTTCTACAAATGTACTTGTTTTGTCCGAAAAAAACTAAAATAAAGGTCACTCACTGGGAACCAGGCAGGCATTACAGAATCAAACAGAAAAACTAAAAGCAATATAGTACAGATGGGATGGACTCTTATTCTGGCAGGTTTCAAAGTCCTAAGAATCTTCAGATGTGTGATCATTTTATCCAGCTTACCCTTTTTCCAAGGGAACCCTAAGGATGTTGCACGATAAATAATGGAGTATATTGGATTTTTATAGAAGCTGATTTGAAAACTTTACGTGTACATGGGCTATATCATTTTTGTGTAGTGACATGTGGTCTTCTTTGTGGCTGGTAGTGTTTCTCTGGAGGAAGAGATGTGTATTTAGGCAGTGTTGTCTCCCAATCTTCCTGTGGTACCTCATTAGTAAGTGACCCTTGACTTAGATTTTTTCGGACGAATCAGTAACACTTTTGAAATTCTTAAACGCAAAGGTCCCTGCATTGTATTTGCATTTGAAACTATCCCTTTATGCACAGTCCAAAGCCAAATCAATACAATAATATCATATGAAAAAATCATTATGTCTGAGGATGACAAAGTAGAGCCATTTAATAAAATCTGGCAAGCATTGATACTGGCTTCAGATAGCCTAGGAATCTCCATTACTATCTCCCATTTGCATCATAGGTGCTAATGATATTTCTCCTTAACACTCTCCATATGCTTGATTAGCCTTCTGTATAAAGGTATTGCTAGGCTGGTGTTGCTTATCAATACTATGTGATTTGTTCAGTTTCTCTGAGCCCCCAGAAGGGTAATATTGGCAGTCACAGCAGTCGTTCCAACTTGAAAATGCTAAATGCATTAAAACAAAAGAAAAATGGTCCCTGCTGACCATGTTAATACTTTAATGTGCTTACAGTAATGTTGATAATAACCACATGCTGACACACCTTCATGTGTGAACATACTGTTATAATGTTTCCCTGTAATTACATAGCTTTTTTTGCATATTGGTTTGTTAAGTGTTAAAATTAACTATTGTATCACTATTGAAGTATTCCTTGAACAGGCAGTTTAGAATGGTGGCATTAATGTAAATAACAAACATTTGGACAAATTAGAATGAGGTATGATGTTAATGATGTGTATCCCTATATTGCTGTTTTGAGACATATAAATTGCACTTATATGTTTATTTTGCTTTTTTGACTGTTAACCATATAGGTATCACAGAAAAACAAACAACTACTCCAGCGCTCAAAAGGACAGTCTGTATATCTGTATTTCCTCTGGTAAAATGCTTTGTCAGTGCTGCCCTCCTCTGACTGGAGAATCCAAATGCCTAGTACATTACACAAGGTTTATTGATCAAAGAAACCAAAAAGTCAAATGACAGAAGTGAAAGGCATGACAACAAATCTGCTGGTCAACCAGTGTGACAACTATGGCAATGTTGTCAGGCTGATGCATCCCCTTTCCAGAGCCTGCTGGCATTGCCATAGTTTTGTCACATGTTGCAACACTGTTTGACCAGCAGATTTGTTGCCATGCCTGTCACATCTGTCCTTTGTGAGTATTCATTTAGCTTTTTGATCAATAAACTTTGGGTAATGCACTAGGCGTTTGCACCCCCCCTCCCCCTGTGTGTTTTGTTTTTGTATATAGGTACTACACCAAAAAGATTACTTTCCCCATTTACTGTTCCCTAATGCTTATACTATTTGCATAAATTCTGTATATCTATGTTATATACCAGTTCATGTTGATTTTTTAATTTATATTAATTCTTCTTCTTTATTTCTGTATATTACACCACAGTACCCATTGTTAAGCCTTAATAATACATATACCCACATGCTCAAAGTGTATGTGAAGGCTAACAGTGAAATACACAATCAAAAGTATTTTATTATATCTGTTCAATAAGTGCAACAAATATCTGCCAGAAATTGTGTGAGCTGATAACTTCATGTTCTTACTGCCTGTGTATAAAGAGGGGTTATGGAGATATGAAGGAGGGAGGAGATGAGGTTCTTTGTTTTTGTTTTTTGTAATCCATCAGGAATGAAATAGGCAGGGCTGACATCATGTATATAGAAATTCAGAGCTGTGTTGATATGTCAAAATAGGAAGGTAAGGGTACACTATATTTCTGGGACATCAACTGTTACATTTCTGTACTTGCATTATGTTTTAACTGATAGAACATGGGGAAATATGCATGTATTCTAGAGATGTACTATTTTTTTCCAATATTTTGCTTAGACATACACTTTAGACTGGGTTCCCACTATTTGCGGCGCGGGGCACAGTAGGGGGTCCGGTGCGTCTCCATTTCAGGTCCAAATTAGGTCAGAATTTTTGCCTGAATTTGGACCTGAAACGGAGCCAAAGACACACAGGACCCTTCTGCTGTGCGCTCTGCGGCCTCCCCGGAGTTATGTGAACCGGCTCCATTGTCATGCGAATTGGATGCAAAGAAACCTGTGCTGGTGTGTTAACTATCCTGGTTTGGACAACAGAGGTTGATTTGCTAAAACTGAAGAGTGCAAAATTTGGTGAAGCTCTGCATAGAAACAAATCAGCTTCCAGGTTTTATTATCAAAGCTTGAACAAACTGAAGTTAGAAGCTGGTTGGCTACCATGCACAGCTGCACCAGATTTTGCACCAGATTTTGCACTCTCTAGTTTTACTATATCAACCCCACTGACCAGGAAAATCACTCACGCATCATCGTTAGTTATCTGTTTAGCCCAGTTAGGCTAGATTCAGAATTAGAAATTCAAGTACTGTTTTTTTCTACATTAATTTGCTACACAAAATACGTAGGGAAGACATGAAACAGCAGAGTGCTTGCCAATAAAAAAAAACATTGGGTAGAATGACAAAATCGAACAAGACACAAGGCAAGCGATGACAAAACTGATGGTACAATTGGAAATTGATACTGTTGTCTGAAAAATGTATTTGTGTAGACTTGTACACTTACTAACAGATCTACTTAAAGAGTGATGCAAAACCCTCAGAGTTCAATGAACAAATTGTAATTACTTTTGAGAGGGACAATTGACAAATGCTTGCATACATACAGTATTTCATCAGGGGCACAAAAACACCTACGTGTAGGGATACAGAAGACTGCACCTCATTACATTAGACAGCTTCTATTTGCATTAACTACTGCAGCCACAATTAAATACAATATTCCTCAAGTTAAAATAAAAGCTGGCTAGCTGGGAAAACGCATAAAAAATGTATAATTTAAAACTCTGGAAATTCATTTCACAATGTTGCTTTTTGCAAGCATACAGATGCGCTCTGTGGGAAGAATATTAAGCATTGTTCACAATTCAATCTTGGAAACTAATGAGAAAAGTACTGATCTGAGTACTTTGCGGATAAAGGAAGCATGCAAGCTCCGAGAATGTGAAGAGTTCCTGAGCAGAGATAAACAGATGCCAGGTTCATGGTTCACAATCAGAACACAATCTATTGCCTCCTCATACAACTAGTCTCTGGCAACATGGAAATAGAATTACTACAGTGCTGGAGCCGTGCCAGTACTTTGCCATTATACTCAGTGACATGATGTTATGCCTAGGTATTTGTTATCATGCATTAATTGAATAGATGGCTTATATTTTGAATAGGAATGTGGCGCATTGTGATTTAAGCAAAATAGATGTGCTTCCACAGACATAGATAATAAAAGGAATTTTATTTATATTTCAATTTTTTCGGGTCTCTCTCCTTTCAGTTTGCCGCTGCAGTGCTGCTATTAATGAGTGTTTTTAGACAAAAGAAAGTACTGGTGGACTGAGAAATCAATGATCTTTTGAATTTGATTAAAACAAGGCTTTTGAAACAACCCATACCGACAAACAGGATCGAGATTTAACTAAAAAGGTAATTTAACACTTGAGAAGGCAAACAACGGACCTGATTGGAGCACACTGCCTAAATGTTTCTGAACTAATAAGACTCAGTATTTCTAGAATTGGTATACTGATTGTAGAATTGTGCTAAGAAGAGATGACTGAGAAGGGAGATTAATATCTAACCATGAGTTACATGGAAATCTAAAGCTTTTATCACTTAATAATAAAAATAATAAAAAATAATAAATAAAATTATTAATTTAAGTAACAAATGAATTAGGGGAATCTAGCAGCACTATAGGTTACAGGAGAAGCGATGGGAGCACATGATCAGTTTTCATCTTTAATAAAGTAGTTCCCAGGGCTAATGTAGTAATGCTTCCATAAACAAGACTGTCCCTTTAAAAGAACCATGTTGTTACTCATAAAGATTCAGGTACTATGTTGTAATTGGATTTGGTATGGTCACATAACCCACAGCAGCCTCAAAAGACCAGAATGGCTGCCTTAAGCCTAGTACACACAGGTCAAACGTCAACATTCGGGCCATGTGTACTGGAGCTGACCTGGCAGAAACCAGCCATTCAACCCGCTTCTGTTGAAGGGGCATGACCGAAAAGGATTGCCAATCAGCTCCCAATCCGCATTTTCAGCCAATGGTTGAGAGCACTGACCGGGGTAATCTGGTGGGGGGGGGGGGCAGTCCCTCCTGTCAGAACACAATAGCATAGCAGTGAAGATCGTCGCTGTACTAACGTTGGAAAGTTAGTACAGTGGCTCCTTCTGAGCTGTCAGTTTTCTTTTGTTAAACAAACAATAAATTAGTAGTGCTCTCCTGGTGTGCATACGCCCCTTAAATATACAGGTACTTGAATCTAATTGATATTGCAGGATGCAAGTGCTGACTGACAAAGCAGGTCATTTCCATCATGTCTGCAAACTGCAGCCTTTGAATGTTCCTCTTCGTGGTAAAGACAGAATGACACAATGATATGTAGCATAACCTGCAGCAAGTTGCATAGAGCTCACGTAATTTCATGGCTAAAAGACATCCTACATCATCTAGCCCTTTCATCACCAGCTTTACTGTCCCTTAATTAATTGGGTTTCAGGTATTTCAATATATAACATGCAGGTGTTATCTAGGGCAGTCTGCATACAAATGCAGCCTGCCAAACAACTTCCACTTCTCCAGACTGACATGCTTCCATAACTCCTAAAATTCACCGCCCACTACTTGCATTATGGCTGAGGCTCTGGAGATGTGTGTACTGTACTGTAATGTTTTCAAAAAAAGTTTTACACCACTCTGTTGGCCCCTCCCACCAGCCCTGATCTCCCTGCATTGTATAGCAAAGTATTGAAACCCATTTATTACATTACTGGGTCTAAAATAAAGTACTGTATGTAATGAAACCATAAAGGTTTTATTTAACAATTTGTTAGCATGTTTATGAGAAGGGAAATGAGAACCTCTTAAAGGCTAAATACGAGCAAACTAAATTTCAGATTTACATGATTGCAACAGCTGCCAAAGGCTGCTGTCATTTGTTTTAGGTAAGTGTCGATGCTTCCACAGCTCAACAGGAATGTCGTGGTCAGTCCACTAGGGCAGGTCTTGATGGATAGGTGCTAATAATGGTGGGATGTTTGGTAGTCATGTTTCTGCACTGTACTGCCATTATATTTCTTTGGGAGAATAGGGTGGTATGTTGCCAGTCAGAGAACAGGAAAAAAAAGTTTGAAAGAGATCTATTTTGTTTGCGCATTAGACTAAATGTTTAATTTTGCTTTTTTAAAGTTTTTTTTTGTTTTTGCATAGAGTGGGGAAGGAATACAACCCCTGTCAAATTTTAATGCTATCTAGTGCTCCTTTAGAAGATTTCTGCTCACTTACTGCCTGGCTGATAATGGTTTCACCTGACAGGAAGTGAGAGAAAATCTACAACAGGAACATAGACAGCAATATAAGACTTATAAGGATTTTAGCATTCCCCACTCTACTTAAAAAAAATCTGTCTGTGTACGCAAAACCAACATCAGACAAAGTATGACGGACATGGTCCGACGGACCTGGTCCTCGGATATTCCGCGCGTGTGTATGGGGCTTAAGACTTATAAGGATTTTAGCATTCCCCACTCTACTTTAAAAAAATCTGTCTGTGTTGCTATTTAAGTATTACCCTTCCGGTCAGGTGAAACTGTGACATGAAATCTTTCACGGAGCACCAATTGCAATAAAATTAAACAGTGGTTCTACTCCTATCCTGTTCTTTCCAAAAAAAATGTTTTGGCTGGAGATACACTTTAGGTAAAATATTGTTTTCACTGTTTAAACCTTTGTTGCCTAATACCAATGCTGATCTTCTGAGGCCTCCTTGCATCAACTTGTCTATGTGCATGCACTCAAGCAACTACTACAAGTTGTTTCTCAGAGCACATTTCATAATTGTGACAACAATGGATTAGGTGTGTGCAGTTTGCATTTGCACAACCACTAGTAGTTGTTACTGGTAGAGCATGTGACTGGGGGACAATGCAAGAGAATAATTGGGAGACAGGAGCAAAGTGGCACCCTACAACAGGAAGTGTATGTCTATTTGAATGAACGCTGCAGATTTAGAGAGATTAAAATAACTTTTAACGTTATTTTAACACACTCAAGCCTATGTAAGAGTTTAGTGACTTCTGAATATTTTAGTTTCGTTTATTTCCCATGTGGTCTCATAAGGCCAAATACATGTAGTTACATCACCTTCTCCCTCATCTGATATGTTCATGTTCATGCCCATGCCCATAATCACCTGGGATTTTGCAGTGGTAGCCATAAAAGCAGAGGCAGTGGGGGAGCACTGGAAAGGTGAAAAAAAAATGGTGCAGGTATAGTAGACATGTGCATTCGTTTTCGTCCGAATGCATTTTCGTCTGAATTTCGGGTATTTTTGTTATCGTTTTAACAGACAATAACGAACGTGCAAAATCCGAAAACCGAAAGATCCGACATAAACAAATGCTTTATTTTGTTTTCGTTGTGACCACAGTTCGATATATAGATAGAAGATTCGACATGACGCTGACAATAGTGATCTGTGTCCATCGAACCTGTGGTCGAATGTGCCTAACCTTATCTCTATTAGTCCAAGATTATTCCACATAGAGAGAAAAGATTCGACATAGAGAGAAAGGATTTAACATAGAAAGAAAAGATTCAACATTATAGAGACAATAGAAAAAAAGGTTGAATGTGCCTAACCTATCTCTATTAGTCCATATTAATTGACATAGAGAGAAAAGATTTGACATAAAGATTCGACAAAGCAGTCGGCGCGAGCAGACATTTATGGTCAAATGCTCCGCCCATAGGCTGTAGAAGAATTCTAATGTTGGTTGACTAGTAATAAAAATTATTACTAGTGTCATACAACATTAGAATTCTACTATAGCTTGTAGGTGGAACATTCGACCGGAAATGTATGATTGCGGCATCGTACAGTTTAGCTGCTCCGTCGAATCTTCAATCAATGACAGATTCGACCTTAATTATTTCTGATTTTCGGACGAATGCATTTTTTAACGAAACAAAATAAATAAAAACGAATTTCAGGAGTAACTAAATAAATGTATTTTTCGGACGAAAACAAAATTTCGAAAAACAAAATATTTCAGTGTGCACATGTCTAAGGGATAGTGCTTTACACAGACACTGTCACTTTGACCTGCATGGGCAAGGTAAAAATGTCTTAAATTAAAAAAAATGAAAATGGTAAGAATAAATATATGAAAAGTTTTCACTCTGCTTTTGTGAACTATTTAGACTTTGTTTCCATTGTGCCTAGGTACAGAAACACAGCATTTTTATCACACACCTTGGAGTAAATTCCACAAGCCTTTAGGAGCTTTTGATTGTGATGCATTATCCTTGTGGTAAGAAAATTCTACTTGTTTTGTCAAGCATTTCCACAACATATAAGAATGTCTGCTGCAGCTGAGATAATGAAACATTTGTATTCAGTAGTAAAATGAGAAAAACTTACCAAGAGGTCCACCATGTTAGGTTTATTGTTCCTAAGTGTCTTCACAGCGTGGAATACGTCAACTGCCCTCTGGTGCTGAAGCATTTCACAAACAATACTAATTGCACAAAACGTTCCACTGCGACCACCTCCATTTCTGTGAAGAGAAGAGTTAAATGTAATTTAGCCTTAGTTCCCTGAGTGTTTCTGTGAAACTGCAATCCCTCAAGTATCATATAAGCTTCACTTAGAACTCAAATGATCTAAATTATTGGTTTGAGTTCTATAGACTGTCTGCATCTCAAACTTTTTATGTACAGCTTCTGCCCTTCAAGAGGTGATAAAGAAACAAGCTACAGGGAATGTGATCATTAGAGACTGCGATTCTAAGACTACTTAGGAAGTAGCAATGCGGCAATCAGGACATATTTCTGTTGATGGTCTACATTCAACTTGTGAATATTTCATTTACGTATTTGAAATGCTATATAATACTTATGCCGTGTACACACAAGCAGAATTTCCGTTGGAAAAATCTTGGATGGTTTTTCCGACGGAATTCCGCTCAAGCTTGGCTTGCATACACACGGTCACACAAAAGTTTGCTGAACTTTCGACCGTCAAGAACACGTTGAGGTACAACACTACGACGAGTCGAGAAAATGAAGTTCGATGCTTCCATGCATGCGTCAAATTTTTTCCGAGCATGCGTAGGAATTTCGCGCGTTGGAATTGCTACAGACGATCGGAAATTTACGATTCCGAAGAAATTGCGGAAAATAATACTTGGCTATGTGTTTTACTTCAAATGACTGTTTGGGAGTAGGCAGTTACATTTAAAAAAAATACAATGTAAAATTAACAAGGGACACCAACGTAGTTGTATCTTTGATCTTAAAAACTACGGGATAATGGTGTCGTGGTAACTTGCCCAAATAAAAAAACAAAAAAGCATTATAATATTATTCTTAATATCACTAGAAAAAAAAAGCCTTTGAAAATTAGTTTGCAATAACTCCATCAGTATCACCAGCAAAGCAGCTTCATTATTATCCCATTAACCAGAAGTCGGCAGAATGGCACGTTCAGGCATAATCACGTACCTGAAGAATCCGGTGACTGTAATAACTGTCAGTGCAGTTAGTTTTAGGTCCAAGGTCCCCCTACCCCCCCCCGGTTTAACCCCTTGATTGCCCCCCAGGAACCCTGTCACCCCCTTTTGCCAGTGTCACTAAGCGATCGTTTTTCTGACCTGTACGTGTCACTGCTGTCGCTAGGTCACCATTTTTTTTTTTTCCCCCCCCAGTTTATATAGGTTCATAAATAGTGTTATAGGTCAGGTACCCCCATATTACAACCTTTTAGGTTTTAACCCCCTGATTGCCCCCAGAGTTAACCCTTTCACCAGTGATCGCTGTATAACTGTCACTGGTGTCGCTGGTTAGCCAGTTAGTTATTTTTATATAGGTTCATAAATAGGTTTATAGCGTCAGGTACCCCCATATTACCTAATAAAGGTTTTAACCCCCTGATTGCCCCTTGTTAACCCTTTCACCCCCTTTTGCCAGTGTCACTAAGCGATCGTTTTTCTGATCGCTGCATTAGTGTCGCTAGGTATCCATTTTTTTTTTTTAGGTAACCGCCATGTTTATATAGGTTCATAAATAGGTTTATAGGTCAGGTACCCCCATATTACAACCTAAATAAAGGTTTTAACCCCCTGATTAGAGTTAACCCTTTCACCAGTGATCACTGTATAACTGTCACTGGTGACGCTGGTTAGCCATTTCGTTATTTAGGTTCCCCGTCAGGTTTTTATATAGCGTCAGGTACCCCCATTACCTAATAAAGGTTTAACCCCCTGATTGCCCCTAGTTAACCCTTTCACCCCCTTTTGCCAGTGTCACTAAGCGATCGATCGCTGCATTAGTGTCGCAGGTAACCAGTTTTTTTTTGTATTACTGTTACGGGTGACGCTGGTTAGTTAGCTTGTTTTTTATACTGTCAGGGCACCCGCCATTTATTACCAATAACGGTTTAACCCCCTATCGCCCGGCGGGTGATATCAATTAGGTTTTAGGGTCAAATAAGGTCTGCGTCGCCCCAGGTTAGTGCCAGTACCGCAAACACCCACGCACAAAGCATACACCTCCCTTAGTGGCACAGTATCTGAACAGATCAATATCTGATCTGATCAGATCTATACTAGCGTCCCAGCAGTTTAGGGTTCCAAAAAAAAAACGCATTGTTAGCGGGATCAGCCCAGATACCTGCTAGCACCTGCGTTTTCCCCCTCCGCCCAGCCCAGCCCACCCAAGTGCAGTATCGATCGATCACTGTCACTTACAAAACACTAAGCACACATAACTGCAGCGTTCGCAGAGTCAGGCCTGATCCCTGCGATCGCTAACAGTTTTTTTGTGGTAGCGTTTTGATTCAGTCGCTTCAGTCAGGAGCTTTTTTACCTGTGAATCTCAAAAAAATAAAAAAAAAATAAAATAGTTGTCGTTTTTATTGTTCTCTCTCTCACTCTATTCTCTCTCTATTGTTGCTCTTTTTTTACTCCATTCTATTCTGCAATGTTTTATTATGTTTTATCATGTTTTATCATGCTTGCTTTTCAGGTATGTAATTTTGTTTACTGTGTTTTAGTGTTGAGCATTTTTTTGTTTTCAGGTGCGCCATTCAGTTGCAACGCGGATTTATTTATCTTGACAGCAACAGCGTTTGCTCCCACGATACATAAAGCCGCGACTCCAACGCTGTAGGAGGTGATTTCACCACCACAGTTAAAAAAAAGAGCATATATGCCGAAGCATGGGGCAGCCGGGGGGGGGAGGAGCGATTGGCTCCTAATGCCACGTACATACGGTCGAAATTCCGACCGTGTGTACACGGCATAACTTTTGCGGGAGGATGCCCCCATGCATCGGCATATATAAATGGTGCATGTATGCCCATCATTAGAAGTGGGTGGATGAAGGGAGGTATTCTAATGGTGGGCATACCCACCAATCAATCTCTTTTTTTCGTTCAGCCAAGAGGCTGCATGAAAAAAAAAAGATTACAATATATGTCCAGTATGTTGCTGGACTTTGAATGGTTATACCAGAATGATGCCTGCAGGTTTAGGTATCATCTTGGTATCATTCTTTTCAGCCAGTGATCGGCTTTCATGTAAAAGCAATTCTAGCGGGTAATTAGCCTCTAGACTGCTTTTACAAGCAGTGGGAGGGAATGTCCCCCCTCCGGATATAAACCGCGCCATTGGGAAATTGGGAAAGCATTTTATCACACCAATCTTGGTGTGGTCAGATGCTTTGAGGGCAGAGGAAAGATCTAGGGTCTAATAGACCCCAATTTTTTCAAAAAAAGAGTACCTGTCACTGCCTATTGCTATCATAGGGGATATTTACATTCCCTGAGATAACAATAAAAATCATAACAAAGAAAAAAAATGGAAGGAACAGTTTAAAAATAAAATAAAAAAGCTAAATAAATAAAAAAAAAAACAAAAAAAAAAAAAAAAAAGCACCCCTGCCCCCCCTTCTCTTGCGCAAAGGCGTACACAAGCGTTGGTCTGGCGTCATATGTAAAAAGCAATTGCACCATGCATGTGAGGTATCACCGCGAAGGTCAGATCGAGGGCAGTAATTTTTAGCAGTAGACCTCCTCCGTGAATCTAATGTGGTATCATGTAAAGGCTTTTAAAGGCTTTTAAAAATGTATGTAGTTTGTCGCCACTGCGTGTTTGTGCGCAATTTTAAAGCATGTCGTGTTTGGTATCCATGTACTCGGCCTAAGATCATATTTTTATTTCATCAAAAATTTGAGCAATATAGTGTGTTTTAGTGCATTAAAATAAAAAAAAGTGTATTTTTTTCCACAAAAAAATGCGTTTGAAAAATCGCTGCGCAAATACTGTGTGGAAAAAAAAAAATGCAACACCCACCATTTTAATCTGTAGGGCCTTTGCTTTAACATTATATATAGTGTTTGGGGGTTCAACGTAATTTTCTTGCAAAAAAAAAAATATGTTTTCATGTAAACAAAAAGTGTCAGAAAGGGCTTTGTCTACAAGTGGTTAGAAGAGTGGGTGACGTGTGACATAGGCTTCTAAATGTTGTGCATAAAATGCCAGGACAGTTCAAACCCCCCCCAAATGACCCCATTTTGGAAAGTAGACACCCCAAGCTATTTGATGAGAGCAATGTTGAGCCCATTAAATATTTTTTTTTTTTTGTCCCAAGAGATTGAATAATGAAAAAAAAAATATATATATATTTTTTTTACAAAAAGTTGTCACTAAATGATATATTGCTCAAACATGTCATGGGCATATGTGGAAATACACCCCAAAATACATTCTGTTGCTTCTCCTGAGTACGGGGATACCACATGTGTGGGACTTTTTGGAGCCTAGCTGCGTACGGAACCCCAAAAACCAATCACCGCCTTCAGGCTTTCTAAGGGTGTAATTTTTTTATTTCACTTCTCACTGCCAATCACAGTTTCGGAGGCCATGGAATGCCCAGATGGCATAAAACCCCCCAAAATGACCCCATTTTGGAAAGTAGACACCCCAAGCTATTTGCTGAGAGGTATTGTGAGTATTTTGCAGATGTCGCTTTTTGTCACAAAGTTTTGAAAATTGAAAAAAGAAAAAAAAAATTTTTTTTTCTTTACTTTCTTCATTTTCAAAAACAAATGAGAGCTGTAAAATACTCACCATGCCTCTCAACAAATAGCTTGGGGTGTCTACTTTCCAAAATGGGGTCATTTGGGGGGGTTTTGTGCTATTTTGGCATTTTATGGCCTTCGAAACGGTGATAGGTAGTGAGGAGTGAAATCAAAAATTTGCACCCTTAGAAATCCTGAAGGCGGTGCTTGGGTTTCGGGGCCCCGTACGCGGCTAGGCTCCCAAAAAGTCCCACACATGTGGTATCCCCATACTCAGGAGAAGCAGCAAAATGTATTTTGGGGTGCAATTCCACATATAACTATGGCATGTGTGAGCAATATATCATTTAGTGACAACTTTTTGAAAAAAAAAAAAAATCTTTTTTTATTTTTGTCTTTATTCAATCACTTGGGACTAAAAAAAAAAAATTTCACGGTCGGATTTTCATCACACAATTCCCGTCGGAAAATCCGATCACGCGGCTTTAACACATATCTAACAGTGTGCATTGTTTTCATTTGGGAATTCATTTCAAAATGTAATGTTAAAAGCAAATTAAGTTTTGAATTACTTTCAAATGGCATCCGCCAAGTCATTGAATATACTGAGAATTTTTCTTGTGAATCTTCCTACAAATATTCGTATGAACATTCACTCAAAAATCTACCGTACACACAATCCGAATATCGTACGAAAACTGTCGTCTGAGGAAGAATTGTGCGATTTTCGGATCGTGTGTACACTACTTTCGAGAGCCGATCACGACAGTTTATCTGATATTATTTGATCGGACAAGCATGAAAATTTTCCTCGTACGATACCAGATATCATACGATTTTCGTTTAGTCAATATAGTTGTCGTCCGAAAATACAATACAAATACATTACAACACATGACATCACTTCCGATTTTTTTTTCTGTCGTACGAAAATTTCTGTGACTTTAGTTACCTATTCAATTTCTACTTGCGACTATTAAGTGAAAAAAGTTGTACGATCTGTCGTACGATATTTGTATCGTGTGTACAGGCCATTAGCCTCAGCACTTTATGTTCGGTGCTTACAGTACTGTACGGTGCTTACAGTACTGTACGGTGCTTACAGTACTGTACGGTGCTTACAGTGCTGTACAGGCTAAATAAAAGTTTCCTAAATGTAGCATCAGCCACATGTGGGAGAAGCATAAATAGAGGTAGTTCATATATTTAAAGTTTTTTTTTTTCCAGGCGTTTAAATTTAATTAAAAAGAATGGAAACTTAATATATTTAAGGAGTATATAAAGTCAAAACATTTTTTATTGCTGTCTGTGTCCCTGTTACAGAGATTCACCCTTTATATTTGTCCAAGTGAGCATTATCCTCAAAACAGAAAGCAAAATGTTACATCATCCAATGGGGCAAATATTCTGCTGACAGCTTTTTTCTTATTACAGGTACTTATAGCACCAACACTTTACACATACCTATATACTGCAAAATTACATCAGTCCCTGCCCTCAAAGAACTTCCAATCTAAGGTTTTAACTCACATTCATACACATACTAGGGCCAAAGGACAGGAGCCAATTAACCTACCAGCCTTTGGAGTGCTGGAGGAAACCTGTGAAAGAACAGGGATAACATGCAAATTCTAGGCAGGTAGTGCACTGGTTGGGATTTGAACTAACAACTCCAGTGCTGCCAGGCAGAAGTGCTAACCACTCAGCCACTGTGCTTCCCATGTTATCAACAATGAAAAATTGGGAGATTTCCTTTTATTTCCTCTTAAATCTCAGAAAAGAGAGTAAAGGGAAATTTTCCCAGTGGGAGCGCAGACACCAAAAGTAACCTGACAAGTGCACTAACCCTTGCCTACTCTATAAAAAAAAAAAAAAAAACAGTTTTTACAATTGATATTCATGTACTGGTGCTGTTCTACCTGCCAAAGCTGCCTTCTCGTAAATTATTCTGAGAATGCGTGGCACTTTGTGCGTCGGAATGGTCTACACACGATCGGAATTTACGCGATTGGATTTTGTTGTCGGAAAATTTTAGATCCAGATCTCAAACTTTATGTGTCGGAAATTCCGATGGAAAAAGTCTGATGGAGCCTACACAAGGACCGAATTTCTGACAACACGCTCCGATCGCACATTTTCCGTCGCAAAGTCTGACCGTGTGTACGGGGCATTAGTCTGATTGCAACTGTATCTGGGGGCTGTAAGAAACTGTAATGAAGTTAAATTCAGGTATTTATACAAGTTGCATTTAAAAGACATTTCATTTTTTTTTTTTTAGGAAACATTTACTATTTTTTAAAATTTTCTAGAGTTCAGTTTTTTAATTATCATGATGTAATCTTTTTCCCTTGCATGTTCAAGCTTCCTACCTTCTGTATACCATGTACTTAGTTACGTAAATCTGGATATAGGACAGAGTTCCCCAACTTGTGCCAGCTATATTGTGATACAAATGTCAGGGAGCCAAAACTATTTCTAAAAAAAAAAAAAAAAGGATTTTATGCTAATCCCTCTAATATCTTGTTCAGTGAAAGTGCATTATGCAGCAGATGCTCAGACAATAGGTATTCAGTACCTGCGGAAAAACTATCATGTATGGCATCCAAGAAATTGATTGACTAGGGATGGCTCATCCAGAACAGCACTCCAGTTCAAGGTTAGGGTTGTATACTTAGAAAAAGACTGGATCCACAATCATTTTTTCCTCTGCTGTGTTTTTTGTTATAAGTATATCCAAGAACATCACATTTTTCCTGCATTTTTCCATATTTGCAGAAGGTAACACTATTACTATTATTTATATTATTAAAGTACCACTATTTCTAATAGATCCAGATACTCACATATGATAATATGCTTATCAGCAATTGAGTCATTTTCTTATCTGGCCAACTGCATGTTCTAAAAGATCATCTATGTTCTGCTTTTAAATTAGCTTACACCTCATGACATTATTTAAATCGACATTATTATTATTATTATTATTATTATTATTATTATACAGGATTTATATAGTGCCAACAGTTTGCGCAGCGCTTTACAACATGAGGGCAGACAGTACACTTACAATACAAATCAATACAGGAGGGATCAGAGGGCCCTGCTTGTTAGAGCTTACAATCTAGAAGGGAGGGTCAAGTTGAAACAAAAAGGTAATAACTGTGGGGAATGAGCTGATGGAGAAAATGAAAAATACAGTTGTTAGGTGTGGGTAGGGTAGGCTTCTCTGAAGAGAAGGGTTTTCAGGGATCGTCTAAAAGCTAATAAAGTAGGAGATAAGCAGACAGATTGGGGTAGGGCATTCCATAGGATTGGAGAGGCTTTGGAAAAGTCCTGGAGGCGAGCATGGAAAGAGGTGATGAGGGAGCTGTAGAGCAGGAGGTCTTGAGAGGAACGAAGAGAACAAGTAGGTTGGACATCAAGGTAATAAATATAGTAAACTAGAGAAACCTTTTGATGTACACTAACGATAAATTGTGAAAATACAATTGCGTACAGAAGGTAACTGAAAATCCCAAATTTGTTCTGGTGACACCAGTTTATAAGGGATTTCCCATTTGTTTGGAGAGATATCCTATTACCTCTAAAGTTTATCTAAGACAGGAAGTGAAGGGATCTCCCTGACTGAGGGAAATCTAAAAACAAACAAATGT
Source organism: Lithobates sylvaticus (assembly GCA_028564925.1). NCBI lineage: Eukaryota > Metazoa > Chordata > Amphibia > Anura > Ranidae > Lithobates > Lithobates sylvaticus. Next base: position 164,370,493 of record CM053030.1, on the reverse strand, counting down.
GACAGGGTTCCCTACTCCACCCAAAACGAAATATGGGGTAGGAAACAATGCTTATGTCAGTGGCAAGAAAGAAGTTACAGTGTCTTATCATTCAGCGATGGAAAAAAACAAGGTCTAAATGATCTTTAAATCCTCTAAAGCTGGTACTTTCCTTCCATTTTGCCTTAGGCTTTTTGATTAGAAGCATCTAGGCTCCTAGGCTAGTGCTGACCTAATTTCAGTTCTGTTATGATCTGGACTAAGTTGTACAGTGTATGTTTTGAAGTTTTTCTGATTATTGTGACCATTTTCGTAAAAAAATTCATTGCAGATTTAACCTTTTATGAGCTATAAGAATAGCAATAACAGTAGAAATATGCAAGAAGGAAATAACAATGCAAATTGGATGTTCCATATTCATCTCACTGTAGCCACTGTGCACAGCATGTGACTGTAACATAAATAAATCTACCGTTAGTGGAATCCCATATTGAGGTTTTGAGTGAAGAAAAACTTACAACAAAAAATAGACGTTACTACATTTTGTGTGTTCATGCAAACATGAGCAAATGGGCTTTTTGCCAAAAAATTTACAATTATGATCCCATACAATTTGCATCATTGCAATTACTGGAGATCCTTCTGGTGACTTTGGCTGCTCCAAAAGACATATAATGCAAATGTATGAGTGCTGGGCAAGGCCTGCCTGGGAGTGCAAAACAGACCTAATATTTAAAGTGTTTCTAAAGGCTGAAGGTTTTTTACCTTCATGCATTCTATGCATGAAGGTAAAAAAACCTTTTGGGTGCAGTAGCCCCCCCCCAGCCCTCCCTAATACTTACCTGAGCTCCCTCTTGATCCAGAAATATGCACAAGAGCATTGGCTCTACGGGGACTCTCCCTCCTCATTAGCTCAGACTGCAGCAATCACAGCCAGTGAGCCAATGAGAGAGAGGGGGCAGGACCGAGCCGTGGGTCTGTGTCTGAATAGACACAAAGAGCAGCAGCTCTGGAGCGTGTCTGCTTGGGTGCCCCCATTGCAAGCTGCTTGCTCTGGTGGCATTTGAAAGGGGGAGGGGCCAGGAGCACAGGCGGGGGACCCAAGAAGAGGAGGGTTGGGGCTGTTCTGTGCAAAACCACTGCATAGAGCAGGTAAGTATGACATATTTTTTGTTTTTTTTTATTAAAAAGTTTTGCCTTTAATATGACTTTAAGCCAGCACACATTATAGTCTGCTCACACAATACTGATTTACATAATAGCAGAACAGGCACCTTAGTGTCAGGGCCTGACTAATGCAACGGCCTTCCCCTGCCCTATCCTACATTGCGCACTAGGAGTACGACATCAACCCACTCTGTATCAGGAGTGCTGACAGAGATCCTGATGAACAGAACACAACAGCCTGGCTGTCAAAGTGATAGTGGAGATCCTCTGATTATATAGGGAGAGCAATTCTCCCTGCATAATCTGTAGGACTGGGCTGTTAGTGTGAAAGCCAAGTCCTGCTTTTCATTCTCTTATAATTAAAATCTGCTGTTGTAAAAAAATAAAAGTCATTTTTATCTCCTTACTAACCCTTAGTTTATCCTGATTAGTTTTTTAGTAATTTGAGTGTACACTTTTTAACCACTTCAGCCCCGGAACAAAATTTACGGATTTTTTTCCCCCACAAATAGAGCTTTCTTTTGGTGGTATTTGGTCACCTCTGCGGTTTTTATTTTTTGCGCTGTAAACAAAAGAAGAGCGATTTTGAAAAAAAACACAATGGGGTTATTTACTAAAGGCAAATCCACTTTGCACTACAACTGCAAACTACAAGTGCAAAGTGCACTTGAAATTGCACTGAAAGTGCACTTGGAAGTGTAGTCACTGCAGATCTGAGGGAGACATGCAATGAAAAAAAAAACAGCATTTTAGCTTGCACATGATTGGATGATAAAATCAGCAGAGCTTCCCCTAATTTAAGATCTACCCCTCAGATTTACAGCGACTGCACTTCCAAGTGCAAGTTCCTTCTCTGCACTTTCTCCAGTTCCCCGATATCCTTTTTAAGAATTGGTGCCCAAAACTGAACTGCATATTCCAGATGAGGTCTTACTAATGATTTGAACAGGGGCAAAATGATCTCTCTCTCTCTCTGGAGTCCATACCTCTCTTAATACAAGAAAGGACTTTGCTCGCTTTGGAAACCGCAGCTTGGCATTGCATGCTATTATTGAGCTTATGATCTACCAAAACCCCCAGATCCTTCACCACTACGGATTCCCCCAGTTGTACTCCCCCCTAGCATGTATGATGCATGCATATTCTTAGCCCCCAAGTGCAGAACTTTACATTTATCAACATTAAACCTCATCTGCCGCTTAGTTGCCCAATTAGACAGAGCATTGAGGTCGGCTTGTAAATTGGAAACATCCTGTAAGGACATTATTCCACTGCATAGCTTGGTGTCATCTGCAAGACAGACAGACATGTTACTTTTAATCCCAGGCCCTAAATAATTTATAAAGATATTAAAAAGTAAGGGTCCCAGCACTGAACCTTCGTATACAACACCACTGATAACCATTCAGAGTAATAACGCGTACACATGATCGGGCTTTCCGGTGGACTTAGTCCGGCGGACAATCCGACAGACTTTGCAGCTGAGGTCCGCCGGACTTTCAAGCGAACGCACTTGGCCACACACGATCACTCCAAAAGTCTGGCGGTTTCAAACGCAGTGACGTAGAATAAGGAAGTTCATAGCAAGTAGCCAATAGCTGTCCTAGCGTCGGTTTTATTCCGTCGGACTAGCACACAGGCAACCGGATTTTTCGACCGGACTCAAGTCCGGCAGACAAATTTGAAGCCAGTCTCATTTCTAGGTCGGCCGGACTTTTGGGAAGAAAAAGTCCCCTGGAGCCCACACACGATCGAATTGTCCGCCGGAAAGTCCGTCTGTGTGTATGAGGCATAAGAGTCATTAACCACTACTCTCCGAATGTCCAGCCTTTGAGTTTTACTGAAATCCCAGTGCTGAGGTTGTTTGTGCATGTGTAGTGAGAAGCCTGATGTCAGGCTATTATGTTATTGTTGTTATTACAAAACTTAATAAAAATAATTAAATTTTTTTTTTAATTTGTGATCAGTTATAAACTAATAACTTAATAAATGTAACCACATCAGTCACTCAACTTAGCATAAATCCTATGACCGATTTACATATCTAAATCATTTATATGTACATTTTAGGACACATAGGGATTTTAATTAGTACACTGATTTATTAAAAAAAAATACCTAGCTCTATTAACCACTTCAATACAGGGCACTTTTACTCCCTTCCTGCCCAGGCCAATTTTCAACTGTATCCATATGAAATTTTTATAATTTTTTTCACACAAATAGAGCTTTCTTTTGGTGGTATTTAATCACCACAGTTTTTTTTTTTTTTGCTAAATAAAAGTAAAAAGACCGAACATTTAAAAAAAAAAAACAATTTTTTCTTTGTATCTGCATATAAATAATATTTCTTCATAAATTTAGGCCCAAATGTATTCTGCTACATTTTTTTTGGTGAAAATAACCCAATCAGTGTATATTATTTAGTCTGTAGGAAAGTTATACAGTCCACAAACTATGGTATATAACTATGGTATATATCTGAAAATCGATCAATCCTGATGTACTGACGGCTCTTATTTCTTGAAGCCCGAAAATGCCAGGACAGTAAAAAATATCCCTCAAATGACTCCTTTTTGGAAAGTAGACAGTCCAAGGTATTTAGTAAGAGGCATGGTGAGTTTTTTTTTTCTCTTTGGTGTTAGTGGGTCTTATCCATGCACTGCTCAGTGCCATTGCAGGGTTCAGAATGTGTATAGACTACAGTTAATTTAAAACAGACTTCTCAACCCATAGCAAAATATTCATCCTAAAATTAATCTTACAAGTCAGCCTTTCTGGTGCCCTTAGTCCTACTATCATGTAGGCTATTTTGAAATATTTGGGGCATTTAATACATGTCTGTTCTTTCTTCACTCCTCTGCTTAATTCAAAACACCTCACATTCTTGAAACAAGTTGTTGTCACTAGTGCAATACACTGCAGTGTCATGAGATATCTTTAGGACTTGTGTAAGAACTTTTGTTCCTACTTGCTGTCACAGCAGTTAATAGCTTTTTATTAACAAGAAATACCTGTCACCGGAGTGATCTACAAGAGGAACTAAAGAAAAGAAAATTGTGGGCATGCAGGTTCTATATTGCAGAAGAGAATGAAAAATCTCTTCTGCAATAAAATATGCCTACCTACTTGTTCGCAATCTATTGTACAATGTACACTGAGCTGTGCATGTGCAGCTCAATTTAAGTTCAAGCACACTATAGACAGCCAAAGACCAGCACTCAGAAGAAGCCAGTGAGAAGATGCCAGTGCCAGAGAGGGACCTTGTGGGCATCAGACAACTGGAACAGAGGTAAGTATTACTGCTTTTAGTTCTGCATTAACCAGTTCCCGCCTATAGCAATTTGACAGCCAAGCGGGACTTCCGCCTCACGCATAGCCGCGCAGCAGTGCTGAGGGTGTGATCCGTCCGTCATCCGATGATGACTGATCAGTGTACTGGCCCACTGCTACTACCAGGTGATCGCTCTGACCAACCACAGTAGATAACTCGACAATTGTAAACAATGAATGGCTTCAATTCATGTCATTCATTGTTACAATTGTGTTGTTAGCTGTGATTAATCACAGTGATCACAAGATATAGACAGGGCCAATCACAGCCCATCTGTATCATGTGATTAACTGTGGCCAATCACAGCGAATTACAACCAAACAAACCAAATTATTTTTTTTCATTCAGTAAAATGCAGTGTGTTATAAAAAGTATAGCAATGAAATGCGCTGCTCTAAGCAATCATAATGTGCAATAAAAAAAAATCCTGATCACTTCCCCAGAGTAGTATAATTTTACTATGGTAACATGATATAGCTCTGGTCATAGTGTGTTAAAACAAAATCGTAAAACAAATGTAATAAAAAAATTGAAAAAAAAATTTTGTACTGTCACCAGTCAGTCAGTCCCTGATCACCGCTACACCAGTTAAATGATGATGATGTACTGCACTGGTGACAATATGTAAAAAAAAAGTGATTATTTTTTATTTCTTAATTTTCCAAAAAATTATGACAAAAAATTACAACTTCAAAAAACTCACCGTGCCTCTTACTAAATACATTGGACTGTCTACTTTCCAAAAAGAGGTCATTTGGGGGATATCTGTACTATTCTTACTAAATACCTTGGATTGTCTACTTTCCAAAAAGAGGTACAAAATTTGGGGGATATCTGTACTATCCTGATATTTTTGTTGCTTAAGAAATGAGATAGGATATCAGTAAATTACATTACATGTTTGACAGGTGCAAATAAGAGACATAGGATATCAGTACATTACATTTTCAGATAGAGTATATACCATAGTTTGTGGACTCTATAACTTTTCTACAGACTAAATAATATACACTGATTTGGGTTATTTTCACCAAAGAAATGTAGCAGAATACATTTTGCCCTAAATTTATGAAGATTGATTATTTATTTAAGTTTTATAACTGAAACAAAGTGCAACTGTGTGTATTCTTAGTTTTTAGACCCACTATCAATAAGCTAAATTAGTCATAGAGTTATTGTGGAGTTAACTGACACATCCAGTAGCTGCTAAACAGCGTCTGGGCATCTAAGCTTCTCCCTGGTCAGGAAAGTGTTCAATTCTTTTCAGCTCCTGAAATCTGTATAATTGCTCTACTGGATATTTGTGGGTGTTGTTATTAGCTTTTTATAAAGCACCTGTCATTTTAGAATTAGTTGCCCTTTAACCCTAACATAAAAAACTTCCTTAGATAGATGTACACTTAACTTGCTTGTAAATCCGCCAATAACAAGGTATGCTAATATTACTTAATAACAAGCATTAGGATAATTGAATATACTGCTGTACTAAAATTTCAGCTGCAACCTTATGCCCTAGATATTTAAATCTAAATGCTAGGACACAAAAACAGTCAAATACCAATCTTGCGTCTCTGGTGCCAGACTTTTATTTCATTCTTCTTTAAAAAGCCTCTTTTTAAAGGTTACTTCAGTCATCCTCAGCAAACCAGAACATACTTCAATCTTACTAGAAGGTTAGTCACTTACATGAAAGAGATTTCAAGCATATTCACCACTTGTTTCAAAGCTTTCAATGCAAGTAAAAGGTCACGTCTGACCTTAAGGGATACAAACTTGATGGAGCCTTCTCAAATGTAAAATCACTTCTATAATCCATGAGATTTACATGGAACAATAGGAGATTCTGAAGAGGCCTCCCGCTGATAGTCAAACACAGGGAAAGGAATGGAGGCAGGCTCTCGTGCATTTAATTCATGTAAAACCACCTGAAGAATTTCACTGTCAGTGCTCAATCATGCCCCTGTGCTACAGGTATGCTTTTTCACGTCTACAATCTAAAGTACATTTAAAATTCCGCGCCAATGTTTTTTTTTTTTGTTGGTACAGTTTTCACCAATGTACTAAATACAAAACCAACTAAATATAAAATCAATGTACTAACTATAAAAATCCTGCTTGCTGTAGTTTACTGTAACAGTTAATAATACAATACACATACTATATAGTGTTTTTTACATTTGTTTTTATGCATGCTATAGCATGAAAACACATAACACTTCTTGTAAAAGTATGTATTAAAATACCACAACACGTCTTATGAATTATCCTTGCCAGATTAATTTAGGATCCATCCAGTGTTTCATGTGTATCTGCTTAAATCCGAAGTACAAGATCCCTTTCCTGACAGGGGTCGGGGGCTCCTGAACCAGTACTAATTGATGGCGATAAGGAGTACAAAGAAGAGGCTATTCTGAACTGCAGGAAGAGTGGGGGCCGGTTATCTCATCAAATGGAGGGGTTATGGTCCAGAGGACAACTCTTGGGAACCTGAGGGAAATGTCCATGCAAAAGAGTTGATACAGACCTTTTTTCAGAGTCACCCACAAAGGGAGCGCCAATTGGGCATCTGGAGGTTGCCCGTAGGGAGGGGGCAATGTCAGGGAAATACTGGCCAGCATATGCGCACTAGGATTTGCGCGATGCAAACGCATATGCGCATGTGCGCGGATGTGCTCGCCCCTTTAACATTGGTGCCACATGGCATATATAAGGATGACAATTGCACTAGGGTTTTTGCTGTCTGATCTGCATTCTCTCCCTGTATTCTGTGCCTATCCTTGATCTTGTTGACCCGGCTTTTCCTGACTATCCTGATTAACTCCAAACCTGCCCCCGGCTTGTCTTGACTCTGATTCTGCTATTCTGCTTATTCTTCTGATGCCAAACCTCTGCCTGAACTTTGACTATACTTTGCCTAAACGTCTTGCTGTATCTGCCTTCCCATGTATTACCCTGGCTTGTCTAACTCTGCACTAGTCTTCTCAATCCCACCAGCCTGCATCATCTCTGCATCCACAGTACACCTGCATCTGCAGCACCCGCCACCTGCCTCATCACTGCATCCGCAGTACACTTGCATGCGCAGCACTTGGCATCTGCATCATCTCTGCATCCGAGTCAACCAGCACTCGCTGCTAATGCTGCTACCTGCCTCTCCTATATATCTACTAACGAAGAACACTGTAGGCACTCCTACCCCACCATGCTCTCGCGGCCACTGTTGCAACCTCAGTGGTCCTTGAACCGGGGCTGTACAAGAGGCCTTCCTCTGCTTGTCAGGCTTTATCTGAAGGTATGTGACAGTGTGTGTATAAAAGGTCAATGCGTTTCTGGACTCCTGACAGACTCTTGCATCTTTCATCCAGTGCTGCACTGACGTTTCTGGATTCATGGGGAAAGCAAAAGAATTGTCAAAGGATCTGTGGGAAAAGGTAGTTGAACTGTATAAAACAGGAAAGGGCTATAAAAAGATATCCAAGGAATTGAGAATGCCAATCAGCAGTGTTCAAACTCTAATCAAGAAGTGGATAATTTGATGAAACCAAACTACGTTTAGGTAGACCAACTAAAATTTCAGCCACAGCTGCCAGGAACATTTTTCGGGATGCAAAGAAAAACCCACAAATAACTTTAGGTGAAATACAGGACTCTCTGAAAACATGTGGTTTGGCTGTTTCAAGATGCTCAATAAGGAGGCACTTGAAGAAAGATGGGCTGCATGGTCGAGTCGCAAGAAGAAAGCCATTACTACGCAAATGCCACAAAGTATCTCGCTTTCAATACGCCAAACAGCACAGAGACAAGCCTTAAACCTTCTGGCACAAAGTAATTTGGAGTGATGAGACCAAAATTTTGCTTTTTGGCCACAACCATAAACGCTACATTTGGAGATATCAGAGATGTACTTACCGAGACCGAAATGCTGAGAGCGGTTCACCCTTGCGACCCGGCGCAATCTGCCCCCTGGAGGTGAAACAGGGAACAAACGGCACCAGGAGGCACAGGTCACCTCCGGCAGGTGGGACCAGTGGAATGCCTGGGAGAGATGTGGACCTGGCCTGGGCAGACCGGCAGATGGCAGAGAGGAGAGGCAGGAGCCCAAACACCTGGCTGATGAACTGACACAGGTCACTGAGCAGTCAGTAGTAATGTAAGTCCGGACAGCAGGCCGGGGGTCACACACAAGTATAATGCCAGTCCGTGGAAGCAAGCAGGGAGTGAGACACAGGATCAGGCGGCAAGTCCGTTGAGCAAGCAGGGGGTCAAACACAGGATCAGGCAGCAAAGTCCGTTGAGCAAGCAGGGGGTCAAACACAGGATCAGGCAGCAAAGTCCGTTGAGCAAGCAGGGGGTCAAACACAGGATCAGGCAGCAAAGTCCGTTGAGCAAGCAGGGGGTCAAACACAGGATCAGGCAGCAAAGTCCGTTGAGCAAGCAGGGGGTCAAACACAGGATCAGGCAGCAAAGTCCGTTGAGCAAGCAGGGGGTCAAACACAGGATCAGGCAGCAAAGTCCGTTAAACAAGCCAAGGGGTCAGGATACAGGATCAGATCTGGTAAACACAAGAGACACACAGGCACTGAGCTGGAAAGACAGACCAGCAAAGTGCCTGTGCGTCAGGCAGCTTTTATAGGCGCCCAGTGGACGCTAATTGTGCGCCATGGCGCACAAACGGGCGCCAGTGCGCATGCGCGAGCGCCGGACCGCCGAGCCGCGAGTGCGCATGCGCCGGAGAGCGGGGCCGCCGCGCATGCGCACCGGAGAGCGGGCCGCTCGTCCTGCGCTGGGTCCCTGACAGTGCCCCCCCCCGAGGGGTGGCCTCTGGACACCCAAACTGGCCATCAATTCAGGATGTGCCTGATGAAATGCCTGGATCAAACGTGGGGCGTGCAAGTTCCTTGAGGGTTCCCATGAGTTGTCCTCGGGAGGATAACCCTTCCACTTGATCAGATATTGGAGCTGCCTGCCCTTTTTTCTGCAACTCAGGATCTCCTCTACCTCAAACTCCTTCTCGCCTTCGACTAAAACAGGAGGAGGAGGTGGTTCTTCTCTCCCAGGAAAAGGGCTGGGAGTGGTGGGTTTCAAAAGGGAGGCATGAAAAACAGGATGGATCCTGTAACTTGGAGGTAAATCAAGTTCAAAAGCCACAGGGTTCACTATCCTTTTGACCCTGAATGGGCCAATAAACCTTGGCCCCAATTTCCGGGAGGGGACAGGTAGCTTCAGGTTGGAGGAGGACAGCCAGACCTCTTCGTTAACCCCAAAAGCCGGGTTCTCCTTCCTCCCCTTGTTGAAGTGCTTACTGTACCCTTCTTGAGCTTCCTGCATGCATTTTTGCAATTTTTTAAAATTGATCTGTAAAGACTCTACACGGTCTTGGGCTGCAGGAACCGAGTTTTCCGGGGGAGATTCTGGGAGAAAAGAAGGATGGAAACCAGAGTTGGCCCAAAAGGGTGTTTGCTTGGTGGCGGAATGAATGGAGTTATTATACGCGAATTCAGCGTAGGGTAAGAGGGAGGACCAGTCATTTTGGGAATCAGAGCAGAAGCAACGGAGGTACTGTTCAAGTGTCTGGTTGGTCCTTTCCGTTTGACCGTTGCTCTGGGGATGGTAGGCAGAAGACAAGCAGATCTTTATTTCAAGGGATTTGCATAATTCCTTCCAAAACTTAGAAGTAAACTGGGTACCCCTGTCGGACGTGATGCTCCTGGGCACCCCATGAAGTCTTACGATCTCCTTGAAGAATACGTCAGCCGTGGTGGAGGCAGACGGGGTACCTACCAGAGGGATAAAATGAGCCATTTTAGAGAGCCGGTCCACAATGACCAGAATGGTGGTGTATCCCCTGGAAGGGGGTAACTCCACGATAAAGTCCATGGAGACTTCTGCCCATGGGCGATCCGGAATGGGAAGTGGTCTCAGTAGCCCCCAGGATTTGGTCTTGGGTCCCTTGCTGCGCTGGCAAAGGACGCAAGAAGCGACATAATCTTTACAGTCCTGCCTCCAGCCTGGCCACCAAAAGGAACGAGCAATAAGCTCTGAGGTCTTCCTGGAACCAAAGTGGCCTGCCAATTTGTGGTCATGGAAGGTTTCAAGCACAAGGCGTCTTACCCCAGGGGGCACGAAGATCTTCTCCCCAGACCACAGGAGGTCATCGTGTTTGGCCAGTGAGAGGTTGGTAGGGACCTGGTCGTGTTTGGTCGCAGCTTTGATTGTGGACATGAGGTCTATTTGAGTCAGTAGGCCGAAGTTTTGTGGAGTCAGGATGGTACTGGGTTTGGTTTCTTGGGGAGATTCTAGGAACATGCGGGAGAGCGCATCGGCCTTTCCGTTCTTGGAACCTGGTCTGTAGGCAATGAGGAAATTAAATCTTGAAAAGAAGAGGGCCCACCTAGCCTGCCTGGGTCTCAGCCGTTTGGCTGTCCTGAGATATTCAAGATTCTTATGGTCGGTCCAAACCATAACAGGGTGAGATGCCCCCTCCAAGAGGTACCGCCACTCCTCGAGGGCAAATTTAATGGCCAGCAGTTCCCTATCCCCCACATCATAATTTCTCTCTGGCGGGCTCAGCTTTCGGGAGGCAAAGGCCACTGGGTGAAGAAGGGCCTTGGCACCCTGGCGCTGGGAGAGAATGGCTCCGAGGGCAGTTTCAGAGGCATCCACCTCCAACACAAAGGGCAATGCGGGATCTGGGTGCCGTAAGATCGGGGCGGATGAAAATAAGGACTTCAACTGGACAAAGGCCGCCTGGGCCTCAGGAGACCAACTGAACCGACTGTGTTGGTGGGTGAGTAGGGTGATCGGTGCCACAATGGAGGAGAAGCCCACGATAAACCTCCTATAGAAGTTGGCAAACCCAATAAATCTCTGAACTCCCTTTTTATCTTTGGGAGCCGGCCAATCTTGAATGGCCTGTACCTTCTGTGGATCCATGGCAACCCCACTGGTAGAGATAACAAACCCCAGGAACTGTACCGTGGACTTCTCGAACTCACATTTTTCTGCTTTCAGGTAAAGTTTATGCTGCCTGAGGATGGTGAGGACTATTTTAACGTGCGTACGGTGGAGATCGAGAGAGGCCGAGAAGATGAGTATATCATCCAGGTAGACTACTAGGAAGTCATCCAAGTATCTCCGGAAAATGTCATTCACTAAGTGTTGGAATGTTGCCGGGGCATTACAGAGCCCGAATGGCATTACGAGATACTCGTAGTGCCCGAACCTTGATCTAAAAGCGGTCTTCCACTCATCGCCCGCCCTGATCCGTATGAGGTTATAGGCCCCTCGGAGGTCAAGTTTAGAGAAGACCTGAGCGGACCGAAACCGTTGGAACAGTTCGGGGATGAGGGGAAGAGGGTACCTGTTCTTAATGGTAATTTTGTTAATCTCTCTATAATCGATACAGGGCCTCAGGGAACCGTCCTTTTTCTCGACAAAGAAAATGCCGGCCCCAGCAGGTGACGAGGAAGGGCGGATGAACCCTTTGGCCAGGTTGTCATCGATGTAGGCCTTGAGAGTGGCTAACTCAGTCTCGGACAGAGGGAAAATACGGCCAAAAGGAACCGCGGCACCGGGTAAGAGGTCTATGGGACAGTCGTAGGGTCGGTGAGGTGGTAGGCGGTCGGCCTGTTGTTTATCGAAAACGTCCCTAAATTCTAGGTAGGTAGGCGGGACATGCTTCAGGTTGTCGGGTGCTGGTGCTAGAGCTGAACAGGACGCCAGGGTTGCGGGGGAGCAGTTTTGGGAACAGTATTGGGAAGGGAAGGAGACCTCCTTCGTCCGCCAGTTAATCAGGGGTTCATGTGCCTGCAACCAAGGGAGCCCCAGAATAATGGGAAACATGGGAGATGGAATAATATCCAAGCGGAGGAGCTCCTTGTGGCCGGAATCGGTAGTAACAGGAATAGGGTTGGTTTCCAAAGTGATCAAGCCGGAGCGCGGAAGGGATCCATCGGCTAGATGAACCTGGAGGCACTGCTTCTTGGGGACCAGGGGAAGCTGGAGCCGAGTAGCGAGAGAGGAATCCAAGAAGCAGCTGCAAGACCCGGAATCAATTATGGCCGGGAGGCGGACCTCCTTTCCCGTTAACTGCAAAGAGATAAAGAGGGTAATATAAGTGTGAGATAGACCGGAGACCTGGTAGTTTAAATTAAACCTGGGAAGGGACTTACTGGGCCTAATGGGGCAGGTGCGAAGATAGTGCCCGGAACCCCCGCAATAGAGGCACAGGTTGGCCTGACGTCTGTGTAAGCGCTCCTCCGGGGTCAGAGGGGCGCGAACCAGGCCCAGCTGCATGGGCTCAATTCCAGAAGAGGGCACAGGTGGCGGATGATAAGAAGACTGGGCAGGACTCGGCTTGGGTATCATCCAACTGGGACGAGGCGTCTGGAAACGTTCAGCGCGGCGTTCACGCAGGCGTCTGTCAATCTTGGTGACTGCTTGTATGAGGTCCTCCAGAGATTCCGGGACATCAATCCGGGCAAGTTCATCTTTAAGGGTGTCCGAAAGTCCTTGGCGGAACTGATACTTGAGGGCCGGCCCATTCCAGCCGGTGTCGGCTGACCATTTTCTGAATTCAGCAGTGTAGTCTTCAACCGGTCTCCGGCCTTGGGAGAGATGGTGCAGGGTGGTTTCAGCGGTGGCCCCCTTCTGGGGATCGTCGTAGAGCTGACCCATACTCTCAAAAAAAGTGTCAACTGAGTTCAATACGGGGTCTCTCTGTTCCATCAGGCTATGGGCCCAAGCCTGGGGTTCCTCGGCCAGGAGGGAGATGATGAACCCCACTTTCACCACTTCAGAGGAGAAGGTCCTGGGCTGTAGGGCTAGGTACAGGGTGCAGGCATTTTTGAACGCCCTAAATCTCTTTCGATCACCCGTGAAGCGTTCGGGTGTAGGCACCCTAGGTTCAGGGGAAGCCACAACCACTGTGGGGTTGCTGGAGGCTGCTGATGGAGGAACCCCGCTGATGGTGGCTGAGTGGCCGGATGCAGGGGCAGATGGCCCAGTTAATTGCTGTAGGCGACTGTCAACTTGAGCGTAGCCCATCTGCAGTTTTTGGACAACCTCAGTAAGTGCTGCCATCTGCTGACACAGGATCTCAAGGGGTGAACACGCTCTGTCGGTCTCAGACATGGCTGGTCTGTACTATCAGAGATGTACTTACCGAGACCGAAATGCTGAGAGCGGTTCACCCTTGCGACCCGGCGCAATCTGCCCCCTGGAGGTGAAACAGGGAACAAACGGCACCAGGAGGCACAGGTCACCTCCGGCAGGTGGGACCAGTGGAATGCCTGGGAGAGATGTGGACCTGGCCTGGGCAGACCGGCAGATGGCAGAGAGGAGAGGCAGGAGCCCAAACACCTGGCTGATGAACTGACACAGGTCACTGAGCAGTCAGTAGTAATGTAAGTCCGGACAGCAGGCCGGGGGTCACACACAAGTATAATGCCAGTCCGTGGAAGCAAGCAGGGAGTGAGACACAGGATCAGGCGGCAAGTCCGTTGAGCAAGCAGGGGGTCAAACACAGGATCAGGCAGCAAAGTCCGTTGAGCAAGCAGGGGGTCAAACACAGGATCAGGCAGCAAAGTCCGTTGAGCAAGCAGGGGGTCAAACACAGGATCAGGCAGCAAAGTCCGTTGAGCAAGCAGGGGGTCAAACACAGGATCAGGCAGCAAAGTCCGTTGAGCAAGCAGGGGGTCAAACACAGGATCAGGCAGCAAAGTCCGTTGAGCAAGCAGGGGGTCAAACACAGGATCAGGCAGCAAAGTCCGTTAAACAAGCCAAGGGGTCAGGATACAGGATCAGATCTGGTAAACACAAGAGACACACAGGCACTGAGCTGGAAAGACAGACCAGCAAAGTGCCTGTGCGTCAGGCAGCTTTTATAGGCGCCCAGTGGACGCTAATTGTGCGCCATGGCGCACAAACGGGCGCCAGTGCGCATGCGCGAGCGCCGGACCGCCGAGCCGCGAGTGCGCATGCGCCGGAGAGCGGGGCCGCCGCGCATGCGCACCGGAGAGCGGGCCGCTCGTCCTGCGCTGGGTCCCTGACAGGAGAGGAGTCAACAAGGCCTATGATGAAAGGTACGGAGGTGGATCGCTGATGTTTTGGAGATTTGGTCAAAATTGTTGGCAAGATGAGTGCAGTGTGTTATCAAAAAAATACTGGAGGAACATTTGCATTCATCAGCCATAAAGCTGCGCATGGGACGAACTTGGACATTCCAACATGACAATGATCCAAAACACAAGGCCAAGTTGACCTGTCATTGGCTACAGCAGAATAAAGTGAAGGTTCTGGAGTGGCCATCTCCTGACCTCAATATCATTGAGCCACTCTGAGGAGATCTCAAATGTGCAGTTCATGCAAGACAGCCTAAGAATTATTCAGGAACTGGAGGCTTTTTGCCAAGAGGAAAGGGCAGCTTTACCATCTGAGAAGATAAATAGCCTAATCCACAAATACCACAAAAGACTTTAAGCTGTCATTGATGTTAAAGGGGGGCAATACACGGTATTAAGAACTGGGGTATGTAAACTTTTGATCAGGGTCATTTGGGTAGTTTCTGTTGCCATTGTGATTTAAAAAGAGTAAACACAGTTGATAGATAATAAATGGCTTCAGCCAAACAATAACCATGAGTGAAAGAAAAGTTTTTGTGTTATCATTCATATTCTCTGAAAAATGGCCAAGAAATCATAAATTCTGCCAGGGTATGTAAACTTATGAGCACAACTATATACAGTATATATATATATATATATATATATATATATATATATAAAACCATCTAATGCTTAAAGTGTCAGTTAAGGCTAACTAAAAGTATTCTTAAAAATGCTGCCTTGCTATTTGGCACTGTGCTACTTTAACTGGTGCAATCATGCAACGCTGTACCCAAACAAAATTTATATCATTTTGTTCACACAATAGGAGATTTCTTTTGGTGCTATTTGATCACCACTGGGTTTTTTTTTTTATTTTTTGCAAAAAAAAAAAAAAAACGAAAAAAAGACCAACAATTTTGAAAAAATAAAAAACATATCCAATAAAAAATCGAATTTCTTCATAAATTTTGGTCAAAAGGTATTCTGCTACATGTTTTTTATAAGAAATCCCGATAAATGTATATTGATTGGTTTGCATGAAAGTTATAGTGCCTGCAAACTATGGTATATGTACTAGAATGTTTTTTTTTTTTATACTACTAATGCCGGTGATCAGCGACTTATAATGTGGACTGTGATAGTGCGGCAGGCAATCTGACACTGACACTGGGGGGGGAACTAATTAACTTCCACACTGACATCATCAGTGACATTAATACAGTGATAATACTATACTGTCACTGTACTAAAGACACTGGCTGGGAAGGAGTTAACATCTAAGACGCTCAAGAGGTTAACTGTGTGCCTAACTATGTGTAATGTGTGTAAAGTGTGCTGCTTTTACTACTAAATCTCTCAGTTTCTCATCCCTGAAACTGACAGTTTACCAACACAGAGCTCTGGGCTGTGATTGCACACAGCCAATCAGCAGGTCCCAGCCATGAATCATTGTCTGGGACTTGCTGACAGGCTCCCACTGTGAACAAATACAGCAGGTGCCGGGCTGAGGGCGCGCATGGGCACTCTAAACCAGGGAGTAGACAGCTACATATGGGTGCATCACTTTGCCTACAGCGGCCACTCGCCCGCAGTATATTGCGGACGGGCGGGCGCCACATAGTTAACTTGCTTTGGTTTAGTCACGTGATCAAGCAGCTCAACAATGGCCCTGAATTCCCAGAGCACTGAGGTCGGTTCTTCATCCACTCCCCTGTAGAAGCTGCTCTCTGATACAGAGGAGCTTGAGTTGCTGGATCATGTGAACGCACTGGAGATGCACTGGAGTGCTTGCAGCTACAGAGGTCAGCTATTGATGATTTTTGTGGGGCATAGCTTCCTGAATTCAGTTCATTTTGTAAAATATTTCAGGACTTGACATGACTGTCATTCTCTACACAAATAAACCATGGGTGTATTAAAAGATCCCATGCATGTGTACAGTATATAGGTTTATTTCCAAAGCTAATAACCACTGATATAGAGGTAAGAGGTAGCACATAATATGCAACATTATAGATTATCAAAAACAACAAAGTGTAAGCTGACACTCCTTTTTAAAACATTACAAAATTGTGCCATTTTTTATAACCTGAATCAGCAGTGAGATATGTTATAGACCACGGATCCATTTGTCAGGATTATAAGAAAACTCACTTCCAAACAGCTATGCCTCACACAACTTCCTCATTAACATCAGAATGACATGACATCTTCTCATATCTTCCAACTGTCCCTGATTTACAGGGACTGCCCTGATTTGGAACAAAGTCCCTCTATCCCTCTTTCTTCCTCATGTGTCCCTTACTTTGGTCTGATCTATATAGTTGTATTTAAAATGCATCTTTAATCTTTCAAAATCTGTTTCCCAGTGCTAAACCTTTCATCCAATTTGTAAATTGCTGCATTTGTATATTTCAAAAGGCAATATAAAGGAAAAGCAGTGGTAAAAAAAGCACTTGTGGATTTAACTAATCTTTTTTTTTTTTATAATTCTGCTTTAAGGGAGTGTGTCCTATGCCTACATACTTTTGCTAATAGGTGTCCCTCGTTCCCATCTCAAAAAGTTGGGAGGGATGTCACAGACTAGTAACTTGTAGAAGCAATGGAAAAATTGCTATTATTAATGCCAGGGCAGGCTCAAACTGTCACTAGTCAGGTTTTAAGCTCACCACACACACACACACACACATCACAATCTGGCTGTACAATTTCCTATAAATCTACCAAAAACTGTAGTAGACATGTGCAATTTTTTTCGGTCTAAAAACAAATTCGGAGAAAGTTTTGATTATTCTGAGATTCGGATGTCTCTGAATCTCCAAATGAAATAGTAACGAACAGTAACAAATTCAGTTGAAATCCATTAAAATTTGTTTAGTTTTTTATTATCTAAAAAATTCCAACGTTTCAGAACGATTAGAATTTAAATCAGTCGAAAAACGATCAACCAATTTGAATTCCGTGTGAAGAATAGCTGGTTGTTAATCAGCAGGCTGGGAACTTCCCTACCGCGTATAGTAATATGCCGCCTGCAGATGGGATCTCCCACCCTGGGCGGGTGTCATATGACGTCCTCTCATTCCCGACCTTCTAGGGGGCACGAGCCCGCGGCGTCGCTCGGGACCCGGTGTGCGTGCCCGGTGGCCGCAATGTCCACCGGGGAACCAGCGATTGCCCGGGAACATAGCAGGACCGTGGATCTGTGTGTGGATCTGTGTGTTTAAACTATTTTGTAGACGCTATAACTTTTGCGCAAACCAATCAATATACGCTTATTATGATTTTTACCAAAAATATGTAGAAGAATACGTATCGGCCTAAACTGAGGAAAAAAAATATCTATTTTTTTTTTTAAATTGGATATTTATTATAGCAAAAAAGTAAAAAATATTTGTTTTTTTTTTAAATTGTGGCTCTTCTTTTGTTTATAGCGCAAAAAATAAAAACCGCAGAGGTAAAAAAGGGACGTCAATTTTGTTTGGGTGCCACATCGCACGACCGCGCAATTGTCAGTTAAAGCGACGCAGTGCCGAATCGCAAAAAGTGCTCTGGTAAGGAAGGGGGTAAAATCTTCGGGGCTGAAGTGGTTAACAACTGATGACTCATCTGTCAGCTGGCTTCCCCACTGACAGATAAATGTAAAGAAAAGGTTGCCAGCAATGGGGACAAGAGTCTTATCCCCACAACCGTGGCCGGTGGTTGTGGGGGTCTGCGGGCAGGGGGCTTATCAGAATCTAGAAAGCCCCCTTTAACAAGTTTCCCCCAGATCCTGGCTCCCCCTATGTGAATGAGTATGGGGTACATAGTACCCCTACCCATTCACCAAAAAAGTGTTGAAAAGTAAGAAAAACACAGTTTTTGAGAATTCCTTTATAAAAAAAAAAAAAAAAACGGTGTTCCCCGATGTAAATCCATCATTAATAACACTGCCCACCGCACCCAAAAAAGAACAAAAAAAAACCTTCCCGCCAACATGGAGGCCTTCTGCCTACTGCAGGCTCCTTCATTTGACAGTTCTTTTATAGGCAATGGTAGGACAACCTGTCGACATCACCTGGGGGTACCACGCCCCCCTTGTGATGTCATTAACTGTGTATGCTGCGTTAGCGATGTCATAAGGGGGCAGTGCCCAGCTTTATTTTTTTCAAGGGGTGGCCATGCATCATATACAAAAAGCATAGACATATGGAGGGCTGGCCTATCCAACAATGGATTCAGCCATGTCTATACTTCCTATATTTAGAGATTTGTTTTAATTTTTTCACTCTCTCAGACTTTATTTTTTTTAGAATTGTGCACATATATTTTTTGTTTCAAAAGCAATACACTGTGTTAGAATCAGGAAAAAATGCACATGTAATTTTCAAAAGCAAGTTGTTTTTTCTGCATAACATTTCTAATGCGCACAATTTCATAATACATGACATGACAGAAATGATTTTCAAAACGCCCTTTAAAAAAGCTAAAGTCAGAGAAAGACTCACTTGTCAACAGTAGGATTGTTAATCACAATGGACCATAGGAAAATCAGTAATGTCTAATTTTATTGCAAATTTATTAGTGAACTTTAACGGTTGCCTTTGTAAGTACCAACCTTAGAGAGAAATAAATGTGAGTATATAAAGCCATGTTAGTTCTCTTTACGTGTTTGAATTCTTCCTGTCTATTTTTGACTATTGCGCTTGCTTTTCTTGACATTACATTTCAAGGATGAACATATTGTCCCAAAACCTGTTGCCATAGTAACTTAGATTTAAATATTAATTTATATTGACCTATGAATGTAGAGGTGATGAACCACTAAAATGAACCCACTAACATTCATTTAAGTTTTACCGAAAGATGATGGGTATGGTACCTATAAAATATTTAACAGGGCTACTTACAAGCAGTGCACAACTGTTCGACCTTCTCCTCCATTATATTCTTCTTGCCATTTGTCCACTTGCCGAATAAGCTTTAGAAAAGACCTTTTAGACACTGGAGTATCTCTATACATTGGCCAGCCCAAGAACTGGAACTGCTGTACCATGCGGTATCCATCTTGAGGCTGAAAGCATAGAATAGATTTCCTATAGAACATAATAACTCAATAACTTACTAAAACTAACTTTTTACTTTAGAAAAGTCAACAATTTTGAAATGCCAACTCTTCTGGAACACAAGCTATATTTATAGATTCACTGCTATAAAAGCTTTAAAAAAAATAAACATTTATAAAACTACAACTAGCTTATGGTAGCATGACCTGGATAAATAAAATATTACAGTGCTCTCCATGCTGCGAGGCTCCTACAAACAAACCAAGAAAAGTTGAACAGACACTTTTTGATGGCAGCTCGGTCTGTTATTGCAAGAAGCTGGTGCCAGCCTGAGCCCCCTTCACTTGATGCCCGTGCTTGTGAAGTAAACAATATTAATATTATGGAAATTATGCTTGGTTGTGAGCAGGATACATCTCAGGCCAACAGTCTTACTTGGTCTGTTTGGAACCATTTTTGTTACTCTTCCACTTTTGCATCAGTTATCTCCCCTAAGGTTTGAGAGTTAAAATGCCGCCAGGATCTGGTCATATGGGATGGGGGATTACACACACACTGCCACTCCTCCCCTTTTTTTTCTCTTTTTTCCTAACTCAATATGCTTATGGGTGCTCTCTACAAGTTATTTCTGGGAAACCTGCTATTGCCCACTTGGTTCAAATGCATTTACTTCCCTAGTGTGACTTAATTTATGATTCGCATTATGAAATGTTGTTCCTCTTTTTTCAACATGTATCCTACCATTTCTGTTGTCAGTTGCCTAATTGTATAATACTCACATTCACTGGTAGGGATGGGCCCGGTGCTCGATGCGAACCCATGTTCGCATCGAGCACCGGGTGTTCGCTCGCTCGGCGAGCCCAGAACTATTTTGGCCGCGGCCGGCGCAGTGCATTGCTGGCTGATGATTGGCCAAGCATGCACTGTGACCCCGCATGCTTGGCCAATCACAGCGCCGGAAACTCGAAGAGCCATAATTGGCTACAGGCAGGACGCCTGTAGCCAATTACAGCTCAGGGGCTTTAGTACACGCCCCCCCTATAAAAGGCCGCCACGCCGTCTGCGCCGGTCACATGCTGTTCCGGCGCAGATAGAGCAGGATAGTTCTGTGACACTCTGCTGGATTTAGTTAGTTAGAGAGATTTACTTAGAGAGATTGAGTTAGATAGATTCATTTAGAAAGATTGATTTAGAAAGAGGGCTTGTAGTGTGTTCGTGGCAGGCAGGCAGAGCTCCTATATTTTGTTCCCAGAAGCACCTATAGGACTTGTAGTGTGTTCGTGGCAGGCAGGCAGAGCTCCTATATTTTGTTCCCAGAAGCAACCTATAGGACTTGTAGTGTGTTCGTGGCAGGCAGGCAGAGCTCCTATATTTTGTTCCCAGAAGCACCTATAGGACTTGTAGTGTGTTCGTGGCAGGCAGGCAGAGCTCCTATATTTTGTTCCCAGAAGCACCTATAGGACTTGTAGTGTGTTCGTGGCAGGCAGGCAGAGCTCCTATATTTTTTGTTCCCAGAAGCACCTATAGGACTTGTAGTGTGTTCGTGGCAGGCAGGCAGAGCTCCTATATTTTGTTCCCAGAAGCACCTATAGGACTTGAAGTGTGTTAGTCCCATCACACAGACCTATATTTTCTTCCCAGAAGCACCTATAGGACTTGAAGTGTGTTAGTCCCATCACACAGAGATCATATATTTTGTTCCCAGAAGCACCTATAGGACTTGAAGTGTGTTAGTCCCATCACACAGAGATCATATATTTTGTTCCCAGAAGCACCTATAGGACTTGAAGTGTGTTAGTCCCATCACACAGAGATCATATATTTTGTTCCCAGAAGCACCTATAGGACTTGAAGTGTGTTAGTCCCATCACACAGAGATCATATATTTTGTTCCCAGAAGCACCTATAGGACTTGAAGTGTGTTAGTCCCATCACACAGAGATCATATATTTTGTTCCCAGAAGCACCTATAGGACTTGAAGTGTGTTAGTCCCATCACACAGAGATCATATATTTTGTTCCCAGAAGCACCTATAGGACTTGAAGTGTGTTAGTCCCATCACACAGACCTATATTCTCTTCCCAGAAGCACCCATAGGACTTGAAGTGTGTTAGTCCCATCACACAGAGATCATATATTTTGTTCCCAGAAGCACCTATAGGACTTGAAGTGTGTTAGTCCCATCACACAGAGATCATATATTTTGTTCCCAGAAGCACCTATAGGACTTGAAGTGTGTTAGTCCCATCACACAGAGATCATATATTTTGTTCCCAGAAGCACCTATAGGACTTGAAGTGTGTTAGTCCCATCACACAGAGATCATATATTTTGTTCCCAGAAGCACCTATAGGACTTGAAGTGTGTTAGTCCCATCACACAGAGATCATATATTTTGTTCCCAGAAGCACCTATAGGACTTGAAGTGTGTTAGTCCCATCACACAGAGATCATATATTTTGTTCCCAGAAGCACTTATAGGACTTGAAGTGTGTTAGTCCCATCACACAGACCTATATTTTCTTCCCAGAAGCACCCATAGGACTTGAAGTGTGTTAGTCCCATCACACAGAGATCATATATTTTGTTCCCAGAAGCACCTATAGGACTTGAAGTGTGTTAGTCCCATCACACAGAGATCATATATTTTGTTCCCAGAAGCACCTATAGGACTTGAAGTGTGTTAGTCCCATCACACAGACCTATATTTTCTTCCCAGAAGCACCTATAGGACTTGAAGTGTGTTAGTCCCATCACACAGAGATCATATATTTTGTTCCCAGAAGCACCTATAGGACTTGAAGTGTGTTAGTCCCATCACACAGAGATCATATATTTTGTTCCCAGAAGCACCTATAGGACTTGAAGTGTGTTAGTCCCATCACACAGAGATCATATATTTTGTTCCCAGAAGCACCTATAGGACTTGAAGTGTGTTAGTCCCATCACACAGAGATCATATATTTTGTTCCCAGAAGCACCTATAGGACTTGAAGTGTGTTAGTCCCATCACACAGAGATCATATATTTTTGTTCCCAGAAGCACCTATAGGACTTGAAGTGTGTTAGTCCCATCACACAGAGATCATATATTTTTGTTCCCAGAAGCACCTATAGGACTTGACGTGTGTTAGTCCCATCACACAGAGATCATATATTTTGTTCCCAGAAGCACCTATAGGACTTGAAGTGTGTTAGTCCCATCACACAGACCTATATTTTCTTCCCAGAGGCACCTATAGGACTTGAAGTGTGTTAGTCCCATCACACAGAGATCATATATTTTGTTCCCAGAAGCACCTATAGGACTTGAAGTGTGTTAGTCCCATCACACAGACCTATATTTTCTTCCCAGAAGCACCCATAGGACTTGAAGTGTGTTAGTCCCATCACACAGAGATCATATATTTTGTTCCCAGAAGCACCTATAGGACTTGAAGTGTGTTAGTCCCATCACACAGACCTATATTTTCTTCCCAGAAGCACCCATAGGACTTGAAGTGTGTTAGTCCCATCACACAGAGATCATATATTTTGTTCCCAGAAGCACCTATAGGACTTGAAGTGTGTTAGTCCCATCACACAGAGATCATATATTTTGTTCCCAGAAGCACCTATAGGACTTGAAGTGTGTTAGTCCCATCACACAGAGATCATATATTTTGTTCCCAGAAGCACCTATAGGACTTGAAGTGTGTTAGTCCCATCACACAGAGATCATATATTTTGTTCCCAGAAGCACCCATAGGACTTGAAGTGTGTTAGTCCCATCACACAGAGATCCTATATTTTGTTCCCAGAAGCACCTATAGGACTTGAAGTGTGTTAGTCCCCCATCACACAGACCTATATTTTCTTCCCAGAAGCACCTATAGGACTTGAAGTGTGTTAGTCCCATCACACAGAGATCATATATTTTGTTCCCAGAAGCACCCATAGGACTTGAAGTGTGTTAGTCCCATCACACAGAGATCATATATTTTGTTCCCAGAAGCACCTATAGGACTTGAAGTGTGTTAGTCCCATCACACAGAGATCATATATTTTGTTCCCAGAAGCACCCATAGGACTTGAAGTGTGTTAGTCCCATCACACAGAGATCATATATTTTGTTCCCAGAAGCACCCATAGGACTTGAAGTGTGTTAGTCCCATCACACAGAGATCGTATATTTTGTTCCCAGAAGCACCTATAGGACTTGAAGTGTGTTAGTCCCATCACACAGAGATCATATATTTTGTTCCCAGAAGCACCCATAGGACTTGAAGTGTGTTAGTCCCATCACACAGAGATCATATATTTTGTTCCCAGAAGCACCTATAGGACTTGAAGTGTGTTAGTCCCATCACACAGACCTATATTTTCTTCCCAGAAGCACCTATAGGACTTGAAGTGTGTTAGTCCCATCACACAGAGATCCTATATTTTGTTCCCAGAAGCACCTATAGGACTTGAAGTGTGTTAGTCCCATCACACAGACCTATATTTTCTTCCCAGAAGCACCCATAGGACTTGAAGTGTGTTAGTCCCATCACACAGAGATCATATATTTTGTTCCCAGAAGCACCTATAGGACTTGAAGTGTGTTAGTCCCATCACACAGAGATCCTATATTTTGTTCCCAGAAGCACCTATAGGACTTGAAGTGTGTTAGTCCCATCACACAGACCTATATTTTCTTCCCAGAAGCACCCATAGGACTTGAAGTGTGTTAGTCCCATCACACAGAGATCCTATATTTTGTTCCCAGAAGCACCTATAGGACTTGAAGTGTGTTAGTCCCATCACACAGACCTATATTTTCTTCCCAGAAGCACCTATAGGACTTCTAGTGTGTTAGTGGCATCACACAGAGCTCCTCTATTTTCTTTGCAGAAGCACCCACAGGACTTCTAGTGTGTTAGTGGCATCACACAGAGCTCCTCTATTTTCTTTGCAGAAGCACCCATAGGACTTCTAGTGTGTTAGTGGCATCACACAGAGCTCCTATATTTTCTTCTCAGCAGCACCCACAGGACTTCTAGTGTGTTAGTGGCATCACACAGAGCTCCTCTATTTTCTTTGCAGAAGCACCCATAGGACTTCTAGTGTGTTATTGGCATCACACAGAGCTCCTATATTTTCTTCTCAGCAGCACCCACAGGACTTCTAGTGTGTTAGTGGCATCACACAGAGCTCCTCTATTTTCTTTGCAGAAGCACCCACAGGACTTCTAGTGTGTTAGTGGCATCACACAGAGCTCCTCTATTTTCTTTGCAGAAGCACCCATAGGACTTCTAGTGTGTTAGTGGCATCACACAGAGCTCCTCTATTTTCTTCTCAGCAGCACCCACAGGACTTCTAGTGTGTTAGTGGCATCACACAGAGCTCCTCTATTTTCTTTGCAAAAGCACCCACAGGACTTCTAGTGTGTTAGTGGCATCACACAGAGCTCCTCTATTTTCTTTGCAGAAGCACCCATAGGACTTCTAGTGTGTTAGTGGCATCACACAGAGCTCCTATATTTTCTTCTCAGCAGCACCCACAGGACTTCTAGTGTGTTAGTGGCATCACACAGAGCTCCTCTATTTTCTTTGCAGAAGCACCCATAGGACTTCTAGTGTGTTAGTGGCATCACACAGAGCTCCTATATTTTCTTCTCAGCAGCACCCACAGGACTTCTAGTGTGTTAGTGGCATCACACAGAGCTCCTCTATTTTCTTTGCAGAAGCACCCACAAGACTTCTAGTGTGTTAGTGGCATCACACAGAGCTCCTCTATTTTCTTTGCAGAAGCACCCATAGTACTTCTAGTGTGTTAGTGGCATCACACAGAGCTCCTCTATTTTCTTCTCAGCAGCACCCACAGGACTTCTAGTGTGTTAGTGGCATCACACAGAGCTCCTCTATTTTCTTTGCAGAAGCACCCACAGGACTTCTAGTGTGTTAGTGGCATCACACAGAGCTCCTCTATTTTCTTTGCAGAAGCACCCACAGGACTTCTAGTGTGTTAGTGGCATCACACAGAGCTCCTCTATTTTCTTTGCAGAAGCACCCATAGGACTTCTAGTGTGTTAGTGGCATCACACAGAGCTCCTCTATTTTCTTCTCAGCAGCACCCACAGGACTTCTAGTGTGTTAGTGGCATCACACAGAGCTCCTCTATTTTCTTTGCAGAAGCACCCATAGGACTTCTAGTGTGTTAGTGGCATCACACAGAGCTCCTATATATTCTTCTCAGCAGCACCCACAGGACTACCGACTACAATGGCTGGAAGACCGCCAAGGGGAGGCAGAGCGTGCAGAGCCAAGAACACAGGGCAGGCAGGCTCTGTTTCTAGTGGACGTGGCCGTGGCCGTGGACGTGGTCGTGCATCGTCATCAGCACGTGGCCATGGGACACGCGCGTCTTTGTTTTCGGCAGCTGGACATGTGGAGCCGCATCATGCTGAAGGCTTGGTAGAATGGATGACCAAGCCCTCCTCATCCTCCTCATCCTCTCTCACCCAGGCTCAGGGTACTGGCAGAGCATCATCAGCCACCCCTTCCCTAGACCCACCATGTCCTCCTGAGGAGTCCCCCGAACTCTTTGAGCACAGTGTTGGGTACATGCTCCAGGAGGATGCCCAACGATTCGAAGGCTCGGATGATGATACCCAGCTTGAGGAATCTGGCAGTACTGTTCCACCAGCTGCAGCTTACTGCCAGGTTTGCTCTAGTGGTGAAGAGGGAGGGGATGATGAGGTCACTGACTCCACGTGGGTGCCTGAAGGGAGAGAGGATGAGGAGGAGGACGAGGAGGAGGAGGATGCGGCGTCACATGTCCAACGAGGCAGGATGCCCCCTGGAGGCCAGGTAGAGGCCAGCACAGCAACTGTACAACACCGCAGAGCTCCGCCTGTGCAGGGCGCTGCCTCTGCACGTTATCAGAAAAGTTCTTTGGTGTGGGCCTTTTTTGAGACGAGTGCATCAGATCGCACCACTGCTATTTGCAATATTTGTCTCAAGCGTATCTCGCGTGGCCAAAACATCAGCCGCTTGGGCACCACAAGCATGACCAGACATATGGCGACCTGCCATGCAGCTCGTTGGCAGGCACACATAAAAGACCCACACCAAAGAACTAAGCGGACCTCTCCTTGCTCCTCCTCAGCTGGGATCTCCATCCCCACTACACCTTCAGTCCTCTCTGAAAGCTGCTCTGAGAGGACTGAAGGTGTAGAATTAGGTGTGTCACAACCAAGTACTTGCAGTACACCGACGTCCGATTGCAGCAGGCAAATTTCCCTGCCCCAGCTGCTGGACCGTAGAAAGAAGTACACTCCCAGCCATCCACATGCCCAGCGGTTGAATGCTAGCCTGGCTAAATTGCTAGCACTTCAACTGCTGCCTTTTCAGTTGGTAGACTCGGCCCCCTTCCGTGAGTTTGTTCAATGTGCGGTTCCTCAGTGGCAGGTTCCCAAACGCCACTTTTTCTCACGGAAGGCGATTCCGTCTCTCTACCGGCATGTGGAGGGCAATGTCCATGCCTCGCTGGACAGGGCGGTCAGCGGTAAGGTGCATATTACCGCTGACTCATGGTCCAGCAGGCATGGACAGGGACGGTACCTTTCTTTCACGGCCCATTGGGTCACTCTATTGGCAGCTGGGAGGGATGCAGGACAAGGTGCAGTAGTGTTGGAGGTTGTTCCGCCACCACGCCTCCAAAACGCTACTACTGCTACTGGTTGTGACACACCTCTCTCCTCCACCCCCCCTCCTCTTCTTCTTCCTCCAGTGCTCTGTCCTTGGAACCAGCGGTGCTCCGTAGGCGTACAAGGGGCTACGCAAGTACGCAGGCAAAAAGATGCCATGCCGTGCTTGCGCTGGTGTGTTTGGGGGACAGGAGCCACACTGGGCCAGAGGTTCTGGCAGCTCTGCAGGGGCAGGCCGAGAGGTGGTTGACGCCACGTCAGCTTAAGCCAGGAATGGTTGTTTCTGACAATGGCACCAACCTCCTCTCCGCCCTGCGACAGGGGCAGCTCACCCATGTGCCCTGCATGGCTCACATCCTCAACCTGGTGGTGCAGCGGTTCTTGGGCAGGTTCCCAGGCTTACAGGATGTCCTGAGGCAGGCCAGGAAAGTCTGTGTGCATTTCCGCCGATCTTATAATGCCAGTGCTCGGCTGACTGAGCTGCAAAAGGAGCTGAACCTGCCCAAGAACCGCCTAATATGTGACATGCCCACCAGGTGGAACTCAACGTTGGCCATGCTGCAGCGACTGCACACGCAGCAGAGGGCCATCAATGAGTACCTTTGCGACTATGGCACCAGGACAGGGTCAGGGGAGCTTGGTTTTTTTTCCCCACGTCAGTGGAGCATGATCAGGGATGCATGCACTGTCCTCTCACCATTTGAGGAGGCCACGAGGATGGTGAGCAGTGACAGTGCATGCATCAGTGACACTGTCCCTCTTGTCCACCTGTTGGAGCATACGCTGCGTGGGATAATGGACAGGGCACTTGAGGCAGAACAGAGGCAGGAAGAGGAGGACTTCCTTGCCTCTCAAGGCCCCCTTTATCCGGACAGTGTTCCTTCTGTCCCACCCATCACACAGGAAGAGGATGAGGAGGAGGAGGAGGAGGAGGATTGTGTGAGCATGGAGGTGGAGCCTGGCACTCAGCATCAGCAGCAGCAGTCTTTTAGGGATGATGTACAGTCCCAACAAACCAGTGGACTTGTACGTGGCTGGGAGGAGGTGGCTGGCGATCATGTCATCCTCAGTGACCCAGAAGACTCCGGACCGAATGCCTCAGCTAACCTACGCTGCATGGCCTCCCTGATCCTGCAAAGCCTGCGGAAGGATCCTCGTGTTCTTCGGATCAAGGAGAGGGACCATTACTGGCTGGCCACTCTCCTTGATCCGCGGTACAAGGGTAAGGTTGCGGACCTTATCTTGCCGTCGCAGAGGGAGCAGAGGATGAGACATCTCAGGGAGGCCTTGCAGAAAGGTCTGTGCAACGCGTTCCCAGAAACTGGGAGGCTACAAACTCCTGGTCCTGGGCGACGAGTTGCTGAGGCTTCGGTCAGTAGCAGAAGGAGCGGTGGGGAAGGTGGACGTCTGACCGATGCGTTCAGACAATTTTTTAGTCCGCAGCCCCAAGGTATGATCGGTTCCAGCAACCATCGCCAGCGTCTGATATACATGGTGCAGGAATACCTTGGGGCAAGGTCAGACTTGGACACCTTTCCCACCGAAAATCCTCTGGCTTACTGGGTCCTGAGGATGGATCACTGGCCAGAGCTTGCACAGTATGCAATTGAGCTACTGGCCTGTCCTGCCTCCAGCGTTCTTTCCGAACGCACATTCAGTGCTGCTGGAGGATTTGTCACCGATCATAGGGTGCGCCTGTCCACCGCCTCGGTTGATCGACTGACCTTCATCAAAATGAATCAGTCTTGGATCACCACCAGCTACCAGGCACCTGAGGCGGATATAACCGAATAATTTTTAATATCACATCCCTTCAAGACTGCCTATGCTGATGCTGAGTGACTGTCCTCTTATGTTCACTGACTATCCTCTTCCTCCTCCTCAATGATCCATGCCACCACACCAGTGCCTAAGGCACAATTTTTCAGCCCCTGTTTAACAGGGGCGTGTACATACAATTTTTATAAAAAAATGCTTCGCAACACGTGTGACTGCTGTGCTCCAAGTACAGTATCTGTGAGGGGTTGCAGTGTTGTGGCACCAGCACCAGTGCCTAAGGCACAAATTTTCAGCCCCTGTTTAACAGGGGCGTGTACTTACAATTTTTAAAAAAAATGCTTTGCAACACGTGTGACTGCTGTGCTCCAAGTACAGTATCTGTGAGGGGTTGCAGTGTTGTGGCACCAGCACCAGTGCCTAAGGCACAATTTTTCAGCCCCTGTTTAACAGGGGCGGGTAATTACAATTTTTAAAAAAAATGCTTCGCAACACGTGTGACTGCTGTGCTCCAAGTACAGTATCTGTGAGGGGTTGCAGTGTTGTGGCACCAGCACCAGTGCCTAAGGCACAATTTTTCAGCCCCTGTTTAACAGGGGCGGGTAATTACAAATCTTGATCTAATAGTTCACAGCAGGGCCCATTCCTGCGCCCACCAAGAGTAACTATGAGGGCCTACAGTCTTGTGGCAACACCGTCCACCACCACCGCCAAAGGCCCAATTTTTCTGCCCTGTTCATCAGGTGCTTGCAATTACAAATCTTGATCTAATAACACACAGCAGGGCCCATTCCTGCGCCCACCAAGAGTAACTGTGAGAGCTTACAGTCTTGTGGCAACACCGTCCACCACCACCGCCAAAGGCCCAATTTTTTCTGCCCTGTTCATCAGGTGCTTGCAATTACAAATCTTGATCTAATAACTCACAGCAGGGCCCATTCTTGCGCCCACCAAGAGTAACTGTGAGAGCTTACAGTCTTGTGGCAACACCGTCCACCACCACCGCCAAAGGCCCAATTTTTCTGCCCTGTTCATCAGGTGCTTGCAATTACAAATCTTGATCTAATAACTCACAGCAGGGCCCATTCTTGCGCCCACCAAGAGTAACTGTGAGAGCTTACAGTCTTGTGGCAACACCGTCCACCACCACCGCCAAAGGCCCAATTTTTCTGCCCTGTTCATCAGGTGCTTGCAATTACAAATCTTGATCTAATAACTCACAGTAGGGCCCATTCCTGCGCCCACCAAGAGTAACTGTGAGAGCTTACAGTCTTGTGGCAACACCGTCCACCACCACCCCCAATTTTTCTGCCCTGTTCAACAGGTGCATGCAATTACAAATCTTGATCTATTAACTCACAGCAGGGCCCATTCCTGTGCCCACCAGTCTTGTGGCTACACCAACATCTAATAGGGCAAATTTCTGCAGAGTATATACGCCAGGCCCCTACTTTCAAACATCCAAC
Organism: Lithobates sylvaticus; assembly: GCA_028564925.1. Taxonomy (NCBI): domain Eukaryota; kingdom Metazoa; phylum Chordata; class Amphibia; order Anura; family Ranidae; genus Lithobates; species Lithobates sylvaticus. The sequence continues at coordinate 164,339,950 of CM053030.1, read as the reverse complement.
TTACAAACGACTCCTACTTGCAAATGGAAAGAGAAAACAGGAAGTGAGAGGAAATCTACCCCTAGGAAGGGAAATTCTATCCTGTTAGATTTAATTTGGGAAAAAGGTATCTCCTCTCTACTGATACTTTATCACCAATCCTTGTTTCAATTAAAACCCCACTTTTTCCAAAAACATTTGTCATTGGGACGGAAAGTGAGGTGACATGTTCTGAACAGATGTGCAAAGACAGCAAATGTTACAGGGGTGATAACCCCTCCCTATGTTCTCCAAAAATCTTAAAAATATATTTTTTTGGGATGGAGCTACACTTCATAATGTACCTGTTCAGATTCTACTTAAGAACAAACCTAAAGCCGCAAGTGGTTTTAAATGGCTTCTTTTTTTCCTTTACAAATGTCATTTTGTGCAAGGACAGTTCTAAACACGGGAAACACATGCCACTTCACAGGCATACTTTAGACACCCCCCAGGTACCATATTTAAAGGAAAATTTCACTTTTTTTTTTTTCACTTTATGCATCATTAAAATGACTGCTCCCGAAAAAACTTTAGTTTTTAAAAGTTCTTTTTGCATTGATATATGTCCCCTGGGGCAGGACCCGGGTCCCCAAACCTGTTTTATGACATTAACATGCATATTGGCCATTGTAATTAGCACTTTTGATTTCGAACGTTCGCGTCCATTATAACGTATAGGGTTCGAAAATTCGCGCGAACTTTCGGTCGGTTCGAAGGTTCTGGTGCGAACCGAACCCGGGGGTGTTCGGCTCATCCCTATTCACTGGTATGTCTCTGTTAACTTTACATGGACCTACTTATGTGTCTATGGTCTATCATGTACAATGTTCTTTTTGTACTTTATTATGTAGAAAACTTAATGAAACAAGATTAAACATAAATAAAATGTTTACACTAATGCATTTAACATTACAGTTATTTCGGTATTTCTAATGCTTCAGTTAAGAACTGTTGTTAAAGGTAACTTCTCTGGACAGAAAATAGGGCTGCCATTGCCAACTCAGTGTTAAAAGTTGGGCTTTTACCATTATCTATGCTTTGATAACTTTTTTAGCAAGCTGGTTATATGCTATTGGATTTATAACACATTTAATAGTTTTTTCCATCTACACTATACACCGAGCTGATGTTGTCAGAATATCTGAACAGCTGCAGCATCTGATTGGATGCAGCCCCTGTTCAGGCAGACAATTTGCCATCTGGCTCTATTGATTCTTTAGTCAGGGCCACCCCACTAAGCAAGTTTCAAACTTACCCTTGCTGCATTATATATCCTAAATATTCGGCTGATTATGTCTTCTTCTAAGTCAGCAGATACAAACTCCACTTGAATAGGACCATGTCTATGTACTCCATTTTCTGGCCAATACTGCGGACACAACTAAAGAGAAAAAATATGGACTTATGAATATATAATTATGTATGCATATGTACACAGCTATATATGCATCATAATTTCATGATAAATAATACATACTACTACTACATACTACTACTGTTAAAACAAGGCACTACAGCCATTTCCTAGCACTGAACAGTATGATAACTACTATTGCAGTTGACATAGATTTATTTTTGTCCTTCGAGCTTCTGCAGTTATAGCTGAACCAGTTTCATGGTAGAATGTTTGGAACATTAGAGGCTTTAAGTCAACCAGAAGAAAGAAAATACAAAAATTGCAATGTCTTATATCCCACTGAATTGGAAGACCACACACATCCTCAGATCTCATTATAGATACACAAGGCAGAGGACATTAGGAGCATGGAGGACCTGGTCCTTTCCTTTTAAAACAAACAGGATGTGTATAGGAAAACTTGGTACTCTTAGACGGATTTGTGTATAGGAAAACTTGGTACTAGTGCACTGATTACATGTTTTCAGAAGAGGGTAACACTCTTCTAGAGGAAGATACCTAAACTTTACTGAAAGACTTAGACTTACACCCAAGAGAAATACCTCTATCATCTTTTCACCACCCCCCCCCCCCCTCCCTTTCCTTTCCTACTCCCCTTGCCTCACTATGGGTTCAAATTTCTTACCCCTCTAATCCATTTTCTAATTTTTCCAGATGCCTGGGGCTTTACTTCAGAACCCACACCTTATATGCCCCCCCCCCCTCACCCCTATTGTGTCCCTCCTTCTTTTCTCCTACCCTATACCTATTCTCCCCTTGTACAAGCTTGCACAACTAGTTCAACTGTATTTATCCACTTAAATATACTATAAAACTGTGTATTTATACCCTAATTTGAGGTTTACTTGTCAATTCCCTGGTTTGTACTGCATTGTTCCTCTATTGGTGATAATACTGATATGTACTTTGCAAATTACTTCTAGCATATATTCAATCCCAAACTAGGATTTTTAGAGATAACCTTATATACATTCATCTCCATTCAACAGGCACCCCTAGGAACTAGAGAAGTCTACTGAATGAGGTGATTTTTTTAATTATTATCTCTAAAATGAAAGCAGTCCTATCTTAGAGTGATAATTTAGGAAAATTCAAGCCACATATATCAACTTGTCTTCTCAAGAATTATCATTTTAAATGCAAGGTTCAATAGTACCAATCTACTGCTGCATTAAGTAGGATGCCCTCATTCTTCTAATGTTTCTCCTATGCCCTGTTCATACTACTCAATAAATTCCTTTTTCCAGGGTATTGTCCAGGAATGCACTAAAAGAGAGCTTTGAAGGGGCAATGGTAAAACAAAAAAGGTTAGTCTACGTATATCCAAGGTTTTCCATGCATATGAATGAGACAGTATTTTTACGTGTATATACATATATGAATGAGAGATTTTGCATAAAGTAGTTATGGGGTGAACCCCCTAAAAAGTTTTTTTTTTTCTTTCTTGTGTCTCCACTAGATAGATTTAACTTCTCTATTTCTCCTGGTGACCACTGTCACCAAGACATGAAGTGATGGGAAATACAAAATGTTAGAGTTGTCACCAAAACATAAATTGGGGATAATTCTAGCAGTAGGGACATCTGTTCTTGTGACATCTTCCTTAAAGGGGAATAAATTTACCTTTGGCGGGATTTCCACTCACTTCCTGTTGCATCTCTGGGACAGGAATTGAAGGGAAATCTTCACAATGGGACACAGACAGCAAACTATTCTATTTAAAACTATAAATTATATATATTATATATATATATATATATATATATATATATATATATAATATATATATATAAAAAACAGTTTTGGTATGCATACATTTTTAATACATTTCTAGAAAAACTTTTTGTTACAAGAACATAAGGTACTGCATATCCAGGAAATAAAACAAACTAACTATGGCTTTTAAGAAATTTTCTCAAGTAATTATGAATATTTTTAAACAAATATATTGATTGATTGTTATAACATTTTTTTGTACACCATGCAACATTTCAGTGATTCTGATCATAAACTGTTTTACAGCATACAAATTCATGCATGGCAAGTTCAAAGTTCCAACGCAGTTTCCTCTTGTGCTGAGGTTAAATTGTGCGGAACAAATTACCAAGTTACATGGATACAATCAGTGTACTGGAAGATACATATGGATCCATCTATTCATTTGGTGGGCACTAAAAAGGTCAGCCTTTTAACTCTGGGAAAGAAATGCACTTAGATGTAATGTAAATGGAATTTTAGTACTGTTACATATGTATCCTGTGAAAAAAAAAATGCAGAATACTGTGATGTGTGTTTATTCATCCATTTGCTTGTAAGTTTGTAAGTTTGATCCAGTCTTTATAAAATGGCACTGTGTTAAATGCTTGCTCCAGCACATTCACATCTCCAGGGCCTCCCCATAGCACAGAGTAAACATTTCAGACTGTTAACTTGTTTGTCTCTTCCTATGTTCATCATAGCGAAAGAAAAAAGAAATCACTTGGATCATCTGCTGGATGTTTTGCCAGCAGTGATAAAACGTTTAAAAGCATGTTATGCTGCCAAATTATTTACAGGTACTGCAACACTCACTACATACAAGGGTATTGTATTTTTTTTTAAGGTACAATAACGATACAGGCAATGAAGTATGCCAAAAAAAACAGAGGTTAATAGACACACCAGCATTTTTTAAACTACGCGGGTATTATTTTTAGAGCTTCATAGTGTTTTATATTGAAAAAAGGACAACATAAGAAAACATGTAGAAATAAGGTAGGCACATAAATGCACTGTAAATAAATGAATATACAGTACATCTGAAAAGTATTCACAGCTCTTCACTTTTTCCACATTTTGGTATGTTACAGCCTTATTCAAAAATGGATTAAATTCATTATTTTACTCAAATTTCTACAAACAATACCCCATAATGACAACGTGAAAGAAGTTTGAAATCTTTGCAAATTTATTAAAAATAAAAAACAATAAAAATCACATGTACATAAGTATTCACATTCTTTGTCATGACACTCAAAATTGAGCTGAGGTGAATCCTGTTTCCACTGATCATCCTTGAGATATTTCTACATGACTGGAGTCCACCTGTGGTAAATTCAGTTGATTGGACGGGATTTGGAAAGGCACACACCTGTCTATATAATGTCCCACAGTTACCAGTGCATGTCAGAGCACAAACCAAGCCATGAAGTCCAAGGAATTGTCTGCAGACCTCTAAGACAGGATTGTATCGAGGCACAGGTCTGGGGAAGGGTACAGAAGATTTTCTGCAGCATTGAATGTCCCAATGAGCACAGTGATCTCCATCATCTGTAAATGGAAGAAGTTTGGAACCGTCAGGACTTTTCCCAGAGTGGCCCCCTGGCCAAACTGAGCGATCAGGGGAGAAGGGCCTTAGTCAGGGAGGTGACCAAGAACCTAATGGTCACTGTTGGAGAGAGGAGAACCTTCCAGAAGAACAACCATCTCTGCAGCACTCCACCAATCAGGCCTGTATGGTAGAGTGGCTAGACGGAAGCCACTCCTCAGTAAAAGGCACATGACAGCCCACCTGGAGTTTGCCAAAAGGCACCTGAAGGACTCTCAGACCTGGTCTGATGAAACAAAGATTGAACTCTTTGACCTTAATGGCAAGCGTTATGTCTTGAGGAAACCAGTCACCGCTCATCCCCTGGCCAATACTATCCCTACAGTGAAACATGGTGGTGGCAGCATCATTCTGTGGGGATGTTTTTCAGCGGCAGGAACAGGAAGACTAGTCAGGGTTGAGAGAAAGATGAATGCAGCAAAGTACAGAGACATTCTTGATGAAAACCTGCTCCAGAGCGCTCTGGACCTCAAACTGGGGCGAAGGTTCATCTTCCAACAGGACAACGACCCTAAGCACACAGCCAAGATAACAAAGGAGTGGCTACGGGGCAACTCTGTGAATGTCCTTGAGTGGCCCAGCCAGAGCCCAGACTTGAACCCAATTGAACATCTCTGGAGAGATCTGAAAATGGCTGTGCGCTGATGCTCCCCATACGACCTGATGGAGCTTGAGAGGTCCTGCTCAAAAAAAGGTGTGCCAAGCTTGTAGCATCGTACTCAATAAGACTTGAGGCTTTTTTTTTTCCTTTCTCTTGTTTTGAGAAGGGGGGAAGTTTTAGTGGGAAGGGGGGAAGTTTTAGTGGGAAGGGGGGAAGTTTTAGTGGGAAGGGGGGAAGTGAAGGGTGAGTAGAAGGGAAAGAAATGTATTAAACCAAGGGGGATTTATAGAGCATCCCCATAAGTGATATTAAGCACTTCATCCCTAAAAGGATTTACCCCCTTCCTGACCAAGCCATTTTTTTTTTCAAAACAGCACTGCGTCGATTAAACTGACAATTGTGTGGTCGTGCGATGTTGTACCTAAACAAAATTGATGTCCCTTTTTCCCACAAATAGAGATTTCTTTTGGTGGTATTTGGTCACCTCTGTGGTTTTTATTTTTTGCGCTATAAACAAAAAAAGAGTGACAATTTTGAGAAAAAAGCTACTTTTTGTTATAATAAATATCCCCCAAAAATATTTAAAAAAACAAGTTTCTTCCTCAGTTTAGGCCAATATGTATTCTTCTACATATTTTTGGTAAAAAAAATATTTTGATTGGTTTGAGCAAAAGTTATCACATCTACAAAATAGGGGATAGATTTATGGCATTTTTTTATTAATTTCTTTTTATTAGTAATGTCGGCGATCTGCAAATTTTTGGACACTTTTGACACTATTTTGGCACCACTGACATTTATCCACCTGATTACTTTGCACTTAAACCCCCCTCGTGACCAGACCAATTTTCAGCTTTTGGCGCTGACGCACTTGGAATGACAATTGCGCGGTCATACAACACTGTACCCAAATTAAATTTTTATCATTTTTTTCCCACAAATAGAGCTTTCTTTTGGTGGTATTTAACCACCTCACTACAGTGCATTTTCACCCCCTTCCTGACCAAGCCATTTTTCAGCTTTCAGCGCTGACGCACTTTGAATGACAATTGCGCAGTCATACAACACTGTACCCAAATTAAATTGTTATCATTTTTTTCCCCACAAATAGAGCTTTCTTTTGGTGGTATTTGATCACCTCTGCGTTTTTTCTTTTTTGCGCAATAAACAAAAGAAGAGCGACAAATTAAAAAAAAAAACAATATTTTTTGCTTTTTGCTATACTAAATATCCCCAAAAATATATAAAAAAACATTTTTTTTCCTCAGTTTCGGCCGATACGTATTCTTCTACATATTTTTGGTAAAAAAAAATTGCAATTAGCGATCATTGATTAGTTTGCGCAAAAGTTATAGCGTTTACAAAATAGGGGATAGTTTTATAGCATTTTTATTAATATTTTTTACTAGTAATGGCGGTGATCAGCGATTTTTATTGTGACTGCGACATTATGGCGGACACATCGGACATTTTTGACACATTTTTGGCACTATTGTCATTTATACAGCAATCAATGCTATTTAAATGCATTGATTCATGTATAAATGACACTGGCAGTGAAGGGGTTAACCACTAGGGGCGGGGAGGGGTTAATTATGTTCCCTAAGAGTGTTTCTTACTGTGGGGGAAGGGGACTCACAAGGGGAGGAGACCGATCGGTGTTTCTCTGTACAGAGAACACACCATCGGCTCCTCTCCTCTGACAGGACCGTTGATCTGTGTGTTTACACACACAGATCAACGGTCCTGCTGTGTTACCGGGCAATCGCGGGTGCCCAGCGGACATCGCGGCCACTGGGCACGCGCATCGGGTGCCCAGTGACACGGCGAGAGCGCGCGCGCGCTCCCGGCGGCGCGCGCGCGCTCCCTGCAGTGCACAGAAGGGGAGGACGTCATATGACGCCCTCCCGGAACGAGAGCTGCGCCGCCTGGCCGTCATTTGACGGCCGGCGGTGGCAAAGCGGTTAATCACAGCTGGGGTTTTTATTTTTTGCGAAACAAACAAAAAAAGATGGAAAAAAAAAAAAAATCATGTTTAATAGTTTGTTATAAAATTTTGCAAACAGGTAATTTTTCTGCTTCATTGATATGCGCTGATGAGGCGGCACAGGTGGGCACTGATAGGCTGCACTGGTGGGCACTGATAGGCTGCACTGGTGGGCACTGATAGGCTGCACTGGTGGGGACAGATAAGTCGGTACTGATGGGGACAGATAAGTCGGTACTGATGGGGACAGCAAAGATGGCACTGATGGGCACTGATGGGCACGGATGGGTGGCACGGATGGGTGGCACGGATGGGTGGCACGGATGGGTGGCACGGATGGGTATCACGGATTGGTGGCACCGATGGGCACTGATGGATGACACTGATGGGCACTGATGGGTGGCACTTATGGGTGGCACTGATGGGCACTGATAGGTGGCACTGATGGGCACTGATGGGCACTGGTAGGTGACACAGATGAGCACTGGTAGGTGACACAGATGAGCACTGGCAGGTGACACTGATGTGCAGCACTGTGGGCACTGGCACTGTGGGCACTGAGAGATGGCACTGTGGGCACTGAGAGATGGCAGTGTGGGCACTGGTAGGGGCACTTTAATGGGGCAAAGGTGGGCGCAATGTATTGGCACATCGCTGGGCACATTGCAGTGAGAGGGACTGATGTCCCTCTCACTGCCGCCGGTGATCGGCTTTTTTTTTTTTTTCCTCGCGCTGTCAGCGCGAGGAGGAAAAAAAGCCGATTACCGGCTCTGTTAGTATCACATGATCAGCTGTCATTGGCTGACAGCTGATCACGTGGTAAGGGGTCGGGATCGACCCCTTACTCGGATCTGTGATCCAGCGAGTCTCACAGACTTCAGGGGGCGCGCAGGCAGCTCGTGTCCGGGACGACGTCAATAGACGTCGTCCCGGCACAATAGATCCACGCTGTAGCCGTCATTTGGCTATAGCGCGGGTCTATAGTGGTTAAACAACGATCAGTGCTATAAAAATGCACTGATTACTGTGTAAATGTCACTGGCAGGCAAGGAGTTAAACACTAGGGGGTGATTAAGGGGTTAAGTGTGTTCCCTCAGTGTGTTCTAACTGTAGGGGGGGTGGGCTCACTAAAACATGACAGAGATCACTGCTTCCGATCACTGGGAGCAGTAGATACCTGTCATGTATCTAGGCAGAACAGGGGAATGTTTACATTTGCATCTCCCCGTTCTGCCTCTCCATGCCATGATCGTGGGCCACTGGTGGACATTGTGTGCATGTGCCCGCTAGCCGTTGATGACGGAGTGGCGTACGGGTACGTGGTTTTGCACACCTGTGCCATTCTGCCAACGTATATTGGTGTGAGCCGGTCAGCAAGTGGTTAATGTATCGTGAGATGGCTTTTATCTTATTTCTGTAGTCTTGAGCTGAGCAGACCCATTAAAAATACAGGTGTGGCCCCTCTTCTATCTCCTCTTTCCCCTATAGGTAAGGAATGACTGCAAAGAAATACACTATGTACAGAAGATTGGTGGGGCATGGGGGGAATGCAAAGGGAAGAAGTAAACCAACGTACCTTTGTCCCTGTCATATGGAAGAGAGGGGGGAAGGGAAATTGCCCCACACCTGGCCCCAAGGAGTCGGTGGGTGTGCAGACGTGTTGCAGATTTTTCCGTGACCCCATAGATTGGGGGAGCGGGCCGTATACACATATGGAGTCTTTATGTAAAGATGACATTTAAATAAAAAAAAAAGACTTGAGGCTGTAATTGATGCCAAAGGTGCTTCAACAAAGTGTTAAGCAAAGGTTGTGAATACTTATGTGATTTCTCTCGTTTTTTATTTTATTTTTAATAAATTTGCAAAGATTTCCAACAAACGTCTTTCACATTGTCCTTATGGGGTATTATTTGTAGAATTTTGTAGAATTTTGTGCAAAATCATGAATTTTCCCATAACAAAATGTGTAAAAAATGAAGCTCTGTGAATACTTTCGGGATGCACTGTAGATGTGGTGGTTGCATTCGTTTTCTTTTCCAGACTAAGACCATTTCAATAAATGCAGAAAATACCTGATGATCTTATCAGAAATGCAGTGTGCCTGTCACTTCCTGGAAGATGAACTGGAAAAAAACATTACCTTCATTGTAAAATTCTACCCTCATGTAATGTAGACGAAGAGAGGAAGACATATTTGAAATTCAGTCTATGCGTCAGCCATGGCTTCATCTATAGATACAGTGTGTCACAGACTTGACGACAGCAGCCAGAGAAAGCCTAACCATACCACAGCTGGGTTCACTGAGAAATAGAACCTATCGAACGAGTGGTCCTCTTCAGAGTTCCTGATGGTGGCGATGAGTCGCTACCCTGGTTACTACCAGCCATCTCAAGGTGAGCGGGAGGCCCCGGTGGGGTGGGCCACTGGAATGATGAGTGGTGACATCAGTCCAGACTATGAGGGACTGAGCGCAGCACAGCACTCAAGGATACCAGGGGATTGGAAACAGTATGTTGCACAAGATTTCCAGGAGCTGGTTATGGCTCAACATACAGGATTTCCAGAGACAGGTATACAGAGTGCACAGCAAACCTTTCAAGGATAGGGACTGTTTAGCATGCAGGATTTCTAGGGACAGGTGATCAGAGTGCACAGTGGAAATTCTAGGGACAGGGTGCCACACAGCATGCAGAATTACTAGGGACAGGTGATCAGAGTGCACATTAGACCTTCCAGGCATAGGGTACCACTTAGTGTGCAAGATTACCAGCTATGGGTGATCAGAGTACAAAGCGGGACTCCCAGGGACAAAGGTTATAAGACTCATAGATACGTGAACAATTGTTGCTTGGACGAGGATGGCTGATCTGAGCACAGCTTAGGTGGAGGCACGGATTGCCAGACTGGGCAGAGACTGATCCTATCAGACAGTAGGTGAAATTGGTTGGCACCTAAAGCTACCAGACCAGTGCAAGAGTTAGGTGAGATTAGACCATCAGTCAGTAGGACCACAGGTAACAGTTCAGCTTGACAGCTATAGCAAGGAAGGAGCAGTCCAAATAAATACAAAGCAACCGATTGACTTTACACTGATCTGTGACAGTGGTGGAGTAAGCATAGCTACAAAGAGACATAAAAGGGTTTATTTACTAAAACTGGAGCGTGCAAAATCTGGTGCAGCTCTGTATGGAGACCAATCAGCTTCCAGGCTTTTCTGTCAAAGCTTAATTGAACAAGCACAAGTTAGAAGCTGATTGGCTGCCATGCACAGCTGCATCAGATTTTACCCTCTTCAGGTTTAGTAAATCTACCCCAAAGTGTGTTATTTGCATGATTAAAATAAAGGACAAAATCTGAAAAAAATAAAACAAATGCAGTCACCACATCTAACGACTGGTAAGCTGTAATGTATTACATTTAGTAGCCAGGAATAATATGCTCAAAAAATGTAAGATCTAATCATTTTGTTATGTGCAAAGATGATACAGGTTGTTATAGTAACTTAGGAATAGAAGGAGTTGCAGAAGGCAGTGATACATGTTAAAGCCTAAGTGCAGCCAAAATCACAAACAGAAAAATCAGCACAAGGGAAATAACTTACAGTCAGCAGGATGTGTCTGTTCCTTGTGCTCATTCCTCTTCGGTTACTGAAAATCTTCTTTGGTCCCGCCCTCAACCTATCAATCATTTGCCCATCCTCCAAACATAGATTGTGACTCATTCATAGAAACTGCAGTACAGCTTCTATGAATAGCAGAACTGGGCGCAAGGAAGGGCGTAGTCAGACCCTCTTTATGAGAGGCAATGACAGCCTGTTAGTTCTATTAAATTCTCTGCTGAACCGAAAGATTATGGAGGTAGGTGTGGGGAGAGCAGGACGGAAGAAGATTTTTACTAATAGAGGAATCAGCACAAAGGACTCATCCTACTGACTGTAAGTCATGTTTTTTGTACTGATTTTTCTGTGACTGTGGCTGTCCTTAGGCTTTAAATATCCAAATTAGTACCTCAGTGCTTGGATGTTTCAAAGCTCTTTGAACATTTAGGCCTTATATTTTGAGGTTTTGGGTTTTCCACCGATGGTTTTTATATATGGCACTCTTCCAACAACAGACATGGGTCTGAGTGAAGTGATGTGTTATGGTGTGTACACACAAGCGGAATTTCCGTCAGAAAAATCTTGGATGGTTTTTCCGACGGAATTCTGCTCAAGCTTGGCTTGCATACACACGGTCACACAAAGGTTTGCTGAACTTTCGACCATCAAGAACGCGGTGACGTAACACTATGACGAGCCGAGAAAATTAAGTTCAATGCTTCCGAGCATGCGTCGAATTGTTCCCGAGCATGCGCAGAAATTTTGCGCGTCGGAATTAGTACAGACGATCGGAATTTCCGATCGTGAACTTTTTCCGACCTAAAAATTGAGAAACTGCTCTCACTCTTTTGCTGGCTGGTATTCCACCAGCAAAAGTCCGATGGAGCATACACACGGTCGCATTTTCAGACCAAAAGCTCTCATCTGACTTTTGCTGGCGGAATTTTCCGCTCGTGTGTACGGGGCATAAGTCATTCAGGTCACTACCTCTGCACTGCTCCATTACAGCAGTCTTTTCACAGACTACACAAACACAATAATTGTAGATGATGAATATCTCCATTAAGCATCATGTAAATAATGAACATATTGCACTGACAGTGTTGTGGATGTTTTTACCAGACTTACCTGTGCTGGATCTACATCGTTTAACATTACTATTGATGTACAGTGGTAGTCAAGGACCAGTCTCCAGAAGTCTTTCACGGTATTTGGCAATGGATGCTGTGTAACGATGAAAGCTGACGGCTGCACATAGCTCTAAAGAAAGCAGAACAAATTATAATGATAGAAAAGAATCAAGAAATCAAACACATTCTACAGAAGAATGTCACAAATCAAGACATTGTTATGATTAACAAAACGTCCAAGGCCCCTTTGGATTTTCCTCTTTTTCTTGTATGTAATAAATGCCACCTATGTGCCCGTCTGTTGTAAAAACCTTTGGCTGCCCTTGAATTCTTCCACAAAAGAAATACCTTTGTCGTTTTAGAACATTTTATCTCTCCATGATAACAACATAGATTTTTCTTTTATTAGAGAATATGACTAGAAATTGATTTGCAGGGTCGTTGTGGTACTTCTGACAAGTATATTTTTAGCAAGGATTTCAAATTACTCTGGGATCACAATATAAAAGTGAGATAAAGGTTAGCTTTTAACATTCATACTTATTAAATGGTAGGCACTGGGAAAAGTTCACAGGCTGAGCTCTGGAGAGAGAGAAACTCTAATTTACTGTAACTTCTTAAACTAGTTTGCGTAACACGTTAATAGATTACTAATATTGTGCTCAGTGGTCATTTTATTAGGTACAACCTTTTCGTAAAAGAACGTGAATTCTTCAATGCATGCATTATACAATGTTATGAAAATTGTTAATTTTGTCTATATCATTTTATAGCATCAGTCAGTTTCTGCAGAATTCTTGGCCCCCAAACATGCTGTGAGCCTCAACCCCCACGGCATCCCAGAGGGTGCATGCAATAAATAGTTAGATTGCTCAGGTTATCCTGATTTTCCAGGCTTCACCTTTCTGGTTTTAATAATCCCGTTGACTCCTGCAACCCAACTTTCCTATTCATCACTAACAGAGGTGGAACACAATCTGATCTTCTGCTGCCCACTTCAAGATTCACTGTGTAGTACATTCAGAGAAGTCCATTTGCACACCAGTGATCTAGTGCAGTGTTTCTCAACGCCAGTCCTCAAGGCGCCCAAGGCCATGTTTTCAGGATTTCCCTCAGATGAAATGGCTGTGGTAATTACTAAGGTAGTGAAACTGATCAAATCACCTGTGCAAAATAATGGAAATCCTGAAAACATGACCTGTTGGGGCGCCTTGAGGATTGGAGTTGAGAAACACTGATCTAGTGATTAGGCACTAAGTGGGCAATTTTCTTGCTATTTTCTCCCAACCTCACTCATTAACAAAGAGTTTTCATTTACAAAATGTCTGCTAATGGATCTTTTTTTTTGTTTTTCACACAATTCTCTGTAAACTTTCGAGACAATAGTGTGTGAAAATCCCAGGTGATCAGCAGTTTTTGAAATGCTGAAAACACTGTATCTAGTTTTGACAGTCCTTTGATTCTGCATCAAACAGCTGAACCTTTTGATCATGCCTGCATGCTTTATTTATTTATTTACTTATTTTTTGTCATAGACATTTATATAGCACCAAGAATTTACGCAGCACATTATATACACATCCATCTCTGCCCTCTAGGAGCTTACAATCTAAGGTACCTATTTTACATGCATACATACACACATTGAGGCCCATTTACACAGGAATCAATTAAGCTACCAGCATGTCTTTGGAGTGTCATAGGAAACCTGAGTACCTCCATGTACGCACAGGGACAACGTACAAAATTCATACAAACTTCATGCAGATAACATGTAGAGCTGCACTATTCTGGCTAAAATGAGAATCACAATTTTTTTGCTTAGAAGATAGATCACGATTCTCGCGGCGTAATATCATCTTTCACATTAAAACAAAAAAAATGGGCTAACTTTACTGTTTAGTTTTTTTTTCTATTCATTGAAGTATTTCCCAAAAAATTGCATTTGAAAGACTGCTGGGCAAATACAGTGTGACATAAAATATTGCAGCAATTGCCATTTTATTCCCTAGGGTCTCTGCTAAAATATATATATTATATGTTTCATATGTTAATAGTTGACTGCAATATCTGCAGAATTTTCTATATTGTGCATTTCAAGGATTTGACTTACATACCTCTTTTCTCCCATGTTTTCTGACTTTTTAGGTTCTATGGTCATGCATATTTGGTTCTGATGAAGCTATTTGCGAAACGCGTCAACCAGTATTTATGACATGCAATATAATCTTGACTATCAAAATTACATATGAACATGTGTTTCTACTTTTAACTAAAATGTATATAGATTGTATTTTGTATCAATAAAATAATTAGAAATTTATAATTTTTTTGTCTGCACATCCTGTTCAGGTACCGATATAGTCCGTCTTGTTGGTTTCTCCTTTTTTTTGTTAACATTTTATAGGATGAGGTACCCCCCTTAGCTTTAATAATATATTTTGTAAAATATATATAACGTTTGGGTTTTAACGTTTGGGGGATCCAAGTAATTTTCTAGCAAAAAATATTGATTTTAACTTAAGAAAGAAGAGTCAGAAAAAGATTTAGACTTTAAGTGGTTAAACTTTCTGCATTGTTGTTGAAAACTTGTCAGACTGCCCAGATTTTTTCTTCACACAGAAGTGTATCCCTTTGATCTAAGAAGGAAGAGTTAGTTACAATGTTTCATATTAAAAACTTGGCAGACTGCCCAGATGTTTTCTTTTCACAGCTGAGTGAGCAGATAAGTCTCTCCACTTGTTATACGCAAGAATCGTCAAACTCTGCAATAGAGATCGCCAGGGGGGTTGAATTGAGATTGCAATTTTTTAACGATTAATTGTGCAGCTCTAATAGCATGCTGGACAGGATTTGAACCAAAGACCCCAGCAAAAGTGCTAACAGCTAAGCCACTGTGCTTGAGTCGCAGCCACATGATACACTGTTTGGTTAGTTAACAATCAAGTGTACTTTAAGAATGTTCACTAATTGAATTATACTATGAACATTGTGAAGCTTGCTTATAAATGGTCAGGAATGAACCCATACAGACCCTATGAGTTAGGGATTAGGAGGGTTGGGGGACCACTCAGGAAGTGCTGCCTTGAGTGCCTTTGCAAGTGGCAACCATGTAATATTCATACACAATTTTTATTATTACCTGAGTAAAAAGACATATAATGCTGTACATTTATAGTCCCGAAAATAATAAAAATAAAATGATTCCTTATGGGAACCATCAAAGTTTAATGATAGAATTCAGACTGAGTTCCTCAAGTCACCATAAAACAGGAAAACTTCCACTGGCGTTATTATCCAGTAGGTAATTGGAAATGAGGATTTCATATATTACAGAGAAGGCTGGATTATATGAGGCTTCAATTTTGTCCTCACAATTATCTTGGTTTTCTTATATTGGAAAAAAAATGAAAACTCCCTCAATCTCTCTTAATTGCACAGTGGTAAGGATCCCTGCTTCTGGACCAAACCTATTCTAGCTATATAATGCTACAGTGTATGGTTTAGGAAAGGTTTTACGTATTACTGGAAATTCAACAATTTATTCCAACAAGGCAGATGTATTATAAGAATCCATCTGGTCAATAGTGATACTTAATGATTAATAACTGAACTAACAATGTACGGTATCATTTGATATAAAGGTTAGCAAATAGGCTCCGCATGAGTTGGTTCACAAATTAATTAGCCTTTGCCAAAAGCCATTATGTAATTGACTGTAACTTGCCAGCAACATAATCACTAACTCAACTCACTTTTATCTAATTTTTATCCAAATTACTAAGTTCCCTCCATTGCTGCATTAGCAATCTGACCAGCAAGGGAGCAACATCCATTACAGATAGTGGCAGTTGTATTTTAGTCAGTCTGTAATTGACAAGGTGTTGCCAGCAGCAGAACTGCCATCATTACATGGTCCTAATGATTCTAGCATCAGATAGGTGGGAAATATTGTCTTGCAACAACAGCAAAGGCACATAGGGGTAAGAAAGATTTCTCATTTTTAATCTCAAGTCCCATAAAACCTTTACATTAATAGGAAGAGGAGGGAAATCAATTAATTATTGTAGTAGCAGAAAAAAAATAGAAGCTTAAAGGAACACGGTCTGTAGCAGTATTGGGGCATTATGGTAATTCATAATTTTTATAGATATCTTTGAAGTTGAGTCCAGAAGAAACAACTCTGAGACAAGTATTATTAGAAAAAAAAACGGATTATGTCCATTAGTGCATGGGCAAAATATCAGGGGAAATAATTCAGGGATGGTGTAAAGTCCTACATTTTATCATGTGCTGTAGAATATTAGTTGACATTCTTTTCATGGGCAATATTTGTCATTTTTTATTGGCTAAGTGTACCCCGATGAGTGCTTTATTGTGCTGGAGGCTGTTTTCTTTATAGTTTGGGAGTTTTCATTTTGTTGGATTACAGATTATATTCTCATTACTATGAACCGTGAAACTGATCTTACATCCATCAATGCTGCGTTGATGTAGTTACTGCTCTCGCCATCTATTGTGATAAGGAAGGGGAGGCATCTGTCTGGAGGTAAGACGTCCATACATCTGTTCTTTTCATGGTTCCTGGGTAATAGCGCTATACTGCAGTCTTCCACTCGTAGTGTTGGCGTCACCATGTTCAGTGTCTGCAGGTACAGAGACAGTAATGCAACAACTAACAATCTGTTATAAAAAAAATACATGTTTAAGGGTTCTGTGCTGGGAGCAATCCTATTTAATTTGTTCATAAACGACCTGGAGGATGGGGTAAACAGTTCAATCTCTGCATTTGCAGACGATACTAAGCTAAGCAGGGCAATAACTTCTCCGCAGGATGTGGAAACCTTGCAAGAATACAAATTAATGGGGTGGGCATCTACATGAAAAATGAGGTTCAATGTAGAAAAATGTAAAAAAATGCATTTGGGTGGCAAAAATATGAATGCAATCTAAACAATGGAGCAAGTACAAAGAAGGGCAATAAAGCTAATAAAGGGTCTGGAAGATATTAGTTATGAGGAAAGGTTTGGGAGCACTGAACTTATTAACTCTGGAGAAGAGACGCTTGAGAGGGGATATGATTTCAATATACAAATACCATACTGGTGACCCCACAATAGGGATAAAACTTTTTTGCAGAAGGGAGTTTAACAAGACTCGTGGCCACTCATTAAAATTAGAAGAAAAGAGGTTTAACCTTAAACTACGTAGAGAGTTCTCTACTGTAAAAGCGTCAAGGATGTGGAATTCCCTTCCAAAGGCGGTGGTCTCCGCGGGGAGCATCGATAGTTTCAAGAAACTATTAGATAAGCACCTGAACGACCGCAACATACAGGGATATACAATGTAATACTGACATATAATCACACACATGGGTTGGACTTGATGGATTTGTGTCTTTTTTCAACCTCATCTACTATGTAAATATGTAATGATTTTTTTCAAAGTTTCATCTAAAAAAAAAAAAAAAAAAAAGTTTTTATGTATGCAATAGATTGGTCTATATTTTGCTATTTTCGAGTAAAAAGCTTTTTGTGTCTTGTACTTGGGGCTCTCCAAATTGTGTCTGCTTGTTTTAGTGCATCTATATTTAGCTTGCCATGTAGGAGCTGATCTAACACAGATAATACCAGTAAGTGGGAGGTTTATCCTTTCTACTTAATGCAGAGACCGTTCCACTTTTTTTGGAGGAAAGGCAAAGCCCCAAACAATCCATATCAGCATGGTTGGAAATAGGTATTTATAATAAATACATATAACACTTGCAAATAGAATTATGATTGGCAATTACCACTAGCCCTATCATCTTCAAAAAATTTTTAAACTGGCTTCATCTCCTGGAGATATAGGGCCATGTAATACCACTATTATGCTGCGTACACACAGTCGGAATTTCTGATGGAAACAGTCCGATGGGAGCTTTTCAACAGATTTTCCGACCGTGTGTATGCCCATCGGTCTTTTTCTGTCGGAATTTCCGACGGACTTTGGATTGAGAACCTGTTCCGATCGTGTGTATGCAATTCCGACACGCAAAATTCCGACGCATGCTCGGAAACAATTCAACGCATGCTCGGAAGCATTAAACTTCCCTTTTATAGTGCTGTCGGACGTGTTTTATGCCGCTGTGTTACTGACAGTCGGAATTTGGTGTGACCGTGTGTAGGCAAGACAGTTTGAGTGAAAATTCCGTCGGAATTCCGACAGGAAAACCATCAGAGCTTTTTCCGACGAGAATTCCGACCGTGTGTACGCGGCATTAGTATTATTATGTGTATAGATATCCACCAAAAATAATTTGTGTCTTTGGTAAAGGCAGAGGTTAGAGACATTTCATTGCCTGCTGAAAACATCTCCTGTTCTGAATATTATTTTAGAAATTCCCAGTAAAGTGTTACTAGGGAAAAACCAATAAAAATCATGTTCACAACCATAAGCAGTTGTTTTCTATTGTGACATTTTTAAATAATGCAGTTGAGCTGCTAGGTGTACATATAAAACATGGTCACCAACAACAGGTACAAGTTCTTTGTTCTACTGCAAGAAAAGCAATGTTACATACGCTACATTTTATACACTAATATGTGAGCTTAAGAAATATACCAAGTCACCTAGCAATATTTATTAAAAGGAACCAACTTACTCTAAATTCCTCTTTTATTTGACTGGAGTTTGTCTGTGGGTCTACTTTATTCATTTCATAATATACAGATCTCACTTGAGACGCTGAAAGTGATGTGTCCCCACATAGACAGGCTTCTAAAATGGCATCATGGATGAACACATACTGTTCCTGTAAGGAGAAATATGAGCACAATGATTATTTTCATGAAAAACAAAATTTTGTTTATAAAGGAAGTAAGGCAATGGTTGAACAAAACAGCACAATGTTGTCTTGCAGTCATGAGATCCGTTTGTTTGCCATTAAGAGCAGCATCTGCATGTTCTCCTCATGTATATTTGAGGGTTTCTCTGCATACTTCCATTGCTCTCATAATTACTCTCATAATATATAGTAATACATTACACAATACACAAATACTTTATTTTTAACCAAGTAGGGATGTTAAAACATAAGCTCACTTGGCAACAGAGGCTAATGGGAATTGAGTAAAATGGAGAATGGTACAGTTGGACCAAGACTCTAAGACATACGTATACATCCAATAAAAAATGTCCAATGTACAGTATGAAGCCTTCTCTCAATATTCTGGTAAGGTTGAAAGTCATTATGAGGCACTTGGAGCTCATGAACATTATAGATAGCATATTTTCACCAAAAAGATATCAGAACAGATCAAGTATCTCTGCTATAATGATGGTTGCACTTGTTTTCTAAACATATTTAATGGATAAGTACAGCCATAGCTCATTTGGCTGTACTTCTCCTATGGATCACAAGAGTGCAGTTCGTTTTGCACTCCTGTGACCCATTTTTAGCTGAAGTCCACTCTCTGCGACATCACAGAAGTCGGTCCAGGCTCTGCGTCATCACGACCACACGAGCCGCTGAGCTGGCCACCTCCGCCCCCTCCACAGCCCAGAGCTCCAATGAGTAAGGGGGGGGGGGAGAGCAGACAGCAGTGACTGACAGTCAGCAGCTCTCTGCTCACGGAACTTTGAGAACCGAGCGATCGGCGGTGTTCGATCGCTCGGTTCTCAGTGTTAGAGGCGCAGGGGTACAGATGCAGCATCGGACCGATTCTGCATCTACCTAGGTAAGTGTGAATCTTAAAAAAGAAAAAAAAACATACTTCTATTTTAAAAGAACCGATGCATGAACCTGGTTGAGCATGTCATTTATTGTCAAACTTTTATAAAAGCTTCAAGGTCAATAAAAGCTTGAATGAAGGAACAATAGACTTATTGCCCATATCCTGAAACAAAAATACACAGCAGCAGTCTTACTGATTATTATCAGCAATACCTCCACTTTGTAGTGGTACTCAGTAATCAGGTTTTCAGATCAGAATTCAGGTTATTGAAGTCTGGTTATAAAAACAATATTACGAATCATTTTGATTAGTTGAAATGGGTTTTAGCACTTTTTACAAACTCATGGATCCTTACACATCCATTTTAAAATGGAAAAAGTCTTTATCTTGTGACTTTAAAAAGAAGGGTTGACACAGGTGGTATACTGTTTGTATACCGATGGGTAAATCTAGCAAACCTTGGTAAGTGTATTGGTGTGGCTTAAGTTGTCACACTTCGTACAAGATTCATAAAAATAAATCTAGCACCTTAATTAGATATACCATATATACTCAGTGGCTACTTTAACATGTATAGCTATCCAGTGGCAGCTAACACACTGATGATTTTGGGGGATGGGTGAAGCAAAGTACTGAAAATATTCATTAGGGTCTCCGGTCCATGCCGACATCACCGGTGTACCGCCATTACTAGCCTGCATTGCTCACTGG
Organism: Lithobates sylvaticus; assembly: GCA_028564925.1. Taxonomy (NCBI): domain Eukaryota; kingdom Metazoa; phylum Chordata; class Amphibia; order Anura; family Ranidae; genus Lithobates; species Lithobates sylvaticus. Next base: position 164,319,402 of record CM053030.1, on the reverse strand, counting down.
AAAGATTAATGGATTCAAGCTGTGCATGCCAAATTTCATTTTTAACTTTTGGCAAACCTGTGCCCACTGTGGCCCACTCTTCACCTTTCTTACCTGCCAGAAATACATCTCTCTGTGATTTTTTAGTGCTGCAGCCTGTCCTTTTAAGTGTGCCCTTCTGCACATCAATGCTGCAAACGCAGCCTTTTTCAATCAGGGTGCCTTCTGGGTTCTTCAGGGGTGCCTTGGCCTAAAAACTACCACAAATTGCCCAAAAATTGTCCACAAACCAGTAAGTGGATCAAGCCTGGCTTTTTGTTACACACAGCCACAGGTTTTTTTTTGTGCAGCATAAAAAACGTTGGCACTGTGCAGGTCAGCCCCTGGCATCCTAACAACCACTGATGTAATTGATTAGGAAGACACCCGGCAATGGCACAGCATCCTTGTTTGCCCCTCCCCTCCTGTCAGCACTGGGGTCACGTTAGTAGAGAGGGAGTGAAACTGAGGGAGAAGAGAAAAGCTAGAATGACAGTTAGTACCAGTTTGTGAAAGTAGAGGAATAAATCACCTCTAATGTTGGGGGGCCCACACATGTGGATGCTCCTGCGATTAGTAAAAATATTAGTTTAGTTGTTTACATTTTAGGGGTGCTTTGAGATTGTGCATACATTTAAAGGGTGCCTTGGTTGAAAAAGGGTTGAGAAACACTGCTGTAAACATTAGTTATTTAAAGCTGAACTTTACTCTCGCCATCAACATTGACTATTTTTAATCTTTATGCTGCTAGACTTAGTAAATAGGTAGAAAAGTATATCATATTTACTTGTTTTAAACATGTTTTTCATTTCTTCAGTTACTTCCTGATTTCCAGGCCTAGGCAAATGATGTCATACATCTCAGGAGTCTTCAGGAGGGGAGCAGGGGTTTTCTTAGCTAAGCACACCCTCCTGCACGTATACCTGAGCTAGGGGAGATGGATTCCGCAAAGTAAATGCTTCATGAATTATTTGCCTTTACAGAAGATGGCCAAAAATGCCAGGGAGTGATTTCTCAGCAAAAAAAACGAAAAAAAAAAACAGAGACATGGATGGATAAATGAGCTGCCCTTAAATTAAAAAAATGTATTAAATAAAGTTTTTGGTTTGTGGTGCTCAGATGCAATGTAGTTCCATTTTAAGCAATTGTGAGCTTCTTAAACAAGTCTAGTCCAGTAGGTCAGCAACTTGATGGGAAACAAGTCTGGTTATCATTCTCTGAAGTCTCTCATTTACAAAGTGTTTTACCCTAAAGAACTGCCACTTGCAATAGGCCAGAATTTTCTAAGATGCACCAACAATCCTTTCACAAAGTTGCTTATATCATGCATATTCTGTATTCTTATGTTTGGCCAAAAACAAGTGAACCTCTTAAATATGTCTGCATGCTTTATGTATTAAGTTGTGGCCACATAGTCAGCTGGCTAGCTGTTTGTGTTTTTGAGCAGGTTTACTTAATAGAAGGTCACTGAGTGTATGTGGACTTTAAATTAAGGGCCTTATATGTTTGAAAAAGAAAACTAAAGGGCGGACATGTTTGCTTATAGCAAGATAATTTTCACTGTTTACATTATAAAACTGACATGGATGTTGCAGACAACATCTCTTTCGTCTACCAGTTTTTTTCATACATACCTGTATATTTTTGAAGACAGTGAGGCAGATTTATAAAGCCTAGAGCAGGGAAGGCAACCTGGGGCCCTCCAGCAGTTGCAGAACTACAAGTCCCATCATGCCTCTGGGAGTAATTGTCAGCCTTGCAATGGCTCATGGGAAATGTAGTTCCACAACAGCTAGAGGGCTACTGGTTGCCTACCCATGGCCTAGAACTTACTGTATATACTCGAGTATAAGCCGAGTTTTTCAGCACATTTTTTTGTGCTGAAATTGCCCCCCTCGGCTTATACTTGAGTCAAGCATTTTTCTGCAGCAGAGAATTACATTTTTTCTAACCGACTTTGGGGCCCATATCTCAGGGCCACTTGTTGCTAGGAACCTCAAATTGTGTAAACCCAGTGGAACTAGCACTACAACATATGCAAAGCTGGGGTTCCTAGCACCAAGTGGCCCAGAGATACGGGGCCCCAAAGTCGGTTCGGAAAATGTCATTCTCTGCTGCAGAAAAGTGCTTGACATATTCCAAACTGATTTTGGGGCCCCGTATCTCTGTGCCACTTGGTGCTAGGAATCTCATCTTTGGCTATGTTGTAGTGATACTTCCACTGGGTTTGCAAATTAAATTTGGGATTCCTAGCCCCAAGTGGCCCCAAGATACGGGCCCCAAATCGGTCAACTGTGTCCATCTGCAGCAATCTCATTTCGGGACCCTTTGCAGCTAGGGGGCCTCTAGGAACCCTTAACTACCGAGTTTGAAGTTTGGGGGACCTATGGCTGCAAATGGGCACAGTGAGGCATGCAAATGGGCATTGTTGACCCTCTTTTCCACTTACAGTAGCTGCGCATTTCTCACCCTAGGCTTATACTAGTCAATACGTTTTCCCAGTTTTTTGTGGTAAAATTAGGTGCCTCGGCTTATATTCGGGTCTGCTTATACTCGATTATATACGGTATGTGGATTTCTTGCTGAACATAAAAATCTGATTTGTCATAAAGGGCAAGAGTGCGAACATTTTTTTAAAATCACCCCCAACATTCTTGTATTAACTGTTACTAATTATATTACGACTAATGTTACAGCACATTTAGGTTAGTCACATAAAAAAACAAGCCTTCTATTTACTATTGCAATTACCTCTGTTTGAACCATATTCACTCTACGAGAGCGAAGTTCCCTTACACAGTTGTAGATATCTACAACTCCTTCCCTTTCTGCCATATCCAGCATGATGTCTATGACAATAAAGCAGCCTGTTCTGCCAGCTCCAGCACTGAAATAATAACACAAATACATCATTACTTAATTCCAAAGCAGTAATAAAGTCATGAAAATCACCACTTTTCTGATATAAAAATATTGATAGGGGTTATTCTATAATACTCGGGAACTAAAATAATTTAGACTTCATTATATAATACCCACCTAGCAAATATTACGGCTGATAGCATAGAAGAGGAGTGTAACATCTGACACCTGTCATCGCATTGTTGTCATGATTGCTGTATTTGTAGTGTAAGAACGACAACATTAAAGTGTCCATAGACATGAGATGATGATCTCATGTCTATGTGCAGCTGCTGACAGTCCATTCTGACAGATGTCAAGGAAGAAAGTGATCAGAAATGTTAGAGGAATCTTCTCTGATGCTGTTGTTTCCTCTTCAACAAGCTTGTGCCAGGATTATCTACAATAAATGTTTTGCTCCTCTCTTCTCCTATATCCTAAACATGAACCTGTGTGCAGTCCATACACACATAGTGTACCCTCACACTTGAGCATCTGACCGATCCCTGGCCAGCTTAAAAAATATTGATTAATTTGTAATGGAAGAAATTCTGGGGCATACAGATGTGTTTTTTTTATAAATAGCATAGCTATACTACTGGGTATAACCTTAATTCAGTATTGACTTGATACATAGGTGTTCTCCGTATATCTCTGCCCTGCTTTAGGAATAATGCAAATTAAGGTAGTAATGCTTGTAGGCTATTCTAAACCTTCAACTGATGCTGCGTAGACACGATTGGAAATTCCGCCAGCAAAAGTCCATGGAGAGCTTTTGGTCGGAAAATGCGACCGTGTGTATGCTCCATCAGACTTTTGCTGGTGGAATTCCAGCCAGCAAAAGATTGAGAGCATGTTCTCAATTTTTCGGTCGGAAAAAGTTTTGAGCGGAAATTCTGATCGTCTGCACCAATTCCGACGCGCAAAATTCCTACGCATGCTCGGAAACAATTTAACGCATGCTCGGAAGCATTGAACTTCATTTCTCGGCTCGTCGTAGTGTTGTACGTCACCGCGTTCTTAACGGTCGAAAGTTCAGCAAACTTTTGTGTGACCGTGTGAATGCAAGTCAAGCTTGAGCGGAATTCCGTTGGGAAAACCATCCAATATTTTTCAGACGGAAATTCTGCTCGTGTGTACGCGGCATAATGCCCCATACACACGGTCGGATTTTCCGACGGAAAATGTCCTATCGGACCATGTTGTCCGAAATTCCGACCGTGCGTGGGCTCCATCAGACTTTTTCCGTCGGAATTACCGACGGAAAAAGTTTGAGATCCTGCTCTCAAATTTTTCGACAACAAAGTCCTATCGGACTTTTTCCGATCGTGTGTAGCAAATTCCGACGGAAGCCACGCATGCTCAGATCACATTACAAGACCAAAGCTATTGGCTACTAGCCTCTACGTAGTCCCGTCATACGCAACGAACGTCACCACGTTCAGGATGATCGGATTTTCCGACAACTTTGTCCGACCGTGTGTATGCAACACCAGTGTCGGACAAAATCCGTCGGAAAAAATCCGACGGATTTTGTGGTCAGAATTTCCGACCGTGTGTACGGGGCATAAGAGTACCTCTTGGTGTATCAGCACCTACCATAAATACATAGGACTGGAACATATATGGGCAGACTGTCAGCCTTTCGATTTTTTTTGCAACCACAGATTAAGTGGGCATTGCCAGGTTAAAATACATTAGTACTGACAAACAAGCTGCTTGCCATGGACATGTAAGTAGCAGTTGATATGTAATTTTCATTTTTCAGTAAATGTTAGTTAAATTGGGTTGCAGAAAAGGCCATAAAATATCAATACTAGTGTGGACATGGCATTTCTTAACTTAAGGTGCAGGGATCACTTGTGCTTTAATTTCTACATAACCACCTGCATCTCCTTTCATACTATATACAAGGATAGCTTAGCTTACCTGCAGTGTATTACCAGTGGGCCGGCATTTGGTGGACTCTTTGCTTTAACTTGCCGTACAAATCCCAGAAGCCCTGTTGCATGGTATGGCACACCATGGTCTGGCCAACCTGTGAAGTGAAACTGGCGAATTTCCCGTATTTCATGTATACCCCTCTGTCAAGTAGAAATAATAAAAATAATAAAGTGTGAATTTAACAGCTCTGTAGCAATACCTCGATTTTATGCAATGGTTCATTTATCTCTATAGGAAGAAATCACAAACCTGTTATAATCTGTTGCTATACATATATACAGAGGCATCTGGCTACTCCTGTCAATCCAACATGTGGATTGAATTAAACAGGCATCTCCATAACACTTACTATGTCCAGGTACAGATAGCCCTAGTTTATAAAAATGAATAAAATGCCTTTGTTGCTTTTTTTGTTTAATGTCATGTTCTGCACTAGAATAATGACTGGAGTGAGCTAACAATAAAGTAGACCTCCAACGCCGAAGAGTAAGATGGCCATGATTGCTGGACCCATGTCAGCAGGGTAGTATCACGTGGTAAAGAGTCTCCGTCATAGACTCTTTACCTAGATCGGTGTTGCGTTGTGTCAGACTGGCACAACGCAACAACAATCGTTGCGATGCGCGCCCCCGGGGGCACGCATCGGCTTGATACCTTGCTGGACGTCATATGACGTCTGGTCAGGATATTGAAAACCCTTTGCCACCTTCATTTTGCTATATGGCAGGCGGCAAGTGGTTAATCATTTTTTTGTGTCAAGTGTGGCATTAAAAAAGTGCACAATTGAAAAACATGCTTTTATTTAATTTGCAAATAATTTTGCAATGTTTTGTACCAGAATCAAAATGTTATTATCATTTTGTAAATAACTGCAATGCTTTGTTAATGAATCAACATTTTGACATTTTAAGCAGGACGGTTTATTTTCATATCTTTTTTTAAAACTAACACTGATTAAAGAAGACAAAAGGTGCATTATTTTTAGTTTTGTAACCTTTTCTATCTTTGAACTGCATAAAAAAATAAAATAGTATTGTAAGAAAATATAGTCAAAAGAAAACCTTTTTTTTTTTAACAAAATACTGTAGTTATTACTCAATAACACTGGGCCAAAGCAGAATGGTAAAAAATGTTTCTGATCCATAGGGGGTGTACAGGTGTGAGAGCTGTACCGGTTAAACATGTGGTACTGTTTAATGACTATAAAAAGATCTTCATAATCTGTAAATTCTAAATTCAAATGTTTAATATTTGATATGAGATAAATCACCAGGAAAAGAAATAAAACTATGTTCCATCTAAAAACAGAAACATATTTTAGATATGAACTAAATTCACCCCAGTTCTAGCAATACTCTGCCAGAGACATAATATTGTAGTGACGATCATAAATCTCAATAACTAAGACATTTTAATACAGTGCTACCATTTCTAATGGGATTGAATGGAACTCCATCTGTTCAGCAGATGAATCGAGTCTACATGAGATTTAATAAGAAGCATCTCCAACTGGAGGTCTTCACACTTTTCTCATCAACGCAGACATATGCCATTCAGTGCAATTTGCAAACTTCACAGGGTTTGGATGCTGCTTTGAATTTTAGTTCACACTGATTGCACGCTAACATGAAAATAAAAAAAGTAAAAGAGAATTAGGAGTATGGGAGTGCTGGGTGGTCTGGGATACTGACTATTATATATTAAAGATAAACTCCAGGCAGATATATAACCCTTTCATGCCTAAACCTATTTCTGACATTTGTTGCTTACAAGTTAAAATCCTTATTATTTGCTAGAAAATTACTTAGAACCCCCAAGAATTATATATATTTTTTTTAGCAAAGACCCTAACGAATAAAATGGCAATCGTTGCAATAGTTTATGTCACACGGTATTTGTGCAGTGGCCTTTCAAAGTAAATTTTTGGGGAAAAAAGACACTTTCATGAATTAATAAAAACTAAACAGTAAACTTAGCCCAATTTTTTTAATATAATGTGAAAGATGATGTTACTCCGAGTAAATACACTGAGCAAAATTATAAACTTAACACTTTTGTGTTTGCCCCTATTTATCATGAGCTGAACTTAAAGATCTATGACTTTTTCTATGTACACAAAACGACAATTTCTCTCAAATATTGTTTACAAATCTGTCTAAACCTGTGTTAGTGAGCACTTCTCCTTTGCCGACATAATCAATCCACCTCACAGGTGTGGCATATCAAGAAGCTGATTAGACAGCATGATTATTGCACAGGTGTGCCTTAAGCCTCATACACACGATCGGACCGTGGACCAACTTTCCTGTGGATTTTTGTCCAAAGGGCGTTGGCCCCAAGTTGGTATTGCATACACACGGCAGGACTTTTTCAGCCAACTTTCACCAAATCACTTGGTTTTTCTGCTCTTTACCGCCACCTTTGGTAAACTTCTGTATTGTTGTCTGATCTTTTGCATTGGTTCTGCATTGGTTTGTACAAAAGTCTGTTGGTTTTGTGTACACACGGTCAGACTTTGGTCCATTGGACTTTTGTTGGCAGCCAACAAAAGTCAGATGAAACCTGGAAAAAGTTGGTCTGATGGAGCGTACACACGGTCGGATGTTGGTCCAAAACAGCTAATTTGCATGTTGGTTGTCAAAAAGTCCGATCGTGTGTATGGGCCTTTAGACTGGCCACAATAAAAGGCCACTCTAAAATGTGCAGTTCTATCACACAGCACAATGCCACAGATGTCGCAAGTTTTGAGGGAGCGTGCAATTGGCATGCTGACTGCAGGGATGTCCACCAGAGCCGTTGCCCTTGAATGTTCATTTCTCTACCATAAGCTGTCTCCAAAGGCGTTTCAGAGAATTTGGCAGTACATCCTACCGGCCTCACAACCGCAGACCACGTGTAACCACACCAGTCCAGGACCTCCACATCCAGCATCTTCACCTCAAAGATCATCTGAGACCAGCCACCCGGACAGCTGCTGCAACAATCGGTTTGAATAACCAAAGAATTTCTGCACAAACTGTCAGAAACCATCTCAGGGATGCTCATCTGCATGCTCTTAGTCCTCATCGGGGTCTCGACCTGACTGCAGTTCGTCGTAACTGACTTGAGTGGGCAAATGCTCACATTCGATTGGCGTCTGGCACTTTGGAGATGTGTACTCTTCATGGATTAATCCCGGTTTTCACTCTACAGGGCATATGGCAGACAGCATGTATGGCGTTGTGTGGGTGAGCAGTTTGCTGATGCCAACATTGTGGATCGAGTGGCCCATGGTGGGGTTATGGTATGGGCAGGCCTATGCTATGGACAACGTAGACCGGTGCATTTTATTGATGGCGATTTGAATGCACAGAAATACTGTGACAAGATCCTGAGACCCATTGTTGTACCATTCATCCACAACCATCACCTCATGTTGCAGCATGATAATGCACGGCCCCATGTTGCAAGGATCTGTACACAATTCCTGAAAGCTAAAAACATACCAGTTCTTGCATGGCCAGCTTACTCACTGGACATTGCACCCATTAAGTATATTTGGGATGCTCTGGATTGGCATATATGACAGCGTGTTCCAGTTCCTGCCAATATCCAGCAGCTTCGCACAGCCATTAAAGAGGAATGGACCAACATTTTACAGGCCACAATCAACAACCTGATCAACTTTATGCAAAGGAGATGTGCTGCACTGCGTGAGGCAAATGGTGGTCACACCAGATACAGACTGGTTTTCAGACCCTCCCGGTCCCCAATACAGTAAAACTGCACATTTTAGAGTGGCCTTTTATTGTGGCCAGCTTAAGGCACACCTGTGCAATAATCATGCTGTCTAATCAGCATCTGGATATGCCACACCTGTGAGGTGGATGGATTATCTCGGCAAAGGCGAAGTGCTCACTAATACAGATTTAGACAGATTTGTGAACAATATTTGAGAGAAATAGGCCTTTTGTGTACATAGAAAAAGTCATAGATCTTTAAGTTCAGCTCACGATAAATAGGGGCAAACACAAAGTGTTGCATTTATAATTTTGCTCAGTGTAGATAACTAACATGACATGCTTTGAAATTGCGCACACTCGTGAAATGGCGACAAACTATGGTACCTAAAAATCTCCATAGGGGACGCTTTAAAAAAATGTAACAGTTACCAGGTTAGAGTTACAGAGGAGGTCTTTTGCTAGAACTATTGCTCTCACTCTGACGATCACGGCGATACCTCACATGTGTGATTTGAACACCATTTAAATTTGCGGGTGCGACTTACATACTCTGTCATGCATAGAAACCAATGAGCTTCCAGGTTTTATTGGAAAAGCTTGATTGAACAAGCTGAGGTTAGAAGCTGATTGGTTTCTATGCAGAAGGGAGCCTGATTTTGCACTCTCCAGCTTTAGTAAATAAATCTCACAGCCCTGCAGCCTCCCGCAACATTTTCCACATTTGACTCTTCTGGGAATGTCAAGTGGCTCATGCTGTGGTTACTCCCATAATCCACTGTCATTGCTGAGTCTTGTAATGATGTACGGGTGGGAGGAAGGAACCACAATGGGCAGCAGGAGACACAGGTGTTCAACAGTCCCAGAAGTGTAAAAAGCTGAAGATTTTCCTGGAGACTGCAGCGATGGAAGTCAGAGAGCTTTCCCCTCACCAGAGAGGTAAGTATTCACAGTGTTCAATTGCAGGGAGCTGTTCTTTGGATTTCTTAGTTGCTGTAATGCAAGCAGTTAGTACCTATATTTGACTTGGTATCATTCTCTAGCAGTCACTTGTGAAGCAGAGCTCAGACTGGGGGTGTGAGAAGCAGTCACTCAATTATGCTGCAATGTATAGGTGCGAACAAGAACATGCTGATAGTAGAGAAAATAAGCTCATCAGTCTGCTGCGTCTCCTTTTACTGTAACAGACTTAGAGAAGGATAAGACCAAGAAGTGTTTCTAAAAAGTGTATGTCCAGCTAAACATTCTGCCTTTATTTTTATTTTTTTTACAGTGGACAAAGGTTACAACCCCTGTCAGGTTTTTATGGTTTTAGGAGCTCAATTAGATAGATTTCCTCTCACTTCCTGTCTTGCTACCAACATTTTACCAGACAGGAATTGAGGATAATGCCGTGAACACACGAGCGGAATGTCCAACAGAAAAAGTCAGACGGAATCTTTTCATCGTATATTCCGATCATGTGTGTGCCTCATCTGACTTTTTTTTTGGAAAATTCTGACGGACCTAGAAATAGAACATGTTCTAAATATTTCAGATGGAACCAATTCCTATCGAGAAAACCGCTCGTCTGTATGCTGTTCCGACGGACCAAAAACAACACATGCTCTGAAGCAAGTACGAGACAGATGCTATTGGCTATTGAACTTCCTTTTTCTAGTCCCGCCATACGTGTTGTATGTCACCGCGTTTTTGACAATGAGACTTTGGTGTGATCGTGTGTACACACCACAGTTTCAGCGGAATTCCGTCAGAACTCTGTCGGAAAAACCTTCAGAGTTTATTCCGACGAGAAAAACGGTCGTGTGTACAGGGCATTACTCTCCAACAACATGGACAGAATTAAAAATAACATTTTGTTTATGAAACAAAAAAAATAACATTGTGGCTGAGTAGGGTAAGGCCAGAATTCAGAGTCATATTTTTTTTATTTATATCTGTGGCCCTGGTGCAGATTTTCCCCCACTTCCTGCCAGGAGAAGTCATCAGCAGGAAGTGATAGTACATCTCTTCAAGGGCACATTTACACTTTTGGTGCCTTCTGCAGAGTGAACTGTGGTGGATGACTCTTCAGAGGGCATTTGACAGGAGGCGAGGAGGCATAATGTTGCCTCCTCCCGACTGCCTTAACCCCTAAAAACCCACACTGAAGGTTCACCGGGCGACATTTCCCTCCAAGTGTGACAGGGATAATTTTTATCGTGCCCCAGCATGTGTACACCCCATCTGCTGTGTTTGATACAGGAGCAGTTAGGGGCCATAAAAACACAGCTAAACCATGTGTCTTTACCACCACCCAACCAAAAATGTAAATGAGGCCTAACAGAACCCAGGACAGCAGTAAACACCTGAGTGGACTTCTAATTCTTTCACGCTATCCAAAACTAAAAAAAAAAATCCACTTTGGCTTGCAGCAGAGTAAAATAAGATCTTCTTCCCTGCCAGGCAGATGTACATTTTAGAACTGGATAGACAGAAATAGAAATCTTTTAGCAGGTAAAACAGCTCTTGTCTAAATATTTCAACTGTGTATACTGTATAGCAGTTTGCCTGGAGTTCAGTTTTATTTCTGCATTAAAGCGTGTTTCACCTTAAATAAAAAAAATTCAAAAGTCAGCAGCTAAAAAAAAAGTCGCTGCTGACTTTTAATAAGTACACTTACCCTCCCAGGGCGCCCGCGATGTCGGTAGTGGAGGCCGAGATGTCCCTCGGCGATCCGGATCCAGCGCCGCCATCCTCAGTACGGGAAACGGCTTCCCGTTTCCTACTGCGCATGCGCGAGTCGGCGCGTGGCCTAATTTGTGAATGGGGAATGCGATGTGTTGTGGGACACAGTTCCCATAACACACCGTGCCCCATTCATTAGAAGACGGAAGGAGAGAAGATCACTGCGGCGCTGGAAGATGCAGATTAGGACGATCTGCCTAGCAACAGCCATTTCTGGTAAGTAAAAAAAAAAATTTTTTTTTTTTTCATTTTAAATTGTTATTAACATTTTTTTAAAGTTTTTTTTTTCAGGGTGTCCCACCACTTTAAAACAATGTATAGAAACTATGGCTTGTCAGGGCAACTTGTTAGAAATGAAAAATGTAATGATAATGGTCATGGCAAAAGGGAAAACACATGCTGAGACATCCAAGTAAAAAAAATAAAAAAAACACATTGGGTATTAAGTTAAAAAAATGATCAGGATGCTTTTGCAATCAGGAAACACTTTCTTTATCAGAAAGGACTTTCTCTACTTCAAAATTGCTTTTGCCAATCACAAAAAAAGCTCTCCAAAAACTCCAAAGTTCATGTTAAGAGTGATGTCGACAAGCACTTTAAAAACAGCCTGTTCAGCAATTTGTGAAGCCTTTTCTATATAAATCTCTGACCTTATAGCAAAAAAGCAGTATGGAGTTAGGAACTGCGGATAATGCTTTGTCCCTGGACCTTGCAGATAATTATTCACAATGACCAGTTCTAGAGTATTAAATTGTGACAATATAGCTAAAAAGGACAATTGGAGGTAAGCATAAAGTGTTAATTACATTCGCCTCCTTTCTGTACTTTTCCAAATACTGTACAACACTGGAACAGGGAACTACTAAATACATAATTTCTCATATAACTACATCAGTGGCACAGTTCCCTGCCTGTCTGTTTTAACCACTTCCCACCCGGCCACTGCATATATACGGCCGGGTGGGTGTTTCCTCCTTCTGGGTGGATTTTCAGGAACGTCCCTCAGAAGGAGGGGGATCGCGCACGTGTGCCCTCGCAGCTGCGCTATTCCGATGCGCTCGTGTCACCCTGACACGGCGCAGCTCTGTGATTGGCCCTCCTGATCACATGACGGCTGTGTCCAATCAGAGCCGTCATGTGATGTAAACAGAGAGCTGGCTGCTAGGCGATCGGCTCTCCTCTTCTCACACTGAAGTTGTCAGTGAGGAGAGGAGAGCAGATTGCTGCAGCCAGCCGGTGAGTATGAGCTGTTTTTACAGCTTTTTACACACTGATCACTGGCACAGTGTCCCCACACAATTTAAACACACACAGTGTCCCCTAAATAGTGTCCCTAAACAATAAAAACACCTGTCCCCTACATATGTAACACTAAAATCATATAATCATCTGCGCACATATGTCAGTGATCATCTGCGCACATATGTCAGTGATCATCTGCGCACATATGTCAGTGATCATCTGTGCACATATGTCCGTGATCACACAAACCAATTATTATACATTTAATGGGATTTGTTTTACCAAAGACATGTAGCAGACTACATTTTGGCTTAAATTTATGAAAAAATCTGATCTTATTGGATTTATTTTAAGACAGAAAGTAGAAAATATATATTTTTTTCAAAATTTCCACCCTGTTTTTTCGCTTATATCGCAAAAAATAAAAAATTGATTTGTGAATAAAGACCAACAAAAGAAAGCTCTATTTGTGTGAACAAAATTATAAAAAATTCATTTGGGTACAGTGTTGCATGACCGCGCAATTCTTATTGAAAGTGCAAGAACGCTGAAAGCGGAAAATTGGCCTGGGAAGGAAGGGGTGAAAGTGCCCTGTATTGTAGTGGTTAAACCACCAGGGGTGTCAAAGGACCCCTAAATCCAGTTCACCTGGGAGGGGATGATCACCTTCACGTTCTTACTGGAGCACATAACCCCCTGTTACTGACATCCTCTCCTGGGCACAGGGACGTTCTAAAAAGCCCAGTGCTTGGCAGCACCAGACACCACTGATTTGGGAGAGGTACCCCATTTGTGGTAAACCCTTTTCAAAGCACCCTCAGCACTGTAGGGTATGTGCTCTGGTATCAACATGCTCAATACCCCCTTAATTGGCAAATCAGCTGGGATTTCTAGTGTGTTGGTCTGGATATATCTTGGAGAGGGAGAAATACATTTTCTTTTTAATCATTTTAAAATTCCAAAAATAAATGAAATACATTTATAAGCACAGTTTCAGAAGCATGGAGGGCTCAGGCTTTAAAGTTTGCATGCTGGGTTAAAAGCTGTATTTACTGCTGACTGTAAAAGTGACATTCACCTGCTGTCTACATTTGTCTGGAGCACATTCGCCCCATTATAAAAAGATTTATGTCACAAGGACAAATTGCTGTATAATTTCTAAATAGACCCGTTGCTCATTAAGCAATATCAATGCTATATTTGAAATTCATCCACCACTTTATACCGATCTTTGCCTACAACAACATCTTGACATCCTTATACACTGATTGACAATATATAATTCACCATAGTATAACCTACCAAAAGCCAGGCTGAAAAATAGTAAGAAGTAGGTTGAACAAGGTTACTTGGCTATGTCTGCACATATTGTTTGATAAAGTAAATGTATAAGTGTATATACAGTACATACTGTATACTCTGTGTGATCTAGGGACTGTGAGGTGGCGCTTCAGTGGTTTGTAAAATCACTTCTCCTTAGACCTGGCAAAATATACAAAGGGATTAGGAATGGGCTAAAGTATTAAGGTGTGTAACAGGGCATTAGGATTCCTGTATAGACCGCATATGCTCCAGCAACCTAATTCTACTAGAGGAGAAGCTCTTAGTTGGTATAGGAAGTGTTGTTGCTTCTTTACGTTAATAGGAACCAGCACAGAGCTTCTCTTCTGCTTGGGGTGGGTGGTTGTAGCATCCATAATTGTAAGTGCTGAACCCAATGCTTAGAAACACACAGGATTATCAACGTAGTTACAGTATCTCACAAAAGTGAGTACACTCCTCACATTTTTGTAAATATTTTATTATATCTTTTCATGTGACAACACTGAAGAAATTATACTTTGCTACAAAGTAGTGAGTGTACAGTTTGTATAACAGTGTAAATTTGCTGTCCCCTCAAAATAACTCAACACACAGCCATTAATGTCTAAACCGCTGGCAAAAAAAGTGAGTACACCCCCTAAGTGAAAATGTCCAAATTGGGCTAAATAACCATTTTCCCTCCCCAATGTCATGTGATTCATTAGTGTTACAAGGTCTCAGATGTGAATGGGGAGCAGGTGTGTTAAATTTGGTGTTATCGTTCTCACTCTCTCATACTGTTTACTGGAAGTTCAACATGGTACCTCATCGCAAAGAACTCTCTGAGGATCTGAAAATTGTTGTTCTACATAAAGATGGCCTAGGCTATAAGAAGATTGCCAAGACCCTGAAACTGAGCTGCAGCACGGTGGCCAAGATCATACAGCGGTTTAACAGGACAGGTTCCACTCAGAACATAGTCGATCAAAGAAGTTGAGTGCACATGCTCAGCATCATATTCAGAGGTTGTCTTTGGGAAATAGACGCATGAGTGCTGCCAGCATTGCTGCAGAGGTTTAAGGGGTGGGGGGTCAGCTTGTCAGTACTCAGACCATACGCTACACGCTGCATCAAATTGGTCTGCATGGCTGTCTTTTAAAGATGATGCACAAGAAAGCCTGCAAACAGTTTGCTGAAGACAGGCAGACTAAGGACATGGATCACTGGAAGTCCTGTGGCCTGATGAGACCAAGATAAACATATTCGGTTCAGATGGTGTCAAGCATGTGTGGCAGCAACCAGGTGAGGAGTACAAAGACAAGTGTGTCTTGCCTACAGTCAAGCATGGTGGTGGGAGTGTCATGGTCTGGGGCTGCATGAGTGCTGCCGGCACTGGGGAGCTACAGTTCATTGAGGGAACCATGAATTGCAACATGTACAGTGACATACTGAAGCAGAGCATGATCCCCTCCCTTCAGAGACTGGGCTGCAGGGCAGGATTCCAACACAATAACGACCCCCCAAACATACCTCCAAGATGACCACTGCCTTGCTAAAGAAGCTGTGGGTAAAGGTGATGGACTGGCCAAGCATGTCTCCAGACCTAAACCCTATTAAGCATCTGTGGGGCATCCTCAAACGCAAGGTGGAGGAGTGTAAGGTCTCTAGCATCCACCGGCTCCGTGATGTCATCATGGAGGAGTGGAAGAGGACTCCAGTGGCAACCTGTGAACTCCATGCCCAAGAGGGTTAAGGCAGTGCTGGAAAATAATGGTGGCCACACAAAATATTGACACTTTGGGCCCAATTTGGACATTTTCACTATACTCACTTTTGTTGCCAGCGGATTAGACATTAATGGCTGTGTTGAGTTATTTTGAGGGGACAGCAAATTTACACTGTTATACAAGCTGTACACTCACTACTTTACACTGTAGCAGAGTGTAATTTATTCACTGTTGTCACATGAAAAGATATAATAAAATATTTACAAAAATGCGAGGGGTGTACTCATTTTTGTGAGATACTGTATGTAATAAATACGGATATCTACTGCCTCCATATGGATGTCTGCTGCCTCCATAACCAGCTACACTATAGCTGCTTGCTCATTGTACTTATGGTAGGCCATCCCTAACTCAAAATATCAAGTATAGCTGACCACTGGTGGTGTATATAAGTCAACAGGCTAATTTAATATGTCTTAGAGACTGAATGCAGAAATGTTTGTTTTTTCACACCTGTTCTATTGCTATAACTAAAGTGACTCTTTTGTAGCTGAATCCTCAGTTATTTGGTAATTAATTACTGATAATGATTATGATCAGATGAGCTTGACCCCAACTTTGAATTAGCGACAACATTTGGATGGCCCTGGAATTCTGATAGGGACACTTCACCAACCGAGCCCCTAAGCAATATAAGAAGCCAGCATTTGATTTACCTTTCCAACATCCCTGCAAAACAGTTTTGATCAGAGTTTGTCTAAAGCGATGCCTTTTCTAAATTTTTTAAGAGTAAACCCAGAAAACAATGTTAACATAAACACATACCTTTTCCACTGCAAATGTTCTTATTACATATTCAGCAAGTAGCTCTGTTTCAATTAATGTCACTTTGATGTCTTTATATATCTCTGTATCATCTGGCCAGTATTTGCAGCACTTCACCTGGAAGTATATTGGGAAAAAATGGAAAATGAATTATACATTCTTATAAACTACCCAATTTGCAAAGCTTTAATGAGAAGTGACTCTGTCAATCCTATGTAAAGAGGAAGCTCATTGATTATTAAAGAGAGCACTTAACACAAGTAACAAATCTGCACAAAGTCCTTAAAATCAGGTTTTCTTAATGAAACAGTAAAAGGTTGAGGAAAACTTGGTTGATACCGATTCATCAGATCCTTGGTGGAAGAACATGTTGTGCTCAATGATATTGTTTTTTTCCAAACATCTCATATCATTTAGGTATATTTTTTATATTCAAAGAAAACCCTTACTCTAATGAAAAAGCAGGATGTGTTGTAAAATGAGGAACTCATAAAGTATTGTAAAATGATTATATTTTTGTTTTCTTCCATTGACGATATGTAGTGCTTTAATGTGCAAAGATTGAGTTAAAGTGGCTCTTCACCCTCAATCTGATGTTGCCTCCCTCTCACCCCTTTGCTGTGCAAAATAAGTTCTCTTCTTTTTTTTTTTTTTTTAAGTTTTTTCTTTTTTTTAAGAAAAACATCTACCCCTCCAATGCTAGTCATTCTCCTAGGCAACTGCTGTGCATTTTGCCTGCTGTGCATTCTGGAATATGTACGTCACATCACATATCTCAGGAGGCTTAGTCCTTCATTAAGAAAAGGGGGGGGGGGGGCTAGTGCTCATCATTGAAGAACTGCTGGCAGAACCAGGAAGAGTCGGCAGCTTCCCGATGATGTCACATGGCTTGAGACCGAGCGGGGGAAGAAGCAGGAGCAGACCTCAGCAGGACAATGCTGGTGGGTGAGTACTTTAAATGTGCAGATCCTGCAATCAGGTAAGAATGGCTTAAAAAGTTAATGTACCCAGTGGCATCACTAGGGTTGGTGTCACCTGGTGCGGTAAAACATGGTGTCACCCCCCCTTCTGCCTAGGCTGCCCAGCACCCTGCAGGCAGCGCACAGTCATGGGGCGCACCCAAACCCAGCCCCTGTAAATGATTGTATAGGGTGGTATATTGACAAATTAGGGTAGTGTAGAATGGTATAGTGGCCGGTTCGGGTGGTATAGGGCAGGTTAGGGTATTATAGAAATTTAGAAGAAGTGACCTGTCGCAATATGATGTATCAATGGCATGCTTCCATCCCGGATTATCATATGAACAATTAGGAGAAGAAAAGTGGGACTTTAAATGAAGCATGTCATTGGGGATAAGGAAATTGCATGTGACTGAATAAGATTGATTTGGATTTAATTTGATGTCATTAACCCCTAGGTGTAGTCCACGATAGTACAGATATAAGATTAATGTATGTATTGATAATCAAAGAATCTTTTGTACAAACAATTCAATAGACATACACTGATGCAGTTCATAACAGAAATACATTTCCAATCAAAATTAACATAAATCACATGGTATAAGTACAGACTCGAAAAAACATTGGTTTTGTTATGTTAATTCTGATTGGAAATGTATTTCTGTTATGAACTGCATCAATGTATGTCCTTTTATTATATCATTATAAATAAATGAAATGACTCAAAAATGCCTGTATACAAAATGTAATACTGTTGCAAAGACCACTATGAATTCATGTCTGTATTGCTTTAATGTTTTGGTAGTATACTAGCATTTACTGATTTCATTTGGACAGGACAACATCCTTAGGTAAAAGCTCTGTTAACTTTACAAAGTGGAGAAAGTTTGACCTTTCTTCTGGTTCGAAGAATTACAATAAAATATGACTGGTTTATGTGAGTTCCAGCATTTTTTACATATTTCTTTGTTTTTAATAAAGGGCATCTAAATTCAAGAACAAAAAACAATATTTTACAGCTTTTCATTTCTTAGATGTGGTGGCTGAGTTTGCTTTTTCTTTTTTCTCTCTAGGCTATTTTTCCTTAACCTTTAACCAGCTGAGATCCGCGCCATAGCCAAATGTCGGCTACAGCGCGGATCTGATGTGCCGGGACGACGTCTATTGACGTCGTCCCGGCAACGAGCTGCCTGCGCGCCCCCTGAAGGGCGCGCGCGGCGCGCTCTGTGATCCGCGAGTCTGTGAGACTCGCTGGATCACAGATCCGAGTAAGGGGTCGATCCCGACCCCTTACCACGTGATCAGCTGTCAGCCAATGACAGCTGATCATGTGAAAATAACCGAGCCGGTAATCTGCTTTTTTTCCGGCTCGCGCTGACAGCGCGAGGAGAAAAAAAAAAAGCCGATTACCGGCGGCAGTGAGAGGGACATCAGTCCCTCTCACTGCAATATGCCCAGGGTCCACGGTGCCCACATTTACCACAATAAAGTGCCCACTAGCTCCACCTGTCAGTGCCCACAGTGCCATCAGTCAGTGCCCACAGTGCCATCTGTCAGTGTCCACAGTGCCCTCTGTCAGTGCCCACAGTGCCATCTGTCAGTGCCCACAGTGCCATCTGTCAGTGCCCACAGTGCCAGTGCTGCACATCAGTGTCACCTACCAGTGCTCATCAGTGTCCCCTACCAGTGCTCATCAGTGTCCCCTACCAGTGCCCATCAGTGCCACCTATCAGTGCCCATCAGTGCCACCTATCAGTGCCCATCAGTGCCATCTATCAGTGCCACCTATCAGTGCCATCCATCAGTGCCCATCGGTGCCACCCATCGGTGCCACCCATCCGTGCCACCCATCAGTGCCCATCAGTGCCATCTTTGCTGTGCCCATCAGTACCGACTTATCTGTCCCCACCAGTGCAGCCTATCAGTGCCCACCAGTGCAGCTTATCAGTGCCCACCAGTGCAGCTTATCAGTGCCCACCAGTGCAGCCTATCAGTGCCCACCAGTGCAGCCTATCAGTGCCCACCAGTGCAGCCTATTAGTGCCCACCAGTGCCGCCTCATCAGTGCATATCAATGAAGCAGAAAAATTACCTGTTTGCAAAATTTTATAACAAACTATTAAACATGATTTTATTTTATTTTTAAAATTTTCCATCTTTTTTTATTTGTTTAGCAAAAAATAAAAACCCCAGCTGTGAAAATTTCATTTGGGTACAGTGTTGTATGACCGTGCAATTGTTATTCCAAGTGCGTCAGCGCCGAAAGCTGAAAATTGGTCTGGTCACGAGGGGGGTTTAAGTGCAAAGTAATCAGGTGGTTAACAGCAAGCATTTTATGACTACAGCAAGCAAGAATTTTATGACTACAGGACACCACATCCACTGCTGATTTTTATAACATAGGGGGAAGATGTTCTGAAGTCCACACAGAGGACTGGGAGCAACGCTAACTGATAACACTGCAGCAGAGGCAGAGTGTACAGGAAGTTTGGCTCAGCAGATTTCTGGCAGAATTAACAGTTTTTTCTTTTTTTTTTCACTTAAAATGGCTGTAAAGTCACATTTATTGATTACCTTCTTTGCAGAGCCCTGCTGTCTTGTCATGTGACCTCCCTCTGCTTTCCTTCCTGATCTCAGAGAGCACAGTGGGAGGGGCCTAGATTCCCCTATGATGAATGCAAGCTAGCAGAGGGAGGTCATGTGTCTGCACAGCAGGGCTCTGGAAAGAAGGTATTTAGCATTATAATTTTAGTAAAACACACTGTACTGAACAGGGACCTAAAACAAGGAGCATCAAAGTAATTAATATACAGTATGTTTCTTTATTTTACAAGCACTGGAGCAGCTGTAGAGAATAGAATTATACAGGCATAAGAGAAGTGGGGAGTGGCAGAGAGGGGAGGGGTGAGGAGGAGATTGGCTCTCACACAGACTAGGGAACGTACAAGGGAGGGAGAGGGAGGGGGAGTGGGGAAGAAGATGAGATAGCTGGATGATGGAAGCACGTAAACTGATCACGCTATCAGAGATTAGTAGCAATAATAAACATGGTACAAAAGGAGAAGACAAGAACAGGCAGGATCAGCCAGGTATTGTACAGCATAGAAAGGGACAATTGACATGGCAAAAGCACTATGCTATATCTTGTGCATTGCTATATCACGATGCCTGTGATCGGGAGCTATGATCAGTGATGTGTCACACACAGCCCCTCCCCCTAACAGTTAGAATAACTCCCTAGGACACACACAACCCCTTCCTAACCAGCTAGTGGTTAACCCCTTCACTGCCAGTGTAATTTTTCAGTAATTAGTGCAATTTTATAGCACTGATTGCTGTAAAAATGACAATGGTTCCAAAAATGTGTCAAAATTGTCCGACGTGTCCGCCATAATGTCACAGTCCCAATAAAAATCGTGCCTGTGATCAGGAACGGGGAGATGCTTGTTTACATTAGCATCTCCCCGTTCTTCAGCTCCGTGAGACAATCGCAGGTATCCCTGCGGACATCAAGTCCACAGGACCCGCAAACCTGCTCACGGAGCTCCCAGCAGGGTCACACACGCGCTGCCGGTGGCGCGCACGTGAACACGCAGCGGCAAATTCAAAGGGACATACCTGTACGCCCATTTGCCCAGCCGTGCCATTCTGAGACGTAAATGCTTTGATTCACTCCCTGGTCATCTCCAGCCCCGATTACTGCAACTCCCTCCTCATTGGCCTACCTCTGCATACTCTAATCCCCCTTCAGTCTGTCATAAATGCTGCTGCCAGATTTATCCACCTTACCAACCGCTCTGTCTCTGTCTCTGTCTCTGTCAATCCCTCCACTGGCTTCCGCTCACCCAACGAATTAAATTTAAAATACTAACCACGAAATACAAAGCAATCCACAAGTCTGCCCCCAGCTACATCACTGACCTAGTCTCAAAATATCAACCTAATCGTTCTCTTCGTTCTTCTCAAGACCTCCTGCTCTCTAGCTCTCTCATCACTTCCTCCCATGCTCGTCTTCAGGACTTTTCCAGAGCCTCTCTAAGCCTATGGAACTCCTTACCCCAATCAGTCCATCTATCTCCTACTCTATTAGCTTTTAGACAATCCCTGAAAACTCTCCTCTTCAGGGAAGCCTATCCTACCCACACCTAACAACTGTATTTTCATTTTTTCCATCTGATCATGCCCCACAGTTATTAACTTTTGTTTCCACTTGACCCTCCCTTCTAGATTGCAAGCTTTAACGAGCAGGGCCCTCTGATCCCTCCTGTATTGAATTGTATTGTAATTTTACTGTCTCCCCTGATGTTGTAAAGCGCTGCGCAAACTGTTGGCACTATATAAATCCTGTATAATAATAATAATAATAATAAATGTACATGCGTCAGTCGGCAAGTGGTTAAAGGGTTGCTAGGATGGGCGGGAAGGGGTTAAGTAATATT
This sequence comes from Lithobates sylvaticus, assembly GCA_028564925.1. Taxonomy (NCBI): domain Eukaryota; kingdom Metazoa; phylum Chordata; class Amphibia; order Anura; family Ranidae; genus Lithobates; species Lithobates sylvaticus. The sequence goes on along the minus strand of CM053030.1, from coordinate 164,297,597 downwards.
CTTAAAGCATTTTTCATATGCAGCTAAGTGACTATTCATTAAATGTTATTAACTTGGGGGAAGTTTTTTTTTTTTTTTTTAAATGATGCACAGGAATGTTACAGAGAAAGCATTAATATAAAAATGTAGGTAGAAAGAGACTCTTGATTGAAATGTCCAGGATGGCTGCCTGTTTATTAACACGTATATTCTAGTTTCTGTGTGCTTGTTGTATTGAAACTATTCACATAAATATGTTCAAAGAAAAAAAAACAGGAAGCAGCTGCAGGGAATCAGGGACACAACAGAGTCAGAACAGAGATGTCTGGAGATAGCGGCTGCCAACTACTGACTTCCAAGTTTTGTGAAAATTAAACTGCAGATTGGAGGGATGAATCTCTTTAAGCTTGACTCAAGTATGAAGACATTCACATTCTTCTTTATATGTATGGAAGTATTGAAAGGAACAGGAATCTTTTGAAATTCCTTACCTACTAGCTGATGTAACATACTTTTATATAGCAAACTAAAATTAAGTTTTTATTTTTAGTCATTTAATTTTTAGTAGACGTCAAAAAAAAAAAAATCCTGATTAACAAAATGATCACCAGTTAAAACAATTAATTAGCTTTTTCCACCTAAGTCTTAACATTACAATTCTACAATTAAAAAATGCACAAAAACATCAAGTAGAGAGCATACTGATATATTAAGACAATATAAGAAGATAGAGAAAAAGGAGAGACGAAAGGGAGAGAACATCGATTTCCTTGAGCCCAGACACTTTCCATAAGATATACATAGTGTCTTCTTGGTGTACAATTGTGAAATTGAAAACCTAATCTAAAGGCCATTAAGTCATTAAGTCTTTAATTCAGAGAGCTACAAATCTGTAAATATTCTGTAGATAACTTAATTTCTCTCCAAGCATCCCACACATATTAAAGTTAAAAGATTATCAGCTATCCTGTATTATACCATCGATGACCAGTGTCTGATCTATCTGATTAAACCATGACATAATGGATTTGGGCTAATGATGACTTCCAGTGTAAAGACATATTGTTCTTGGCACAGTTTAATAAATGGAGGATTGAGCCATCCTGATAATCTTTGAATGAGGTGTTAGAGCCAGGAATAACTAGACCCAAAATTCTAACCAGAAATCCTTGATATTAACTATGCTACTTTGCACCATGAATGAATGAATGAATGAATGAATGAATGAATGATTTGTATAGCGCTGCAACTGCGAACTGAATCGCCTCAAGGCGCTTGTCTGCTCTTGTTGTGATGCCATGTTTAGAAGAGGTGGGTCTTGAGTTTTTTCCTGAAGGCCTGATGGGTTTCTTTCATTACTGTATGTTTTAATAACGTGACAGAACCCCCACTTGTGTGCAATGGCCCTCCTCGTCCTTTCCAACACCTTGATGAATAAACTATGGCAATGGATACAATGCACAATGGAGATTGGTACAAGCATACAGCCACTTTAACCGCTTCCCGACCGCGCCATGTACATATATGTGTGCAGAATGGCCCGGGCAGGCAAAATCCTGTATATAAACATGATTTTGCATTTGCCTGCCCGTGGGTCGCGCACGCCGCCAGTGGCGCGCTCGCAACCCGGTCGGGAGCTCCGTGGCCCCGGCCGCGGGACCAGCGGACCCGATCGCCGCTGGTGTCCCGCGATCGGGTCACAGAGCTGAAGAACGGGGAGAGGTTTGTGTAAACAAACCTCTCCCCGCGCTTCCTACACTGCCTGTCATTGATCAGCTGTTCCCGGTCATCGGGAAAGCCGATCAATGACGTCAGACGTCAGCCCCGCCCCCTAATGTAAAAAAAAAACACACACACACGTCACAGCCCATAACCCCTCCCCCTAGTGGTTAATCCCTTCACTACAACTGTCATTTATACAGGAATCAATGCATTTAAATAGCATTGATTGCTGTATAAATGACAATGGTCCCAAAAATGTGTCAAAAATGTCCGATGTGTTCCGCCATAATGTCGCAGTCACAATAAAAATCGCTGATCGCCGCCATTACTAGTAAAAAAAAAATATTAATAAAAATGCTATAAAACTATCCCCTATTTTGTAAACGCTATAACTTTTGCGCAAACCAATTAATAATCGCTAATTGCGATTTTTTTTTACCAAAAATATGTAGAAGAATACGTATCGGCCTAAACTGAGGAAAAAAAATGTTTTTTTATATATTTTTTGGGGATATTTATTATAGCAAAAAGCAAAAAATATTGCATTGTTTTCAAAATTGTCGCTCTATTTTTGTTTATAGCGCAAAAAAAAAAAAAGCAGGGGCGATCAAATACCACCAAAAGAAAGCTCTATTTGTGGGAAAAACAGGACGCCAATTTTGTTTGGGAGCCACGTCGCACGACCGCGCAATTGTCAGATAAAGCGACGCAGTGCCGAATCACAAAAAGGGGCCTGGTCCTTTGGCTGCCAATTGGTCCGGAGCTGAAGTGGTTAAAATAAATTCCTTGAATTATTCACTTTTAGAAGTAGTATGAAATAACCTTAACATCCTGATTTTTGTTCACTAGCCCAATAGCAAGAAAAGTATGATTGGAATGGTCAGGAGCTGCTAAGAGAGCCTCTATGGGATATAGTGCCAACTTAATAACTGATAGGCCAAGGAAGAGAATGTATAAAATGAATTACCTTCATGAACTTTCTAAAAACGAACCCGAACTTTCTGTCAAATTTGTTAATGGTAGCAGTGACTGGCCATTAAAAAAGTAATGAAAACGAAATGTAAGGGCCTTCATTTATGCACAAAAGGATAATGTATAATTGCTCACTAAAGACTAAGCTACATAGGCATCTTTAAATAAATGTGACTCAAAATCTCCTTTTACTCTGTTTATCAAAACACAGTATAACCAAAAGAAACATACATTAGGTTGGGTTGTGCCTGCCATTTTACAGGACCACTGTTATATGACCAGTGTAGATTCGAACAGTTCAAACAATTCTTAGGTAAAATCCAGCAGTTTTCTTGCTGGGTATATGGCTTTTTATATTTTGAGCCACCCTGGCGGTATGATTATGTCAGATTTTTGCGTCTCAAAGGGGTACATTGTTTTGCATAGAAATTTGGCATTTTATACTTTAGGCCTGTAATTCTTAATAATAAAAAGAATTTCCTCACGATTCACTATCGCTCAATTCTGTGATGTGTTCTAATTTACTATCGCTGTTTTCTAGCTGGTCTAAAACCACGTTTGACGTAAAGGGACACTTTTTGGTTACCATGGACAATCTCAAGTTTCCAGGCAGAAAGAACAGTATATATCATATAAAACTGCATGCAGGGCACTGGACAAAAGGGATGTGAAATGATTTCATACAGAAATGTAATCTGTAAGATTACAGTGTACTGAATGTGTTATGTATTGTGTACTTTTTGAATTTGCCGCCGGGCTGTGCCCCCATGCGTCGCGACTCTCGCAGGGAACGGCCCCCGACACACAGAGGCATCGGGCGGAGGACACAGCCCGCAGACACAGCGGGGGGGAAATCGTAGGATCCTGGGAGCAAGGTAAGTACACTGCACCAGGATCCTGAGATGCAATCCCGAGTGTGGCTTGGGGTTACCGCTAATGGTATTGAAATTTAACCCCGAGCCACACTCTGGACTACCGCCAGGGAAGTTGAGGCACCTGTTCACTTGTTTTTCGGCCTCACTTACCTGTTTTCTGAAACAGTATGTAGTTTCCTTGTCTGTGCATTGGGACTGCAATAGGAAACGTTCCCAATGAGGCTGCTGTGAACAAACCCTTAGGAATTACATTACCATAATAAATAACTCCACTGCGAAGGATACAAAAGAACTGTTAAAGGAAAACTTAAATAGTTTTAGGTCAGTTTTTTTTTTTTACATTTTGTTTTACATTTGTTCCTAAATGGGTGTTTTTTCCTGTATTTTGTATTACTTCTCTTTGTTTTACAAATAAATATTTGATACAGGGCGCACCCCAAAAAAATTATTCCAGAGCACATCAAATGCGTTAAGCCTATTTGTTTCTAATGGAAACACTTTAGGTTTGGTCTGAAGAGAAAGAAGGGGGGTGAGTTAGGCTCAGTTCACACTGCTGCTGCAGACTTTGCCCTGCAACTTCTTTCCGACTTGGAACCTGTTTAGGAGCATGTACAAGGGCTGGAATCGCACCCAAGTCAGACCAAAGTAATGCACCTTTTATAAAGTCAGAGTGACTTGTGTAGCATCAGTTAAGACGGCTCTCATAGGGAAACATTGAACTTGAAATGTCATGCGACTTGGGATCTCACAAGTCGGATCCCATGTCGCAGCAGAGTGAAACGAGCCTTACTTCTCTGACTAAATCAGGTGTGTATACTTTTTTTTATTTTGAGCTCAGAGTGACGGAAAAAGCCCGCTAGAGCCCACACACGATCGTATTTTCCGACAACATAATCCGATCGGACTTTTTCCATCGGAATATCCGACCGTGTGTATGGGGCATAACACATCAGTGTGCTGCGGCTAATAGAGTTAAAGAAGTGTCAAGATAAATAATGTTTAAATAAAGTGAAAAAAGCAAGCACTGTGATGCATTTTACAAGGCACATATTGTAACACCTTAGCGTACACCTGCTGGTATGAATGTGCACATATTGACTAAATATCCTCTGAACCATTGGACTACCACTGTGATTGCAGGTGGTAATTCCTTCTCACATGTGTTATATTAATAGATTAGGAGATAATCAAAAATTCATGCATACCAAAGCATAGTCCTGAATATACTAAACCAGTGATGGCGAACCTTGGCACCCCAGATGTTTTGGAACTACTTTTCCCATGATATATCATGCACTCTATAGTGTAGAGGAGCATCATGGGGAATGTAGTTCCAAAACATCTGGGGTGCCAAGGTTCGCCATCACTGTACTAAACCAATAAAAGCTGCTGAGAAAAGTATTCATATACTGACATGTATGACAGTCTACGCTATCCTCCCCTGTAAACTTCTATCTACTTATGTCCTGCAGAATGTACAGTTTTTCTTTTTCTTTATGGCTTCAGAACTATCTTAAAATAACTGCTCTTTAGGTGTTCATGTCTCTGCAATATTTCATACTTACAATAAAGTAGGTTATGGATGAAAGTTTCCTGTCAACAAATCTAGGGTAAAGCTGCTGCAACAACAACAGCAATCCTACTTCATCAAAGCAAAATGAAATGCCTGAGATGTCCATCATGACATTGATAAAGCATATGTGTTGTCAGCATAGTAATACAAACTGCTTCCCTTTTGGATCACCATTCTTCCTCTAAGCAGTCTTACCACTGATGCAATTAGGCTCTGATGGAAGTAGAAAAATCACCGACTCATTTTTTATATTCTAGTTTTGGACTAATGAGGCTAAAACTATTCCCTGAGTCATTGCCTTGGAACAGGTACGTGAGACAAGTCCATTAGTGTCATGTACAATTGTCACACGTGCTGTTTCAGCAAAACAAAAAGAGCAAATAGCACTATGTTTTGTTTGACCAGTGATTCCAGATTTTTTGTTTTAGAGTAAAAATAGAAGTACAAGTGCAAGCTTTTCTCCTGGTTCTTTCTGGAATGCTTCCATTTACTAGCAACAAGAGCTGTCAATGCTTCTACATTAGACAAGTACATGTAAGTGTATGTGTTTTTCTAGTGTTATTTAGAAGTCAGTTTACAGATTCCTTGTATATTTAATTGCTGGCCTAAGGTCTGCTGCAGTCAAAGGGCTTGGTTTGAATTAAAATGTTTATTAATGTGAAATGAATCATAAAGGATGCACAAACAACACCTACACCAGTTTATGTGCTTATGGCTCTATAAAAAACGGCTGTTGGGAAAGACAATTTAGTTTAGTTTTTCTTTAACGAATGCAAAGCTGATATCTGGACACTTTCAAATGCTTGTATTATTTATGGTATTTTGCTATTTTGGATTTTTTACTGCCACATTATCATAAAAAAGTGTCATCTGTAAACCTCTTTGCATATTTTGAGCATTACAAAAATCAGGAAGATTGTTTGTGATCTTTTTTTTTCTATTCTTACAAACCCTTCATCATTTAATAAATTTAAATTCTGAATTGTAAACACACTGGAATGAAATAATGGCAGCATCAGGAAAGGGCTTGTTATGGAGAAAAGGTCAAATACCCCTGGACCAGCCCTCATCTTACATATAAGTGGTTGGCTAATAGGGGTGTTTTAAAATATACACAGTTAAATAAAAACAAGATATTCTCTGCTCCATTAACTTAATCCATGGCATGTAAATGATGGGTCTGGGAAAAAACACCCTAGGACAGGGGTAGGCAACCTTTTAGCGGGGGAGATCTACTTGAAGAACAAAACAGAGATCAAAGATCACTGTGGTTCAGCACCCTTTTTTTTTTACAAAGAGATTCGATGAAATATCAGGGGTTTAAACAGACCTCTGATTTCTCACTTTTGAGAACATGGGCAGCTGTTGCAACATGTGACATACACAGGGTATAGCATCGTTTTTGCATTATAGAAGTTGTAAAATAAATTCTACAGGGAGCATTGCAGAATATGCATGCTACACTCGAAAAACTGATGGACATAACTGACTTACTTTGGAAAGATATCATTCCATTTACTGGTGTATGTATCAGGAAGTGAAAGAAAATCATAGCAAAAGGGAAAAAAAATAAAGTAGGATAGGCGTTTCAGTGCTTCCCTACGCAATTTAAAACTAAAGGGAGTTTTGCCTTTATACAATATCTCACAAAAGTGAATACACACGTCACATTTTTGTAAATATTGTTTCATATCTTTTCATGTGACAACACTGAAGAAATGACACTTTGCTACAATGTAAATTAGTGAGTTTACAGCTTGTATAACAGTGTATATTTGCCATACCCTCAAAATAACTCAACACACAGCCATTAATGTCTAAACTGCTGGCAACTAAAGTGAGTACACCCCTAAGTGAAAATGTCCAAATTGGGCTCAATTAGCCATTTTCCCTCCCTGGTTACAAGGTCTCAGGTGTGAATGGGGAGCAGATGTGTTAAAATGTCCAAATTGGGCCCAAAGTGTCAATATTTTGTGTGGCCACCTATATTTTCCAGCACTGCCTTTACCCTCTTGGGCATGGAGTTCACCAGAGATTTACAGGTTGCCACTGGATTCCTCTTCCACACCTCCATGACGACATCACGGAGCTGGTGGATGTTAGAGACCTTGAGCTCCTCCACCTCATGTTTGAGGACGCCCCACAGATGCTCAATAGGGTTTAGGTCTGGAGACATGCTTGGCCAGTCCATCACCTTTACCTCAGCTTCATTATCATGTTGGAATACTGCCCTGCAGCCCAGTCTCTGAAGGGAGGGGATCATGCTCTGCTTCAGTATGTCACAGTATATGTTTGCATTCATGGTTCCCTCAATGAAATGTAGCTCCCCAGTGCCAGCAGCAGCAATGCAGCCCCAGACTATGACACTCCCACCACCATGCTTGACTGTAGGCAAGACACACTTGTCTTTGTATTCCTCACCTGGTTGCCACCACACAAGCTTGACAACATCTGAACCAACTAAGTTTATATTGGTCTCATCAGACCACAGGACATGGTTCCAGTAATCCATGTCCTTTTCTGCTTGTCTTCAGAAAACTGTTTGCATGCCTTCTTGTACATCATCTTTAGAAGAGGCTTTCTTCTGGGACGACAGCCATGCAGACCAATTTGATTCAGTGTGCAGAATATGGTCTGAACACTGACAGGCTGACCCCACACTCCTTCAACCTCTGCAGCAATGCTGGCAGCACTGATATGTCCATTTCCTAAAGACAACCTCTGGATATGACATTAAGCACGTGCACTCAACTTCTTTGGTCAACCATCCAGAGGCTTGTTCTGAGTGGAACCTGTCCTGTTAAACTGCTGTATGGTCTTGGCCACCGTGCTGCAGCTCAGTTTCAGTGTCTTGGCAATCTTCTTATAGCCTTGGCCCTCTTTATGTAGAGCAACAATTCTTTTTTCATATCCTCAGAAAGTTCTTTGCCATGAGGTGCCATGTTGAACTTTCAGTGATCAGTATGAGAGAGTGAGAGCAATAAGACAAAATTTAGCACACCTGCTCCCCAATCACACCTGAGACCTTGCAACACTAATGAGTCACATGACACCGGCAAGGGAAAATGGCTACTTGGACCCAATTTGGAAATTTTCACAGGGGTGTAGTCACTTTTGTTTCCAGCAGTTTAGACATTAATGGCTGTGTGTTGACTTATTTTGAGGGGACAGCAAATTTACACTGTTATACAAGCTGTACACATTGTCACAAAGTGTAATTTCTTCAGTGTTGTCACAAGAAAAGATAGAATAAAATATTCACAAACATTTGAGGGGTGTACTCACTTTTTTGAGATACTGTATATACTTTAATAAATTCCAATACACATTTTTAGCACAGACACTCAACTAACCTCCCTAAAGAGCCATCATCATTAACTCCCTAATATTGTTCAAGATCCCTTGTTATGGTAACCACCTCATGGTAAATACCATGTAATCATGACACGGTACCATGATTTGGTTGTTACTAAGTATTCACACAGCCAGTCCTTGGTAAAATTCTGTGAGTAAAAGGCTGATGTAAGCATTTACATATACTAATTCTTACTGAAGGGGAGTTTTCAGTACTGGTCTCACCCTGCTTCGTTCTCTGCAGACATTTTGCCATTATTGGAAATGATGGAAGATACAAATCATACTTTCATTCAACTCCATTCAAATGCATAAAATTATCTGAAAATTATTTTTAACTTTTAGTATAAAAGTTATTGGCATCTACCGAGCTTCAGTTAAATGTCCTTGTGTGTTGTTATGAAGTGTGTGATATAAAAAATGTAATGGACTAATGGGTCAGTGCTGACAGTATCTCTGTATCTCTTGAAAACTTGAAACTAATGTTCTGGGCACTCAGAGAAAATGCACTCCTCTGTTTATGATCCCATAATGTATATATTAACACACACACATTTGTACTAGTATCCTGCCCATACAAAACTTCCAAACTATAATTATTTACTCTCATATTCTACTGCATACTTACCTGCTCTAAACTGAAGACTGCTCAGCCTTAACGGAAGCTCACTATGGGCTCAGGAGCTTCACTTGTCCCCTGCTGATTGAAGAAATGAAAAGCCTAACAATCTCCATATAGACAGCCATCACATGAAGGGGATCAAAGAGTAACTCCACTTTTGTTGAGTAAAAAGCAATCCCCTCTTGGCAATCAATGTACAGTGCAGGGATTTTAACAAATGTAGCAGATTTCTATCTTTTGTTGCTGTCAAGAAAAAGCTGTTTGATTCACCATACTATTTTCAGACTGATTCTGGATAAGAAGGACTGGTTTATTATAATCAGCTGGTGGTCTAATTCTAATGTGTTCTAATGAGAAAAACTGCAGAACATGCATCACCATAGAAGTATTCAATGTTTGGTGAGTATTTCACCAAAACTGAAATTCCTATTGCGGGGGTGCCTAAAAGGTGACTTGTATCACACCAATCACACAAGCACTATAACAATCACACAAGCAGGAAATTACTTTACTGAGTGCATTATGTACACCTCTGGTCTACAAAAACCCTCCAGGTTGTCATATTGCATTGCATTTTACAGAAAATTACTTTGCCTGTAGATTGAAGGGAAAAGTAATTTTTAATAACATAAATTGCAACATGACTTGTGGAGCAATTATATATTCTATATTTCTTTATGACAAAAATGCAAAAGGAATGGGGTAAGGGAAAAGGAGAAGTGGAAAAGGGGAAATTTGGCAGGATAGTGGCAATATTAGCCGATTAAAGTTAAATCGACATTCGATCAGGCCAAAAATGTGGTAGTAGCTAAATATGTATGCAAAAAAATGGAGAAAATCTGGAACAGAACACTCTGGACCAGAAAAGGAAAGAAAAAGAAAAAGAAAAGCAGCTACTTTATGTGCTATTTTTTTCTCCAAAAGTGGAGTTACTTTTTAAGCTTAAACAGCAAAGGTATTACTGTGGTAGCCTGAAGAACACTAAAATTTACACTAACAAATCCCACCATGTTTTTCCCTTTGCCTTTGCTAATATGTCACCATTCTGCTGAAATTGTGTTCTGTCTTTCAAGAACGGAATCTCAGAAGTCACATCTTGGTTCTTTCATGTGGGGTATGCCCAAACAAATGATCGACCCCAACAACTAAAGGTACACTGTGCAATTTTTATAAGATATTCAAGAGAAGTTGTGATTACTGGTATTTTAACTGCAAAAAATATCAGTCCTCTAATACATATTTGCTTTTTGCTCCGATCTCATAATTTATTGGTGAATCCGTGGATCCCCAGTCTCACTCTTCATGTATCGTTAAACTAATCCAAGACAGCAAAAATTCCACAGCCAGCTTGTGATAAAGTTCTGTGTCAAATGGCACTTAAAAGGAGAACTGCTCAAACTGGGGGGGGAACTTGGTCTTTCATATAAGCACAGTGGTCATTTCAAAAACGAATAACTCTGATCTTTCACCATAATCTGCCCCTGTATGGTCATCTTCAGATTTAATACTGGAATTTATCTCTCTCATCTCCACCCAAGGATAACATTAACCTTTAACGGAATGATCCAGGACAGCCATCTGCAATTTCTTCTCTGTCTCCTCTTGTCACTAGTCAAGCAATTTTCTCATAATATGAAGTGAATTGGTAGAAAATGATGGAAAAGTGTAAAAAAAACACCTGTGTTGATTTTTCTCTCTCCAATTTGTTACAGAAGATAGAGCACAACACAAAGGGGAGAAAAAGAAGCAGGAGCTGACTTAAGAAAAAGAATACGGTAAATAAATGGCAAGTCAAAGATCAATACCGCTTTCAGCTTTTCATTCATAAGATTTAACTAATGTGTTTACTCCTCAATATAAGCCTCATTTTATCACCTCTTATCAGTGCAGTGCAGGACAAATTAATAACTTTTGTAAATGCCTTAAGAGCTTCATTTAGGTTTTTCTTTTTATATAAACAGTAACAGTCTAATGAGGTCTTTTTTAAAACTCTGTTAACATATTTAGAAATCATTAGCCTAAATTAGCAGAGCAAACTCTCCCGTGGAAGCTGGGGGGTTGCCCTGCATGGTTTTCCGGCGGGCAAGTCCATGGAACAACACAAAGGATATTTGCATTGCTTCATTTTAAACAAAATGATACATTAATGAAATAATCCCTACAGGAAGTACATGGATTCCAAGTCATTTGAGATAACTGATGGGTGTCAAGGCATATCTTCAAAGACACAATACACTCTTGTGACATTACCTAAATGCCAGGTGCGGTAATGTGTGTAGGTGCCAGTAGCATGACAAAGGTCCCTTGTTGGAGTTGTCATGGACAGTAAGCAATTCATAGCCTGTCAAGGAGCTTTCTGATAATGACAAGCAGCGACAGGTGTACTAGCCTCTGCCGGGGAAAATTCTACAGCAGGTGCCAGATGCAGAGAGTCCTTATGGTGAATCCTGTATGAAACTAACCTGTTCTGTGAAGATATGAAGAGTGACAAAAATGATTGGACTGCCCTTGTCAGTCTTTGGAAACGTGTGCGCATCTAGACTTTAACCCACTCAATGCCACGCTGTTTAATGTTTTCTAAGAATGCTATAGCAAAGACAATCTGTAAATGGGATTTTGCACAGCGGCTGGCAGACGCTGAAAGAAAATGATGCTCAAAAATCAATTTAAATCATTAAGTAGATTTAAAGACTGATAGCTCTGGTATGAGTTGGGAAGCAGCTTTCAATGCAATTATCAGGAGACATATCTGTTTTCATTTCAATGCTATTACATTGTACTGCAGCAAAATACTTTCACTTTTTTTAAGAGCCTTAGGACACATAGGTGTAATCAGAAAATTAAAGTGTTTTTCTTTGTGTACAGAGAGTAGAGCTTGAAAAAAAAACTTGACTGATTTATATTAGAATTCATCTTTTTATCTCAAATAAGAGATGGCAGAAAGGAATAACTTTCTGGGGTATAAATATATATATATGACGAGACTCTAGCATGTAATTTTCTGGGGTCCTAATCTCCTAATGTACTAGTCATAAAGGCCATGGCTTGGAATATATTGTATTTTCAAACTATATGAAGGAACAGCTGCTCTTTTTGCCCATTGCATATTCTTTACTTCGTTCCCCTACTGAAGCAGTCTTCTCTGTTCCACTACCCTATGCCTTGCTAGCTTCATACTGTTTAAATGATGTAGCCATTAGCATCTTTTAAAGCTGTACTCCGGGAAAAGTATAAATTCTTCCTTTCGGTGGGGCTGTCTAGGGGACCAGGTGAAACAGTGTATTTTACCTGATCCTGCACTCCCGCTGGCTCTTCTGCACTGCTAGACCAGTCCCTACCTCATTTCTCCATTATGCTCCAGCGGTCAAGGGTCCTCTGACATCATTAAGACCAATGCAAGGCATTGGCCTTGAGGAAGTCGAAAGACAGTCCACTGCCAGAGCGTAAGGGAGAACCACCTGTCAGAAGAGCAGGGGACCAGGTAAGTAAACCTGCTTTGCCTGTCCCTTAGGCAGAAATTAGCAATTAACACGTGCAGTGTGGGTGCAGCCCACTGCAAACGTGGAGTTTTCATTTTCCTGGTGTGAGGCTTTAACTACAGATTTGTTTCATCCGCACAATAACAATTGCTTACTATATAAATAAGGGGTGTACAAAATAACCAAAGCATCATGTTTTAAAGAAGTTTAACACTGGAGCAATTAAACTGCAGATACAAACATGTCTATAAAGTTAAAGTGTAGGTATAGCCAAAATCTTTTTTTTATTTTGGAGGGAAAGGGTTAAAATCTCTGTCAGTTTTCTTCCATCTGTTTACCACTGAAGGAATTTTCCATAGGCTGGATTCACACCACTTACATATAATGCGCACCAACGCATGTTAAACTCACTTGGGATGACGTGCTTTTTTTTTATGTGTTTTGTTGCCTTGCTATGCATTTTTCCTTTATTTTCCACAACAGGAACCAAAATATCTTTATTTATGATTTTCTTAACAAGCATCACAGTGCTTTGTGACCATTCTGGGACCTTGGACTTGCCATATTAAAAATTCTAGCAAGATCTACCAACATTTCATCCCCTTTTTCTAAGATCCATACCTGTTATGCATTCGGGTCATATGTGAGTTCCCTTTAAAATCTCTGGTGCTCCAGTTCCTGTCTTATTCATGATATTAGTTTTATTTGTTTTTTCCTTTTATTACTCTTTAGTGGCAATCTGTCCCTTGAATTTCCCCTCTTCCCCTCTTTTGGTGTGGTCGGTGTCCCCTGATCTTCTGGGGCTTTCCATTTTTTGGACTGGCCAGTGCTACAAATTTTGTAAGTTTATAGACACTTTATATGTTTGCCAGCTATTGTCATGTTGATACGTGGTTTCAAAAATATACTGTGTTCTGTGATACTGTGTTAATATTTATAAATGTTTTCTTTTTTTTTGTATAATCTACTCTTTTTGCAATACCCCCTGAGGAAGACATTTCAATGTTGAAATGCATTGGGGTGCCACCTCACATCTTCCTGTATGTGATTTGTAGGGTTTATATGTAACTCATATACTGCATATGAGAGATATACATTTTAACATGTAACATTTGCATTTACACATCATGTATTAATACAATTTGTTACATTTTATTTTGTAATTTTCTCCTGGTGCCATTAAAATCCCATCCATATTTTCTCTGGTTTTGCTTTGTGACCAATTGTAACATGTTACAGCTTGTTAATGAACATTGCCATAACATGGGGCTGTTGGTAACAATGGATATTGAGCTTGCCATTGCACTGGGACAGCATTGTTTATTGCAGCCCTAAGCATGTGTCTGACATATGTCACTGGCACAAGTGTCCCTATTTCAAGTTTTTCCCTCTATGCCTGCTATTGTGGCAACTCAAAATGTTGGATATTTCCTCACAAGAACACAAAAAGTAATATAATTCTAACAGGGATTCTAACCCTTCATCACTGTATCAAAAAATGGCTTTAGATAAACTTAAATTCTTATCAGGTTCCCTACTAATCAGGAACATACGTAAACAATAAAAGAGTTATCTGTGAGTATTCAAAAAAACTAACAGAGTTCTAAAGAGGTCCTAAGATGTGTACGTTTCAAGTTTATTAGTACAAAGCATATGACAAAAATAGAAAAACTGCCTAATTAAATAGGATCAGTGGTCCAGATGCTTGCCAGCAACAAGACAATGCAGGTGTCACTCCTATTTGAAGATGAAGAGCCTGCATTATATTTTAGGGTGGCCTGCTAATTGTGCTTAGGTTAAAGGGCCTCTGTTCAACAACAAAGGACATTTTTCTACTGAGAAAGGTATGTGCACAAACATAGGAATAGAAAAGTGTGAATGTTCGTATAGCTTAGTAAATAGAGAAAAGCTATATTTACTTTGAATACCCTATAAAGTTGAAGGACATTTAAAAAGCAGAATTTTTAAATTGTAGTTGGAGGTTTGAAATGATCACAGCTTCACCTTATTCGGTTCATTCAAAGAATTCCAAAAGTTATTCTATTCCTCAATTAAATCATTCCAATCGTAGTGTCTGCGCTTAGTGAATAGATTTTCTTGAGCATTTGTTATATGTCATCAGGTTCACTTCAATATATAACCTACGAGCATGTTTGGTTGACAGTATATTGGAGGACTACACCGTCTGAATGTAACGAAAACAAATTCTAAAAGCAACACTTTGAAATTAAATAATACAAGACACATTAGCTTACATGAATAGTTTTGATTGTTCTTCATATATGCAATGGTTCTTTTAAAGCAGGGGTCTTCAAACTATGACCCTCAAGTGGTTTAGGAATTCCCATCATGCCTAGTCATGTCTGTGAATGTCAAAGTTTTACAATGCCTCATGGGACGTGTAGTTCCGCAACAGCTGGAGGACCGTTGTTTGGAGATCCCAGTTGTAAAGTGTCAGTATTTAATACACTTACCCAGCAATGTGGTAAACTTGACTTCCAAATTCCAAAAAGGCTTCTAAATTTACTATTTATATAACACTTTGTTTTCTCCAAAAAAAAATTATACAATTTGACACATGGTACACCCATAAAAAGTTTAAAGCAACAAAGAACATAAAGTGTAGAGCACATCATAAACATCAGAAGTTAAATTCTCTTTCTATGATTTAAACACTGTCCTGTATAAATCCATCTGCACAGACAGAATGGGAGAGCGGGCGAGTCCTGCGACTCATTCAATTTAGTGTGAATTGAACTACTGAGCTCTGTATACAACAGGTAAAAGCCGTAAAGCCTAGCAATAATGCAAAGGTGCCTGGATCTCTACTGACTGATTGAAGATGTAAATATGAAATATTCATATGCAATTTTAACTATATACTTCACTTAAAATATCTTTTAATTATAATGTATTTCCTAAACATAATAAAGAGTTATGTACAAAAACACTATGCATTACCTTAAGAACCATGTCTGAGATATACTGATGTAAAGATCATGTTAGACCATAAAATACTGCTTACCCTGCCCACTTCTACCAGGTTGGTGACCATGACTATGCTGGCTGTGTTTTCATGCCACACCATTCTCCAGAAATCATATACTGTTTCTTGCATTGGTCCTGTGCAGACATAGAAAATTAAATGTTCATTTAGTATTACAACAAAAAAGTTTTACATATAAAGATAGGCAGAACACACTTGCATAGGATAAAACCACTGCACTGTATTTCAGCTATTCTGACTATAATAGTCAGTCAGAAGTGAAGAGAAATACTATGTACTTCTAGGTATGAAGAGAGACACGTGACTCACCCCTCTTTCTCCTATGCCATGTAGGAGAAAAGGATGGTACTTGAGGATTGGCCCAACATTGTCACATGAGAGTACAGAGATTGCTCTTCTTGTGCAAGCTCTAATGCCGCGTACACATGAGCGGACTTTGACGGACTAGGTCCGACGGTCTTTCCGACGGACTTTTGACAGAGTTCAGACGAACTTTTCGAATGAACGGACTTGGCCACACACAATCACACTAAATTCTGACGGATTCAAACGTGATGACGTACGACCGGACTAGAATAAGGAAGTTCGTAGCCAGTAGCCAATAGCTGCTCTAGCGTCATTGTTTGTCCATCGGACTAGCACACAGACGAGCGGATTTTTCAATAGGAACTAGGTGCAGCGGAGTTCAGGCGGGAAAATTTAAGACATGTTCTATTTCTAAAGTCTGTCGGATTTTTCGACAGCAAAAGTCCGATGGAGCCCACACACGATCGAATTGTCCGACGGATTTGTTCCGTCGGACCTTTGCTGTCGAAAAGTCCTCTCATGTGTACGCGGCATAAGAGGAACATTTACAGTATTAATAAAGTTAATGTCTGTGCAAGCTCCAAGCTTGCACAAATAAAGTTGATATCACTATTCATTCTCTGTTATGCTCTCCAAGGCCATACCACTGCTTTATATATGCCCATCCAGTGCGATTGGACATTCCTTCTTAATTATTAACAGCTGAATAGAGCAGCAGGGGAGCGAAGGGAGGGAGTGCATATAAAGCTGGTGGTGTCTGCATTAATAACTGTTGCTTTCCCCTACATTGACATAGCACAGGTTCACTTTCATTTTACATGACATATGCCCTTCATGAGTTATTAAAGCAAACTCTTATTGGTAAGTAAAAATTAAAGATACAAATGCTTGTTTTTTCCACAGCATCAGTTTATAGCAATATAAAACCATCTGGAATGCGGCTACTAATTGACACCTTCATTTCTAACTCGGACTGCCAATATCCAGCACAGGCTGATCCTATAATATTTAAATAAAGTGTTTATGGTACCAGTCAATGTGGAAAATTGCTATATTAGTTGACCCTTAAAGATTAGCAGCAGTAACATTTGAATAATGCTGCCCCACGTTGGTGACAGACACAAAAAACAAACTTTCCTTTTAAAATGCCCCTTGTACCCCCATATCTGAGATGTTCAGTTGTTAATGGGTGTTTAAAGCGCCAAGGTTGTAGACCTGCCATGCCTACGTTCCATAATACAGTGTACCTCTTTAATCAACAGAGAGAACTGCGTTACTGGGGTGGGAGGTTTAGGAATGTTTTAAAGCTCCAATTATAACAAAAATTAGCTGGTTACATATAAAGTTCCATGGGTGGAGATGCTTCTGAGTGCTCTGGAAAATAAAATGGGAAGTGTCTGCATTTAGGTTTCTTAGTTTTAGATGTAAATTGAAGGGACAAGTTTGCTTTAAGTCTAAACCTGCACCAGCTCCAGAAATGTTATAGAGGCAAACATTTCTTCTCACTCTCTGGTTCTGTTCAGATGCTTCATCTGCCTTTTACATCGACAATTTTCAATTACAGTCTGGCATTTGAATAAATGATTATAGCACCACTTGTCTTGGGCATAAATTAAAATACAATAAAGCCTGCGGGGCAGAGTGGGATTTACAGTTATCTCCATGTCCACGCTTAAATACTGTGCCAAACTCACAATTGTGGAAAACAGAATATTTAAATATACTGTATTGATATCAAGAATTTATTATCATACATACACTGGTGTTTAATAAAAGAATCCTTTTCAGAAAAACCTGACCTATTCACACATACACTGTAAACGTTCTGTATATTTCCCTCACTCTCATAGCAAGTGATGAACAATATCAATTGATGCAATTATAATACATATCAATTGTACATAATAACTTTTGCTTTTGACCATACAGTAATTGCTATGCATGAAGCTTTGTAATATTCAATAGCAAGCGGGTATCTGCATTTAGGATCAACTTGTCTCTACAGTGCCTATTATGTCAATATTCATGTAGGAAGTGAAGTCATGTGGGAAGTTAAATCCTATAAGTTGCAAGGTAGGGCATCCATGGATCAGATTTTTTTTTGTTCCAGCACATCCCACAGATGCTTGATGGATTGAGTGCTGGAGAGGTTGAAGGCCAAACTAACACCTCAAAACTTATTGTTGAGTTCCTCAAAACATTCTTGAACTATTTTTGCAGTGTAGCAGGGCAAATTATTTTGCTGAAAGAGGCCACTGCCATCAGGGAATACTGTTTGCATTAAGGAGTGTACTTGGTCAGAACAATGTTGTGAAAGTAACATCCACATGAATGGCAGGACCCAAGATTTCCCAGCAGAAAATTGCCCAAAGCATCATACTGCCTCTCCCGAATTGTCTTCTTCCCATACTGCATCCTGGTTCCATCTCTTCCCCAGTTAAGCTATGCACATGCATCCGCCCATCTACACAATGTATACAAATAGTGTACATGATTCATCAGGCCAGGCCAGGCTTCTACTATTATTCCCTGGTTCAGTTCTGATGCTAACGTGCCCAATGTAGGTGATTTTGGCTGTGAACACGGGTCAGCATGGGCACTCTGACTGGTCTGGGGCTGCACAGCCCCATACACAACAAACTTCAAAGACCATTTTTCTACTTTTGACACATGAACTTCATGGACAACATGTTTACTTGCTGTCAATTATATCCCACTGACTTTCAGATGCCATTGTAAAGAGGTAATGAATCATAATCCACTTTAACCATGAGTGACCTTAATGTTATTGCTGATTGGTGCATACTGTATATTTTATACATATACAGATCCCAGCCTGTCAAATAGTTTTACCAACCAGGCTTCTACCGTTAAGTAACCTAGTAAAAGCGGTACTTGTTTTATATACAGCTCAGTATCTGGATGGCGTTTAATATCTATTTGGGACTCAAGTGGGGAGATCTTTGGGTTGGGAGGTTTTTATGTACTTGCCCAACTTAAGGTGTTTCCATTGTCCTTAATATACAATAAATATAATACCTTATTGTATTAGTCAGTGCAGGTTTGCAGGTACTGAAGCTCAGAGATTTCAATACCAGAATCCCTGAGTGATATGAGGAACTGATAGGTGGTTTAATGCTCCAGCATCTACTAAACATGAAATATCATCTTTGAGTGGATTCACCCTTGATGACAGAATCAATAACTCAAAAGGTACTAATCTGGGTCTTACCTTGTTTAAGTACTAAGACACACTGTACAAGTCTTCCTCACTACAAACACTTTCAAAAAGTTCAAAAGTAGTTACACTTTAAGCTTACTGTACTTATGTTTAGTGGTTTTGAATTTGAGTTGTTTGTGGGTAGCACCTTTATTCAGCAAATGTATGTGTGCTGGTAATTATTTCCGTAACAGTTACCATCTTTTCTGAACACTGCATTATAATGGTCAAGGCTTCTTACCTAGACACATAAACTGAGACATCCTCACAAGAAAACAGGTTTCCTGGAAACACCTTAGAATGAAAGTAAGAGTGTATCCAATGGAAGTCCTTTCCACAAAGGTTTATTGGGAATAAACAAGCAAATTAAAAGGACTTTTTTACTTTGTCAGAATAGAAATGTTTTCTGGATAGCATTAACCATTCACAGAATTATTTCTCTTGTTGCCTGGAGTCAAAAACACAATATACAGTATGCACAAAGTAGCACACACTAAATAACCATGAAATTAAAGGCATCTCTGACAAGTGCATGCAATTGTCTGCTATAATTTTCCATTTTAAGCTTCAACTTTATTTGACATACAGCAATCTTTGCATAAAAAAGCTTGACCCTCTATTATTTCTCAGTGATCATACTCTTATTCTATTCAAACACATTAAACAACAGAAAGGTGTTCAGTAATGCACCAATGAAAATACAAGCTTACATACATGAGCTATTATTAGATTTTTAGTTCATAAGGTATCTAATTACTTTCCAAAACTTGTAAAAATAACTAATATGTAGCACCCTGTTAATAGGCAGGTTTGCTAACACATTTAACTTGCTAGGTGATAACTAGCATGGCTAAATGATAGGGGATTCACTGGCTTTTCCCTAACTCTGGATTTGATGCACCTCTTTTTTCTGTCACTAGGTGACCTTGTTGCCTGTGGCATTAGAATGACCAGGCCATAGTGAATTCAGACTCGGAGTGGATGGGTTGTCTCAGCCAATTGGCAGGGGTCACTTTAGTCCCTTGACCTGCTGGGAGAGCCTATTTATTCAGGAGGAGTCGGGTGATCTGGGTTCTGTGCCACCTGGACAGCTGTCTGGGTGGACGTGTGTCACAAGGCTCTGGGCTGCTAGGCCAGAAGCCTGAGGCCTATCCTGGGAGCACCTGGCTGCTAGGCTGTCCAAGGCCTATCCAGGTTTGAGAGAAGCAGCGGGGTTGGGGCTTCAGGGTAAAAGCCCAACCAAGTTGCAGAGGTTGGGCCACAAGGGACAACCACTTCTGTCGCCAGGGGGAAGTGATGATCAAGGCCAGAGGTAAAGGGAGGAATAGTCGCCAGCAAGGAACAACCATTCCTGTTATCAGAGGACAGTGTATGGAAGTCTAAAGAGCAGCCTTTTCACCATCCGGGGACAGTGAAGAAGCGGGAAAGCTTCAGCAGAGTGCCAAGCCAAGGACCCAGCAGGTTAGCAGGGGTGACGCTTGAGGAATATACAGCGGGTTAGCCAGGTGCTCCCAGGATAGGCCTTAGGCTTCTGGCCTAGCAGCCCAGAGCCTTGTGACACATGTCCACCCAGACAGCTGTCCGGGTGGCACAGAACCCCGATCACCTGACTCCCCCCCCGAATAAATAGGCTCTCCCAGCAGGTCAAGGGACTAAAGTGACCCCTGCCAATTGGCTGAGACAACCCATCCACTCCTAGTCTAAATTCACTATGGCCTGGTCATTCTAATGCAACAGGCAACAATGCCACCTAGTGACAGAAAAGAGAGGTGCATCAAATCCAGAGTTAGGGAAAAGCCAGTGAATCCCATATAATTTAGCCATGCTAGTTATCACCTAACAAGCTAAATTTTTTAGCAAACCTGCCTATTAACAGGGTGCTACATATTAGTTATTTTTACCAGTTTTGGAAAGTAATTAGATACCTTATGAACTAAAAATCTAATAGATCATTTATGTAAGCTTGTATTTGCATTGGTGCATTACTGAGCACCTGTCTGTTGTTTAATGTGTTTGAATAGAATAAGAGTATGATCACTGAGAAATAATTGAGGGTCAAGCATTTTTATGCAAAGATTGGTGTATGTCAAATAAAGTTGAAGCTTAAAATGGAAAATTATAGCAGACAAGTGCATGCACTTGTCAGAGATGCCTTTAATTTCATGGTTATTTAGTGTGTGCTATTTTGTGCATACTGTATATTGTGATCGGTCTCCTCCCATAGTCAGTCCCATCTCCCCTACAGTTAGAACACACCTAGGGAACACAGTTAACCCCTTAATCACCCCCTTGTGTTAACCCCTTCCATGACAGTGACATTTATACAATAATCAGTGGTTATTTTTAGCTCTGTATAAATGTCAATGGTCCCAAAATAGTGTCAAAAGTGTCCGATCTGTCCACCGCAATGTCACAGTTCTGATAAAAATCACAGATCGCCGCTATTACTAGTAAAAAAAATAATTAAAAAAATGACATAAATCTATCCCCTATTTTGTAGACGCTGTAACTTTTGCGCAAACCAATCAATATACGCTTATTGCAATTTTTTTTACCAAAAATATGTAGAAGAATACATATCGGCCTAAACTGAGGAATAAATATATATATATTTTTTTAATTTGGGATATTTATTATAGCAAAAAGTACAAAATATTGTGTTGTTTTCAAAATTGTCGCTCTTTTTTTGTTTATAGCGCAAAAAAATAAAAACCGCAGAGGTGATAAAATACCACCAAAAGAAAGCTCTATTTGTGGGGGAAAAAGGACACACATTTTGTTTGGTTACAACGTTGCACGACTGCGCAATTGTCAGTTAAAGCGACGCCGTGCCATATCGCAAACAATGGTCTGGTCAGGAAGGGGGCAAACCCTTCCGGGGCTGAGGTGGTTAAAGCTATATTAACTTTTATTAGAAAAACAACAAGAGGACTTAGGCTACTTTCACACTGGGGCATTGAGCGCGCTGGCGGTAAAGCGACGTTATATTTAGCGGCGCTTTACGTCATTTTAGCGGCGCTATTCGAAAAAAAGGGTTAACAAAAAAGGGTTAAAACCGCCCGCAAAGCGGCGCTTTTCAGGCGGGTTTGGAGCTATGCCCCATTGTTCTCAATGGGAAGGGGTGCTCCAAAGATGTGGCTTGCAGGACTTTTTTGACTTTTTTGCTCCAATGTGAAAGCCCTTTAGCACCTGCAAAGAGCCTCAGTGTGAAAGGGGCCTTACTCTATAGCCAATATTAGAAATTTAATATTTTCAACACATTTTATAATGAGCCAATGTATACACAAATATGAAAAATACTACGTAAAAATGTTTTGTATAGTTCTGTCTTGTCATTTGGGTAAACAGCAGAAACGTTTTGTTTCAAAAGGAGTTAAAAGCAATACAAAGTGAAAGCTTGAACATGATCAATGCTATCATTACACACTTTGTTGTCACTTAAGGATGAAAAGTCAGACTTACTGAGAAAAAGGAATCCTTTAATCCTTGACCATGCAATGTTCGCTTACACGGTTGTCTGCCAGTCTCCTATATATCGAATTTGAAGCACCAAGATTTCTGCTTAATATATCTATGAAACATTTTAAATTAAATGTTTTCTACTATTAAGAGTCTCATTGTCTTCGAGCTAAACAAATCCCTAATTTTGTCCATGCTCCCCCACTACAAGTTTTACAACTCTGAAATCCCCAGTTATCTGTTTTTACTTTAGACAGAACCTAGATAAACTGTCCAATTAGATGGCTAAGTAAAGGCTTTATAGAATATAATTAAAGCGCAACTAAAAGGTTCCTATATGAAAGTCTAAACAAGTACCGAATGCTATTACTACTGTATGTAACGCACAAGACTCATAAAGTTAACTAAAACTTCCTTTATCTTCTAAATGCTTCTGCATGTGTCTCACATACCATCTTTCCAATACATTGCAGCTCACAGTGGGAGGTTTTCAGCAACAGAGGCAGCACTTTCAATTCAAAAAGCAGTGGGCAGGAAAATGGGTGGACAGGTGTTGATTGACAAGCTACAGGCTTGTTAATCAGCAGTGACAATTCTGAGAGCCATGTCCATACAACATTTTATGATCCTGCAAACAGGTAAAGCCTACATAAGAGTGAAAATTCAGGAGCAGCAAAGCATTGTTGCCACACCATCACTTGAAGCTGCAGTATGTGGACTGGCAGGCCAATGGGTAGTTGTGCAACTTTATAATTTATGGGACACATAACTAAGTGCTGCAGCACATTTTTCAAAGAGAGGTCACAGTTCTACAATAAAAAGTTGTCACTTTAACAAATAAAAGGTGCATGGCCAATCATGTTAATCCATGAACAACTGTCAGCTACTGCAATAGCTGTTTAAGCAGAACTTAAAGTGGTTAAAACCCTAAAAAAAAGAGAGAACCTGTTCCCTTAAAGCAGATTACACAGCACAGTGCTTGTGCTGTCTAATCTGTCCCTTTCTAAGCTGTAAAATACCTGGCTGATCCTGCCTGGTGCTGCCCTCCCCCTCTGTAACCTGACCACGTTTACCATGGCTGCCGATCCATGATTACCGTGGTCAATTTATGTGCCTCTGTCATCCATCTGCTCTCCTCTCTCCCCCTCCCACCCTGCCTGTCAGCGCCTGTGAGTGTGTGAGCTGTCTTCTCTGCTGCCCCTCCCCGCCCATCCTGCCACTATTAGTAGCTGGAAGTAAAAGCAAAGAAATATTACTGCCAGCCCCTCTGTTTTATCTATCTATCCTACACTGTCTACATGTTTTTTATAAAACGATCCCTGTAAATACCTTCTTGCAGATCTCTTCTGGCCAGTCACTTGACCTCCGACCCGACCCCTCTCCTCCTTCATCTAAAGCCCCATACACACGCTTGGATTATCCGAGGACCAGGTCCGTCGGATCATGTCCGTCATACTTTGTCCGATGTTGGTTTTGCGTACACACGGTCGGACAAAGTTGTTGGAAAATCCGATCATTCTGAACGTGGTGACGTTTGTTGCCTACGACGGGACTACGTAGAGGCTAGTAGCCAATAGCTTTGGTCTTGTAATGTGATCTGAGCATGCGTAGCACTTTGTCCGTCGGACAACGGTACACACGATCGGATTTGGTGTGATCGGACCGTGTTGTTGGAAAATCTATCCAGCAGGAGACAGGACTTTGTCCGTCGGACAATCCGACGTACACACGGTCGGATTTTTCAACAACATTGTCCGATCGGACAGAATCCATGCGAAAATCCTACCGTGTGTATGGGGCTTTAGGGTGTCAGCGGGAGGGGCTGAGCGGCCAGCACATTGGTCACATGACCTCCCCCGCTGACATCAGAGGGGGATCTCGGCCCCTCCCACTTTAGGCCTTCAATCGGAGAAGAGTGGATGAGGGTCACGTGACCAGCCATAAAAGACCTGTGATAAGGTATTTACAGGCATTGTTTTAAAAAAACATGTACACAGTGTAGGATAAATTGATAAAACAGAGGGGCTGGCAAAAATGTTTGGCCTTTACAACCACTCTAATGCCCTGTACACACGATAGGATATTCCGACAACAAAATCCATGGGATTTTTTCCGACGGATGTTGGCTCAAACTTGTCTTGCATACACACGATCACACAAAGAACGCGTTGACGTACAACACGTACGACGAGCCAAGAAAAATGAAGTTCAATAGCCAGTGCTGCTCTTCTGCTTGATTCCGAGTATGCGTGACACTTTGTGCGTCGGAATTGTGTACACATGATCGGCAATTCACAAAGATATATTAGAAGTGATAGGAATGAGATTAGCATCAAAAGGTTTAATTAACTACCTACTAATTACCTACCAAGACACATCCAATGAGATGAAATTAACCAATTATATTGGGCATGCGCTATTATCAATGAGAAAAACGCAGTTACCCTAGCGCCAGTTGCAGTTTACATATGTCTTTATTATCGTTATTTGCGCTTCAATGTGCGCTGGTTCGCACATTTAATTAATGACTTTTCCGGCGCACCAATTAATGTATGAACTGGTGCAGTGCCTTCTTCTTAGTAAATTACCCCAAATGTGTTGTAGCCTGTGAGATCAAATTTTTTTCCTGCATACCATTTTCTCTCTATGGTGTTTGATAGCTATATACTACATATTCCTTTTTTTACTGAGCCGGGAACAGGGATGACCAAAAGCTTTGTGATGATTTTGCCCACAGGACGTTCATTAATTCATACATACACACAGTGCCTTGAAAAATAATTCATACCCCTTGAAATTTTCCACATTTTGTCATGTTGCAATCAAAAATGTAAATGTATTTTATTGGGATTTTATGTGATAGACCAACACAAGTGGCACATAATTGTGAAGTGGAAGGAAAATGATAAATGGTTTTAATTTTTTTTTACAAATAAATATGTGAAAAGTGTGGCATGCATTTGTATTCAGCCCCCCTGAGTCAATACTTTGTAGAACCACCTTGTGCTGGAATTAAAGCTGCAAGTCTTTTTGGGTATGTCTCCACCAGCCTTGCACATCTAGAGAGTAACATTTTTGCCACTTCTTTGTTGCAAAATAGCTCAACCTCAGATTGGATGGAGAGCATCTGTAAACAACAATTTTTCTTGCCACAGATTCTAAAATGGATTTAGGCCTGGACTTTGACTGGGCCATTCTAACGCATGAATATGCTTTGATCTAAACCATTCCATTGTAGCTCTGGCTGTATGTTTAGGGTCGTTGTCCTGCTGGAAGGTGAACCTCTGCCCCAGTCTCAAGTCTTTTGCAGACTCTAACAGGTTTTCTTCTAATATTGCCCTGTATTTGGCTCCATCCATCTGCCCATCAACTCTGACCAGTTTTCCTGTCCCTGCTGAATAAAAGCATCCCCACAACATGATGCTGCCACCACCATGTTTCATGGTGGGGATGGTGTGTTTAGGGTGAGTGTTAGTTTTCCGCCACACATAGTGTTTTGTTTTAAGGCCAAAAAGTTCAACTTTGGTCTCATGTGACTAGAGCACCTTCTTCCTGTCAAGAAAGGTGTGGCCGTGCAGCAGGAATTGCACAACAGAAGCGCACATTAACGGCGCGTCGGCGCTCACAAGCGCACGCACACGTGGCACACACACGTGCGCTTGTCACCAACGTTGGCACTAATGGGGCTATTTAAGGTGATTGCACTCAGCACTTCTTGCTGTTCGGTCTGCAGCTTCTGTGTACCCTGAAATCCGTTATCTGTGCTGACTTCTGATCTCTGATCCGGCTTGCTCCTACTAACCTTGTCTGCTTGATACCCTGACCTCGGCTTGCTTATTGGACTTCCCTTCTGCCTGCTGCTCTGCCTGATCCGCCAGAACATTACCGACCAGGCCTGCCTGACTCTGCATCTGCTTCTCCAGCCTGCTGCATTCCTGCCCTGTGGATCACACCAGTTCCTGTTCCTGCTGCATTACAGTCCACCGCAGTCTTGGTCTACCCAGCTCTACCGGTCTGCCTGCTGCATCTCCTGCCACGAGCATCCAGCCATACCAATACTGGACTGAACCCAGGCACTCCTGCGTCACCGTGCTTCTGTGGCTACTGTCTCAACCTCAGGGCCCACAAGCCGGTGCGGCAAGAGAGGCTCTCCTCTACACGTCAGGCTCACGATCCAGGTACGTGACACTTCCATATGTTTGCTGTGTCCCCCACATGGCTTCTCGCAAACTGAAAACGGGACTTCTTATGGCTTTCTTTCAACAATGGCTTTCTTCTTGCCACTCCTCCATAAAGGCCAGATTTGTGGAGTGCACGACTAATAGTTGTCCTGTGGACAGAATCTCCCACCTGAACTGTGGATCTCTGCAGCTCCTCCAGAGTTACCATGGGCCACTTGGCTACTTCCCTGATTATTGCTCTCCTTGCCTGGCCTGTCAGTTTAGGTGGGTGGCCATGTCTTGGTAGGTTTGCAGTTGTGCCATACTCTTTCCAATTTTCGGATGATGGATTGAACATCGTTCTTTGAGATGTTCAAAGCTTGAGATATTTTTTTATAACCTAAACCTGCTTTAAACTTCTCCACAACTTTATCCCTGACCTGTCTGGTGTGTTCCTTGGCCTTCATGATGCTGTTTGTTCACTAAGGTTCTCTAGAAAACCTATGAAGGCTTCACAGAACAACTGTATTTATACTGAGATTAAATTACACACAGGTGGACTCTATTTACTAATTAGATGACTTCTGAAGACAATTGGTTCCACTAGATTGCAGTTAGAGGTATCAGAGTAAAGGCGCTGAATACCAATGCACGCCACACTTTTCAGATATTTATTTGTAAAAAAAAATTAAAACCATTAATTATTTTCCTTCCACTTCACAATTATGTGCCACTTTGTGTTGGTCTATAAAATAAAATTCCAATAAAATACATTTACGTTTTTGGAAGTAACATGACAAAATGTGGAAAATTTCAAGGGGTACAAAATGTATATATATATATACACACACAAAACTCACATGTTATATTTTACTTATATGTGGAGTCTGGTGGACTGAGTTATCTCTTGTTCACCTATAACTCCTGGGGATTTCAGTTGCAAAAGTTTCATGATATATTTTCCTGAGTATGAGTTCCTCAGAAAGGATCTACACATACTGTAATGGCCACAAGTGTGCAAGCTTGGGAACTCAAGTACAGAATACAGAGCCAGCAGAGTTAATAACTATTGAATAGTACAAATACAAATCTATTTGTCCTGGCAACTGCGAACACCGAAAGTCACTAAAACAGAAATAGAGGGGAAATCTTCCAACGGGGATACTAGTTCTGGTGACCCTGGTTACAACCCTGTTTTGATCTTGGCAGAGAAAGTAAAGGGAAATCTCCCCAATGGGACACAGAGGGCAATATAAAAGTGATAGAGGGTTGTAACTCTCCGTTACTCTATCTGAAATCTAAAAAAATGTAATACTATTGTCTTTTTTTCATACGGATCTCATCTAGCCCATCAGTAGTCCCTTCTGTTCTACAGGTTAATTATTCTGATGATGACAACAGTGAAACAAGCCTGTGCGATGTACATTAGCACAGCTGCTTACAATCTCTATATGGACAGTGTGTGATAGGATGACAACAAGGTACACAAATGTGGCACAAGGACAGAGCGTTGTCATCCTGCTTGCACAAGGACCTTTTGTGGCAGGTTCACCAAATGTTACATTCACAAAAGCTATAAATGTAAAAATAGTGACCTATGAGGCTGGGTTCACACTATTGCGAATTGCATGAGGGTTTCTCCGTATCCAATTCGCATGTCAGGAGACTGTGAACGGCTGTCTATGGAGCCGGTTCACACATTTTCGGAGTGGCTCCGGTGTGAATTGCACAGGAGTCCTGTGTGTCTTCTGGTTCATTTCAGGTCCAAATCCAGCCAATTTGGGCTGAATTCGGACCTGAAACGGTGAACGGGAACGCACCGAACCCCTGCTGTAAGCCGCTCCGTGCTGCGGTGTGAACCAAGCCTAAAAGCAATAAAAACATGTTAAAGCTCATACGTGATTTTTAGTGACTGAGATTATATATATTTAAATACATTTCTAATTGAAAATCAGTTAAATATGGAGGAAAAAAAAAGTGCAATACTACAATTGGGCAACAAAAATCTTAGCAAAAAGATGTGAACTGTACTTATTTAGTTATTACTGGCATATATAAATGAGTTTGGTGATATCCCAAAACAAAAATAAGTATACTTTTTTAAAGTTCTCGTAAGTGTATAAATACATATCACTGCAGTATCACAAATGTTTCCCTGTAATATTACTAAGCTGTAAAACAACGCAGTACAATGTCACTTTAAATGTCTCAGTAAGAACATTTTCCCTGACTTTCATGCACCTTTAACTTTATGATGGCAGCATGACATGTAAACTAAAATCCACAGTAAGTAATGTATGTTTGTGCAAAGCTATTTCACAGTTGACAAGACTTGTACATTGTTGCAGAGTGGATGACCTGCATTTCCCATTCTTCCGTCTGCCCTTTTTCCATTTTTACTTCCATAAACAGTTTCAATTGCATTACATGCACTTGCATTATTCCACTAACCGGTTCACTGCTGTTGTCTGTCAACCTTTGACCAAAATAAGCTTTTCTTCAAAGCACACTTTGCTGGTCCTTCCCCTATCTACAAATAAAAGGTATGTACTCTACCATCTGTTAATTTAATAAAATAGTGCAGACTTCAGTACTCTGAAAACGGAAACATTTAATTTTTTTCTCTCCCTGTATGCTGAGTGCAAAATAATGGTCTGCAGATACATCTGCAATTGTTGGGTCATGACCCGTGAAGTCTCTTGCTTATTCCAAAATATCTCTTTTAACTATCAGCGGTACCTTTTAGCAGTGCCTTTTCTCAGCAGACTATAATCCATTTCTATCTATATCTACAAAATGACTGTGGTGATCCATGGCGTGGCGTTCCTTTGTGGAAGTGCTATCAATTTGTTCTTTTCATCTGTAGATCTAACTATCCGGTCTTCTTACTACTTCTGTGCAACAATAGAGCCTTTTCCTCATGGTATTTAATAGCTTTTATTAAACGCTGCTCATCTTCACAAGATATCCAACAAATGTTCTGAAAATGAACATTTCTGTAGAGATGGTACAGCTGACTAAACAGATTCAACCTCTGGAAACCTCTTCCCACTGGAGGGCAGACTCCCCAAGAACATTATTAAAACTCTCTTTTGTGTTTCGTATTGCTGATCCTAGGTATCCAGCATACCCATTAGCGCCAAGTACAATGTGAACTGGACCAGATCAGAACAACACATCTTATTAGAGTGGTATTTAAAGAGGAACAGCATGTAGGGGAAAAAAAAGTATAGGCTATATAAAGCTTTCCTGTAGTGTTACTCTATAATGGCTAATATTTTCTTACACAAGTAGTCAAATAGTAAATATGTCACACATTGTATAACAAAAATGATACAATGCAACAAACACATAAATCCAATATAAAGCAGGAAAGGAAAGAGTGGAAGGTGTTGTAATATTGATTTAAAGATTTCATTATTATTTTTACTCATACAATATATTAAAGCTCTACTCCAAACAGATATCAAAGACACACATTAAAGCGGAGTTCCAGTCCCCCAAACATTTTTTTTTTTTAAGGAGAGCTCTGGAATTGTCATAACATGTAGATGAACATTTCTAACATGTCGTATTTTTTGCACTTTTACTTTCTTTAAAAATAGTTAAATTACTCACTGACCTTGGAAGCAGGCAGGTTCCATTTTAGCTGTGGGCATCTGAAGCCCTCCTGTGTTAACTTCCTGGATTTCTGTTCAGCTGACTACCCAGCATGCACCTCTAAATCCCACACATTATTGCCTTAGTGAGGCCGTCCTTCTTCCTGATAGGATGCTATAGCAATGGCAGCGTCTGCGCAAGTCCCAGCCCCATTGTTATAGCATTCTGTCAATCAAAGGACAGGAGAGGAGAGGAAGTTTACAAGTCTCTCCAGCTGCCACCAGGTATACTGTGTACCGTGGCGTTGCTGTGAAGAAGTGACAGCAGCACTTTGCTGAAAAGCAGCGGCGGTGTAAGGGTGGTAAAATGGGTGGAACTCCACTTTAATGCAGCTCTGTATTCACGAATATATTATGAAATGTATTTTTTCAAGCAGTAACTAACTATCTGATTTTGCCCTGCTATCAGCCTTTTACATAGTTACATAGTTTGCAATACCTTGTACAGCATCAAGATGGGGGGGGGGGGCACAAGGAGTTAAGTTGTGCTGCAGTTCAAGGAACCTTCTGATAGGAGCTGAGAGCAGAGTGACAAAGAGATCTGATCATTAGCGTGCTGCTTTGCCTTTCACTGTCTAGTCTAAAGCCTAGTCGCACACCACTTTTTTTTTTAACCCTCTGGGTTGAATGAAAAAAACCTGAGGGCTCAGGTCGAAGCTGCTATACTAGCAATCCCATGTTAATACAGCGATCTCCTCTGCTGAGCTATTGTGTTCTGAAAGGGAGACTGACGCCCTCCCCAGAATACTCTGGTCAGCATTCTCAGCCATTGGCTGAGAGTGCTGATTGGGAACTGGTTGGCAGACCTTTTTTGGTCATGTGCCTTCAAAAGAAGCCTGTTTCTGTTGAACCAGCTGCCGTACACATGAGCCGAATGTCGCCCGGTTTCTATTGAACAGGTCGATGCCGGGTGACATTTGGTTCATGTGAACTAGGCTTTAGGCTGATGGACAGACAATAATTGTAAGCGTTATTCAATTGCAACAGAGAGAAATTAGATTTCCCCCCTCCAGGCAGGGCTATGTTGTGTGGCAATCTGAAATCAATGGGCCTGAGTGCAAGGCCATAAGTTGGGCCATATTACTTAAGAAAAAAAAAATTGATTGGCCAAAGCATGCACCTAACCTGCATGCTTTGGCCAATCACAGCGCAATCTGCTGTGAGAGCCATGATTGGCCAAAGGCAGGGTGCTAAGTCCATGCCCCACACTATATAAGGCTGCGTACATGGCTGCTGTGTATAGTGTGATAATAATGTGGAGAGGAGAACTAGATTAGGCAGGTTAGTTAGTGGCATGCAGGCAGTTTAGTGTATATATATATATATATATATATATATATTGTAGAAGAGCGTCCCAGAGAGAGCCAGGAGAAGTCTTGTTCGGGGTTTATACATCTCCCAGGCTCCTCTCATACACATTCAGAAATCTCTGATACATGATCCAGTTTGGATCTTAGTCCTCTTCCCCAGGCTAATTTAAGCTCACCTGAGCAGACAGCCTTTGCTCTCTGCCTGGGACACAAAGACACTGCTGGTTTGTGAAGAGCAAAAGGTTGGTAAAAACTGTTAAGAAGTTTATGCAGAAACTGACAAGCGGTAGGCTTGCTCAGCCTGGTAGGTAGGGCCTGTTTATGGTATAGCTAGAGCCGAGACATGGCTAGGACTTTTGTTTTGTTATTTCTGTTCTTATATGTTTTCTGGAAGACTGTGCAGCACCTGTGTATAGACTTGTATTTAACACCAATAAACACAGCACTGTTTGTCACTACCTCACTGAATGTGGTATCTGTGCCTAAATAACAGCTCATTCCAGGGAGCTTTGTACAGTGCATTCAGTGTATACTGTATATACAGTGCAGGCAGTCTATATATATATATATATATATATATATATATATATATATATATATGTATATATATGTATACACACAGTGCAGTCAGTGCAGAGTATATAATCGTGCATTGAAGTGGTTAAGAGGAACCCTATGACACAAATAAGAAAATAAATTGTCGTCTCTGCAACTGCTGTCTCTCGGCTGTGACAGCTGTTATTTAGGCAAGGGCGGGTCTACCCGGTGAGGTAACCGAGTGACCCCACTGCCATTGCCTATATAACAGCTGTCACAGCCAAAAGACAGCAGTTGCCGGGAGGCCTTCCATGGAGGCAGAGCCTTTTCTTATTTTTTATTGTTTTTGTGTACGTCGGGTGGCGTGATTGAAGATGGATGGACATAGTGGGAGACTTTTTTTCTAACCACTGGGGCCAGGGTTGCGGGGACGAGCACCCTCCCCATGTTGAGGGCAAGTGGCCTGGTATGGTTCAGGAGGGGGGTGGGCACTCGCCACCCCTTCCCTGGCCTGCCATGCTGCTTGCTCGGATAAGGGTCTGGTATGGATTTTGGGGGGACCCCATGACAATTATTTTTAAAATTTTGGCGTGGAGTTCCCCTTAAATCTAAGCCAGACCCAAAGGGCCTGGTATGGGCTGGGGGGGGGGGATACCTACGCCGATTCTTTCCTTGATTTTTCATCTATATTGCCAGGAGCCGCTAATACATTACAGCCGTGAGCAAGTTTGAATTCAATTTTTTCCTTTAGAAACAACATTTTGCTGCGGCACTGTTCTAGACATCGTACAGATGCACCACTTTACAGGCAAACTAAGGGGACCCCCAGGCATGATATTTAAAGGAATATTTCACTTTACTTGTTTCACTTTAAGCATTATTAAAATTACTGCTCCTGAAACTTTTTTTTTAATGAATACATGTCCCCTGGGGCAGTACACAGGTCCCCATAACTTGCATATAAGACTTTAAAATTAGCACTTTTGATTTTTCAT
This sequence comes from Lithobates sylvaticus, assembly GCA_028564925.1. Classification (NCBI taxonomy): domain Eukaryota; kingdom Metazoa; phylum Chordata; class Amphibia; order Anura; family Ranidae; genus Lithobates; species Lithobates sylvaticus. Next base: position 164,264,368 of record CM053030.1, on the reverse strand, counting down.
GTTTGTGTCCCATAGACTTTAACAACTTCAGCCCCGGAAGATTTTACCCCCTTCCTGACCAGAGCACTTTTTACAATTTGGCACAGCGTCGCTTTAACTGACAATTGCACGGTCATGCAACGCTGTACCCAAACAAAATTTGCGTCCATTTTTTCTCACAAATAGAGCTTTCTTTTGGTGGTATTTGATCACCTCACATTGATCGCCTTATTTTTTGCGCTATAAACAAAAAAAGAGTGACCATTTTGAAAAAAAATATATATTTTTTTTACTTTTTGCTATAATAAATATCCCCAAATGTAAAAAAAAATCAGTTCAGGCCAATATATATTCTTCTACATATTTTTGGTAAAAAAAACGCAATAAGCGCATATTGATTGGTTTGCGTAAAAATGTTATAGTGTCTGCAAACTATGGGAAAGATTTATGTCATTTTTATAATTTTTTTTTTTACTAGAAGTAGCGGTGATCTGCGATTTTTAGCAGTACTGCTCCATTGCGACGGACAGATCGGACACTTTTGAGACCATTGATATTTATACAGTGATCAGTGCTATAAAAATGCACTGATTACTGTGTTAATGTCACTGGCAGTGAAGGGATTAACACTAGGGGCGATCAAGGGGTTAAATGTGTGTTAGTGTGTTCTAACTGTATGGGGATAGGACAGAGACATATCGTTGTTCCTACTTACTAGGAACAAACTATATGTCTCCTCTCCTCTGACAGCACAGGAATTTGTGAACAAATCACTGCGCTGGCTCTCGTGCACACGATCGCGTGTGGCCAGTGGCGACCATGCCCCCGACCACGCGCATCGGGTCCCCCGCCATGCAGTGGGCGCACACGCCTTTTGGTGGCCGCTAAAGGGAAGGACGTACCCATACGTGACTTCGCCCAGGAGAGCCATTCTGCCACAGTAAATCTGTGTGAGCTGGTCGGGAACCGGTTAATAGGGTTCGCATTTTCGCACACATTTTTGCCTGTTCGCATGTTCTGGTGCAAACTGAACCGAGAGGGTATTCGGCCCATCCCTAGTCCAAACTAACTATTTTAAAGTGACAAAAACCCATAGGTAGGCTTAAGCTTAGCTCTAGCCAAGGCACACTTTTGTTTTCAGTTTTGAATAGAGTGCGGAAGGGTGGCTTTCTTTGTCAGAATTGTATTGCATTTGTGAGGTTTTGCCTCATTTTGACGAACAGGGTGTCACAAGACAGGAAGTGAGAGAATCTCCCTAATTGGGCCAAAAAGCTCAATAAAAATGGATAGAAGTTCAAACACTTCCCTGATTTAACCCAAAACCAAGTTTTAAGAGTTGGGCTTTAATCTGTATAAAACACATCACTCATGGGTTAATGGTGACAAACTGCAAAAGAACAATGCAGCTTTAGAGGTATGGAATAAATTTGCAGTTTTGCCTCCAATAATGATATGGCAAAGGTCACTCAGGGTTTTACTACTTGATAATAAGGAAAATATTGATCTGTTTAATGTCTTACATTTCAAACAGCATTTAAGATCATTTAAATGCCTCAAAGGACCCCATATTACACTACAATCATCAGCCTGCCATGACACTAGTGCCCTGCAATGAATGCTACACACTACAAATAACACATTTTGTATAAATTGTCCAGGGAAGATATTGACATTTATCCTTGTATGTAGATGCAGAGGCAGCAATGTATTTAATTGCTGCACTCCATCAAACAGCACTACACACACTGATGGAATGTGAGATCTTTTACCATGTGTTGTGTCAAAACAGATCAGGTAAATATCCATTTTACACCCATTAAATGCAGCTCCCCATTCCTCACTCCTCTCAAACTCATTACTCCCAACTTTCTGAGACAGGAAAGATATATGTTTTTCATGTAAACAATTTTAGAGACACCCCCTACTACATCCCCAGTTATGCTTTTTTATTTCAAGTGCAAAAAATGTAATCTAAAAACAACTACAATGGTCAACAAACAAACTAAATTCCATCATGTTTCTGAAAGTAAAAAAAGGAAAATAAATGTTTGACTGAAGTGGTTGCTTGAGGTATCAACACGGCCGAAGCTAGGGGGGGGCAGGGGGGAGCACATGCCCTGGGTGATGCATCTAGGGGGGCGCCACCAGGTGTGCCACCCCCGCCGACATTCGGAACCGCTGCACTAAGGGTATCACTGTCGCCACAATCAAGTGTAATGGACAGGCAGCAGCCGCTGCATAGCTTGTCAAATACAGAAGAATCAAATAGGAGGGAGAACGCATAGACGCACTATCGCTGAATCACTCTGCTCCTCACGCCCACCTGCGCTATAGAAAGGCATTCCAGAGCGATGTTTCAGCTACTGTTGCTATGTTGCCAAGCAACAGTAGTTGCAGCTTCGCCCTGGAATGCTTTTCTATAGGACGGGAGAAGCGGCGTGATTCAGCGCTAGCATGCGGTCCCCCTCCTATTTGATTCTCCTGTATTTGGTAAACTATGCAGTGGCTGCTGCCTGTCCTTTACACTTGAACCGGAGTCAGTGACACCCTAGAGAAGAAGTACCCATTGCAAGTGGCATCCCCAGAGGAGTGCTGTGGGGTCTCCCTCCTAGTCATGCCCAGTGCCAAAACAGCCCATGTCTTGTGAGGCATCCCAGCTGCACTACAATTATATGGGAGAGCCTTGTTGGAACTGGAAGGCATTTATTAGGACAAAGAGAGGAATTTGTGTGCAGAAGGCCCTGGGCTAGGAAGTTGGAGTTGGTATGGCAAAGGATTGGGGGTGCAGAGAAGGCCCTGGACTGGGCGTGTACAGAGGAGGGCCTGGACTGGGGGGGGAGTGCGGAGGAGGCCCTGGGCTTGGGGGATGAAGAGGAGGCCCTGTACTGGGGTGCAGTGGAGGCTTTGAGCTGAGGGGGGTCCAGAGGAGGCCCTGGAGTGGGGGGTTGAGAGGAGGCCCTGGACTGGGGGGGTTCAGTGGAGACCCTGGGCTGATGGGGGGTGCGGACAAGGCCCTGGGCGGGGGGTGCGAAGGAGGCCCTGGACTGAGGAGTTGCAGAGGAGGCCTTGACCTAGAGGGGCACAGAGGAGACCCTGGACTTGGGGGGTGCAGAGGAGGCCCTGGGCTCGGGGTGTGTGGAGGATTCCCTGGGGGGGGGGGTGCAGAGGAGCCCCTGGACGAGAAAACAGTTGGTGTGGCAAAAACCCTGGATTAGGAGAGGGGGAGTGCAGAAGAGGCCCTTGGCTAGGAGTGGAGTGCAGAGGAAGCTCTGGACTAGGAGGGGAATACATAAGAGGCCCTGGACTGGGGGGGGGGGGGTACAGAGGAGGCCCTGAACTAGCAGGGGTGTGCAGAGAAACATATGCAAGAAAAAGTATGCAAACCCCTTGGAATGAACTGTTTTTCTGCATTAATTTGATCTAACCCTGAAGTCACAAAAACAGACAAAAGCAATGTGCTTAAAGTGGTGTTGCACATAAAAAAAAAAAAACATTAAAATTCCTAAAAAACAAAAAAAAAACATTTAGAATTTTTTGTTTTAACTCACCTATAAATGCCTGTTGCTATGGGGGTCTCTCATAGTCTGCTTCTTTCAGTGCCTGGGCTGGTGACATCACTTCCCCTCGGCACAGGAAGGGCTCAGCTCTGCCCCCTCCCTCCTGTCAGTCATCTGGGACACGTGACAGGTTCCAGATAACTGCACAGCCAATCACTGCACGAAGCACCGCTCGCGCATGCGCAGTGGGTGCCCGGCTGTGAAGCCACAGCCGGGTGCCCACAGTTGGAATGCCAGCACCGCCGAGTGGAGGGGAAGACGAGCGGGGCTTCGTTCCCCCGCATCGCTGGACCCTGGGACAGGTAAGTGTCCAATTATTAAAAGTCAGCAGCTGCAGTATTTGTAGCTGCTGACTTTAAATGTTTTTGTTTTAATGGAAACTTCTCTTTAAGCTGATAGCACATCAACAATTCTATTTATTAAAAAACCTTCATCCTAGATCAAAGCCACATGGTTGATATAATAACCACAACCTTAGAAGCATTTACTTTCCTTCACATACAACCATTCCATTCAACATCAATGTTTTCAACTTTCTCAAGCACTGTTCTTCCCAAATACAGCTAGACAATACAACCTTTTCATTTCGAAACTTGTTGTGAATAAAGTGGATCATTCCTGTAACATTTTTCAAGATGATAAACCATCAGATCACACTTGTTCACAACCATAGAATTTGTTTTCTTTATACTTAAAGTGGAAGTAAACCCTCCTATCGGATTCAGCCAAGGAAGCTGCCATCTTGGCCTCTGTTCAATCTTCAACTGCCATGATGCTGCACATGTGATCAGTTATGACACCAGCCATTGGATGGTTTGACAGTTTGGTTGAAAGCATAGTCAATGTGACAGGTAGCCTTTCCGGCATGCCATTTTTTTTTAACTATTTAAATCAAAGGGTTTACTTCCGCTTTAAATGTTCCTAGCGTAACTAAGAATGCGGTCTTTATGTGGTCAATGTAAATTACATGGTGCTGTGGTTCATGAAGACTTGACCTTACATATTTTTCTGTGTTGTTAAAGCCTCACTACAAGAGGATGTGCATAATATACAAATATGAAGCCATCATCTACTATAGCTCTGAAAGATATATTTTTTAAAGCACATTGTATTCTTAAGGCATTGTTATATGCAAGTTAGGCTGCTATTCATGCTGATGAAAGAATAAACCACCTAGCTGCCTATTTCTACAATCAAGCAGAGCTCAGTTTTTGCATTTAAATAATAGAATGCATTCACACAATAAAACCTGATCATCTGATTATTAATCAAAATATTTAAAGTTATCGTCAAAGATGAAGATGTACTTGTGAAAAGATGAGAAAATAGATCTTAGCTACTGGTTCTTCATTATATATTTTTTGTTTGCTTTTTTTAATGGCTACCTATAATTTGGACCTGTCAAGAAAAATAAAGTCTAATATAACAGAATTAAAACAGTATGAAAAAAGATACAAAATACAGTGGTAACAAGTTTCCATGCACGTAAACTTGAGTATGCATCCAACTGGAGGTTTCAGCAATAGTGAAAGATACAGGACCATTCTGACTGCTCTACAGTGTTGTAGGGCCTTACTATTTCAAATGGTCTACCAACACCAAAAATGTACAGTATCTCACAAAAGTGAGTACACCCCTCACATTTTTGTAAATATTTTATCATATCTTTTCATGTGCCAATACTGAAGAAATTACACTTTGCTACAATGTAAAGTAGTGAGTTTACAGCTTGTATAACAGTGTAATCTTGCTGTCCCCTCAAAATAACTCTACACGCAGCCATTAATGTCTAAACCGCTGGCAACAAAAGTGAGTACACCCCTAAGTGAAAATGTCCAAATTGGGCCCAAAGTGTCAATATTTTGTGTGGCCAAAATTATTTTCCAGCACTGCCTTAACCCTCTTGGGCATGGAGTTCACCAGAGCTTCACAGGTTGTCACTGGAATCCTCTTCCACTACTCCATGACGACATCACGGAGCTGGTGAATGTTGGAGACCTTGCGCTCCTCCACCTTCCCTTTGAGGATGCCCCACAGATGCTCAATAGGGTTTAGGTCTGGAGACATGCTTGGCCAGTCCATCACCTTTACCCTCAGCTTCTTTAGCAAGGCAGTGGTCGTCTTGGAGGTGTGTTTGGGGTCGTTATCATGTTGGAATACTGCCCTGTGGCCCAGTCTCTGAAGGGAGGGGGATCATGCTCTGCTTCAGTATGTCACAGTACATGCTGGCATTCATGGTTCCCTCAATGAACTGTAGCTCCCCAGTTCTGGCAGCACTCATTCAGCCCCAGACCATGACACTCCCACCACCATGCCTGATTGTAGGAAAGACACACTTGTCTTTGTACTCCTCACCTGGCTGCCGCCACACACACACACGCTTGACACCATCTTGAACCAAATAAGTTTATCTTGGTCTCATCAGACCACAGGACATGGTTCCAGTAATCCATGTCCTTAGTCTGCTTGTCTTCAGCAAACTGTTTGTGGCCTTTCTTGTGCATCATCTTTAGAAGAGGCTTCCTTCTGGGACGACAGCCATGTATTTGATGCAATGTGCGGCATATGGTCTGAGCACTGACAGACTGACCCCCCACCCCTTCAACCTCTGCAGCAATGCTGGCAGTACTCATAGGTCTATTTCTCAATGTCAACATATGGATATGATGAGGCCTGAGAGGAACCAGTCCTGTTAAACTGATGTACGGTCTTGGCCACCATGCTGCAGTTCAGGGTCTTGGCAACCTTCTTATAGCCTATGCCATCTTTATGTAGAGCAACACTTTTTTTTAAGATCCTCAGAGAGTTCTTTACTATGAGGTGCCATGTTTGATCCTCCAGTGACCAGTATGAGAGAGTGAGAGTGGTAACACCAAATTCAACACACCTGCTCTCCATTCATATCTGAGACCTTGTAACACAAATGAGTCACATGACACTGGGGAGGGAAAATGGCTAATTGGGCCCAATTTGGACATTTTCACTCAGGGGTACACTCACTTTTTTTGCCAGTGGTTTAGACATTAATGGCTGTGTGTTGAGTTATTTTGATGGGACAGCAATTGTTAGGCAAGCTGTACACTCACTACTGTACATTGTAGCAAAGTGTAATTTCTTCAGTGTTGTCACATGAAAGGATCTAATAAAATATTTACAAAAATGTGAGGGGTGTACTCACTTTTGTGAGATACTGTATCTTTAACAGATCAGTGGTATTTTTTTCTAATGCAGTGCAACACAACATGCATTTTGTGCACTTTCTAAGAGGGTAGGTGCATTGTAATTCCATTTAAAGTGAATAAAACTGCAACATACTGCTGTTTTACAATGTGAATGCATCATAATGCTAAAATCACAGAAAAGATGAAGGCAATCTGCCTCCTACCTTTCAAAAGAAACTGTTAACGGTAGGTTGACAATTGCTGTATGTGTGTAGTAAGCATTAAAGTGACCCTGTTGCAAAGCTAAAGTTTCACATGAAAGAGGTACCTGTAAAGAACAAAGTGAATACTTACCTCTCCTGCCACCTGTGCTGCCATATGTTGTGTCCGGGAGTGATCCCCCGCAACACTCAGTAACTCCTCTTGCCAAACTCAATATCAGGTTGACATGTGATGTAGGTATGGTATTTACATTTTTCTTTACAAGTACCTCCTATATGGCTACTTTTAGCTTTGATTTACAATAACTGCAGATATTAAAATAAAAATAAAAATCATTGACTGCAAATCAAAGAACATTTACATGCCCTGCTGACTGTACTGCTGATCTCCAGGCTCTTTAACAGCCAACCTTGCTAAATAACTTTTAGTGTTTCCTTTCGCCATCCCCTATGCCACTTCTGTGTCATCACTACTAGGGCTGGCGGATGGAACCACAGCTAAAGATGGAGAAAGCCTTCATGTTTGCTGCCTTGATGATGTCACTTATACCTACTGAACTAAATATTGTCTCAACTGAATAATATACAGTGCCTTGCAAATGTATTCAAACCCCCCCCCCCCTTGGCTTTTTACCTATTTTGTTACATTACAGCCTTTAGTTCAATGTTTTTTTAATCTGAATTATATGTGATGGATCAGAGCACAATAGTCTAAGTTGGTGAAGTAAAACTCGAAAAATATATACATAAAAAACTATTTTTCAGAAATAAAAAAAATTGATAATTGGCATGTGCGTATGTATTCACCCCCTTTGTTATGAAGACCATAAAATGCTCTGGTGCAACCAATTACCTTCAGAAGTCACATAATTAGTGATGTAAACAAGCATTTCCCCGTTCTGCCTAGTGACAGGACACTGATCACAGCTTCCTGTAATTGGGAGCGGTGATCAGTGTTGTGTCACACATAGCCCCCCCCCCCACAGTTAGAATCACTCCCTAGGACACACTTAAGCCTAGTTAACCTAGTGGTTAACCCCTTCACTGCCAGTCACATTTACACAGTAATTAATGCATTTTTAATCACACTGATCGCTGTATAAACGTGAATGGTCCTAAAATAGCACCAAAAGCGTCCGATCTGTCCTCCATAATGTCGCAGTCACGATAAAAATCGCTGATCGCCGCCATTGCTAGTAAAAAAAAAATATTAATAAAAATGCCATAAAACTATTCCCTATTTTGTAGACGCTATAACTTTTGCACAAACCAATCAATAGACGCTTATTGCAATTTTTTTTTTACCAAAAATATGTATTGGCCTAAACTGAGGAAAAAAATTTTTTTTTATATATTTTTGGGGGATATTTATTATAGCAAAATGTTAAAAAGAATGCGTTTTTTTTTTCAAAATGTACGCAATTTTTTTGCTTATATCGCAAAAATAAAAACCGCAGAGGTGATCAAATACCACCAAAAGAAAGCTCTATTTGTGGGGAAAAAAGGACGTCAATTTTGTTTGGTAGACACGTCGCACGACCGCCCAATTGTCAGTTAAAGCGACGTAGTGCCAAATCGCAAAAAGTGCTCTGGTCGTTTGCCAGCCAAATGGTCCAGCACTTAAGCGGTTAAAGCCTCTTTAAACCACCACATGATCCATAAACCGAAGAAATAGGTTTCTAGAAACATTGTTGACTGTAACCATAGCCATGGTAGTTGTGTTTCAGTAAACTATCTCAAGGGAAACAAAGTGAGGGTAAACAACTGCTTATATCTTGGATGAGTACTAATGGAACAACCATTATGCTTAAGCGTTGGGTATATGCATATATTTCAGTTCAACTTGTTTGTGCCCACACATGTCTACTTCCTACCATTAATGTGTCAACTTAAAAAGTTTGTAACACTTTACATTTTAGCAACATCAAATGTTATAATAAAGTTTAAGCAAATATCTTGTATTAAAAAAATGAGCTCTTGCTAGACAATATTTCATATCGAGCTGAACCATTTTGTATGTTGTAAAATGGTATCTAAAAGAACAATGAAAAGAAAGTTATGCTATAAGTAGTGCTATCAATACCTATAATTACCATCCCTTTGTCCTGCATGACCTTTGTTAGAATTGCGATAAGTAAAGGTACTAAAAAAAAAAGCTTTTTTTCACAACTTGTATGGCTGAAAGCTGCTGTTCTACCAGTTGAAGCAAATTATAAGCTTGTGTTTTAACCACTTAAGAACTAGAAGATTTTCCCCCTTAATGACCAAGCCATTTTTTGCGATACGGCACTCGCTTTAAGTGACAATTGCGCAGTCGTGAGGCGCTGTACCCAAACAAAATTGACGTTCTTTTTTAATAAAAAATATATCGTTTTTTTTTGTTTGGTGGTATTTGATCACCTCTGCATTTTTTATTTTTTGCGCGTTAAACAAAAAAGACCGACAATTTTGAAAAAAAACAAAAAACAATATTTTTTCGTTTTTGCTCTAATAAATATCCCCCCCCCCCAAAAAAAATGGCATCAATATGTATTCTTCTACATATTTTTTGTTAAAAAAAAAATTGCAATAATCGTATATTGATTGGTTTGCGCAAAAGTGTTAGCGTCTACAAAATAGGGAATAGATTTATGGCATTTTTTTTACTAGTAATGGCGGTGATCAGCTATAGCTATCAGCTATAGCTGTTTTAAGGGCCGACGTACAGCTACAGTGATTTGCGGGAACAAGCCGACCTCCTGCAGTATAATGACGGAGGCTGGACGGCAAGTGATTAATAAAATAATGTCACAGTGGTCACATGATCAGAAGACAGTCCCACCAGCTACCGATCTTGTCAGCTCAGTCTTTGTGATGAGAACATGCAGTGAATATGCACTCAAAACATAAACATTGGCCTTGCAGTGATGCATACATGCAGCGTGTGGTTGTAAAGGGGTTAAAATACTTTTTTTTTTGCTGCAAGGCTTTTTTTGCTGCATCTATCAGGGGTGGTATTTTGGGAATTTTATTTTTGTGGCGGTGGCTTGATTTTTATTTAATGCTGAGCTGATAGGGGCTTTTTAAAGTTTGTGGTGCTCAAAGCATTAAATAGTTATTAAAACACAAAAGAAGAGAGCGCAAAGCTGCCCTAGTGCAACTCTGCTTTAATATGGTAAAGTTAAAAACACTACAATGGTCAAACTCACATTGTGTGAAGGATACAGCATAAGGATTCCACTGTGGCCGCACTCCTAAAAACCACCTCAAGATTCCGACAGGGGAAGCCGTGCATGTTCAACCTAGCTGCCCAGTTCCTGGCAGCACATCTGAGGCAATCCACCACCATGCTTGATGTGCAGATCCTAATGCGCATGCGCTCGGTCCAATCGGCGTTGTTCTCCGAGGACACACGGGCAGGATACAGGGGGCAGCGCTGCTATACTGACGGCAAAACGCCACTACGGCTGCATTTTGCGGGTGGATTTAACCCCTTTTCGGCCGCTAGCAGGGGGTTAAGACACTTTTTCCCTTCACAGATTTTAATAACTTGCCACAGCCCTAAAAGTTGGTCAGTGCCATATTGGCTCATATGTGTGTTGAAGATATCATTAGCCAAAGTAGTTTGGTAGAAAACAGTGTTACTAAAGCCTGCCAGATTGAAATACTGCACCGGCGGAATTTATGGACAAGCTTAAATAATTCAAGTTTTAAATAAGATCGCACAGTCTACTTTGGCTTGTTGGCTCAATCAGTCCTGCCGGCTATAGCCAGCGGTGCCGATGAGTGCATTCTGATGGCGGGGAAGACTCCCCTCTGTCAGAATACAATAGCTCTGCAGGAAGGATTTCTCCATCCACCTCGAATGTGTGGATGGGGAACTGATTTATATACTTTTGTTTAACCCACTCGTTAAATGAAAGAAAAATAATCATGTATGGCCTGCCTAAGAATGCAAAAAGCAGTGCTGTATTTTGGCCTAGTCCGACAAGACCCAGGCCTAGGGTGGCACTTTGCCGGGGGGCGGCAAAAAAAACGCTACACCTCCACCTGAGACTTTTATGAGGCTCTATTGGCCACTGGTTGCTAGAGATGTCTGGCGTCTAGCAACCAGTGACATCACGGCTGTGACTTCCTGGCCCATAATTAAAAGCGGAAGAGGATTTAACTTCCTCCTTCTCTGTGCCTAGTGCTCATAGGGTCCTAAAGAGCCAGTCCGGCAACGGTGGGGTGCAGGGCAGAAGAGCAAAATCCGCAAAATCTGGCATCTTCACACATCGAGCGGGCGGCTGGCCCCCGGAGGCTGGCTAAAAACGGAGAGCTTGGGAGAGAGAAGACTTCCACCACCATGGAGCCATCCTGTCCTGAGCAACAGTGGGCGCAGCATCCCTGGTGCCTCCAAGAGCCTGCACTTCTTCTCCAACCTACACTCCACTCCCAGCTGGGACATCAACAGGAAGACAGGCTGACCGAGGGCCCAGAGGATGAGGATGGGCGGGAGGTAGGTGCATCACACACACCTACCCACAGGCATGGGGCACAGAAGGGACCGCAGGCAGGGCAAGGGGGTCTGTCACCCTCCCTCACCCATGCTCTTCTCACTCACCCACCCACCCTCTCTCCCATCCCCTTCTCTCTCCCATTCCCTCTCTCTCACCCACCCACCCTCTCTCCCATTCCCTTCTCTCTCACCCACCCACCCTCTCTTCCATTCTCTCTCTCTCTCTCTCACCCACCCTCTCTCCCATTCCCTCTCTCTCTCTCACCCACCCACCCTCTCTCCCATTCCCTCTCTCTCTCTCTCCCTCTCGTGAGATCGTAGGGGTTCATGCTGGGACTTGTAGTTCTTCCATTTTGGAGGGATTGCCATCCATTAAACAGGAAGATGTGGGGAAAATTTACATAGGAGGGGCGCCCAATTTTAGTCTTTCCTAGGGCAGCACAAAACCAAAATACATCACTGGCAACAAGTGGAAGCAACCAAAATAATTATGATTTGATGCTGACATAAATTATCCTGTATAGCTATGTCTTTACCAATAGCAAACTTCATGGGATGTGAATTGAGAATTCCAACAGTACTGCTACTAACCACTGTGCCACTATGCTTACAGGGCTGCAAAGTGGCACGAAAAGACTCAGGGCACCATTCAACAGTCTAAGTGAAAAACTGTTGTGTGAGTTGTACCCCAAGGGGAATGATTAATACGGTTTTGATAAATATGTGCAGTTTAACTGACCATGGATAAATAGTGTATGAGCTACATGCTAAACCACTGTGCTCACATACCAAAATGGTTTTATTTACACAATTAACTTTATGTATGAAAATCATCTAGACTTTTAACACACGGGGCTCTAGCACTTATATATACCTGAATGTGTATTCCTAGATTTAATTCATGCTAGTTTCACTGAACAACTCCTCTCTGCGCATTCAAGAGGGGATTCTGCAGACACAACACTTGCCATGTTTTTTTGAATGGTGGTATATGGATGCAGTATAAGGTCCTCCTATCTAATAAATCTATCTAGTTTCTCTATATCTCTAGTAGAAACAGTTGCATCTTGAACATTAGATTATGTTTACTATCCATCTTCAAAAAAGCACAGAAGTTTTATAAGATTGTGGTACTACACAAGGGTCCAAGTCATGATTGGCCATGGGGCATGGCCATGGCCATAGCTAACCTGCAAACCACAGTCTCTGATCTCAGTATTATCCAACAACATAGCCTCACATAATACTGTCAGGATTCGCCCAATTCCAAGTGTGACATTGGGGTGTATAGCTCAAGTGGATAGATGCGTTTTGGTGCAGTGAGTCCACATCAGACAGGCATTTATGTTTAAGGGCCTGGTAGCCCACGTTTATTGAAAGGGAAAACAAAACAAAAGTCCATCCAGGAATCCCACGCAGGGGTCAAAGCTCCAATCAAATACACAAAATGCAAATGAAAATGCTAGCCCACCTGGCTACTCTTCAACAGTACTGCTGCTATAGGTTACTTGCCTCTCAAACAAGCTGTTTGGAAGTTGGGCTCCTTGGAAGTTGGCCGCACACAGCTTCAAGCCCCTCAATGCACACAGCTTTGAAGCCCTTCAATGCACACAGCGTTGAGCTTCTTGGACGCACACAGCATCTATCCTCACACAGAGCCACTCAGTAGCCACTGCTCCACCTTCCTTCCCCCTTCTGCTCTCACCAGCCCCTCATTATATAGGTTATTTTCACCTGGACACACACCCTGCTGGCTGTCCACCAAACCCGGACACAGGGTTGGAGATCCCATCCCACCCAAGACTCTGAAGGATCTCCAAACTACAGAACCCCTTCCAGAAATAGCAAGATCTGGAGAAAACTGCCAGAGCAGTTTTCTCTGTTTCAAATGTATGCTCTGTAGCTCTGCAATCCGCTGATATGCAGACTCTGTGTCCACTTTAACCCCATTTTCATAGGAACAGAGCCTGGCTCTGCCACACAAGTCACACTCCTAAGTTTTAGTTACATGTCCTTCTTGTCATGATCACTTTTTTAAAACTGTCAGCAATCAAACTCAAACAATACACTAGTTCACTGTTAATGGTTTGGTCAACCCAAAATAATCATTTTAATTCCTGGTGGATGCTGGAGAACCTAATCACCCCATAGTGTCCTACATCTGTCAGACACAACAGTAAGATCTCTTTAATGAGGCGGCATACTTGCTGTGAACATTTTGAGGCGGTTAGCCACTCAGAAGATTGGATTGCAGCTTTTTTCATGAGCCAGCTTGCCAAATTAAAACGTGAAATTTTGTTCTATTAAACTCTGGAGCTGTAATCCATCTCACAATGCTCAGATAGTCACACAAGAGTACAACTGTCTGCTCTGTTAAGGCCAGATTTGTTGCCTATTACAAACTGATTACAGTTGCCACTTTTTGGCTGCCTACAATTATATTTGCTCATTAACACTTGATAGCTTGAATGCAGATGAAGAAGAGTATGAGAACAATTAAATCTCAATCATAATAATTCCACAGAGCTTTGAAGATGACTGCTCAAATGCTATTTCCCTGCAAAGACTAATTATCTCCTTTTGGCTCCTGAAGATTGCTAGAAGATGGATGTGTGGCATTTCCAAAGTATTAACATCAAGTTAAACAAAGATATTTCATTATGAAATGTTTTCCTTTTACTCTAGGAAAATTAGGCTTCACTCCAGAATAAAAAAAAAAAATTGAACAACTGTCAGAACTGTGCCGTTAGTGAGATGGGAAGATGCCTGACTGGGAGATCACTGACAGCAAATACGACTTTTCTGTAAACGCTGTGCTAATTTTTTTTATACCAGACAAATAGCTATACAAGCAGTTAAAATACATAGATGTAAACCACACTACCTACCAACTCTGTAATACTGTTCAGACAGTTTGGTGATTCACTCACCTCACATTGCACACACAGAAATAGGGTTTTGCTACTTTCTGGTTCCATTTGGCAGCTTCTTGTGTCACTTTCCTGCTCATTTATAATAACTACGCTTAATGATGATACTGATTTATTACCAATCAGTAGGCTGTAGATTAAGAGGAAACGTGAGAAGCTGGAAAACTAAATGAGGAGATAGTTGAGTTGTCCTCTTGGCTTTGCAGCATGGCCAATATGTATGAATCTGAAGACTGGCTGAACAGAGTTTTAAACCCATATACAGAAAAATAGTTGACATTTGTTTATTTCAAGTGGGTACTTTGTCTTGAGTTGCATTTTTTAACCACTTCATGTGTGGCAGCTTAAACCAAACCTGTGTTTTTCCAATGCAAGGCAAATTAACTTAAGTCTAATTTAATGCTGACCTTCACACCTGAAAAATTATAAAATATAATCTTAACTACCGTATATACTTGAGTATAAGCTGAGTTATTCAGCACATTTTTTTCTGCGGAAAATGCCCCCTCGGCTTATACTCGAGTCAAGCACTTTTCTGCAGCAGAATGACATTTTCCCGACTTTGGGGCCCTGTATCTCGGGCCGCTTAAAGCTAGAAACCCCAAGTGGTGTGCAAACCCAGTGGAACTAGCACTATAATATATCTAAGATGGGGTTTCCTAGCACCAAATGGCCCTGAGATACAGAGCCCCAAAGTCGGGTCGGAAAATGTCATTCTCTGCTGCAGAAAAGTGCTTGACATAGCTAGGGGGCATCTAGGAACCCTTAACTACTAATTTTGAAGTTCGGGGGACCTATGGCTGCAAATGGGCATAGTGAGGCATGCAAATGGGCACAGTGAGGCAGCAAATGGGGATTGTTGACCCTCTTTTCCACTTACAGTAGCTGCGCATTTCTCACCCCAGGCTTATACTCGAGTCAATACGCTTTCCCAGTTTTTTGTGGTAAAATAAGGTGGGTCGGCTTATACTCGAGTATATACAGTAACTATAACTGAGCACTAAATACAGCAATTGTGAACCCTAACTAGCCTCTAACCCCAATATGCCCTTTTGGTAATGTTAGGGGCTGCAGTTGAGGCCCTCTATAACACTTTAAATGACTACCAATGCTCTAACCCAGGGGTCTCAAACTGGTGGCCCTCCAGCTGTTGCAGAACTACAATTCCCATGAGGCATTGCAAGGCTGATAGTTACAAGCAAGACTTCCATGGACAGAGGCATGATGGGCCTTGTAGTTCCGCAACAGCTGGAGGGCCGCCAGTTTGAGACCCCTGCTCTAACCCAATCCTTAGCCAATCACACCTTTAAGATAAACTCAATTTAAATGAATAAATCAGTCTGTTAGTTTAGTCTTTCAGTTAGTTAATATTTCCCTCTCCCCACAATAACTCCTTTCAGCACAAAATATGACAATCTGGACTAGCTGTCAAAATCAGGGCCAACCTGGCAGGCAAAAGAAAGATATTAAAAAAAATATGAGAATTTTTTTTTTTTAACAATCCAGCAATCCAGTAATTTTGTGCTTGTTACAGAACAATATAATAATGTAATGAGCTCCAATCAGCGGAACTACTCTGAGGATGGAGAAAGCAGAGCTCAGCAGCTGCAAAGTTATATTTAGAGATAGGGACTGCTCACATCTCTGTGCTTGCAGTGATATGTATCCTTTATACTACTTAATGTGTTCATTTTTTTCAACATCTTTTTGGGTTGGATTAAGCCAGGATTTGTCTTATATAGAGTAATTCTTATGAGGGGTTTTATTGTGCATTTTAGAATAATGTACTTTTTTGTCCAGTGCACTACCAGTTAGAACGATGAAGAGCCTACATAAAAAATTATTTGGTTTGAACTGCATTAATTGCCATTGCATTGGAAGCAAACACAGATATTTATAGAGGCCACTAGAAACATACCTTTGTGTTTTGATGCATTTTTACCCCAATGTGTTAATTTTTTAAATGCATTAAAACATATGTCAGTGTTTGTCAATGCCGGCTGCAGTGTGTTTTAATGTGTATTGTGTTGCATAAAGTATTGCATGTCTTAGTGCGTTTTAACAATGATGCAGTCTCAATGGAAAATGCATCAGGTCAAATCACAGAGGTATGTTTCCAGTCTCTTAATACCAACCTCTTGAACTCTTCAGCTCAGAATGGTGGATGGAACAACTGATCAAGGAAGCAAACAGCTGCGCTCCAGTGTAGTCAGCATGATGATATGTGGAAAGACCAACAGGGGGATGAGCTCATCAATCTGCTGCCTCTTTTGCTATCCAATTACAGTGCAGGGAGGAAACCTGAAAATGTTAGTGAACTGCAGCAGAGAAAAAGTAGGACTCGAACCCTGCTAGACAGGGCTGTACTGTGTGGCAAAGCTGTGTGAATTTCAGGCCTGGATAGATAGAAATATAAATGTTTTGACAGGTCAGCGAGTTTAGACAAATGTATTTCATCTGTGCATTTAGTTGTCTGTCTGGAGTTTGGCTTTACAAGAAAGAAGACTGTTAGTATTTACAGTCTTCTCTTTAAAAATATACCTTGCCTTGGGGAGTTAAGTATAGCGACATGGTCGCTTTAAGTCAGCTTTATGCTCATGTGCAAGATCCTTTCATACATGGGGCTGAGCTGTGCAGCTCATACATAAGCTTATAGTTGTTACATTAAGGGCAGCCATTAGCCAGGTTGGATTCCTTTGTCCAAAATTCTATTGTTCCCTAGCTGCACTCGAATGTGTCTACTGACCACATTGTAAACTTTACTTGGCAGTTTAATCCAGATTCCAGAAATGATATGCAAAATAATCAGGTGCTTAAGGCCCCTTTCACGTGGTGCAGATCCACTGGACGGAGTCTGCCAGCTCAGCGGGTGATCGCTCCGTTGATCCCCACTGAGCAGGCGGATGACAGGTCCATCTCTGCTCACTGGGCAGGGACGGACCTGTCAGAGCTTCCCTGTTCTCTATGGCAAGATCAGATAAAAACGGACAGCCTGTCCGTTTTCATCCAATCCCATCTGATCCAATACGCTGGAAGGAATGTATCGCCATCCGTCTGTTTTGAGCAGATCTTGTCGCTTTGGATGGCAGGCGGGTGTCGGTGGACACATCTCCGCTGATATCCGCCTGCCCATAGCAGTCAATGGGTGGCCCGCTCGGATCCGCCTGAAAAACGGACAGGCGGATCTGAGCAGGCCGATGGTGTTAAAGGGTATGTCATGTCATATTCACATTACATGTTATGATAATTTCCCCAAGTTAAAAACAAAAGTGTAAGCATACTTTATTTTGCACATAAGTCACAGAGCTACACAATATTTTTGCCTATCAACATGAAAGCAGAAGCTTTTATATTATACAAATATCTAAGAATAATCCTTTCCTGCAGTGTTAGGATAATCACATTTTACACATTTTCCATCTCTCAGCCTCTTCTTCGGAAAAGCTGCTTTCTGTCAACATCATTGCATACAGTAAATAATCTGCTTGCACTCAAGATATTACTTGGTGCCTAAATGAAATTATGAATATGTCAAGTGAGATCCTAGACTAAAACATGTTTCAGTTAACATAGTGAATTTCTTATTTAAAATCCCAATCTATACATGACACAGTTTTGATTATGTTCTATATACAGTGATGCACAGCCTTGGACTGATTAACCCAGTAAATATAATTTGTGTAAATTGGACAGATGCCATCAGCAGAATTCCAGGAATTATTCTGGTCACTTTCTACTGTACAATGCCCCCATATTTGCATAGCCTGTGCACATATAAGAACTACCAAATAAAAAATATCTATAACTGTTTTTTCAAAAGTCCCAATCACGTTTAGTCTGCATCATGTAGGGTTAGTGTGAGGGGTTAGGATTAAGAGGATGGTTAGTATTAGGGTTACAAGGAGGGTAAGTATGAGGATTAATGTAGGATTAATATCAGGCTTAGGGTTACAGGGATAGTTAGTGTAAGGATTAAAGTGTTATTAAAGGCAGACTTTTTTTTAAATTAAAAATAACAAACATGTTATTCGTACCTGCTCTGTGCAGTGGTTTTGCACAAAGCAGCCCCAATCCTCTTCTTGGGTCTCCTGCCGGTGCTCCTGGCCCCTCCCTCTTGCCAAGTGCCCACAGAGCAAACAGCTCACATTTAGACACAGAGCCGCGGCTCAGTCCTGCATGAATTGCTGAAGGTAAAAAAAAATATTCAGCCTTTACAACCACTTAATGTTGGGGTTAAGCTGACAGGGAGGGTTACAATTAGTGGCACAGGTTAATATGAGTATTAGCTAGGGTTAGCGTAATAGGCAGGATTAGTGTGAAGATTACTGTTAGGGTTAAAGGAAGGATTACGGTTAGGGGTACAGGGAGGGACAGTGTGAGAAATAATAGTAGGCTTACAGGGCAGGTTAGTGTGAGGATTAATGTTAGATTAATGTTAGCTTTACAGGGAAGGTTGGTGTTGAGATTATTGTTACAGTTAGGGCTACAGGGATGTTTACTTTTAGGGGTTTAAGGAGGGTAAGTGTGAGGATTTTTGTTAGGGTTAGATCTACAGCAAAGGTTCATATGAGAATTTATGTTAGTATTGCATGGGATGTTAGTGTGAAGATTAATATAAGGGTTACAGGGATGGCTAGTATGAGGATAATTGTTAGGGTTACCGGAAGGGTTAAATTAGTGGTTAGTGTGAAGATTAATGTTAGGATTAGAGGGAGGGCTAATGTAGGGATTGATGTTGGGCTTGGGGTTACAGGAAGAGTTAGTGTAAATATTAACCACTTCAGCCCCGGACCATTTGGCAGCCAAAGGACCAGAGGTCTTTTTTCAATTTCGCACTGCACTACTTTAACTGGTAATTGCGCGGTCATGCAATTTTGTAACCAAACGAAATTTGCGTCCTTTTCTTCCCACAAATAGAGCTTTCTTTTGATGGTATTTGATTGCCTCTGTGATTTTTATTTTTTGCGATATAAACGGAAAAAGAGCGAAAATTTTGAAAAAAAATGAGATTTTCTACTTTTTGTTATAAAAAAAATCTAATAAACTCAATTTTAGTCAAACATTTGGGCCAAAATGTATTCAGCCACATGTCTTTAGTAAAAAAAATGCCAATAAGCGTATATTTATTGGTTTGCGCAAAAGTTACAGTACATTTTCTGGAATTTACACCGCTTTTAATTTATGACTGCCTATTTCATTTCTTGAGGTGCTAAAATGGCAGAGAAGTACAAAACCCCCCCAAATGACCCCATTTTGGAAAGTAGACACCCCAAGCTATTTGCTGAGAGGCATGTTGAGCCCATTGAATATTTTTTTTTTTAGTCCCAAGTGATTGAATAAAGACAAAAATAAAAAAGATTTTTTTTTTTTTTTTCAAAAAGTTGTCACTAAATGATATATTGCTCACACATGCCATAGTTATATGTGGAATTGCACCCCAAAATACATTTTGCTGCTTCTCCTGAGTATGGGGATACCACATGTGTGGGACTTTTTGGGAGCCTAGCCGCGTACGGGGCCCCGAAACCCAAGCACCGCCTTCAGGATTTCTAAGGGTGCAAATTTTTGATTTCACTCCTCACTACCTATCACCGTTTCGAAGGCCATAAAATGCCAAAATAGCACAAAACCCCCCCAAATGACCCCATTTTGGAAAGTAGACACCCCAAGCTATTTGTTGAGAGGCATGGTGAGTATTTTACAGCTCTCATTTGTTTTTGAAAATGAAGAAAGTAAAGAAAAAAACATTTTTTTTTTTCTTTTTTTTCAATTTTCAAAACTTTGTGACAAAAAGCGAGATCTGCAAAATACTCACCATACCTCTCAGCAAATAGCTTGGGGTGTCTACTTTCCAAAATGGGGTCATTTTGGGGGGTTTTATGCCATCTGGGCATTCCATGGCCTCCGAAACTGTGATTGGCAGTGAGAAGTGAAATAAAAAAATTACACCCTTAGAAAGCCTGAAGGCGGTGATTGGTTTTTGGGGTTCCGTACGCAGCTAGGCTCCCAAAAAGTCCCACACATGTGGTATCCCCATACTCAGGAGAAGCAACAGAATGTATTTTGGGGTGTATTTCCACATATGCCCATGACATGTTTGAGCAATATATCATTTAGTGACAACTTTTTGTAAAAAAAATATATATATATTTTTTTTTTTTCATTATTCAATCTCTTGGGACAAAAAAAAAAAATATTTAATGGGCTCAACATTGCTCTCATCAAATAGCTTGGGGTGTCTACTTTCCAAAATGGGGTCATTTGGGGGGGTTTGAACTGTCCTGGCATTTTATGCACAACATTTAGAAGCCTATGTCACACGTCACCCACTCTTCTAACCACTTGTAGACAAAGCCCTTTCTGACACTTTTTGTTTACATGAAAACATATTTTTTTTTTGCAAGAAAATTACGTTGAACCCCCAAACACTATATATAATGTTAAAGCAAAGGCCCTACAGATTAAAATGGTGGGTGTTGCATTTTTTTTTCCACACAGTATTTGCGCAGCGATTTTTCAAACGCATTTTTTGTGGAAAAAATACACACTTTTTTTTATTTTAATGCACTAAAACACACTATATTGCTCAAATTTTTGATGAAATAAAAAATATGATCTTAGGCCGAGTACATGGATACCAAACACGACATGCTTTAAAATTGCGCACAAACACGCAGTGGCGACAAACTACATACATTTTTAAAAGCCTTTAAAAGCCTTTACATGATACCACATTAGATTCACGGAGGAGGTCTACTGCTAAAATTACTGCCCTCGATCTGACCTTCGCGGTGATACCTCACATGCATGGTGCAATTGCTGTTTACATATGACGCCAGACCAACGCTTGTGTACGCCTTTGCGCAAGAGAAGGGGGGGCAGGGGTGCTTTTTTTTTTTTTTTTTGTTTTTTTTTTTATTTATTTAGCTTTTTTTTATTTTATTTTTAAACTGTTCCTTCCATTTTTTTTCTTTGTTATGATTTTTATTGTTATCTCAGGGAATGTAAATATCCCCTATGATAGCAATAGGCAGTGACAGGTACTCTTTTTTTGAAAAAATTGGGGTCTATTAGACCCTAGATCTTTCCTCTGCCCTCAAAGCATCTGACCACACCAAGATTGGTGTGATAAAATGCTTTCCCAATTTCCCAATGGCGCGGTTTATATCCGGGAGGGGGGACATTCCCTCCCACTGCTTGTAAAAGCAGTCTAGAGGCTAATTACCCGCTAGAATTGCTTTTACATGAAAGCCGATCACTGGCTGAAAAGAATGATACCAAGATGATACCTAAACCTGCAGGCATCATTCTGGTATAACCATTCAAAGTCCAGCAACATACTGGACATATATTGTAATCTTTTTTTTTTTCATGCAGCCTCTTGGAATTTCGACCGTATGTACGTGGCATTAGGAGCCAATCGCTCCTCCCCCCCCCCTGCTGCCCCCATGCTTCGGCATATATGCTCTTTTTTTTAACTGTGGTGGTGAAATCACCTCCTACAGCGTTGGAGTCGCGGCTTTATGTATCGTGGGAGCAAACGCTGTTGCTGTCAAGATAAATAAATCCGCGTTGCAACTGAATGGCGCACCTGAAAACAAAAAAATGCTTAACACTAAAACACAGTAAACAAAATTACATACCTGAAAAGCAAGCATGATAAAACATGATAAAACATAATAAAACATTGCAGAATAGAATGGAGTAAAAAAAGAACAATAGAGAGAGAATAGAGTGAGAGAGAGAACAATAAAACGACAACTATTTTTATTTTTTTTTATTTTTTTGAGATTCACAGGTAAAAAAGCTCCTGACTGAAGCGACTGAATCAAAACGCTACCACAAAAAAAATGTTAGCGGTCGCAGGGATCAGGCCTGACTCTGCGAACGCTGCAGTTATGTGTGCTTAGTGTTTTGTAAGTGACAGTGATCGATCGATACTGCACTTGGGTGGGCTGGGCTGGGCGGAGGGGGAAAACGCAGGTGCTAGCAGGTATCTGGGCTGATCCCGCTAACAATGCGGTTTTTTTTGGAACCCTAAACTGCTGGGACGCTAGTATAGATCTGATCAGATCAGATATTGATCTGTTCAGATACTGTGCCACTAAGGGAGGTGTATGCTTTGCGCGTGGGTGTTTGCGGTACTGGCACTAACCTGGGGCGACGCAGACCTTATTTGACCCTAAAACCTAATTGATATCACCCGCCGGGCGATCAGGGGGGTTAAACCGTTATTGGGTAATAAATGGCGGGTGCCCTGACAGTATAAAAAACAAGCTAACTAACCAGCGTCACCCGTAACAGTAATACAAAAAAAAACTGGTTACCTAGCGACACTAATGCAGCGATCAGAAAAACGATCGCTTAGTGACACTGGCAAAAGGGGGTGAAAGGGTTAACTAGGGGCAATCAGGGGGTTAAAACCTTTATTAGGTAATATATGGGGGTACCTGACGCTATATAAAAACCTGACGGGGAACCTAAATAACGAAATAACTAACTGGCTAACCAGCGTCACCAGTGACAGTTATACAGTGATCACTGGTGAAAGGGTTAACTCTAGGGGCAATCAGGGGGTTAAAACCTTTATTTAGGTTGTAATATGGGGGTACCTGACCTATAAACCTATTTATGAACCTATATAAACATGGCGGTTACCTAAAAAAAAAAAATGGTTACCTAGCGACACTAATGCAGCGATCAGAAAAACGATCGCTTAGTGACACTGGCAAAAGGGGGTGAAAGGGTTAACTAGGGGCAATCAGGGGGTTAAAACCTTTATTAGGTAATATATGGGGGTACCTGACGCTATATAAAAACCTGACGGGGAACCTAAATAACGAAATAACTAACTGGCTAACCAGCGTCACCAGTGACAGTTATACAGTGATCACTGGTGAAAGGGTTAACTCTAGGGGCAATCAGGGGTTAAAACCTTTATTTAGGTTGTAATATGGGGGTACCTGACCTATAAACCTATTTATGAACCTATATAAACATGGCGGTTACCTAAAAAAAAAAAAAATGGTTACCTAGCGACACTAATGCAGCGATCAGAAAAACGATCGCTTAGTGACACTGGCAAAAGGGGGTGAAAGGGTTAACTAGGGGCAATCAGGGGGTTAAAACCTTTATTAGGTAATATATGGGGGTACCTGACGCTATATAAAAACCTGACGGGGAACCTAAATAACGAAATAACTAACTGGCTAACCAGCGTCACCAGTGACAGTTATACAGTGATCACTGGTGAAAGGGTTAACTCTAGGGGCAATCAAGGGGTTAAAACCTTTATTTAGGTTGTAATATGGGGGTACCTGACCTATAAACCTATTTATGAACCTATATAAACATGGCGGTTACCTAAAAAAAAAAATGGTTACCTAGCGACAGCAGTGACACTAATACAGCGATCAGAAAAACGATCGCTTAGTGACACTGGCAAAAGGGGGTGAAAGGGTTACCTGGGGGGCAATCAAGGGGTTAAACCTTTATTAGGGGGGGGTAGGGGGCTACCTTGGACCTAAAACTAACTGCACTGACAGTTATTACAGTCACACTGACACTAAATGCAGTGATCAGTAAAAAAATGATCACTGCAATTAGTGACACTGTGACTGGGGGGGGGGGGGGAGGGGGTGATCTGGGGGGTGATCTGGGGGTGACAGGGGGGTGTTTTGTGTGCCTATGTGTACTGGTGTCAGTGTACTGTTGGTGCACTAACCTGTACATGTTGACAGCTCGGCGTTCCGGTCACATAGACCGGCGCACCGAGCGTGACATCACTTCCTCTGCCTGTGTTTTGATTGACACAGACAGAGGAAGCATCTGATTCGCCAGGAGCGATCGCGAGGGGGTGGCCAGAAACCACTGGCCGTCCCCTCATCCCGGATCGCTCCTGAAGCGATCCCGACCGTCCCCGCCGGCCGGGGGGGGTCCGATCGGACCCCCCACGCGCCTGAAGAATGGCACGTACAGGTACGTGCTTCTGCCTGTACGTGCCATTCTGCCGACGTATATGTACATGGGGCGGTCGGGAAGTGGTTAACATCAGGGTTAGTGCTACAAGGAAGGTTAATGTGAGAATTAATGTCAGGATTAGGGTTACAGGGAAGATTAGTGTGAATATTATTATTATTAGGGTTAGGGTTGGAGGGCTAATGTGAGAATTATGTTAAGGTTGGGTTACCTGGAGGGTTACATTGGTGGTACAAAGATTGTTGTGTGTGAGGATTAATGATAGGGTTAGAAGGAATGCTAGTGTAAGGAGTAACGTTAGTGTTAAGTTTACAGGGATGATTAATGTAAATGGTAATGTCAGAGTTAATGTTACAAGTATAATTAATGTTAGGATTAGGGTTACAAGGAGAATTAATGTGAGGATTAACTCTAGGGTTAGGATTATGGGGAGAGTTAGTGTGAGGATTAATGTTAGGGTTGCAGTGAGAGTTACATTAGTGGTACAGGGAGCGTTAGTGTGAGGATTAATGTTAGGGTTCCAGTGAGGGTTACACTAGTGGTACAAGGAGTGTAAGGATTAATGTTAGGGTTAGAGGGAAGACTAGTGTAAGGAGTAACGTTAGGACAGGAATTGTTAAAATAAATATGAATGTCGAGGTTAGCATTATAGGGAGGGATAGTGTAAGGATTAATGCTAGGATTGGGTTCAAGGGGAAGGCTAGTGTAAGGAATAAGGTTAAGACAAGGCTGTAAGTATGTAATAGCCCAGCAGGGGAATTGTAAATCAGTGCTATAAAACCAGCTCGCTAAAGGAAAAAAAAATGTAGTAGTGTAGTCTTAACATGGCCATAGATAACTCTTTGTTCAGCCAGTGTGCTGAACAAAAAAAAGTGAACAGATTCCTCCATCAACACAAATAAGGGGGATGGAGAAATCCCTCTACCGGGCATTGTATTCTGACAGCAGGATTTGCTAATAGAATAAACTGATCAACATTCCCATTCAACAGTAGTTGATCTAACTATTGTCTTCTGTCAAACAGATGGATTGAAATTTAGCTGGTCCCTGCTGAACTGGAAGAATTTTGATCCACCTTTGGCCAGCTTTAGTGTTACGCCGCGTACACACGGTCGGAATTTCTGATGGAAACAGTCCGATGGGAGCTTTTCAACGGATTTTCCGACCGTGTGTATGCCCATCTGTCTTTTTCTGTCGGAATTTCCGACGGACTTTGGATTGAGAACCTGTTCCCAATTTTTCCGACGGAAAACTTTCGATCGGATTTTCAGATCGTGTGTATGCAATTCGACACGCAAAATTGCGACGCATGCTCGGAAACAATTCAACGCATGCTCGGAAGCATTAAACTTCCCTTTTATAGTGCTGTCGAACGTGTTTTATGCCGCTGTGTTACAGACCGTCGGAATTTGGTATGACCGTGTGTAGGCAAGATAGTTTGAGCGAAATTCCGTCGGAATTACGACGGGAAAACCATCAGAGCTTTTTCCGACGAGAATTCCGACCGTGTGTATGCGGCATTAGGATTAATTTTAGGGTTTGGGTACACCTAGGGGTACAAGGAAACAGTCTTGCTTGGATTAATAAAGACTGACATACTTACCTTTTTCTGTAAAAAATACTGCTCAAGGATTGATTCTGTATAGTTTATACCTAGACATTTTGATTATGTGACCAATACCAAATCAGAAAATCAGAGTTTTTATTTTCTGATTCTCCCCTTCAGCAGAAATCATGTAACTAATAGGGTAAAGTTTTGACACTCAGTCTTTCTGCTACTCTTTATTTGTCCAATGTAGCAAGACTGATATATACTGTACTGCTTTACATTAACATTTTGATAAAGCTCTGCTTTAATTTATTAATGCTTGCTAATTTAAAAATGTTATAAAAATTATTGGCAAAAAACAAGATATGCACAAGCCTACTTACCTGATTGGTTTATTGTAATAAATATTGGTTTGCTACTATGGAAAACCATAAACATTTTAATAAAATGAGTCATAAATTTTATAAAAAATAGAGCTGTAGGAGTTACATCATCGATCTGTGTATACAGATTTTTACATCTGTGCAAGAGGGTCACTTTCATGGAAAAGGTATTCTAATTTAAGATTAGCAAGCGGAACTGGAAACTCTAAATGTGTACACTTTTATAAATATTTATACTGGACGACCCAATCTGCTTGACCTTGTGAGCCAGGAGTGGTAAGAATAATTGCACATGAACCTTTTTCTAATAAGCACTTTATTGAATAAAGTCAAGTAGAAAACATCTGCCATGAGCACGCCTAGCCTTGGCATTATGGTTATGAGAAGTGTAAAAAGCAACAAGTGATCGATGATAAATGCATACATCCATTTCTCAAACAATAAAAACAAAATGGGATTATTTAATAATGTAAAGTGCTCATGTGCCAACTGAAGTATCCCATAGCTTTTAAAATATAACTTTCGTTGAAGTGACTGCAGTAAACTGAAAGCTGATGAACATCTATTGTTACCTTTACATTGGATGACCTTAATAAAATTATTCTAGCGAATATGAGGTTTCTAAGCAACCAAATGTTCTGTAGAAGACTAACTACAAGTTCTTGAAAAAGGCAATATATTATTACTGCGTTGTTTACCTTAAAGTAAGCTTTATAAAACTTTCTACACAATAAATGCACTATCACCCATATTATGTATTGTGTCTCATGTAGACATTTGGACATCAACCAGTAGAAGGAGCTTTCTGTGACTCAGTACAATCACTGCCACTCGGCTTAAAGTGGATCTAAATCCTAACTAGATTAGTTATTATTTAGTTAGCAAAAGCCATAATTATCATAAAAAATTGCCTTGTGTTTTTTTTTTTCTTAATGTATGTTTTCACCTTTTTTTACATCTCAGCAACACGGATATCCTTTGCAGCCCCTTCCTTTATAAGTTCGTACAATTAGTACAATTTAGTGGTAGCTGCAAGTCAATGTCCAGAACTATGACTAAACAAGGACCGTCATGACCTGATCACCCAGTATTTTTTTTTATGAAAGCTTCATGTTTATAAAACTTGAAAATTACTTTTGAAATTACTTTAAAGGTTATATGATATTTCAATGATTGGTTTCATATCTATTTTAACAATTGTTGAGGTAAGATACTGGGAATACAAGAAGTGCCAATATTTTAAAGTTACATTTTAGATCTGCATTTTGGGGAGCAGTACAGCCCAACCACCATGCAGCAGTGAAAAGCAGGAAGCAGATCTTGCATATGTAATGAGCAAATACTTGCCCCCCAAGAAAAAGGAATAGTCCAAAACGGTACAGAAAAACAAGGCCTTTTTTATTTTTAAAACCATTAAAGGAGAAGGGCCAAAGTACATATTCAGCTGATGATGTCATTCAGCTGGTCCAAACTTTTAAGAGATCCTGTATTTTTTCCTGGGATTCACCCAGATGCCTGACCAGCAGCTGGCCCAGTGTACCTCTTAAAGCCTGATCCAGCTGTTCCGACCCCCTCTACAGCCCAGTGAAAACTGGAGGGGCCAAGCAGAGAGTCTCTTGCTCTCTGACTCCTGAAGATTGAAAACTGAGCGATCAGCTGTCTTTCATTGCTCTGTTCTCGGTGCTGATGTTGGGAGGGAGAGATGCAGCATTGGATCAATGCTGCATTCACCTAGGTGAGTATGAATATTTGTTTTTTTTTCATATCCTGCACTTCTCTTTTAACCGCTTGATGATCGTATACTGCATATATATGGCGGCAAGGCGGCTCTCCAGTGCAGAATCACGTACCTGTAAGTGATCCTGCACTTCCGTAAAAAAATGTAATAAATGAAAATTCCCTAAAAATGTCCCATAGCTTGTAGACGCTATAACTTGTGTGCAAGCCAATTAATATATATGCTTATTGGCATTTTTTTACCAAAAATATGTAGCAGAAAGCATATTGGCCTAAATTGATGAAGAAATTAGATTTTTTTTTACATTTTTTTATTGGATGTGTTTTAGGCCTGGTTCACACATATGCATTTTTTAGTGCATTTTCAGTTTTGCAGAAACACACTACAGGCCATTTAACATGGTTTCCTATGGATGTAGTTCACATCTGTGCATTTTATAGAAAGGGCCAGGTTTTTTTTCCTGGTTTTTGGTTCCACAAATGGGCACTGACTGGCACCATAAAGTAACAGATACAATGACTAATGCCCAGCAATGCCACCCATCAGTGTCATCAGTGCCACCTATCAGTGTCCATCAGTGCCACCTATCAGTGACCATCAGTGCCCACCTATCAGTGCCCATCCGTGCCCATCTGTGCCACCTATCAGTGCCACCTACAAGTGCCCATCAGTGCCACCTATGAGTGCCCACCAGTGCCGCATACCAGTGCCACCTATCAGTTCCCATTGGTGCCACTTATCAGTGCTCATCAGTGCCGCCTATCAGTGCCCATCATCAGTGCCCATCAGTGCCACCTTATCAGTGCATGTCAGTGCAGTCATATCAGTGCCCGTCATTGACGAAGAAAACGTACTTATTTACAAAAAATTTTAACAGAAACAACGAAAAACTCTTTTTTTTTTCAAAATTTTCGGTCATTTTTTATTTGTTTCGCAAAAAAATTAAAATCGCAGAGGTGATCAAATACCTCCAAAAGAAAGCTCTATTTGTGGGAACAAAATTATAAAAAATTTGTTTGGGTAAGGTGTAGTATGACCCTGCAATTGTCATTCAAATTGTGACAGCGCTGAAAATTGGCTTGGGCGGGAAGGTGTCTTAGGCTGTATTCACACCTATGCATTTTTAGTGCTTTTTGCATTTTGCAGATTTGTACTACAGTCTATTCACCATGGTTTCCTATGGAACATGTTCTGTTGTGCAAATCTGCAAAATGCAAAAAGTACTAAAAATGCATAGGTGTGAATCCAGCCTAAGTGCCTGGTATTGAAGTGGTTAAAGATGTGTATTGAAAAATGCAAAATGCACCTGCAATATGCAAACTGCAACCTGCACAAGTGTGAATCAGGCCTAATAGCAGAAAGTAAAATATATATATATACAGGCATACCCCACTTTTAAGTACACAATGGGGTATATTTACTAAAGCTAAAAAGTCCAAAATCAGGCTCACGTCTGCATAGAAACCAATGAGCTTCTAACCCCAGCTTGTTCAATTAAGCTTTGGTAATAAAACCTGGAAGCCCATTGGTTTCTATGCAGAAATAAGCCTGATTTAGCACTTTCTAACTTTAGTAAATAAACCCCATTGTGTACTTAAAAGTGGGGTATGCCTGTATATATATATATATATATATATATATATATATATATATATATATATATATATATATATATATATATATTTTTTTTTTTCCCACAATTGTCCTTCTGTTTTGTTTATAGCGCAAAAAATAAAAACTGCAGAGGTGATCACATACATGAAGTGATGATTTAAACTGAACATTATGCCAAACTGGACCAATCATAGAGATAAAAAAATTGACACTTTTCTGACACTCACGCTTGCTCCAGACCTGAGACTTAAACTGCTTAAGGACCGCCTCACGCTGATATACGTCGGCAGAAGGGCACGGCTGGGCACAATCACGTACCTGTACGTGTCTCTTTGAGAGCCCAGCTGTGGGTCGCGTGCGCGCCACCGGCGGCACGCTCGCGACCCGGTCCTGAGCTCCGTGACCGCAGGACCAGCGGACCTGATCGCTGCTGGTGTCCCACGATCAGGTCCCAGAGCTGAAGAACGGGGAGAGGTATGTGTAAACAAACCTCTCCCCGTGCTTCCTAGTGACGCTCTCACTGATCGGCTGTTCCCTGTCATCAGGAAAGCCGATCAGTGACGTCAGACGCAAAGCCACGTCCCCTACATTAAAAAAAACACACACACTTAACCCCTCCCCGCCCCCTAGTGGTTAACTCCTTCACTGCCAGTGTCACTTACACAGGAATCAGTGCATTTAAATAGCACTGATTGCTGTATAGATGACAATTGTCCCAAAAATGTGTCAAAAATGTCCGATGTGTCTGCCATAATGTCACAGTCACAATAAAAATCGCTGATCGCCGCCATTACTAGGAAAAAAAATAAATAATAAAAATGCTATAAAACTATCCCCAATTTTGTAAACGCTATAACTTTTGCGCAAACCAATCAATAATCGCTAATTGCAATTTTTTTTACCAAAAATATGTAGAATACGTATCGGCCTAAACTGAGGAAAAAAAATTTTTTTATAGATTTTTCGGGCTATATTTATTATAGCAAAAAGTAAAAAATATTGCATTTTCTTCCAAAATTGCCGCTCTATTTTTGTTTATAGCGCTAAAAATAAAAACCCGAGAGGTGATCAAATACCACCAAAAGAAAGCTCTATTTGGGGGAAAAAAAGGACGTCAATTTTGTTTGGGAGCCACGTCGCGTTAAAGCGACGCAGTGCCGAATCGCAAAAAGGGTCCTGGTCCTTTGGCTGCAAATTGGTCCGGGGCTTAAGTGGTTAAAGTAGCCAGACATTGCCATCACTTTAGGACAGATAGGTTCTTTATTTAAAATAAAACAGATGCACTCACAAAGTTGCATAAATTAAAATCATATCCAGTATACTCTGCCATACCCTGCGATAATACCCTGCCATACCCTGCGATAATACCCTGCTAATACTCTGCCATACCCATGCCATACCCTGCGATAGTATACACCCTGCGCTACTCTGCCATACCCTGCGATACTCTGCCATACCCTGCGCTGCCCTGCCATATTCCTATTACAAGGGATGTTTACATTCCTTGTAATAGGAATAAAAGTGTGCAAAAACATTGGGCTATATTTACAGTTTTGTTTTTTGTAAAAGCTAGATAAAAAGTTGCAACGACCGCCATTGTATTCTCTAGGGTCTTTTCTAAAAAAACATATATAATGTTTTGGGGTTCTATGTTAGAACCAACCTCAAGCCCATGCCCCTTGATGACACTGGCTGTAACTAAAGAGCAGGACAGAGTTTCAACTGTGACATCACTACCCTCGCTCGCTGGCTAGAGTAAAGCGATGTTTTCTGGATGCGGTTAATTTACATAACTTTGTGAGTACCTCTAGTTAATTTTAAACATTTTACTACATGATGGAGTTCTTTCTTCTGTCTCCTCAGGTGCCATATTAAGTGGCCTGATTACATTGTAGCCTATATATGAAAAAGAGACATTCACGTGGCTGGTGTTTTACACCTTTTTTAATAAGTGCATTTAGACACATTTACTGTGGGGTCTATATATCTGGTAAGCAGATCTGTGTATTGATGGTGGTTGAGGAGAAAGCACCTTGCATGCAAGATCACAATGATTGCAATTTTATTAAAGACTTCATTCAATTATATTATTATATTATGTTTTTGCACTGTTTACGGTTAATAGGTTTTTGTGTTCACAATATTCTTTTTATATGATACAGTTTTTTTGTAACTTTACATAAAGGGACAGCACAACCTTTCCTTTTATGCAGTTGGCTGATTCTAGCAAAACCTGTCAGGTACTTTAGCAACACACTCCTCTGTCCTTCCTCAACTATACACACAGTCATGATGAGTATGACATGTCCTAACAATGAGTTTGAATTGATCTAACGCTATTCATAACTAACTATGCGTACTGTGTATAAGGAATACTCCAATGATCAGCTATGAAATATACATTCCAAACAGGGACTTGAAGACTGCATTTTACTGGGGCTTGGATTATAACTACTTGAACTAGCTTTTAGTCCACATTTGGTGATCTGCCATGGCTTTCTATGAATTTGGATATTTGTGTCCTTTATGACTCATTGTGGGCACAGAGTGGGAATAAGATATATACATATATATATATATATATGTATGTATACACACACACACACACTGCTGAGCTTGTGCTGTTTAATATTTACACTTCTGGGAAGTCTGTCAACTTTTGATACATACATTAATCTCAAACCCCATGTGCAACTTTCATTTGTTGCACTGAAGGGGAAATGCCCTATTATTGTCAATTTAGCAGAGAATGGATTCTATATTTTGGAACAGATTATTTATGGGCCTATGGGCTACTGGACAGTATGATCTCTTAGTCAAGCTTTCATACAGCTAGATGATTATGAGGATACAGTCCATTCAATTTTCTGGATATATATGCTGCATTCAGCCTCATTTTTATTTTTGGGATACATCATCTTTTCTACATATTTTCTACATCAACGATACTTGTGCATATTCCTCATGTGTAGATTTGTGCTATACATGGATCTGTGGTTTTCCTAAAGTGGAACTCCGCCCAAAAGGGGAAGCTCTGCGTGTTTGCTCCCTTCCCCCTCCACTGCCACACTTGTAACTTTTTGGGGGGGGGGGGGCTGACGGGTACCTAGTTTGGGCAGGTACCTGCTCCCACTTCCGGGTAAGATCACCAATCTATGAAATTTTTGTCCCCTTCCCTCTGCTTCCTTCTGGGACATACACAGGTCCCAGAAGACGGTGGGACCATTCAGATAGTGCAGTATGACTCACACATGTGTAGTAGGAAAAAGGCTTCAAAGCTGCAAGGCTTCTGAAGGAGCCAGGAGCTCCTCTATAAGGACCTCATATTATCTTGGATGTAATACACATTTGAGTTAACTTACGAAAGGTAAATAGGCTGTTCAATCTGCAAGGGAATTATGGTTAGTTGGTGAAGCTCTGCTGAATTCCATCATCCAATCAAGTACAAGGAAAAATATTGTTTTCTTTGCACGTGATAGCGGATTCTTTATATCCATGAAGTGGACTTACATTTGGAATATCAATATGCTATGTTATACATTTTTAGTTATATATTTTTTCAAGTATACAGTAAGTAGGGGTGAAATGGAGCATTCTACATTCGGGACTTTTGTGTCTATGGCTTTTTATGTATGATCTCTTTTTGGGGTAATAAACTTTTCTTTTAAAATGCAGTTTCTGGAGATGGATTTGATTATGGGTATATACCATGCTTTCATAGTCCATATTTATCTGTTGAGCCCACAGTAGTTAGTAACGTTTCACTTGAAACTTGTAAAACAGGTCCTTTGTATTTTTTATTTTCTTTATAAATAACTAATCCAAAGGTGATTTTTCACAACGGTTACAGGAACTTCTGAGAACTGTTAATAACTCATAATTTCCTACCTGTTGAACCAGTGTGTGACTGTCGTTAAAATATATTTATCAACTGTATAAAAATAATTATTATCATGGTGTACACCAGCCACCCTATCTTCCTCCACTTCCAGTACTTTCCATATAATCTCTAATATTTTGTGGAAAAAGGTGTGATTATGTATTTTGCTATGTCACATTCTCAGCACCTTTTCAGTACTAGCAAAAGCTAGTACCTTCATTAAAAAAAAAAAAAAAAAGAAACTTCCACCATGTCTTCGAACCAAGAGACATTATCTGTGGATCTATGATGAGGGTCGGGATAACTTAAGTAAAGCTGAGGAGGATAGAATGACACAGGGAGGCTATCAATTTTTGGTTTTGGATGTAGAAGAGGGTGGTTGATGTTGACTCATTAGAGGAATGAGCTAGATGGAATGAGGGGTACCTGGATAGTGTGGCTCCACATAAGGGGGGCTGGCTGGAGGCTATCTAGCCATAACCCAACTTTGACAATGCCCAGATGTGATTGGTTACTACACCTGATCTCAAGTGAGACCTGCCTTGTATGTCAGTTTTATTAAAGTAATTAGATTGAAATAAATGTCTAGTCCTCTTCAACTACTGTAAACAGTACTAAATGTACAGAGTACTGTACAGTAGAGTATTTTAACTGCTACCCACAACCACCACATGCCACTGTCATGTTAAACTGCAGGTTAGTAAATTAATGCTCATATGTGATTGGTTCTAACAGCACTGTTTTTCTTTGCTCGAATTTTCAAAAATCATTTTCACTGTACCCTATTTTCTGATACAGATACTACAAGGAAGATCCTCTAAATAATGGTATCATTCTTGTTTTCACCCAGTAAAACAAAGCTTATTTCTCCTTCGATTAACTGATTGCACAAGCATATGGACAATATAAGCATGTGGGTTGATGAATGGGGGAAAATGATGTCATTTTGCAGCTCTTCCATACAGCGCTGCTTGTACATGATTTTATATATATGCAAATAATGCTGATGTTGTGTTTGTATTTTTCTCCTCGTTTTATGAGCACCTCTTAGAGCTGCATGACAAAAACAGCCAAGGTCCATTAAATGGGAAATAAACTTCATACTGTGTTCATTACTACACATCAGATTTGTAGGTTTCTCAACTTGAAGTTCTACCACAGAGCATTTAAATAACAGTGCAGGATTGTAATTATACTATTTTCCACAAACAGCTCTGACAATTTAATTGTGCATATTGTGAGTATATTGCAGTGCAGATTGGTAAACGCTTTTACACACATTTCCCTGTCAGAAATAATGTTATGTTAGCGCTAGTAAAACAACCTTGTCTTAAAGAGTTTTACAAGTTTCACAGCTAATGCACAGCACAGTTATGCATGACATGATGAACACAAACAGTGGGACTTACCTTGTGTGGCAATATAGTGATTCGGTCTATGATAGCCCTGCAAATGAAAAGAAACAAAGGAATATTATAATGATTGACTTGATTGAATCTGTATTCACTGTCTGTATTGTCTATCAAATATCAAATGTATTGGCAAAAAGGTTTTGCCCAAAGCAAATATCAGAAAATGTAATATAACTATCATGCAAAAAAAAACATAGGACTGTACCTAAATGGGGAAATATTTTTTTTTGTCTTCTGAAATTTTAAGCAAAACTTTGGGTTGAGATGACATTAGTAACACGCGTGTGCATGGGATTCACATCATCACAACACATTGCTGTGCTGTAAATGTTACGCTGAGCCACGCGTGTGAGGCTCAGTGTACATAAACACTGACAACCAGGGAGAAGCAGTTATGGACAGAAGAAACAGTCTCTTCTGTCAGAAAAATCCTACCTGTCAGTGTTTTTTTTTTTTTAGTTTAATTCAACTTTCAACAGGTGAGACATGTAGTTTCTAGCAATTTAGCTTACTATGTCACCTCTCCAGCTCTAGCCTGCTCACAGTGAATCAACATCATCACCTCTGTCTGATGAGCAGAGATCTGATTTGGGAAACAGTAAAGTTGACTGAAGAAATTGTAATTTTACTGACTAGCAGAGTGTTTCAGAGGAATGGCTGCCCAAAGTGATAAAAAAATGTTCACGTAAAATAGTTGGGAACTTTCAAATGTGGTTATTTCAAAAGTGGATAGCACTTCTGCCAAGCAGCACTAAGGTTGCTGGTTCGAATCCCAGCCACAGCACTACCTGCCTGGAGTTTGCATGCTCTTCTTGTGCCTGCCTGGGTTTCCTCCAGATACTTTGGTTTCTTCCAACGCTCCAAAGACATGCTGGTAAGTTATTTTGCTCCTGTGTAAATTGGCCCTAGTACTGTATGTGTTTGTATAACTGTGAGTTAGGGAACTTAGATCGTAAGCTCCTCGAGGGCAAGGACTGATGTGAATGTACTGTACTGTAAAATATACTGTATGTAAAGCACTGTGTAAATTGATGGCGCTATGAAAGTACCTGTAATAAATAGCTATAGCTGAGAACAATAATAGGAATGCAGAGCAGTGATCACAACAAGTTATCAGCTCACAGGAGTTCTGCCAGGATCAACACATATTTTTTGCACTTACCAAAAAGATCTAAAATATGCTTTCAATGATATATTTACCTGACCAAAAAGGAAGCAAATAGGAAAAGTTCATTGCTAGGCTTTATGTTTTAGGTTTAGGTTTGATCAAACTCAACTTTTACAATAGCTAACAAAAAATATGTGTGCAGAAGGTACAGTAATCAGACTTGAGGCTTTCCTATTTTCCCCAACAAAAATAATAATTCAAGCAGAGGTCACAGTAAGACTTTGCTGAAGTTTGGGAGATTGCAGGCACTTGTATTCTGAGCCTGATTTCAAATTATAGACAGGAAAAAAAGAAGCACATCAGTACAAGTTGATAAGTATGCAGTTGCAATAAAGCTAATCTTGGCAGGAGATGGAGTTCACAGAAAGAGATCTGGGGAAACAGTACACTCATCGCCTGCTTCATGCTTATATCTCTCTCCATGAGATCTCATGCAAGCAATGTCGGGGACAAGATCTGAATGTTAAATCAAATGCATCCTTTAGAGAGAAAAAATTGTACTAATTTCTGTGCTCTTTGAAGCCATTCACCACCTGCTGTCCTAAAGATATATAGTAATTTGCAGAGAGACACTGTGGCACTAATTAATGACCTGCGGTAAGTTCAATGTGCAAAATAATGTGCACAAATATTAATAATTCTGAAACAAATAAAGTAATCGGTCCCTGCTGAACATTAAAAAAATGAGAATGCTATTTGCGAGCCTCAAACATTGCTGAGCATGACAAATTGTCACTAACAAATAGCAAGGCCTACATAAATACTAGGCAGACTGTTCTGCAGAATTGATATTCAGAAGAAAAAAAAAAAAGTAATGGGAATTGTTTAAAGCTTTGTTCATAATTTTAGAAACATTTTTTATTTTTTTCAACATTTTGTTCGATACATTTGAATTCATAAGCAAACATTATAGAGATGTTTATAGGAAAGAACAAAAGCAGCATTAATTATAGCTTATTTTAATGGAATCTGGGCAAAATGTCAGCATGGGGTTTATTTATAAATAAAAAACTACACTGCAAATGTCCCAGCCTTCACGCAAAAGCCACAAATAAGCCTGATACCGCGTTTCCCCGAAAATAAGCCTGGGTCTTGTATTAATTTTGGCAACAAAAGACCCAGTAGGGCTTATTTTCGGGGTAGGTCTTAACATATTCTTTCTCGCCCTGCCTGCCAGGAAAAAGATGTTTGCCAGCACACCATGGAGCGACACAAATAGCGTCCAAAAGGAGTGGTTTATTGCATGATCACAATATGGGAATAGTGCAACGTTTCGGAGCCGCGCAGGGCCCCTTCGTCAGGCATGTGATGAAGGGGCCCTGCGCGGCTCCGAAACGTTGCACTATTCCCATATTGTGATCATGCAATAAACCACTCCTTTTGGACGCTATTTGTGTCGCTCCATGGTGTGCTGGCAAACATCTTTTTACTGTAATTTGAACCAGTATCCAGCTGGTTGTTGCTACAGCACCCAAAACTGTGAGCATTTCCAGGAACGTGTGCGATTGGAAAATGAAGTACTGCCTGCCAGGAAAACCCCAGTTTGTACAAACTTAAAATGCCCAAATCCTTTCTTTTACAGTAGCACACAATACAGAATGTGTGTGCCCCTGCAATCTAACAGTGCCAAACACCTCAGCTCTACTCCACCTCTCCCAGCCGCCAGCGAGGGACCCAGCCCCCCTCCCTCTGCAATGCTCGAAGCAGGGAAGAGAGCACATGTGAACAAAAACAATCTGTAAATACCGTGTGGAGACAGGAGTATCCATGCTGCATACTGCACACAGTATGACATGTTGACTGCAGAGGCTCTGCACCGTACCTTCAGTGACCCGCCGAAGCTCTGCGAAGGGAGGGGGCCGAGATCCCCCGCAGACAGGCGGGAGAAGAGGAGACCAGTGGGGAGATCAGCTGAGCGCTGCTCTGTATCAAAGGCACCTGACACCGGTAGAGACACACACAGCACACTGCACACCGCCGTAACAGGATTATACCGTGTTTCCTCGAAAAGCACACAATCACCTCGAACTAGGACTTATTTTCAGGGTAGGGCTTATATTGCAGCCCTCCTGGAAAATAGCGCTAGGTCTTATTTTCGAGGTAGGTCTTATTTTCGGGGAAACGCGGTATGTCTATAATGGGTGAAATGTCGGTTTCTACTTGTTACACCAATCGCCCCCCCCCCCCCACCCCATCAAGCCTGCTAGTCCAGTGAACGCTAGAGGACCAGAGAAGAGAGCAGTGTCATGTGATTGATCAGTTCTCGGTGTTGGTGTTTGTGTGATATAGAAAGTTAAAAAGTGCTGCGCTATACATGTACATTAATATACAGGGACTAATTCAGAAAGTGATATATATTGATCAGACAAATGGTGTATCATACAATCCTATCCAGATTGGACCATTCACTTATGTATATAAATTATAGCCAATACGTGACATCCAAAAGAAAAAAAAGGTTCATAAATATAAAAAGCCCAAAGTGTATCAAACTTCCATATTGAAAGAAGAAAGCCTTTATGTTCCAAAGATCTACAGGGTGTGTAAACCATTACCAGTATATAGGTTCAAATGCGCTTTCCGGATAAGTGTGGACTCAAATGTTATTAACATAGAGTCAGATGGGCATCTGGAGACTAAGCTCCCCCAGACTTTAAAACTGTGTAGCAGATCCAGCATCCGTCCCCACATTAGTCACGGTAAACTTCTCACTCAGTAAGTCAATTATCATAGAAGCAAAAAAGAATCTCCACATAGTGTGAAACCATTTATATGGTTTTAGTCGTTTTACACTACAGGGGGTACCCTACTTACAAACATCCGACTTAAAAACAACTCCTACTTACAAATGGAGGGAGACAACAGGAAGTGAGAGGAAATCTACCCCTAGGAAGGCAAATGACACTGGCAGTGAAGGGGTTAACCACTAGGGGGCAGTTAAGGCGTTAAGTGTATCCTAGGGAGTGATTCTAACTGTGTGGGGCGTGTCTATGTGTGGCATGTCACTGATCACCGCTTCCGATTACAGGGAGAAGCGATCAGTGACAGTGTCACTAGGCAGAATGGGGAGATGCTTGTTTACATTAGCATCTCCCCGTTCTTCCTCTCCGTGAGATGATCGCAGTTATCCCAGCGGACATTGAGTCTGCGGGACCCGCGATCCTACACACGGAGCTTGCAGAGGGCCACCTCTTAAAGGGCAACGTACGTTAGTTTGCCTGTACGTGCCATTCTGCTGCAGTATATCTGTGTGAGGCGGTCTGCAAGCGGTTAATCCTTTAAGTGTAATGACTCAGCTACTGCAGAGAGTGAACTGCTATACAGAACTGATACAATGTTTGAGACGTTTACTGGACTTAAACCCATTACAGATCACTAAGGTAAATAACAGAGTTCTGTCTCTGCAACACTGCATCCATTCTTAAGGCCCCTTTCACACTGGGGCAGGGGTGGCTTCGGCGGTAAAGCGACGCTATTTTTACCGTCGTATTTGCAGAGGTATTCGGCCTCTAGCGGAGCACTTTTAACCCCCGCTAGCGGCCAAAAAAGGCTTAAAACCACCCGCAACGGCACTTTGCCGGCGGTATAGCCGCGCTGCCCCATTGATTTCAATGGGCAGGAGCAGTGGAGGAGCGGTATACTCACCGCCACTTCACCGCTCCAAAGATGCTGCTAGCAGGATTTTACTGTTGTGGGTTTAGAAACACTTCAAGAATTTACACCAGAGCAGTTGTCTACACTGTCAGACTACCCCCCGCTAGACATGTGCACAACAAAAAATTTCGTTTATTTTCTTCTTTTTTTTTTTTCGTTTCCGAAAAAAAATCTTTTTTTTTCGTTTCGTTTTTTTTGTTTCCATTGATTCGTAACGATTCGTACATTCGTAAGTCGTCGTTGTTCGGATTCGTAACGATTCGTACATTCGTAAGTCGTCGGTGTTCGTATTCGTAACGATTCGTACATTCGTAAGAGTTATTTTTTCGTTGATTCGTTTTTTCGTTAGTTTAATTTTCGGACGCATTCGTATTTATTCGTACATTCGTAACATTCGTAACATTCGTAGATTCGTAATCGGAACATAATTCATAATTTGATGTAATGTGTATGCTATTATTACATTTTAATAATTTACGAATCGAAAAAAAAAAAAAGTTACGAATCGAAAAAAAGTTACGAATGTACGAATTTTTTTGTTCAATAGAGACACGGAAAATTACAAATCTAAAAAAACAAAAAAAAAAGTTACGAATTGAAAAAAAAAGTTACGAATCGAAAAAAAAAAAAGTTACGAATCGAAAAAAAAGTTACGAATGTACGAATTTTTTGGTTCAATAGAGACACGGAAAATTACAAATCGAATACAAAACAAAAAAAAAAGTTACGAATTGAAAAAAAAGTTACGAATCGAAAAAAAAAAAAAGTTACGAATCGAAAAAAAAGTTACGAATGTACGAATTTTTTGGTTCAATAGAGACACAGAAAATTACAAATCGAAAAAAAAAAAAAAAAGTACGAATTGAAAAAAAAGTTACGAATCGAAAAAAAAAAGTTAAAATCGAAAAAAAAGTTACGAATGTACAATTTTTTGGTTCAATAGAGACACGTAAAATTAAAAATACAAAAAAAAAAAAAAAAGTTACGAATCGAAAAAAAAAAAGTTACGAATCGAAAAAAAAGTTACGAATGTACGAATTTTTTTGTTCAATCCATTCAAAGCACGTTTAGCAGCAACATTGTAAGGGACACGGAAAATTACCAATTCAACAAAAAAAAAAAGTTACAAATGTACAAATTTTTTCGTTCGTTTTCGTTTTTCGGATTTTCTTCATTAGTACATTCGTTGTTTCTAATTAGTTTTTTTTCGGATTTTCGTTGTTTTTCGGATTTGTTTGATTCAAATGATTCGTTAATCGGATTCGTACGATTCGAACGATTCGTTACGATTCGTTATTCGTATTCGTACAATTCGAATGATTCGTTCATTCGTACGAAAACGAACGAACGAAAATAACGAAAAAAAAACGAAAAAAAAAAAAAAAAAAACGAATTGCACATGTCTACCCCCCGCCTTTAGTTCTGGTGACGGTTAATGGTGGGGTTTACCAGTACTTCCGGTCCCAGTGGTTCTAACCTTTTCTGCTGTATCCAAAACCTAAAAAAAGTTTGCTGTTTTATAGGTCTTCATATTTCAGGGTGGATTTGAGGTATTCAGACAGGTGTCTACATTTCAGGTAAGTAGATGACCTGAAGTAGCTTGTAATGACAACTGGCACTGTTAGGGATAGGGACCATTCACATTTAATATGTTGTGTTGGAGGGCAGAGGTTGCTTATACATTATATCACAATGCACGTATTTTCATATGTTACTGGTATAAATGGGACCCTTCATTAGAAAACAGAGCATATTCACTATAAACTCCATCTGCCAATTGCACAATTATTAAACTAACAGACACATCCATCCAATTGCCATGTCAGCGCAGATAAACATATAATATATTTCACATTAGGAACTGACTGCCTCCCAATGCTTTTCTATATTTGCAGTGCAGCTTCTATAATTTTCAATTATAAGTCGGAATGAATAGATTTATCTAAAAACTCACCATTTCTCAGACAGTTCATTCTAATGTAAAACATTTGGTTAACATGATGCAATATGAACAAAGAAGTGGTGCTGAATAATTAAAGGGCTTACATATTTAATGAAATGGCTTGCTTGCATTAGAAGCACTGGTTAACAGCTGCACACTCCTTTGAAGGGAACTTAAAAGTGTGGCGATGACAAGAGACTGCAAATCACAGCATTAGGAATTACATAGTTTTGTCCTATTAATATGCAAACAGCTTTCTATTTAACGAAGAATTATGCCAAACTAGTGACAGAAGAAGGGAATGACAATAACTTTCTATATGTATTCATCAGTGTGTGTAAAGAAAACCTCTCACTAGATAATGGGAAAAGTGCAACAGTGACTTTTCATCCAATACTATATTCACCAAGGGCAATGCCGTATTACACATTACACCAGAAACCTATGGATTT
The DNA here is from genome assembly GCA_028564925.1 of Lithobates sylvaticus. NCBI lineage: Eukaryota > Metazoa > Chordata > Amphibia > Anura > Ranidae > Lithobates > Lithobates sylvaticus. The sequence goes on along the minus strand of CM053030.1, from coordinate 164,222,270 downwards.
ATTGTATAATATATAACAAAGCGCTGTGGTATGCAGTACTACACAGCTGGGCATCCCTGGCCAGCAGAATCTCAGGCTCAGTAATTAGGTGATCCTAAAATATCAAATCATCAGTGACATGATGATTTTACACAATGGGATATCTATGTGTGATCAAGAAATGCCAAGATTAAAAAAAGAAGAGTCAGAGTGGGTAGACATTTTCCTCTTTTATGAGTTATTATGCTATTTTTATGTTATCAGAGTCAGTGATTATTACTATTAATAATACACAAAGTGGTAATAAACTTTCATAAAGTTTATTAGATTGTAAGCTCTTATGAGCAGAGCCCCAACCCTCTTGTATTGTATTGCAACTGCACTGTCTTCCTTTAAATTGTAAAGTGCTGCACAAACTGCTGGCGTTATATGAATACTTTATAATAAAAATAAAAATATAAATCAAGTTTCCTCTTCTAAGCAAGCTTGGTTTATTTTTGTTACGCTCCTCTGGACTATCTCCAGTACTGCTTCCATGGCCAAATAATCAATGCCTTAGGTGACATGATCTCTGCTGATAGGAAGAATCGGTCAGTCTGAATTCTGAATCTCCCCTTTAGCAATGATCATGTGAACAATTGCCTAGGTGTTTAGTTATTTAATCCACACTGGAAGCAACCTGGAGAACATTATCTCAAGGAAAGCTATGCATTTCAATGCTTCTGTTAGTCTTGGGTCTATGGAGCCTAGGTAAGTAAAAAACAACTGAAAGCTAAGGACAGCATGCAATGCCAGGAGTTTATTGGTAAAAGCTTCTAACAGCATTTTCCGTAAGACTGAAAATCTGTTTCATTCTGACTAGAACCTTATAATTCATTATGCAGTGCTTTTCCTAAGCAAGCGTACAATATGAAATGTATAGAGATAATAGCTATAATCCATTATACTGTACTTTTACACTAAAGTGCAGCATCAGTCAATGCTAAAGTTTTTACTAAAAGTGCACTTACATGCTTCCATTAAAATTTTATAAAGGAGTTTCTCAAAGTTGGACCTATAGAATTCTGTGGGGATCACCTGTACTGGAGTGACCAAGGGAAAGGTAGATTTTAGCCAGAAAATCTAAAGATTGCTGAAGGGAAAGACTGGCTGAGCTATTTAAGAATTTATAAGGCGTGTTTTTAAATCAGGGGTGCTGGGTAAAAAAGGATAGGGTTACTTTCTCCAAATGTATTTTATCCTTTAAAAGAAGTCTGTAGTGTTTGTATTTACCTGAAACGCTAAATGTAATATTTGCTTCTTTTTGTTCTTTTAAAGTTGAACAACATGACAAGTAAAAATCTTCCCTTGCAGTGGGGCTACCCCTGCATTGCAACGGTTAAATGTTTGTTTAGTGTACCAGAAAAAGCACTTTTACTTTACACAATCCTCCGCTCCCACAAGCTGCCTCAATTTAACACTTGCAGTGCAGGGGCTCCCCCACAGCCCCAGGGATAAGCTTTAACCCCTTGGCACCAGCCCCATGCAAACATGTGGCCTTTTGGCAGGTGGGCCGTGGTATTGAGTGGCCTCATATTTGCATGAATTGGTGCAAATACAGCTGTGCCGAGAGTGCACTACCTTGCGACTGGGAGCTTTCCGATCATGTGACCACCGTGACAGCCAACCGAAACAGTCACAAGATCATAAACCCCACCCTGTCTCCCGGAATCCTAAACCTCTTAAAGGGCCAGGAGGCACCAGCGCCAAGACGTTAAATATGCCATTTAAAGCAACTTTTTGAGTTCCGAAAAATTATTGCAATTAATATAATGAAGTCTTCTGCCCAGCCAGCAGAATACCATTCTAGTCTTCCTATCACATATGAAAAATGTATCACTCTTAACTGTGCTACAAGAAGGAATTTAATAAATAAATCATCACAGCAGTAACACATCCCTATTCAGATGCTTAGCTGGAGGTTTCAATCAGATAAAGTGAGCAGCAAAGCAAGCAGTATCTGCTAAGCTGTCTCATTAGCTAATTCATAATGCTCTGACTTTGTCATGTTTTAAAATGTTTATTTTTAAAACAAAGATAATATACTAAAACTTAAATAATATAAAATAATATAAAAACTTAAAATAAATGATCCTCCCTTGGTGGGGGGGGGGTGTTAGGGTTGGTCCACTGCAGGGGTTAACTGCTTGTTTCTGTCTAGGAGACTTGGTAAACCAGTGTACTGGTCCGTTGCAGCCTCTTCTGAACTATGCTCCAGCATTCCCAGGTCCTCTGACATCGTTAAGACCGATCCTGGGACCATCGATCAAGCTGATTACAAACATTCAGGTGTGCTTGGTACACCTGATCTTAACAAACGGTTGAATAAAATAATTATAGAATACGTACATCAATAAAGTTTCCATTGATATAGTCTGAGCTGGCTTCATCTTCAATACTCTGCAGTCTCACTCTGGAATGATCATCTGCAACAAATTTAGAGTTAAAATTTTAAATGTTTGCTGAACATTTAACACTACTGCTTTAATTCTTCAGGAATGAATCCACAAGGCATAGCAGTTATGTTACACCTCATATCTAGCTAAATCAAACTAGCAACCCAAAATCATGAATACTGTACAGCACATGACTTTTAAAGTGTCTAGATGCAGGTACAAATGTGCTGAAAGGAATAGAGCAAGAGGGGCAGCAATGTGTTCTAGAATTATATAATGGTAGGAATCATTGTCATTTGTTTTACTTCCTGCTTACCCCTGCTACCCAATCAAGAACTAGCCTAGTATATATACACAGCTAAGGCGCTAGGTGCCAGGAATGCTTTATTATATAAAATGATGTAATCAAAAAGCTGTGTGTCTTTAAATGACTGTATCAAGAAACAAGATACATTTGGAACAGGACTTTTGAATAGTCAAATGCAGCATTTAAAGGACAGTAGAAGGTATGGCTAAGTTTGATTTACCATAGGAGCTAAGGTGATTTAAAAGTGTGATAACAGGAAACTTATTAGGATATTTTGTAATTTTTAATTGGAAAATTATGTTTTGACAAAATGGACGAACAATCCCAGATTGCATTTTACAGACATACTACAAATGCAAACTCTTAGCCCCCGTACAAACGGTCGGAAATTTCGACCAAAAAAATCAGTCGGATTTTTTCCGACGGATTTTGTCCGACACTGGTGTTGCATACACCCGGTCGGACAAAGTTGTCGGAAAATTCAATCATTCTGAACGTGGTGACGTTTGTTGCGTACGATGGAACTACGTAGAGGCTAGTAGCCAATAGCTTTGGTCTCGTAATTTGATCTGAGCATGCATGGCACTTTGACTGTCGGAATTTTCGACACACGATCGGAAAAAGTCCGATCGGATTTTGTTGTCGGAACATTTGAGATCCTGCTCTCCGACGGAAAAAGTCCGATGGAGCCCACACACGGGCGGATTTTCGGACAACATGGTCCGATCGGACATTTTCCGTCGGAATTTTCTGACCGTGTGTACGGGGCATAACAAAAATAAGTGTGCTGTCCCTGCTTTGATTCTATGCCATTCTACATATGTGGAAGCTGCCTTTCTGCAGGGTTCCTTTTGGGGAATGTTTTTTTTAATTCTTGTACAGATTAGAAAAAACAACGTTGGTTATTTGATTGTTTCTGCTTTCTAAATTAGAGAAGGTGTAAACATCTCTGAGGCATAACACATTTCACAAATCCATGGCTTTATTACTAATATGTGAATTAAAAGGATGTGCCATTGTAACAAGTTAGATTATCTGGCTTACCCAGTTTCTGAATAACTTTGCAATGGAATTAGAAATCTTCACAGATTCCCAAAAGGTCTGTTGAATTAAATAAAAATGGGTCTTGGCCCGTTGCTCTTAGCTAGCTGCTTTTGCTCATTGTAATAAATTACTTTTCTTCCTGATGGCACAATTCCTTATTACGTATTTCCCTTACATGTTGATAAGACATAGCCTAGTTCCTAATGCACCACAGGGCTTAATTATGCTCTAGTATCAAAAAGTCAACAGTGTCAGCAAGTGACAGTCAGTCTCATGTAATGCTAAAAGCTATAGATCTGTAATTAAAATTATTGGTATGCCAATACTGTTCTACTTTACTGGAAAACAACCGAGTAGAACATGTCAGTCCACTAGACAATGATAATACTTTGGAAGAGAACTGCCCCATTAACAAAAGTGTGGTGGTGGACAGTGAATTATTAGTAGTAAATAATAATAATAATAATCACAAAAATAGATCCTGCACAGCTCTTTGTGATCCAGAACAATCCTATTTACCAGTGTTAAAACCAATATTATTTTTTTACTTAAATAAAGTCTTGCAGATTGTATGTCTGTCTTACTAGTCTTATTGGGTCTATATACTTCAAACTGAATAGGTAGATGCAAAATGTAAACAGAGATTTTCATAGCTGTTAATTATCTATCCAGCTATTATTCATTAGTTTAGGCTAAACTGAATTTAACCCCTTAACACCGACTGTACGCACATTTGCGTTCTCGGCTTTCAGGGGTTATACCGTTTTTTAGAGCGGGCGGTTGGCTCTTAAGGGATAACAACCGATGAGGCTAAAAGCCGATCGGTTATTATCCCAAACTGGAGGGGACGTAAAATAAATAAGACGTTTTTTTTTTAAAGCGTCCCCATCCCCGCAAACTCGCGCAGAAAAGAAAACGTAAGTCGCGCCCGCATATGTGAACAGTGTTCAAATCACACATGTGAGGTATCGCCACAATCATCAGAGTGAGAGCAATAATTGTAGCAAAAGACCTCCTCTGTAACTCTAACCTGGTAACCATAAATTTTTTTTAAAGTGTCGTCTATGGAGATTTTTAGGTACTGCAGTTTGTCGCCATTCCACGAGCAGGCGCAATTTCAAAGCATGACATGTTAGGTATCTATTTACTTGGTGTAACATCATCTTTCACATTATACAAAAAAAATTGGCTAACTTTACTGTTTTTTTTTTATTATTCGTGAAAGTGTCTTTTTTCCCAAAAAAGTGCGTTTGAAAGACCGCTGCACAAATACAGTGTGACAAATTTTATTCTCTAGGGTCTCTGCTAAAAAAATATATATAATGTTTGGGGGTTCTAAGTAATTTTGTAGCAAAAAAATACAGATTTTAACTTGTAAATCTGTATCTATATTGGTCAAAATTGGGAATGATCAGGTTGGGTGTACCCAAGAAATTCCCTACTCTACTTTAAACTCCTTGTGCTTCTGGTTGTGCAAACAGTCCTTTATTAGGTCACAATAAAGCCCCATTTATGTCGATTCAATAAAAACTTAGATAGAAAGCTCAAACTTGTTTAGCCATCATAAAGAAATTGTAACTTAATAATGTAATAAAGTTTTGTTTTTTAAACCTGTTCTATGTACTAAATCTTCACATAGAATTAGTGTTATCTCTGCTGAGAACGTTCTAACCTTAAAAGGAGGAAATTGATTCTGATTTTGGAAGTTTGTGCATAATATTCTATACGGCAGGAAGTTTTTAAATATATGCCTGCTCTTTGGGCTAAGATGATTTATTTAACAGGCACAAAATTTGTAACCTTTTCTTCTGAATGATCTACGGATGTTTCACATTTGTAAAGGTTATAAATTTGCCTGTGTAATGAAATCTTTAATTTCAGCCTGGAATCTCTCTGAAGCAAAAACCTGTAACCTAAGATAAATGAGTGCATAATTACCAGGCACCCACAACCTTGAAACACAGCAACATTAACACAAAATTAGCTCCATCCTGACTCTAGGTCTTGAAGGGTTAATCCACATAGTTAATTTGCTAGCTTCAGCATTCATTAGGCAAAGATAATACTGCTCGGGGGCTTAAAATATAATTGTCCTCAAAGTGCATGCTGGGAAATTTTTCTGGTCAGTTTTATCAGAGCAGCCACTGCAATGGCATCATATGCAGTACCACTATTGTACTGTCAAGACTTACATGCTATGATATTCCCATATCTGTTCTTCATTCTGTTCTCGTCTTTCTTTGCTGAGTCCCATGGTGCTGCCTGTCCTTCAAAGAAGCTCTGGAAAAAAAGAGTCACAAAACATTACGCCACATAGAGGGAGGGGAAAATTCACACTGCAAGGTTAGGAGCAGAATTACAGCGATAACTTCCTAATAGAACTAGAAAAATGCCAGCTTGACTGAAGTAACAGAAATGACTGCCTCAGTTGTTCACAAGATGATTTAATTATCTGGAGATCTAACCGAAAAATCATGTCTGCTTCATTTGAGCAATACGCAAGGTGCAATTTACGTTGTCACTATCACACATTCCTTTCAAAGCAGTGCCACCCAAGCTTCCTCTTTAGATAATGAGCCAAGAATAAACTGTAATAGGAACATAAATGGAGAATGATAGACAATACAGTATTCTGATAAGTTGTTAAGCTGTGCATATGCTAGTTATTTCAATAACAAATAAATGGCACAATCAAGAGGTATGATTTTAGTATGGCCTACATTGCGGATGCAAATGTAGGCCATGAATGAAACTGAGGAAAACTTTAGTCAAACATTTTAAAAGGGACATTAAAAGTGATAGTGCAAGGCACAAAAATATGGTATCAAGCACCCTCTAAAGTAGTTCCCATAGAACTATGTGAAGACCTAGAAGGTCATGACATGAGTAGTTTAGCTGTATAGTGAAGTCTCTTTTTATTTACAATGCTTAGATGCAGGTGTAGGCCCCTTTAACTCTATTTCCCACAACTCCCTAGGTTTCTTAACATGCACAGGGAGTATAAATTCCTCATCTTCCTTCTCTTAAGAGCTCATACCTGACAAGGCCGAGGTAGCTGGGCAAGTGACCTGCAGCCAGGAGAGAGGTCCTCTACCATTACATAAAGAAAGGAAGCTGCGCCAAAAAAAGGAAACATACATTAATCACCATATGCTCAGTATGAAATAATATACAAGATATTGTCCTAAACAATAAAGACTTGTACTATCCACAGAAACACCAATGTCCCCTTGGGTTGACAGTCTCTAGTAGCACAAAGTCCTAGGTGTAGAGATAGGGACAAAGGCAAACTATTCCCCAATGTACGGGAGAAGACAAAGAAATAACAATGGAGGAGATGATCCTGATGTTCTAGAGTAAGCAGAAGAGGCACCCGGTGACTTGTAAATGGCGATGGTGTTGAACACAGTGCCCGACACCCTTATAAAGTGGCTGCTTACCGAAAAGCCGAGGTAAGAAGGCTCAGCTAATAAGTTGGACGACCAAAGGATGCGGTTCTTCCTGTTACTTTAGGGCGACAATCGATGCTCCAAATAGCATGGGTATAAGGAGACACTTGTTCACATGGGGTCCATATGGGAAGTAGAGGAAAGAAATGAGCCCATAGTGTGAATCCGATAAAACAATTTATTAAAACAAAGTAAGAAGCACTTACATTTATTCAAATGTTATGGTGCATGTAAAAAATGCCGGCCGGCAAATATAGGAGCCCGTCCTCCTCTCAGTCGTATGGTGGCGTCACAGCGTGCCCTCCCAGACCAGTTTCGACAAATGTGTCTTTCTCAATGGGGAACCTTTAATAGGTTCCCCATTGAGAAAGACACATTTGTCGAAACACAGCGTGCCCTCCCAGACCAGTTTCGACAAATGTGTCTTTCTCAATGGGGAACCTTTGATAGGTTCCCCATTGAGAAAGACACATTTGTCGAAACACAGCGTGCCCTCCCAGACCAGTTTCGACAAATGTGTCTTTCTCAATGGGGAACCTTTGATAGGTTCCCCATTGAGAAAGACACATTTGTCGAAACTGGTCTGGGAGGGCATGCTGTGACGCCACCATACGACTGAGAGGAGGACGGGCTCCTATATTTGCCGGCCGGCATTTTTTACATGCACCATAACATTTGAATAAATGTAAGTGCTTCTTACTTTGTTTTAATAAATTGTTTTATCGGATTCACACTATGGGCTCCTTTCTTTCCTCTACTTCCCATATGGACCCCATGTGAACAAGTGTCTCCTTATACCCATGCTTTTTGGAGCATCGATTGTCGCCCTAAAGTAACAGGAAGAACCGCATCCTTTGGTCGTCCAACTTATTAGCTGAGCCTTCTTACCTCGGCTTTTCGGTAAGCAGCCACTTTATAAGGGTGTCGGGCACTGTGTTCAACACCATCGCCATTTACAAGTCACCGGGTGCCTCTTCTGCTTACTCTAGAACATCAGGATCATCTCCTCCATTGTTATTTCTTTGTCTTCTCCCGTACATTGGGGAATAGTTTGCCTTTGTCCCTATCTCTACACCTAGGACTTTGTGCTACTAGAGACTGTCAACCCAAGGGGACATTGGTGTTTCTGTGGATAGTACAAGTCTTTATTGTTTAGGACAATATCTTGTATATTATTTCATACTGAGCATATGGTGATTAATGTATGTTTCCTTTTTTTGGCGCAGCTTCCTTTCTTTATATAACTTTGTGTGTGTATCCCACCTTGAGCAGCAGCCTTATTTGTTTTATTATTGATTATTAGGTATAGCGCGGTTTTTATTTATTTTGTAGCCTCTACCATTACAACCAGCAAGTGGGCAGCCATGCCTGAGCCCAACAGAATGCAAACTCCCCAGCTGCAGGGAGCCCCTCACCAATTGCTACCAGAATACTCCAGATCCCGTGGGGTGGCCCTTTGTGCCTTAGATACCTCCAGTTGTTCACCTGGACTTCACCAAGAGGGATGCTGTTTTCTAGGAAAATCACAAGTAGCTGTGTTCTAAACTGTTTTACTTGTGAAGAATATGCTTTGCAGCCACATATTAACTTGCTTGAGTCACAGAGACATTGCTGTGAAGAGTCAATGTTTGGGCAGGATTCATTATTTAGCAGGGTATGCTTGTTTTGCCAACCTATGACTGGTTTGCATTATTACTTTTAACTTTGCACCTGTTTAGTAAATTGCAAGTTACAGTTATCCCATCTGTTTATTTGTTCGATAACCTATTCTTGTAAAGATGAAAAGTTTAATTTAACCTGCAATGAGTTTCCTACCAGGGAACCTTGAAAGTCGCAAAGATGTGACAAGGGATTGAAGCCTTCCCTACTCCAATCAAAATGGACCAAACTATTTGGGTGGAGTAACTTTTTAAAGTAACTAAGGCAGCCCACAGATGATGTGATTTTCTTTCCTTCCACTATAGCTTTGATTCCCCTATCAACACAATAAGTATTAATGGAGGAATGCCTCCCGCAGCACTATTGTGTTCTGTCGGCTAGGGGGTGGGGGGGCACAGGGAGCCTTACTGGCTGGCAGAACGTAATGATTACTGCTATCAGCTATAATCTGACAGGCTAGTTGTACCCAAGTTGATCCTTCGATCAACCTGCCCATACATGGATTGAATCTCAGCCAGTCCCTGCTGAACTGGTCGTATTGCAATCCATGTATGGCTGGCTTAAGTAACATAACAGGGAAGGTCACTAAAAGCTGTAGAAGCACAAGTTACCTAGCAAGTTACACAGATGACAATAAGATAAAGCACCACTGCCTGACTCTAGACCTGTAATGAAATGTCACTTTTCAATAAGGCTTTGTGAAAAAAGAAAAAAATTGCGATGCACTGGGATTAGCATATCGGCACTGTATCTCCTAGTGTATACAAGCAGCAGGGCGACCAGTGTGACTTGCTGGTGTGAACATACCCTCATAGCGGGGATCGTCAACTCACCGATCATGGGCAGGTGATGGGTGGATCGTGTCCCTTGTTTGCTGACCCTGGAACCTTGAGAAGAGGGGCAGCAGGGGCAGCATTTAGTGGAACTGATGGGCTTTATTTTCCTCCCAGCAGCAGCTAAATTTCGGCAATGTCCGCTTCTCCCCCTCTCCCTCCTACCAGTATTCAGCTGCTACAGGGAGGAAATTACAGCCCATCGGTTCCACTAAATGCCCCCCCTCTCCTGGTTCCTCTTCCTTGTATTGCCTGGTCCTCGTGTGCTCTCTTGCCCCCCTCCCCACAGTGTTGCCGGGCTCCCCTCCTCAATTCGCCCACTGCTGCTTTCAGGATGGAGAGAAGGAAAGGGGTCAGTAAATGTGCCATTTACCTACACCATCCTTTTCTGCATGAACGCAGTCAGTGATCTGACTGTGTTCATCTGCAATTGCAGCATGGTCAAATGTGTTTACTCTGCTTCAGTTGGCGAATGAACAAGAAGCTGCTCAGCACTTCCCATTTATTCAATGTCCAGTGCAGCTGAGACTGCAGAGAAAGGGACTGGGGAATCTCTGTCCTCAGTCCATTTTTCTGTCTCAAAAGTGAGACATCAGGGGTCTGTTTAGATCCCTGATATTTCACCAACCAATCCCCCCCCCCCAATCGGGCTCCAGAAAAACATGTAAAAAAAAAAAATATATATATATATATATATATATATATATATATATATATATTGTAAACAAATACAATTTTTTTTAAAATATTAAAGAAAAAATAATACAAAAAGCAATACTGACATTGTCCACTACCCTACTGACACCAACCTCTGCCCTACTGACACTATCCACTGCTTTACCGACACCTTCCACTGCCCTCTTGACACCATCCATTGCTCTACTGACAACGTCCACTGCTCTACTGACACCATCCTCTGCTCTACTGACACCATCCTGTGCCCTACTGATACTGTCCTCTGCTCTACTGACACTGTCCTCTGCTCTGCTGAAACTGTCCCCTGCCCTACTGACACCATTCCCTGCCCTACTTACACTGTGCACTGCTCTACTGACTGACACTGTCCACTGCTCTACTGAAGCAGAACTCCAACAAAAAATGCTATTCGTGGATAAAATGTGGAGGGGATACAATCTCAGGTTTGTATTATATAATCCCCACTGGTCAGATTTACCCTCTCTCCCTGTTGTGTTACTGGGGCAGAGAGTACAGATCTTTCAGACCACTTGGCAGCAGCAGAACCACTACAGTACAAATGTTGTCTTACATTATAGAAGTGACTCCCAGAAACACTGCAGAATCTTGATTGCTAGTGATATACTGATTTTAACATAAGGGACATGATGCCATATCCCAGTGAGAGCCAATCCCCAAAAGACAGCAAGACATCAGTAAAATGCTAACAGTGGTTGTAAACCATCCCCACCCTATCCAAAGCTAAGGAAGAAGATGGCTGAAGTTCTGCCTTATGTCATTTAATAAATAAACTTTTATCACTCTCTTTGCCCAATATTGTGTAACTGTACCCATAATATACAAATGAAACCTCCTTATTGACTCATACCCATAACTTCACTGGACGGGCCCAGTTCTCTTCAACTAGCATGACAATGTATAAGTATATTCACATGCAGATCTTCTGAACATCCGGTATTTTTTTTCCCAAGAAAAATACTAAGACAAAAGCTTTGCCTTGAAATTTTTCTTCTTCTTCTGCACTTCTTCTGGTGATAAAATCCCATGTAATCTAACAGGTAGACAGCGTCAAACTTAGGCCCTCTGGATCATGTTTTAGAGTGATGTTTGGAATTATTATTTATTTATTTATTTATTTATTGAATCTGATACATGTTTCTGCCCAAACAACCTTCAATATTTTCATCTCAAAAGCTGGCTACTTTTTCGTTTTCTGCGACACATAATGAACACGGCGGAAAGGCAGTAAAACATATAACTGCTGAGTAGCTTAGAAAGGTTTGTTGGTATAAATCTAGCAGAAAAAATCCTGACAGAGCAAATGAGACTTCTGCTAGGGATGTCATGGGGTCAGTTCAAAATGTTACATGAAAATCAAAGAATTTCAGTTTTCATTTAATATAGAAACCCAACACACTGCTCGAGAGCCGCACATTCTATTTAGAACTCTAAGGTTTTCCTTTAAATGAAAAACACATCAGGAGCCAAACCCTCCTAGTGAGCTGTGTGTTGTTAGAACTTTGCTAGAATTCTAAAAAGGTGGGGATCCAAGTTGTCAACAGCTGCCAAGTAGAATAAAGGTGTTTTTACTTAATTTTTGGAAGTTGAAAACACCTAAAATGGCAGCTGCAACTGTACTGTAAATGCTATCATAGACATTAAGTAGCTGTATGCTGCTGACTAGATATAAAGATGTACATGTGTGCCCCTTAAGATGAGAGCTGTACCCCACATCACAGGACCATGGTTTACAGCCTTCACCAGATGGCTCTATCTTCTAGATTCTGGGGGATGTCTTGATGATATGGAGATATTTTTATGAATAGAACATACATGTTTCTGCACAGCCAAGAGGATTGATAACATCCATGGGGGATTTATGTATCTACTTATAGATACATTTGAGAAACAGCATGCTTGGGTTTGTAATAGTAAACCTATTCTTTCTACGTAGTCTGCTTCGGAACAGATGCTACAGAAGTCAGTTATACGATATAAACTATAAAATACTGATCAAATATCATAAGCATAATTGTTTGATGCTTGTTTTCAAATATCATGTATTTTGTTCACCCTGGAGCTTGGTCACGTGATGTCGCCATGCCGTGGAAGTCCACTTTCTTGCTGCTTTTATGGATTGATATGCAAATTTTATACCTACATTTGTGAGTATATTGGATTATTTTTGATAAATCTATTTTAATACTGCACAATGAAGTGTCCTTTAGCTATCTCTGAACCCCGCATGAGTTAAAGAGGAAGTAAACCCTCCTGCAAAAAAAAAAAACAACACACCCTGCAAGATAAAGGCATAATGAGCTAGTATGCATAGCATACTAGCTCATTATGAATTACTTACCCAAGAACGAAGCCCCCGCAGCTGTCCTCGTCTCCCCCTCAGGCCGCCGACATGTCGCCCGGGACTTGCTTCCGGGTATCACGGCTCTGGTGCTGTGGTTGGCTGGAGCCGCGATGACGTCACTCCCATGCATGCGTGGGAGCCACCGCGAACGCCACAGTACAACTGAAGCAACGACATGTACGTGCCATTGCTTCAGTTGTCTTAAGTTTGCATGTGCCGCATGAAGTCTGCACATGCAAATACAGGAATATAACCTAAACCGTGCAGGTTTAGGAGATATTCAGTGCAGCTACAAGCAAGCCTAATTATAGGCTTGCCTGTAGTTTAAAGTGTTTGTTAAGGTTTTACAACCACTTTAATGTTCTCTTTTCGTTTGAAACCCTCCTGGTAGTGAGGTTAAAGACATCCGGTGATCCCATGGATTTTGTGGTCTGGAGCTGTCTTAATTAAATGTGTTTGACCATTATATTAGATGGTCCACTACCGAGGGTAAGGGTCTGTGTGTATGTTGCTCTTGGTGGAGGACCTCTATAGCACTTTTTGTGTGTGAAAATGTATCCCTTATTTTGGAACTGTACCATGTATTTTGTTGAATATTTTCATTGTAGACTGTGTTTATGAATTGGGCTCTTTAGGAAGGGTCAGCTGGAGCAGACTAAAGCCCCATACACACGCTCGGATTATCCGAGGACCAGGTCCGTCGGATCATGTCCGTCATACTTTGTCCGATGTTGGTTTTGCGTACACACGGTCGGACAAAGTTGTCGGAAAATCCGATCATTCTGAACGTGGTGACGTTTGTTGCCTACGACGGGACTATGTAGAGGCTAGTAGCCAATAGCTTTGGTCTTGTAATGTGATCTGAGCATGCGTAGCACTCTGTCCGTCGGACAACCGTACACACGATCGGATTTGGTGTGATCGGACCGTGTTGTCGGAAAATCTATCCAGCAGGAGATAGGACTTTGTCCGTCGGACAATCCGACGTACACTGTCCGATGGTGCATACACACGGTCTGATTTTTCAACAACATTGTCTGATCGGACAGAATCCATGCAAAAATCCGACCGTGTGTATGGGGCTTTACCCTGTTGGGAAGCAATAACTTCTTTTTCGTCAGATGGGATAGCCAAATTAAGTTACTTTATGATCAAGAGCTTTGTATTGTCAAACCTGTGAGAGAGATATCACACTTTCCCGATGGGCCCTGTTGGATTTCAATAAACATTTAAGCAGAAAAGACCACAGTTGTGTCTTCATCTATACATCTTATTTTGGAGGTGGTTCATTGGGAATAGGACTAGTGTGAGGTCACATAATAGAAGTGCTGCCAGTGGCAGTACAGTCATGGAGTGCAACACTTAATCCTTCTGGGGCACACAGCTGCTTCTTTAAATCTGGAAAACCTATGGCAGTTTTTTTTTGGCAGGTACAACTACTCTTTAAAATTGTATAAAGGTGAAAAACAGGCATTAACATATGGGTTTATAGAAATCGTGAAGCTGCTTGTATCTCAAGTAGACCTATGACTTTGGTAACACAATAAAGCTATATACTATCCATTATGGTCATAGAGAATTGTTTTTTGTTTGCTCTGTAAACACTACAGTCTACATATGTCTCTGGAATACTTACACAGACGCACATATATCTGCCGTTACCCTAGGACTACAATAAAAAGTCATATATTCCCCACTGGTCACAACTGGCTCCTCAAGAGTGTTAGATTTAATTGATAGTTTTACAATTTTCTTGAGGGTTGGGATTTGGTAGAACAGCAATAGTATTTTAAGCTTTCTATTTCAACTTTATCATTTTAGACACCCAGAAACTATATAAACTAAAAGATTTACAGCACCATACCTTTTCCACTTTGAAATTATATTTATGTTCGCTAATACTGAGTGCAATAAAGCAGAACCTCTGTCTTCTTCCAAGTAAACAGAAAAGAATTATAGTTTGTCTATGAAATTGGCAATGAACTTGAATACTTAATTATTCAAATGACATAAATACTATCCATATGAAAATAAAAGCTGTATTTATAATTAACAACGGGTGCATTATAATTACATACAAAATCATTTGCATAATTTAAGCAGCTACAAATCGAAGAAAGGTTTTTCATGTCCATTTAATGGGAAATAATAAAATATAAAAGGATTGAAGAGGTTATTTAGTGTAAAGTGATTAATTTTTTCCTCTCTGAGACACTGCTTCACTGCTCATTATGTTTGAGTAAAATCATCAGATAAAAAATAAATAAAAACATACTTAGTGTATTTTGTCTGCAAAACTGGTACATGCACAAACACACACACTAAATGGGAAAAATAAATTTTGCATTTTGAAACCTAAATAGTGAAGTAGCTTGGCAGTTACCTGCCAAAAAATAATAAGAAGTCTAAACTGCTACTCTTAACTCCTCCATTGCCGGGTGTATACAGTATATGCAGCATCCAAGAAGTGTGATTTAAACCTGGACGCCACATATATGTGCTCCTCTGTTTGTGCTGGAAGCACACTCGGTTGTGCGCACCCAGCACTGAGACCGAGTCATCAGTGACTGCTCCAGGTCTCAACCAATGGTTGAGAGCCAAAGGACTCAACTGACTTGATCACAGTGATCATTCTCTCTGTAGCCCATCCCTGTGTTGTTTCTCCTCTGTGAATAGGAGAAACAAAAGACTTTTCCTCTAGCGAGGCGGAAAATATACGTGGTATCTTTTCCTCCTTGCAAGTGGAGAAGTCTATAAAAAAAGATCTGTTACAAAAATAAAAAAATTAAGTTTAACTAGATCAGGGCTTGATCTAATTTAGTAAGTGTTAGTGTCAGTGTAGGTGTTAGGTGTTAGTGGCAGGGTGTCAGCTAATGTCAGTGTCAGTTAGTAGCAGTGTCAATGTCAGTTAGGGCTAGTTTACACTTGATTCAAAACAAGGCTTCGGGCAGGCTTTGTTAAAGCTCTCTGAAAGCTCCTGTCACTAAATAAAATGGTTAGCTTACAGTCCTGTTTACACATTGCTTTTGCTTGGTACCTTAATGAGGCTTCGGTGGGGCTTCAATGAGGCTTTGGTGGGGCTTTGATTAGGCTTTGGTTGTGCTTCGATGAGGCTTCGGTGGGGCTTCAATGGGGCTTCACGCAAGCTTTGCCATAGATTTCTATGGAGAATTTGAAGACGCTTTGAAGCATCACTAAAGCTACATGGGGTATAATTTTTGAAGCAAAGCCGAAGCAAAGCAAAGCAAAAGCAAGGTGTAAACAGGACTGTAAGCTAACCATTTTATTTAGTGACAGGGGCTTTGACTACCGTTCAGAGGGCTTTAACAAAGCCTGTCCAAAGCCTTGTTTTGAAGCAAGTATAAACTAGCCGTTAATGTGTGTTGAAGCAAGTGTAAATGAGCCCTAAGTGTCACTAAAGCTGCATTCACACCTAGGCATTTTGAATCGCAGGCAGAATTGCCACGATTCAGACCACAATTTCAAAACATTCTGCTAAAATGAGAAATCGCGCAATGCAATTTTCAGATGCCTTTCATGCACCTAAAAACACAGTCGTGTCAAGTTAGTGGCAGTGTTAGTGTCAGTTAGTGGCAGTGTTAGGGTCAGTGTGTTTTAGGCATTTATATTTAGTTTAAGTGCCAGTGTGTTTAGATAAAAAAAAAAAAAAATGCATACTATTGTTTCTTGGCTCTACTACTGGTACAAAGAAAAAATAATGCTGCACACATTTGGGGATCACGGTGATCATCAGAAGTAGGATAATTTATATTGCATTTTTTTTGGTGGTGGGTCATGGTAATGGCATACAAATATAAGGTTAAAGTTTAATTTTTCTTTTTTATTATTTTTGGCCAGTTTTCCTTTCATAGTAAAACAAAATTAGGAGATATCAATTAACACCAAATGAAAGCCTAATCTGTCCTGGAAAAAGCAATTATCTACCCGGATACACTAAGTTGCTGCAATGATATGATATATATGATATGACATGTCAAATTATGTTTGGTCATTAGGGTTTGTTTTAACACTGGTCATGAAGGGGTTAAGATTCACTTAACCCTGTCAAGCAGGATAACCAGTTCCCAGACTTCAGTGTTCTTCACTGCAGTTAAAACAATACAGCTTGGTCAGGGACCTGCCCCTGCCTCTTGGTGAATTGGAAAGGAGCAGCAGCACACTCATGAGAACATCACTCTGCTCTCTCCTAATAGCACGTTCTCTTTATTGGATTGACAGTTCTGCATGAGTCCTGCTGTACAGGGTAATACAGGAGGCTGATATAATGAAAGACTGAGGCACCAAAAAAAAAATAATTTCAATGATGGCAGGAACTCCTGAGGTTGCATTCCAGGATCTGGAATGCAACCTCAATATGCCAATAATAACAAATCTCTTAGCCAAAATATATTCTGCTACATGTCTTTGGTAAAAAAAACAAAAAAAACACAATAAGTGCATATTAAATGGTTTGTGTGAAAGTTATAGCGTCTACAAACTATGGGATTTATACTGGAATTTTTTACTATATTTATTTTTTTATACTATATCAGCGACTTAGAACGGGACTGAGATAGTGCAGCGGGCAGTCTGACACTAGCCGACGCTGGGAAGAACTAACTACCACTGACATCACCAGTGACATTATTACAGTGATCAGTGCTAATAATATGCACTGTCACTGTACTGACACTGGGCAGGAAGTCAGTACAGTGTTTATGTGTACTGTGTGCTGCTTTTACTGAGGATCTACTTGTTTTCATTCCGTGCTTAGCACGGAATGAACAAACAATGAGATTCTTTGTCACTGTACACAGCTCTGTGTTGTTTACATTCACAGAGCTGTATTCAATAAAGCTCAGAGCCAAACACAGGGTGCCGATGGTCAATCACTGTCTGGGACCCGGTGATCAGCATGTGCTGTGATGAATCACAGCACAGCAAGACCAGCAGGTGCGTGTACACGCCCCCCGCCCTAGTGCGCGGATCATGTACTATGTAAGTTATATGGTCGGCAAGCAGATATCCGAGCTGATTAGCTTCACACAAGCAGCTCAAGAAGAGAATCATTGGCTAGACTGAAAATTATTTAGAGACAGCAAGTCACAATACAGCTTGTCAACTGACATGGTGTATTTTCAACAGTTTTTTTTGTAGGTTTTCAGTTTTGACAGGATTTCAGCTTCATGGGTTTAAGTATATCTAAACCCAAGAACACATATTTTTTATGTATATTAGCTTACTTTTCTTAAGATGTGGCACCTGCATTTATTTTTTCCAGGCTTAGTTTCCTTTATTTTCACCTTGAGATTCTGCCAGTTGTCATGGCCGAGACACAGCACAATATCATATTTTTTTCATTTAGACTTTAACTGAGTCATCGCTCCAGGAGAGCACTCCCCCCCCCCCCCAACAGAAATGGCTGATTAAGTTATATGATCCATTGGAAGGCTAAAGTCAAGAAACAGAATTCATGTTGAAGCCGAGTAAACATGAACAATAATGATGTCTGATACGAAACTAGCTGAATATGGTCAAAATGTGTTTCAGACCGAAGGTACAAAACCTTTAATGAAAAAAAAAAAACATTGTGTCAAAGGATGAAATTGCCTCTTTAGTCAAACCCCAAATGTTGATTTGAGCTTTCCCTCAGACAATGACTGAGACGCAAAGTTAATGTTACACCAAAATAAAAAAAAACGGGCACCAATATCGGAACAGTGAATAATGTGTGTCTGAAATATCCAAAGGTTCATTTCAAATGCATTGCAAATTAGGATAAAAAGCCTTCTGTGTGCAGAAGCCCCCCTAATACTTACCTGAGGTCTATCTATATCCAGCGATGTTGCAGGAATGTCTCAGCTACCCGGAACTCCCCTCCTCATTGGTTGAGACAGCAGCGTAGCGCCATTGGCTCCCGCTGCTGTCAAACAAAGTCAGTTAGACAATCAGGCGAGAAAGGGGGTGGCTCAGCTTCCCCATAGCAAGTTGCTTGCTGTGGGGGCACTCGACAGGTGGGAGGGGCCAGGAACATCGAAGAGGGACCAGAGAAGAGGAGGATCTGGGCTGCTCTGTGCAAATCCACTGCACAGGACAGGTAAGTATAACATGTTTGTTATTTTAAACTAATAAAAAATCACTTTAAGTGTAGGGGTGTGTGTGTAATTTTTCACTTTTTTTTTTAGCACCAAAAGCCTTGCATTTAAAACATACCAGTTCTGTGCTTCTTTTTTTAACATAACAACAATGCAACAACGTTTTACAACATAATTTTCCCACATGTTGTATATCATTCCTTGTTCTTTGAGTTAAGTCATATCAAGGTTTCTGCCTATTCAGGTTTTCTTCTGTTTACTGTCCCTGCCAATTCAGGTTTCATCCATCATTCACTTCTACTGCAAATGCAGGATGGAGAATCACACTATATTACTCAAGGGGTTTTGTGATCTTTTTAGATCAAGATAACTACGATGGAAGTATGACTGGGCTTAGCTTTTTTTTATCATAAAGGTACACATATCCTTTATCGAACACTCAGTATAAACGAACATCCATGTCAAGTTGGGGCATTCTTTCTAGCATAACTTCTAAATCAGTCTCAAGATGGTCCCTCAACTGCCAAGGACTCTATGTCGTATGTCAGGGTTTTCTGCTATCATATGTCCCTTTATGACTTCTTTCTTTGGATTCTTCTATAATGCTCCATCAAAAGGACATTTCTTAGTGTGTGTCTTCATAGGGTAGATAATGCAAATACATCATTAAAATGAGTGACAGTATCCTTCAATAATTGGATTTAAGACATAACTAACATTTTATTCTCTACTGGATAGTTTAGAGACTCTTACATTTTTATATATCCATATTAATTTTAAAAATATATTTTACCCCAGAGAAAATATACAACATTTCTGCATAACAACCTTCATCAATGGTGGATGGAAGTAAAACCTAAATTTAGGGATGCATAAAAATATTCATGTGCCTGTATAAATGACCGATATGCTCAATAAATAAATGACTGAATCTAGCATGCAAGTAATGATTATTTGTGTGTCAATTTTAGTTTTACTTTAACGGTCAACATGGATATATCTATTAAAAATGTATTTGTGGTATTGAAGTGGTATATATATATGCACATTGAAAGATCAAGTTTGAGAGAGCTGTGAAAGGTCAAATTAAAGGTCTGATCTATATTTTTTGTCAGACTGTATAAGGACTGCCACAGAAGAATAACTCTTGAGAAGAGAAAGAGTTTACCAGTAGAACTTAGGATGGATCAAAGTGCTGATGTTTATTGGAAGGATACAAACATTTCCATCAAGGGAAATAGACCTATGAGTTGCCAATTAGATCTAACAAGTTTAGCTGTTCATTAAAGTGACCCTGTCAACACAGGATCACTTTTACCCAACATGTAAGGCCTAGGTTACACTCCCCCAAAGTAATCAAATACATTTCTTGCGAGCAACTACAATCCTATATGTTAAACGAGATCCAGCTGCTAGCACTTAACACAGCCCCATACTCATGTGTGCATATATAAAAAAAACATCAAATGTGTAAGGCTATATATACCTAAATCAATGTTATGCTGAATATAAATGAAAATCAAATATTATTACTAAAAAGTGCTCTAACTCATAATCATAGTGTCATGTGATCAATAATCAATTTTTTTTTGTTACAATACATCAACTTCCTCTGAATTAAATAAGTGTCAGTAATAGAAATAGAAACCACACAACGTAAAGAAAATATGTAGAATTATAGCAGTTCATAAAAGTGCCATCCCATCCATGCTGATGTCTCAAAAGTGCCATGCTTGCATGCTATGCTTCTATATATCCATATTTTTCTCTGAAGTGGCATTTGGGTGCTTAACACATGTGCTTACATAATACACTCGTGCTCGCCAATCAGTGCTCACCAGATGAAATGTGACCTTACACTTAAGTTCGGTCATATATTGCTTTTAGTCCTTCCAGGACTAGAGCAACTGATGTCTGCTTCCCCTTCCTACTGATGCCACTATGTCTCCTCAATACATGCAGCATATCCCGAGTGATGCATATAAGGAAAGGAATGCCAATAATAGTAATGCTTATATCGTAAAATACAAATGCTCTTTATTTCTCCAAAGGTACCACTGACAAAACGTTTTTGGATTTTGGCACGTGAGCTGTGGATCTGTCATTTCTTGCTCGATAGTGATTGAATAGCCAATGAAGCATCTGTTAAGATCTGAATCTGGGTTCTGGTCATCCAATGTACTCTCTTCCTCCCATTTGACCGAATAGAACGGCGGGACGCTCGAATGTAAAACACACTGGTCACAGGCTGACGCAGTGTCACGGATATGTTTTATGCTGAGTTTTTATGCTGTAAAAAGGAGGTGCACTGGAGCACCCAACTAATGTCAGTAGTAACTTTGGAGAAATAAAGAGCATTTATATTTTATGATAAAAGGATTATTGGCGTTCCCTTCCTTATATGCATGTCTCGGGATTATGCTGTATGTATTGAGGAGACATAACAACATCAGTAGGAAGGGAAAGCAGACAGCAGCTGCTGTAGTCCTGGAAGGACAAAAAAGTGATATACAGTATGACCGAACTTAAGTGTAAGGTCACATTTCATCTGGTGAGCACACATCTGATGGGGGAGCACTAGTGTATTATTTAGCACATGTGTTAAGCACCCAAACACCATTTCAGAAAAACATATGGATATATAGGAGAATGAAAGCACAGCACTTTTGATACACCAGCACGGATGGAATTGCACTTTTATGGACTATCCTTTTACATATATTTATTTATATTGTGTGGTTTCTATTTTTCTTACTGGCACTTACTTAAAATCAGAGGGAGTTGATGTATTGTAAAACAATTGGATTATTGATTACATGACACTATGATTATGAGTTGGAGCACTTTTTATTAATGATATTGTATTTATTATTCATATTGAGTATGAGTTAAAACACCTTTTATTAATGATATTGGATTTTAATTTATATTCAGCATAACATTGATTTAAGTATATATATAGTGTGGCACATTTAATGTTTATTTTACACTCCCCCTAAGCTTAAAGCCAGACATACATCACATGTATACACATACCATGGCAACAATTATCCCCCTCTCATGTTTGGCAGCCAGTACTGCCAGCTGAACGCAACTCATTCAAGTAAATGTGACAACACTGCTACTACCTGGCAACCACATGCAATGGATATGATTGCAGTGTGGGCTTTTAGAGGTAACAGCACCTGTCAAACGTCCTCTAAAATGTGCTCCACTGCAAATCGCTCTTCAGAGGGCTACCACAAGTGTAAACAAGCCCTAAAAGATTCATGGATGTACTAACCCTTCGGCTGGCTCAAGTATTGAAACCTGCTGCATCTTCCTTCTCCAGCTGCTGTACATATTTGACCGTCGAAGCAATCAACTACTTGCTTCCCCTGCTTTTACGTTTTACATTAGATGAACCACAGTGGCCAGTGAGGGAGTAAGTTAAGGTTGCCATCCACCCCCGTTTGCCAGGGACATTCCCCATTTTAAAGGGTCTGTCTCTAGCGAGTAAACATTCCTAGCAATGGTAGTGTTGTTGTCGGCTATAGTGCCCTGCCTGGTAGCCATTTTGGAAAATAAGCCAAAAATTGGGGCCAGTCACACATGCACGGCAAATGGCTCTTGGGCCAAAGACAATGTCTCCTATGCAATGCACAGCCATATTGGTATGGCAACACACATGCACGCTAACCAATATGGGGCAGAAGCTGCAGCTCTTCCGCACCAAACACAAAATAAGGTTTCCATTGGATGGGATAAATGCCAGAAAAGTGAAGAGGGGTGGAGACTAACTTATAAGACACATCAATTCGGGGAAGCAGGCTCCATTTTGATTCAGGCTCTCACTGGTGAGGACCTGATCACAGCCCAGTAGAGTTTGTAATGTACTTTGGTTTATTGTCCATTCTGTTTTTTCATGTTTGCATCAAAACAAGGTTCCTCATGTCATTGTGCTTGAATTAAGTCCAAAAATTCCTGCGCGTATGCTTTTCATTATAACTATCAGCACTCTAGATATCCGAATACAAGATAAAAAAATGATATAGATGAAATAGGGGCGCTCTCACCTTAAATCAATTACAATATTTTCAAAACAATCAAAATCAGTGTAATAAAACAATTTCAGTTTATGAATGAAAAAGTTCATAAGTGAAATACTTGATATCCTTAATCTTATAACTATAATGTGCCAAAAATCCACTTCACACAAGTGCCAGCTTCAGTGTGCCATACCACCAAACTGCCCAAACTTGTCACCAAATGGATAAGATCTCCAAATTATAAGAGATTTGCAGCACATATTTTTTTTTATAATCATTGATGGTTTAAATGGTATCACACAAGGTAGTTTGTACTTATGCTCTTTCCATGATGATCTTTGCTCTTTTGTGACTTGTGGGGTTGATCGCTGTTTATGTGCTACAGATCTCTTAAAATTTGGAGATCTTATTTATTTGCTAAGGAGTTTGGGCATTTTAGTGGTGTGGACAAAGCAGAGGGCAGTAAGAATACAGCAGCATCCTGGATGACTAAACGCATTGGGCAGGGTTGGCACATGATGTCATCCCACACCTTTGGAACACACACTCGCACCTGCAGGAAATGCTGGTGGAGTGTCACTGTTACAAGGCTAAACTTATCATCCGGAGTGTTGCGTCAGGCACAGGAAAACGTGATAATGCTATGTTTTTACAATAAAAAAAATGGTTTAATGCAATACAAGGCTTTCTCTCTCTGCCTTTGATTGGGGTTGGCTCTGGGGAAAATAAAGAAAGGGAATAACATTCTGGGGCACAAAAACAACAAGCACATTAAACCCATTTATTAATTGAAGGGGACTATAGGTGCACTGTATGAATGATTGACCTTCACTCGAGTGTTTGCGTTTGGTGCAAGGAATAGTTTTGGTGGATTACAGAACATTTGTGTGTAGATTCACTGGTTTTGTTGGCTAAGGACTTTGCAAATAAAATATGTCATTTTGAGTGTTGGTAATCACTTAGGGTGGACTTTTATCACATAATTTATTATATAGTATATGTGAATGGCACAGAAAGGCTATATGTAGTTATGTATCACAATTGTGTTGAATTTTTTTATTGCCCATTTTTCATGACATTTTTGATATGGTATAGTAGCTGGAATATACAATATATTGATAGTAGCAAGTCAGTAACAGTAACACAGTGCCATATCGTAAAAAATAGCCTGGTCATGAAGGGGGGTAAATTCTGGAAGTCAAGTGGTCAAACTCTTATCAATATGTCTTGTTTTTACCTGTGTTATATTTTATCGGTATCTAATGGAATAAATTAGTACAATTAAATGTACAGCCTATTTATATATGAATATATATATATATACATATATATATGTATATATATATATATATATATATATATATATATATATATATATATATATATATATATATAAATAAACCCCCATTTTTACAGTTTATATTGAAATTTAAACAGCTCAAATTCAGTGGAAAACCTGAAATGGTACAAAAAGTAAGCAGTAAACTGCCAGAGGTGAAAAAGAAAAGTTGAAAAAGAATGAAAAATAATACACATTTCAGAGTTATACAAAAAGGCCCTTTTTCAGGGAAGAAGTAATGGGTTAAAAACTCACAGATGTTTTGCAACGATGGAAGTAAATTAAGCCTTGAAAGTTTATGCTAGCAATTTCTTCAGGTTTCCCAACTTTTGTTGATTATTTACAAATTTATTTAATAAACTCTCATCAAAAGCAGTGATGAAACAGACTATGTTACTACACCCTCTTAAGCAATATTTGAACAGTATTGTACTGCAGAAAGTACATTATTAGTATATTGCTCTCAAAATGAAAAGAAAAAGGCATCTAACAAAGGAAGACACACAAACTATTATAACCCTTAAAAGTGTAGGTCTTTTATGTAGAGAAATTGCAAAGAAAGCCAAGGTGTCAGTGAGTACAGTTTTCTACACCATTTGGCACTTGGAAACTGGAGGAAACTCTGACTGGAGGGACAGTCTGGCAGACCCAAAACCACAACAGAATCAGAAGACAAGTTTCTGAGAGTTAACAGCTTGCGTAACAGGTGGCTCACAGGACAACAGCTTCAAGCACAGCATAACACTGATCAAGCAAGTCTCAGTTTACACTGTGAAGAAAAGACTTTGAGCTGCAGGCTTGAAAGGTTGAGTGGCTATAAGAAAGCCATTGCTAAGATGGCAAAATACGAAAAGAAAAAGACGCTTGCCTGGACCATAAAGCATAGTCAGTAGAGTACTGAAGACTGGAATAAGGTCTTACGGATTGATGAATCAAAATTTGAGATCTTTTGTTTATCACACAGGGATTGTGTATGCTGTCAAGTAGTTGAAAGGATGGTTCCTCGGTGTGTGACACCAACTGTCAAACATAGAGGAGAAAGTGTGATGGTCTGGGGTTCTATTGCTGTATCCAGGGTCAGCAACTTGCTCAGAGTGAGTGGCACCTTGAACCAAAACTACTACCCACTGGAATTTGACTAGTTGGTCTGGGGTTCATCCTACAGGAAGATAATGAAGTAAAACATACTTCCAGGCTGTGTCAAAACTACCTAAGAAGAAAAGAACAAGATGGTAGGCTTCAAATCATGGAATGGCCAGCACAGTCTCCAGACTAAAATCCCATTGAGTTGGTTTGGGATGAACTGGATAGAAGGGTAAAAGCAAATCAACCTACAAGTGCAACACATTTGTGGGAACTGCAACAGTGTTGGGAATATACACAGTATACCAAGATTAGCGCTGTCCCCACTAGTCCATTTCAACACAAGGAAAAAGTCTGAATATATGTATATTTACATATATTAAATTTCACTATGGGTGTTGCAGCTCTCCAATTAGTCCACTGGGTTGCAGACAAAGATCTGAAACAATATAAAGCAAGAGAGAGCGCACGCCAACCCTGGTGTATTAACGTTTTAATATGAAGTTCAATTTTATAAAATACGAGGATTGCACTCACAGATTGTTGATATAAAAAACAGCATAATCAGCTCCACAACAGCCTCCTCTCCTGGTCTGTATGTTTTCCAGAGACTTGCAGCAAGGTACAGGGAACACTGCAGGCATAGACCGCCTGCTATCTGATATCCTCCACTGCTCACAACATTAGCACGGACCAGCCGGCTCTGTGTGTCCTCACTCACGGCCAGGGGAGGAAAGGCACTGATGACGTGCTGACTCCTCTAGTATGCAAACAACAATTGCTAGGACAACATGTTTCAGAGGCGTGGCCTCCTTCTTCAGGTCAACAGTGTTGGGAAGAACTTTGTAAACAATATTTGATT
The DNA here is from genome assembly GCA_028564925.1 of Lithobates sylvaticus. Classification (NCBI taxonomy): domain Eukaryota; kingdom Metazoa; phylum Chordata; class Amphibia; order Anura; family Ranidae; genus Lithobates; species Lithobates sylvaticus. The sequence continues at coordinate 164,196,099 of CM053030.1, read as the reverse complement.
TCTGTTGAAGAAAGAATGCCACGAGTGTTCAGCTGTTATATCTGCAAAAGGTGGCTGATTTGATGAGTCAAAAATATAGATTACATTTTCTTAATGAAAACAATTTCATGATTTGTCCAATTGTATGTAGACAGAAAGAGAGAAATAAATATAATTTATTATCTGCTGAGCTGAAAACCCTATTGTATGGTAGGTATTGCAGAATCCAATACACGTGTAGTTTTCCTGCCTTACAGGATTTCTGTATCCTTTTAAAATGGTGACTGTCAATTATTATGCTCTCTCCTTATGCTAAACTTTATGTGCGACTTTTAAACTGCAAATGGTTCCTAGCTTTTGAAATAAACTATTTTTCTGAAGCTGAGAGGAGAGGAAAAAATATAAATCAAATCGGAAAAGCGGCAATATAGTGAACAGAAACTGTATTCTTCATTTCTGACACAGTTTTTCCTTTGACAGTTGCCTCTCTGATCCTACCTTATCTTTATTCTGCTACAATGGTGCACATAAGATCAAAAGAGAGAAAGCAAAAGTAAATCATTTATTCGGTAAAAGCCTGGGGCTTAATTCATTAGTGCTTAGAAATATCTCCTTAGATTCAGACCTACTCCCATAAAGAATGGTAATTTAACAGGTGTTTAAAGCTTACTTGTAATGAACACTTTAATTATTGAGCAAAAGAGAAATACCGTGATTTCCAGAGTTGGGAAAAAGCAGTAAAGAAGCCAACGTATCATTTTCCAAAACAGGAATAAATAGGGCCTGCAGATGCAGTGTGTTAAGATGCAAATGCGAGGACAAATGTACTGGATAACTACATTTTATTTCAGACTAGGTAGTAAAATATTTATATATTAGACATTTTCTGTAGGACTTTACAACAGACAACACAACAATTTTTTTAAATTGTGATTACAAATTTAATATTACCTTAGACTATACTGCTCCTATTATCTTACATAGATTTCAGTGGGTTTATCCTAGACTTAGAATACTCAAACTTAAATTATTTTAATGGCATAAACTTACTTATGAAAGATTAATATTAGATTTATATTTGCCTACTGTTTTACTGTTTATACTGAGAAACCAGCTTAATCAGTGGAACATGCAGGTCCAGTCTTCTCTTTTCATGGAAATTGCTTTAGAGCCCAATGTCTGGATCACAATGTGGACACTCCCACTTTCAAACTGATTTCTTGTGTACATAGGCTATTACTATTTTTTATTTAATACCTGTACCAGTTGTAACACGGCATTGTTACTGAGATGCAGAACTCCAATTGCCCACAAGATGGCAGTGTCCACTACTTTGCCTAATCGTAGTTGCAACACAAGTGTCCAGAGCAGTCTGGGAATTGTAGTCTCGAAGGAGGACCTTGAACACAGTGGAGCTGGGGTCACAGCTACAAGGTCCACAAGCACCAGAGGGGGTATATATAAAAACAAAAGCCCAGGAAGGAGCTGGGCAGTTAGAGAGATAGATACACCAACCAAGAAGAAGTGTGTTTAGCTGTGCTGTGTTGAGCCAGGCCAGGCTGGGCTGTATCTGTTGGGGCTGTACCATAGCTGAGTGGCTGCTGAGCTGAGCCATGGGCCATGGAGGTAACCCAACGTGGAGCATCTATCATCCGCATTCGCTGCATCGTTGCTTAAGGGCCCCCCCACCAAACAGACAACTTACGGCTGCATATGTTCTGTCACACAGGGATCTGGTTTGAGGGTCTCTGACTTAGAGGCTAAACACAATTGCTGCCACTTTCAACTGAGAGCAGCTGCTATTAAAACCAGAGACAGAGCACTAAAGCTGCCATTACCCCAGACTGCCGACTTTGATTACTTCTTGAGAACTTCTACTTGCTGCATAAGCCCCTAGTGCTATCTCCTCCTAATCCTCTCTCTGCATTTCTCTTCTTCTTTATTAGAATGTGTTTATCCTCTCCTAGCCACATTAAGAGGGTATACCCACCTACTGAGTTTTTCAACTGATTTTGAACGTCACTGTTAGAAACATCAAGCTGCTTTTGCTCGGCACCGTTAAAGGACTGCAACCATCCTGGCAGAAGCTTACTTCAAGGAACTGTCTAGATCCTGTTACATACCTGGGGGAAGAACTGGGTTGTTGGTAGTGTATTAACCATTACAGGGAGAATTGACCCCCTTCCTGACCAGGCCATTTTTTGCGATACAGCACTGTGTCGCATTTAAGGATCAAGCCTCTTTCTGAGATTTGTTGTTTACAAGTTAAAAACAGTTTTTTTTTGCTAGAAAATTATGTAGAACCCCCAAACATTATACATTTTAAATGGCAGTCGTCGCAATGCTTTCTGTCACACTGTATTTGCGCAGCGGTCATACAAGCGCACTTTTTTTGGTAAAAAATACACTAACAGTAAAGTTAGCCCAATTTTTTTTCATATTGTGAAAGATAATGTTACGCTGAGTAAATTGATACCCAATATGTCACGCTTGAAAATTGCGCCCGCTCGTGGAATGGCAAAAAACATTTACCCTTAAACATCCCTTGTAATAGAAAAAAAGCATGACAGGACCTCTTAAATATGAGATCTGGGGTCAAAAAGACCTCAGATCTCATATTTACACAAAAAAAAAAATTGTCATTAAAAAAATAAATAAATAAAAAATTGCCCTTTAAGAGCTATGGGCGGAAGTGACGTTTTGACGTCGCTTCCGCCCTGCATTGTTATGGAGACGGGTGGGGGCCGGGTGGGTGCCATCTTCCCCTCAGCAGCTAGCTGCTGCCATACCAACGATATTCCTCTTCAAACATCCGACGTATAACGGGCTGTCCGGAAGTGGTTAACTGACAATTGCACGGTATTGTACCCAAACAAAATGTATGCCCTTTTTTTCCTACAAATAGAGCTCTCTTTTGGTGGTATTTGATTATTTCTGCAGTATTTATTTTTTGCGCTATAAACAAAAGAAGAGCGACAATTTTGAAAAATACACAATATTTTTTACTTTTTGCTATAATAAATATCCCCAAATCAAAAAAAAAAATTTTTTCATCAGTTTAGGCCAATATGTATCCTACATATTTTTGGTAAAAAAATAGCAAAAAGCGTATATTGATTGGTTTGCGCAAAAGTTATAGCGTCTACAAAAATAGGGGATAGATTTATGGCATGTTTATTTTTTCTTTACTAGTGATGCCGGCGATCAGCAATTTTTATCAGGACTGCGACATTGCAGAGGACAGGTCGGACACTTTTGACACTTTTTGGGGCCATTGACATTTATACAGCGATCAGAGCTAAAAATAGCCACTGATTACTCTATAAATGTCACTGGCAGGGAAGGGGTTAACACTAGGGGGCACTCAAAGGGTTAAATGTGTTCCCTGGGTGTGTGTTCTAACTGTGGGGGGATGGGACTTACCCAGGGAGGAGACCGAGTTCCTAAGCATTAGGATCAACAGATCTCTCTCCTCACCCCTGACAGAACTTGGATTCGATCACGGGTGCCCGGCAAACATCACGGCCGCCGGGCACGTGCATCGGCTCCTAAGTGATGCGGCGGGGGGTGCGCGCGGCCCCTATATCCCTTAGAGCACCCGCCGTACAGCTATGGTGATTCACGCAGGGGAGTCATTCTGTATGTTTAAGTGCTAGCCGACCGCCCACTGTCGTTTGAACGTACAGCCCTAGGCCTAGCCCCATTTTCTGAGAGCTCTCAAGTGAACTAGCCTGTCGTACCTACATTTAGTCCTCCACAGTCACTTGGGGCATAATCTGTCAGTCAAAGAGTCTAGCTTTAAAGGTACATTGGTTTATTGCATTGTATTTGTATTGCACTGTTTTCCATATGTTGGCACTGAACTACTGATCTTCTGTGTTACCCCTTTTTGCTTGGGTCTACCAATACAATCTGCTCATTTTTATAAAATTCAGTGTGTGCTCTCTTTGTGCGACTGCTGGGAGTTCTCAGACATTGTATTCTGGGGGTGTTAGCAGGAGTGAAGTTCTGCCTAGGGCCAGAGAAAGAGTAGAATAATCCAATATTAACAGGGGCTCTTGCAGGGGTAGCGCTACACATTATTACACAAAACCTAGCACTGTTCCGGGTATGATAAAATTCCTTGAAGCTCAGCTCCAACCTCACTAATTTATCTACCAGTCAATCCCTATTGTCACACAAATAACTAAAATGCTGCATTTTAACCACTTCAGCCCCGGACCATTTGGCAGCCAAAGGACCAGAGGTCTTTTTTCAATTTCGCACTGCACTACTTTAACTGGTAATTGCGCGGTCATGCAATTTTGTAACCAAACGAAATTTGCGTCCTTTTCTTCCCACAAATAGAGCTTTCTTTTGATGGTATTTGATTGCCTCTGTGATTTTTATTTTTTGCGATATAAACGGAAAAAGAGCGAAAATTTTGAAAAAAAAAGAGATTTTCTACTTTTTGTTATAAAAAAAATCTAATAAACTCAATTTTAGTCAAACATTTGGCCCAAAATGTATTCAGCCACATGTCTTTAGTAAAAAAAATGCCAATAAGCGTATATTTATTGGTTTGCGCAAAAGTTATAGCGTCTACAAACTAGAGTACATTTTCTGGAATTTACACCGCTTTTAATTTATGACTGCCTATTTCATTTCTTGAGGTGCTAAAATGGCAGAGAAGTACAAAACCCCCCCAAATGACCCCATTTTGGAAAGTAGACACCCCAAGCTATTTGCTGAGAGGCATGTTGAGCCCATTGAATATTTTTTTTTTTAGTCCCAAGTGATTGAATAAAGACAAAAATAAAAAAGATTTTTTTTTTTTTCAAAAAAGTTGTCACTAAATGATATATTGCTCACACATGCCATAGTTATATGTGGAATTGCACCCCAAAATACATTTTGCTGCTTCTCCTGAGTATGGGGATACCACATGTGTGGGACTTTTTGGGAGCCTAGCCGCGTACGGGGCCCCGAAACCCAAGCACCGCCTTCAGGATTTCTAAGGGTGCAAATTTTTGATTTCACTCCTCACTACCTATCACCGTTTCGAAGGCCATAAAATGCCAAAATAGCACAAAACCCCCCCAAATGACCCCATTTTTGGAAAGTAGACACCCAAGCTATTTGTTGAGAGGCATGGTGAGTATTTTACAGCTCTCATTTGTTTTTGAAAATGAAGAAAGTAAAGAAAAAAAAAAAATTTTTTTCTTTTTTCAATTTTCAAAACTTTGTGACAAAAAGCGAGATCTGCAAAATACTCACAATACCTCTCAGCAAATAGCTTGGGGTGTCTACTTTCCAAAATGGGGTCATTTTTGGGGGTTTTATGCCATCTGGGCATTCCATGGCCTCCGAAACTGTGATTGGCAGTGAGAAGTGAAATAAAAAAATTACACCCTTAGAAAGCCTGAAGGCGGTGATTGGTTTTTGGGGTTCCGTACGCAGCTAGGCTCCCAAAAAGTCCCACACATGTGGTATCCCCGTACTCAGGAGAAGCAACAGAATGTATTTTGGGGTGTATTTCCACATATGCCCATGACATGTTTGAGCAATATATCATTTAGTGACAACTTTTTGTAAAAAAAATATATATATTTTTTTTTTTTCATTATTCAATCTCTTGGGACAAAAAAAAAAAATATTTAATGGGCTCAACATTGCTCTCAGCAAATAGCTTGGGGTGTCTACTTTCCAAAATGGGGTCATTTGGGGGGGGTTTGAACTGTCCTGGCATTTTATGCACAACATTTAGAAGCCTATGTCACACGTCACCCACTCTTCTAACCACTTGTAGACAAAGCCCTTTCTGACACTTTTTGTTTACATGAAAACATATTTTTTTTTTGCAAGAAAATTACGTTGAACCCCCAAACACTATATATATTGTTAAAGCAAAGGCCCTACAGATTAAAATGGTGGGTGTTGCATTTTTTTTTTCCACACAGTATTTGCGCAGCGATTTTTCAAACGCATTTTTTGTGGAAAAAATACACTTTTTTTTATTTTAATGCACTAAAACACACTATATTGCTCAAATTTTTGATGAAATAAAAAATATGATCTTAGGCCGAGTACATGGATACCAAACACGACATGCTTTAAAATTGCGCACAAACACGCAGTGGCGACAAACTACATACATTTTTAAAAGCCTTTAAAAGCCTTTACATGATACCACATTAGATTCACGGAGGAGGTCTACTGCTAAAATTACTGCCCTCGATCTGACCTTCGCGGTGATACCTCACATGCATGGTGCAATTGCTGTTTACATATGACGCCAGACCAACGCTTGTGTACGCCTTTGCGCAAGAGAAGGGGGGGCAGGGGTGCTTTTTTTTTTTTTTTTTGTTTTTTTTTTTATTTATTTAGCTTTTTTATTTTATTTTTAAACTGTTCCTTCCATTTTTTTTCTTTGTTATGATTTTTATTGTTATCTCAGGGAATGTAAATATCCCCTATGATAGCAATAGGCAGTGACAGGTACTCTTTTTTTGAAAAAATTGGGGTCTATTAGACCCTAGATCTTTCCTCTGCCCTCAAAGCATCTGACCACACCAAGATTGGTGTGATAAAATGCTTTCCCAATTTCCCAATGGCGCGGTTTATATCCGGGAGGGGGGGACATTCCCTCCCACTGCTTGTAAAAGCAGTCTAGAGGCTAATTACCCGCTAGAATTGCTTTTACATGAAAGCCGATCACTGGCTGAAAAGAATGATACCAAGATGATACCTAAACCTGCAGGCATCATTCTGGTATAACCATTCAAAGTCCAGCAACATACTGGACATATATTGTAATCTTTTTTTTTTCATGCAGCCTCTTGGCTGAACGAAAAAAAGAGATTGATTGGTGGGTATGCCCACCATTAGAATACCTCCCTTCATCCACCCACTTCTAATGATGGGCATACATGCACCATTTATATATGCCGATGCATGGGGGCATCCTCCCGCAAAAGTTATGCCGTGTACACACGGTCGGAATTTCGACCGTATGTACGTGGCATTAGGAGCCAATCGCTCCCCCCCCCCCCCTGCTGCCCCCATGCTTCGGCATATATGCTCTTTTTTTTAACTGTGGTGGTGAAATCACCTCCTACAGCGTTGGAGTCGCGGCTTTATGTATCGTGGGAGCAAACGCTGTTGCTGTCAAGATAAATAAATCCGCGTTGCAACTGAATGGCGCACCTGAAAACAAAAAAATGCTCAACACTAAAACACACAGTAAACAAAATTACATACCTGAAAAGCAAGCATGATAAAACATAATAAAACATAATAAAACATAATAAAACATTGCAGAATAGAATGGAGTAAAAAAAGAGCAACAATAGAGAGAGAATAGAGTGAGAGAGAGAACAATAAAACGACAACTATTTTATTTTTTTTTATTTTTTTGAGATTCACAGGTAAAAAAGCTCCTGACTGAAGCGACTGAATCAAAACGCTACCACAAAAAAAATGTTAGCGATCGCAGGGATCAGGCCTGACTCTGCGAACGCTGCAGTTATGTGTGCTTAGTGTTTTGTAAGTGACAGTGATCGATCGATACTGCACTTGGGTGGGCTGGGCTGGGCGGAGGGGGAAAACGCAGGTGCTAGCAGGTATCTGGGCTGATCCCGCTAACAATGCGTTTTTTTTTGGAACCCTAAACTGCTGGGACGCTAGTATAGATCTGATCAGATCAGATATTGATCTGTTCAGATACTGTGCCACTAAGGGAGGTGTATGCTTTGTGCGTGGGTGTTTGCGGTACTGGCACTAACCTGGGGCGACGCAGACCTTATTTGACCCTAAAACCTAATTGATATCACCCGCCGGGCGATCAGGGGGTTAAACCGTTATTGGGTAATAAATGGCGGGTGCCCTGACAGTATAAAAAACAAGCTAACTAACCAGCGTCACCCGTAACAGTAATACAAAAAAAAACTGGTTACCTAGCGACACTAATGCAGCGATCAGAAAAACGATCGCTTAGTGACACTGGCAAAAGGGGGTGAAAGGGTTAACTAGGGGCAATCAGGGGGTTAAACCTTTATTAGGTAATATATGGGGGTACCTGACGCTATATAAAAACCTGACGGGGAACCTAAATAACGAAATAACTAACTGGCTAACCAGCGTCACCAGTGACAGTTATACAGTGATCACTGGTGAAAGGGTTAACTCTAGGGGCAATCAGGGGGTTAAAACCTTTATTTAGGTTGTAATATGGGGGTACCTGACCTATAAACCTATTTATGAACCTATATAAACATGGCGGTTACCTAAAAAAAAAAAATGGTTACCTAGCGACACTAATGCAGCGATCAGAAAAACGATCGCTTAGTGACACTGGCAAAAGGGGGTGAAAGGGTTAACTAGGGGCAATCAGGGGGTTAAAACCTTTATTAGGTAATATATGGGGTACCTGACGCTATATAAAAACCTGACGGGGAACCTAAATAACGAAATAACTAACTGGCTAACCAGCGTCACCAGTGACAGTTATACTGTGATCACTGGTGAAAGGGTTAACTCTAGGGGCAATCAGGGGGTTAAAACCTTTATTTAGGTTGTAATATGGGGGTACCTGACCTATAAACCTATTTATGAACCTATATAAACATGGCGGTTACCTAAAAAAAAAAAATGGTTACCTAGCGACAGCAGTGACACTAATACAGCGATCAGAAAAACGATCGCTTAGTGACACTGGCAAAAGGGGGTGAAAGGGTTACCTGGGGGGCAATCAAGGGGTTAAACCTTTATTAGGGGGGGGTGGGGGGCTACCTTGGACCTAAAACTAACTGCCCTGACAGTTATTACAGTCACACTGACACTAAATGCAGTGATCAGTAAAAAAATGATCACTGCAATTAGTGACACTGTGACTGGGGGGGGAGGGGGTGATCTGGGGGGTGATCAGGGGGTGACAGGGGGGTGTTTTGTGTGCCTATGTGTACTGGTGTCAGTGTACTGTTTGTGCACTAACCTTTAGATGTTCACAGCTCGGCGTTCCGGTCACATAGACCGGCGCACCGAGCGTGACATCACTTCCTCTGCCTGTGTTTTGATTGACACAGACAGAGGAAGCATCTGATTCGCCAGGAGCGATCGCGAGGGGGTGGCCAGAAACCACTGGCCGTCCCCTCATCCCGGATCGCTCCTGAAGCGATCCCGACCGTCCCCGCCGGCCGGGGGGGGGTCCGATCGGACCCCCCACCCGCCGGAAGAATGGCACGTACAGGTACGTGGTTCTGCCTGTACGTGCCATTCTGCCGACGTATATATACAGGGGGCGGTCGGCAAGTGGTTAAACTATACTCACTTTCCTCTTAAAGACTAAGTTCACCTTTGTTCACCTTTTTTTTTCTTTTCATTTTTTTTTTATTCCAGCTCCCCCATGTACCAATATAGCATTAATGTACTTATTTTGCAAAAATAAAACGGCTTTCCATTAATTTTATTCAAGTTTACCTCGCTGACTTCATAGCTGTTTAAACTCACTGCTCAATTACTTCTGCCTTACTTCCTGGTCAGACTTTAGGTCATGACACATGAAGAGGTTCACCAGCTGAGGGTAGATGATGCAGGGTGTGTGCTACTGAGATCAGCTGGTCAACTCCTTCCTGTGTCATAACCTAAAGTCTGAACAGAATGTAAGGCAGATGTAATGGGGCAGTCAGTTTAACCACTTCAGCCCCAGAAGGATTTACCCCCTTAATGGCCATTTTTTGTGATACAGCACTGCGTTGCTTTAACTGACAATTGTGCAGTCGTGCAACCTTGTTCCCAAACAAAATTGATGTATTTTTTTCCCACAAATAGAGCTTTCTTTTGGTGGTATTTGATCACCTCTGCGGTTTTTATTTTTTGCGCTATAAACAAAAAAACACAGACAATTTAAAAGGAAAAAATGAAAATGTTCTGCTATAATACATATCCAAAAAAAATATATATATAAAAAAACGAATGTATTCATCAGTTTAGGTCAATATGTATTCTGCTACATATTTTTGGTAAAAAAAATCACAATAAGTGTATATTGATTCATTTGTGCAAAAGTTATAGCTTCTACAATATAAAGGAAAGATTTAGGGACTTTTTTTTATTGTTGTTACTAGTAATGGCGGGATCAGTGATTTTTAGTAAGATTGCAATATTGCAGTGGACAAATCTGAACCTAAGTGACACTTTTTGGTGGCACCAATACAGTGATCAGTGCTATAAAAATGCACAGATCACTGTATAGATGGCACTGGCAGGAAAGGGGTTAACACTAGGGGGGATCAAAGGGTTAAGTATTCCCTAGGGAGGTGCTTTCTAACTGTCAGGGGAACGGACTGACTGGGAGTAGAGAGATGGCTGTTCCTGATGACTAGGAACAGCTGATCTCTCTCTCCTCCCCTGTCAGAATGAGGATCCACCTTGTTTACATAGGCAGATCCCACATGCACAGACCGACTTGCAGGTACGTCGGGTTTGTGCAGCCCAGTCGCCTTGCTGCAGTATATGTGGAAGGCAGTCGGCAAGTGGTTAAACAGCTATGAAGAGAGTGAGGTAAGCGTGTGTAGAATTAATGGAAAGCGGTTTTATTTTTGCAGAATTAGTACACTACTGCTATATTGGTACATAGGGGAGCTGGAATTTAGAAGAAAAAAAAAAGGTGAACTTAGCCTTTAACATTGAGCAGCTTGTTGTACCATTTTGCCCATTGCCTCTATGTGATTTTACAGTTAGATGATGCCCAGTGTCATTCAACAAACTACTTCCCCTGGGACTGCATGAGACATGTCACCTGGCTCTGTCCTGTCAATTTGGGCTTTATGGATACAAACAGGGGCAGTCCCCCAGGAGCAAATATGCTACTACACGCATAAGAGGTGGATGGATCCCTGTCCTAGTGATTGTCGCCCAGGATTCTCAAATAGGCAGGTTGAGGGGCTCCAGGAGGATTATTTAATTTGGAGGAAACTGTTTTATCAGTTTCCTCTGTGGTTGGCAAAATCCAGTTGGGGACCTGGAGCCTGGAGATTTCATAGCGATTTGGGTGGGATGGAATCTCCAATCCTGGGACTGGGCTTTGGGAACAGCCAGGAGTCTGGCTTGTTGATTGTACAGGTGGGTCCTGGGCTTATAGCAGAGCCTGGACCAGGGTTCTGGGTTCCACCCTCTTGAGGAGTCCAGGTGTGCAAGGGAGAAGTGTGCCTGTTGGCACAGGACAGTCTGACAGAGCAGACGGAGGGCCCAAGTCAATGGGCTGAAGCAGCCAGGAAGCTGTGAGAGATAGTATCACCAGAGGTACAGTGTGGGTACCAAACAGGGACACAGTTACAGGACCGAGAGTCAACGAGGACCGAGGTCAACGCCTGAATAGCAGTGCTGACCAGAGAGCCAGGTGGCTCAGTATTTTCCATTTATTTCATTATTGCTTTGAAGTTGAAACCCCAGCGTGGGAATCCTGGATGAACTGTTTTTTTCTTTTACTTTAATAAACAAGGGCCAAAAAAGCCCTTAAACCGCATATCTGGTGTAGACTTGCCTTACTGGTAAGCTCTACATTGAATCTAAATAACCCCCAATATTACACCATGCTCACACTGTGTGCTCTTAGAGGCACATGAGTGATAAGCACCCAGGGCAAAAGAGAGTAGCCAAATATAGGTCTCCTTTAATAGTGACAGTGGTTGGCATGACTGGATGGGTTTGCAGCAACAAAATCACATAGTGGCTCTGGCTGTCTTATACAGAGGGATTCACTCTGAATCTGCTGCCAGCAGAACCGCATAGCCCAGGAATGCCAGGATAGCCAGCTGGATCCATTTCTCATGGTTCACTGTGCTGTTAGTGCTAGTGGTTGATATCTTTTTGACTTCCCAGCTCATCCTGCCCTTGATCACCAAACATTAAGCCAGAGGAGCAAGGTCATGTAATTATTTTTTTGGTGGCAATATTAAGCTATTGAATGACAAAATATTTGAAAGCAGGAAGATTTAAAAGGAAGCCTGAGTGACCTGTATTTACTTTACTATTACTGATGTAATGTTCTGGTTTCTGTGCAGGCTTCATCTTCAGTAAAAACTGTATGTCAAAAAACATATCTTCAGTTTTGGCTTTGGGCCCTTCTAAATTCTGATTATCTCTAATGGTCAGTAAGGTTTCCTATGACATTAAAGGACCAATGCCTAGGCTTAGGATGAAGAAGAGGGCAAGACTAAGCTCAAAGTTTCTGTTACTTTCTGATTCTGTCTGCAGTAAAATGCACTGATTTTTTTTCCAGACTATCAGAAAATTTATATTGATGCCAACGTAGGAATTCATTTTTTCACTGCTATGTTCATGGGAACTTATATAACTACAATATAAAGAAAGGGAACTTTACCACATTATAAGCAATTGATAATCTTTATACAAGTTGAAAAAAATATTCAGCAGTCTACACAGACAAGCAGCATCTAGTATGCAGGAGAAAGCAAGTATAATGCATGACATGATAGCACCGTTTATTGATTCTCACTCATTTGTCAAACAGACATGCCGACTGACTTCCCCTCAGATGCAAAATGTTATTCAAGAGCTCAGGGGAATCGCCTGTAAGTCGTACTGGCAGTAAAGGGAGATTATTTTTCAAATAATTTCATGGTCATATCTTTTCTGCTACAGAACACTGCACATTAAATCTATCAGTCAACAAGTGTCATCTTTTCCTGTCCATTTTTTACATGAAGGAACCATTTAACCTAAACCAGAAGCTGACTTACATAAAAAGCTATTAAAAACATTAACAGTAATAAAAGTGCAACTTCCCATGAATTTATCACGCACTTTGGAGTTAGGTTGCCTGACCTCATTTACACACAGATTCAGATGGACTGATCTATAACAGATATAGTCGCACACACTAATAGTAAAATCTGTAAGCTATGGATGTTTGGCATCTTTGAGGAACTTCTGGAATGCCGCATGTATCAAGCATGTGCAAAAAAGTGCCCCATGATGGTCGCATATTGTACATGAACTAATATGGTCATCTGTTGACTGCTATTCCACCCTTCCTGACTGTAAGCCCCCGTACACACGGTTGAAAATTTCGACCACAAAATCCGTTAGATTTTTTCCGACAGATTTTGTCTGACACTGGTGTTGCATACACACGGTCGGACAATGTTGTCAGAAAATTTGATTATTCTGAACGTGGTGACGTTCGTTGCATACGATGGAACTACATAGAGGCTAGTAGCCAATAGCTTTGGTCTCGTAATTTGATCTGAGCATGCGTGGCACTTTGTCCGTCAGAATTCTCAACACACGATTGGAAAAAGTCAGATCGGATTTTTCTGTCGGAATATTTGAGTTCCTGCTCCGACGGAAAAAGTCAGATGGAGCCCACACACGGGCGTATTTTCCGACAACATGGTCTGATCGGACATTTTCCGTCGGAATTTCCGAGCGTGTGTATGGGGCTTAAGTGTCTGCTATTCATACACGGCTCAGTTCCTATCAGGGTAGGCCTGAAAATTATATAACTTTTTGGCAGTCAAGCCATCAATATCATCTATATTCATCTATATACTGTATACTGTAAATAAAGCTTAAAGTTGCCCACTATTTTATGTTATCTATCCAGTTAGTTTTAGCCTTCTTATGATTCCATAGTATTATGACAAGAGGTCAGCTGTGTGTTTTATGAAACTGCAATTAACTTTCATACTTTCTCATGTATTTTGAGTTATGATGTACTTCTAAATCTTCCTCTAAAAACCAAACATGTGTTTACGTTTTAGGGTCCCTTTAAATCTTAACTATTGAGTAGATTTGTGTCCATGTCCCTGAAGCAATGTCATACTTATTTAAAAGTAACAAAACAGAAAGGTTCAGGCACACAGTGTAATCAATATAACCCAAACTGGATGCCTGTCAGAAAAACATTTAACAATATAAGACATCAGACTTTATGCATCCTCAAAGTTCACATCCTGTCAGCTAGAGGAGATGAAAGGCAACGGTGTCAACTCTTCAAACCTGTTATGTAGCTATCTCGTTGAATCTAAAATATTAATAATGAATGTTCAAAATAAAATATTGAAAGTTCTTTTTGGAAATTACAAGAGATGAAAAAGGCATTTGAAGTTTCTGCTGCATTATACCTTTTTTTGCAGCACCTCCTGCCATCGTACCCATCTAGGTTTCATACTCACTTCATACTCTTCTTTGAATCCGTAGCCTTCAGCACATTTCATCTGTGTGATGTGCTGCAGCAAGTCAGCTACCCGGATGGCTGGGTGAAGCTGGCCTGTCTGGTAGGGAACATCAGCTGCCTCCCGTTTCTTGTATGTATGAGACTGGGCTAAGCTGCTTGTCTCGCTGTTCGTGTGGTTTTCATCTATCAAAAACAAAAAAAAACAGGGTTAGTGATTTTGAACTTGTATAAAATAGAAATAAAATATAAATGAAGTATAAACATAAATTTAAAAAAAACAAAAACACTAAAATATAAATGAAAGAAGTGGAAATGAAATTATGACGAGATAGAAGGCAAAACACTGAGATAAGAAATATGCACATTTTAAATTACATTTTAAATAGTTGGTAACGATGCCTCAAATACAAATGAAACAGGCTGAAACAAATTCACAGAGTAGTTTGTAACAGTATACGCAACAGAGCTACAAAGTAAATAACTAACTAAAACCCTTTAAAACATATGTAAAAAAAATGAAACACAATATGGTTGGACACTGGTACGGTACAGACGTTTAAGGTTTACAGTTCTACCCCATTCATTTGCATGCAACTTGTAACCAAGGTTCTTAAACAACACATGAAATGGGGCAAAACTGAGATGCAAACAGACAAAAACAGAACCACTGGGTGTGAAAAAGACCTACATGGGTTCCCCTGCCATTTATCCTTCCAAGTGCTGGAAAAATATACAGAACTTTGCAATGTATACTCATCCAGCATGGGAAAGGACACCCACCTCCCCCATAGTGTTTCTCCAGAGCGTACAAAGAGAAACTTACCATTAATTGGCACTTTTAAGAAGATTTATCAGGAGGGAAAAGAGTAGGAAAAAAATAAGACAGGGCATAAGCAATTAAAATGTATTCATTAACAACAGCATGGCTCCTGACTGTGGTCAAATAGAAGAGACGGGGTATGAGGTTGAACTAAAAAGCCATAGAAAATAGGAAGCTAAGCGCTAAAAATTTTGGTGGATCTATGATTGTATACCTATTAATAATGAGGGGCAGGGTAACAAACTTTTTGGGATTTTCTACTCAGAGCTAAAAGTGGACCCTTGTTGGAGAAACTTAAAGTGGCATTAAAGAGAGATGCCCAACACCTACACATTTTAGGATTGGGATCAATAGATACACTTTCATATTTCAAGTGCTGCATCATAATATTATGGCTCATTCGTTACGGTATAATGGTTCTCTATGAGCATAATTTTTTGTCAATCGAAGGCTGCTTACAAAGATCCAGTTAGGGCTCAGGGACATCTCAGTGTTATCACACAGCGCTCTTTCAATTACGGGTCTACTTTTATATTGAAAGTCGAAAACCCCTAGGGAATTAACCTTTAGTGAGGAAGTATAGAAGCTGCCATTTTCGATTCCTCCTTCTGAAAATGTTAGTTCTCTGGTTGTCATAGCAATCCAGTGGCTTTAGTACTCCCTAAGTGACTAACTTCGAACAAGCATCCAGATTAGAAGTTTGCTTTGACTTTCTTAACATGCATGTTTGCTCCAGGTCAGAGTCTCAAAATACTGAAGCCAGGAGCAGCCTAACAACTAACAGTTTCACAAGGAGTTCAATAGCAGCTTCCCTGTTTGTCTCACTAAAGGTTTCCTTTAATCCTACTGTAGTTCACATATTTTATCTAGATGAGTATTTTTATTTAATGGTGGAAGTGATAAAAATAAAAACATCTTTTCATTGTCTGAAAAATTAATAGGTCAAAAGTCAAATGTCCACAAATATTGCTTATGTTATAAAATTATCGTTTAACTTAAATTAATTCTTATATAAGTCCAAAGGCTATACTTTAAATGGGTTTCTAGCTGGGTATGATGTATCTTATAATTTATGTATTTCATGCACATGTGCATAATGAAGACATAGATCTATGAAGGGATATTACTTAAAGGTAACATAATATATACAATCTACTACATCATGCCTAAAAATAAGATACGACACAAAGGACAAAAAACATAATGCCATTTAATTTTGTTTATTTTTAATTGTCAAATAATCCATCAAATTTTTGTATCACAATATATCCAACCTAACTCCAAATCCTCATGAGATTCTGGTCCAGTCCTGGTTTTCAAACTCCCATTCTGGTCCTGGTATTCCAGATTTTCTACAGAAAATTAAAAATGCCATGACCAGAATGCATCGAAAAAACAGAACATTTGAAACAAAAACAAAGAAAATCAGTAATAGGAAAAGATAACAATACCCCCCCCCCCCCCCCTCCATCCCCCACAAAAAAAATTGTACAAAATGTTTACATTGAAGATAAGTCATATTAAAAAATAGATGTATACAGTTTTATAATGGAATAAAAATAATTGGTCATCAGTACTACATATCATGCAACAATTTAATAAAGATCTCAAAAGCATCACAAACATTATATAAGCTTTCACAAAAGTATTTACATACTAAATGTTGCGGGAAGTAAACTCTTTAAAAAATAACATCTTTAGTGCTGTTTTCCTTCATTGAAAACATCCATTTGATAAAAAGCCAAACTCATATATATTTACAAATGCATTTTCTTGCATTTTATGAAACACTTGTTACTGTGATATTTAGATTAGGCATCCAGACTGTACATTTATTTAGTAGGTCTAAATTTTGCATACTTAGTAAATGTTTTCTGCTATGAAGAAAAGTTCAGTAATCTGACTTAGAATTACATCTTTTCTATTATACAAATAAACTTTTATATTTCTTAAATTCTAATGAATGCATTATAAGGCAATTAGTTTGAAAGGTGTGGCCTGCTTTTGCCTATAACTTTTATTTTATAAATTGAATACATATTTTAGAAAACTACACATAAAAGTATACTTTACTGTTGAAAATATAAACATATGAATGTACAACTTAATAAATTAATACACTAATGGACTTTTACTATATTTTATATACATATGTATTACTTCTCAGCCTTTTGGCTAAGATTAGGTGTAGATTATATATATATATATATATATATATATATATATATATATATATATATGTATTACAATTTAACTGGTGTGGCTGTTATGCAGCTATACATATACATCGCATTTTTCTACTACACAAAAAAATATACACAAATATGGTGGACAATTTTAACAATTTCGTTATAGGGTCCCAAACACTCCCTTCTCATTACTAACATCATTTCCACTTGTACTTGTCACTACATTACTAGGCCCCCTTACTGCTCTGCCCAATAGTTGCTGCACTGTCTGTTAAAGTATTATTTTAGCAATTGATATGCTCAGTGATGGACAAAGTCAGCGAGGGTTCCCTGTGCAGAAATTATGCATTATATAATAGCTTACTGAATTGTGAAGAAAAAAGACCCAGAACCCAACCAGGATACCTTAAGTCACTGAAAGTACCCTGCTTGTCATCTGGCCGCTGAGGTCCTTGGGCCCATTACAGGCAAGAGAAGCCCCTACCTGCAATGGGCCCCAGGACCTCAGAGGCCCTTGGTGCCTGTATGGACGGCACTGCTGTTTCCACCACTGGATAATCTTCATTTAAAAAAACATGAAGAACAGTGCCGTTAAAAACTTTTAGCTTACATGATTCTTGTTAAAAAAGCAGCCTAGTCCTTATTTACCGATTTATGTGAAACTGCAAATAAAATCAGAACCTACAAATGACTAGGTATTATTGTTGGCATCTTTGGCATTGCGGACATTACCTAGAGGAGAGCAAATTTCTTTGGTTAGTAAGGATCCACAGGAATGGTGGATAGGTTTATCAATATAGTTGAAACAATTTTTAGCTTTATAAGCCCAAAACTGATAAATAAAACTCTCAGGAGTAGGAGTATTTAATTGTAAAGTGTAGATAATGGCGGTCTCATGTAACATATTCCTGATCTCTACAGTTTCCTGCAGCATATCTCCAGCCTTTAACTACACCTGTAGCATGTTCCCAGTCTCTATTGACCATAAGCAGAATATTGTCTGCCTCTGACAGTCTTTTGTAGCACTACATATACTGAAAATTGAATTGAAGATGCGAAGGACCGCAGTTGAGTTCTCCTTTTTATAGTAAGTTGACCACCACTGTTTTATATCCTACTGGGACAAATTTACAGGTCCAGTTTCATGACAGAATATTTGAAAGAAGGGAAATGTTTTTTCTAATTCTTCAGAGATTATTCTTCTATTCATAAGTGATGCATGTTGGCATCCCATTGTGTACAGACAATGCTGTACTATAAATACAAATTTGATTATCTAATTTATTTTGTGAATTAAAACTGTATGACAGGCTTACTTGTCAGTGTCAGAAGTGCTGGACAGAGATAAGGGAATGAAAAAAAAAATATCTAAGATTTTACTTAATAGGCTTACTATAATCCTGCAATTAAATCTCACAGATTTATTCATCCAAACTGTGCATTTTCTTCCCTCAAGGGACATTTATATGTGTGATAAAGGCCTTCTCTAGGGAAAGGGAAGGGAAATTCTTAGAATTTGTAGATATTGTGAACCATATCCTAGGCTGCCATAGATTGTGTAATTGATATTTGACATGGCCTGTAGTGTTTCAGATCTGTTCATGGAAGAAGGTACTGTAGGTATTTGACTACTAAAGTTAAAACAAAATTCTTCTCCTATACCCTCTAAAATAAAAATTGCTATATTATTTTGGTTGTTCATAAAAATTCCCCAGCCTTTTTCAAATGGTGTGATAAAGATGATAAAGAGACCTTTTACATCCAAACAAATAGGCACATGTTTACAAAAACTAGAACAAGTTCTTCTTCACACAGTTTTTAACTATTTGACCTCTAGAAGGTTTTACCTCCTTTTTTGCTATTCAGCACTGTGCAACTTTAATTGTCAATTGTCATCACTGTATGCAAATGGCATTTACATAATTGTTTTCACACAAATATTGTTTATTTTATTTTTTTGGGGGGTGGGGGTTGCTATATAAATGAGCCATTGACCAAATATTTTGAAAAAATATATATTTTCTACTTTCTGTTACAAAATGTATCCAATTAAATCAAATGTCTTAATTTATTTTAGACCAATATGTATTCTGCTACATGTCTTTGGTATCAAAAAAATCCCACAAAGTGTAAATGAATTGGTTTGTGTGAAAGTTCCTTTTTAGAAAGTAGACAGTCTTAGGTATTTAGTAAAAGGCATGGTGAGTTTTTCGAAGTTGTAATTTTTTGTCACAATTTTTTGGAAAATTAAGAAACCAAATCATTTTTTTTACAGTTTATTTTTACATATTGTTACTAGTGCAGTACAAGGTCAACACATGGTGGTGATCACGGATACTGACTGGTGCCAACAAAACATTTATTAAACATTTTATTTAACATTAATTTTTAACATTTTGTTCTACATACTTTCATCAGAATAGTGCAGTGTCCTGATAGTGATCGGGGATTTTCTTTTACACTTTGATTGCTGTTACAGTGATCATCACTGTAACAGCAATGTTTTGAACTGTCATGCATGGGTTACATTCATAACACCTGTCATTTACTACTGTGTGCTGTGATTGGATCACAGCTATCACATGGTACAGGGTGCTGTGTTTGTCCCAGGTACCATGTGATAGCTGTGGGCCAACCACAGCATCACTATAGGAAGTACAGCTATTATGAATGAAATTAATTTAAAACAGCTTTGTTGACAATGTGACCATGTGATTGCAAAACGATCAGTTGATACCCTGGCTCAAAACGGCTGGGTACCAGGAGTCGCAATCCACACGGTGGACACAGCGATCAAGGGGGCGGCAAGCTGTTCGCCTCTAACCTGGAACAGACAGGATGACATACATGTTTGTGATCCTGCCAGCTCGTGTCGCCTTGCCGCAGTAAATTTACTGTGGCCAGCAGCAAGCAGTTACAATGTATAAGAGCAGAGTGTATAGAAACATTTCACAAATCTTTTAGCAAGATTCAAGTAGCTTTGTTGAAGCTTTAAAGGCCTTAACACAACAGTTTAAAGCTTGCCAAAAGCATTACAAAATCTTTGCAGAAACTTGATGTGCACACTGCTCTTTTAAAAGCTGAAGCCATATGAACAAAGTCTAAAAGCAGGCAGGCTGCTAATAAAATCCAATCACATGTCCCATGAAGCCAGGACTCTGCTTGGTATAAGTGATTGTTTCAGTTTCAGGTGTTGTAGAACAATGAATAAATTTCAAATTTTTACATAAACGTGTCCATGTGCTGCTTTGGCATTCCTTGGTAATGTTACGTAATTCTGTGTGAAAGCCAGGCTGAAGATTACTTCATCAAAGATTTCCTCCCTATCAGGCATCCAGGTACACGTTTAGGAGATTTCTAAAGTTCCCAAAGTTTAAAATGGTATTTTAATGATTCTGCAAATGGCAACAGGAAAAAACAACCATGGCAATACCTGTCTGGAGTTTGCATGTTCTCCATGTGCTTGCGTGGGTTTCCTCCAGGTACTCTGTTTTTCCTCCTACATTCCATAGGTTAAGTAAATCTTGTCTAAATTGGCCCCAGTATATGTATGTATGAATGTAAGATAGGGACCTTAGATTGTAAGCTCCTTGAGGGAAGGGACTGATGTGAATGTTAATGGCTGAATATATATATGTGGAGTGCTGCATAAACTGATGGCACTATATACGTACCAGTAATACAAAATTAAAAAAACACCAGACAACCAAGGCGTTTCGGGGGCTGGGCACTCCCCCTTCATCAGGGCTTTAGAACAAACAATATATCAGTTGGACCCTGAGCAAAGCTCCGGAAATAATTCACTCCAAACCAGGAGGACAAACTTTAAAAGGTGGAAGAGTAGCATGGTCACTGCTAAGTACTGTGTATGTTAGAGGTTTTATTCTAAGGGCCCATCACACCGGTAACCTTTGCCGAATCCACAGGCATTGGTGTGCACTGTATGACACAGTGCTGAATGCACTAAACCCAGCACATTGCACTGTTTACTTTGTTTCACATAACTTTATGGAAATGTAACTGTAAGCATACTGCTCAGCCACTGACATGGGACACCTTTTAAAAGATTATCCTCCTGGTTTGGATTTGATTTTTTCAACATCATTGCTCTGGGTCAAACTGATATTTAGTTTATTTTAGAGTCTGATGAAGGGAAATTGCTAAACCACCAAAATGCATTGGCTGCCTGGTCTTTTTCCTGCTGTCATTTGTGGAATCAATAATATACCACTTTGGACTCAAGAAACTATTGTTTGGTGCTTTCTTTGGTTGAAATGCTTATGTAGTTCCCAAATCAGATGACTTTTGTATTTTGAGAAAGGGCCCTTTTTTCTTGGGAGCTGCCAATCGCAAGCCATTTGGCTTTATAAGGACTTTCATTATATACCAGGGATCTGAATCCAGTGCCTCATCTACTTCTACCTAGTATGATAGGATGTAAGGCATCTTACTGTTGTCACTCCACTGGAAAGGAATACCATAAATTAGAGTTTGAACTGCTAACAATTAACTGAGAGGTTAATAGCCTGTCAAACAGTTATCATGCTAGGTAACAAGCTCCTAACCTCAAAGATCTGAAGGATCAATTCTGAATGCCTTAAGGGCATGCAATCTATAAACTGGTTTCACACAATTCATTATAACAGCCCAGGAATTCATTAATATCAATACAGCATCGAGAAATAACTTCATAGCAGAAAACACAATGCAATAACCCCCCTTTGACTGCTTTGTTCTGTTTTATATGACTTGATTACATGATATTTTTGCAATATCAAAATTTCAAGATTTTTTATTAAAGGACAGTAAATTGATCTGGTGAATGGATCTTAGCCAATTGAATAGATTATGTTGAAAGTACACCTGACCTCAGGTCCCAGACCAGTAAAATACTGATAGCTGTATGTAGTTTGATGGCTCTGCTCCTTAAAGATATTATAAATGTTTAAACAAGAATGCTTCACAATGATTTGTAGATGTATGACAGTTAAGATCTGACATGTTTAATACAATTTGCAGTGCTTGTTTACAAGTGAAACAAGTTCAACATCTTCTATTGTTTGAGTCTGACTTCATTATAAATTTCTATTTGATGTATAAAACTAATTACAAAGTACCTTAAAGTTGACAGCACAAGTGTTCAATGAAGAGAAAAAGCATTTATTCTACAAAAATGTCTGAAAGACTAAAATTTACAGGTGTGAAAAATAAATACTTGTAAAATTAGACTGTTCTACCAAAGTTAAGGGAATAGAAAGACATGAGATTTTTTAGACAAACATTGCAGATCAGTGTTAGCCAACATTTGGTTCTCCAGCTTTCACCTGGGCTACAATTCCCATCAACCCTGGAAACTCCATCCAGCAAGTAATTGATGGGAGTCATAGCCCATTAGTAGCTAGCAGAGTCATTTCTTGGCTGCCACTGTTACATGTTTTACTTTAGAAGTATTCAGCTCCAACATGCAGTCACAGTGAAAAACTGTCCCACGAAAATATTGTAGTATAAGATTGTGTACAAGCCAAGTGGGCAAAGCTGTGATAGATTTGAATGACCCCCACGTATACAAAACAATCTTTAGTAGCACCATTTAATGAACATTGAATACTTTTCTTCATAACATGTTCAGCATTTGCATGTGTAAGAATCACTAGAGTCACTGCTGTGTGAAGAGCCAAACACAGGACGCATGGGTAAAGTCTCTTCTGCTATCACTGTCTATCCTAGTCATTTGTACAGATAACTTTTATGAAGGGAAATGATCTCACCTAGAATTGCAGTTGGCACAAATGGATCTGCCATACACCACAAGCAGGTCAAAGCAGGAAGAAAAAAAGGATAAAAGAGAGAAGGAGAAAACAGACAATAATTGATGCAAACTTTGAAGACTACAGATGCAAGGTAGATACATGTTTACACATAGGGAAGGTTTATAACACCGCTTCAAAAAAGGTCAAAGACAGTTTACTCTTATCAATGGCATTGTCTAGAGGTTGGGAGAGTCTAGTACAATAATGAATTCAGTTCCCCCATCTCTGCAATGCATCATTTTAAAATCCTATACTAAACAATTCTGGCTGCCACCTTGCCCATTATGTCAATCCTACAGAAGGTAAGCTGGCCATATATGGAGCCAGCCAGCTGATTAAAAAAAGACTAAACTGATTCCTCCAACCACACATTTAAGTTCCCCCACTGTGCTATTGTATTCCGGCAGCTGGACATCCGCTGTCAGAATACACTGATCAACACTGCAGCCGATTTGGCTGAAAATGATGATGGATCGAAAATATACTGACAGGACTATTTGGGAGGAACTAATTAGTGGATCAACTCCTCTCTAACGGGAACAGCCATACATGGATCAAAATTTGGCCTATTCCTACAGAACCATGTATGGCCAGCTTTAAGGAAGGACTTGCCTGGGAAGCAAGCTGATCAAACATACATATTACAACACTACCCTACTACCACAGACAGAGCCATAGACAATCTCTCCTTTAAAATCTATTAGAAAAGAAAAATTCTGATTCCATGAGTGTCTTTTGGATTTCTTTAATGAATCAAATATCCCCATTACTATTATTATGATTACAGCAACATTTAGCTTTTTTATATTTCCAAAGAGCATGGATACTATCATTTAAAACTTGCAACAACATCACTGGAGAACTATATTGGCACAACAATTTACATTACACTTGAAATGAAGAACACTAGATCTAAGGTAGGGTCAATGGTTTCTTTGACTGGATTGCAGATAGTTTTGCCATACCATTAGTAGATTAGTGCACACCTGATTCATTCAACAGTCCAAAACATATTCATTATTTCTTTTGTATATGGACACAGTAATTTTGGTGTATTTTACTGCATACAAAAGCCACAGAAGGGATGCCAAGGGACCATGAAAAAATCAGGGCATTTATTCGTACACCTGCAATCTTGAAGGAAAAAAATATGCTGCAAGGTAGGCAATTATTGAATGTTTGCACTGGCGCTGCTTTTTTTTATCCATGAGGGATTTAAGGTACTTGTAAATAGTGTCCAGCCTTGCTTGTTGTTAACCGACTCCTGTCCTATATCAATAATTAAAGTGGCCGCTCCATATGGCTTTGGTAAAAAAGTTAGGCTTTAGAAAAGTTCACATTAATATGTTGCTGAACAATGGAGCTTGTCATAGCTAATATTCCAATCCATAACTCTAAGCCCCGATACAGTAATACTGAGTCATAAAACGGATTTTCAGGTACATTTAAAGGACCTGTGTGCACATGCACCATTTCCAGCGTCCATATGCCTAGAGCAGAAAACTCACAGTGAGGATCAATAAGCAACAAAAACAGAGTTAGGTCAGCTGTGCCTATAACATCCTTTTCCAAACAGAAAAAAATGAAAAAATGGTACAAGCACTTTATGAAACCTATGAACACAAATCCTAATACTCAGCTACAATTATCAATATGTATTAAAGTGATATTATTTATTTTAGGTCAACAGAACAATTAAAAAATAGTAATACAAGCTTTTTTTTTTTTTACCAAATAGGTGCTTGAAAGAAAATTTACTTTAACCCAATAGAAGTTCAGCTTCTCAATTAGCTTTTGTGAACTTCAAACAGGTTTTGTATTACCATAAAAGTCTACTGAAATGCAAAGCTTGCTTGAATCAGGTCAGAAGGAGGTCAATAGTAGCTCAAATGCACCTATCAATGAATTCTGAATGATCTTAGAAGTGTCTAAAACTGATGTTGAACTGATTTAATTGACACAAGCCCAAAGCTTGTTGACAGAGATCCTTATTGTCTCAGTGCAGAGTAGGAAAGGAACTAAGGATACTGATAGAAATGTTCTTCTTAGCATACTTTTCATACATACAACCTCATGTGTGTTGTTTAGCTGGTAATACAATATGAAAACATGTTTTTTAGCAATAAAGGTTTACACAGCATCTGGACCAGGGCTAAAAGTGATCCTGGTATATAAGGAACAGCTGCATATACATGTGTACATGGCGAGCTTTGCGGAGCATATTTGAGCTGTATCATTCATATATCATCATGGAAAAATGGTGATTCAGTAATAATTTTGGGGATCCAACTAGAAATGTACAAGTATTGTGTATTAAATCAATACTGAATGAAAGTGATAATGGGAAACCCCATCAATGCTCACATACATCTACAAATATTGTACAACTTTCAGCAGCGAATGGTGAATGAAAGAAAGTGAGAGAATAGGAAGCACAATTCATGCCTATTGTGTCGGTAAAAGTTGCTACAAAAACCAGTGTTGCCAATATAAGTATCCATAAGGATTGTAGTGAGATACTAAAAATGGTTGGCATACAGTTTTTTTTTTAAGAATGTACCTAATTCCTTGTGGTTTAACAGTTTCCACAACCATTCCTGTAACTAGAATAACTTGCTTTGACGTCTGTGGATATGCCTGGCAATGCTTGAAGTTTTACTGACCAGCAAATGCCATAAATTCCAGCAGCCTACAAAATTCCTGCAGTAATATAGGGAAAGTAATGGCTCTGAAGATTCAAGTTCAGTTGTAGTAAAGACGGCAGTGACAAAGAAACTTGAAAGAAATGCTATCTTTGCTATGAAGCTGAGGAAGACACGTTAGTCAAATATTATCGACTTCACAGTTACCTTGCTAACATGTGACTTGGCTCTAGTTAATTGGTGCTTCTGGGTTATTCACTGCTTCTCTTCTCGCACTCATATAAGGATACTGAAAGTACTGAATAGCACAGATGCATTTTTTTTACAGCATTATACCTACTGCCAAGTCAAACATAGCCTCGGCCGGTATGAAATCTGCTAAACTCAAGGTTTCCTGGGAGGACTTTGACATCACCAGAACTCAATGCAGCTGTTGAAATGGGGAGGAAGCAGCTAAATTCCCCAGACTTCCTAATGGTGTCTATATAACAGAAAACTAAACAGCTGGGAATGATGGGTAATAACTTGCAGTACTGCAGCACAATACTGTTTGATGAACCCCCTTTTGATTATTTTCCCTTATAAACCTCACAGAGTGCCATTTATATGCTCAGAACTATGAACAGTTTTGGAAAAGTGATGGCAACCCAGTTCGAAATCAACATAACTAAAGCATTATCTTTGATGTTGCAGTATGGCAAGCAATTTGCAGTCTACACCTGTTTTGACATTGGTTTACTTAAAGCCCAACTACACCCAAAAAATTGTGCTTTTTTTTAAGTTTTGGACAGAGAGGGGCAGGGTTAGTACCCCTCTCGTGTTCCTATTTCTGTTTATGTCTCCATTTGGGAGATTTCCCCTTACTTCCTTTCTTCCTAGAAACAGGGTATCATTGGGGCAGGAAGTGAACGATTGTTATAGAGACAGACAGGATGATTTACTAAGGGATGAGTCAAGATTCATTTCAATAACCCAATCATACGAAAAGCTAATTTCTGCATTTTTATTTAATCTGAACATAGTTGGATAACTGAAATTAAACTTCATACATTTTTTTTTAATGAATATTCTCAAATACATTAGTAAATCAGCCACAATGTTATAAAGGAATATAGCTTCTTCTGCTTTTCCCCTATCTTCTCTGGTACTGGGGACCTCAGTTTCATGAATTTCTTTTCCTGGGGTAACAGCAACAGGACAAGAGGAAAAATCTCCCCAGCAGGGGCACAACAGAAATGAAAACCCTACTGTAGTAACTTTTTATCTGGTCACTCCCACAGCCTCCCTTCAAACCAAGACCTTTGTGTCCTAACATACAGTATATGGATCTACCCCATGGAAGAGAGACTGAAGATGAAGGTGTCTAGGAAAGTTATGCTTACCTTTGACAACACTGTTTACATTATAGATACCTCCTGGTGCACCTTGAAGACATTGCTTTCTTTATTGTTTTGAAATTCTATGTTACCTCACGTTTTTGTTTTGTTTATATGTTCTTGATGCTGCCTACTTCTTTTTTTGTTAGCTCATTGAAAATTGTAATGAATCTTTATGGATGAAAAAAAAAGTTTGGGCTATAGTTGGGGCTCATCTTACAATGAATGACATTAAATGAACACTCCAAACCTGCCCCATAATCAGCCATGACAATCTACCATCACTGTGATTTTCATGAGGCAAGATGCTCTTTAGCTTTCTGCACACATACTGAAAAATAGAATAATGATTGAATAAAGTAGAACATTATTTCTATATCCTGCTTACCTGGGTAGTATGAGTTGGGCACGGTTGTACTTAGAGTGTTTGTTTTCATTGTGAATGAAGATGGTGATGAAACAGCTGCAAAGAAAGAACAATAATTATTTAATCTACTTAACTAGACATCTGGCATATTAACATTACCGCAGCGCCCTGGTGTGAATGGCCCCTCGAAGTCCATATACAACACCAACACACTGCATTGTTATTCATTGTTAATTGCACCTCAATGCATACATTTAGTGTGCTGCAGTATACTGTATATGCATTATACTGTACCACAATGTACTGTTGTGTCCTAAAAAACCAGAGCAGGACCCAATAAAGGTACATTGATATCCCATGCAAAATAAATAGACCGTTTACCACAAAGCATTTAAAAGCATGAAATTGTGGCGAATGGGCCCTATTTTACTAAGCAGTAAGCACAACCTACATATGCAATGAACAAACATAGGTACGTTTATTAAAAAAATATGATTTTAGAATGTTTTTTTGATCTTCTAATAACTAATGGTGTCAAATTGATGACTGTTTTCTGCCATGGTTCTAAAAACAATCAAAATGGCAGGATGGAAAATGTTTCTTGAGAAAATTTAATTCTAACCGTAAATGTGTTTTTTGATTGAGAAATTCCATTCATTCCATAAGTGAATGTTAAAGGCAAACAAAATGTTGAAGTACTTTCAAATAGCATTATTAATTGTACTGATAGGATTTTTCATGCAAACCTTCATATTACGAGTGATGTCTACGAGTCCCTCGGCTGTCTGATTGGCTGAGACATAGAAGTGGTGCCACTGGCTCCCGTGGCTGTCAATCAAAGTCAGTTAGCCAATCTGGAGAGAGAGGGGGTGGGGCTAAATGGCAGCTTCGTGTCTGAATGGATACACAGAGCTGCAGCTCAGCTCGGGTGCCCCCACAGCAAGCTGCTTGTTGTTGGGGCACTTGACAGGAGGGAGGGGCCAGGAGCAGTAAAGAGGGACCTGATAAGAGGAGGATCCAGGCTGCTCTTTGCAAAACCACTAGACAGAGGAGGTAAGTATAACGCGTTTGTTATTTTTGTTAATATGAAAACAAGACTTCACCACATTAAAGTGGAACTTCCCTGTTTTCGTTCCAGTTTCAGTTGGGTATGTGAAAATCAAAAGTCAGCAGCTATAAAAACTGTAGCTAGTAAGTACAAGACATTTACAAGGTTTCCAGTGCAACATATGTCCCATTTTTCTGGTGCCAGACTGTTTTTGTCATTTTATAAAAGCTGTAGCTACTAACTATTAATGGACAGACACTCATTTGCCCAGGGAATTTTAACTGTGGGCAGCTGGCTGTGACTCCTTGAGGCTTCACAGCTGGCTGCTCACTGTGCATGCAAGAGCTGCGCTGTAAATGATCCTGCAGTCTATTGGGACCTGTGATGTGTCCCAGAAGGCTGCAGGCAGGGATGGGAGGGGAGAACTTCAGAAGTGGGAGCGGGTACCTGTCAAAACCAGATGCCCACTCCACCCTTCCAAAAAAATCAGCCAAATATTTTAGAGGGGCGGGGGGGGGGGGGGGGGAGAGCTGAACTTTCCCTTTTGGGTGAAGTTCCACTTTATCATGTGTTATCTTCATATGTTCACAGTATATAGTGCATTTAAATGCAAACTGCTGATTGGACAATGATGGAGCGGCAGCAGATTAATGAGGTTATTCCTATATTCTCTCCTCCTAGCATTGTCAGACACTGTCAGACTCAAATTTAGGATGTAGGTTTGTATGCTAGAAAAGACATGTACTATTTTTTAATGAATGCATAAACGAATTGAATGGTATTTCAAAATACCTGCCTGGAGTCCCAGTTTAAGGTATTGTCAGCGTTCCTGGAAATCCCTTTAATGCTGTTATTCTCAGGGAGCCAATAAGCTGAAAAAGCTCAGCCCACACAATGGGCTTATGAGCCTGGAGACTATAACTAACATGCCGATTTCCTCAATGCTTAAAAAAAAAACACAACTCCAAGCTATTCTTAAATGAGGAAAATGGAAATTATTCACAGTGTATAATAGAAAAAGTACATCATGCTCCCAGCTATACTCTGGGCTTTGACAGCAAAGACAGGCAAACTTGTTATGATTATTAAGAGAAAGCCCTTGATGCATCAGTGGCTGCTCATTACAATACGCAATGTGATTTAAGGCACAGCACGGGAAGCACTGATTTTCCATAAGTGACTACTTTGTCCATTAAATTGATTGGTTAATGAGATGGAAAAGTCTTAAAAGTCACTCTTATTCACTTCAGTTGCTTCCTCCTCCATGCATTAGTAAAAATAAAACTCAGTGCTGGAGCAAAATCATTTTGAACTTACATCTGCCATTTAGATTGTGCGTGTCCATGAAAGAGAAAGCTTCATCACAGTTGGTGCCTTGCTCCGTGTAGCTTTTATCCATTGAATTCACCATCACTGTCATCTCCTGGCGGGTGCTGCTCAGGGTCTCTTTCCGCTTCTTTGCCAGTTTCCTGGAAAACAATTGGCACAAAAAACAATAAATCACTACTGCTACATGACATTACACACACGGCTACATGATTTTAGTACAGCCTGTACTAGCTGACTACCTTTTTAGTTAATGCTTTTCACAAGGCTGAGTTAATACATTTACCCATCTGAGCAGAAAAAATTTCCCTTGCAGATGACATGATACGTGAGAAAAAAAAGAGCACCTGTCTTGGGTCACAGGTTTTCATAGCAGAAGAATGTATGGGTTAATTGAAACTTGCATATTTTATTCTTAAAAATGTTTTCTTTACAGTTGAACACAGAAGATTTTTATGATGTTGATGCTGCTTGTGGTCTGTAGTTTTCCCTTTTATTAAAGTGTTAGTGTAGTGTATTAATTTAGTTACTCCCAAAATTCGTTTTTATCTATTTAGTTTCGTTAAAAAATGCGTTTGTCCGAAAATCCAAAATAATTAAGGTCGAATCTGTCATTGAAGGCTTATGGTGTCTGTCGAATGTTCTAAGAAGATTCAACGGAGCAGCTAAACTGTACGACGCAGCATTCGTACATTTCCGGTCGAATATTCCGCCTACAAGCTATAGTAGAATTCTAATGTATGACACTAGTAATAATTATATTTATTAATTATTATTACTAGTCAACCAACATTAATTCTTCTATAGCCTATGGGCGGAGCATTTGACCATAAATGTCAGTTCGTGGCGATTCGCTGAATCTTCATGTCAAATCTTTTCTCTCTATGTCGAATAATTTTGGACTAATAGAGTTGGTTAGGCACATTCAACCTTTTTTGCTATTGTCTCTATAATGTGGAATTTTCTCTCTATGTCGAATGTTTTCTCTCTATGTAGAATAATCTTGAACTAATAGAGCTAAGGTTAGGCACATTCGACCACAGGTTCGATGGACACAGATCGCTATTGTCAGCGTCATGTTGAATCCCCTATCTATATCGAACTGTTGTTGCAACAAAAACTAAAATAAAGCATTTGCCGGTTTTCTGATTCTGCACGTTCGTTATCGTTTATTAAATCGATAACGAAAATACCTGAAATTCGGACGAAAATGCATTCGGACAAAAACGAATGCACATGTCTACAAACCAATCTCGTTTTGATCGGATGCTTTTAAGGGCAGAAGAAAGATCTGGGGTCTCAGGCTGCATTCACACCTGAGGGTTTTGTCGCCTGAAGCTACAAAACGCTAGAGGGGAAAAAATACATTATTCTCTATGGAGATGGTTCACATCTCCACTCCAAAACGCCTGAAGCTGAACGCCTGAAGCTCAAACAAGTTCCGGACCCTTTTTTGTCGCTAAAATCAGGCAGATTTGGGCGTTTTTCTTCTTTTTACATTGGTGACCCTTTGCTCTGCACAAAATCGTGACAAAACATGGTAAAAAACGCAGCAAAATCGTGGTAAAAAACGATGCAATTAGTGCGATTTTCTGCCTGAAAACGCTACGCTCAGGTGTGAATGCAGCCTGAGGCTGCATTCACACCTGAGCGTTTTGTCGCCTGAAGCCTGAAGCTACAAAACGCTAGAGGGGAAAAAATACATTATTCTCTATGGAGATGGTTCACATCACCACTCCAAAACGCCTGAAGCGGAACGCCTGAAGCTCAAACAACTTCCGGACCCTTTTTTGTCGCTCGAATCGGGCAAATTTGAGTGTTTTTCTTCTTTTTACATTGGTGACCTTTTGCTCTGCACATTATCGTGGCATAACGTGGTAAAAAAACGCAGTGAAATCGCGGTAAAAAATGTTGCAAAAAACGCTGCAATTCGCGCAATTTTCTGCCTGAAAACGCTACGCTCAGGTGTAGACCCCGGATGTCTCAGTAAAGAGAACCAGTTACAGATACTGTTGTTCATCCCTTTTTAATAGCAATAAAAGTGATCACATTTTTTTTTTAAAGAGAGTGTAAAAAAATTATAATTTTTTTTAAATAAAAAGGTGAACACATACATAAGTCATGCATGCACACATGTAAATGGTGTTCGCACCACACATGCACACATGTGAGGTATCACCACAAACGTTATAGCAAGAGCAATAATTCTAGCACCTCCTGTGTATCTCTAAACTGGTAACCTGTAAAACCTTTAAGGCGTTGTCTATGGCAATTTTTAAGTATCATAGTTTGCTGCCATTGCTCGGGCGTACACAATTTTAAAGCGTGACATGTTAGGTATACATTTAATGGGCATAACATCATATTTTATATTTTACAAATTGGGTATTATATTGTGTTTTTGTGTATCAAAATTTATTAAATTAGGACCTCTACTTAAATATATACTGTTTGGTGGTTCTACGTAATTTTCTAGCGAAAAATGCAGATTTTTACAAGTAGGAGGGGAATGCCAGATTTGGCCCTGTGGGCAAGTGGTTTATTACTATTGCAGAAAATGGAGAAGTTTTCATCTTCACTGATATCCCAGATAGGTGACATATGGTCTTGCCGAGCACAATGCGTATATATAAGTTGCGGTTTGCACGATTTTTTACTGGGGAAGCCATCAGCCATAATCCTGTTAATTTTTTTCTCATGAAAGAGGTCAGAGCAGCTAATTAACTGCTGTATCGCTTTCAGAAGCAGCGGGAGGGGACCGCTTGCCGATGTTTCTCAGGCTTACCATTTTTACTGACGCGCCCGAGAAAAGATCCAATGGGTCACGCAGCTGGCCATAGAGATTACTAGAGACCAGATCATCTCTGATCGCCTCTATAGTCTTGGAGGACCAGAGCGACTTCATAATGTCACTTTTGGTATAGGGCGGAAGTAAACAATTTTTTTTTTAAAATCAAAATCTAGATCTAATTATTTTTTTTTAATCTTTTGCTTTTAAAGGTAGAGGAGATATTTGGAGCCTTATTGACCCCATATATCATTATAAAGAGGACCTATCTTGCCTTATTTCTATTATAAGCAATGTTTACATTCTTTGTAATAGGAATACAACTGATAAAAAAAAAAATGAAAGGGACAGTATACAAATAAAAAATAAAATAAATCCGAAAAAAAATGAAAGTGCATCAATTCCTCAGTGCTCGCACACAAAAGTGAACTCATACATAAGTTGTGCGCGTATATGTAAACAGTGTTCACACCACACAAGTGAGTTATCGCCACGAACAAGAGCAATATTTCTAGAGCTAGATCTCCTCTGTAACTCAAAAAAAAAATTCAATGTCGGCTATGGAGATATTTTAGTATCATAGTTTGTCGCCCTTTTCACGAGCGTGTGCAATTTTAAAGCATGACATGTTAGGTATCTATTTACTTGGCGTATCATTATCTTTTATACTTTTCCAAAAAATTGGGTTATATATATATATATATATATATATATATATATATATATATTTTTTTTTGCATTAAAAGTCATTAAAGTGTATTTTTTTTTAAAAAATTGCATTTGAAAAACCGCTGCACAACTACTGTGTGATATAAATTATTGTAATGATAGCCATTTTATTCGCTGGCAAAAAAATACATATAATATTTGGGGGTTCTAAGTGGTTTTCTAGCAAAAAATACTGATTTAAACTTATAAACAAAAACTGCCAGAGGCTTGGTCGGCAAGTGGATAAGGACAAATAGGATGCAACTATATTAATGAGGGATGAACCTTATTGAACCTAAATTTAATTTAATTGACAAATAACGGTATTTGGGAGGAAAAAGGACTCTATATTTCACTGCTTATATTCTGTACCCATACAGAGCAACCAGACCTGATTAAATATTCCTAACTTTTTAAAAACCATGGCTTGAGATTAAGGTGGTCTATTTATAAAACATTCAAGGGACAAATGTCACAAGCTGCATGGATTTCCCCCATATTTTCTCTAATACTATCCGTCCGTTGACCAGGTATGAACAGTTATTGCCTATGAGCACTGATTTCTGTTGCACATTTGTGTAACACAGAGTTGTTATGACTATGACTTATACAAATGTTCTTTCATATCTGGGCACTAAATATCATAGTATATGTAAAAAAGCAGGAGAGCAAGGTTTATGTTTATTTTATGATTGACATAGTGTGTACATATTCTGAAAATTATATAAAACCATTTCCATCAGTCTCTGCACTGGCAGAGCTTAAAAACTCATTCCCCTTCCACAGTCAGAAAAAGAACACATACACCCACGCCATAGGCCTGGTTTAAAAAGGAGCCAATTAACTAACCCATAAGTATGTTGTTTTTTTTTTTTTGGATCACGAAAGGAAACTGAAGCACATAATCTAAGCTCTCTAATGGAAATGTGTAATGGTTTTGGACATACTGCCTTTCTTTATTTGCTATGGTCAGGACAATACAAAAACAAAACATTTTCCTTTATTATCGGACATATATGAAATATAGCATAATAATATTTTGCATTACCCATTTTAGCCAGGGGGAACTTTATCCCCCCTTTCACATTTTTAGATTTCCTCTCCACCCCTATTGTAAAAACCACAAAAAGAAAGAGAGGGCGCATAGATCTAGTGCATTATCCCAAAACCATTGCTTTATTAATAAAAATGGTAAGAGATACCAAATGTATCAAGCTCATCACATGGTACAATGTCATCCAATCCTCACTGCATAATGTCATGTGATAATAGCAAGTAAAAATCCAATAGGCTAACTGAGGAAATATTAATAAATCAATGGTTTTGGGATAATGCACTAGGTCTTTCTTTTTGTGGTTCCAGTTGTCCAGACTTCCCCAGTCTTAAGAGGGCAGCAAGACGAGGGGTATCCATACCAGCAAGGATGGAAGTATAGCCTACTTACATTGTGTAGACCCACTCCTAAGCGCTGGAGGTTTTTGTGTTTGTGACCCTGTTGTAAAAAACTTGTGGTTTACAGAGCTGCGTTGCCTATGCTGGCTATACACAGATATATTTGAATAGATTCCTCCATACACACTATACACAATGAATGGACAAATCTCCCGCTGTGGCTATTATATGGTGAAATTCAGCTGCTGTTCAGCCGACAATTTTCCAGTTTTTCAAATGAAATTGATGTCGGACAGGAGGTCCCCCACAAAGCAAATTTTGTCTGGTTCATCAGGAACTGCATGAAACTCGATTTTACACAAACAAGTGGAGAAATTTACACAAACTAATCAGTGAAGCCCCCCCTCTCCTCCGCCTGACATAAGGCTCCATCTGGTGATTCAATCAGAGACAGCTTGTCTGACAGTGGATAGCCACTTCTGTGCTTTCTCTTTAACCACTTCCCACCGGCCAATGTACATAAACGGCCGGGTGGGCGCTCTCTCCTTCTGAGTGGACGTTCAGAAACATCCCTCAGAAGGAGGGGGTTTGCACACGCACGGGCATGCACAGCGGCGCGATCCCAATGCGCTCGTGTCACCCGGACACGGCGCATCTCCTTTCGGCAGGAGGGCTCTGTGATTGGCCCTCCTGATCACATGACAGCCATGTCCAATCACAGCCATCATGTGATATAAACACAAAGCCGGTTGCTAGGCAATCGGCTCTCCTCTCCTCACACAGGAGTTGTCAGTGAGGAAAGGAGAGTGGATCTCTATGAGCCGTTTTTTACAGCTTTTTACTCACTGATCACCAACCTAGTGTCCCCACACAGTGTAAAACACAAATGTCACCAAAACACATATCCCCAAAACACATGTCACCAAATAATAAAAACACCTGTCCCCCACATATGTCCCACTAAAATCACATGTCCCAATGATTATCTGCACACATATGTCCGTGATCACCTGTGCACATCTGTACATGATTATTTGTGCACATATGTCCGTGATCAAACAAACCAATTATTATACACTTAACAGGATTTTTTACCAAAAACATGTAGCAGAATACATTTTGGCTTAAATTTATGACAAAATTAGATTTTATTGGATTTCTTTTAAAATAGAAATTTACGCTCTTTTTTCGCTTACCTTATATACTCGAATATAAGCCGAGATTTTCAGCCCATTTTTTAGGGCTGAAAGTCCCCTTCTCGGCTTATATTCAAGTCACCGCCGTCTGCCTACATGAACAGCTTGTCATGTAGACAGATGGCGGTGTTCAAAAGCCGCGCCGCCTCCTCCCGCCCGTCCGTGATAGGCGGACACTAATTTTCCCAGCAGTACAGTGTTCCGCCTATCACAGATGGCCTGTCATTCTCATCTCATGGACGAGGATGAGAGGACGTCCGTGATAGGCGGAACACTGAACACTGACTGCTGGGAAAACAGCGTTCCTCCTATCACGGACGAGGAGGAGGAGGAGGCGCGTCTTTTTAATTTTACAATGGCGCCGTACACGCTGACAGAGCGGGGACTGAGCGGGGACCGAGCGGAGACCGAGGGAAG
Source organism: Lithobates sylvaticus (assembly GCA_028564925.1). Taxonomy (NCBI): domain Eukaryota; kingdom Metazoa; phylum Chordata; class Amphibia; order Anura; family Ranidae; genus Lithobates; species Lithobates sylvaticus. Next base: position 164,159,862 of record CM053030.1, on the reverse strand, counting down.
ACCGATGGCAGAGGGCACAGGACGGAGGGCACAAGGACGGATGGCACAGGACCCGCAGATCGGCACAGGTAGGCTGCAATGGGGACACGGGGGGGTCTGTACAGGGGACAGGCAGCTGCAGATGGGCATTGCTGACACTCTTTTCCACTTACAGTAGCTGCTGCATTTTGTACCCTCGGCTTATACACGGGTCAATGCAGTTTTCCCATTTTTTGTGGTGAATTAGGGGCCTCGGCTTATACTCGGGACGGCCTATACTCGAGTATATAAGGTATATCGCAAAAAATAAAAAACAGAGTCGTGAATAAATACCACCAAAAGAAAGCTCTATTTGTGCGAACAAAATGATAAAAATGTCATTTTTACGCTTTGTAGCATAACCGTGCAATTGTCAGTGAAAGTGCAAGAGCGCTGAAAGCTGAAAATTGGTCTGGGAAGGAAGGGGGCGAAAGTGCCCAGTATTGTAGTGGTTAAAAACCCATAGTGCTCTCAAAATTGCAAGTGTTGCCTTCTGTGTTTTAGCAAATACTGTTCACAAATGCAGGGATTCACCTAAATTTCAAGCAAAGAGTAGGATTCAAGTATAGGACCCATGAAATCTCCATTTGTTCATGTTTTTAATTGTTAAGCAATGAGCTATTGTTTGGTTATACAGTCCTTTTTGAACAGTTCTCCAAGCCCACTTTTCCTGTGACATTCAAACCTATGTCTTTTCCAACCATGCAAAAATAGCTATTGTTGTCAGTGCGAAGTGACAGGGTCTCTTTAAAGCCCACCCCAACCCACATATATTAACCTTTATCACCCTCTCACACTACTTTGTTTTGTCAGAACTTTCATGACATACTCAGTGCCTCTGGTTATGGGAAAGCATGTGACCTCCTACCACAATGCAGTGTTTGCCAATGAGTGGCCAATTGCCAAGCTCAAAAACTGTCATGTGAGAGATGGGGTGATCTTATCAAACTCCTGTGTAAGTTCAGACACCATTCTACATCTGGCTGTAATGGAGGAACAGAGTTGTGGGACACAAGGTAAAGTGAGAATTAGTGGGTTGGAGGGTGGGTTTTTGACTCTGTCTCTTAACCTTTTTGCTGCCAGGTCCTGTGCTCCATTTGTACACTCAGATGGCCAGCCCATTTTTGCAACTTTTCCTTTGCTTTTTTATTTTTCACGTATAGAGTTTGTAAAAGACCCCCCAAACCATATACTGTATTTTCTGAAAGCACATGAACTGTAAAATAAAAAGAAGGTGCTACTGATTTTTTAGACCCTGCGGTATTTGCGCAAATGTTTATCAAACCAGTATATTTGCAAAAAATACACTAAAACCATTATTAGCAGATAAAAACACAGCAAATTTTACAAAATTCATACTAAATATAAAAGCTTAACCCGTATTGCGTTAATAAATATTTTTAAATTGCGCCTTTTTTGCAAAATGGTGGAAATTGAACAGACGCAAAAGTGTAAATATCCAAATTTTGCCAAAGATCTGAAGGTTTTCTTTTTTCTCTTACAGCTTTCAGAATTTTGTGAAAGACCCCCAAAACCATATATTTTCTGACCTCTAGAATAAAAAGAAGGTGCTACTGATTTTTTAGACCCAGCGGTATTTGCGCAAATATTTATCAAACCAATATATTTGCAAAAAATACACTAAAACCATTATTAGCAGATAAAAACACAGCTAATTTTACAAAATTCCTGCTAAATATAAAAGCTTAACCTGTATAGAGTTAATAAATAACAAAAAAAAAATATTTTTACATTGGGCCTTTTTGCTAAATGATGAAAATCGAACGTACGCAATAATGTAAATATCCAAATTTCTCAAAAAATCTGAAGCTTTTCATTTTTCCCTTAAAGCTTTTAGAATTTGTGGAAGACCCCCAAAACCATATATGTTTTCTAAAAGTATATGACCTCTAGAATAAAAAGAAGGTGCTACTGATTTTTTAGACCCTGCAGTATTTGTGCAAATGTTTATTCGCAAAAAATAAACTAAAACCATTATTAGCAGATTAAAACACAGCTAATTTTACAAAATTCCTGCTTAATCCCTACTAAATATAAAAGCTTAACCTGTATGGAGTGAATAAATAACACATACTTGAAAATCTTAAATAGCACCTTTTTGCAAAATGGTGAAAATCGAACGTACCCAAAAATTTCTCTAAAAATCTGGAGGTTTTCATTTTTCACTTACAGCTTTCAGAATTTGTGAAAGACCCCCCAAACCATATATTTTCTGAAAGCATAGGACCAGTAGAATAAAAAGAAGATGCTATTGATTTTTAATCAATAACCCTCCATGTGAAGGGTACAGCATTTTTAATTGATGTAAATGGACATCAACCACCTGCATCCGATCCAGTCCAGTCCAATCCCCTAAAAACAGACGGATGGGGATTCCATTCTCCATCCATCTAGCAGATCGGATCAGGGAATGGAATCCCCAGGGCTTTTTCTGTGTCTGCTCTCCATCAGCAGAGCGGACACAGACTTGTCATCCGCCTGCTCAGCGGGGATCAGCAGACAGATCCTTCTCTGAGCAGGCGGATCTGCTTGACACCTCAATCGTGTGGATGGAGCAGTACATTTTTTATTAGTCTGGTAGCTGATTGAAAACAAATCAGTCATCCTTGACCAGCTTTAGGTGAGGTTGGGTTGTTCCAAAAAAAAACTGAAGCAGCTCTGTGCACATCAATGGATGAATTAGTGGGATACAAAAAGGCATGACTATGGATGACCAGTACAGGAAGTGGGGGATCCTTTTACTTTATACTTAGGAGGTTTTACAAAAATATTTTGTTCCATTTTCTAGTTACAGCAGTTATGCATATTGCCTAAATATGACGGTACAGCCTAATTGGAACAGGCCAGACATGCTCCCACCACTTCTCTGCAATAGAATTCTGTGGGAGAAAAGTTGAACTGAGGGGTGTAGCTGATACTCAGCTATGTCAGCAGAGAGCAATGCAGTGTGAGGGCATTTTCACTGAGAAAATAAAAATGTCCAAGAGCAAACTACCTACAAATCATAACATGCCGGGACACAGGACTATGGGGTTTATTTACTAAAGGCAAATCCCCTTTGCACTACAATTGCACTGCTAATGCACTTGGAAGTGCAGTCGCTGTGGATCTGAGGGGAAGATCTGAAATGAGGGGAAGATTTGCTGATTTCTATCATCCAATTACGTACAAGCAAAAATGCTGTTTTTTATTTTCCTTGCATGTTCCCCTCAGATCTACAGTGACTGCACTTCCAAGTGCATTAGCAGTGCACTTTTAGTGCAAAGTGGATTTGCCTTTAGTAAATAAACCCTATAGAGGGACAAAATGATGTTAAACTTCAATTGGGTTTTAAATCTACATTTGTTTTATAGTATACAAAAGAAATGAACAATAAATCATAAAATATTAGTACCCATATGACGATAAACAGATGGTTTTAATAATAACGCCAAACATTATTAGATCACCAAAGTTTGTGATATTAAACTAGAGGAAAACTGTACAGTGCTTTGGGGGAACAGGATGTGTGTTCAAAATATAATCTAAAAAGGCAGAAAAGGGAAAGTACACATAAACAGAAAGAATATTAAGTAAATAACATGTGGCAAATGTTTCTGGAGCTTTCCTGGTTCCAGCAAATCGCTTAACAACAGAGAGAAAAGGTCTGCGGTGAGATACAGTTATATGTATTATTATAGCTTTGCGGCTATTTCATCAAATAACGGTGGATAAAGAACAGGTGTTCACCTTATTACTTGGAAAAAAAACAGACTATTCAGAGCAGTGTGGAAGAATGCAAAAGCCAGCTATTTTAGGGAAGAAACATATCAATGGGCGATGCTTGTAAAGCATGTTAGCGTGTGATTTTGGCAATAATAATATTGTAATAAAACTAGGTGCTTGTTTTTACCATAATATGTCATATTTAGTGATGCTAAAATTTGTGGTTGAACGCAATTATTTAATTAGCACAAAAAAAGACGCTACTCCGGTACAATTAAGTTCAGCAGCATTGTGGAAATGACTTCTGTCACTCTCTGCGATGCAATGCTGTGTAATGAATAGCAGGTCCTTGTGGCCGGGAGGGGGCCCGGGTAAGTCTGTTGTTTATTCAAAGACACCAGCAGAAGTTAATAGACAGTTATAAACTAATTGAGTGTGTCTGTAGTGATATCTTCCCATTCATCTAGCTCATTCTATTTAGCTTTGCTAAGCTTCCATATGGCGCTGAATCCTGCTGCTTGAAACAGTCACATGAAGAACAATGAAGTAAGATAACATGCAGCACCAGGGAGCAAAGAGTTTAACTGTTCTTTTAAGCTCCCTTTGACAATACTGATTTTAACTTCTCTCTGGCACATTGTAACAGTCGGAAATTTTGTTGAAACCAGGAAAAAAATAAAATAAAACTTTTCTACAGTTAGTACTTTGTACTAAGAATGCTAATTGCACTTATACAGTAACTAGATGATGAAATTTGTGCCAACTTGATTTCAGTGTATTACTGATAAGGTGACCGACCATCCACGAGAAGTTAAAGGTACATGTAAACCAGGGGTAGGCAACCCCCGGCACTGGTGTTGCAAGCGGCACGCAAAGCCTCTTTTGCCTCTTTTGACTCCCTCCCCATCAGCAGAGCAGCGCAGGGAATTGTTAGTGAGAAACTAATGCATTCCAATTTCAGAATTCACTGCACCTGCACTGAGGGGGAGGCACTGTGCCCCCACACATTTTAAAAGATGGGAAACATTGTTTGGTTCTCTAACTTTGCTGTAGCTGAGATCGTCAGCTTTTGTGATGGGGAAGAGATTGGGTGCAGTTCTGCTAGGGGGCTGTCCCTGTTTCCAGAAGGAGGAGGACAGTCATTGGCCACTAATAAAGCCAATCACAGTCCTGCTAGCCCCACCCACCATCTGAAGGAAGGTGACTCATTTGGTTGCCATTACCAATCTCAGAAAGAAGAGATTTCACTGTGATTGAGAAACCCACAATCAGGTGACAGTTTGTGGAATTACTGTTGAGCTTCTGGGAATTGTGTTGAAATTATTCCTAAACCTTTGCGTCACTTACTACTGAACCCCTGCACTCTGTGTCCCTTTAAGCCACAGCCAGTACTCAGTGCAATGCAAATCACACCCAATTTTTGCTGCAGGGCAGAACGCCGCACTTTTCCTCATCTGCGGGGATCCAACTTATGATCCTGCACACAGTCCCACTGCTTTCAGAAAATGCCCCTGACCTGAGCTTATCATTGTGCATCCATTCCAGATGCTTGTATGTGACATCACATACATCACAATCAAGCACATGGGCTGGATGCGAGAGGTGGATCAGCAGGATGAGTGTGCCAGGACAGGTAGTCTCATCTCTGCTTCCTTTCATCACTCCGCATATCTTAGATGAGAAGAGGGTACAGCGGTGGAGCAGATGAGCAGGAGGCTACAGTGGTAAGGAAAATGAGCAGGAGGGGTTCAGAGGTAGAACAGAAGAGCAGAAGGTTACAGCAGTGTAGCATATGTGCAGGGAGGTACAGTGGTGAAAGAGATGAGAAGGGGGTTCAGCAGTGGGACAGAAGAGCAGGGGGTTACAGTGATGGGTCAGATGAGCAGGGGGTACAGTGTTGGGCCAGATGAGCAGGGGGGTACAGTGTTGGGCCAGATGAGCAGGGGGGGGTTCAGTGTTGGGGCAGAAAAGCAGGGGGTAGAGCAGTTGGGCAGATGTGAAAGGAGGTGTATTAGTGGGGCAGATGAGAAGGGGGTTACAGTGGTGGGGCAAGAGAGCAGGGGGAACAGTGGGACGGGAGAGCAGGGGAAACAGAGGTGGGGCAACAGAGCATGGGGGGTACAGAGGTGAGACAGATGTGCAAGAGGTACATTGGTGGGGCAGATGAGAAAATGGATTACAGTGGTGTGGCAGATGAGCAGATCAGTTCAGTGTTAGGACAGATGAGAAGGTGATTCTGTAGTGAGACAGAGGAGCATGGCGATACAGCGGTGGAGCAGGGAGGTACAGTGGTGGGGCAGATGAGAAAAGGGGTACATTGATGGGGCAGATGAGCAGGGGGTTACAGTGGTGGGACAGAAAATTAGGGGGTACAGTGGTGGGGCAGTTGTGCAGGAGGTACAGTGGTGGGAGGGATGAGAGGGGGGGTTTAGTGTTGGGGCAGAGGAGAAAGGAGGTGCATTGGTGGGACAGATGAGCAGGGGGTTAAAGCGGTGGGACAGATAAGCAGGGGGTTACAGCGGTGGGGCAGAGGAGCAGGGGATACAGAGGTGGGGCAGATGTACAGAGGAGAAAGGAGTTACATTGGTGGAACACATGAGCAGAGGGTTACAGTGGTGGGGCAGATGTGCAGGAGGTACAGTCATGGGGCAGATGAGAAAGGGTGTTACAGTGGTGAGGCAGATGAGTAGATAAGTTCAGGGTTAGGACAGATGAGAAGATGGTTTAGTGGTGTGGCAGAAGTGCATGGAGGTACAGTGGTGGGGCAGATGCACAGGGGATTACAGTGGTGGGACAGAAGAACAGGGTGGTACAGTGGTGGGGCAGATGTGCAGGGTAGTACAGTGGTGGGGCAGGTGAGCAGGGGGTTACAGTGGTGGAGCAGATGAGCAGGGGGGTTACAGTGGTGGGGCAGATGAGCAGGGGGGTACAGTGGTGGGGCAGATAAGCGGAGGGATACAGTGGTGGGGCAGATGTGCAGGGTAGTACAGTGGTGGGGCAGATGTACAGTGTTGGGGCTGATGTGGAGGGGTTTATAGTGGTGGAGCAGATGAGCAGGGGGGGTACAGTGGTGAAACAGATTTGCAGGGGGGGATAGTGATCGGAGGTGTGGAGTTGCAGGAATTGGGGCTGATCTGAGGCGTGAGAGTGCAGGATGTTAATTTCTCACTACTAAAGTAGTTTACAGCATTTTTACTTTTCGTGATTTGTTATAATATCAGCACGCTCAATTTCTTTGAAAACATTTTTCGGCACACTGTGCTCAAAAGGTTGCCTACCCCTGATGTAAACCCTAACTAAATGGCATTTAGTTTGCTAAAGTAGATATCACAAACAATTGTTTTAAAAGAAATACTGTTATAATATTTTCATTATTTGTCACTTACCAGTAATGGCTGCAGCAGACCAGTACTGATGGTCTCTTGCAGTCTCTATGCGACCACTTAATATCTACATACATTGATGACCACTTGCAAGTCTTATAGTGGGATTCCTAATGTTGACAACAGTAGACCATGTTGGTGTAATGTGTATTGAAAAGGTAGTGGTCTCTAATGGAAGCCCATATGATGGGGTGATGACACAAGAGCACAACTGGTAGACAGGGACAGAGCATTGTCACCCTGCAACAGGGAGTGCCAGAACACGGACCTTCATGGTTGGATCACCAGATATTATTTTAACAAAATACGTGGATTTAAGGGGTCCAGAATTTTAAACTAATCTAATTTTAAAAATATCCATTTATTCTTCTCCAATACCTGTAGGGCTTTTGTAAACAGAGTAATGCTTGCACTACATACTTGTGATATTTTCCAAAGCTTCAGCTTGTCCTTATCTCTAGGATGGACCAGCCATTAGGACAAGTGTCTCCTAGTGATACAGGAGTGAGCACTGTGTGCGTGGGGTTCGGAAGTAGGACAGCGCTCCACCCTGTACTGTTAGGGGGGGAACTCATCCTATTGGCTAATCTTTCCTAGAGGAAAAGGACAGGATGACAGAAAAATATTAGAATTGTTTGAGGCAGACAAAAGACCTACAGGTATGGTAGGAGCATAAAAATGTATTTTTAAATTGAATTCGTTTTAAATTATGGAATAGTTTTCATAAACTACATAGAGTATTTTTTAAAGGTGAAATAACCCTTTCAAAAGACTGAAAATGTATTTAACATGTTAAAGGTTAACATTTTGATATAGGTTTTAAATTGATCAATAGCATGAGTTTAAAAAAATTGCTTATGTAGTTTCAGTTGGTTAGTTATCTTCCACTAGTAATTGTATTTTAGTTTTTCACATGGAAATGTAGAGCAATACATTTGTGTCCTGTATAATGCCTCCACTGTGTTCACAAAAGGATCCCACCTGGCCAGTGTTAATGGGTAATTATTCTTTTGTTATTATCTGCTCTATACCTTTACCACCGTACCACCATTAACACAATGGGGAATTTTGTCATCACAGAATCATATTCCTTTATCATAAAAATGGGCTACAGAATTTTTCATTCAAATGCAAAGCATGCCAGATGTTGTAAACAAGAAATTGCATAGAACGCTACACAATTATACTACACATAAAGGGGAGCTGCGTGCCAGGAGTTTCTACCATCATGGTTATAAAAACAGAGATAAGAAACATCCACAAGAATGTAAATCGAATGTGATTTTCATTTTCTAAGATTAATGGAAAGGGTGGTCCTATATTATGGCAATCTTTTGTCCACAGACCACTAGAGGGATATGGCCTTAAACATGAATGGATGCCAGAAATGGATGCAACAGAGAGAACAGAGTTCACCATATTTGTTGTTCTTCTCATACAGTGACTATAATCAGATGCTAAACTATATTTTTTAGTGTACCATGCTAACATTTTTTAAAGGCATAAAGACATCTGATACAGTGGGGAAAATAATTATTTGATCCCCTGCAGATTTTCTAAGTTTGCCCACTTACAAAGAAAATAAGGGTCTATCATTTTTATCATAGGTGTATTTTAAATAATAGAGACAGAATATCAACCAAAAATACAGAAAAAACACATGATACAAATTGAGTTGCAGTTCAATGAGTAAAATAAGTATTTGATCCCCAAGCAAAACATGACTTAGTACTTGGTGGAGAAACCCTTGTTGGCAAGAACAGAGGTAAGACGTTTCTTGTAGTTGGTTACCAGGTTTCCACACATCTCAGGAGGGAGTTTGGTTCACTCTTTACAGATCTTCTCTAAATCCTAAAAGTGAATGTAAACCCACTCTCATCCTTTCTAAACTACTGCAATATTGGTTATCTAGAAGGATATACATGCCTCCTGCATGTATACTTATCTGTCAAATGTCTCCCCTCTGTCTGCTATGAGACCCGAAAAACTGCAGATTTTGTGGGTGGGTCTGTTTTCCAGGGCTCAGTGGGTAGAGTCGAGATGTCAGTAGACTCTCCGCCCACCTCTACACTCCCCTTATCAACATGCATTTTCTCCTGTGTATTTCTTACACTGAACTTCTGCTATGATCACTAACATCCAGTCAAAACCCAGAAAAGTCCCCTCATGACTCTAGCATGCCAAATCATGCTGAGGTGTGGAACAGCCAATCCTTGCAGAGCTGCTGAAGAAAGGAGTGGGGGTGGGAATTAAAAAATAATGCATGTCTTAGGCTAGTGCACAAGATATGTAAATCCCCTGTCAATCACAGCAAGGAGGAAGAGCGGACAAAGTTTTCACTGTTTGTCCGTTTTATTTCACTGAAAAAAGATATGAGGATTGCTCAGAGCTGGATTAACTCTTTGTGGCAAGACTGGGCACAGCTAATCTGAAATCCCATACTCTATATTGTGCCAGACAAAAAAAATAAAAATTTCGGGTTTACATCCACTTTAAGGTTTCTTGGCTGTCACTTGGCAACTCGAAGTTATCGATCCCTCCATACATTTTCTATAAGAACACTTTTTTCATGATCGTCCTTAACCCATGTAGCCAGTCTGTGGGAGCCAGAAGTATTGTTGGTTGGTAGGGGATCAAATACTATTTTACTCACTGAACTGCAACTCAATTTACAACATTTGTATCATGTGTTTTTTTCTGGACTTTTGGTTGATATTCTCGCTCTATCATTTAAAATACACCTATGATAACAATTATAGACCCTTCATTGGGCAAACTTACAAATTCTGTAGAGGATCAAATAATTATTTTTGCCACTGTCACATTTTCTACAACAATACAATGCACACTACCACATATGTATTGTGTGAAAATGGCACATAGAAAAAAATGAGACTTGTTCAGAACATACATGTGCAGTGGTTTGCATAAAAACGCAGCAAAATGGGCACAATGATGTAAACAAACCATATATCTCACAAAATGATATGATCAATGTATGTAAGGATCTCTTTGAACACACTCCACAGAGAAAAGCACATGGGGGTCAAAAACTTTACCAGGAGGTCACTTTTTTCCTAGCTCAAATCTTAGACTTCAACAGCAACAACACGAATGGCCTGATTCTGGTTCCTGAAAGGGTATTAAGCCATGCCACTGGAAGCTGGCACAAGTCAATCGCTGATGATGTCTTTCACTCTATATACAGTAACTGAGTCCCATACCCTGATATCTGAGACCACTTGCCAATTTAGCTACAGCTGACCCCATCTTACTTACAGCCCAACTTATCCTTGCCTAGAGATATATTCTTGCTCAGTGCTCTGGCCACCCATGCCTTAAGCAGGTGATGTCAGCCATTCTCGACCTGACAACTTAGAAGCTACTCAATCCACCCAGAGTGATTATTTGTCCACACACCCTTAATTGCACTGGGGACCATCAGACATTGTCATGATCCAGTGCAAAGTGTCAACAGTCAGGCCCCCAATGTCAGCCAAGATGATGCCAATGATGTCCCAAGAACCACTGTAAACTTGAGGGGAAATCAGCTAGAAACCATTAAAACATCAATACAAGAAAAATAATTGACATTCAGTACCCCAGCATGTATCACTTACACGTGTACATACATTTTATTTTGAATTTTAAGCAAACTATACTGTTGTCTGGATAAAACCACATGCAGTCGATCAATACTGCATTTTGGGAACTGATAACCCACTGGTTTATTTGAATTATAAAGTAGGGGCATCCTTGAACCTGCAACATCCAAAATCCACCATTATAGAAAAGGTGGATTGATGTTAATATATGCAAACATAGTGGAAATTTTCAAGAGAATCAAAGAATCACAAGTGTAATAATCACACTACTTGTTTTACATGTTACCCATTAACACACTAATACACATGCACTGCTCCTTAGAAGGGTGAAAAGAATGGATATCCAATGACACTAGGTTTGGAAAATATCTGACCTTGCTATGCATCATTGTTGTCTATATCTTATTTACAGCTCTGTTTTCAGCTTTATTTAGTAAGAGGTAAACTTCAACTAGTCCTCAAACTCCAGGATAAGCAGCACTCTACACTTTCTTCACTATGGTCCTCATAAGTGTTTTGTGTATGATATGTCCTAAAAACAGAGGTCATTGTGGCAGAAGGGGGTTAATAAATAGGTTCATAAGGAATAAGTTAGTTTTGTCTGTTGCTCACTCTCGATAGCGCAAGCTGTGTGGCAACCCACTGACTTACGTGACTCCTGCAGAAGACTCCATTAGTCAATGCCAACTTCAATCTGCTTCAGTTATGTTACTTCTGGACCCCAGAGGAAAGAAGCTCTCTGCAGTGAATGCAAGCTACACTAAAGATAAACTGGCTCATTTTACAACACATCAGGCCAGCACGTCCTTACTCTCAACAGGATCCCAAAACACAGGAAAATCTATAAATGCTATTAACCTTGCCAAAGTATTAAATGAAAGAGATGTATGTGCAGGCAGGATCTCCTTCAGCAATGGCAGTGTAACTCTTGTTATACATCATTTACATAAGACAAACATATCATGGAAAGCCATAATCACAGTGTATAACCACATGCCTATTTAAAGCTCTTTTTATGTCATCAGATGCATTCAAGAGGCAAGTTGTCTTCTCCTAGTAAGGTACAGTTTGTAACACCTGACCAACTTTGCTGGAAGGTAGGAATCCCATCTCAAACAGTGTGCCTATGCTTGTAACAGTTTACTTAACAGCCCTGTTACTTTCTCTGTCCATTGCAGTTACTCCTTCTATAGGAAGCAATGAGGAGAATACATTCAATTTTATAGTTGTGAAGGTGGAATAGCAAATATACAAAATGTGTGATTATAAACATAATATAATCTAGCTGCCTAACATTTACTTGGTAAAAAAATCATGTAAACATAGAATTTAGTGTTTCCATGTTGCCAAAAATCTATGTGCCCTATGCTGGGATAGATTAGTAAAGGACATACTTCTCATCACAAGCCTCCTCAGTCAGACCTGTAGGTTTAAAGGGATTATGTGGGCAGATTTTTATATGATGGAGTTTACCTGGCAGGGTGATCTGGTGCCTATTGGGCTGCGCAGTCATGTTTAGACACACTGCACATATGCTGTAAAGGAAACTGCAGATGAGCCTATGAAAATAGAGGTTAATAGTAAAAGTCTTGGTCTTGGACTGTAAATAGTCAGACTGACCAATAGTGCTTTGGCATGCTGCAGTGCCATTCAATGTGAATTTACCCCAATGCACATGCATTGCAGTGCATTTAAATGAGCTGTGCTAGCAAAAATGCAGTAAGGTGGGTTCCTGGTCCATTGTGGTGCATTAGGCAGCCCACTAAAATAGATTGTCTCCCTTAACCACTTCAGCCCCGGAAGATTTGGCTACTTAATGACCAGGCCATTTTTTGCGATACAGCACTGTGTCGCTTTAACTGACAATTGCAGTGCAGAGCCTTGGGGGCACTCTGCACATGCTCAGTTTGGTTTGTATTTCTAGAGAGTTGTTTTTTTTTTTTTTAAGAGGGTGCATTCGATCAGCACAGGGCCTATCAGCACTGTCCAGGCAGAAGGTTAGGAGTACTGCAGCCTCATAGGACAGCCAGAGGAGAATGAAGACTCCTCCTACAAGCTTTAGCGAGTGCTTGGCCAGACACTGATAGCAGTCACAAGACTGCTATATACTGCTGATGATAAAAGGTATTTAGCAGTTTATATTTACTAAAATGATTGCATTTCCATGTTCTGTGGGAGACCAGATATAGTGATCGCTGGGTCCTGGGTTTACTTTAAAGCGGTATTATCCCCATAAAAATACAGGTAAGGATGATACTGGCAAAATTGTTAGGTCATAAGAGAGAAAAACAGCCTACTATTAGAAATAATATGACTGCCCAGAGAAAAGGAGGGGTAAGTTACTGTTTGACAATTCCTTTTTATTTTAGGTTTGTAAATACTAAAATCAAACAGTGAATAAAAAACAGAAAAAAAAACAGTCATCTGGTTTATGCATTCAATGAGAATGGGAATAGGAAAAGTTCTATGAATATTTAGGTGTGAGCTTGTTATCTAGATCAGCAATTAGTTTCACCTCCTGGACTTCAACAAAACAATTGTGGTAAATATATGGCACTAAATGCCTGCTATGGATAAGGTGAGTGTGGTGGTGATGGATGGATCATTAGACTGTTTAATTCTGATTTAATAGCACAGTATTGTCAGCTGTAACACATTTAATTTCCCAACAATTCAGACTGTGGCAGTTTTTATGTCAGTGACAAATTTACAGCTACCTCGATGGCCCTAAAGCATAGGCCTCTCTTCCCCTATGTGAAAGCTCATTAATTTATGACATCTCATTCCCTGATTGTCTCAGTACATTCCTAGCGCTTTCCCTGTGAGAGACATATTTTATCCCTAAAGCTAGTGTGATTATCTAATTGACAAGCAAATTAAATAAGCTGGAACAATTTAACGAGACAATGTTTCAGTTGATAGAGGCAGAAAAAGTTGCCATGTAAACAAGAGAAAGATACCCCAGAAATTACATGGCTTAGCATAAATGGTCAGCAAAAGAGAGAGAGAATTATTCTCAACAAGAAGGAAAATGTATCCACATGAGGCAGCAATTGAAAGGGCACCTATTGTACTATAGACAGAGTCATATTGTTGTACAATACAAATGATGCCATGGTAAACAGAAAGCAATCTGACAGCGTTCATTGCATGAAGTGACAGTGATTGCAACTGATCACCTTGTAAAATTGAAGAGTAATATTGTGGTTTGACAATATTGGCGCTTTCTCTTGCATTCTCTGTCTAGGGTGCAGGATTAGATGGCAATGTGTGTCTCCTCTGAAACAGAAATAAGCACTAAATAGTGGATGTGCATGCTGGTTAAAAAGCATCCTCAAGTTTAGGGATGGGGCGAACGGTTCGGCCTGAGCATGAGTTTGGGCTGAACATTTGCCCGTTAGCCGAACACCGGAATTTGCAGGGTGTTCCCTGTGTGTTCACCCCGACAAACACCCTGCAATGCACTGAGCGCTGCACAATGCATTCTGTGCACTAATTGGGCAAAGCTTTGCCCAATCAGGGAGTAGTTACATAGTAGGTGAGGTTGAAAAAAGACACAAGTCCATCAAGTTCAACCTATGTGTGTTATTATATGTCAGTATTACATTGTATATCCCTGTATATTGCGGTCGTTCAGGTGTTTATCTAATAGTTTTTTGAAACTATCGATGCTCCCCGCTAATACCACTGCCTGTGGAAGGGAATTCCCCATTCCACATCCCTCTACGTAGTTTAAGGTTAAACCTCTTTTCTTCAGATTTTAAGAGTGGCCACGTGTCTTGTTAAACTCCCCTTCACAAAAAAGTGTTCTCCCTATTGTGGGGTCACCAGTACGGTATTTGTAAATTGAAATCATATCCCCTCTCAAGCGTCTCTTCTCCATAGAGAATAAGTTCAGTGCTCGCAACCTTTCCTCATAACTAATATCCTTTATTAGCTTTGTTGCCCTTCTTTGTACTCGCTCCATTCCCAGTACATCCTTCCTGAGGTCTGGGGCCCAGAACTGGACAGCGTACTCTAGGTGAGGCCGGACAAGAGTCTTGTAGAGTGGGAAAATTATCGTTTTATCTCTGGAGTTGATCCCATTTTTAATGTATGCCAATATTCTGTTTTCTTTGTTAGCAGCAGCTTGGCATTGCATGCCATTGCCGAGCCTATCATCTACTATGACCCCAGGTCCTTTTCCATCCTAGATTCCCCCAGTGGTTCTCCCCCCAGTGTATAGATTGAATTCATATTTTTGCCACCCAAATGCATTATTTTACATTTTTCTACATTAAACCTCATTTGCAATGTAATTGCCCATCCCGTTAATTTGTTCAGATCTTTTTGCAAGGTTTCCACATCCTGCAGAGAAGTTATTGCCCTGCTTAGCTTAGTATCGTCCGCAAATACAGAGATTGAACTGTTTACCCCATCCTCTAGGTCATTTATGAACAAATTAAATAGGATTGGTCCCAGCACAGAACCGTGGGGGACCCCACTACCCACCCCTGACCATTCTGAGTACTCCCCATTTATCACCACCCTCTGAACTCGCCCTTGTAGCCAGTTTTCAATCCATGTACTCACCCTATGGTCCATGCCAATGGACCTTATTTTGTACAGTAAACGTTTATGGGGAACTGTGTCAAATGCTTTTGCAAAATCCAGATCTACAAGCCATCCTTTATCTAGATGGGAACTCACCTCCTCATAGAAGGTTAGTAGATTGGTTTGGCAAGAACGATTCTTCATGAATCCATGCTGATTACTGCTAATGATACCGTTCTCATTACTAAAATCTTGTATATAATCCCTTATCATTTCCTCCAAGAGCTTGCTTGCTTACTATTGATGTTAGGCTAACTGTAATTCCCAGGGATGTAATTTGGGCCTTTTTTAAATATTGGTGCTACATTGGCTTTTCTCCAATCAGCTGGTACCATTCTAGTCAGTAGACTGTCAGTAAAAAATTAGGAATAATGGTCTTGCAATTACTTGACTGCCATCTGGTCCCAGTGATTTATTAATGTTAAGTTTCCCAAGTATAATTTTAATTCTAATGTAGTGTAAGCTGGTTGTGGGCTGGGAAGCCGGCCACCGCATTCTTAACAACCGATGAGTCATCAGCTGTCAATGGGTTTCCATGCTGATAGCTGAATAATAAAAAAAAAGTGCCAGTAAAAAAAAAAACTGCATTATTTGCAAGTAATTGGCCATAAAAGGGGTATGGGGGTCTGGGTACAGCCCTGGGGGCATGTATCAATATTTTTTTTTTTTTAAACAATCGTTTTTTTCAGGAGCAGTGATTTTAATGATGCTTAAAGTGCAATAATGAAAATGGAAAATTCCTTTTAATATCATGCCTAGGAGCCCCCTTTACCATGCCTGTAAAATGGCACATTTGTAGCATATACAGAACATGCTACAGCAAATCTGACATTTCTAAAGGAAAAAATTCCATTTAAAATGACTCGCTGTTACAATTGCTGACACCCGGCAAATAAAAAAATAAATAAAAAAATGGTCCTCCCCAAAATCCATACCAGACCCTTATCCAAGTATGCAGCCTGACAAGTCAGGAAAAGGGGAGGTGCTCGCTCGCCCCCCCTGAACCATACCAGGCCACATGCCCTCAACATGGGGGGTCAGTGCGCCCTCCACCTCAAAGCACCTTGTCCCCATGTTGATGGGGACAAGGGCCTCTTTCCGACAACCCTGGCCTGTGGTTGTCAGGGTCTGCGGGTCGGGGGGCTTATCGGAATCTGAAAGCCCCCTTTAACAAGGGGGCCCCCAGATCCCCACCCCCCACTATGTGAATGGGTATCGGGTACATCGTATCCCTACCCATTTACCAAAAAAGTCTCAAAAAGTAAGAAAAACAGGAGACAGTTTTTGAAAAATACTTTATTAAAAAAGAAAAAAAAAAGTATCCCTTGATGTAAATCCACCATTGATCATGACGCCAGACGGACCCAAAAAATAGAAAAAAAAATGCTTCTGCCTCCTTGAAGGCCTCCCGCCAACTACACGCCTGCATTTTGACAGCTCTTATATGGGCGGGGCCACCTGGGTACGTCACACGGTGGCACTGCCCCCTTCTGATGTCATGTGACTTTTGAGCACTATATTAAAGAGGTTGTACACCTCCCTTTGTAGGTTGTACCTATAGGTAAGCCTAGAATAAGGCTTACCTATAAGTACTGTAATTATCTCTTAAACGTGCTTTGTCATTGGCACATGCTCCATCATCGGCGCATGCGCTCTGAAGGAACGGCTGCCCGTGCTGTTTCTTCAGCCGCCTGGTGGCTCCCACGTAAATGCACTGGAATGACGTCACACGGCTCCGGCCAGTCACAGAGCCGGAGTCCGCGGCTCCGGAAAGAAGACAGGCGAAGATGGATGCGGTCTGCAGCGGGGACGATGCAGGCTTTGTTTGCAGGTAAGTGTCCCATAATGTGCTGGTATGCGATGCATACCAGCACATTGTGACTTTACTTTTCAGGGAATTAGAAAGGAAGAAAAACTCACCAGGGCTTACTTCCTTTCTTCCTTTAAAGCACTTTTGATTTTTCCTGTTCGGCTCCCAATTGGGTTTGCTGTTCGGGTTAGAACATTTCCTCTGTTTGGAAGTTCTGCTGCGAACCGAACAGGGGGGGTGTTCGGCCCATCCCTACTCAAGTTATTGATTTGTGCTACCCTAAATCAGAATCTAAAGTCAAAGTAAAGAATGATCAACAGGCAGAAAGGTTTAAGGGTTCAGAAGATGGGCAAAGTCAGAGAATGGAATCAACATACAAAGTAGCACCCTTTACTGACAACAGACAGGCTATCGGTTAAAGTGATTCTAAAGGAAAGAATAAAAAATAAAAATAAAACAAACATGTTATACTTACCTGCTCTGTGCAATGGTTTTGCACAGAGCAGCCCCAATCCTCTTCTTTTTGGGTACCCTGCCAGAGGTCCTGGCTTATCCCCCCTGCAGAGTGACCCCAATAGCAAGCCTCTTGCTATGGGAGCACTCTAGCAGGCTTGGTCCCACCCTCTGCTCTCTTCTAACTGACTGACTGGCTGTGTATGACAACAGCAGGAGCCAATGAGAAGAGAGAGACACAGGAGAGCGGCTGCTCTCATGCACATCGTTGGATAGAGATAGGGCTCTGGTAAATATCAGGGGGGGGGGGGGGCTGCACCCAGAAAGGTTTAGGGTAAAAACCTTGAGCCTTTAGAATCGCTTTAAGTATGGAGTACCAACCAATTGTGCACATATGTATGTATGTATGTATGTATGCCAGTGTGCCACTATTATGCATGCAAATGTGGAAGAGCTTAGACAATCAACACCTTGATGGTTCAAACACCTAAGAATACCAGGATGCGAAACAGTTTGTTATGCTTTACTCCTTTACTACATGGCCTAAACTATGTATTCGTTAAAAAAAAAAGGCTTTCGTGCTTTAAAAGAGAATTGCGGGATTAAAAAAAAATGAGCGTTCACACTCACCTTAGTTAATTTGATGCTGCATCTGTCCTCTGCATCGGGGACTGAGTTAGCAAAGACAGCCGAGGTCCAATCTGAGCTCTCTGCCCCTCCAGTGCTCACTGGAGTGCTGGACTGGTGAGAGGGCGGAAGAGGCTGGCTCAGGCTTTCAGCAGCTGAGAGGCTGAGCCAGCTGCTGTTTACTTTTGACTGTTGTATTTAGCATGCTGTACGTTGAACCTGGGTCACAAGAGTGCAGAACTAAGTGCACTCCTGTGACCCACAGGAGAAGTATGGCCAAAAGAGCTTTGGCAATACTTATCCTTTAAACTGAGCCACTACTTGCTTTTTTTTCTTGCTGTTGGGCCCTACAACAAAGTGGGTTATAAATAACTGTTATTTTTTAAAGAGTCCAAAAAACAATGCATATGTACAAACTGGAATGACTATTATATAAGCCCTTTTATACGTTATTTGCATTTGATTGATTTAGGACCTGTTCACATCATGCTCAGTGAACTGCGTTTTTACACACCAGATCAATGCAGGTCATCGTGAGGGCACATTGGTTTTCTATGTGCCTTGTTCACACCACAGCTCTGTGTAGATGTGTATTTCAGTGCAATAAAATGCAGCAAGAACACATGCAAAAGCAATGCAACCCAACAGAATGTAAAGAATTAAAAAATAAAATCCTGTTAGCATTTTGACCCTTCCAGGGTCCTGTAGTTTCACAACAGATGACATTAAAATGCAGACAATGCAACATGCATAAAAATCTATATTAAATGCACATTAACGGGTATGCATTTTGGATGCGTTACAGTGAATTTTTGTGTGCAGTATGGCGTAAACAGGCCCCAAAAGTATTTATCTACAGTACATGCATCCACCTGTAAATGTATACACATGCTTTTCTGAGAATGTGAAGACTGTGGTATGTGAATATTGCAGCCTATTTGGGCATGTCTTCCTTGCCATTCTAACGCAAAGAGAAATAATATGGCTATTATGAAAGACTGTAAATATTTCTGTTAGGCATTTATGGAAAAAATTATTTTACATTGTATAATATATCTCGTGTACAATGTACAATATATCTTGTACATTAATATAACTAATAGCTAATGACACACGAGCTGTCTTACTACAATTCTGTCTGTTGATCTAGCCTACAACCTTGTAGCTGCAAATGTATAGCCTTGGCAGACAGCAACAGAAGGTGCTTCAGCAGATCGACTCATATATTAATTAATACAGCGCATACACCAATGTATCACACCTGTCAAAATGGCAACAGGAAGAACATGCACTATAATAATGTTATATGAAGACTGCTAAAATACAGAGTTAAATGCCATCCTCCCCAGCACTGGGTTAATTGGTAGAAGCATTTCTCTGACTTTCACTATGATAAAGATTAATTTGTTCAATGAAACAGCTAACAGGGAAGGAATCCCCATATTGGCAACCACCACAGATAAGTGTCTGGTCATTGTGTACTCTACTATAGCTTTAATTAGCTCAATATTATCCCGCAAAAGCAGAAGGATGAGGAGCCTACATTCTGCCTGTGTCATTACGTCAGCCGAAAGCAATTAGAGAAGAGCATGCAGCTAATAGAATGTCCTTAATAAAAATGTGTTTCTATTTGTAATTATGGTAGACATATACACGAAGAAATAATGTTGCTCAAAGCATAACACCTTTACACTTATAAACCATTACCTAAAACTAATGATGGAGGAAACCTCCAAAATGGAAACAGATGGGAGCAGGGGGCCTTAGTCATTAAACTGACAAACGCACTAACTGGCCATCATAACAACAAATCTGATTTAAGCCTACACAGAAAAGTGACGGTGGAGAATAGATGTCTGAAACTGAGTGGTTGCTGAGGGCAATTATTTTCTGGGACTGTTCTTCAAAGATAAATGATAAACACTTTGATAAATACGATAAAGGGTTTTGGGAGCCTGGTCCCCCAGCCAGGACTTACCAATTTATCTTATACAGGACTTATCTCATTAAGTCTTGGATGATGGTACAACCCCTGTTTTAACACTTATATCCATTGATATCGTTTTTAGAGGACGCCCATATTTTTCTTTTCTTTTTTACTTTGATAAATATGGCATAGTTACATCATCTAGGGGCCCAAATTAACTTTATGGTGCTCGATATAACAACAGAACTGCAGTGATAAGAGAAGGATTTCAACAAGTTTACCAACCTTACACTTTAACCAAAACAATGGAAACTATTTTGTAGTCTTTAAAAGGCTCTGGAAATGGTCCTTGACAATATAATTTAAAAGGTAGACTACAGTGTATAGTCTGTGAATATATGTTTGCTCTCCCATATTTCAGTTAATGCACTAACTCTATAGATTGGTATATTAGCCATTATAAGCAGATACTACAAAGACTGCCCACCTGCTTAAAGCCCAAATGAAGCTTCATCACCTATTTATGCCAGGTTGCATCAACAGTCATAACTGAGAGCTTCTTTTTTAATTGTACCAGTTGTGTTTGATGCAGCAAGGGTTAAAACATGTGCCAACCACAAACTAGAAAGTCATACCGCTGCCTAACAGAACACAACAGTCAAGGTGTCCATCAGTCTGAACCCCCGAACCAATGTTTCAAACAACAGGGTTTATGCTCCCTGAACATCGCTGTTGACAGAAACAGGGGAGTGCTTTGACTTCTGTACTCCCTTGAGTCATTGATCAGGAACATGCATGATGCAAATAAAGTAAGAACTCCTAATCTACAAACTTGTTCCAGGTCCATGGCTAAAAGAGAAGTGAAGCCACTGGATCAGCATTTTCAATGCCAGCAATGACAGCCTACCAATCTCTCTAATCATAGTTTATTTTTATTTTTTAAAGTATAAACTACATGCAAGTATTTAACTGCTTTAAATCTATTACAGTAATATAACATGGTATCCACAACCAGGCTACAGTTCACATCTCCCAAGGTTTTTCTTCATTAATGTTGACCGTTGTAGTAAAAAAACATTTGCTGAGTTTCAGTCTAATAACTGTGCCTATGCTGAGAGGTACTGTCTGGGAGACTGATGCCATCAGTCTACTGCAGGTAGGAGGTAAGCAGTTCCTTAGTCCCCTCTTCCACAATAATCAGACTACATTGTAACTTAAAGCTCAATGAAACCTGTGACCCTAGATAGGGCCTGAACAAAATGACACTGTCCGTTAAATCCTTGTGCACACTGGACATTTAGCCCGCATGCATGAGATCCTGGTGTTTTGGTGTGGGCGGAAGGCACCTTGCAACTTGAAAAACGCTATAAGAAGCTTAAAGCTGATCTCCAGCTTTAGTTTCAGTTTAAATACTGTAGTTTATTCGAGCCAAGCTGGTCCAAACTAGTTCTCTCCATAACATGTTGGCTGGGTGTGCTGTGTTAACTGTATACAGTATATAGCACTGTGTTTTGGAAGTGAGACAAGACCTTCCTGTCTCACACCCTGAACAAAGTAGTGTTGGTCTGAGCGGCGCACAGCCATTCATGGCAGCTTTGTATTCTATCAATGAAGTTCGAGAGGCAGGCTGATGATGTCACAATCTCTGACGCCAACCAGAGGAAGCTTTGTATTCATTCATTGATGCTCAGACCAATGCTATTTTGTTCTGGATGTGAGACAGAAAGGTCTCAACTCACACCTGCAACACAGTGCTGTATATAGTATGTAGGCTCAGCTACATACAGTTTATACAGCACAGGCAGCAGCCACATGTTAGTGAGGGAAATAGTTCATTTGGGCAAGCTTGGCCCGAATTAACTATTTAAACCGAAACTATAGTTAGAGATCAGCCGTAAAGCTGATGCAGCTGGATGGTGCACTTCTAACATTTATAGCAGTATGTGCCCAGGGATGAATGCCCAGAATGCCAGCAGTCTGCATTCTGGGCATTTATGGGACTATACTGCCCTAACTCTTAGTACTACTTGGTGCACTGTCCGCTCCATCCAGTCACAGCTGCTTTTAGCCTTTCATAGAGTTGTACTAGCTGCCAGTAGCAGAGTAAGATGGTGCACTTGTGCCTTTTGCTTGCACCAAAATGGCAGGAAATCATGCATTGGGGCTAAACATCCATTGTGCATGCCGCATTTTTCAGGAAAAGAACCAGGATCTCTGTAGGAGTTAATAAATACCTATAAGTGTACAAATAAATACATCTGACATAGTCTACCTCACTGACTAGGAAGTTGGGTCAGTTGTGTAGCTTGGGTTGACAGCTCCCTAACCTGTGGACCATGGATACTCCCTGAGTCCATGCCACCAAAATATATACTATATATAGATACATAGTAGGAAAATTGGTGTCTTACCCGAGTTCCCCTGAGTGTCTGGCTTTCTCATTAACTCATAGTGGTGCCCTCTGCCACCCCTGAAGAGAGTGGAGGCTGATGTTCAGCTTGTAGCACCCCAACACAGGGCCCTTGGCTCTGTGAAGTTGGGTGGTCAAGCAAAGGGCTGTAGCCCTGGCTGCCCCCTGAATGATTGAGGGAGTATGTCATGATAAATAGGCGGTGTGACACCAGTCATCCCTGGGAGGCCCATAGGGGCCTCACCTACCTCTATACTAACTACACCACTGTCCTTGGAGTGTGCATCCCCTTTACTGTACACCATCAACTATACATTCCTTACAGAGTGTGCACTCGACCAACAGTACACCTCCTATACATACAATCAAAGTCAGTACAGCCCCCCCAGATACTGGGGTCAAGTTTACAGACATTTCCTCTTCTCATTATGAGATGCACTTTATTCGATGCACACTCATACCTGTGAACCCCACTCTATGGACCCCACTAAGTGAGCATTCCCCACTTTATACACCCACCCCTTCATTGTGCACACCCCTCCCTTCATACCCTTAATGGGCCCCTCAAATCCATACACCCCCAGTCTCTCCACCCCCTTACTGTGCACCCCAACACTATATAACCCCCCCCAGGTTTACTGGAGTTGGAGGAGTTCCATTTTACGGTATGCTGGTTAAAGGTGGTCCTGGGAGGAGGGAGGATAAACCTTACTAATTTTGTGCCCAGGGCAACCAGCCTTTTAGCCCTGCCCATGCTATGCCTTTGAGTTAGGTGTAAGTAGCAAATGTTATCTTGACTGTTTTTTTTTTTGTTCTGCAGGTCCTTTCACCAGCCCTCAAAAATTACACTCGCACACTCGCATTTTGCGAGTGATTTTTGAGGGCTGGCGAGGAGAAGAGAGGAGAGCTGCCACTGGGAGATCACAGCAGGGAACATTCAGACTTTTGTTTCATAAGCTGCGAGTGTTCCCCCGCGGCGCGCCGTCACATAAGCCCCTCCCCTTTTCCGGGACTTTGATAGACAGATCACCCGTCCAATCCTAGGACAGGTGACCTGTATCAAACTTCCCCGGACAAGGGGAGGAGCTTATGTGACGGCGCGCCGCGGGGGAACACTCACAGCTTATGAAACAAAAGTCTGAATGTTCCCTGCTGTGATCTCCCAGTGGCAGCTCTCCTCTCTTCTCCTCCACAGGTAGGCAGCACATGGGGGGGAGACACAGGCTGCAAATGGGGGGGAGACACAGGCTGCACATGGGGGGGAGACACAGGCTGCACATGGGGGGGAGACACTGGCTGCACATGGGGGGGAGACACTGACTGCAAATGGGGGGGGGGACACTGGCTGCACATGGGGGGGAGACACTGGCTGCACATGGGGGGGAGACACTGACTGCAAATGGGGGGGGACACTGGCTGCACATGGGGGGGGGGACACTGGCTGCACATGGGGGGGAGGACACTGGCTGCACATGGGGGGGAGGACACTGGCTGCACATGGGGGGGAGGACACTGGCTGCAAATGGGGGGGGGCACTGGCTGCAAATGGGGGGGGACACTGGCTGCAAATGGGGGGGGACACTGGCTGCAAATGGGGGGGGGACACTGGCTGCACATGGGGGGGACACTGGCTGCACATGGGGGGGAGACACTGACTGCAAATGGGGGGGGGGGACACTGGCTGCACATGGGGGGGGGAGGACACTGGCTGCACATGGGGGGGAGGACACTGGCTGCAAATGGGGGGGGGGGGCACTGGCTGCAAATGGGGGGGGGACACTGGCTGCAAATGGGGGGGGACACTGGCTGCAAATGGGGGGGGGACACTGGCTGCAAATGGGGGGGGGACACTGGCTGCACATGGGGGGGGGACACTGGCTGCACATGGGGGGGGACACTGGCTGCACATGGGGGGGGACACTGGCTGCACATGGGGGGGGACACTGGCTGCACATGGGGGGGGACACTGGCTGCACATGGGGGGGGACACTGGCTGCACATGGGGGGGGGACACTGGCTGCACATGGGGGGGACACTGGCTGCACATGGGGGGGGACACTGGCTGCACATGGGGGGGGACACTGGCTGCTCATGGGGGGGGACACTGGCTGCTCATGGGGGGGGACACTGGCTGGGGGGGGGGGGGGGACACTGGCTGCTCATGGGGGGGGGGACACAGGCTGCACATGGGGGGGGGGACACTGGCTGCACATAGGGGGGCACAGGCTGCACATGGGGGGGACACAGGCTGCACATGGGGGGGGGGGCACAGGCTGCATATGGGGGGGGGGGCACAGGCTGCATATGGGGGGGGGGGGCACAGGCTGCACATGGGGGGGGCACAGGCTGCACATGGGGGGGGGACACAGGCTGCACATGGGGGGGGGGACACAGGCTGCACATGGGGGGGGGGGGGGGGACACAGGCTGCACATGGGGGGGGGGGGACACAGGCTGCACATGGGGGGGGGGACACAGGCTGCACATGGGGGGGGGGGACACAGGCTGCACATGGGGGGGGGGGGACACAGGCTGCACATGGGGGGGGGGGACACAGGCTGCACATGGGGGGACACAGGCTGCACATGGGGGGGACACAGGCTGCATTAACATTAAGGTTGTTAATATTTTTATAACTTAATTGCATAAAACATTAAAGGTGTCATTTAATGAGATAATTTATGAGGGCGGGTCTAGGGGCAGGGTAGGGGTTGGGCGGGGCAACTGGTGGCGAGTAACCCTTAAGGCCTGGCTAGTAGCTCTGGACTTGAAATTTTGAGCCCTGCTTTCACTAAACATTTAATTTATTGTTCTTTGCTTATGCCGAGTAGCAGAACTAGCCAGCTTTACTTCTGAGTTTTTTTTCTTTTTTTCACTTCAGACATAGCACTACCTGAAATGTATTCTTTTTTCCAGCACTAATTAGGATTCACAAAAATACCAGCTTGTACAAAATACTAAAACAACTATTATAAAGCTTTTGTGTGCCAAGGCCTACATAATGCACTCTGTACACCTCAAGCAAAAAGGACCCATTATAAAGAGGGGTAGTAGGCCCGGACAATCTCCATTCAATTTTTACATTGCTTTTTTCTGATTATTATTTCCTAAAAGCTGTTACTGACATTGAAGTGCCCTCTTCATATTTAAGAGCTTTTATACTCTTTATCTTTGTATTTTGAAGCCTTTGTACTTTCGCTACAATTGTACCTTTGGAATGATACTGCTGCCTATATAGAATGGCACAAACTAAATATTTCCAGTGCAGGGTTCTGCTAAACAACTGCAGGTATTTGGGGAAAAAAACAAGTCCATTTCACTTTAAAATGTCAAGATGCAATTTACCTCAGCATGCTATTCAGAACACAAAAAGCCACCTTTAAATGCATCCAAAAATGCTGCAGAGGCCTACCAATCAAAGATGTCAGGTCTAGGTAGATTGCTATTGATAAAACTGTATAGAACAGTTAGAGGTGGGCTGTAATCATAGTCATTCACGCAAAGGGAATGAAAAAGAACCGAGCAGAGATGTTACAAAGGCAGGCATAAACAGCCATACAACAAACCGCCATGTAGCGGCAGTTAATACTGAAACAAAAGAGTGTGCAGTCGCCAGCAAAGTTCCTTTTGTTCCCTTCCAGTAGAGAAGATGATTCATTTTAAATGTACATCCACCACTTCCCTTGAGAGGCTGGGAGTTTAAAGGCTTTGATCTCTGCAGGTGACCACAAAAAAAACGCTCTTACTCTAAGCCACTTCAGGTGATTCTTCAAGTTTATTAGACTTGTAAATTAAGCCTAGCGTTGGCACTGCAGCGGACTGTAACAAATTCAAATAGTTATTAGATGTAATTTAATTAGCAGGATGTAAGGATATGTTCTTTTTATACCTATCGATGCATAATTAGAAGATAGGGTTTATTGTCTCTGAAATATAGAAGGTACAGGGAGTAAGCGTAGGGAGTAGGGCTATATTATACACAGGTTGTGCTATATCAGCCAGCCACTATGTGTTCTACAGAACAGAAACCTAAACTGCTCCAGCTTACTTATAGGAGGTTTCTCCTCTGCCTGTACGGTTTTCAGCACCCTCCTACAGCTCTTTATAAGTAAAAGATTATAGTGATTGTAAACAATCACCTTGTAAAACAACTCATTCAGTATAAAATAGAAATGAATGGCAAAACATTTGTGCATAGATATAAAAAAAACATAAATATTTTTTTTTTCCCTTTTTTAAAAGTTATCACCTATCCTCTGTTCTTAGCTGCACAAGAGCTGGGGAAAGGAGAAACAGCAGCACACTAAAACAAAATTTTACTCTAGCCCCACCCCCTGCCGCCTCCTTTTCGCCAAAACGAAAAATGATGTGTCTCTGCTCGTGCAGCCTCCTGGGGTATGCAATGGGCTTGCACTGATGTAGGAAAAAAGATGGGACCTGGGCAGTGGGAATATAGCAGCAGATCGCAGAAAGACAATGCTGGATTTATTCACTGGGCAGGTGAGTTTGTTTTTGGATGAGAATCCTGCAGGTAAGAAAGGAAATGGAAAAAAAAACATGGTGGGAGTTGGGGTTGAAGTTACAGTGCCTGTAAGCGAACTAAGACTTAATGTACTGTACAGTCAGAATTGCCCAACTTGTGATGAGTCTTATTTAAGTTGAACTGTCTTCTGGATAACATTAGCAGTGCACTGAAATTACTCTTTAAAGCTGAACTTTAGTATTTTTTTTTAACCTCTTGGAGTCGACAGTACGCACATATGCAGCCTCTCGGAGGGTGGGCCTTAACACTGAGTGACCGCATATTTGCATACCACAATGTAAATACAGCTGTGTCATGAGCGTGGGACCCAGACACAGTTACCGGCGGCTAACGGAAATCTCCCGATCGCTACTTCTGATCATGTGACCACTGTGACAGCTAATCATAGCAGTCTCATGATCATAAGTCCACCCCGTCTCTTGGCATCTGAAATCCCTTAAAGGGCCAGAAGGTGCCAAGGGGTTAAACCAGCACATGTTAAATAATAATTTCTAATTAAAATTATCTTAGGTGCAGATGGCTGCTGATGTCAGATCCTATAGACAGTGCTTTACTTCTGGCACTGCAAGGATAAAGAGCTGCAGCCTGAAGGGCTACCATCATTCACCATCCCTTTCCACCCCCCTTGTTAATTCTCAAAAAGTCTTGTGTTTTTTCAGAAGAAAGAAGAGGAAAAGGAGCACAAACTAAACTCTTCATTCCCACTGAACCAGAAGTATAGTGCTATGTGTAGGATTCAGCATCTATGAATTCTGCAGTAGCCAGCAGCCATCCTTGCCTAGAATAATCTCAATTACAGGTAATTTATTTAACTTGTGCTGTTTAAAAAAAAAATCCTGGCGTTCCTCATTTAAGCTGATGATAACATTACAAAGGCCCTGCAATCACAACACACCAAATATTTCCTGCATATTTTCCATGCATTTATGTCAATGCTATAATTTAAACCAGAGGACACATAATCACATATATTATTTCTGTGTAAATCTGTTTTTTGGTGGTGGCTTAATATAATTGTCTCTCCCAGTCCCATTCCTCAGGAAAAAGTCAGAACATTATACATCTATATTCCGTAGAAAGCTAAAGAAAGCGAAAGAAGAAATCATCTCAGCACTGCAGTATTTTAGGCAGAGGTAACATTCTATAGCACTGTCAATCATCAGGTGAGTCACATTACTGAAAAGTTTCCAAACTGCAGGAAGTTACCCTAGTTATAAATTTGGAAAATAAAACTGCTGATAAACCATTTAAAATTCTTTGCATGGATACAGTGAGAAGCTACTCCATCGGAGCATAGATCAAAAAGTGAAAAGTTACGAGTTTGCTGATTCTGAAGGAATTCGAATTTGCGTGACTTATCAATATTTCCAGAGCATTAAGAATATACAGCTTTCATTTCACAGGCATGTTACATAGTAGTTGAGGTTGAAAAAAGACACAAGTCCATCAAGTCCAACCCATGTGTTGGATTATATGTCAGTATTACATTGTATATCCCTGTATGTTGCAGTCTATTAGGTGCTTATCTAATAGTTTTTTGAAACTGTCGATGATTCCTGCTGAGCCCCTGGCCTGTGGAAGAGAATTCCACATCCTTGCCACTCTTACAGTAAAGAACCCTCTACGTGGTTTAAGGTTAAACCTCTTTTCTTCAAATTTTAATGAGTGGCCCCGTGTCTTGTTAAACTCCCTTCCGCAAAAAAGTTTTATCCCTATTGTGGGGTCACCAGTATGGTATTTGTATATTGAAATCATATCCCCTCTTAAGCGTCTCTTCTCCAGAGAGAATAAGTTCAGTGCTCGCAACCTTTCCTCATAACTAATGTCCTCCAGACCCTTTATTAGCTTTGTTGCCCTTCTTTGTACTCGCTCCATTTCAAGTACATCCTTCCTGAGGACTGGGGCCCAGAACTAGCATACTCTAGGTGAGGCCGGACCAGAGTCTTGTAGACTGGGAGAATTATCGTTTTATCTCTGGAGTTGATCCCCTTTTTAGTGCATGCCAATATTCTGTTTGCTTTGTTAGAAGCAGCTTGGCACTGTATGCCATTGCTGAGCCTATCATCTACTAGGACCCCCAGGTCCTTTTCCATCCTAAATTCCCCCAGATGTCTTCCCCCCCAGTGTATAGATTGCATTGATATTTTTGGCACCCAAATGCATTATTTTACATTTTTCTACATAAAACCTCATTTGCCATGTAGTTGCCCTTCCCAATAATGTGTTCAGATCTTTTTGCAAGGTTTCCACATCCTGCAGAGAAGTTATTGCCCTGCTTAGCTTAGTATCATTCACAAATACAGAGATTGAACTGTTTACCCCATGCTCCAGGTAGTTTATGAACAAATTAAATAGGATTGGTCTCAGCACAGAACCGTGGGGGACCCCACTACCCACCCCTGACCATTCCAAGTACTCCCCATTTATCACCACCCTCTGAACTCGCCCTTGTAGCCACTAGTCACTTAACTGAGAAGAACTCAGTAGGAGATACTCGCTATCAAAAAAGTATTGTGGTACCATGGCTACCAACTCATAAATTATGAGGCTGATGCGTTTCCTTCATCTGGGACCAGGACACTCACATTATTGATATCACAGATGTTAAAAACAACACTGACTAAATTGTTTTCACATTTAAGTGAAACTATGAGTAAAATCAAAAATGACATATGATGCAGTGTGACACTAATAAATATAAAGTTTTTTTAGTGTCTGAGTTCAGTAAAAGCTGACAACACTGTTTGTTCTGCTGTGAAGTTAAGAAGTGTTGTCACTCTGTACACAAATGGCCATGCAGGCTTACTGTAAATGTACTTAAATAGTTTTTTTTTTTTTTTTGGCGCTTACATAAAGTGTTACTCCAGCTAATTGTTTTTAAACAGTTACAGCATCATTTTCTTTTCTTTTGAAAAAAATAAAAATAAACTATATGAATACTTCTAACGTTCAATGTTTCTTAACCAGTTCAGTGTACTATGTACATTCAATGAGTGAACCTTTGATCATAAGCTGATGGCTGGCGGCTACAGGTTTCAAAGTGAAAGTGATGCGGTGGCTCTATAGCTGCCAACAACTTTGACAGAGCTGGCTGTACAGTGCCCCCTCCCGGCGGCCCACCCTCCTTCTGTAGTTCCCAGACTGCCCAGTGCTTACCGATGCCTGGGAACACATCCCCTTGTGATAGCAATCACGTAAAAAAAAAAAAAAAAGTAAAAAAAAATGTAAATGATAATATTCAATATATTCAAAATAAAAAAAAAAATGCCAAAACCCCCATTGCCCCGAACACCTGTGTAAATGCGAACGCATGCCTAGGGTGTGTAGGTGTATGTAAACTACGGTCACACTATACATGTAAAATATTGCTACGAATGTCAGAGTGATGAACAATTCTTGCACAAAAGCTCCTAGTTAACTCTAAATAGATGGGCTGTAATGGCTTTTCAAGCGTGACCTATGGTGATTTTTGGGCACCATAGTTTTTGGTGATATTGTGGGCGCACGCAAATATCACGTGAAACAAAAATTTGCAACTATTACCTTTTTATTCTACAGGGCCTTTAGTTTCAGAAAATATATA
This sequence comes from Lithobates sylvaticus, assembly GCA_028564925.1. Taxonomy (NCBI): domain Eukaryota; kingdom Metazoa; phylum Chordata; class Amphibia; order Anura; family Ranidae; genus Lithobates; species Lithobates sylvaticus. The sequence continues at coordinate 164,129,185 of CM053030.1, read as the reverse complement.
CTGTTATGGGGTTTTATGTAATTTTATTGTCAAAAATTTGGATTTTTACATGTATGCGACAAAGAAAAAAGTTGTTCTGGAGCTGAACTGGTTAAAGACACTGGCATGTGCAGGGTACTTAACAACCAGTTATTCATCAGCTCCATTTGCTTACATGGCTAGGAATCCCCAGCCATGTAGGGAAAGGAGCCAGGGATAAGTGAAGGTATTAAACACTTTTTGGCTTTACATATAGTTTAGGGCAATCATATGGCTGCCTCTTTCGCCATTCTATAGGCACTCACAGACAGCCATAAGAGACTGTTCACTCTGTATCAACCAACACATCCAGTCAGTTGTTTTGGAGGAAATAGGATATCAGTGGGATTACATTTTTTGATCTAATAACTATTATTCCACCAAAATAAGGACGATTCTTGGCATTCTCCTAAAATACTTGAAAGTACAAGCTTGTGAAATATAAGCTTACATCCTCAGTACATTTAAAAGAGAAGTTCAGAGTTTTGAAAAAACAAGACTTTATACTTACTTAGGTGGATGCGGCAGCGATCCAATGCTACACCTGTCCCCTGCCACCTCTGTTGTGAAAAATGAGCGATCAAACATACGGAGAGCGGAGGCTCTGAGCAGCGAGCCGTGCCTGTCAGTCAGCGGCTCTCTGTTCTCCCCTCCAGCACTAACTGGAGTGCTGGGTAGTGGAGGAGGCGGGAGGGGCTGGCTCAAGCTCTCATTGGATCACTGAGAGGCTAAAATCCAGGCTTCCAGGCAGATATCTACCATAGGGTAGGGATCTTTTCAGAGCCTGGACCAGAACAAACTGCACCCCTGTGATCCAAGTATAGCCAAAAAAGCTTTGGACATACTTCTCCTTTAAGAAAAAATGTCATTGGCTATCTCTAAATCTCTGCCTACAGATAACCTACAATACCTATAGAATTATAAGAGCAAAACAATTAAGAAATGATTATTATACTTTACAACACAAGCAAAGATAAGGTGCCTGGGATAAATGACTAGCACAGTATTTCCTTTTTTAAACAAAAGATATTTTCCATAATTTATTCTCTAAATTTTGCATTGGAAAATAACCTAATATCATAAGTAGACCGATGCTGCATAACATTTATTCTAGGAAAAAGCCTTAGCAAATTGATTTACAAAAAGTCAGCAGTATTTTTTTAATATTGGCAAGTTTGCCAATTCCGTTCAGAAATACAATATGATAACAAGGTCATTTGGTATAAATAATGTTAAACTTTAAATTGAACATGCCAGCATTTTTCTGTGCACACTGTTACATTTTATTAAGTGAAAATGAGTGGAGAATTGTTTACTGATATGCTCCACAAAATAAAAAAAATTCTGAGTTTTGGATATGCACATTGTAACGCAAAGCTTTAACAGGGATAAGGATTATTTTTGAAGGTACAATCCAGCCATAAATGTAAAGAAAAACCTTCAGGTGTAAGCAGGGAACATGGACTACCTGTTGAGTATATATATATATATATATATATATATACTTGATTTTATTGTAAACCTGTATGCTATGAGGAAGGCTCCGGCTGAAATGTGTTAGCAATATAGATGTAGCACTGCTGTTAGTGCCAAATAAAGATTTGTAAGAAGAAGCAATTGTGTTGCTGGCATTTTTTGCTATTTTGATGTTCATGGGACTCAACAAGCCTGAGCACCAATATTCAGCTCATTACTTTATATTTGTGCGGTAGAGCTTGGTTGAGTCTTTCTCTACATGACTTACAAAAACGAAGGCGGGAAGAAGAAAGTCAATAATATATATCCGTATATGTATTCATATATAAAATAGTATACACCTTGGATTCAATAATTCTTCCAGGAATATATGGTATTTAACAAAAGTTAAATATCTAAGAAAAACTTTTTTATATACAGTACGTATATAAAAAAGTTTTTATTAGATATTTAACTTTTGTTAGTGCATAGTTTCAACTTTTTCCACTACTGTCTACACTTATATTGATAGCCCTATGGACATGGTTGGGCTTCAACTTAAGTGCAATAATGCGTTTTTTAATTGAATCCAAGGTGTATACTATTTTATATATGAATACATATACATATTTTTGACTTTCTTCTTCCCATAGAGCACCACCTTTGTTTTTGTATATCATGTGTTCCATTTTCCAGTGGTTAGCGGCTGCACTGGGTGTCATTTTCAGGTCGAGCTCTTTAGGAACTTGGTGCTTGTTTTTTTTGTCTACCTGACTACTGAAGGGATATTTAGCTTAACTACTTTCTTTATAAAAATCAGTGTCCATTTTGTGTCTCTCTAACCTCCATTTTATGTCAGATATGCTCAAGTATTGCTTATCTAATTTAGTTTAGTTTCTCTTGTTCAGGGTATATTCTCTGTGTAGTTTCATTTCTTGTAAATCACGTGATTTCTTTATTCTAATTAGTTCACATTGTCATAGACTGTATTTGTATATGATTGGATAATTTTCTTAGGGTGGTCTTTTGTAAAAGCCCCTTTATATATTCACACCCATGAATAAAGATTAGATTTGCTTGGAGAGAACCTGGCTGTATGTTTCTTTGTTCCAAAGGGCAAATCTCCAGGCCTGTTCGGAAGAAGAACAGCACACCTTGTCCGATCCCTAGACAATATACATTCGTCTCCTTTCAACTACCTGTTGAGTATTTAGGTTTTTCATCCAAAGATTGCTGTAGGGAATCAGTCATACAAATGCCCTTTGGCAGTAATCTGTGAACCACTGCTTGTGGCTCTATTCTTAGACATTCCCACTACATGCCCCTGGCTTTCTTTCACATGCATAAAGTCTGATATAAAAAAAGTCCCAGTGACTGTCCCCCCCAGGGGTGCATTCTGACTGACCACGTGCCTATAAATAACCACCTACTTGTTGTAGACTTTTTCTTGGGTGATACCTGTCGCATATCACATATCTATGTAAATTACTGAGCATTACACTTATCCTGTTATTTTTTAGCAGCAAGCTATGGGGTTGTTTTGTTGTTTGTTTAACTAGTTTAGGCCAGTAGTTAAGGTTTGGTATGCCTTGCCTAATGTTTTATACACCTTGAGCCGGGGGAATGCCGATGTAGATGTAACTTTTCTTTTTATGAAATAAATAAAAAGAATAAAAAAAAAATGGCAGCACTAAAAAGTTTCTCAATACCACCAATCATGTTCAAACCTGCTTTAGAAATTGCTATATGATTGCTAACACAGAAAGCATATAAACTTTCTAATTTTAGTATAACTACATATCTGTGGCTCGCCTAGAATTGTTCTTTAATATATTATTATCTATTAATCTTCCCTCTTACAAATTAGAGCACTTGGATCCTAGGCACCGGCTGTACAAAGAGCCTTGATGTCTAGATTATGTCTGTGCCTTTCTGGCACTAAAATACCACTCAGTCATTCACCTACTAAATAAATTGTAGTGTAATAGGGTGAAGAGAGGGGACCTTAAAGAGGAACTGCAGTCTGCTCACATAATTTGTAATAAAACCATCTTTGCCATTCAGAAGCTTCACTCCAACCACTTTGCCTATTATTTTATATATACCGTGATTCTGTACTTGCCAAATATGCTGCAGAAATCTCCCTCCACTAAGTCTGGCTGCAAATATTTAAGCTGTGGGCAGCTGAAGCTGCTGCCTGTTCACTTCCTGGATTTACACAGACACATAGAGGCACACCTCCAGCTCTGCAGCTTTCATTGGTCCTCTTATAGCTCATCCCCCGTCCCTTCCTGGCAAACTCTCACAAGTGCGAGAGAGTGAGCTGTGCATGATGTCATAAACCAAGGCTAATGACTGGACAAGAAACAGAAAGTGTTTAAGGCATTTCCTGGCAGAAAAAAAATGTTTTACTATCCAAAACAACAAGGGCAGAAGATTTAATAGATGGAAAGTTGAAAAAATGACTGAAGGTCCGCTTTAATCTTAAGGCCCTGTGTACAGCCTAGACATAGGATACAAGGGGATTTATGGGGACACAGGGATCAATTTTAGGTTTAACACTGGTACTACAATTCACAATATTCTTACCTTAGGCATTTTTTTAGGCTAGGCCGGGTTTTCTTAATCACAACTATAGAAAACTCCCTTCTGAAGACTCAATATAGGAAAATGAATCTGATTCTTATTATGCAGACCACACAAACAACAAAGCATTGCAAACAAAACAAAATTTAAAATGGCTATTTTGGCTGCTTCTCTAACCTTCCAAGAAATAAAACAGCCAAAATTGTGGTCCGATTGGTATTTAAAAATGCAATTAAAACAAAAAGCTTCCTATACTTTCAAACTGTTTTCAATTATAGCCTTTTTCTTTCTGTCTGGTCTTTTTGGAAGCAATTTTCTTATCAGGTTACCATGTACATCTTACAAATGCATGCTAAGCAATCAAGAAAATGGCAATTTATTTCTATGTGGTCTCATAGCATGGCATTGAGAAAACACGTCCACACTGCCACAAATCAGATTGTTTTTTTATTTCTGATTATGCAAATTGCTACATGCAAACAAAAATATGTGAATAGAATAACTTTTTAAAAATAGGAAAGATTTTGACACTAAAACTTGTTTTTCTCTTGGCACTGACTACGCACAATATGTTTTCTTGTTTTATAAAATGCTTCTGGAGATTGATGATTAACAGTGTGTAAGAATGCCACATATTGCAGACACCTGAGGCAATCAGTTGACAGTTGGTTTTGTTTGGTGTAACAGTAACTATAGACAAAAAGTGGCTTAAGATCGTAGCCACTTAGACCTGCTTGAATGTCCCCCCTTTTCAAAGTTTTAGATCTTAGTCAACTATACTCATGTTACTGAAAGATAAATATTGATTGGTGGTGATGGCTTGACATTTGAATCCAACAGAATTGTAGGATTTTAAAGGTGTCAATATGTTAATTTTTCAAATAGTCAACCCAATAAAACTAAAAAGCAAGCTTTATTTACAAAATCAATCTAAAACACCCTTGTAAAAAATGGCAAACATGCTGCATCAACAAAATGATTGAAATGATTACAATCACTTAGAATGCATTTCCATGTTATATACTGTATATTCCATAAATATACTATTCAATGGTGTTCTAAATCTGGCGGTACTTATACCACTGGCTTTCTACCATAGATTAAATCAATATTTTTTATGGACAGGTGGTGGCTAAAGCTACGCGTTTCACAGAATAACTCTGCTTCTTCAGGCTAAAATGGAAATCCTGGTATTTAGCTCACAAAGTGTATTACTGGAGTATATTTAGATCCCCATGGTCCCCATTCCCTGCAGGAAAAAACGCAAGGTGGAACCCTCAGAACCCAGGAGAGTCCCCTCCAGAATTGGCGGTCTCTTCATACAGACCCACTAATATTATGTGGAGACTGTGGCAGCATTTTTTTTTTTTAATCACAATAACAGGTTGGTGGTATTTTCTTTGTATGTGTTTATATTCCAAAGTGGTGTATATTTTTCATTAATTGTTGCTACTCCCTGTAGAAAGATATGCCCACTACAGGTTAGACTATTTAGAGCTGACAGCAGTGTTCATTATAGATATAATAGTTGTAAAATAAGATTCCACTCTTATATCACTAGGTGTATCCCTTGGCTTTACCGGATTTCTGCCATCCACTATATTACGGTGTTACAGATAATGAGCCAATTGTTGCCAGTCAAACCAAGAACTCAATTTGCCGTGAACAAGCATACCCCCTCTCTTCTGATTTGATGGTGATAGGTTGCTACATTGCATTCTTATGCGGTTGGTGAATAAATGAAGATTGTGGAACATATTCACAGAAAAAGCAAAGCTGCCACTGATCAAAGTCTCATTTTGTAAACCTCCAAAGCAACCTATGCATTTTTCTTAGTTCATTTCTCATTACAGCCCAATTAAGCCTTTATTTTAATCTACTGTTGTGCATTCAGACTGCTTAAAAGGAAAATAATGTGTCCGTCTATAATTTTTGTTTTTTATTCAGCTAGTTTGCTGCATGCTTAGAACGCTACACAGAATGTGTTGGTCTGGCTATCCAGCTGTCTGAAACACCCATTGCACAATGATCCAATCAACAAAGCTGCACAGGAAGGTTGAGCATTGTTGATTGGGGCACCAATGCATTCTGTGTGAGAGCAGCTGTCTGTATTTCCAGTGTGCTGCCCATTTCACAACTATTTCAATATTTTAAATACATAAAATGTAGACATCATGAAATTATAACATAAAATTCCACAGTTCAGTATTAATCACAGGTTAAAAAGCAGCAGCAAGAACAGAAATGAATTAAACTTAAATGACAACATAATCTATATTAATAATCTAAATGATTTGAATTTCAGTCTTATATTAGCTCGCATTTTTTTTTACCCCCAAAGTGGTATATCATTTGTCAGATATCTGCTACATTCTGTTCTGAATTAATTAAAACCTTAGCTAATTACTGCAATTTCCTAACCAATGAAACCTATATACAGATGTTCTCAATTAAGAGACAAATAACTGTGACCCCCTCGCCCCAATGAAAAGTAATATTATGGTTATTAATTCACAAAAAGCTGCTAGGATTATCTTGTCGCTAGACAAAAAAAGCTTTTCATTGAAACAAATGCAGCTTTCCACTTACGGTAAATTGCATTCGAATTCTTTAGAATATCTATTTTAATGTTTTAATGTAAAAATCTATTAGGTTGTATCCAACTCTCAGCGATTTTCTGAGCCATTCCTCTGGGCACTGTGTCTGAAATGCTTGAAATCCTTTTTCAAAGTTTTTCTTGCTAAATTTCTTACACAGTAGGTTACTAGGTCCATCCTCAACCCTCCCCGATTGCTCAGCTTGGGACTTGCATATTGTGATAACACACATGCATAGGCAATAGTACACACATACAAAGACCAGTTTTATACAGGAGATATTTATTCTTTTGAGCATGGGAGGTAACCAAAGGAAACCCACATGAACAAAGGGAGAACATGAAAATGCAATGCACTTAATGTACTGGCCAAGACTTGAACCAAGAACCCCAGTGCTGCAAGGCATAAGTGCTAACTACTAAGACCTGTGTCATGCATACTATTTAAACCAATCACAAATAGCTCATATCTTTACCATGTTAATGTAATTTCAAAAGTAATTATCAATATTGCTACATGCAGCTTTTCATAAAATAATATTTGTAAATGCTGCCATCAAGGTCCTTGTTCATGCATTTCCTGTTACAGTATGACAACGTATGTCCCTGTCTGTCATTATGTCACGCAGGCTTCCAAGGAAGACTTTTGCTTGCTGTTTCAACACACATTATGCAGTCATGGTCCACCATCATCACCATCAGCAAACATGCCCTAAGAAATTGCACAACAAGATGCAGCAATCTCTTAACCCCTTGACCCAGACAATACGCAGATATGCGGCCTCACTGGACTGTTTTTTTCCCCATGATCAGTCACCGTGAAGCCCTCCCTGGTGTTACTCTCTCTCTCTGAATGGAGAGGAAAGATACATTGTATATTTCTCTCTCCTTGCAGAGAGAGAAAAAAAGTGTGTAAAAAAAATAAATAAAAGAAAAATAAATAATAATAATAAGAAAAAATACCCGGATCAATGTTTGATCTAGGTCAGTACGAGGATTAGTGTTTGGGTCAAGTAAGGAGCAAAGGTCAGGGGCAAAGGTTGGGGTCAAAGGTCATTGTCAGTATATTTTAGACAGGATTTAAAAAAAGAAAAAAAAAACATTTTTTAAATTACTATCACTAGCAGTGTGTTTTAGGTAGGATAAAAAAAAGCAAAATGTGCACTATTGTTTATGGGCTGTACTATGGGTACATACAACAACATATATATATGTGGTATTGCGGTGATCATTGGGAGAAAGAGAATTTATTTTGGGTTGCTCTTTGGTGGTAGATTATGGTAGAAATATACAGCTATTTTTACTAATTTGGCCCAGTTTTCCTTTGATAATAAAAAAAAAAAAATCAGGAGATATCAATTTAACACCAAATGAAAGCCCAATTTGTCCTGAAAAAAACAAGGTATAAACCACCTAGATGCACAAAGTAGTTGTGATGATATGTACGGTTTTACTAACACATCTCAAAGTTGCAGAAAAAAAAAACAGTGTTCAGGATACTCAGAGCTTTACCAAGGTAAATTACATTAATGTCGCGTACACACGAGCGGACTTTTCAACGGACTAGGTCCGACGGTCTTTCCGATGGACTTTCGACGGAGTTCCGACGAACTTTCTGAATGAACGGACTTGGCCACGCACAATCACACTAAAGTCCAACGGATTCGAACATGATGACGTACGACTGCATTAGATTAAGGAAGTTCGTAGCCAGTAGCCAATAGCTGCCCTATCGTCGTTATTTGTCCGTCAGACTAGCACACAGACAAGCTGATTTTTCGATAGGAACTGGGTCCAACGGAGTTCCAGCGGGAAATTTTGAAACATGTTCTATTTCTAAAGTCTGTCGCATTTTTCGACAGCAAAAGTCTGATGGAGCCCACACACGATTGAATTGTCCGAGGGATTCGTTCCCTCGGACCTTTGCTGTCGAAAAGTCCAGTCGTGTGTACGCGGCATTAGTTATAGGCTGCGTCTACCGGTACTTAAATTTACACTTCTATTCACCAGGAATGGTGTAAAAAACATTTACATTTAGTCACTTTCAGTCAACATTCTTTAACTTGTCTGATCAATAGTTTTTCAGATGGCTTTTTTTTTCTGAGGAAATTAAAAAAAGACGCATAATATTCGGTGGGTGCTGTCAATGTTAGGAGGCAAACAAGGTGATGAAGTCTTTAAAATCTCTCTTATTTTGAAGCAGTACTTCACTTTGTTGTTAAAAGAGGTTGCTGGATTGTTATATTGATTGCTGGAGCAGATCAAACACAATTGTATATTTAATGCATTGACTATAAGTATATTATTTTCTAGCTCTATTGAAGCTGCAATTAATTACAGTTTGCTGCCACTAGATAAAGAAAAAAGCCTTTCCAATTGTGAAAATTGTAAACAAAAATGGTTTTCTTAATGTTTAACTACTCTATATAATATGTAAAGATTGTAAAGATTGGAATACCCAAAGGTAGCCCATGCATCTGCAATGAGCTCAAAGACAACAGAGCCTGGTGGGTCTGCTCTCTGTAACCAAAATCTTCCTTTAGAAGCTTGTTTGTAGTCTTAAGGCTGGGTTCATACTATTGCGAATTGGATGCTGGTAGGTTTATTGGCTCCTGTCTAAGTTGTCCCTCGTATGTGCATGTATGAATGTGAGTTAGGGACCTTAGATTGTATGTATACTATATGTAAAGTGCTGTGTAAATTGACAGTGCTATATAAGTACTTATATAAGTACTTAAAACAAATACATTTACACAATATTTACCATTATATATAATGGTTCCCATCTAAAAAAACGTATTTTTCCATCCAAAATTATTCTTTGCCAACTGTCAGATCTCCCATGAATAACAAGATTCTACAGAACACATATTACATAAAATAATGTTATTTTCGCCAAAGTCTTTTTCTTTGACAGTGATTAATGGCACTCTGCTTAAAATAGATGGATTCTCATACAGCAGTTTATAAAGAATAGATGAATTTTCTTTGTAGTTCCCAGAAAAATTAATCAGTTTGTAATTGACCACTGTTTTTTTTTCTGTCTCACTATAACATTTTGCAACGCTAATAGACTTTAAAACTCAAAAAGTTGCAACTTTATATATTTAGCACTGTGTCTATCTCCCTATTTACTATGCCACTGTAAACTGGACTGTAGCTGATAACTGCTGTGGAACTTCTTTCTTTGTTGCTGCTGTATTATCCTTCTGCAGTGTGGACAGGGTTAAACTGAATATTCATTAATGCAGCTATCTTTGCAATGCTTGTCTATGTACTGTCTCCAGTGCAGGAGGCAGCCATCTTGGCTCGGTCTGGATCAACTAGAGGACGGTGATTGGTGGATGCATCAGACCAAGGGGAAGTGTGTCTGCAGTCTGGTGAGCAGAGAAGAGAGGATGGGCTTGGAGCAAGCAGGTGTGTGGGAAAAAGACTGAGCTGCTGCTGTTGCTGGATAAACGTATCCCCGCCATAGCTGACCACAGTCAGGGAAGGAAGTAAAGAGACTGAGAACCAGAATTATCCCTTGGAAGGTGTGATTTGGATGCCTGGTGAGAGCAGACTGTACTAGAGAGTACTCCCACCACTTGTAAGGAAGGAAAAGGATTGTCTCAGGAGGATTGAAAGAGACATCACAGCACCTTTTATTCCTGTTTGAGTTGAACATGATGTTTATTGAATCAGAAGACATGACCCAAAAGAGGGCGCTCCAGGTCTGGTAAGAGACTAACATCACACAAGTTAGTCTGCTGTCAGCTCAAAATTGTTGTGCTAAAGGGCCCCAACTTTGCTGCCCAGTTTTTTTTTTTTTTTTTTTTATTAATCACTGGCCAGTGGGATAAAAGTGGGACTGTTATAACAATTTAGCACAGGTGTTTAATCATATCTCTTTGAGTAATGTCATTGTCGTATTGATTGTTTGTATGAATACACTTGCTAATCCCTTCTCCTTTTAGGCTATGTTTGGGCTAATACTGTACATTATCTAAAATACCTCATGGTATGTCAGGTATGCAGAGAAATCACAAAACAATTCAGCCACAACGCTTATAGTTCTAATGTATAATAATACTGTAATAATGGTCATAAAGCCAATTTGCAGTTTTATTTCTTTCCATTAATGACTCATCAACAGGGACAATTGTCAGCTTACAAGTTCTTAAGTGTAAGCTTGCAGCATACAGTTGCTAATACAAGTGAATGGCTGTATTATGCAAGAATTAATTGCTTCTGCATCTGCAGTTACCCACCCATGTGCATATGGTATATTTCCCTACACACAGCACATTTGCTTTTGGGGAAATATGTCACATGTGCATGCGTGGGTAAACACTGAAGCAGAAGCAATTGATGATTACACAAGTATGGCTGCGTACCCTCACATATACCCAATGAAATGTAAAACCTCAGATGGTACACAGAGATTAAACAAATCCTCCTACATAGGTTTTACTTGTTTATCTGCAGCCCTCTCTTCCCTACATCCCTTAAAAAGGCCAGAATTTTTTTTAAATCCTTCTCCGTCTGTTAGTAGCACAGAGGAGGGGCGGAGAGGCTGCAGTAAGTGTGTGAGAGCTGATTGGAGGAAAGGAACACACCCCTTCCACACAGCGGAACCGTGTTAATAGACAAGTTGCATGCTGAGCTTCCTCCCCGACACAAACTTATCTCATGTGTTGGGAAAACTTCTCAGAAGTGACTCATACTGATAACAAAAGGAAAGAAGCACCAGAGAGAAACGACACTTAAAACTTTGGAGAGAGATAAGTAAACACTACAAATATATGTGCTTTGCTCAGATTCCATGACTGAGGTTTACAACCACTTTACTAGATTTCCAGATATCACAACCTCTCCACAATGTGTTTATTTTACTTTTTACTCTGCGGGTGCCTAGTTCATTTGTACGTGAAAGCTGATTGCCAGCTGAAAACATCAGTGCTGGCTACTGCAGCCATGAGATTGTATTGCCCTCATGTGCATTGGGTGGTCCTTAAATCATTAAATCTATTTTAATTTCATGTTGTAATATTATAAAATCCAATAAAGTCTAAGAACACTATGACCTTTAGAGAAATATTCTAGAATCCAGTATTTCTGTGAAAGGCCACTACTAGAATTGCAGATTTTTTTTTTTTCATAACCTGAGGATGCGTTAGAACCAATATCAGATTTTTATGGCTTCCAGTGTCCCCAGACATATTTCAATTAATATATTTAAAATACTATCAATGACTCTTTCATATAAACTAATTTGTACCATGAGAGCCATATCCTTTATATAACAAATTTTCATGGTTTTGTAACTACAGATAACAGACTATGTACTGTAAAGGTTTTGTCCCAGTTATATCCGAACCCGTTGTAACATTGGAAGCATGAGGTTTGTGACTGACTGGAGAAACTTTTCTTTTTATACTAAAATCATAGCTAAAAGAAGTAAAAACAGGACCTTAAATCTTTTATTATTATTTGCTGTATTATGTGCATTAGTGTTCATCAAGTGTTCCCGCGTGACATAACAGTTATAAATACAGTATAAACTTTGTGTAAGCAGAAACTAAGATGGCATTTATTATGCGCAAGAGAGAAGTAGCTGCAATAATGCACAGGCCTTTAGTATGTAAAGTACATTCTAAGGCATTTGGCACTGCTATTTAATGTTATCTCTATTGTACAATTATGCTTTATAAAGAATTTAAATATTAGTAGAAACAATGTAGCAGAAACAGGTGCAACATTACTGGTAAAACCATGACATGGGCTTTTAACGCCAAGAAATCTGCTTAGATATTAGAAGTTTTTATATAAATTGTGTGTTGTCCCAGCCTTACTTAAAGCTAAACTCTAAGTATATATATAATATAAAAATGTATGTAATCATTAACCACTTGATATGACACTGCGTTACTTTAACTGATAATTGCACGGTCATGTGAAGCTGTCTCCAAATGAAATGTATGTCCTTTATTTTCCACAAATAGAGCTTTCTTTTGGTGGTATTTGATCACCTTTGGGGTTTTTTTTGCGCTAGAAAAAAAAAGACCGACAATTTTGAAATAAAAAAAAAAACAATATATTTTACTTACTGCTATAAAACCTATCAAATAAAAAATAGAAAAAAATCGTATTTCTTCATAAATTTAGGCCAATATGTATCCTGCTACATATTTATGGTAAAAGAAACACCAATAAGTGTATATTGATTGGTTTGCGCAAAAGTTATAGCATCTACAAACTATGGGATATTTTTATTTATTTACTAGTAATGGCGGTGATCAGCGATTTATAGCGGGACAGCGATATTGCGATGGACATTCTGACACTAACTGACACTTTTTTTCAGTGTACAAATCAAAGTTAAACTGTTATTAACTGGATACTCTCTGCTCCCAAATGTACTGTATATAAAAGGAAAGCCTTAAAGTATGCTTTACTTGCTTTTCTGACTGCTATTATAAAATGTGTCTCTCTGTAATGCTTGCATACAGAAAATAAAAGCTCCTGAAGTCTCATATTTTCTTGGTCGCTTGTTAACTTAGTTTGAAGACAGAGAACCTCGAAAATGGGATTTTAAGGGCAATTTTGGAAAATATATATATGAGAAAAATTCTATAAAATATGACATTTATTAATACACATAGATTGTAAAACCAACAATAGTACATAAAAGATGGAAATTGACAGAAGTGGTAAGATCCCGCTACATAAATGAGGACCATCCATGAGTGGGAAGCCACCGCGTTTCCAAAAGTGCAAATATAATCTTCATCAGGGACAATTTGCCACTTCAGTGTTACATCAGTGTCCCTTCTTATATCAGAATACCCTCTTATATCAGGGTGCCCACTTACATCAGAGTCCTTCCTTACATCAAATCCCAACTTTACATGAGAGTTCTTCCTTACATCAGTGTGTTCCCTTACATCAGAATTCTTCCTTACATTAGTGTGCTCCCTTACATCAGAATTCTTCCTTACATCAGTGTGCTCCCTTACATCAGAATTCTTCCTTACATCAGTGTGCTCCCTTACATCAGAATTCATCCTTACATCAGTGTTCCCCCTTACATCAGAGTTCTTCCTTACATTAGTGTGCCCCTTTACTTCAGAGTCCTTCTTTACATTGTACAGTGTGCCCCCTTACAGAAGTGCTTTCCTTGCATTAGAGCACCCCCGTTACATTAATGTGTCCCCTAGAATGGTTGTTGCAGCTCAGGAGGCATTGAGAGGAGGAGCAAGTGTGAACGGGGAAATTCAGTCCTCCTTCAGGAGCTGGGGGGAGGTGTGCAGAGCTCTGGAGCCATCTCCTAGGCAGTACAGTAGTAGTAACACAGAAGTGATCTTTCAGCTTCAGCTGCTTTTGTCACTGTCAGCTGCAGCTCAAAGATCGGTTCTGTGTAGTGAGAGATCAGTGATGGCTGGACTGTCTGTACTAATACACATTTGGTGTAAAGAGCAGGAAGCAATCCTCCAGTGCTGTGCACACACACACACAGTGCCCTACAATCAGTGACAAGCCGTCCTTCCTAGTCCAGCTGACGGCTGTCATCTGTTTATATGGAGGAGGAAGGATCAGCTGAGCTTTGCTCTACTCCTGGTTCTAGAAGAAGACGAGCCGTGTCCATCCAGGGAAGGGCTTACCTTACTTGCTCCTTCCTCCTGCACACACAAACTTCCCGGGAAGATTTGCAGCAGCCACTCAATAGGAGAACAGTGCAGGCAGCAGGAGAGCTGCACTGGTAGGAAGGAGAAGGAGGAGAGAGCATCCATACCGCACTGCCTCCAAGCTCTCTCCTTCTTACTCGCTCACTAATCCTGCTAGTGACAGTGCCCCTCTCAATATTGCGCCTGGGGCACATGTGCCCCCTGCCCCCCCCCACTAGTTTTGGTCCAGATTACAATGTATATTACAGGGGATATTTTGTTGTTTTTAAACACCTATGATGATAGAAATATTGGACCTGCCACTGCTGACTTGTTTTTAAAGGTGGATTTTACCTTGATCTTGGTTTCACAAGGGAGTCACTGCCCTTTCACAAGTATGCAGGGCAAGCATTGAGACGTCTTTAGATTCACTGGCTGCATATTTCCCCAGCCCCGGACCCTTAAAAACTCTTTAAGGTCAGCTCCCATAATTCTTTACATGTTCACGTTAAATGCTCTAACATTGCAAGAGAAAAATTATTGTAAAAGAAAAAGCAAATATAGTGACTTTATTATGCCACGTTGGCTATACTGTACAGGCAAACTATAAGTGACTTTATGAGAGAAACATAACTATCCATGAAAAGATCAAGCAGATTTGCATGCTCATATCAGCAGTTTCAATCACCAATGAAGCCACTGGTTTATTATATATATCAGTATTAGTTATTTTGTCTTTTCCCTTTTCAGGATACGAAAAAAAATAGTTCATGGATTGTATTAAAGACTAAAGAATGCAGTTAGGCAGATGCTGCCTTGAGACAGATTACTAATAATCTTTGATTCAGGGTCAGTAGAATGTAGTTCACTTTAGGCATCTTCAGACATAAGGGATTAAGGATTAAAAAGTTAAATTAAAATAGAGTTACTTACACAAGCTAATACATTGCTAATGCCTAGTACTCTTACGACCGTCTTAGTCTTCAGCATTGGCCTGTACCAGATCATATATTTTAAAGAGTTATTGGTCAAACAGGACGAAAGAAATACCAACAGCATGTATGCTAGTGTAATTATTACAAAAAAAAATACAGGTTAAATGAAAAACAGCTTCTACAGATTAGGAAACCTATAAGAACACAGAATAATAAGCGTCAGTTCCTAGCCACGATTTTGTATCTACAGAATGCTTTGTGAAAGCCTTCTGGTCTTCTTTTACTGGGTTTAACATTAAGGACAGAAAATGTGTATCAAGTGCATTGTACTAAATCAATAAATAAATAAATATAAATATATATATATATATATATATACTGTATATATATATATATATACTGTATATATATATATATATATATATATATATATATATATATAAACTTTTATCTATACAGTCTATGTTAAAAAAATACAGAGTGCTAATGTTTAGTACAATAATTGTATCAACTTGCAAGTGTGTGTGTATGTGTGTCTGCCTGTGTGTGTATGAGAGACTATTTGCATAATATGGATTACTTAATAGCATGAAGCTTTAAGTCAACTAAAGCTGGTCATGGAAGGTTAAGGATTTGTCCACTCGTAAGTTCTTCCCCACAGAGTTAAAGGCACAGAAAAGCTCTCTTACAATAAAACAAACTTTGGTGTTTATGTTGTTGTGTACACCTCAGTGTTCCATTAGGCCCCTTTCACACTGGGGCGGTGTGGGCGTCGGCGCTAAAGCAGTGCTATATTTAGCGCTGCTTTACCGTTGTTTTAGCAGCGGTATTCAGCCGCTAGCGGGGCAGTTTTAACCCCCGCTAGCGGCCAAAAAAGGGTTAAAACTGCCCACAAAGCGCCGCTGTAGCGGCGGTATAGCTGCGCTGTCCCATTGATTTCAATGGGTAGGAGCGGTATAGTAGCGGTGAATACACCGCTCCTTCACGGCTCCAAAGATGCTGCTAGCAGGACTTTTTTTTACTGTCCTGCTAGCGCACCGCTCCAGTGTGAAAGGACCCACTTTTTTCAGGCGCTATACAGGCGCTATTTTTAGCGCTGTAGCGCCTGAAAAACGATTCAGTGTGAAAGGGGCCTTAAAGTTCAATCAACAGAAGGATTGCATGTAGTATTTACTAAATAGCTGAAACAAAAGTTGACCGAGCAGAGCATCTTTTACTATGCTGGCAGCATTGTGGAAAACTGGGGACCTGCAGCTAGCATGCCTGCTACCCAACACCTTTATCAGCTATTCAGGGTATGCACTGTCAGTACTGAGTAGGCTGTGGACAGTAATGTAAACTTTATATTTGTATTAAACATTTCTAACAGGGGTTAGGCAAATACTTTCAGCTTCACCAACCTTCTGTTGCAAGACTGGAGAGAGTGCAGAGAAGGGCAACTAAACTAATAAGAGCAATGATGATAGGTCAACTAAACTAACTGCATAATCCCTTTAAAAGAGGCATTTAAGGGGGAGGTATAATGACCTTGTATTATTACATAAATAGCCCATATAGTGAACTTGGTGCAAAGTTGTTAACCTTAAGATCATTGCAAGGGGTAAGGGGGCAATCTTACATCCCCATGTGGAAAGGCTTTTTCACAGTAAGAGCTGTGAAAAATGGGTAATAGACTTCCCTGGGAGCTAGTTCCAATCAGCTCACTTCATTGTTTTTTTTTTTTTATTTCTTTAAGCTGGATGTTTTTCTAAACACATAGAATATAATTGGCTATTATCTTTTATAAGTTATAACTCTGTAGATTCTTGATCCAGTGAACTTCTGATTGCATTACAGAATCATGAAGGAATTTTTTCCTGTTGGAGAAAATTACTGTAGACTATGTTGTATAAGGGTTTTTTGCTTTTTTGCCTCCCGGTCAGCAGTTTATATGTGTGGAACTTATTATTAATTTTTCTGTTGGTTGAACTTGTGTCTTTTTTTAACCTGACTAATTACATAACCATGTAACCGCTTGTTTAAAGGAGAGGTACAGTACAACAAAAGCTTTTTTTGCTGTACTTGCCCTGTGGGTCACAGGATTGCAGTTAGTTCTGCACTCCTGTGACCCGTTTTCAGCAGACAGTGGGCTGAAGTCCGCTGTTGGCTGATGTCACATAGCCGGTCCAGGCTGGGGAAAGCTTGTGAGCCTCTGAGAGTCTGAGCCAGCCCCTGAGAACTGAACAATCAGAGGTCTTTGATTGGTCTTAGAGCTGGCTGGAGACAGATGCAGCATCGGACCTAGGTAGGTATCATACCTGTCATAAATGCTCCTGCACTATACACAATTCAGTTATACAAGTATATGAAAATTACTCTTTATGCAATCTTATATTTTTGTGTATTCTCTCTTTAACCACTTCAGCCCCGGAAGAATTTACCCCCTTCCTGACTAGAGCACTTTTTGCGATTCAGCACTGGGTCGCTTTAACTGACAATTGCGTGGTCGTGCGACGTGGCTCCCAAACAAAATTGACGTCCTTTTTTTTTTGCACAAATAGAGCTTTCTTTTGATGGTATTTGATCACCCCTGCGGTTTTTATTTTTTGCGCTATAAACAAAAAATAAGCAACGATTTTGAAAAAAAAAATGCATTCTTTTTTACATTTTGCTATAATAAATATCCCCAAAAAATATATAAAAAAAATGATTTTTTTCCTCAGTTTAGGCCGATACATATTCTTCTACATATTTTTGGTAAAAAAATCGCAATAAGCGATTATTGATTGGTTTGCGCAAAAGTTATAGTGTTTACAAAATAGGGGATAGTTTTATGGCATTTTTATTAATAATTTTTTTTACTAGTAATGGCGGCAATCAGCGATTTTTATTGTGACTGCGACATTATGGCGGACACATCGGACACTTTTTTGGGACCTTTGTCATTTATAAAGCAATCAGTGCTGTACAAATGCACTGATTCCTGTTTACATGACACTGGCAGTGAAGAGGTTAACCACTAGGGGCAGTGTAGGGGTTAAGTGTGTCCTGGGGAGTTGTTCTAACTGTGCGGGGGGCGTGGCTACACGTGGCACGTCACTGATCTCTGCTCCTGATCACAGGGAGCAGCGATCAGTGACACTGTCACTAGGCAGAACGGGTAGACGCTTGTTTACATTAGCATCTCCCCGTTCTTGCTCTCCGTGAGATGATCCACAGGACCCGCGACCCGACTCATGGAGCTTGCCGCGCGGGTGCGCAGCCGCCTCTTAAAGGGTCACGTACAGGTACATTAGTTTGCCTGTACGTGCCCTTCTGCTGCAGTATATCTGCGTGAGACGGTCGGCAAGCGGTTAAACAAATCATTACAATTTGCGGACAGCGGACCCATATCCTGATGAAGTATGCCTGAATCTATTAGGATAAAGATCTGATCCTAATATATTTTTACTATTTTCCAATGCATGTATGCACAATTACCAAATCATGTTCAAACATAAGAATATGAATAGGAATAAGCTGTAAACCCCAAAACAAAAATTTAATACTTAAAGTTTACTAGTCCTTAGACAAGTTGACTGCATTCGTTTCTTATTTTTCAGGCTTTTTTTCCTTTATTTTTTGGGGGTCCTGCTAGTACCACACTTCCTGACCTAGGGTGACAACAAAAAAAGAGGGGTTTGGGACTTTAAATGATGTGTTTGGGATCACACAGCATCATCCCTATCTTTATGCAAGAAAATGAGGGTTTGGGACTTTGAATGAGGTAGATCTAGCCTGGCTAAAAGATGAGTCAATGTAGGGTGACAACAATTACACAATGTACTGTGTGGAGAAGCAGCGATGTCACTCTAGGCAAGGACTACAAATCTTCTTCTTCATAACACAGGTGGGAGAGGTTCTTTCGTCAGATATTGTATTCCAGCACCCGCAGCTGTCAGAATACCCGAATAGTGACTTTGGCTAGCTGACTGCAGTTACTACTCATTCAACTTTTCTCCCTGGCTCCTGAGATTTCTCAAATGAAGCATATCAAGCCAGGTGGTGTTGGCAGGGACACATATAGCTTGAATTACAGACTAATCATAGGAATTGTCTGAAATTTGAGCCATGTGTAGCCAGCTTAAAGTGGAGTTACACCCAAAAGTGTAACTTCCACTTATCTGTCTCCTCCTCCCATCCAGAGATTTTGACAGGTGCCCTTTCCCCACTTCCGCAGACAGTGCCGCAATGCCGTCCCTCGAAAGTTAGCCCCCCTCCTCCTTCCTCCTCCGTCAAGCCAATAAGAAAGCGCAGCTTGGCGCCAGCAGCACCCGACAGCCGATCCGAAAATCAGAGCACTGCTTTAAGCATGCAACAGTTACTTTTTACCTCCAATGGAAGACTGCTGGACCATCACTCAGCTATCACAGTCACAGAAGGTCCACACCAAATATGTATGGCTGGCTCACTCTGGCCACAAAGCCACTATAAAATTCTAGTCATAACGGGGGTTAAGGATGAAATAATATACTTTAAAACAGGGGCACACAATTTATTTACACCTGTTCTTCTTTATATGCTGTATATTTTTCAGGAGAAAACAAAATCTTCATTTTAAACCTGTACTCGCTTATGAAGCAGCCTGGAATTCATTTCTCATATAAACCACCTTTTTCTGGCAGACCAATAGGACGTGGTTCAATATTTCATTAAACTGCTCTGAAAGAGCATAATTCAATCTTTTAAAAAAAACTGCAGTCTAAGAAATCTGAATAACAATACACACACTATCTGTAATACACAATATGATGAGCCTAATAAAAAGTTTTCAAATGACATTGTACTTGTGAAAATGTGAACCATAAAGCAAAAAAAAAAAAAAGGAGTATACTATAAAGGCTAACATTTTAAACAAAAGTCACTTATTCAAATTCAGATAACATAGACTACTTTGCGGCAGTGCCCTTATAGGAGCTATCTTTGGATGGTTCTAGCATTTGGCTTTAGTTTCTTACTTCAGACACCATACACAGCCTACCTCCCTTTTTGGTTGGTAGGCTACCTTTCCCCCATATAATTCCACTTCAAGCAGTTCGGATCTGCTACAGGTGGAGATTTCCATTCAAATTAGTGGTTCCTCATAATGGCTCCACATGTTACCACCACTGTGCTGGAGGGTCAAGAGATCCTGGTGAAATTGGGCCTCTTGGAAGCAGAAGCGGTACTTCGCCCGCCTTTGACCCCCAGGCCATCTCAAATCTGTCACACTCCATCTCCCAGAAGGCATAGAAGAAGAATTCGATATGAAATTGCTTAAAGGGGACAACAGCTTTTTGTTGCGCTGCAATGGGCAATTGCCCTTAAATGGAAGTCTAATACTGTACCATTCACGCAAGTCATCTCTCGAGTTGATGAGATAATGTTCACGGAAAAAATATTACATACACTGAATGACTCAATTCCTACCTATGACGCTAAGTGGAACCCTTGGTTCATCTATCGTCTTCAAGAATGACCTACATTATTGTTTTCTTTTCTATTTTGCTGTGCTTGCTTTTTCTGGTTGCAGTTTTGTTTTGTAGACCACATCTGAGATAAGATCATATCTTACCAAGATCTTTTAGCATAACGTCCAATGATCAATGCATGGCCATGTAAGTCAAATTTGTGCTTTATGGACCTGCTTTTGCGATAAGTTGGTTTATATCTCATATTGTTTTGTACTGTAAACCTTTTTATCTCAATAAAAACACTCAGTAATAAAAGATTGATAGCACAACTATCAGCCTATCCCCAAATGCAAAGGTTCTAGGTGTAATCCTGGACTCTGAACTATTCTTTCGGCCCCCACATCCAATCACTGTCCACATCTTGCTGCCTCAACCTCTGCAACATCTCCAAAAAACTCCCCTTCCTAACCAATGACACCACAATTCTCCTTATTCACTCCCTGGTCATCTCTTACTGCAACTCCCTCCTTATTGGCTTACCTTTACGTAGGCTATCCCCCCTTCAGTCCATTATGAATGCTGCTGCCAGGCTCATCTACCTTACCAACCTTTCAGTGTCTGCTACTCCTCTCTGTCAATCCCTTGACTGGCTTCCACTCACTCAACAAATTTAATTCAAAATACTAACAACAACTTACAAAGCCATTCACAACTTGGCCCCCAGCTACATCACTAACCTAGTCTCAAAATACCAACCTAATCGTTCTCTTTGCTCCTCCCAAGACCTCCTGCTCTCTAGCTCCCTTGTCCCTTGTCCTATGGAACTCCCTACCCCAATCTGTCCGACTATCTCCTACTCTGTTTGCTTTTAGACAATCTCTGAAAACCCTCCTCTGCAGAGAAGCCTATTCTGCCCCTACCTAACAACTGTACCTTTATTTTCTCCATAAGATCATCCCACAGTTATTACCTTTTGTATCACGTGACCCTCCCTCCTAGATTGTAAGCTCTAATGAGCAGGGCCCTCTGATTCCTCCTGTATTGAATTGTATTGTAATTGTACTGTCTGCCCCATATTTTAAAGCACTGAGCAAACTTTTGGCACTATATAAATCCTGTATATTAACCACTTGCTTACTGGGCACTTAAACCCCCCTCCTGTCCAGACCAATTTTCAGCTTTCAGCACTGATGCATTTTGAATAACAATTGTGTGGTGATACAACACTGTACCCAAATGACATTTTTATCATTTTTTCCCCACAAATAGAGCTTTCTTTTGGTGGTGTTTGATCACCTCTGCGTTTTTTATTTTATGTTAAAAAAAATTAAAAAGACCAAATTAAAAAAAAAATGTTTTATATTTTTTTATATTTTGTTATACAATTTTGCAAACAGGTAATTTTTCGCCTTCATTGATGTTTGCTGATGAGGCGGCACTAATGGGCACTGATAGATGGCAGTGATGGGCACTGATGGGTGGCAGTGATGGGCACTGATGGGTGGCAATAATGGGCACTGATCGGCACTGGTTGGTTACACTGATAGGCAGCACTGCTAGGTGGCACTGATTGGCACCACTGGTGGGCATTAATAGGTGGCACTTGTGGGCATTGATCGGTGGCACACATGGGCATTGATAGGTGGCACTGGTGGGCACTGGGTACTGGTGGGCACAGATGAGGCAGGATTGCCTCTTCCTCTTTCGGGACTGATGTCCCTTGCACATAAGCCAGTGATCGGCTTTTTTTTCTCCTCACGCTATCAGCATGAGGAGAAAAAAAATGATTACTGAGCTTTTGTTTACATCATGTGATCAGCTGTCATTGGCTGATAGCTGATCACGTGGTAAGGGGCTGGGATCGGCCCCATACTCGGATCTGTGATCACCCGGGTATCAGTGACTCGGGGATCGTGCAAAGGGGAGATCTGGAAATTCAGATCCACGCTGTGGCCGTCATTTGGCTATAGCGTGGATGCCAAGTGGTTAATAATAATATTTCAGACAATCATTTGTACAGCTGAAAGTCTATAGCTGCATTTACAACAGGAACACATAGCAATATATTGACAAAGGTTTTTTATTTCTCACCTGTACTACTCCAAGGCCAGCCTTTGTGAGGATAAGTTAATCTATGTAAACCATACACCTTATTGTTTCCCTCTATTGTGTACACAGCATGAGATAAGAGACAGTCAAAGCATTGCATAGGGTCCATGTTTGTAGGAGATAAACCTATGTAATGCATGCTGTAGTGACTCATGCTGTTTTTATTTCTCATCTCTATGAGCTGGAATGCATTTCTTCCTTGATAGATAGATTGATAGATTCAATATATGAACTGGGCTAAGAAGTAGGAGAGTGCAATTTTATTCTACATGGAAAAAGCAGTGAGGTTAAGAAGTATTTCCCATAATCAGTGCAAGTAAGACTTTTAAATTGCAATCCATCTGCTAGAGCAATAAGAATGTACAGTAAGTGAGCAAACATTCTGCCATTATATTTATTGTCTGGAACAAATGAGTATAAGCAATTTTGTTGTAGGTAATTAGTTTTCTCAGCAATATAACCCAAACATTTGAGTCTGGCTTAAAAAAAGAATGCAGAAAACAAAACAGGGGTATTTGTAAAGTATCAGAAGTGTCTTAACCACTTCAGCTGCAGAAGATTTTACCCCCTTCCTGACCAGAGCACTTTTTACAATTTGGCACTGAGTCGCTTTAACTGACAATTGCGCAGTCATGCAATGCTGTACTCAAATGAAATTTGCGTCCTATTTTTACCACAAATAGAGCTTTCGTTTGGTGGTATTTTATCACCTCTGCGATTTTAATTTTTTGCGCTTTAAGCAAAAAAATAGAGACAATTTTGAAATAAAAAAATAATATTGCTATAATAAATATCCCCAAAAATGTTTTAAAAAAATGAATTTCTTCATCAGTTTAGGCTAATATATATTCTTCAACATATTTTTGGTAAAAAAAAAAAACGCAATAAGCGTATATTGATTGGTTTTCACAAAAGTTATAGTGTCTTCAAACTATGGGAAAGATTTATGGCATTTTTATAATTTTTTTTTAACTAGTAATGGCGGCGATCTGCGTTTTTTAGCAGTACTGCAACATTGCAGCAGACAGATTGGACACTTTTGACACATTTATACAGCGATCGTGTTATAAAAATGCACTGATCACTGTGTAAATGTCACTGGCAGGGAAGGGGTTAACATTAGGGGGCGATCAAGGGGTTAACTGTGTTCCCTAGTTAGCGTTTCTAACTGTATGGGGATGTGACTGGGAGAGGAGACATATCACTGTTCCTACTTAGTACAGTCCTCTCCCCTGACAGAACAGGGATTTGTGTGTTTACACACACAAATCCCTGTGCTGGCACTCGTGCCCGCGATCGCAGATAGCCGGCAACGCGCATCGGATCCCCTGCCGTGCAGTGCACGCACCCCTTGCAGCTCTTAAAGGGTACAACGAACCCATACGGGGTTTCGCCCAGCAGATCCATTCTGCCAACGTATATCGGCGTGAGCCTGTCAGCAAGCGGTTAAGGTAAAAAGTTAAAGGTAAGGTAAAGTTTTACGTTTTAGCATTTTTTCAATATATCAAATGTATTTACACAAAAAAGAGAGACTTTTATGGCCTCATTCAAACCATGTACAGAAAAAGATAGGTCACAACTGGAGTGGGGTTCTCCAGTAACCTAGAAAAGTGGAACATAGTGGCCAAACAAGGGAGACGCAATCTAATTAGAGTAAAATATCATCTTTATTGTACAATGTTAAAAGAAGAAATGAAAACATAGACACAATATGCTATACATATTGATATGTACCAATACCTCCATGTTTGGCCCCTATAGTCTGCTCTTCTGAACAAATGTATTTAGGCACTTTGTGAAACTTGTACGAAGGTAAACAGGCATGGTCAAAGTGAGATGGTACTTTGCTTGATGATAATGATTCAGAAATGCAGTATCAGGAATATAACAGCTAACTGAAGATTTGCTGCATACAATGTGACCTGTCCAAGGATGGACAGAGTGTTATGCCTGAGCAAGCAATGCTGCTGAGTGTCTGACTGTTCTATGAGGTGTCTTTTGTGTTGAAAGACACCCCAGATATATAAATAATCAAATATGTGGAACCAGGCGCTTCTGAATTCTATAAATGAAGAAATCCCAATCCCAATTATAGGGCAGGTTCATCCTAGACCCCAGTCTAGCACCCAGTAATCGTTTATAAATTACACAAGGAAGAAATAGGTGATAATCAGGAACCACTGCAGGATATTTCCTTATAAAATTGGTTGAAAGGAAATATACTTCTGGATGGTTTGACTTTGAGATATTTAGTGTGTATATAGCGGAATAAGGTTGCCTAGGGTATATTTTTGGACAAGGTTGTTGAGTTTTTATTGGGGTGATACGTGTGCATTTATTATTGGCATTTATATTTTGATATATTCAATAAAAGCAATTTTATGATTCCTGGTTATCACCTATTTCTTCTGTGTATAGTTTATAAAAAAACACTTCAGACCCAAGAAATGTTTAAAGATTTATTATGGATCTACCATGTCTTAAAGCCATGGAAAGGTAGCTGTCTCTAAGCCGGGAAACATGGAGAATCGTTAGAGCTAGCTGTCAACAGATGATTACTCTAGGGATGGGTATTGGCTGATCTAATGATAAAATGAAGAACTGATCTACTTTATTGGTGTTATTGCTGGCCAGTGTGCAGGTTCGCAGCAGGAAAAAGGGTAATTGACTGTCTGAATTTGTAGAGAAGAATGAGCCAGTCTAGCACTGCAAAAAAAGTATCCATATCTAATATATCTAAACCCAAGAACAAAAATTAAATTTTTTTTTTAAAATTAACCACTTCAGCCCCAGAAGAATTTCCCCCCTTCCTGACCAGAGCATTTTTGCATTTCGGCACTGCGTCGCTTTAGCTGACAATTGTGCGGTCGTGCGTTGTACGCAAACAAAATTTATTTTTTGCGCTGTAAACAAAAAGACTAACAATTCTGAAAAAAGCACTATTTTTTACTTTTTGCTATAATAAATATCCCCAAAAAATATGAAAAAAAAAACAAATGTCTTCCACAGTTTAGGCCGATATGTATTATTCTACATATTTTTGGTAAAAAAAAAAAATCGCAATAAGTGTATATTGATTGGTTTAAGCAATTTACAGTATAGCGTCTGGTGTGCATACTTATTCTGAGTCAGAGACTCTAATGCCACGTACACGTGATCGGACATGCCGACAACAAAATCCCATGTTTTTTTTCCGACGGATGTTGGCTCAAACTTGTCTTGCATACACACGGTCACACAAAGTTGGTCAGAAAGTCCGAACATCAAGAACGCGGTGACGTACAACACATACGACGAGCCGATAAAATTGAAGTTCAATCGCCAGTGCTGCTCTTCTGCTTGATTCCAAGCATGCATGGCACTTTGTGCATCGGAATTGTCTACACACGATTGGATTTTACGCAAACGGATTTTGTTGTCGGAAAATTTGAGAACCAGATCTCAAATATTGTGCGACGGAAATTCCGATGAAAACTGTCTGATGGAGCCTACACACGGTCGGAATTTCTGACAACAAGCTCCGATCGCACATTTGCCATCGGAAAATCTGACCGTGTGTACGCGGCATAACACTGAACCAAGAGAGACAGAGTGACAGCCAGGTAATTAGCATTTTCAGGAGGAACTCACAAATATCAGCTTTAATGTTTCTTCTATAAACTCTGATGACAGGATTCCTTTAATGTTAGAATAGGGTGAAACATGCTCTCTAACTGCTTGCCTACAAGTGTTTTACTACACATCCTAATTTCTGCATAATGGGGGAATGGAACCGAAAACATGGATGAATGAGTTTTCTATCAAGCTCACATGGACTGCAACATTGGCATTCAATATTCATGCATGAAAAAACATGGCAGAAAGGATGACACTACTTAGGCACAAAAGTTTACTTACAGGTAATATGTGTAGGAGTTATAGCTTCTTCTGCCATGATGAAGCAAGGATTTAGGCAGTGGTAGAAAAAAATGAAATGGAAGGAAAGAAAAGCCA
The DNA here is from genome assembly GCA_028564925.1 of Lithobates sylvaticus. Classification (NCBI taxonomy): domain Eukaryota; kingdom Metazoa; phylum Chordata; class Amphibia; order Anura; family Ranidae; genus Lithobates; species Lithobates sylvaticus. The sequence continues at coordinate 164,102,436 of CM053030.1, read as the reverse complement.
GATATTAATGTATGAAAAAATCAGGATGAACGAGAACAGATCAGGTGACATGAATGAAAGATCCTAGCAGCAATTTTACATCACAGACATGACATGCAACACATCGGACTCAGTGGCTGGACACATTGCTGTACATTTATTATGAAGAAACCTGTCATCATCACCATCTACATCCTACTGAGTGGGCGATCATTCACTTATGGAGCAATGCTTTCATTTGTAATGTTTACTGCCTTCATTTATGCTTTGCATCATGAAAGGTTATTTGTCAGAGGTCCTCTGAGATATAACATCACGTACTCGAAATGCTACACTTCAGGGCTCATTAATGCTTTGTATGATGTTCTAATGACACTACATGAAGCAAGTAGTAAGTAGGATATTCAGAATGTGGTATGGGACACGAATCAAAAGGGCGTAAATGTCAAGGAAAAGAACATTCTCGTGTAAGCCCATAGAAAGTAGAGATTCGGCTACCTAGTGTCTAGTACAAGTTATAAACCCTGGTAATCCAAACACCAAGATGGCTTCCACTGATTTCTGGATATAATACACAAGAGTTTTCAATACATTCATATGTTACATGTAAACAGACTAGACAAGCAGACGTCACATTCGGGAGGTTATAAGTTATGTTTACCACACATATAACAATCTGACTGTACAGTCTCCTTTACACCACACACAACAACTATGAAGTGCAATCTAATTGGATACAAATTAAATGAAGTAGGTTCTCAAATTACATAATTTTGGTAAATCTAAAGTTTGTCAGATTATAACACGGTGATCTTAGTACACGTAGGCCCGCATGTTTACTACTAATGGATACACCTTAGTGATCCGAAACAACAAAGCCATCACTGAAAGAAAAGCTGGAATATGAATGATTCTGGTAGTTGTAATATTTTCACTACTATGTTAAGTATAAAAATGTTAATAAATGTTTTCCCTTGCTAATCCGCTTTATAAAATGAGATATAAAAATGGTAATGATGGAGATATATTTGAAGGGATTTTCAAATGTACCTCTAAATTTAACCAATAACCTTTTGTAGCTCTTAGTAATTAAAAGATAAAAGGTCCACATTATGCATGGTACCAGCTTTTCTTGCTTTTCACTGTAAATAAGAATTTCTTTAGTGTTAACATTTGTCCTGCATCTTGTTGGAAGGGAAGCTCAAGCTATTTTAACCACAACATCATTTTTTTTAGTATAAAAGTAGCCCTGGATAATAGGTGGTCCAATAAAATATAACTATGGGAATGTCCCTTAACCGCTTCAATACCCACGTATTGTCATATGACGCCCACAAGGTGGATCTCCCATCCTGGGTGGGCGTCATATGACGTCCTCCCATTCCCGGCCGCCTAGGGGGCGCTCGCAGCCGTCGGGCGTCGCTCGGGACCCGGTGCGCGTGCCGGATGGCCGCGATGTCCGTCGGGCACCCGCGATTGCCCGGGAAAACAGCAGGACCATGGAGCTGTGTGTGTAAACACACAGCTTCACGTCCTGTCAGTGGAGAGGAGACCGATGGTGTGTTCCCAGTACAGAGGAACACCGATCGGTCTCCTCCCCTTGTGAGTCCCCTCCCCCACAGTTAGAATCACTCACATAGGGAACATATTAACCCCTGCAGCGCCCTCTAGTGTTAACCCCTTCCCTGCCAGTCACACTTACACAGTAATCAGTGCAATTTTATAGCAATGATCGCTGTGTAAATGTGAATGGTCCCAAAAATGTGTCAAAAGTGTCCGAAGTGTCCACCGCAATGTCGCAGTCATGAAAAAAAAAACGCAGATTGCCGCCATTACTAGTAAAAAAAAAAAATGCAATAAATCTATTCCCTATTTTGTAGACGCTATAACTTTTGCGCAAACCAATCTATATACGCTTATTGTGATTTTTTTTACCAAAAATATCTGGAAGAATACATATCGGCCTAAACTGAGTAAAAAATGTGTTTTTAAAAAAAAAATGGGATATTTATTATAGCAAAAAGTAAAAAATATTGTTTTTTTTTTTTCAAAATTGTCGCTCTTCTTTTGTTTATAGCGCAAAAAATAAAAACCGCAGAGGTGATAAAATACCACCAAAAGAAAGCTCTATTTGTGGAAAAAAAAGGACATCAATTTTGTTTGGGTACAGCGTTGCACGACTGCGCAATTGTCCGGGGCTGAAGTGGTTAAATATTCATAGCTCTATAAATATTCAACAGCACTGAATACTTATAGTCTGTACACTGTAAAATACATACCACATCATTTGTTGGATACTTATACTGATATGAATATTTAAGGGACATGCCCACAGTTATTACATTATATGGAATGGAATAGTATCCACAACTACATTTAATCCAGAGATAATTTTGTTTGGTACTCTATAGGAAGAACCCTGCATTTATCCATTCAGGACACATTACACAGATTCATTCCCCCTGCCATTTCATTGGAGGAACTGTTATTTGGATCGTTACACAGGCATCCATTTTTTTTTACCTATTCTCTATTTACATCCTTTTATTGGATCAATACTATATAGATCATATTGCAATCACAACAGGGACCTGCCCTTTGACATGGACACATGGCCCTTTGTAGGTTTACTAATGTTTTAAATTTAATTCTACATATGTGTGATCATATAGCTCTGTCTTTGTAATAATTCATCTTTTTTTTTTTTTTGTAAAATAAAGGCTTTTTTATTTAGATGTTAGTGCACCCTCGTATTCCTTAACTTTTTACTTTTTTCTCTTTCATATATCCTGGAGAACAGGCAGTACCTAATTGGTTAGATTGTAGATAATATTATATCTTAATATTATTAAGCTGAATGGCTTAATATGAAACTAATAATTCCTCCCAGTTAGATAATAAAAAACTTGTTCTAAATTTTGACTCCTACCTCAAAAGAAAAACAATAAAAAAAAAAAAAAGGCTGGAGTTAAGCTTTTAAGAAAGCAAATAAAAAAAGTAATATAGCTAGACATGTGCACAATAGAAAAATTCATATTTTCTCAAGAGTTATTTTTTCGTTGATTCGTTTTTCCGTTAGTTTAATTTTCATTTATTCGAAATTCGGACGCATACGTATTTTCGTAGATTTAGTTACATTCGTACTTTCGTAAGATTGATTTATTCGTACTTTCGTAACATTGTTTTCGTAGATTCGTAATCAGAGCATAATTCATAATTTTATGTAATGTGTATGCTATTATTACATTGTAAGAGACACGGAAAATTACGAATCGAAAAAAAAAGTTACGAATGTACGAATTTTTTCGTTCAATCCATTCGAAGCACGTTAAGCAGCGCCATTGTAAGAGACACGGAAAATTACGAATCGGAAAAAAAAAAAAAAAAAAAAAAGTTACGAATGTACACATTTTTTCGTTCAATCCATTCGAAGCACGTTAACCGCTTCCCGACCGCCTCATGTAGATATACGTCTACAGAATGGCACGGGCAGGCAAAAGCACGTACCTGTACGTCCCCTTTAATTGCCTGCCCGTGGGTCGCGCGCGCGCCAGCGGCGCGCTCGCGACCCGGTCGGGAGCTCCGTGACCCCGGCCGCGGGACCAGCGGACCTGATCGCCGCTGGTGTCCCGCGATCGGGTTACGGAGCTGAAGAACGGGGAGAGGTATGTGTAAACAAACCTCTCCCCGCGCTTCCTACTCTGCCTGTCATTGATTGGCTGTTCCCGGTCATCGGGAAAGCCGATCAATGACGTCAGACGTCAGACCCGCCCCCTAATGTAAACAAACACACACAAGTCACAGCCCATAAACCCTCCCCTCCCCCTAGTGGTTAACTCTTTCACTACAACTGTCATTTATACAGGAATCAATGCATTTAAATAGCATTGATTGCTCTATAAATGACAATGGTCCCAAAAATGTGTCAAAAATGTCCGATGTGTCCGCCATAATGTCGCAGTCACAAAAAAAATCGCTGATCGCCGCCATTACTAGTAAAAAAAAAAATATTAATAAAAATGCTATAAAACTATCCCCTATTTTGTAAACGCTATAACTTTTGCGCAAACCAATCAATAATCGCTAATTGCGATTTTTTTTTACCAAAAATATGTAGAAGAATACGTATCGGCCTAAACTGAGAAAAAAAAGTTTTTTTATATATTTTTTGGGGATATTTCTTATAGCAAAAAGCAAAAAATGTTGCAATTTTTTCAAAATTGTCGCTCTATTTTTGTTTATAGCGCAAAAAATAAAAACCGCAGGGGCGATCAAATACCACCAAAAGAAAGCTCTATTTGTGGGAAAAAAAGGACACCAATTTTGTTTGGAAGCCACGTCGCACGACCGCGCAATTGCCAGTTAAATCGACGCAGTGCCGAATCGCAAAAAGGGGCCTGGTCCTTTGGCTGCCAATTGGTCCGGGGCTGAAGCGCCATTGTAAGGGACACAGAAAATTACCAATTCAACAAAAAAAAAAAGTTACGAATGTACGAATTTTTTCGTTCATTTTGATTTTCGTTGTTCCTGTTTTTGTTTTTCGGATTTTCTTCTTTCGTAGTTTCGTTGTTTCTAATTTGGTTATTTCGGATTTTCGTTGTTTTTCGTATTCGTTCGATTCGATAATTCGTTAAAATTTTTAGCGAATCATTCGTTCATTCGTACGATAAAGAATGAACGAATTTTAACGGAAAACGAAAAAAAAACAAAACAAATTGCACATGTCTAAATATAGCATATACAATCATGACTCAAGTCATATTGTAATTGAATGTTATCAAAAATTACCTTTCCTTTACAATCTGCAGCTCTGTGATTTTCTGTAAAGCGCAATGCAATATAGCTATCTGAAGGTGCTCTGTACACAGAATTTGCACAGAATGCCCCCCCAGAAACATAATTTCCTGCTTGTGTGATTGGCTCGCTGATTTTCACAGAAGTCTGCACTAAGATACACGTTATGCAACTATGGGGTTGATTTACTAAAGGCAAAAAGACTCTCTGCAAGTGCAGTTGCTCTAGAGCTTAGTAAATGAGGTAAGGCTTCACCTTGCAAAGAGTACCCAATTACGTGCAAGGAAAATAAAATAAATTGCATTTTTGCTTGAACATGATTGGATGGTGGACGTCAGCTGAGCTTCTGCTCATTTACTAAGCTCTGGAGCAAGTGCACTTGCAGAGTGCAACTGCACTTTGGAAAGTGCACAGTCTTTTTGCCTTTAGTAAATCAACCCCTATGTGTCAAAAAAATATACTCTAATTGTGCCTCTGAGGAGTATGAACAAATGAAATACAATAATAAACTTATGAACAAAAAGACAATTTTATTTACTATAAAAACAGTTGAAAAAAGTACATTACAGTTTGTACGATTAAGTTTGAATTCAGGGTGTGAAGATCCCCAACAATTAATAGAAATGTGGCCTACGCCAAGGAAGGAAGAAGAAAGGGAAGAAAAAGGAAAGAAAAGGGAAGGGGAAAGGGAGTGGAGTGGGAGAAAAGGGGACAAGAAAAAGAAAGGAAATGCCAAGAAGGCTACACAGGAAAGTGTTTTGCTTTCCTTTCTACTTTTCTATTTCTCCTTTCCTGTTGACTCTGTTCTAGCTTCCTGTGTGAAAAGCATCGCTATATACCCCAATGAGCTGAAAATGTAACTGTATTTGTTTGTTCAATGCTTTACAAATATTTTCATTTTACTGATAAATATTTATGATAACATGCTATTAATATATACTTATGTAAAGATTCATGCATTAATGTCTATATACATTGTGTATCTATGTAATTATATAATCTATACAGTACTAATTGATGTTTCATCTGTAGAATTCACACAACGCCATATTGTGCTATCTTCAAGGCCCTGACGAAGCGGCACTGTCCGCGAAACACGTAGGCCACATTTCTATTAATTATCAGGGATCTGCACACCCTGTATTCAAACTTAATTGTACAAACTGTAATGTACTTTTTTCCAACTTTTTAAAAAGTAAATACAATTGTCTATATTTTCATAAGTCGATTATTGTATTTCATTTGTTCATACTCCTCAGAGGCACAATTAGAGTCCCATCCAGTTCTATATATTTTTTGACACATAGTTGCATATCTTCCCGGGATGGTGCCTCTGTAGAAGTATTAGTATTCCACGCTCACCCCACCTCTACATATAAGGAACACGTTAGATACCAGGCATCCCCTGCAACAAATTTCATTTTGGTGAGATACTCCCAATAGGTAATCACGTCTAGGGGGATGCGGACCCTACAATTTTGTTTATTAGAGCTCTGCAGTTGCAGCAGCTGGTTTACAATTTTGAAACCACTCCCATCCCTGGGTCCACATGGACACAGACAAGTACACAGGGATTTCTTCAGAATAACAAAAGGCAGGAATCTGAAACAAAGGTTGGTAAAATCCGTGCAATGTACATAGATGACTTAGAGGGGAATGTTTTTTTTTTTTCTCAATAAAATTAGAGTTAAAAAAACTGCTAAAAAAATAAGAGCCAAATGAGTTGTTGCCAACAGAATACAAATCAGATTTTCTTTTTCAATTTATGGAGAAACAAAACATGAATTCTGATTGGCTGCTATAGTAATAATAATGACATTCTATTTGTGATTATTATCCTTTCTATATTTAAATACGACCCACCCGGCCCTCTGCTGGTAGATATCCCCAAGCTTTTCTTATAGGCAACATCTTCATGATGAATACTTCTAGTTCATAAATATTCTTAAACTCCAATTTCATACAGTCAGTCTTTTGTTTCCTATTGTAGACCTTGGTTAATTTTGAGATACCATTAAGATCCTTGTCACATAGTAATATGTAGCCTACTTGCAGATCTGGTTTCCTAACTGACAGTGAGGGAGATTTACTAAAACTAGTGCACCCATTATCTGGTGCAGCTGTGCAGTGACCAATCAACTTCTAGGTTTTATATAGTCAAAGCTTAACTGAAAAAGCTGAAGTTAAAAGCTGGTTACTATGCACAGCTGCACCAGATTCTGGGTGCACCGGGACAGCAAATTTACACTGTTATACAAGCTACACTCACTACTTTACATTGTAGCAAAGTGTAATTTCTTCAGTGTTGTCACATGAAAAGATATAATTAAATATTTACAAAAATGTGAGGGGTGTACTCACTTTTGTGAGATACTGTATATATATATCGATATATATATATATTGATATATACTGTATATCTATATATAGATCTAATCTATAAATATATACCGTATTTATCGGCGTATAACACGCACTTTTTCCCCCTTAAAATCGGGAGAAAGTCGTGGGTGCGTGTTATACGCTGATCCCCCCAAAAAAAGTTCCAAAAAAAAATCAAACGGCGCCGAAAAACAGCGACCGCCATCAATAAAAAATGAGCGCCGCCGAAAAAAAAACGAGCGCGGCCGAAAAAGACCGATCTGTCTGTTCGGCTCTGCTCGCAGTCCCGCCTCCCTGCGCTCGCTTCCGAAACAGCAGGGAGGCGGGACTGCGAGCCGAACAGACGGCTCGGGTTTTTCCGGCACCGCTCGCAGTCCCGCCTCCCTGCGCTCGCTTCCGAAACAGCAGGGAGGCGGGACTGCGAGCCGAGCCGAACAGACGGCTCGGGTTTTTCCGGCGCCGCTCGGTCTTTTCCGACACCGCGGTCTTTCTAGGCGGCAAATTTAAATGTGGGCAATCTGCAAATGACGCTTGTAACCTGCAAATGACACTGACAAGCTGCAAAATACACTGGGCAAGCTGCAAAACACAATAGGCAAAGCTGCAAATCACACTGGGCAAAGCTGAAAATGACGCTGGCCAAGCTGCAAATGACGCTGACAAGCTGCAAATCACACTGGGCAAGCTGCAAATCACACTTGGCAAGCTGCAAATCACACTGGGCAAAGCTGCAAATGACGCTGGGCAAGCTGCAAATGACGCTGACAAGCTGCAAATCACACTGGGCAAGCTGCAAATCACACTTGGCAAGCTGCAAATCACACTGGGCAAGCTGCAAATCACACTTGGCAAGCTGCAAATCACACTGGGCAAAGCTGCAAATGACGCTGGGCAAGCTGCAAATGACGCTGACAAGCTGCAAATCACACTGGGCAAGCTGCAAATCACACTGGGCAAGCTGCAAATCACACTGGGCAAAGCTGCAAATGACGCTGGGCAAGCTGCAAATGACGCTGACAAGCTGCAAATCACACTGGGCAAGCTGCAAATCACACTGGGCAAGCTGCAAATCACACTGTGCAAGCTGCAAATCACACTGGGCAAAGCTGCAAATGACGCTGGGCAAGCTGCAAATGACGCTTAAATGTAAGTGTTTTTTTTTCCTAAACTTCCCTCCTAAAACTTTTTTTCCTTAAAACGCTATATATATATATATATATATATATATATATATATATATATATATATATATATATATATAATGCCATTTACTAAAAGTAATTAATTATGTCATTTTTTTTGCAGCCAGTGACACCAAGGAGAACATTTCACCTCACTTCCTGTCCCATTCCCAGTCCACTCCCAGTCTGTGACAGCAGGACAAGAAATTAAAGTAGCCATCTTTGAAGCAGGAAGTCACAGAAAGCAATACTAACCAGACAAAAGCCATTACCCCTTTATCATTTTACAAAAAAATATTGTTTTTTGTACTCTGTGTCTCCACCGGATCACCCATCACTTGCACTCCCAACAAGAAATTGGAACACAGATTGCAATAAAATCTGATAGAGGTTCCCCACTCCAATCCCCAATCCAAACTTTTGGATTTATGCCCCGTACACACGGTCGGAAATTCCGACGGAAAATGTCCGATCAGACCATGTTGTTGTAAAATCCGCCCATGTGTGGGCTCTATCAGACTTTTTCCGATGGTGTGAAAAAAATTTGAGATCCTGCAACTTTTCCGACAACAAAATCCGATCAGCCTTTTTTCTGATCGTGTGTAGAGAGTTCCGACGGACAAAGTGCCACGCATGCTCAGATCAAATTACGAGACCAAAGTTATTGGCTACTAGCCTCTACGTAGTTCCGTCGTACGCAACGAATGTCACCACATTCGGAATGATCGGATTTTCCGACAACTTTGTCCGACCGTGTGTATGCCAGTGTCAGACAAAATCCGTCGGAAAAAATCCGACGGATTTTGTGGTTGGAATTTCCGACCGTGTGTACGGGGGCTTAGTCAGCTTTGAACCACTGAGATGATACTGCACATGAGGTTTCCCCCATATTTGTGCAAGAAGTGGACAAGTGGGCTGTCACAGCAGTGACTCCCATGACAGTTAAACCTTCCTGCAGGTTTCTTGCCGTGTAGCAAGGCTTTTGCTTTGCATAACAAGTTCTATCAGAGCTCTACCCTGGTCTTCAAGATCGTGGCTTCACTTGACCATTAGGATAGTGCAAATTGCAAGCAATAAGCATTTTAATATCTTTCTTTAGTCTTCACCTACCATCTAAGAGTCAGATATTTTCATATCCTCACTCAGCTGACTAGCTCATGGCCATTGGATGTAAGCAAACCACTCTAAAGTAGAGCTCCACCCAAAAGCAGAAGCTCCACTTGTCCCCCCCGTCACATTTGGCACTTTATGGGGAAGAAGCGTGTACCTGGTTTCGACAGGTCACCACTCCCACTTCCAGCTTAGATTGCGATGGTGAACTGAACCATAAGTTAAGCCCTCCTCCTTCCCCTGCAGTCTTCTGCAACACATTACAGGTCCCAGAACACTACATGACCATTCACTAGGCGCAGCGTGACTCCCACATGCTCAGTAGGAAACAGGCTGTGAAACCCCAAGGCTTCACTTATTGTTTCCCTTACTACAGATTTCAGTGCCTGCACCCGAAGTCGTCGGTTGAAGGATCAGCTTGTGTGAGGACATCACCAGATTCCTGGACAGGTAAGTGTCCTTATATTAAAAGTCAGCAACTACAGTATTTCTAGTCGCTGACCTTTATTTGTTTCTGAAGGAGCCTAGAGCTCCGCTTTAAGGTTCCAACGTGAGAGAATTTATTAAACTCTGGAACTGCCTACACTTGAAGTCATATAAGTTTTGGGCCCTCACTCAAAAAACTAACATTAGGGAAACAGTTGGATGAGTATTCAAATAAATAACTGCATAAAAACCTTTGGTGCCGGTTCACACTTGTGCGATGCGGGAACCCTGCAAATCCACTGCGGGTTCCCGCATCACACCCAACTCGCAAGGCAGTTTACACTGCCATATGCAAACTGCGGGGAGTGTCAATACAATGTTAATGACACCTCCATTTCAACCCGCATATCGCACTGTGAACTGACAGTTCGGATATGAATCGGATGTGAACACCCATGCAATCCAATTCTGGTGCAGACCAAAAAAAAGGTCTTATGCGAGTTTGGTCCGAATGCAATGCAAATTCAGCCATATTATCTGTATGGCTGAAATCGCGTTGCACGGACATCGCATGTGCTTTGCACTGCAGTGTGGTGCAAATCACATAAGATCTCGCACCACGCAATGGTAAAAAACCTGCCCTTAGAAAGCTATTTTATTTCCATCAGGTTTTCTGTTTTCTTCTTTTATTGATAGGAAAAACAAATACTGAAATGTTAACAGGACTACCCAAACTTTGTGATGGTATACTGAGTGCAAATATTCAGCATTCAACGATTGTATGCTCTCTCTGGAATAGTAAAAGGGTACGTTTAAAAAAAAGCAATATGTAAAGCATACCAGGTAAGTGGTTTGTATTTTATTTTCTAAATGCCTATTGCAGAAGGCTGAATTATCTGACCCATGTACCTTGCCTTGGGCTATATATTATGTTCATCTCTTTGCTGCATGGCCATTCATTGAATTTTCTGTCTTATCTGCTTTCTCTTGGCTGGCTTTAAATATACATTCCTTCAGCAATATCTGCCTTCAAAGTGCAAAATGCAAGAGGGATTTCCTGCAACCATTTTATCTGCTAGGCAATAGGTAGCTAATAAGTACAACTTGTTGCATCTGTTGATTTATTTTCGTGTTCTGATTTAAAGCGGTATTAAACTCAAAACCAAAAATATTATATATTGCAGCTTGTAAATCCTTAGATGTGGTGGTTGCATTATATTTATTTTTTGTATGCTTTTTTCCTTTTGTTTTCACCTGATGATCTAGCCATTAACACCATACCTTCTGTATTAACCACATGCCGACCGCGCTATAGTGAAAAGACGGCTACAGCGCGGTTGGCTTATCCTGGGTGGACGTCCTACGGACGTCCTCCTAGAAACTTGTTCCCGTGCGCCCCCTGGGGCGCGCATTTGGGAACATCCGTGACCGCCGGGTCCCGAGGACCCGGCGCATCACGGTAAACAGCCACTGATAGCGGCCGTTTACCACGTGATCGCTCCGTCAAATGACGGAGCGATCACATGTACACAAACCGGCATCACGTCATGACGCCGGTTCCTCCCTCTCCTCTCTGTACCGATCGGTACAGAGAGGAGAGAAGCGGAGAGGGGGAGAGACGGGACCAGCGCTGTGGGCTGGATGTGTAGTGCCCACAGTGCTGGTCAATACACTGCCACCAACCACTGTGCAATACTCTGCCACCACTGTGCTTTGCTCTGCAACCACTGTGCAATGCTCTGCAACCACTGTGCAATGCTCTGCCACCAACCACTGTGCAATGCTCTGCCACCACTGTGCAATGCTCTGCCACCAACCACTGTGCAATGCTCTGCCACCAACCACTGTGCAATGCTCTGCCACCAACGTGCAATACTCTGCCACCACTGTGCAATGCTCTGCCCCAACTGTGCAATGCTCTGCCCCAACTGTGCAACGCTCTGCCCCCACTGTGCAACGCTCTGCCCCCACTGTGCAATACTCTGCAACCACTGTGCAACGCTCTGCAACCACTGTGCAACGCTCTGCCACCACTGCAATGCTCTGCAATCACTGTGCAATGCTCTGCCACCACTGTGCAACACTGCAACACTGCAATACTCTGCCAGTACTCGCCAATACTCTGCCAATACTCGCCAATACTTGCCAATACTCGCCAATACTCTGCCAATACTCTGCAATAAATTTTAATAGAAACAAATAATTTTTATTTATTTTTTTTACCGAATTTTCAGTATATTTTGATATATAGCGCTAAAATTTAAAAACCCAGCGGTGATTAAATACCACCAAAAGACAGCTCTATTTGTGTGAAAAAAAGGACACAAAATTCATTTGGGTACAGTGTTACATGACGGAGTAATTATCATTCAAAGTGTGAGAGCACCGCAAGCTGAAACTTGGTCTTGTTAGTAAGGGGGTTTAAGTGCCCAGTGGTCAAGTGGTTAAAGTACCTCAACTCTGGATGAAGGAGCACAGGGGACATTGCGGACAGCAGCACTGTTAATCCAGGGGGTGTTAGATGAACTAGAAGATTTAGATACACTAAATATTGAAGCCAAACTTCAGCTCACCCTGCAGTTACACAAGCAGTTCCAGAGCAAAGGTTTTTTTTTTTTCGTTTGGGATAAAGGTTTTACATGCATTAAAATCTGGTCACTGTAAGCACCCCTGTAAGTGGTAAATGATTTGTCTCAACACTCTTAACTGATATATTTGCAGGGAAGCTTGTTTTGTTGAAAAACAACAGACTTACTGGCCAGATAAAAGAAACCTAATGCCACCATCACATCTAAGAATTGGTGAAATATAATAAATGTTTGCTTTTGGATTTAATATCACTTTAAATTTAATAGAAATCAATCAACAATGATTTTCATATATGACACAATCTGTTCAAATGCCTGCCTTTAGTTCAATATACCTCATCATAAACCTTTACCAAAGTTATACACTTATTTGGTTTACTATAGGTATCATCACGTGACAATTTCTCAAGTGATTACAGAGATGAACAGCACACTAAGAATAAATAACTGTGTCCAGTTCATAAGATGCATTGAAGTGGCATGAAAATAACATGCGGCCAAGCTAGTACCCAAGAGATGAAAAAGTAGTACTTAATTATGTTTGACTAACAAAACAGAAGACTCGTTTTTGGTGTAATAATATCCAGCAATCGTTTTTCAACCTTGAACCCTTGCCTTTTAGGAGGCCAAAACAGAGTTTTTAGTCTTCCATTGCCCCTAAGCTGGTAACTTTCGTAGTACAGCATCATGTGTGCATTTTGGTCTTGCTGCACAAGTCTTATGTGCTTGTTACATCAGGTTCCTTTGTGTGCTTCCCTCCACACTTCAAAAAATATTGTGTTAGGGTTTTTTGGTTTCCATTCAAAATTGACCCTAGTCTACATGCGACTGCGCAAGCAGTTAAAGCGATCGTATAGTCTTGCTTTTTTTTTTTTAAATAACAAACATGTTATGCTTACCTGCTCTGTGCAGTGGATTTGCACAGAGCAGCCCAGATCCTCCTCTTCTTGGGTCCCACGCCGGCGCTTCTGCTCCCTCCCTCCTGCCGGGTGCCTCCACAACAATGAGCTTGCAATAGGGGCATCCAAACAGGTGCGCTCCAGATCAGCGGCACCATCTTCTGATTGGCTCACAGCAGCGGGAGCCAATGCAGCAGGACAGCAAGGCTCTCATGGACATCACTGGATTGAGAGGGGACTAAGGTAAGCATTAGGGGGGCTGCTGCAAACAGAAGTTTTTTTTACCTTCATGCATATAATGCACAAAGGTAAAAAACCTTATGCCTTTACAACCACTTTAAAGCTGAAGCCTTCATTTTCCTTAATCTCCCCCACCCTAGCTTCCCGACAGTCCCCAGGCTCAAGGCCTAAAAATAGGCCTGTATATGAAATTTTAAGCATGAGAATATATGCAGCCAGCCTTTTTGAGTATGATACATAACATTCGTATAATATACATATTAAAATAAGCAATTTTTCTTTGTTGGCCATCCAAAAGGTTACAAACTACAATTTGCTGTATGGTGGTATCCGCAGATGAACATAGTTGCTGTTATAATTAGTACAAATATATTTTCATTAAAGTAGGTATTCATTTAAGAGCGCGCTGTAAATATCATTTATCAAAATAACTACAGTTGGAAAGCTCAGTTACACTTAAGTCTATATATGAAGCTATTAAGATAAACAACCATAAAAAAAAAAAACTGATGAAAAAGCACATAATACAAAAGGGAAATTTATCACTGAGATCAAGGCAAAACATATAAAAATGGAACATACTTTTCTAAAACAATTTTTAAATGATATAATTTAAATTACTTTATAACAATGAAAAGTACTAGAAAATCTTATGGCATTTTCTTTACTCATCTGCACAGCTCATAATGCACAGCTGGTAATATTTGAGTGGGATGATTCCAGTGAGAATTTGAATTTTATCCTGGGTAGCTGCTTAGCTAATGTACCTAGATTATTTGTGCCCGTATACCAGGAATAGCAATTCTAGCAGACTTTGCCAGCCTAACGGATGACTTGTGAATACATCAGCAGAAAGGTTCCTATAGGACCCGAGGCAGCATTCAAAGTGACACCACCACCATCATTAATGATACACCTCTCACTATGAACAGTGAGGAAGTGTTTTTATTACAAACATGAGAATGCAACAAATATGATAGAATGAACAGCTAGATAGGGACTAGATTAGATTGTGCCTAGATAGAGAAACAGATTTAATAAAGGATATGCACATACACCAGGGCATTGATCATGGATGGACAACCAACATGTTTATAATTACAATGTACAGACAGTAAATTTGACAACAAAGGTAGTTTGATATGGAATGTAAGCTCTAGTGTCCTAAAATACGCCGGTCAAAGCCAATTGGTACCTAAAATTTTAATAGTATTTTTCTCTAATATTTTGAGTCTATCTGACTGCTACTTTAGCAAATTAGACCCATGAAGATAGCCTTGTCTCATGCTGCCCCTGGAGGGTAATGTATAGAAAAACCTATCCATATAACAGAGACATCTTTGTCAACCAGAATGATCAATTGCCAATACTATTTTGTAAACAGAAAGCAAAAAGTCTTTAAGTGCATATGAAAATTTCCCCTAGATGGTTTTAAACGGTTGATTAGATAGTTGTTTTGGCAATTCATCTATGTCATGCCTTTCTGGCAAACAGCAATTACGCTACTAAGAATAATACCATGTCTCCATGAATACTACAAAGACTAGGCCTAATCATGATTAAGGGCATTTCTGTTGTGTGAAACGCATCTACCCTGTTCTCTGGTGTCATTTTGAATATTATGATATTTCAATAAACTTTTCTTGGAGCCCATGTGAGGTGCAGCCTTTTCTTTTTGACGATTTACCACGGAGGCAAGCCAGGGCTAGCACTCAGGTCTGCGTTCCAGTGGGCGTATCAGTTACACCTGGAGCAGTGAGTTATTTTGGCCTGTTATTTCAGCCTGTACTGAATAGCCACTTTATTTTGGAATTAAAAATATAAAATATCTGACAACATTGTACATGTTAAAATTAAAACAAAAATATGTCTCGAACTTAAACCGAACACCTGACTAGAAAAATACTCCCATATTTGATAAATGTCCACCCCTTCTTGGCATTGCATGTACCTCTCAAGCCTACGAATCCTAGTTGTCATGGCAAAATAGAGACAAGTAAAACAAGCAAGGTTGTAGGGCTACATTGTACAAATACTGAAGAATTTGGGGAGTATTTGTAATTAGACCAGACCTGAAAATTTCACTGATCTGAATACATCAACAACCTTGCTAGAGTACTATGATAGAACCATTAATACGTTTTAGCAACAGCTTTTTTATTTTATTTAACACACCACAAGGACAGAAGGATTCATTTAAAAATCCAGCATTAAATAAAACCACGTATAAAAAATTAAAGAATACTTTGTTACAGATGGGTATACTCTAAGCTATATCCCATCTATAACCTCAGCATTATCTCCATGGAAGATGTCTAACATATTGGTGACACTATATAATGCCATTAAATTAAGATGAACTTGAAAATATTAGATTGAAATATAGCCACAGTAAACCAAAGAATGTCAAACCATATCTCAGAAAAGATGTGTATGCACATATAAAAAAAAAAAAAAACGTGTTGTCACTCATGTGTCACCCATTTGTCCAAGAAACCTTCAAACAAAAATGATATATATATATATATATATATATATATATATATATATATATACACACACAGTATCTCACAAAAGTGAGTACACCCCTCACATTTTTGTAAATTCTTTATTATATCTTTTCATGTGACAACACTGAAGAAATTACACTTTGCTACAATGTAAAGTAGTGAGTGTACAGTTTGTATAACAGTGTGAATTTGCTATCCCCTCAAAATAACTCAACACACAGCCATTAATGTCTAAACCACTGGAAACAAAAGTGAGTACACCCCTAAGTGAAAATGTTCAAATTGGGCCCAAAGTGTCAATATTTTGTGTAGCCACCATTATTTTCAAGCACTGCCTTAACCCTCTTGGGCATGGAGTTCTCCAGAGCTTCACAGGTTGCCATTGGAGTCCTCTTTCACTCCTCCATGATGACATTACAGAGCTGGTGGATGTTGGGGACCTTGCGCTCCTCCACCTTCCGTTGATGCCCCACAGATGCTCAATAGGGTTTAGGTCTGAAGACATGCTTGGCTAGTCCATCACCTTTACCCTCAGCTTCTTAAGCACAGCAGTGGTCATCTTGGAGGTGTGTTTGGGGTCGTTATCAGGCCTGCAGCCCAGTCTCCAAAGGGAGGGGAACATGCTCTCTGCTTCAGCGTGTCACAGTATATATTGGCATTCATGGTTCCCTCAATGAACTGTAGCTCCCCAATGTCGGCAGCACTTATGCAGCCCCAGACCATGATACTCCGAACCCCATGCTTGACTGTAGGCAAAACACACTTTCCTTTGTACTCCTCACCTGGTTGACACCATCTGAACCAAATCAGTTCATCTTGGTCTCATCAGACCACAGGACATGATTCCAGTAATCCATCTCCTTAGTCTGCTTGTCTTCAGCAAACTGTTTGCGGGCTTTTTTTTGTGCATCATCTTTAGAAGAGGCTTCCTTATGGGACAACAGCCATGCAGACCAATTTGATGCAGTGTGCAGCGTATGGTCTGGGCAGTGACAGGCTGATCCCCCACCCCTTCAACCTCTTCAGCAATACTGGCAGCACTTGTATGTCTATTTCCCAAAGACAACCACTGGATATGACTCTGAGCACGTGCACTCAACTTCTTTGGTCGACCGTGGCGAGGCCTGTTCTGAGTGGAACTTGTCCTGTTAAACTGCTGTATGGTCTTGACCACCATGCTGCGGGTCAGTTTCAGGGTCTTGGCAATCTTCTTATAGCCTAGGCCATCTTTATGTAGAGCAACAATTATTTTTTTCAGATTCTCAGAGAGTTCTTTGCCATGAGGTGCCATGTTGAACTTTCAGTGATCAGTATGAGAGAGTAAGAGTGATAACACCAAATTCGCACCTGATACTTTGTAACCCTAACAAGTCACATGACACCAGGGAGGGAAAATGGCTAAATGGGCTCAATTTGAATATTTTCACTTAGGAGTGTACTCACTTTTGTTGCCATTGGTTTAGACATTAATGGCTGTGTGTTGAGTTATTTTGAGGAGACTACAAATTTACACTGGTATATAAGCTGTACACTCACTACTTTACATTGTAACAAAGTGTAATTTCTTCAGTGTTGTCACATGAAAAGATATAATAAAACATTTGCAAAAATGTGAGGTGTGTTCTCACTTTTGTGAGATACTGTACATATACACAGTTCCAAACAGCACCAAATGTGAATCCTAATACCTGTACTGCATCATTTGGAACTATGAAACTTCTGTATCATCGACCCACCTGTAGTCTGCACCCATTAGGCTTGCCAATTACACTGCGCAAAAAAGATTAATAACAGCCAAATGAAATAAGGCTTATTTAGGCTACCTATAAACTCCAGTAAAGCAAACATTTCCTTAGCTGTGTATAATTATCACAGCATGTATGTGTGCAGTGACAGTCATCATTCAAAGAGATT
The DNA here is from genome assembly GCA_028564925.1 of Lithobates sylvaticus. Lineage (NCBI taxonomy): Eukaryota > Metazoa > Chordata > Amphibia > Anura > Ranidae > Lithobates > Lithobates sylvaticus. The sequence continues at coordinate 164,084,413 of CM053030.1, read as the reverse complement.
GTCTAACATTCAAGCGTTGGTAGGTCAGTTTAAAATTTTTTCCCCTATATGTGCTACTGCCCTTCATCCACTGGCCATACGAGAAAGAAAATATATACATAAAGGTTACAGAAGATCACACAAGGCTAGATCAGCCTTTAATAATGGGCAAATGTATCACTGCCTATTGTTCTCAGGGAAAATAAGTATATCTAAACACAGAAAGTTTGATAGGAAACAAAAAGCTTAATTTTGATTTGGTTGTCATGAATGACTACACACCATTGCTCTCTACGCTATGTAAATAGATACAACTCTTATACATTTTCTAAAACCGATATTATCTAATAGCTGTGTTCATAAATTGACAAGGATTATAAAGGTTTTGTCAGTCTAAGATTGGTATGTTAATTATATGTGGAGCCTGGTGGTCTAAGCGCACTCCTGGCTTTTTATATTCATTAGATACCCTGGCACTCTAGACTTCTTTACCATAGTTCCATAGAAACTACTGCTGTTTGACTTTATGGTCTTACTTTTCATGTTCCAGAACATTACGTTGCATTCTCCATAATATAAAACAGATGAGCGATTGAACATGGACAGTAGACCCCTTTATAATGGTCACAGCAGGTGTGTAGACCTAGAATCTCAAGCACCAACAGTGTTCCAACAAATTTCAGTATACACAACTGTCAGACTATTCTAACTTTCTAGCATCTACTATATACTGAAATATCAGCTTTGGGTGGACTGTCTTCTAGCAGGAAAATGGTACACAGACAAGTGATACCCTGTATTTGTGATTTAAGTCATTCAAAATACAATTAAGCTTCTACTCAGTCAGTTCTGTAACTGTGTACTGTCTTTTTTTAGGTCTAACTTAACATCATATTACATATTTATGCAAGTGTAGCATAAGAACGTATTATAGTTTACCTATGCTAGTAAAGGTTTGAGTATGTTATTATATATTTTTTTCACTTAACACATTTGTGAAGCAGTGTGGTAGAATTGGAAATCCAATGTTTGCATTCTGATCTGGTTATTACAGAGAAGTCATCACTTGCATTCACTGCTATGTTTGCTTTGCTTTTCATTAAGTGCAAAATATGCTATTCAGCTACACGTGAACTGCTTTTCTTCCCTAACAAAATCAATGTGCATGCTAACAAAAGAAAGTTAAAAACAACTCAAGGCAAGATTATTATAATATAAATAATCCTCTAGGCACCAGTACTAGTTTGGCAGATCCCTGTTGTGCTGATCTTTTTATTCATAGCCTTTACCCCATTTCACTCTTCATAAATCATTGCAACATAACTGCACAGTTAGTAAATTAGCAACAGCTCACCTTTTTTTCATCACTAAGACAACTCCCAGGAAGATAATGACGAATAGAAGGATTCCAGCAATGACTCCCGCAATTTTTACTGTGTGATCTGACTGTTTTTCAGGTTCAGGATCTGGCTTACGAGTTGCAGCTCCTGCATCAATTAAAAAGGCAAGACAAAATGTGAAAAAAAAGGAAAAACGCATAGCACAGAAATGTACATTAATAGTCATTTCTACTGACATGTTGCTGGAAGCGAAATTAGACTGATAAGATTTACTGCTTTTGGTTTAAAATTTGTATCTCTAAATGAATTGCATTTTACTGTCTTACTTTTTATTTAAATTTTTATTACCTTTTTACTTTCATTCACACTTAAAAAAAAAAAAAAAAAAAAGAGAAAGTGAAAGACCCATACAAATGCAAGCAATCTTTATAGTCTACTGTATACCAATATTAAAAAGGTTCAAGCATTAAAGGGGTTGTAAACCTTTCGTGTTTTTTCATCTTAATGCATCCTATGCATTAAGGTGAAAAACCCCGGCAGTCACCGGCCCCCCAGCCCCCCCCCCCCCCCCCGTTTTACTTACCTGAACCCTCAAACTTAACCCGGCGGGGACGCGTTCTCGGCTCTTGATTGGATAGATTGATAGCAGCGCAGCCATTGGCTCCCGCTGTTGTCAATCAAATCCAATGACGCGAGCGCCGGGAGGCGGGGCCGAGTCCTGCATGCAGCCTCTATAGGCGCCGAATGCTGGACTCGGGAGCGCGCCACTAAGGTAACCCCCTTGGGGAAGCGCTTCTCCAAGGGGGTTATCAGATGTGGGGAGGAGCCGCGAGAGCCGCCAGGGGACCCCAGAAGATAGTGTTCAGGGCCACTCTGTGCAAAACGAGCTAAACAGAGGTAAGTATGATATGTTTGTTTTTTGTTTTTTTATTTATCTTTACAATCACTTTAAAAAGAAGCATGGTACAGACCATGTATGAACAATCAATGTATATTTATCTAAGTGATAGATGAGTTTACATTGAGCTATATCACGTCTATGCCCTCAGCATTGTCAAATCTATTTACAACATGACATATTTGAACTATACAGTATAATGTCATCAAAATAACTATATAAGACAAACCTGAAAACATCAAATCATAATATAGTCACATTTGAAAAGCACAGTTAGCCAAACGCCTCACCCAAACTATCTAAAAAAGATGTGTATGCACATAAAAAATATAACACATTCTAATACATTTGCCTTGACTTTAACATAAAAAAATAATAAAATGAGCTGTCACTTATTTAAGATGTCCTTTTGGCTAAAAACTTCAGAGAAAAAAAAAAAATAAATAAATATATATATATATATATATATATATATATATATATATATATATATAAATATAGCAGGGTGGTAAACAGCTTATGGCTGTTTTCTCGCTATATTCCTTCTCTTACAGGACGTTGGAGAATTTCTGCTTCTCCCCCTATCTAATAGTAGCTTGTCTGTACTGTGCAGCTTTTGCTGTTAGCAGAGTTTATGCTTTGCTTTATATGGCTTAAGACGTCAAGACCCGATGCTTCATATCCCTCTTGTTTTATGAATATACAGTAGGATGTTCTGATTGCAACTGTTTTTTTTTCTTTTCTTTACCACAGCCCTAAGTCCCATTATTGAAGGGATATTTCAACTTTATCAGATTTGTAAATATTTGGAAATAAAACACAATTAAATTCTCATTAAATTGAGATTTAATGTTTTTTTCTTTATTTTTATAATAGTGTCTCTAAAAATTTTAGTTTTCTGGTAGGTATAGTTAGCATGTTGCGAATAATAGTCGCTCTTGTTCATTCACAAACCTCAAGTATTTCATTGATATTTAGCTGATTTCGACCACATTGATTATTCAATATACCAATTCAATTCCACAACTGCACAGCTGTTTAAAATAATCAAAACTGAAAATCCATGTTGGTTTGAATTGGTAAATGGAATCATGCAGTTAATCATATAATGTCATCCCCATTTTTAAAGGATTTTGCTCTCTATATTGTCACCTGGTGATTCTGCTGGTAACACACTTTGAGGGAATTTATTAAAACTGGAGCAGCCAGAATCTAGAGTAGCTGTACACAACAACCTGTCTATCTTTCCTATCTATCATTTTCAAAGCTTAATGGAACAAGCTGAAGATAGAAGCTGTCTGGTTGCCATGCAAGACTGGCTACTCCAGTTTTGATAAATTCTCCTTTGTGCTGTCAATATAGGCCAGGACTATAGAACACCCTCTACCGATTCATCTATATAATATAGAGGTGAGGTGTTGCACAGTCCACAGAGATGATTGTGGTTCAGAGGGACTACAGTGGTTAAATGGGAAAAGACATTGAACAAAAACTTTTCTTAGATAGAATGGAATACAATTTGGATGGCAGCTCATAAAACTTATATTTGTACTGTTTATAAGGAAAATAAATTGAATATTCTTTACCATCGGTATCATACACTTGTCCCTTTAACTATAATATATCTTATCAGTGCTGGAGGTGCCATAAAGAACTAGGAACACTGGGGCTATTTACGAAAGGCAAATCCACTTTGCACTACAAGTGAAAACTACAAGTGCAAAGTGCACATGAAATTGCACTGAAAGTGCACTTGGAAGTGTAGTCGCTGTAAATCTGAGGGGTAGATCTGAAATGAGGGGAAGCTCTGCTTATTTTATTATCCAATCATGTGCAAGCTAAAATACTGTTTTTTATTTTCCTTGCATGTCCCCCTCAGATCTACAGCGACTGCACTTCAAAGTGCACTTTCAGTGCAATTTCAAGTGCACTCTGCACTTTGTAGTTTGCACTTGTAGTGCAAAGTGGATTTGCCTTTAGTTAATAACCCCCTCTGTGTCATATATTTTGGAAATGCTCAAATATCCAATTGTTGGCAAAATGTAGATGCCCTGGTCTTTACTATTTTTGCTAATGCTAATTCTGCTGGAATCCTTGGTGGTCTTCCCCCACAGAACTTGCCTAAGGTAGCCAGAATGCTTTTTTCATGTGCTTACTACCATATGTCTAATAGTGTCCTACTGGAGGTGGACACATGGGGGGTTATTTACGAAAGGCAAATCCACTTTCGCACTACACGTGCACTGCAAGTGCTCTTGGAAGTGCAGTCACTGTAAATCTGAGGGGTAGATCTGAAATGAGGGGAAGCTCTGCTGATTTTATTATCCAATCATGTGCAAGCTAAAATGCTGTTTTTTATTTTCCTTGCATGTCCCCCTCGGATTTACAGTGACTGCACTTCCAAGTGCACTTGCAGTGCACTTGTAGTGCAAAGTGGATTTGCCTTTCGTAAATAACCCCCATGGACTCACAATTCTCGATTTATACTCTTGTATTAGGGAGGTTAAACCTATGGAAGCCCTTACAACAATAATAAATAATGCCCTTGCAACTTTTAAACAGGTATAGGGGTCCTTAGGTCTGTCTGGATGAATTATACTGATCACGCTTAGTAGTCATGCTCTCTCCCATTAGCCACTTACGGACCGCTGCATGCCGATATACGTCCTAAGTTTGAAGAGGAATATCGTTGTTATGGCAGCAGCTAGCTGCTATAACCCTAGCATCCTCTTCTTCGGCCGGCGGTCCGCTTTCAGATAAAAGTGGTCTCTGCAGCGTATTCGCCACAAGATCACTTTTATCAGCGGTGGGAGAGGGAACCCGCCTCCCACTGCGCTACGGTGCCCTCCGACGCTTACCGCAGCCGTCGGCAGTGGCGGAGGTGATCGGATCCTTTCTCATGCTGGGTATGGAGACCAGCAAGGGGAAGATGGCCGCCATCTGTCTGCCATTGCTCTTAAAGGGCCATTTTTTATTTTATTTTTTAAATGACAATATTTTTATTTATTTTTTATTGCATTTTAATGTAAATATGAGATCTGAGGTCTTTTTGACCCCAGATTTCATAAGGGATGTTTACATTCCTTGTAATAGAAATAAAAGTGACACAATTTTTTTTTTTTAAAGAACAGTGTAAAAATAAAAAATAAAAGGTAAAATAAATAAGAAAAAACAAATAAAAATGTTAAACGCACACCGTCCCGCAGAGCTCGCTGAAGCGAACGCATACGTGAGCAGCGCCCGCATATGAAAATGGTGTTCAAACCACACATGTGAGGTATCGCCGTGATCGGTAGAGCGAGAGCAATAATTCTAGCCCTAGACATCCTCTGTAACTTAAAACATGCAATCTGTAGAATTTTGTAAATTCTAAAAGGGTAAAAGTTTGTTGCCATTCCACGAGCGGGCGCAATTTTGAAGCGTGACATGTTGGGTATCAATTTACTCGGCGTAACATTATCTTTCACAATATAAAATTGGGCTAACTTTACTGTTCTCTTATTTTTTAATTAAAAAAAATTTAATTTTTCCAAAAATTATTTTAGGGATGATTAAGGATCTAAATACATGATAATTGAAAAAAAAGTATTGATGAATTAGTGACGTGGGTGTTAGAATTGGTCATATTTTTGTACATGAAATATGAATTTATATAGGGTAAGAGTGGAATGCTGTTTTTATTATGGTTTGATGTTCTATTGTAATTTGGCATGATTGTCTAAAACATTAGAACATTTTCTAATATATTTATATTAAAGGAAAGTACTTTGTGGGTTATCATTCTTTTTAATACTCATGAGAAAACTGCCTACATTGTTTTCATTAAATAGGTCACTGATAATAAATTACAATTCCTTTGGTTCCTACTGAATTGATACATGCATATCAGTATCAAGTATGTCCACAAATTGGTATTATTAACTCAGTAGCTACAGTACTACAGTGTTAACAGTATGTAAATTAACCCCCACGGTTACTCATACGCCATACTTAGTATAAGTGGTTTATACTTTGTGTGCTATCACTACTATCTCAAGACAAAACTTCATGTAAATGTTGATTTCAGTTCTTGAAAAATATACACATTGTAGCTCTATGCTAATGAGGACATTCCTACTGAGTGTCTGATTTTTGCCTGCACTGTTCTCCTTTATAAAGCATGGTGTCAAAAAGAAATAAAAGTATGAACATACAAGCACAGACCTCATTAAAGCTGAACCCCATGGAGCAGAAACACAAAGTGCTTCATTTTTTAAGTTACAATAAACTTAAAACAAAAAGACTGTGTTTCTGTCATAAATTCCGGCTATATCTATAGTATTTATTTATCTATCTATCTAGGAAAATGGAGCAAAATTAAAATGAACTGCCACCAATCAGAAGCCAGCTGTAGTTTTTCTTATCCATGTTAAAAAAAATAGCAAACTTAATTTTTTGGGGATTTTAAGTGTGACAGATACTTTTCTTCTATCCAGCGAAATAAAACACTTGTAACCTAAACTTTGGCCTGTGTCTTTAAGTCACTTAAATCCAAGCACGTTTTATGGCAGTAAAATAAAAATTTGAGATCATCTCATGCATTTCATTATATCTAAAGCTTTCTTGTTAGTGACAAATAAACCACATTAACAACATGATGACTGTCCCGAGCATTTCCCTAGGTGTGATTTGCTGGACCATTTTCCTTAATTATTTTTCATAAGTGAAGCAGTAATTCTATAACATATTAGCTGAAACACCTGGAAAAGTGTGATAAGCTAATTTACCATGCATTTCACCAGCAATTGTTTTCCCACACAATAGCCTATTTTTGCCTTTGGAAATTTAAATCTAGGTCACATCTGGTAGTCAAAAGACTCATTCTAAGCAATTTATTCACAAAGTGGGAAACAGCTGAGGATCATACCACTGGCACCCAAATATCTACCCAAATGAGATAATCAGTGCCTTGCAGCAGCTAGTGTCTTAGCTCTCCCTAGCTACAATTTCTTGTCCTGTTTACACTGTTTACTGTATAATGTGATGGAATGTCAAATTTGTGTCTGATGAAATATCCATTTCCTTCTCTAAATTAATTTAAGATGAAAAATGTAAGCGACGCACTGTTCAATTCACCAAAGTCAATCCTTTTCTTTTGCAGTTTTTTCCACCCAGACTTCCAATTTTTTAATCACAGGGTGACAGTATTCATCATGTGAGGTGTCAGAAAAAAGAAAGATGGTGTTGGAAATTGGAATGCATTTCAGAAAATCTACAAATGACCCAGTTTTGGAAGAATGGCATGTTCCTTAACATACAAAATCAATCTGCCAAATGGGTAGAAATTCAAATTCATGTGAGAAATGGCACAACTCAAACGAGTAAGCATTTTATTTAAAAATATGGTACACTGAGAACAGATATATTACAGCCAACCTGAATACAGGGAGGTTAGACAGCAAATCCAGGCAACAGTAAGGCCGGGTTCACACATGTGCGGTTTTCAGCCGGGGGCCGTTGTATTTCTGTTCACCGGTTTAGGTGCGAATCATGCACAAATATTTGCCTGAATTTGCACCTGAATTGGACCCAAAAAACGCACTGGACCCTTTTGAAAACCGCACTGTGGCTGACCCAGACATGTGTGAACCGGCTCCATTGAGAGCCGGTCACACTCACATGCCATGCAAATTGGATGCAGTGAAAACCACATCAAATTTGCACATATGTGAACTTGGCCATAGTATGAGTAAACTGCTAAAGTTATCCAGATAATCCTAAAATGCTAGGCCTGGGCACTGTTACATGAATAAAGGACTTATGTCACAGTGGGGGTTATTTAATAAACACTGGAGAGTGCAAAATCGGGTGCAACTCTGCATATAAACCAATCAGCTTCCAGGTTTTATTGCCAAAGCTTAATTGAACAAGCTGAAGTTAGAAGCTGATTGGCTACCATGCACAGCTGCACCAGATTCTGAGTGCACCAGTTTTAGTAAATCTACCCCAGTGTGAGCTGTAATGAAGAAGGGAGCAGTAAGGGAATGCAAGCAATGAGTTTATATAGTGGTCAGGGGGGGCTCTGCAGAAAAAAATGCCACCTTTTCCTGCATGAGCAAGGTGACAGTGTATTCTTAAAGAGGTAAAACATTTCAGGCTTCTAACATAAAATGTTTAAAATAAGCACTTACCAATGCTTCCCTTGCTATAGCAATTTATTACAGGTTCTGTCAGTAATATCCCTGAAGTATACTTCATCTACTGTCACTTTTAGGAGGGTTACACACTTTCTGTAGTAGGCCCTGTACTCACCCTGACGTCACCAAGTTGTCCGACTACTGCCTGTAAATTTCCCAATGCCTGCAGTTGTGCCTGGGTGAGTGCCTGCACCTTAAGAGTGACAGAAGTGGAAAGTCTGGTACCTACTGTCCCTCACCAAGTGCTGTGAGACTTCACAAGCAACAGCCAGACACCCTGGGGAGCCAAGGGGAAAAGGGGAGCACTGAAGGCTGTCCATAGATGTTAGAGGTTGAAAAAAGGACATCGCTGATACTGACAAAAGTTATAAAAACTGTATTTGTATTAGTAGCCTGAAATGTGTTTGATAATTGTGTCTTTTTAAAAGTAATCTTTAAAGTTGAACTTTACTCCTACCTAGCTATTTTTTATTCCCTGGCAATTGTCCCTGTATTGAAATAAACAATGCGTACTTACTAATCCATGCAGTCCAGCATTGTCCTACCTCCATCCCAATTTTCTTCTTTGTCACTGTGCTTCAGCACCACCATATTCTCCCAACATCTCGTGCATATAAAAAGACACTGTGTGGCTCTGCCACGTCTCATAGGCTGCTTTCTGCACATGGGCAGAGTCCTGCCCATGAGCAGACATTCTGCATTGCTCTGCCAGGTCCTATAGATTGAGCTGCATATACCATCCTCTCCTAGACGAGGATGGAATACATAAAATTAAAATAAAAATGCACGAACAGCCCTACGTTTCACAAATGCCTCCAGAGCATCTTTGAACGCCGGAAGAGTACAAAATAGATGTTCAGTGATGTCACTCGCAGAATGTCAAAGTCAGTCAGACGGTAACCAGTAGGCATCATACAGTACAAACCTTTATCCAAAGTAAAAAAAAATTGCACGAGATAGCCAGGTAAAAACTGTGAACGTATGTATTTAACTTATTAAAAATATACTACTATTACATTACTATAGCATAATTATAATTTCATAAGAACACTGAGCTTTCAACTCACTACTTTTTATTGCCACTAAGTGGTTTCCAGAGAACTAATGTTGTTTTAAAAGAAAAGTGAGATATTCTACCTGTAGGGTTCTGGACAGGCTACTTTGAACTATGAACAAAATGACATACACAATAAAATGCTACTAAGTCTTCGCTTACTAAAGCACTGAAAATGTATCCGGGTGTCATAGTGACAGGATTTCTATTTTTCCTTCTAACACATCATAAAACCTAGTCTAGACAAACCCTGGCAGTGGTTGTCATAGCAGCAAACTAGTCCTATTAGCACATGTGGATTTAAACTTTTACTATGTTAAACGTATCTAATCATTGCATGCTCTTCATAAAGGCTCAATATTTCCACCAGCTTTGTTCAAATTCTAAATTCAGTAAGCAAGGAGGATAACAACCAATTGGTGCTGAAATTCTAAAAAAGCATTACTACAGAAAAAATATATTCACTCATGGTTAGTGTTTGGCTGAAGCCATTTATTATCAATCAACTGTGTTTACTCTTTTTAAATCATAATCAAAGGGATAATGTGATTGACTTTGGATTTACATCGAGGGACATTGTTTATTTTTTATTTATTTTTTAAAATAAAGGATTTTTATTAGTGTGGGTGCTTTATTTACTATTTACATGTTTTTGTGCATGGTGAACAAGGGGTACTATGTATCCCACACACGAGGGGGGCTGGGTATCTGGTGGCCCCCTTAGTCTAAACAGGGCTTCCAGCTCTCAAAAGGATCTCCCCTTTAGACCCCTACATCCCAGGATGATAAGATGATACCATTGTCCCCAACATGGGGATAAGGTGCTTGTGGGATACCATCCCAATGTTGAGAACATGTGTCCTGGGATGGTTCATGGGGGGGGGGGGTGCATGCTTACTGTCCTCCTTTTTCCTGACTAGGGAATCTTTATGAATGTTGAGGGGAACCGCACACAATTTTGTTTTCTCAAAAAGGGCCCGCAAACCTTTAAACAAATGTGGAGTTCCACGAAATAAATTGACAGATCCCCGGCCACACCATGAAAAAGGTCCTTTGTTGAAAAATGACAAATATAATGTTTCACAATGTAAATTTAATTCCAATCACATTTTCTCAGTAATGTAGATACACATCAATCACAGAAAGCGACACCTGGTGATATTTACCCACCATCACAACAACCTGACGATCTTCAACCATCGTTAATCTTATTGCAAATGACTGATCTTCACTGTTTTTTTTTATGTAAACAATCCAGTGGGCATACTGGGTATCTTCACAGACTAAATATGGTCATGGCCCTATATAGTCAATGTGTGATGTCGTTTAGTGGTGGTACTGCTATACTGCCCTTAAATTACAGACTTCTGGCTACATAAGCTGAATTTTTGGGTGGGCAGACAAACTGGCCAAATATGGCCCATTTGTTTCCTATTTACTGGACTCAGGTCAGGATAAAACTCATATTCAACACAAACCTGAGGCTCATCCCTAATACAGCACTTAGAAATGTAAATAGCAATTTTCCCCTATTTTAATTGCATATGTTCAAGTAATACTCAAATCTGTAAGGCAGCCCTAAGTTTCATATTGCACGACCAGCATCCCAATAGTTCTAATAAAATAATCAACTTTTGACAATTCTTTGTCATGGTATTGTGAGAGATACTCTGTACTGTGACAAAGATTTTTTTTAGAGCTTTATTTATTTTTATCCATATGGATTGTGGTGTTTTCCATAGATGGCTACACCAAGCAGCTAACCAATTAAGTTTTAAATGCGCTTTATGTCACAGTCCATTGCTTGTGACCATGACTTTATTCCTTCTATAATCACACCAAGTGCACTTGTACCCAGACTATGAACATTAGGTATTTACATATTCCTAACAAGAAGTAAATGAGTTTTAATTGAAGCCCTCACTGACCTCTCAAGTTGCTTGTACTGTGAAATTATTTATTCTCAAATATCCTCACACATCACAACAAAGACTATAAAGTTTTTTTCTAACAGCTTAGAAATGCCAGCTGTGTGTTTAAATTAGAGGGCTGACTTGGCCTACAGTAATAAGAAAAAAAGCTTTTAAGTGCCTCCATTATGAACTTTGAAGATTAATCTCTCCACATGCATGAGGTCTTGTTTAAAATGATTTAGCAGTTTGTTCAAAATATGCAAATACTTTAGTGTGCATAGTCTGGGCATAGGTTTACACTAACTTCTTGCTGCCAACATGAGGACAGAAGCCAGTCCTATTAGCTCCTGATCATTGGATGTTGGATGATCAAGAGCTGATAGGACAGTCTTTGACAGCTCAATCACAGTAATAAAACACAGATGAAGCAGTGATGCTGAGGACCAATAGTGGAGACTCTTGATAATTTGTTCGCTGTGTTCAGCTTCACGGTAATGACGTAATTGGGAGCTCATTCTACTCATTGCCAATTGTCAGCAGTTGACCATGAGATGTAGGAGACAGTACAGTCACAGTTTTGGGGTGCCGATTGAGCATGCCCCAGAGCAACATGTATGCAGCAGCTGGGCATTTAGGCCCACCTACCATGCTTACATACAGGTGTATCTCATCAATTTAGAATGTCATAAAAAAGTAAATTTATTTCAATAATACAATTCAAAAAGTGAAACTCGTATATATTATATAGATGCGTTACACACAGAGTGATATATTTCAAGAATTTCTTTCTTTAATTTTGATGATTATGGCTTACAGCTAGTGAAAACCCCAAATTCAGTATCTCTGAAAATTTGAATTTAATTCAGAAATGTTGGCTTACTGAAAATGTATGTCCATGTACAGTTTAGTATGCACTCATTACTTGGTCAGGGCTCCTTTTGCATGAATTACTGCATCAATGCGGCATGGCATGGAGGTGACCAGACTGCGGCTCTGATGAGGAGTTATGGAAACCCAGGTTGCTTTGATAGTGGCCTTCAGCTCATCTGCATTGTTGGGTCTGGTGTCTCTCACATTTTTCTTGACAATACCCCACAGATTCTCTATGGGGTTTAGGTCAGGAGAGTTTGCTGGCCATTCAAGCACAGTGATACCATGATCATTAAACCAGCTAATGGTACTTTTAGCAGTGTGGGCAGGTGTCAAGTCCTGCTGGAAAATTAAATCAGCATCTCCATAAAGCTGGTCAGCAGAGGGAAGCATGAAGTGCTATAGAATTTTCTGGTAAAGGTGACATGGCTCCCTAAATCATCATGGAGTGTGGAAACTTCCCACTGGACCTCATGCAACTTGGATTCTGTGCCTCTCCACTCTTCCTCCAGACTCTGGGACCTTGATTTCCAAATTAAATTTTCCACAGTCCGTGATGATTTGGGGAGTTATGTCATCTGCTGGTGTTGGTCTTACGTAATATTCTAATTTTCTGAGATACTGAATTTTGGGTTTTCACTAGCTGTAAGACATAATCATCAAAATGAAAGAAATACTTGAAATATATCACTCTATGTGTAACGCATCTATATAAAATATATGAGTTTCCCTTTTTTAATTGAATTACTGAAATTACTTTTTGATGATATTCAAATTTTATGAGATGCACCTGTATTTGTCATAAAGGGGTAAAATTTGCCCTAATTTGGGAAATAATAAATGGTGGTCAGTGTCTCCTTCTAATTTAGTGAACATGATGCACCTAACATGCCTTTTTTTCCTATGCATAAATATCTGTCCAAGTAAATGTGTGAACCAATAAACCCAGAATATGATTCTACACACTATTGCGCACAAAATACAGTATTGTAGGTTCAATTGTATGTTGCATTATGTCCTTCTACAGGTTAAATATAACCACTCTCTATTTTTCATCAACATCAAACTGTTGAAATGCAAGAGATAAAAAATGTGTTTACTTTTTTTACATCAAAATGTCAGAAACAATGCAATCTTCAGGTACAAGTTCTACCCACACAAAATAATCTCACAATTCTCTCATATCTTTTTAGCAGCATTTGGTTTGGCTGATTTGCAATTGGTCTTTTCTTGTGGATAGTTGAATGCAATCAAAACTATGCACTTAACACACATTAAGTGGATTTTCTCAAATTCACAGAGTAAGTTTATAAAAGGACTCACTGGGGTTGATTTACTAAAACTGGAGAATCTGGTGCAGCTGTGCAACGTAGTCAATCAGCTTCAAACTTCAGCTTGTTAAATTAAGCTTTGACAAAAAAAAATGGAAGCTGATTGGTTTCTATGCAGAATTGCACCAAATGTTGCACTCCCCAGTTCTAGTAAATCAACCCCACTGTGAATGTAGCATGTGTTAACTTCAAATATCTCATCAGATCAAGGGAAATATATTTTTCTTAAGGATGTGCTTGACAGATGTGCTTGACAAAAAAACATCAGTATACCTTGCAAGATATTATTTTAGTATTTTAGCTCCTTCAATTGAAAGATATGTTTGCATCATTTTGGTTTCTGATCCTTTTAGAAATCTACAAAAGGTTTTCCTAATCTCAGAGCTTCATGAATGGGCAGCCTGTGACTCGACAATGATAAAGCAGTGACAAAAGCACTCTCCCTTCTTATGTTGTCACCAGAGACCTGGTTGACTGAGAGTGCTGCCCGAACTCTTTGGCAGTCTGAATGGTGCCTTGCTGAGGATTAAAAAAGGCTGATTTTGGGACAAATTCAGATTCTTAAAGTGGTGTGCCCATTTAAAAAAAATAAGTCAGCAGCTACAAATACTGCAGCTGCTGACTTTTAATAATCGGACACTTACCTGTCCCAGGGTCCAGCGATGCAGGGAATCGAAGCCACTCGTCCCCCCCTCCGTTCGGCGGTGCCGGCATCTTAAATGTGGGCGTCCGGCTGTGGCTTCACAGCTGGGCACCCACTGCGCAGCGATCTTGCAAGCGCACTTTTTTGAATAAAAAAATAAGACAACAGTAAAGTTAGTCCAATTTTTTTATATATTGTGAAAGATAATGTTACGCCGAGTAAATTGATACCTAACATGTCACGCTTCAAAATTGCGCCCACTCGTGGAATGGCATCAAACTTTTACCCTCAAAAATCTCCATAGGCGACGTTTAAAAAATTCTACAGGTTGCATATTTTGCGTTACAGAGGAGGTCTATGGCTATAATTATTGCTCTCGCTCTACCGATCGCGGCGATACCTCACATGTGTGGTTTGACCACCGTTTTCATATGCGGACACTACTCACGTATGCGTTCGCTTCTGCGCACGAGCTCGTCGGGACGGGGCGCTTTAAAAAAATTTTTTTTGTTTTTCTTATTTATTTTTCTTGATTTTATTTATTTTTACACTGTTTTTTTTAAAAAAAATTAATTGGCTCACTTTTATTCCTATTACAAGGAATGTAAACATTCCTTGTAATAGAAAAAAGCATGACAGGTCCTCTTAAATATGAGATCTGGGGTCAAAAAGTCCTCAGATCTCATATTTGAACTTCAATGAAAAAAATAAAACAAAAAAACAAAAAATGTCATTTAAAAAAATGACATTTGAAAATTCCTCTTATGATGTATGGGCGGAAGTGATGTTTTTGACGTCGCTTCCGCCCTCCTATGGTATAGAGATGAGTGGCGGCCATCTTAGCATCACTCATCTCTAGACACAGGAGGGGAACGGACCCGATCGCCTCCGCCGCTGCCGACGGTTCTGGTAAGCGGCGGGGGGGGGGCACCTCTCCCGCCGCCGATAACGGTGATCTCATGGCGAATACGCCGCGATGACCACCATTATCGGACAGCCAACTGGCGCCTGAAGAGATGGATATCTCGGTTGTGGCAGCAGCTGCTGCCGTTACCGAGATATCCCTCTTCAAAAAAGGGACGTACATCGTCGTGCGCCGGTCGGAAAGTGGTTAAACTGCCCACACACATTGGGGCTGGTGTGAATGAGCCCTATGATGTTAGAAAATAACTGAAACCCAACCTTAGTGTGTTTGTTGTTTATCTTTAAGGATAAATAACTTTGCATTAAAAAGTTAGCTAGAGAGGTCAAAAATGGCTTGTTTAAGATCCTACGTTACTTGTTAAGAAGATGCAAATAGCTTAATGGGTACAGGTGCACTTTAAAGACAATTCACCTAGTATGTATACTACAATGTGAATGTTAGTAAATAGGGTGAACCTGTGTTCACTTTAACTGCTTCGTGCCCACACTATAGCGAAAAGATGGCTACAGCGCAGGCTTACTTTGCCGGAAGAGCGTACATGGACATCCTCCCATGTTTGCAATGCCCGCGCGCCCCCTGTGGCAGGCGGCAGGCTCTGTGATCACAGAGCCCTTCAGACTTGGCTGATCACATGTGTAAACACAAGCCGGTTATCAGCTTTTCTTTCCTCATGAGGAGAGATGAAGAAAGCCGATAATTGATAGACATGTGCATTTTCGGCCGAATTTCGGGTATTTTCGTTATCGTTTTAACAAACGATAACGAACGTGCAGAATCCAAAAACCGAAAGATCCAACATAAACAAATGCTTTATTTTCATTTTCGTTGGAACAGTTTGATATAGATAGGAGATTCGACATGACGCTGACAATAGCGATCTGTATACATCGAACCTGTGGTCGAATGTGCCTAACCTTAGCTCTATTAGTTCAAGATTATTCTACATAGAGAGAAAAGATTCGACATAGAGAGAAAAGATTCGACATTATAGAGACAATAGCAAAAAAGGTCGAATGTGCCTAACCTAACTCCAAGATTATTCGACATAGAGAGAAAAGATTTGACATGAAGATTCGACGAAGCAGTTGCCGCAAGCGGAGATTTATGGTCAAATGCACTGCCCATAGGCTATAGAAGAAATCTAATGTTGGTTGATTGGAATAATATTTAATAAATATAATTATTACTAGTGTCATACATTAGAATTCTACTATAGCTTGTAGGCGGAACATTCAACCGGAAATATACGATTGCTGCGTCGTACAGTTTAGCTGCTCCGTCGAATCTTCTTAGAACATTCGACAGACACCATAAGCCTTCAATGACAGATTTGACCTTAATTATTTCGGATTTTCGGATTAATGCATTTTTTTAACGAAACTAAATAAATAAAAATGAATTTCGGGAGTAACTAAATAAATTTATTTTTCAGCCTAAAACGAAATTCCGAAACAAAATATTTCAGTGTGCATATGTCTAATAATTGACTTCTGTTAAAGGGACATAGTGTCCACCAGTGCTGCTAATCAGTGCCCACCAGTGCCACCTATCAGTGCCCGTCAGTGCCACATCATCAGTGTCAACTATCACTGCTGCCTATTAGTGCCTATCAATGCCCATCAGTGCAGCCCATCAGTGCCGCCAGTGCCACCTCATCAATGCGCATCAGTGCCACCTATCAGTGCCCATTCCAGGAGTCCACAACAGCTTTACTCCCACTACCACTACAAAGCCTACCCACCATCATACCTGACTTGAATGTAAATAGATGGGTGACAAAAGGGATAGATAGGTGACAAAAGGGATAAAAGACGTTGGTCCAGCACCCAAAACCTTTAGATCCCTACAGCTAGAGTATGGTCTATCCTACTTTGGCCTAGATGGCTTAGGCTATAAGAAGATTGCCAAGACCCTGAAATTGAGCTGCAGCATGGTGGCCAAGACCATACAGTAGTTTAACAGGACAGGTTCCACACAGAACAGGCTTCGACATGGTCGACCAAAGAAGTTGAATGCACATACTCAGCGTCATATCTAGAGGTTGTCTTTGGGAAATAGATATATGAGTGCTGCCAGCATTGCTGCAGAGGTTGAAGGAGTAGCCTGTCAGTGCTCAGACCATAAGCCACACACTGCATTAAATTGCTCTGACTGGGTGTTGTCCCAGAAGGAAGCCTCTTCCAAAGATGATGCACAAGAAAGCCCGCAAACAGTTTGCTGAAGACAAGCAGACTAGCAGGCTGATAGCGTGAGGAGAAAAAAAAAGCCGATCACTGGCGGCTGTCAGAGGCACATCGGTCACGATCAAGGAGAGCAGACGCAGAGTCATCTGTGCCCACCAGTGCCACATGCCAGTGCCACCTACCAGTGCCCACCAGCGCCACCTACCAGTGCCCATAGTGCTACTCATCAGTGCCACCTATCCGTGCCCACAGTACCACCTATCAGTGCCCACAGTGCTACCTATGAATGTCACCAATCAGTGCCTTATCACCCATGCTGCCTATCAGTGCCCATCAGTGCCACCTATCAGTGCCATCTATTAGTGCCCATCAGTGCCATCTATCAGTGCTACCTATCAGTGACACCTATCGATGCCCTTCAGTGGCCATCAGTGCCACCCATGAGTGCCACCTATCAGGGCCCATCAGTGCTGCCTCATAAGTGCTGCCTTATCGGTGCCACCTTACTTGTGCATATCAGTGCAGCCTTATCTGTGCCTATCTGTGAAGCCTATCAGTGCAGCCCATCAGTGCCCATCAGTGCAGCCTCATCAGCACATATAAATAAAGGAGAAAAATTACCTGTTTGCTAAATTTTAGAACAAACTATTTTTTTGATTGTCCATCTTTTTTTGTTTGTTTAGCAAAAAATAAAAACTCAGTACCTCAGAGTAATTAAGTCAAAGACAGGTCAGAAATTGAAGTTTATACTTTTTATCAGTAGAGTGTAATATAGTAAAAGGTCACTTTTGATGTAACTTATAAAACGGGGCATACTCAAGCAAAAGTGATCTCTTGAAGTAACCTTTACATTTGGATATTTAGAACACCCCTTCCAAGACATAAGCTATATAACATAGACTTGATATTTAAAGGGTAGATGAAACAACATTTAGCCTTTTTTACATAATACAACATCTTTTACATGAGCAAAGAATACATTTCCTGATCTTGTAACAGCAGTGCAACGTGTTTTGATGTACTGTGATGTCAGATAAGACTTATTGCCTCTTTATGCATGTAATGTTTATCATTTCTGTGCTGTGACAGTTTCATCCATAAAAACAATACACTAACAAGAATATGAGCATTCAAAAGCTTGATGATTGCCGAATTTCCTTTCAGCACTAAACCTTCAATGTCAAATGCTATAAAGTTGCTGAAATACATTCTAATGCATTAAAGCAACATACACATTTTAAAATAACATCTAATGGAAAACAGACAACACCCAAAGGGCTATTTTTATTGCAATAAATTAGATTAAACCTGAATGAAATGTCACATAAAATATTTACAGCACATAAGACAGGTCATTGACAAAGTGCATCAATGCATGCCCATACAAAAGTCCAACTGTTGAGTTAACACTTTATTATATTCTGACTATAGTGCATACTATGTGCCAATGATGATACACTTAATAATGCATCATATAATAAGTAATCCCCCACCCCCAAAAATAAAAGCAATTTATAGTATGTAGACTAAATTATAGCATTGTGCTTAGGTTAAAGTGGTCTTAAACTCAAAGCAAAAAATAGGAATTAAAAAAAATTGAATATATTAAAGCTTACCAATTCTTAGATGTGGTGGCTGTGCCAATGGCTCCTGTTGCTGCTTTTTCTGTCTGTATGGTCTTATGGTTGCACCATCTTTTATGCATTCTTTAGGGTGTGCCCCCAAATATTTGTTTGTCTAGTGCAGGGGTGCCCAACCAGTGGCCCGGGGCCACATGTGGCCTGCGGAGCCCTCTGATGTGGCCCGCGACCTCTTGCCCTGGGATAGCAGGTTGGCAAGCCCAGATTGCAGGTTGCCAACCTGCCATCCCAGAGCATCAGTGTTGTGAATGAAGCCGACGGTAGAGGAAGCAAGCGCCTGCAGAGCAGAGCCGCATAAGCCAACGCTTCCTGTATAGCGCCGGCTCCTGTCATAGGCAGAGTGATACCAATTGCGCTCTGCCTGGGACAGCAGCAGCTGGCGATAACTGAATGGAACTCACTAAAATCAGTGTATGTAATGGCATATCTGTTCTGCAATAGTTACTGGGCTGCTTTTAAACTGATCCGCAGGTGCACCTGTGGGTTACCTGCACTGAGCCATAGACTTCTGGTTTTACCTGCGGGTTGGGGCGCTTTCAGAAAGTGTACCAAACCTGCAGGATATAATAGAATTGTATGGCAAAGTGCAGCTAACCCACAGGAAAACCACAGGTGAACTGTGCTGCACCTGCGGCGTGGGTAGACCACAAACAATCAGTGTAAAAGCGGCCTTAGGCCCCTTTTACACGATCGGTCCAACCCAATCGGACCCTCTATTCACCTCTATGGAGCGGCAGATGAAAAACAGACTTGTGTCCGTTTACACCTGCATACCTCAGATCCAAGCTGCTAAAAAAAAAAAAAAAGTTGATCCGCCCCCTTCCATCTGATCGGATCAGAGGGCCCATATAGTAGAGTGGGCTGTGTCTGTGTCCACTCTGCATATGCAGAGTGGACACGGACCTGTCATCCGCCCACTCCGCTCATTGTGGTTACTAAGTCGCTTAAGTGGCCCTCACTCTTCAAAAGGTTGGGCACCCCTGGTCTAGTGTATGGATTCTGACCAAATCGCTTTGGGCTGGAGCACCCCACTTCCCCATCATTGCCTCTTATTACTGTCCACCTATGTTATAGGAAGAGACCTTTTAATTCTCCCATTTAGAGGAGTGTATTTCTCCCATGGTTCAGAGAAGTAGGATCTTCCATTCTATGGATAGTGTAGAACCCACCGATATTGGGGTACTTTGACGTAGTAGTGGGCTTAGCACTATATAGCCATATGGTGTAACTAAATCCCCATATTTTCTGAATATGCTCAGGTGTTTTTAAATAGCCTTGCAGGAGTTAAATGTAATGTTTGTATGTGTGAGCTGTAATCTTTTTTTCTGTCTGTATGGTCTTATGGCTGCACCATCTTTTATGCATATTTTAGGGTGTGCCCCCCAAATCTTTGTTTGGCTCCCGCTGCTGTCTCAGCCAATGAGAAGGCATAGGCCCTGGAGAGCTGAGGCACTCGTTCACATCACTGGAACGAGATGGGGCTCAGGTAAGTATTAGGGGGGGGGGGGGGGCTGGATGGGGCACTGCTGCACAGAGAAGGTTTTTTTTACCTTCATGCATGAAAGTTAAAAACCTTAAACCTTTATAAACACTGTAGCCTCCCTGGCGGTATGATTATGTCGGATTTTAGGTGCTGAAAGCGGTATAATTATTTTGCATAGAAATTTGGTGTTTTATATTGTAGGCCTGTAATTCTTAGCAATAACACACTTAAATCTGTCCAAACAAGAGTCTAGTAGACATCCCGGGTATGATGAAGATTGAAACACAAAATCATAAATTATTATATAATAAATAAATATATATGATTATAAAAAATAATAATATAATAATAATAAAATGAATTTCCTCACGATTCACTATCGCTCAATTCTGCAAGTGTTCTTATTTACTATCGCTGTTTTCTAGCTGTTCTAAAACCACTTTTGACGTAAAGGGACACTTTTTGGTTGCTATGGACAATCTCCAGTTTCCAGGCAGAAAGATCAGTATATATAATATAAAACTGCATGCAGGGCACTGGACAAAGCAATGGGGACAAAATGGATGTGGAATAATTTCATACAGTAATGTAATCTGTAAGATTACAGTGTACTATATGTGTTTTTTCACTTTTTTTAATTTGCCGCGTGCTCTGTCCCCATGCGTTGCGGCGCTCGCAGGGAACGGAGGCACACAGTGGCTTCGGGCGGAGGACAGAGCCTGCAGACACAGCGGGGGGACATCGCAGGATCCTGCGGACAACGTAACTATATTGCACCAGGATCCTGCAATGCAATCCCAAGTGTGGCTCGGGGTTACCGCTAATGGTACTGAAATTTAAACCCGAGTCACACTCAGAAAAAACGTCAGGGAGGTTAAAAAAAAAATAAAAAATTATTAATGACCACCACTGAGAAGAGCTATGGTCTGCTATATTCCTTCAATCATTTTTTAGGAAAACACATACCGTATATACTCGAGTATAAGCCGAGTTTTTCAGCACATTTTTTTGTGCTGAAAGTGCCCCCCTCGGCTTATACTCGAGTCAAGCACTTTTCTGCAGCAAAAAAAAAAAAATTTCCGACCCGACTTTGGGATGGGGTTCCTAGCACTAAGTGGCCCCGAGATACGGGGCCCCAAAGTCGGTTCGGAAAATGTCATTCTCTGCTGCAGAAAAGTGCTTGACATTTTCTGACCCGAATTTGAGGCCCCATATCTCGGGGACACTTGGAGCTAGGAACCCCAAATTTGGCATTCACACCCAGTTGACCTAGCACTACAACATATCCAAAGATGGGGTTCCTAGCACTAAGTGGCCCCGAGATACAGGGCCCCAAAGTCGGTTCAGAAAATGTCATTCTCTGCTGCAGAAAAGTGCTTGAGATTTTCTGACCCGAATTTGGGGCCCCATATCTCGGGGACACTTGGTGCTAGGAACCCCAAATGTTGTATTCCAACCCAGTGGAATTAGCACTACAACATATCTAAAGATGGGGTTCCTAGCACTAAGTGACCCTGAGATACAGGGCCCCAAATGGGTCAACTGTGTCCATCTGCATGGGCACAGTGAGGCTGCAAATGGGCATCGTTGACCCTCTTTTCCACTTACAGTAGCTGCGCATTTCTCACCCTAGGCTTATACTCGAGTCAATAAGTTTTCCCAGTTGTTTGTGGTAAAATTAGGTGCCTCGGCTTATATTCGGGTCGGCCTATACTCGAGTATATACGGTATATATTCTTAACCTTATTGTGGTTATGAAGAAAAAGAGATTCCCTGGTGCCACATATTTATTGATATATTGCCTTACATGTGATGGTCTAATTTGCTCATGTCTTTGCCACAGGAATGTTTCCTTCATAACAATCTATTATATTTCCATGTCAATAAACATGTTCCCCATCCATGCTACTCTAAGGCTGGATTCACACCCATGCAGTTTTAGTGCTTTTTGCATTTTGCAGATTTGCACTACAGTCCATTTAACATTGTTTTTTTATGGAACACGTTCTGTAGTGCAAATCTGCAAAATGCAAAAAGCACTAAAAATGCATAGGTGTGAATCCAACTTAAGTGACAATGCTTTAATCTGCCAATAACTCATTAATGTGAATATGTATTGCATCTATCCACTACCAAGAAAGACATGAGAGGGTGCTAAGAGCAGTGTTGGAGATGAGCTATATGGAAGGTATGAGCTTAAGCTGTCCTTTATTAGATGTTGCTCTAACGTTACAGTATTTGAAGTTGCCACACATTTGCTTAACCACTTCCCTACCGGACCAATTTAGACATATACATGTAAAAGTGTTTTAATTAGAAAATTACTTAGAACCCCCAAACATTAAATAAATAAATAATATATATATATATATATATATATATATATATATATATATATATATATATATATATATATATATATATATATATATATATATATATACATATATATATATATATACATATATATATATATATACACAGTATATTTTAGCAAAGGCCCTATAAAATAAAATTATGAGTTTTGCAATGTTTTATGTCACATAGTATTTGCGCAGCGGTTTTCAAATACAATGTATTTGGTAATAAATACGCTTTAATGAATTTAATGGCACACAAACACAATATAATACAATTTTTTTTGGTATGTAAATGATGATGTTAAAAGATACCCAACATGTCACGCTTTAAAATTGTGTATGCAGGTGGAATGCCACCAAACTACAGTACAGTAATACCTCGGATTGCGAGTAACACGGTTTACAAGCGTTTAGCAATACAAGCTTTTATTTAGAAAAAATCCTGACTCGATTTGCAGTATTGCATGTGGTCAGAGGTGCAGGGACACGGTGATGCTCGGAGACCACTCTGAGACATTCGGAGACACTTGGGAACGGAGTGTCTCCGAGTGGTCTCCGAGCATCTGAGTTTCTCTGGCGCCCCCTGCACTTCTGGCCACATGTGGTACTGCATACACCAGCAGTGGCACTGGAACGCATTATCTGAGTTTCCATTGATCCCTATGGGGAAACTTGCTTTGATATACGAGTGCTTTGGATTACAAGCATGCTCCTGGAACAAATTATGCTCTGAAAACCAATGTACTACTGTACTTAGAACCCTCCATAGGCGATACTTTAATTTTTTTTTACAGGTTACCAGTTTAGAGTTACAGAGGAGGTCTGGCACTAGAATTATTGCTCTTGCTCTTACGGTCACGCTATGTTCAGCGATACCTCACTGGTTTGGTGCAATAACTGTTAACATATGTGTGCGGGACTTACGTGTGGGTTCACATTTTGAACATAAGCATGGGGCGCTTACATTTTTTTTCAATGTTTATTATTTATTTTATCTTAAAAAAAATGTACACTGTTGCTTTTTTGTACTAAATTGATTGCTATCACAAGGGATGAACAACAACAACAACAACAACAGCTGCTTTCCTGGCCCCTAATGGCTAGGTAAACAGAGGCAGAATAAATAATCGTCACTCCCGGCTTCCAGGTTCACAGAGAGGAAGGAACGATGTGCAGCCATTGTCGCTGACTGCAGCGCTCTGCAAATGGAGGGAAGAACCCTGAAAAGGCAGCAGTGATTGCAAGAGGGTGGAGACCCCTTCCACTTCCTGCAGAAGTGATTGACAGGCTGTTCAGCCATTCAAATTACTTCTGCATAACAGGGAATCCCGTGCTGAAAATTCTAATACTGTAGATGCAGGCATCATCTTGGTATAACCACTGCGAACCTGAGGATGTCTTATGATGGCCTACAGTAAGCAAGTGGTTACAAAACGTATGAAAATGGGGTCATTCTTGAGCTGCAGTTTGCATGTCTTTAAAGCTGGCCATAGATGGATCTAAATTCGACTAGTTCAGCAGAGATCAGCCAAATTTCACGCTACTTATGGACTCTTATCCACTGCCTCAGTCAGCTGATCAAAAAAAAAAAAATTCTGGCCAGCTTTAGGCACAGCACTGGTCACCTGATCACTGGAACACTGTGGCTCCACATCTACCATTAGTTTCTGCTCTACAATTCCAGAACACTACAGCAAATAATCTATTATCTGCTATGGATCCAAGAAATGGGGTTTCCACAAAATGTCTTATCTCCCAACTTATTTGAAATATTCAGAGTGTTATCAGGTTCCACCCCTAATATAAAAGGGAAAAACAACTTGACAAAGACAAAACACTCATGAGCACACTGTTAGCTGGATGGAAAGAGCATGGGCAATTTAGTGCCGGTTCACACTGGGGCAACACGACTTAAGCCCCATACACACGGTCGGATCTTCCGATGGATTCTGTCCTATCGGACAATGTTGTCGGAAATTCCGACCGTGTGTAGGCACCATCGGACAGTTTCCATCGGATTGTCCGACGGACAAAGTTCTATCTCCTGCTCTATAAATATTCCGACAACAAAGTCCGATCCTACCAATTCCGATCGTGTGTAGCGAATTCCGACGGACAAAGTGCCACGCATGCTCAGATCACATTACAAGACCAAAGCTATTGGCTACTAGCCTCTACGTAGTCCCGTCGTAGGCAACAAACGTCACCACGTTCAGAATGATCGGATTTTCCGACAACTTTGTCCGACCGTGTGTATGCAACACCAGTGTCGGACTAAATCCGTCGGACCAAATCCAATGGATTTGGTGGTCGGATTTTCCGACCGTGTGTATGGGGCTTTACAGCGCGACTTAGCAAGGCAACTTGGAAGCAACTTCAACGTGACTTGGAAGCAACTTGGAAGCAACTTCAACGTGACTTTGAGTTATTTACAACACAACTTCAAATCGCCCCCAGGCCAGGCGACTTTGGCTGTGGCCAATCACAGAATAATCAGCTCTCTGGGAGGGTGGGGTTTGCCTGAGTAAACAAATTTCTTTTCCTGTAAAGTCGCTTCAAAATAGATGGAGATCCGACTTGGAGGCGACTTCCATTGAAATCAATGGGTACAAGTCACCTAGAAGTCGGATTGAAGTAGTACAGGAACCTTTATTGAAGTCGGAGCGACTTCAGTAGTGTGCATTGAAACGGCTCCATAGATTAACATTACAGCGCTACTTGGGACGACTTGGGGCGACCTGAAGTCGGATCCTGAGTCGCCCTGGTGTGAACCGGCTCTTAGAGTCTCTTGAAATGAAAGTTCAGGAAAAGGAAGTCTCTGGGGGTGAAGTGCTGACTTTGGAAGGCTGCAGGCTCTGGTAACTGCTAGAAGGGACATGCAGAAAAGAAAAAGAGCAGTACCATCTAAGTGCAGCAATAATTGTACATTTTATTCCAAGGATAAGTAATAAAACTCACAAGCTCACAAAGGTATCAGCGTATGTAGTGGTAGTACTGGGTTCATCTACTCCAAGGGAGGACTGGCTGCGGTAAAGGATGACATTGCTGCTGGTTATGGCTGCGCTGATGGCTCCCAACGCTTCCTGGGACTCAGGTACACTTAAGCTCCATACACACGGTCGGATTTTTTCATGGATTCTGTCCGATCGGACAATGTTGTTGAAAAATCAGACCGTGTGTATGCACCATCGGACAGTGTACGTCGGATTGTCCGACGGACCAAGTCCTATCTCCTGCTGGATAGATTTGCCGACAACACGGTCCGATCACACCAAATCCGATCGTGTGTACGGTTGTCCGACGGACAAAGTGCTACGCATGCTCAGATCACATTACAAGACCAAAGCTATTGGCTACTAGCCTCTACGTAGTCCCGTCGTAGGCAACAAACGTCACCACGTTCAGAATGATCGGATTTTCCGACAACTTTGTCCGACCGTGTGTACGCAAAACCAACATCGGACAAAGTACGACGGACAGGATCCGACCGACCTGGTCTGCGGATTGTCCGACCGTGTGTATGGGGCTTTAGACAGGGCTGCTGATGTCACATCCGGGTTGAGGGTGGAATGGGCGGTGTGCGCATTCGGAGCATGCATGCTCCTTTGTCAGGCGAAAATTTGCCCACTCCACTCCCAATGTGTGACGTTAGTCACTGTCTGAGTGTACCGAGTCCCAGGAAGCGTTGGGAGCCACCAGCGCAGTTGGAACCAGAGGCAATCTCATGCTTTACCAGAGCCAGTCCTCCCTTGGAGTGAATAAACCCAGTACTACCACTACATGCACTGATACCTTTGTGATCTTGTGAGTTTTATTACTTATCCTTAGAATAAAATGTGCAATTATTGCTGCACTTAAACACAACTTGGTGTATTGGAGTTGCAATTGAGTAGAAACAGGTCAAAGGCTAAAAATGTGTTTAGATTAATAAAACGTGATTAATGTTACCTCCATCATTATCTCTGCCCTATATTTTCCTATGTCTGTATAAGCTCACATGCATGCATTTTATTTGGTTTTAATTTAAGAAAACATATAAATAAGATTCTTGACAATAATATTATACTGTTGCTGAGCTTAGTGGAATTGAAAAAAAAAGGTTTCCTTTTATTATATTTAACAGAACATATATGTTAGTCAGTCATTCTAAATATGTCTCCATATCATGATTTATTACAAAAAAGTACAATAGAGTGAAACATACACAAATGATTTGTCACTGTCCAAAATGTTGTCTGTAGAAGGCAGATAATATGTAGAATCGCATTATGGAAAACTGCTTCTTATGTCCCTTTTAACTCTGGTATTCTTTTTTGCTTAACCATCTGTAGACTGTCCACATCGCTTTTGTTTTTGTTTCCTCCCTTATGCCGCGTACACAAGGTCGGAATTCTCGTCGGAAAAAGCTCTGATGGTTTTCTCGTCGGAATTCCGCTCAAACTGTCTTGCCCACACGGTCACACCAAATTCCGACGGTCAATAACACCACGGCATACAACACGTTTGACTGCACTATAAAAGGGAAGTTTAATGCTTCTGAGCATGCATCAAATTGTTTCCAAGCATGCGTCGGAATTTTGCGTTTCGGAATTGCATACACACGATCGGAAAATCCGATAGAAAGGTTTTCCGTCGGAAAAATTAAGAACAGGTTCTCAATCCAAATTCCGTTGGAAATTCCGACAGAAAAAGACCGATGGGCAAACACACGGTCGGAAAATCTGATGAGAAGCTCCCATCGGACTGTTTCCATTGGAAATTCCAACCATGTGTACGCGGCATAAGCCTTTCCTTTAAATTATGGCCTCCTTATGTTTATTAGCTATGCACCTATAAGGCCTCATGTACACGGCTGCTGCAAAACTGATGTTTTGGAGCAGTTGGGCATTTTTTTAACTGCTCCTGAACTCTCCTCTATGTTATCTTATCAGTACATGTACACAGGGTTGATTTAGTCATTTCTAGGCAGCTGAGTTTAGAGGCCTTTTTTGGAAAGCAAAAAAATTAGTTCAGATGCTGAGTTTAGAGGCATTTTAAGCGCCAACCGCTTCTAAATGCGGCTAAACGTGGCTAAACGCGGTAACTCACGTTTAGCCACATTTCATTTACAGGCGTTATTCATTTTTGCCTATTATTAAAAAAATATATATTTTTTTCAAACGCTTCTAAACGCAAACACGGCAAAACACCGCTAAATGCAGCATGTAAATGCGCCAAAACTGATGTTTTAAACATGGATTACGATCTGTCAAGTTAAATCAGTCAGGAGAGGTTGTAAAAACGTCCCGTGTACATTAAGCCCAAGTCTGTTTCTGAAGTGAATTTTTCATGGCATAGCCAGCCTTGTTTAATTAACTCCCTGATTGCAATTAGAAGCACCCACCCCCCATTCCTAGCAGTATATAACTAAATATCTCTTGGGAAAGGCACATTTGCCAAGGGGTGGCACGTTTGCAGATGGGGTTCTTTATCAAAGTGGGGGTATTTCTATAAGTGGGAGCACTTCTGACTCTGCACTTCAGCGAATGCACAAAGCAAAGGAACACAAGAAAACACCTTGAGAAAAAAAATACAGGTGACCTTGTTTACACTTTCAGCTCTTCCTCCCCCTTTCCTCCCCCTTTTAAAATGCAATGTCTACCACTCCTTCTGACAGCTGTGTCTTCTATCCTTAAACTAACTCTCCTGCACACCTCTTCTCCACTCCAAACCTTATATATATATATATATATATATATCACTCTCACTTCTGTCCTCTCCTTATTACTGTACTCACCAACTCCTGCTGATTCTAAATCCACGCGCCCAATACTCAAAACCACTGGGGCATGTCCCCTCATATAAATCACACTCCCACATTACCTCCCTCACCCTTCCGCTTCTCCTATCCTCTGGTGATGTATCCCCAAACCCTGGGCCTCCTTCACTGAACTGTACTCAATGCACCCACTATCCTACACCCTCTGGCTGCAGTCGCAATGCACACAATCTAGTTTCCATTTCTCTTTTCCCCAAGACCAGACTCCCTTTCTCCTGCACCCTTTGAAATACTCGCTCTGTTTGTAACAAACTCACCTCCCTCCACAATCTCTTTATCGCTAACTCATTTAATCTACTCGCCATTACCGAAACCTGGCTTCACAAATCTGACACTGCGTCTTCTGCTGCTCTATCCCACAGTGGTCTTCTTTGTACTCACTGTTGTGTTGGAATCCTTTTAGCCCTACATAGCACCTTTCAAGTACTTCACCCACCTCCCTCTCTGTCACTCTCCTCATTTGAGGCACACTGCATTTGTCTCTTCTCCCCAGTTTCTCTAAGAATAGCTGTGATCTACCGGCCCCCCTGGTCCAGTATCATCCTTTCTTGATTACTTCTCTGCCTAGCTACCCTACTTTCTCTCTTCTGAAATCCCCACAATCATTCTTGGGGACTTTAACATCCCTACTAATACTAAAATTCCTGCAACTTCCAAACCACACAGTCTAACCTCCTCATTTGACCTGAAGCAATGGATATGTGCTCCTACTACTCACTCTGAAGGCAATACCCTTGACCTCGTCTTTTCCCACCTATGCACTCCATGCAACCTCTCCAACTATCCTTACCCTCTCTCTGATCACTACCTTATTAATTTCACTCTCTCCCTCTCCTCCGCCTCCTCTCCCTCCAAACACCTAACCGTTACCCATAGAAACCCTCGCCATCTCAACCCTTCTCTTCTCTACTCTGCGACTGACCACCTCTATGACAAAATCGAACTCTTGTCCAATACCGATCTAGCTACTCCTGTCTACATAAAAAACAAACAACTGCGCTGCAAACAACCATATAAGTGTTAACTATATCGCAAAAGTGTGACAAGTATGTGAATTCAAAATTCAGCTAGGGTAGGTATAATGGGTATACACCTCCTAGAACATATACAAGTGGTGGGTGGTTCAGTAGTAAAAGTCCATATTGACAAACAAGTTATAAACCAAACAATCTTTAGTGATAGTCTTTCTTTAAGAAGCCTGTGTGATTCGGCAATAGAAAATAAAACAGGGACTCCAAAGATCCACAGTGATCTTATTCAGTAAACACCAACTGGAAGGAGTGATCTGGTCAGAGAAAGAAAGGCACCTCCACCATCAAAACACACTGACCCTTACCAGATTGTGCGACCCCCTGTTACAGAGGTCACACTAGCTTGTGGCTTAATCCCGGCCAAGGGCTCCAATGGGCAATAGCTGGTCACTCAGGATAGAAGACACGGGCTCAGAGGCAGTCAGGCGAAGGACATAAATGAGAGAAAAAAATCCATAGTGTATCTCTGTATAGAATTTATTATAAAAGAAAAGGGGAATATTGCACTTACAATGTAACAATCAGATAAAAACGTGTATTAGCCGGCCGGCTCGATTTCGCTGCCCGTTCACTTCCGGGATCTGCGTGGTTGTGTGGTGACGTCAGCACGCCGCTCCTCCCTACGCCGTTTCGTCACAGATGACGTCTTCCAGGGGCACGGGCGGCGTGCTGACTCACCACCTATAAATACTCCTACACACATGGTAACGCCCAGCTCTGAGCCACTGAGGACCCGATGTGTGTCCACCATTTTGGTGAAGGGCAAATTGCCCTGACTTAAAAAAAAAAAAAGTATGCTCGCTCAAAGGCAGCAAATAAATTAAAAAACGGTTAGCTCTCAAAGATATATAATGGAAAATAATGTCTACAACACTTCAATTCTAGCCTCACTGGACACACTGGCCCCCCATCACTACACACAGAATCAGGCCCTGTCCGCTTCAACCCTGGCAAACAGATGATAGTAGATGTCTGAAAAAACACAGCCGTGCTCTTGGGCACCTGTGGAGTAAGATTTTGCTCTCCAAAAATAAAATTTGAGCCTCCTCACTGCCAAGCAGACCTATTTCATCACTCTCATTAAAAACGTATCATCCCATCCCTGTCAACTCTCCTCTACCTTCAACTCTCTACTTCGTCCTTCACTGCCTCCACCCATTAACTCACTCACTGCCCAGGAGATCGTCAATCACTTCAAACAGAAGACTGATCCAATTCACAAGGAGATCTCTACTGTTCAGATACCCTCCATGCTTTACACCTCATGCCCACAGGTACAATCATTACTTCCCTCTTTCAACCCCACCACTACAGACAAGGTTGCTAAATTACTTGCTAACGTCCATCTTACCACCTGCCCTCTGGATCCTGTTCCCTCGCAAATGATACATTCACCCTTCTACACTCTCTAACCCACATCTTCAATCTCTCCCTCTCTTCTGGCATCTTCCCCAACTCTTTAAAACATGCACTTGTCAGCCCTATACTAAAAAAGCCCTCACTGGACCCATCCAATCTTAACAACCTACGCCCCATCTCCTTGCTCCCCTTTTTATCCAAACTCCTTGAACGTCTAGTCTACAACCGACTGAGCGTCCACCTTTGTGATAATAGCCTTCTTGATCCCGTTCAGTCTGGATTTCGTCCTCAACAGTCCACAGAAACTGCTCTCCTAAAACTAACAAACAATGTACTAAACGGACAAAACTAAGGGACATTATTCTGTACTCCTACTCCTGGACCTCTCTGTTGCCTTTGGTCTTCATGACTGTGCTCTTCACTGGTTCTCTACCTACTTATCCAACCACACCTTTAGCGTTACTTACAATTCTACTTCCTCCTCTCCCCTTCCTTTCTCTGTTGGGGTCCCCCAAGGTTCTGTTCTTAGACCTCTCCTATTTTCAATCTACACCTCCTCCCTGGGTCAGCTGATAACCTCCCACGGCTTCCAATATCATCTCTACACTGACGAAATTCAAAGCTATTTCTCTACCCCTCAACTCACTCATTCATTCTCCTCACGTATCACTAATTTACTATCAGATATATCAGTTTGGATGTTACACCACTTTCTTAAACTCAATCTATCCAAAACCGAACTTATAATTTTTCCTCCCCATGTGCCTCTTCCCCTGATTTCTCTGTCAAAATCAATGGCACAACTATCAGCCCATCCCTACATGCCAAGATCCTAGGAGTAGTCCTGGACTCTGAACTCTCCTTTAAGCTCCACGTCCAATCACTGTCCATATCTTGCCGCCTCAACCCCTGCAACATCTCCAAAGTATGCCCCTTTCTAACCAATGGCACAACAAAGCTCTTAATTCACTCTCTGGTCATCTCTCGCCTCGATTATTGCAACTCCCTCCTCATTGGCTTACCACTGCATACTCTATCCCCCTTTCAGTCCATCATGAATACTGCTGCCAGATGCATCCACCTAACCAACTACTCTGTCTCTGCTACTCCTCTCTCAATCCCTCCACTGGCTTCCGCTCACCCGACAAATTTAATTCAAAATACTAACAACTACCTACAAAACCATCCACACCTCTGCCCCCAGCTACATCACTGACCTAGTCTCAAAATACCATCCTAATCGTTTTCTTCGTTCTTCTCAAGACCTCCTGCTCTGTAGCTCTCTCATCACCTCCTCCCATGCTCCTCTCCAGGACTTTTACAGAGCCTCTCCAAGCCTATGGAACTCCTTACCCCAATCTGTCCGTCTATCTCCTACTCTATTAGCTTTTAGACGATCCCTGAAAACCCTCCTCTTCAGAGAAGCCTATCCTACCCACACCTAACAACTGTATTTTAATTTTGTCCATCTGATCATCCCCCACAGCTACTACCCTTTGTTCCACTTGATCCTCCCTTCTAGATTGTAAGCTCTAATGAGCAGGGCCCTCTGATCCCTCCTGTATTGAATTATATTGTAACTGTACTGTCTTCCCTGATGTTGTAAAGTGATGCGCAAACTGTTGGCGCTATATAAATCCTGTATAATAATAATATGTAAGTTTGAAACAATTTATTTTCTGCATACTAAGTACAATTTGCTTCACAGCCAAACTAACTTGCTTTATTTCTTGCTATAAAAAGCCATTTAAAACGATAATGATAAAAAGATATCAACTATAAAGATACTAAAAATACAACTTAAAACTATACAGCGTAGATGCAAATGGTTTGGTTAATAATACTGAAATAATTTAGAGGCCATATAAGAAATAATAGTGCCTCCCAAAAGAAAAGGCCAGCAACTCTACATTGTCAATGTAATATTTCCTTCACTTTACAGTTGCTTCTAACATTTAGAAAGCTTTCATGTTTTGTTTAAAAATGTAACTGAATTATTGAAACTTGTGCGATGACAAGTAATATGTAGCTACACCTGACTTTATATAGTGTTTACATTGCAAGTAAGTTCTCTTGCTATCTCAGGGTTTTTATAGAAGTAGTACTGTGTTTTAGATGAAATGCCCAAAACAGGTTACTTTTAACCAAAAATACATCTCTTCCAAGTGTAGCTTATCAAACTGATAGTAAACAAGGGTCCACTGTTACCGATATAGTCAGAAAATTCTGGAGTTAACTTTTTACATGTTTTCTTTATTTAAAAAATGAATGGATGGCAAGCAATTTAAATAAAGCATGCAGAAAAAAACCTGGTATATGAAATGTGACATATATGGACTGGTAACAAAAGGATCACCTGAAATACAAAAAATGAGTCTGACTAAAGGTACCCACAGAGACAAAGTGACATATATATTTCCAGATCAGGTGATCCCATGCCAATAGGGCAAGCTGATCTTGGGGTCCTTCTACAATCTTCTCTCTGCACAGCGTAAACACAAATGTTTGGTCAGGCTGGTCATTTCTGTTTCTGCAAAGGCCAGATGAGGCATTAGTCCGCGCCTACACATCTGACTGCTCTCTTATGTCTATGCCCTAATACTAAATAAATGATTGGTCAGAATGCTGATCACAAAATCCCTTACTGGGCACACTTTTGCTTTAACATGTGTAAGGTAATGGAATTGTTCCTTATTCTGTAAAGGAAAGGGAATGGAAATATTTACTTCTCATTTCTCCATGAAAAAAATGTGCTGTTTGACCCGTGTGTGAGAAAACAAACACTTATGGAACTCACAGCCAATTATTAACACTTAAAGAGGAACTGCAGTCTGCTCACATAATTTATAATAAAAACATCTTTGCCATTCTGAAGCCTCCCTTCAACCACTTTGCATATTATTTTATATATACTGTGATTCTGTACTTGCCAAATATGCTGCAGAAATCTCCCTCCACTGAATCTGGCTGCAATCATTTTAACTGTGGGCATCTGAGGCTGCTGCCTGTTCACTTCCTGGATTTACACAGAGGCACACCTCCAACTCTGCAGCTCTTATTGGCCCTCTTATGACTTATCCCCCCCTCCCTTCCTGTCAAACTCTCAAAAAAGTAAGAGAGAGAGCTGTGCATGATATCAAACGCCTAGGCTTTTTCCCAGACAAGAAAGGAAGTGGGCTGTATAAGGTATTTACTGGCAGAAAAAAAAATGTTTTACTATCCAAAGTTAAAACAACAAGGGCAGAAGATTTAATAGATGGAAAGATGAAAAAAATGACTGAAGTTCTGCTTCACTCTCTAACTGTCACAATGGGAAATTAAATCAGCCAAAGTGATGCCGAATATAAAACAAAGAGTATATCTAGTCAAAATAAAGCAAATAATCAGTTTTTCTGTTCACCATATCTAAACGTATTCAACACACTTTAAATGTTGTTTGTAATATTTAAGATAATATAGATTGTGAATATACAGTTCATGGTGAAGTTAAAGCACTTTTATGTCCAATGCTACTTGTTAATGTGTCCTTTGCCTACTTATCTATAGTTATGGGATGAAAAATAATTGTTTTAAATATGAAAGTGTTATAGCACAGATACAAAACACAAGTAATGATTTGAGTCAGACATCAGCCACAAAAGCCTTTATGTTTAATATATTGTAAGTGCTGTGAAGTTCACATTTATAATAGCTAAATTCACTTCCAGCTCTCTTTCACTTGTAGAAAATATGCAATATAAATATAATCTATGCTATTTAATGTTTGCCGGGCTTAATGCTTCCTTTCCCAGGTATGTTTTTATGCACCTTTTTTTTATATATTGGAATACATGTTAATCAGTGACGGTAAATATAAATAAAATGTTTCTGTACGTTATATATAATATTATTGTGATAATTCCACACACTTTACAAGATCTGTTTCTATAGTTTTTCTTACTTTTCTTGTCTATTTACATTTTCTTTTACTTATTTAGTAAATGTGTGTGGAAAAATAAAGTTTTTACTTTATTAAATTTGTGGTTTTCTGTTTTTTAGGGCAACATATCATATTCTGAGTATTAATTTAGAAATTAGTATAATGTTATAGTATAAATATTTACTTAATTAAAACAATCTTCATTATAAAGTTGTGACTAAATATCAGGTGGGGATAACATAAAAAAAAAACAAAAAAACATATTTACAGTACTTTGCTGATTCATTGTCACAACTGGAAAATTTTCTGACTACATGTTTGAACAGACAATATTAGCTAATTGAGAAAGATTACGTAGGAATTCGTACATCAACTATGTCTGTATATCGTTTCACCTAAGATCTTGTGTTCTCCTTTCCAAAGTA